>JAPTOF010000005.1:12560000-14960000 GCA_028554755.1 Cordia subcordata | reverse complement strand
TCAATATCCCGTCAACAATTTCATTTTTAATCACAGCCAATAGCATGAAAAGGACAGATAAAAACTCGAAATTTTGCAAATCACCGTCAAATCTATAAAAGCGTAAAGAAATTGAAGTATTATGCATTTCATCCAAAAAATATGGCAGGAAATATATTTGCTGAATGAAAGTAAAGTTGGTCAATGCAGATCTTGAACAATCTTCAGTCTCACTTTAAGAGTTCAAATCAGGAGACGTATCAGCATGCTGTAGCTGTACTAGTTCAAGTGTTACAATAATCAGTTACATGCCAAGATGTCAATTTAAATAATAAAGAAATCCAATAGAAACTGAAGAGGAAAAGTATTTTGGATAGTTTATTATGCGATAATGATCTTGCAACTAAGACAGCAAATCTATATCTATATATATTATAAAAAGGAGTCCATCCCTTTTCTATCAATGCCACATGTCTCTATTTTGTAAGATCTTTTCCCTCCAAAAAGTCAATTCCTTTTTATTAATGTCTATGACTTCTTGGTTTTGTTTTCCCGAGTAAATTTTTTTTCAATTGTTATAAATTTCTCACTAAGAAGTGTGACTAGCATTAATAACTTTATCAAAATTAAATTTTACAAAATATATTTATATTTTCATCCTTCGAAGTCCTGATATACTGTAAAAATTTATATATCTATTATCTATTTATATAAAGTAGAATCTATATCCACATGTCTTAATTCTATCCTTTTTTTTCCTCCAAAAACGAGTTAAACCCCAATAAATATATTATTCATGTTCTATTGCTTTTCTTTTCCTAAATCAGATTAGTTTCTCATTTTATTTTTCCAATTTAAATATTTTATTCAATTATTGCATCTCTCTTATAAAAAATGATTGGTGTTGAAAACTTACCAAAAATTAAATATTACAAAATATATTTGTATTTTGTCCTAGCATAGACTGTAAAAATATAATTGACCATTAATAATAAATTAAAATCATTTCTCCCAGTGCATCGTACAGGTTATACTCTAGTAGTTTATCCTAAATAGAGCAGTAAAATTATTTTCGTCATTTGGAAGCTTTAAAGCCGCTAGATGCAAATATTAACTGAATGTTACTCAATCCATAGAGCTGATCAAAAAAATCAAATTGAATCTAAACACGACAGAACTCGTATGAAAGTTTATCCTAATTACATCTTCATGATCACAAGCATTATGGTCATTGTTATTGCAAGATACAGTCATAAATACTAACACGAATAAAGATCAAACATCTTTTGGAATGATCTTACAATTAAACATACTATCCTAAGAAACAACAACAATGTTTCTAACCTCGTATACCAATGCACATATCTATAGTGCCGAGATTTGCGAAAATCCAGGTAGAAAATTGATTTGATTTGATCCGTACACGCAAAATAGCAATGTTAATACAAACTTGTAAATCAATAATCTAACCGCACATTTCTATGCATTTAATCCAGATCCACTAAAGTTGATTACGAATCAAAATCAGATCCTAAATTGGCATACGTTTCACATCACAATTAAACTAACTAGGCTTATGAAAACAATCAATCAACGTTTCAAAATTAAACAATGGCGTCATTATAATAATAACCTTCTTGCGGAGGCCAGAGGTTCCGGGTTTCTGGCCGTCGAACGGCGTCGTCTCGACACGGGAAACCTTGAACATCACCATTTTCCTACTTGCTTTGTCTTCAAATTCGTGCCTGTTATATTTTTGCTTTGTGTGTAGTGCAAGTGATATTAGCGGATAGTGTGAGTGCTTATATATATATATATATATATATAGAGAGAGAGAGAGAGAGAGAGAGAGAGAGAGAGAGAGAGAGGTGGAAATGGAAAATGAGTGAGTGATAAAAAAGAAAAATAATGAGCGGAAAAAGCGAGGAGTATATACGAGGAGAGGAGTGGATTATTCGGTTAAGGGGTTAATTTGCACCTCATGTATTTTTCCAATTTTAGAGTTTTAGACCTCTTCGCGCGCTTTAAAACTCCCACTCTCCTGACCAAAATTTTCTTTAAAAAAAAATATATATATATATATATTTATTTATTTATTTATATATATTTATATATCCTGCTCTTACCGTCACTCTTGTCTTTACCCCCTTTTTTTTTCCTCTTTTTTTCTTATTTTTTTTGTTGTTATTTGTAAATGGGAGTCGGGTCAATATAATTTTTAAGACTATAAGAAAAAAGATGAGTATTATTAAAAATTGATACTAAATTAAGATTATAATCGACTTTGTAGGTCAAAAAAGCCTTGTTACTAATTGTAATGGGCAGAATGCCTCTAGACCTAAGGAGTAAGGGCCATTTGGCCTAGTTAGGGTATGGTGTGTCAATGGAGCAGATTACCATCTTCGTCGTCATTAGGTTACCAAGTCAAGTCGATTTATGATCTTATTTCATTCTTATTCAAATTCATTTATTATGTCAGTAGTTACTTAAATTTTTTGAATAGACCTACAAGTAAGATTAAATTATACTCAAATTAAAGCACACTGCGAACAAGATCTTTCACTAGAGAAAGTTGGGGCCATTCTTTATTTATTTTACTTTCTTTTGGGGGTTGAATGATGATTCATTGATACAGAAAAGAAGATAAAACAGACTGGTCAACATCTTTCCATAGAAGAGCAAGCACACAGGTGGAACACTTGCAACCCAGTTACAAGACTAAGGTGCCCGACCCTATCGACTTTGCTACCCAATTCGCTGGTTGATTTGTCGATTACCTAACATACTAGAATCTAGTACAGGGAATTCTAGTAGCAATTATTTTAACGTCTTCGATAATAGGGCCTAAATCTCATTGAAAGCTGTATCCCATACTAATTGCTTTAGAGATGGCCTTCGCATCATTCTCAACAATAATGTTAGACAAGCTCAAGCTTTTAGCAAAGAAGCAAGCATTCTGAATAGCAATGGACTCAGCAGCAGCCACCCTTTGGTGGTCTCCAACACAATTCTATTAATGTCAACCGAGGCTCTTTCGATCACATGTTTGTTCCTAGCCTTCCAAACTACCCGAACACTGGCGCAAATTTTTGTTTCAACTCCATCTCTTTGGTGCTCCACCGCAATACATTGGTTTGTAAAATTCTGCAGCCAAGAGTCAAGCCTCTGTATTTCCAAGTCCCTGAATCTATAATGGAGCCAAGAAGCCATCCAAAATTTCCCAAACCCAAGGGCACAGCAGAGGCACTGCTTGAACCTTGGAAGATATACAGGAGAATAGGCATACAGAAATTCACTCTTGTTTACTTTAGTTAAAGATCTAGTTTCATGTCTATCAACAAAAGACACTCTTTCAGTTTGTATCGATGAGTTGACCGAAAATTTAAAAAAAAAAAAAAAAAAGTTTGTATCGGTGAAACAGTGTGTATAGTTTGTGGAATCAATTGTCAGCCAAAGTTCACTGATAGCAAAATTCTGATACAGTTCAAGCACCACGAGTTCGTTGGTCTCAACCTCCCCACCTCTCTCTCACTCGCTCGCTCGCTCTCACCCTTCGAAGATACCGTCTTGAATTTCAACTACCTTTTATACCCTAAAACTTACATGCTAGTAGAAAGCAAGACAAACATGCTATACACAAAAGAATAAGCAAAAAGAATAGCCTAGTCTTGCATTGGACGTTTACCATGAGGGTCTGATTTACGGCTTCTAATGGTTGATGTGCTGGCGCTGGCAGTGGCACTGGCGCTGGCGCTGGCGCTGTTTGTACCCGTAGTGGATCCAACTGTATGGGAATAGAATTCACCTGAAGATGCAGCAGTGGAGGATGATGTGTTTGGCCTTCGAGTTCTCCTATATCTGGAACCTGGATAACCAGGTCTTGCTGGCTCTTCAAGACTTCCTGGCTTCCTTGACAGCATTACTACCACACGCCTCATATCAGGGCGTAAGTGTGGATCTGATTGAGTGCAAAGTAATCCAATTTGTACATACAATGCTACCTCATCGGCAACTGCTGATGGTGCCAATGCAGGATCCATAATCTCCAAGCTCTTGCCCTTTTTGTAAAGAATGTATGCCTGCAGCACGAAAAAGAACTACTCAGGATTGGCTGTCATTTCCTCGCATGATAGAAGTATAAAGAGGCTGATAATTTTCCTAGGCTCTCCAGAAGACAAAATTGCCTTATGAACCTACTCCAAAGAATTGTAGACAATTTAATAATATATAAATATACGGATAAGAGGCACAGATGTTCTATATTATCTCACTAGAAAAGAATTCAAGGGAACAACTCCATTTTTTAACATACGGCCCTGTCACTTTAAATTTGATTACATTCCATCATCTCCTAAAAAATATAGTTATGTTCTATATCATCTCACTAGAAAAGAATTCAAGGGAACAACTCCATTTTTTAACATACGGCCCAGTCACTTTCAATTTGATTATATTCCATCATCTCCTAAAAAATAAAGTTGGAGATCTGTCGCACTTTATGCATCCTGGCAATTGACATCATTTGGTAAAGCAAATTTATCACCTCCAATAATTCTGAATCAACACTGGGATTATATGACTTGCTGTCCTAATGACATGCTCGAAAACCAAAATGATGCTTGTGTGCATCTGGCAGCCTGAGATATATTCTTAGTTCCTTGGATAATGCGGACATTGTATGTTGTACAAGTGTCATATTGAACACAATCATTACGATTGCTCTCGTGACTCGTTAAATTAGATCTACATTTTACAGTTAGGTCTGTACTGCTTTTCGCAAAAAGCGAGAAACTTGTAGGGACAGACTAAATATTACTGCATAATGTTTCATCATTTCCTACTGAGAACCGGCATACCTGGATTCGAATGGTTGTAGCTTATGGAGCATATGACATAACATACAAGAGTTTCACCCTGAATCAAACAGTATTACTAGATTAAGCTTAAAGGGGATAATTTAAGCTCTTCCCAAGATAAAGTTTGCTATGACCAGTCTGCCTCTAGTTTAAAATTCACTGAGAACTTCATAATCAGATAAATCTTTAAGATTTAACAAGCTATTAGACTTTTTGTTGCAAGGATGCAGATGAAAACAGCAATCTGCAGAATCATATGGAGACCTTTGAATTTGAGAATTAGAGAAATGTAATTGAAATCAACTATTCAAATTATGCAAACATTTTTTTCCTAAAGAACGTTCTAATCGGTTCCAAACAGCTTCAGATATTCTATACTGGATATAAAATATATGCCAGTCCAGAAGAAGATAAATAATAGCTAACAGTCTGCGAGGTGCTAAATCATAGGCACATTAATGGATAGTAGGTAGATTATCAAATTATTGCAAAATGGAGCCAGGTCTTACCCATTCAAGTAGGTTCTGGAATTCAGGGTCTCGATTAAAAGATGAGTTTTTCTGACCACTTACCAGCTCCAGAACCACAACTCCAAAGCTGAAAACATCAGCCTTCACAGATAGATTGCCATGCATGACATATTCTGGTGCCATGTAGCCACTGTTTCCAAGTCAAATTTTGTTCTTTAGAATCCTTGAGGAAACTAGAACTTTGAAGATAGAATCATCACATGAATTCTCAATAAAATGGCAAAACTGCATTGTTAATGGTCACTGGTGTATAGGAATGTTATCACTTACTTTGTCCCAGCTATACGGGTGTTAACATGCGTTTGATCTTCAGGGAACAGACGAGCCATACCAAAATCAGCAATCTTGGGCACCCATTTCTCATCAAGTAGAATATTGCTGGCCTTAATGTCACGGTGGATGATGCGACAATGTGCATCTTCATGAAGGTAAAGTAAGCCTTTGGCTATACCTGTGATGATGTCATGTCTACGCTTCCAGTCAAGTACATCACGTCCATCAGACTCTAAATCAAGACAACAAAAGCAAGGGTCACTCACCACACATAGAACTTCTCACATTCAGAGATTTTGGGGATCATGCATACCAAGTAGTTTTAATACTCTTAACCCTCATGGTTAAGAAAATGCATCGATACAAGAAGTACTTGACAGGAGAACAGTTACGGAAAGTTATAAACACTGACCAAGCATATATAATTTCTTGCAACAAAGAGATTACAAAGAAAAGTCGAGGTGTTAGCTACAAACGTGCATATCAAAGTCTGAACAAGCAGATAAACAAATACACAAACAACAAGTATAGTGAATTCAAAGAAAGTAAAATAAAGAATGCTAACAGATTACAAGTTATGTGAGGATAGGGTTACAATCTGAAGCAAACAACAAATGTTGGGACGAACTAAACGCATGGCAGCCACGTAGCGTTTTCTAAATCTCCTCCTCAATAAGTGAATGCATAAAAGCCCTTCTCCCAACCACAGTTTCTCTTCACCAGTGGAACTGTCCAACCAATTAAGAAGTTCATATCTCAATATTAGATGATAGACATGCTTTCAACAAAAAGTAACCCTCAGAAAGTTATGACTGCAGTTCAACAGGATAATAGTTGCATGGAACAATGAAATCTTATAGCACGTAGTTTAATATGTCTGAATCCTGGTAAAGGCTAAAAGATGTTCTAGGGCACCAGAAAATGTGTTGCTATTTACAAGGAGGGAAGATAAAGTGTAAGCCAAAACTTGGTCATCATTGGTTGTCATCAAAGTGTTAACATTCAGCAATACAGACACATTAACTGTCCAATAAATGCTTACAAGTGTCACATTCTGCATTAGTCAAAATATGAAGTTAGCATTTAGTAAGTACCACATGGTTCTTGAAGCAGTCAGTTAGAAGAGAAGTCAGAAAAATGTATAGCTCAGTAGCACTGAACAGATCAACGAGTAAATGCTGAAGTCAAATTTGGTCAAACAGAAGCACTAAGATAATAAGATTTAAACTAGAATGTCATCGTGAGATACTAGTTAAAGGCTCCCTACTTTCCCCCACCCCCCCCCCCCCAAAAAAAAAAATCCCAATACCCTCAGCCTTAACCTAGAAATAAGTCCTGGAAACCATACAAGGTATTTGTTAATGATCAAATCCCACATTTGACAAAATGAAATGCTATTTGTTAGTCACTAATTACATCAATCGTGAAAAGTTAACAGCAATATTAGCTATCACAATGTAGATTTCTCATTCAACCAACAGCTAGAGAAGGCCACACTGAAAAAGCACAGCAGCACTTACTGAAAATAAGCTTGTCAAGGCTCTCATTTGTTACGTACTCATAAACAAGCAACTTCTCGGAACCATGCCAACAATACCCCAACAAATTCACCACATTTCTGTGCTGCACCCGAGCCAACAACTTAGCCTCATTCATGAACTCTTTTTTCCCCTGACGTGAAGTGTGTGACAACTTCTTCACTGCTACTTCCCTTCCATCATCCAATTTTCCCTATAAACTCAAATACCCAAAAGCAATAATTTAATTCCTATCCAAAATCCACAATAGTTTTCAAATTTTATCAACTTTTGCTCAAAACCCAACTTAGAGGGTGTTTGGCTTTGCTCATTTGGTACTTCTAAGCACCTAAATAGTAAAAAAAACACGTGAGAGGTTACTCTTTTATAGGTGCAAGCACCCTAAATAAGCAAAGCCAAACACCCTCTTAGCTTGATTGGCTTTTTTTTTCAAGAAAAGCGCTTTTTTTTCCCCTTAAAAAAGGTATATTCTTTTTTACCATCTCAAAAAACACTTTTTCCAAACGTATGAACTAGACGCGAAGTGGGTTGGACTCTTACTTGATCTGGCAGATATGAGACTGCCCTTTACTTCTTTATGTTTTTTTTTTCTTTTTTTTTTTCCCTTGTAGAAACTCAAATACCCAAAATCCAATTCTTAAGTTCCCATTCAAAATTCAGGATTCTTTTCAAATTTGATGAACTTTTTATCAAAACCCAATGATGAAAAAAGAGAAAAGATCCAATATTTGTGATCAACAACACACCTTGTAAACAGGTCCAAATCCACCTTGACCAAGCTTGTTACTGGAGTGGAAATTCCTGGTTGCTCGAACAAGGACATCAAAGGAGAATTGCTTTTGTTCTTGTGCTGCGATTCTCTCTAAATCTTCTTGTTCACCTGTTTGGTTGACCAAAATTAATAGCAAACAAACAAAAAAAAAAAGAAAAGAAAATATTAGATTACAACATGCTCAATCAATAAAAAGAATCCAAGCATATAACAGATGAATTTCTTCAACAGAATTGTACCTCTGCTAGAACTAGACAAGAATGGTTTGATGAGACTTTGAAGGAAGCTTTTGGTTTTAACCATGGTGGTTCACTAGGCCCATGAAGCGATCCGAGAACTAGTTTGAGTTTTTTTTTTTAATTATTATTAATATAATTTTTACTTAAAAAGAAAATCTCGTAAAAAGAATTGATCAATAATGAGTAATGATCTGAAATATTGCCAGTGTTTCAGGTGCATGTATCCATCAAGAAAATGCCAAAAAAGAAAAGACAGAAAACCATAAAACAAAAGAGCCAGAGAATGAGTTAAATACCTTATTCTCTAAAAAAAAACATTACAAAAATACCACATTTTTAAAATTAATGATAAAATGTCATAAAACTCAACTACGAGTTTTCAAAACTCAAAGTCAAAGATCTAATTTAATTTTCGAGTTTTTCTGTTATTTTTTGTGATATTTTTTACCTCATTTCCTCGAGAAGCTTATTCAAACAAGGGAACGCGTTGACCATTGGTAGACTTCTCAACGATTTGTAGGAAAGTCAACAACACGAGTCGAGCTTTGCTCTGCTGCTCCACGTGCAGAGATATCACATGAACCACTCATTCAATATCCTTGTCGAATTATCAGAAATATTAGAGAAAATTAGTTAATTGCACTATAAAAATTTAAAAAATTTAAAATACATGTTTTTAAAATTAATGAATTAAATGTTATAAAAGTAAGTTTGAACTTGGGGTGTTTGCATGGTAAAAGTGGTGGCACTTCAGGTAAGTTTTGAGTTTGATCTAATTTTAAGTTTTCAAAACTCGAACTTCACCAACTTCAAATTTTCAGAACATGGACTTTTCCTTATTATTTTTGAATCGAGTTTTAAGAATTTAAATTTTATTTTTGTGACATTTTATTTTTTAATTTCAAAAACATAGTATTTTAATTTTTTTTAAAAAAAATAAGACAATTAACTCATTTTCTTGAAAGATTACATACATACATAAATATATCAGCCAAAATATATATAATTTTCGTTTTGGGATAAAATATGCTCCAACCAGTTACTTTTAAAATAAAGCAATATATATATATATATATATATATATATATTAGGGGAGCAATATATATTATTTTGGGAGAGTTAAATGAGATTATGAGAAGTTTTGATAAAATAACACATTTGATTCACCCTGCACAAACAAGAAGAAGTCTAATGTGTTTTATAAAAATATTCTAGTGTTAGCGCAAATCTAAAATTATATTCAGTAACACTAAAATACATAATTTCATATTTATATATAAATATTTTTTTAATAAAAGTTAGATTAGTTTTGTAAATTAGAAATATCTTAACATGCAAGAAAATTTGCCCTTTTTTGGGGAAACATTGAATACGTTCAACTTTTGCCTTCTCGTCATAAATGAGTAGTTGTCGAGTAGTTTCAGAGTTCTTATGGTTTTCTTATTAAATGTTGTAGTTGTGGTCAATATGGTTTTCTTGTATTTATTTAGTCAATATGGTTTTCTTCTTGTATTTATTTATTACGACTTCAATAGGAAAGAGTGCTAGAGTAGGCTTCTTTAAATAAATATTAATTGTTTGTATTTAAATTTTTAAGGGCAATTAAGAAATAAGCATGCACTTGATAAATGGCTTATTTATTGATTTTAAAAGTTGTATAGTTTGTAAGATTTTGTTTGCAATAGAATTTTGCCATACTATTTTAATTTCAAAAAATATGTCATTTTAAGGGGGAAAATAACCTAGATTTAAATACTACGAGTGATTATTTAAATTTAAATCCTATAAGGAGTGACAATTGGGCTCGGGATGAATTTCTTAAATTTTTCTGTAAAAAAAAAAGTATCCTTAATCTATTATTAACTAATATTTTGGCAAACATACACCCTTGAATGTTTAAAAATAAAGAAATATTATTCCTAGATAATTTAATTTTATTGGTTGAAATGTCTGCCTATTATGTAATGCAAACATATTTAGTAACAATTGAATGTATATCAACTTTTATTGATATATATTGAATTATTGTTGAATATATTAGTATTGCTTAGAAATGTGTCATTTAAACAAAGAAATTTACACAATTAAGGAGATATATTTTCAATTTTTACTTGGCCAACGGTGTATTTGTATCTTATTTTAAATTAGAGGAAAATTTTGCATAACTTTTAAAATCAGAGAAGGGAATTCGCATCAATTTACTTGAATTTTTTTATTATTCAAAAGTCAAATTTGAATGTAGAAACATTTTTACACTCTGTTATTTTTAGACAAAAAGCTAAAAACGGGAGTCACTGTGCAACATTTTCAAAATCACAAGGTATCAACGAATTTTGAAATTATAAAATATTTTATGCCTATTGAGAAAAACACGAGGTAAAACATAATTTACTCTTTTGCTAGCATCTCAATTCTCGCATGACGTAGCGTCTGATGAATTCTTTGACCTCCAAGTTCCAGTAATATTTATCAATTGAAAAACCTGGTACTAGATTTTTAACAGTTGAGGCCTACTTTGAATTGTTAACAAGTCAAGGTCCTTATAATCTTGCTTTGTTTGTCCTCTGATATAAGAGAAATAAAAAGTTGATAATATAATTTTTGCGCTATCAAAAATTAATATCAAAGCGTTTTGCATTTAAAGGAGAAAGTCGAAAGAATGGATCAAGTAGAAATTGATTCGTTTAAGTTTTCAAAACATACCACTAAGACT
The DNA here is from genome assembly GCA_028554755.1 of Cordia subcordata. NCBI lineage: Eukaryota > Viridiplantae > Streptophyta > Magnoliopsida > Boraginales > Cordiaceae > Cordia > Cordia subcordata. The sequence goes on along the minus strand of JAPTOF010000005.1, from coordinate 14,949,100 downwards.
AAGGGTTAGATTATCATTAAAGAAAATACTTGTTAATATTGGCAACAATGTCAATACCAATCATTTACTTTTTGTGGATGTTAAAAGGTCCAAAAAATCTCTTTGTTTCACTTTCTTCTCGCCCAAGAATGCACAACCACGTTGTAATTCCAAATTACATGCCCCATCTGATGTAACTAGTGGGTCAAATTAGGTAAAAGTATTCATCAAACTTAGGTAAAAGTATTCATTCTCAAAGAGGCTAAAAGTTAATTGGCTAACTGTTGCTACGAATAAACAAAAAAGAATTGTTTTTCTTAATTTTTTGGGTCAAAACATAACAGCATTATTTGAGCTCCCTTTTATGCGACCAGCGGGTCTAGATATACATGCGTGTGTATATACATGTAGCGTGTGTATACATGAATACATATATTAGAGTAGTAGAGACTAAAGAGGTGTTTGATTAGCTGATAATTGTTTGGATAATTGACAACTATTATAATTTAACTAAAACTGATTACTGTTTAACTAGTTGATTGGAAACAAATATATATTCAATAAAATTAGATGTTAGATTAGTCTATTAATGCAAAATGACAAAAAATATATATTGGTATTACATTATTATTGTTATGATAACTATTAATAAGGGATCGGCCCTAACCCGACCACTCTCAACTGATTTCCACTACATCTGTACAACGTGTGTCACCACGGGAAAGATGGTCCCCGATCCCGAGGTTCCTTCCTGATACACACATATATACTAGTGTGGCACCTGTGCGATGCACAAGGAGTGATATATGTTATTGAATATATTAAAGTTACAGAATTTTTGCATCTTATTAAATAGTTATTAAAATAATTATATACTATAGAATTAATAAAACAATGATAATATATATAGAGAATAGGCATATTTAATTAATTAATAAGTAATTATGAAAATCTTGTCATATAGAGCACTACTTGACAACACAAAATTACAACTTATTTTGTTTTATTATATAGTATAGATATATAATCTGCTTTAATTCTAAGTTTCTCTCTTTAGATTGATTGCAATCTTGCAAAGTATTATTAGTTATTCTTTGACAGCAAACGATCTTGTGCAATGGCATAAAGATGCAAAAGTAAGCATGATAGGAGAGATGAGATGATCGTACTAATTATATTCAGCAAGTGTTAATTTACTACATATATTGCGCAAAGTAGGATCAAGCTAATATTGTAATTAATAATTATTAACGTTGCTAATCATTCCATTGAGGCTTCCTTTAGATGTATAGCCATCCTGATTAATTAAAGCAAATGGGTTTTGTAATCCAATCATGGGGGTAATGTCTGTCCATATCTACCAAAACTTGTCCATGCTTGAAGCAAAATCCAATTGGAAAGCAAGCTCTGCTTCTTTTCTCATTATTATTTGATTACATATAATATAATCAAGATCTATTTTCTTTTTTTTTTTATTTCCCTTGTGTCTAGTTAATTTAGAATATATCTTCTCTACATTAATTTATGTCTTTCGAAATTTGATATATCTAACTATGGGTTCGAAAGACTTTCCTAATAAAAGTATTCTATTATCAACCAAAGAAATGGAAAAATGAAGAGACAAAGAAAATAATGAAAGTTCGACTTCACAACCAGTATAAAGAAACACTCACTTTATATCAAGGTTGGGTGAAATGCACATTGTTCTCTTATGGTTTGTCAACTAGTTTATCACCCATTATATTTTAAAATTTATCATGTGTATCTCTCTTTATTTTTTAAAAGGCGGCACGCTACTTGCTTTGGTTTATTTAATTAGCTGATTATAACCTTTGTATTTTCTAAAAACACACTATATTACCCCTTTGTAATTTTCAGAACGAGGAACAATCATCTCTTTTTTCAAGTATTATCTGAACATCATTAGCTAAAAGATATTTTCGTGAAAATATGTAGCACATGGCAAATTTTAACACTCATAAATTAAAAAAAAAAAAAAAGACCATAAAATTTACAAAACAGGACGAAAAACATTGAGGTAAATAATTATATATCATCTTTTGAAAAGCAAAAGGTTTAATGCTATAACTCTTAAACCACGACTACTAAACTGACCATGAACGAGTAATATACATTTTATCGTGTTAAGTTCTGGTTCACCGAAATCGCATCTTTTCCATGTTGATTCATGTTGGACTTCCATACACCCAATGTGAAATCGGAGCAATTTCCAGTGGAATTTCTTGCCATCAGCAACAAAAGTACCAAAAAAAACAAAGAGAGAGAGAGAGAGAGAAGCTAAAAATCAAAAAAGAAGGAAAGCTGATTCCATAGACAGTAAAAAGAAACACTCCATATACTTACAATTAAATACACAGTGTGTACAACTAAACCAACTATGACTTCGAATGAAAAAGAAAGCTCATAGATGACATGATCCAAAATGAGGCAGAAAAGGAAGGTTACTTACCTCTCTCTTTTCTTCCTCCAACCAATCTAAGGGAAAAGGATATCTACTAATCCTATCTGTCTATGATAAACTGGGCCCCTACTCACCTGGCATCGGAATCTTTATTGGATCTCTCCAGCTTACAAAGCCAGGCTTTTCTCTCTTTTTTTTTTTTTTAAAGTTTCTCACAACATACAAGTGACAGGGTGGCTTCACCTCCACTAGACTACACACACATACACTCATAATCCCCCTTTTCTCCGTAAAGGTGGAGCTGGACACAAACCCCAGAAAAATTTGGGATTACATACATGTACGGACACAGCTTTCAAAATGACAAGGATTAAAAAATTAATAATACATAGCGGCCACCACGAGGTAATGATGGAAAATATGTGGCAAGAGTCGCAAACGGACCAATTTTGACTATTTTGGACTAGGATATAATAGCCGAGGATATAACCTTAACAAACAAACAAGTCTGGCAGCCTCAATTTTGTTCCTCTCAAGGGGCTTTTCTAGAACGACCCTTTGACCATCTATCTCATATGGTCACCATAGAGTTGTTGGAATGACTTGAGACACCTGCAATTTGGAATCCCAAACAGTCTGCGTTTAGCAACCAGAACCAATCAGGGCGTTACGCTTGTTAGATTTAAGACTTTAGATAAGTATATAAACAAACATAGCAATTGTATTGATATGCTGCATTACCTTATATATGGAGGCGAGATACTATCATACTAGAACACCATCGTTTAGGTTCATCACTCGAAGATCAACATTGCGTAAATCACGCAGATGTTGTAGAATTTCATGAAGAAGATGCATTCCCTTGTCACCTTTGTTTAAGGAGCTGATGCAGTGCTTTAGGAACTCCCTATCTGCTTCCAGAGATTGTAGCCTTCCGTACAGATGATCTAACTCCTCTTCCATGGCGACCCTTTTGTTTTCTAGTTCCAACTCCGGTATAATGGACTTACGCACCCCATTAAAATCAACTCCATTTTCAGAACTTCCATTGAACATAGAATCTCCATTTTCATCACTTGTTGCATCAAACAGAGGAAGTAAACTCTTCCCTATTGCACCGATGCTGCTTCGTTTCTCTGGATGATGTTTCCCATTCATTTCCTTGGTAAAACCATTAGCATGACCATTTTCTAGGCCATGAGAATGACCATTTTCGTCTTTATAAATTCCATTCTCCACGTGATGTTCGATTGGTTGAACACCCTCATAATGCTGCAGGTCTTCATCATCAAGTGTCATGAGCTTTTCTTCTAAAACCTTCAGCTGCTCCAGAATGGACAATCTCTCATCCTCAAAGTCAGCTACTGATTCTTCCAAGTTCAGAACTGCATTAACAGGAGTGTTGTCGTTTTCACTTTCGCGATTGCTGAAGAAACCGTCTTCTTGATCTTTTGATTCTTGATTTAGATCAACAGATGCTGCATCACTGTCCTCTGCATTGCTGAAAGAAGACGGAGAGGATAATCCACTTCCAGCACTGCCATCCTTACTTTTTGGGAACATTCTCAGCTTTTCTTTTGTCTCATATTCCAACAATTTCTTCCTATGTACTTCCAGCTCTTTCTCTAGCTCTTCCTTCTCCTTTTCCCTCTTCACCATAAGCTCGTTCACCAGTTGTAACGCTTCTTGATCGTACTCCGCTTGTTCTTCCATCATTCTCTGGTACTGCAGAGCTTCCATCTGCATTGCTGCCTTCTCTTCCTGAAGCCTATTAATCATTGCCATAGTCTGGTTAGCAGCAATAGCCGAGGCATTTCTTTCCTCTTCTAATTCCGCATATAGAGCATGTAATGCTTTCCGTTCAGCTCTGAGAGCTGATTCTAGCCCCTCAATCGTCACAATGCCATCCCAGCCTTCCAACTCACCGTTGACACTTCCATCAAAAGAGTCTTCTGTTCCTGACTCCTTCTTCTCTAGGAGCAACAATTTCTTGTGGAGACTGTCTATGGAAGTTGGTGTATCAGCAGCTTTGTATTCTTCAATCTCATTCACCTCAGCTGACAAAGTGTGTAATTCTATTGTCTGTTCCTGAACTTGCATTGAACCTAAAAGGGCAAAAAAATTAGTATTACAACAAATTACGCAGATTCGGTAAAACAAGTAGTAAAGAGCCAGACCACAACTCAATAACTTACCATGACCATCAGTTGCATCAGGCACAGAACTTGTCGAAGGATCTTCTCGCGCACATATATGTGAAGGAGCTTCTTGAGTTTGAACATCATTTGTCATATTTGAATCAGGAATTTCTATTCCAATTGAAACCTCTGTCTCAGTTTCATCAACTGGCGTTTGAAAAATATCTTCACAGACTACATATTTTGGCAAACCACTTTAAATTTTTAGCAAAAGGATAATCACTGCACATGATAATTTAAAATCTATCTTTAAACATGAAACATACCTAGATGAACATCTGAATGCTGATCATCCTTTTCCTCAGCTTCCATTGCTTGAGCATTTCCTGTATCTTGAGATATTGTTTGAGCCACATGAGCCGTAGCAACTTCCCTGGCTGAACATTCTTTGGCATAAAAGACTAGAGAGTTCTCGTCTTCTTCAATTTCCATGGCTTCAAACCCTGAAAATCTTGATTCCTCATTCATATGGACAGAATGGTCAGCATCTTCCTGGACTCCTGTGCCGCCATCTTCAACGGCAACTGCTTTTTCGGCCTTCTCCTGAAACTCGAAACCCGAATTGGAGCCTCCCTCGTAGGTGCTACCCTGATCTTCATCCTTGGCAGTGTCCCTATTCTGATCTTCATCCGTGGCTGAATCAATCAACTCTACAGGAACCAACCGATGACCCACGTAATCAACAAAGAATTCTAGATCCTCCCCAACAGAGACTTGAATTGCCTCATCCTTCATGGTCATGTCTGATTTCTCCCCTCCAACCTCTTTCATTTCTTCTCCCATAATGACACCTAAATTTCCAGCCTCATTGTTTTCCAATTCTCTCAACTCAGAGACAGATGATGCAGAAACAAAACCACACTCATCTTCCACCATTTCTGTCACACTAAAATCTCCATTTACATCAGGAATCACCACATTTTCATCCTTGCTTTCGAAACAATCTTCAATTTCACAACCATGAGTAGTGAAATTTGATCTGCCTTTATCTTCAATGAATTTTAGGTTCTTGGCATGTCCTAAAGCATCCCAAGAAGGCTTGATCACTATAAGAGGATACATTTTGCTATCCAAAGTGACACAACAGCAAGAACACTCCAAGCTCGCATGACCATTCTCCAGTGCTTTTTCTTCTCCATCAGTTTGAATCATTCCAAAGAAAGCAAACTTGCTGGAAACTTGTTGCTGCAACTCGGGCTTCGAGGACAAGCAATCCTCGCACATATCTTGAGACTCAGCCAACTTTTGATGATTCGAACAGTAACCCAATCTAGAAATCTCTCTGGCGTGCGCTTCACAGAGAAGATCTCTGTGCATGTTTTTGCTCTTTCCAGGCTCAAAAACATGGTCAACACGAGAACACCATAAGCAGGGTGGCTTCAGGCCAACGAATTGAGCAAACTTGATGATCAAGTAAGAAAACAGAGAGTTCAGGAGGAGGAGAACTATCAGGGTCCATTCAAGTACTGCGTAGATGAGAACCATTGTGATTTTGTTGGTGTTTCTGTGCAACATGGTTGCAAACTTGTTGGCAGCCATGCTGATTCCTCTATCTATGATATGTATGTATGTATATATATATATACAGTGCAGAGAATAATAGATATAGTAGGGGCAGAGGGAATTTCTGGTGGAGCGGTGAAATGGGTAGAGATCGGAAAGATCAGTAACAGCGAAAGCAACTCCGCTGGGCCGACACTGACACTGACAGACGAAAAGCTAGGAGAGCGAATTGGATTATATCCGCAGTAGTCAAAAACAAGATGATCTGTGAGGGTGAGAGAGACAGGAGAAGATGGAGAAATTGTTTGATAGAGAGAGAAGTAAATGGGGTAGTGATTTTGTATACTTTTTATATAGAGAGAGTTGAAAATAGGCGGTATGAATAGTGAGATAGCCAAAGAAGACTTGAATCTTTAGAAAAGAATAGGAATGCGATGCGGTCCAGTACAAAATTGTAGCACGTTTGTTATTTTAAGCATTCGAGTCTTGTGATTTTTGACAAAGAAGTTCTTCCAAGCATGCCGTTACACGTTCAACAGCTAACATATATGCTCTGCTAGATTGTTCCCATTAGCAACTAGTGGGAACCCTCAATCGAGAGCCTGTCTCTCGTAAGTTTTAGACAACAAAAAGTTGTTTGTGAGTAGTTGAGCCTAAACTACTTGTTTTTTTTTTCACGAAGATTCAAACAAACACTGTATCGAATGGAACTGGACAGAATTTGTCAAACGAATACAGAGATCAAAGGCTTTATTGTTGAGAAAGTAAAAAGAGATTATTTAGCAGCCATAGTAGGTTTTATTACTTTTCTTCCATTAGAAGTTCTAGACTGGTGCCTTTTGTAAAAGAGTTTTGAAAAGTTGTTTTTATATTTTAAAAATTATTTTTCTTTGAAAATACTATTCTATATGTTTAAAGATCTAATATTACATTTAAAATAGTTGAAGGCTCTACTTATAAAGCAAAAGGCCAAACAACTGACGACTTTTGTTTAATATTACTTTTACCGATAATCTAACTGCTAAAAATCTTAAAACTCAATAATCAAAATTTTAGAGTTAGATCAAACAGAACATTTTTACTGAATATGTATTCTGTTTAATTGTTGTTTAATTACTTTAGAGTGTGTTCTCGATATTGTCGTTTTATTCTGACGTTCAAATTTTGAGGTAGATTTAATGTTATTCTATTTATATTGAGATTGTCGTTTTGAGAAGGTACAAAAAGAATGATGCGTTTCTTTAATTGAAGATGGGAATAAAGAATGTTCTTCTAGAGCATTGAATCCTTCTGATTTTCTAGAGTTTCAAGCCAACCAACTTAGTGTTCAACACAAAACCACTAGCATATACAGAACTTAATATCCTGTTAAACATGCTGCAATTGTTGAATTCTAGAAAGAAAGGTGGTATTATTTATCCCCATATTTGAATCTTGGAAAATTTTTGATGAAGTTTGAAGTTAACTAATTTTAGGTTGAAAACTTTACAACCACAAATGACACTAGTGTCATGAGAATAAGATATAACTATTTAAATCTTAAATGATTAAATCGAAATAATTAACTCGAATGATTATTTAAATTCACAACATTTACTTATAAATCACTCACTTATTACTTCTTTCATCTATGTGACACAATAATTGTCTACTAAAAATGCTGGATTCGCTTAATAATTGAAAAAAGGGAAAAAGAATATTCTTTTTTTTTTGTTTTTTTGCTTTTTTATCATTTGCATCTTGTGATTTTCACAAGTGCCAAGCAACCTATTAACGTTCAAAAACAGACGACAGCTAATAGAGTATGCTTGATGACCCCTCTCATTAAGAATGCAACATTATATTTTCTTTTTTTAAATAAGTCTGATTAATTTTTTTATTTTAAGTGCCCGCCCATTTGCGCCGAACAAAAAAGAAAGTTGCACAAAATTTTCTTCTAAAATATTTTAAATTTGGCAAATGAAAAAGAAAAAAGAAATCTCCAAAGTATTTATTAAATGTTGAACTTTGGATCCAAACCTCTTTGAGTTTGGCAAACCTGCCCGCTCCACACTGTGATTATTCTATGGGGGGCATCTAAGGAAGTGGGCCCCACCAACCAAAAAGATGAGCTGTTGGGACCCTCTTCAAGGATTCCAGATGCTGGATTTCATCATTCGTGTCTCATCTTTCCTTTTTGTGGCGCGGCCAATGAATCAAAATTTTTGTGTTTTCATTCTAATGTCTACGTACATGGCCTTGTCATATATATTTAATATTTCTCCCCAAAACAATATTTTATTTTTTTTTGTGAAACCCTTTGGGAGAAAGGGGCATTAATTTTTTAAAAATAGTGTTAAATTATTAAGAAATTAAAAATTAGATTTGTTCTATTATAATAAATTAATTGTCTCCGATCCCTTCTGTCTTTTCTTTTTTTCTTCCTGAGAATAATAAGTTGGAAGAACTAAATTAAAAAAAAAATTCCCTTTATAACAAAGAGCTCCTTTGAAATGGCTTTTTTAGAAGCACTTTTTGTAACGACTGTATCTAAGCCTTTTTAAGAGTTTCAGTTTTTTTAAAAGTTAAGCTAAATAGAATTACAAAAACAAAATAATTTTTTTAGGAAAAAAAGTACTCTTTTCTTAAAAAAAATAATAATAATAATCCAAACAAGCCCAAAATGTAAACTAGAGTGTAAACCATGCATTGCACAACAGAAATGGACATCTTTTATATTTTTAGTTTTCGTTGATGGCCAATTTTTATAGTCTATACAAGGATAAAATATAAACTTTGGCAAAATTTAATTTTTAGTTAAATTTAATTATTAATCATATTTTTTAAGTATAGATCTATAATAATTAAATAAAATATTTAAATTAGAGAAGTAAAATTAAAAAAAGATTTGATATAGGAATTAAAGCAATAGGAGATGAACAATATGTATGGGAATTTAACTCATTACACACACACACATACCCATATATTACAGTTTAAATGATATGGGAATTTAACTCATTACACACACACACATACCCATATATTACAGTTTAAATGATAATAAAATATAAATTTATTTTATAAAATTTTATTTCATAATTTTTTATACTAATTATATCTTTTATGAGCAATTTATATTAATTGAATAGATTATTTAAATTGAGAAAATAAAATCAGAAAATAATCTTATTTTAAAAAAAGTAATAGAAAGGGAATGAGATATTTATTGGAGTTTAACTTATTTTAGGAAACAAAATAATTAATGGAATAGAATTAGAACATACGGTGTTATATATATGTTGATAATGATGATGTGCTTATAACTGTTTGAATGAATGACGGCTAACGCCGTTTGAACTTGCGTAATATATCTACTGTTTCAAAAAGCAGGGATTAGATGTAGATGCTCTGCAATGAAAGCTATGGAGTTTATTTAATTAAACTCCATGGATTGCATAGGTTTCATATTTTTAAACTTCCATATGGCAGATCTTTGATAGTAGGAACTTTTGAAAAGTTTCCTTCATGTTTGTTCTTGATTTCATAAGGGTTTGGTTTTCTAAACGTTCTTAGAAAGGAGGGCTCTCAAAATGGTTTTCGAAAATGCATGTTTTAACTTATAAACTCTTTTAGGCACTTAAAGTTTATTAAAATAAGCTTCTTTTTTTTTTTTTTTTCACTCTAAGGAAGATCAAAGGTCGATGACAACATGTATCTAGCAAAAGTTGATTTCTGGTCCCATTCACGTTAACAATGAGAGATATGCTACTTGACCACTAGATGTTTGATAATAAGCTTTTATTCGCTACCGAAAGCACCATGCGGATGACGACATGATTCGTATAACCTTCTGCAGTAACTATGTTTTGCAGGGAAGCATGCAGAACAACCACGTGATCGACCACATCCATGCGAATTCGACCACACACCTCAACTGCTTAAGTTTGCCGGCATGCATACTTCCGTCAGTGAGTATGTCTTTTCAATTTTGAAAAATATAGCCTTGAGCTAATCACTACACTATTTTCCATAAACACAAATCATTATCTAAACTCTAAAAATTTTCTCTGAAAAAGCTACAACTTGTCTTGATCATTCCATACCTTTTTTGAGCCAAATCTTTCTCAATTTTTGTACCGAATTATTGAAATCAAAGAGGAAAAGTTGCAGACTTTCTAAAACCTTCCATATTACTTCGTTATTGCTATTTCCTTGTGATCTTCAAGGGGTGTGTTCTTAAATTTATAGTCTATATGAGATTGCTCTCTAGAGCTTTCTGTGAACCAAAGGCCTGTGAAAAAAGAGTGTATTGCTTTGAGCAAGGGGCAAAAAGGGTTTGCCCAAGGAAGCTTTGATTGCGGGTTTCAAGTGTAATGGGGCCAATGAAGACGCGATACGATTGCGACTTTTCCGCTCTCTTTGAGAGATAAGGCAATGAGTTGGCTTACTTTTTCACCAGCAGTATTACCACCTGGAAGGGGATGATCCAAAAATTTTTGACCAAGTATTTTCTCCTTCAATGACTGCAAAGATGCATAACGATATTACTACGTAAAGGTGACTCTTATGTATTCAAGAGGTGGTTTTGACCACACACTTGGTGTGGCAAAACAATATTACTAAGTAAAGGTGACTCCTATGTACTCAATAGATGGCTTTCATTGCACATTTGGTGTAATATTTTGCCCTGTATAACACCTAACTCTCACAATTGGCTAGCAGGGACGAAACTACCTTTTAGTTTGGAGCTCCCCCCCCCCCTGCCCCCCCCCCCAAATTTTTTTTTTCCTTTTGTGTTTATGAAGAAAATTTTTTATTATAAATAAATAACTTATATTGGCCCCCCTCAAATTTTGAGGACAGAACACACTAATGGTAATTTTGTTTAAATTGGAAGCTTAATTTAATTTAATTTAATATTCTACAAAAATAAGGAAATTTTAATTTCATAAAGAGTAGTTATTTTTTTTAAAATTGATATTTTTACAAATTACAATTAACTCTTTGTAGTTTATTTTTTTTATTTTTTTTTCACAAAAGTCAAAAGTTCTATAGAGACTTCATATAAATCATCATTTTGCTAAGACAGATCTTAAGACTTGAAAGGCTGTGAGGGTATTTGCAGGTAAGCAATAGAAATGTCTTGGTACTTGATAGGTTCATCTTCTTTAAGCATTTCAATACTTTGCTTAGATTTTTGAAGAGTTTTATGAGATTTCAGAATATTTATGGATTGATTTCTTTTATATAATATCTCATTGTATTTATCTCTTAATTCACGTAGAAGTCATATGTTAGTCAATGTATGTTATTATAATGCCTATTTATTTTTTCCCCTCTTAATATTTCATCCTGGGTTTATCCTTGCTAGCTAATGATTGGCTCTGATACCATTCTGTCGCACCTCTGTGCCCAGACCCCAAAACCCACGAGCGAGACTAAAAATGGATTCTAAAAAGTTGTTTTTACATGATATCAGAAATTATTTTTTATTCTTTTCTAAAAAAATATTACTCTATAATTTTGAAATTTCAATATTGCCCTCAAGACAGCTAAAAGTTGAACTCTTAAAATATCAAAGTAAACAATCAACGGCTTTTATTTAGCAGCACTTTTAACCAAAGTTCTGCTGCTAGCAACACTTTTAACCAAAGTTCTACTACTAAAAGCTCTACAGCTTAACAGCTGAAATCTCATAGCTCGGCCAAACAGAGCCTAATGTTGAAGGTATAACTAATAACTAATTGAGTCTTCAAATCAACTAGCGTAAAATGATCAATCCAAGTTCTTAGTTATACCTACACCACTTACTTATAAACAAGTTAAAAATACCCTACAAACTGACGTGAGACATTACATTTAAAATTTAAGATTTTAATGCTATCAAGCTTAGCCAATTATCCAAATTATAATATTTTTTATTATTAGGGATTTGGATTGATTTTATTTTATTTTGAACCTATTAAACCAACTGACATTTATTTACGCTTTTTGACCATATAAAAGAACCAACTCAAACCAAATTTTGGATTGATCATTTTCACTCCTAGGCATAATCATTTAACTTTCTATCAACGTGCACTAATAAGATATCTAGATTTTCACACAAGGAACACTGAATTTATGACCTATAATAACACAATCTTTAATCATGAAGCAAAGGGACACTTCTCATTTGCTTTAATTACATTTGCCCGTTTCATTATGCAATAGCATATCATTCTAATCAATCGGATTACAAAACCACTATCAAGATGAATCTATATTGAAGGGCGTAGGCACCATAGCCTCTACTAATCGCTAAGGAATTCTTTACACTATTGTTACCTTTGAACTTCTTTAGTCTAGAATATTATTTATTTTATTCATTATGACCATTTTCAGAGCTAATTTATATTAAAGGGTGTGAGAGTCGTAGCCTTTTCTAATTCCTAAACAAATTCTTTAGACTCTTTCTTGTTATTTTAAAATATTTTACTTATAATACTATTTACTTTCTTCATTTTGTCAAAATCATTTAATTTTTTATTTATTTAAGATATTTCTGGATTTTTTCGTGATCAATATTGTCATTGCGTTAAACAGATCGAGTACGGAGATAGTTCAACTGTCAAAGTCGACACATGACTTTTTTCCGCAATTACTACACCACGAGAACTTGGTAGCGTGACATGCCCAATTGATAAATCACATATCAGCGTGGAAAAGGACAAAATTGGTGGAGAGGACAAATAAAAGAACAAGTGAATATCATGGAATCAGTCTTGAATCCAGAGGCTGTGGAAATACTATCCAGCTGGCCAAGGTAAGATAAAAAAAGCATCACGTTCAGAAATCATTTGCCCAAGTCTCCTAAAGATTATTTAGCGGTAATAGTTAAAAGATAGACGCAACTTATAACTTAAGTTTGAATTTAACCTCCTGTTTTAAGTTAAATGTCCTCGACTTAACTAATATACAATATAAAGAACGTACTATGCACCTAATATTTGTCAGTTGATGGTAGGACTTTCCAAGTCTGTGATGTATTTTGGTTATCGTATTTCGCTAACTGGATTTAAATATATAATTGACCAAAAAAAAAAAGAAGTTTCACATTCAGACTTGTTAAAGTCTCGTCCCTTTCAATTAGTGAAAGAAAATAGATTGGATGGACACTCATAATTGGATCAATCTGATCAAAATTTTCACTTTCCGGAGTAATGTTATATATATAACAAAAGAGAGAAAAAGTTTTTCTGCTTTTTTGGGTAACAGAAGTCATTTTATGAAAAATAATGGGTCTATTTGGTTTCTATTTTTGTTTTCCTGTTTTGAAAACAATTCTTCAACAGTTTTTGAAAAAAAAAGTTTGAAAGACTTGTTTGGTAACTTTTATGGTAAAATAAATATAAAGTGGAGAGATTTAAAAAAAAAATATTTATCATTATAATTATATCTTAATTATAAAATTGTCATTAACAAAGTGGACTCCTCGATTTTGTGCAACATTGAAAACATCATTTTTGTCGTTTTTTATTTTTGATTTTTCCTTTTTTCTTCTTAAAAACTAAAAACTATTTTTAAAAACAGAAACAAAAAGGCTCAATTTCTCTCTTAACTCTTTCGTTCTCCCTCCTCCCCACTCACTGTATAGTTCATTCCAAACACACTATCTGTATAGTTGGACAAATGGATCGTACAAATAGGTGTAACATTTCAATTACGTTTTTGTTTTAAAGATAAGTAATTCAATTCTTTTCTTTTATATTATCACGTAATTTAAAATGGATTAAGAGATATTAATATGATAGATTCTAAAGAGTTCCATGTGACAATCATCATGAAAGAGGTCCATCAAAAATGTCTAATTGTACTTTAAAGTAATTGATCAACCTAATAAAGCTGCTTAAACATTTTTTCTTTCTCACGGAGCTTATACAATTTGAAAAAGGCAAGGCTTACTTTAATTAACTTGGCCATCCTTGGCAGATGCTGTCCCCAAAGCTATCCAAAAGTGCCCATTAAAACAGTTCTTCCTCATTGCTTTTAGTGCTAATCATTTTTATAAAGTCCCCACATTATAGCAAAAATGATAAATTAGTTTTTCTTAATGTTTTATTAGTATCTTGGTTTATATTAGTAAAATGAAGTAAGTTCCTAGTCACAATTTTATCTACTTGTTTCAACAAAATTATCATAAGGGGCCCGAGTGCGTAAAGCTAAATGTGTTGGGACAAGGACCAATCATAATGAAATTTAGCGCAAAAATACGAGATTTTTAATGTCCTTTGGCTCTCTACTTATATACATGACCCCTTTCGGGACAAATACGGATTGAGGACTAATATGAATGGTTCTTTCAAATAACAAGGACATGACCTCCTTCCGGACAAATAAGGATTGAGGACTAATGTGAATGGTTTTTCCAAATAACGGTGATTAATTTGACTGTCTTTGTGCAATATTAGAGGCTAATATGATGTTTTTAAATAATATGAACTAATTTAACTATATTTATAAAACATGAAATAATTTCAGAACAATGCGAACTAATTTGATAAAGGTGATAACAATGAGAACTTATTATGAAATTGTCCCGTCCAGAAACCGGGCCAAAAAGCCCCTAACTTCTCATTCTACACTTTCTACTTTGCTTCCTGTTTATCTTTTTCACTACATTGGTCAGCGTCATCAACTTGGTCAATTTTGGAACAAAATTATGTTCACCTTTAATTTTATATATATGTTAATTAAACTTAAAAAACTTTAAAGATATTGGTTTGATTTGATTACTTTACATAACTAGAAACTAATTTGTTAATTTCAAATTAACCAAACCAAACAATATTCACCCGTAAATTCCTTTGCATTTCCTCCTCTTGCCCCTTTTCCTTTTACCATTCTCCCTGCTCTCTTGACAATGCCCCTTCTTCCTCGACAAAACGAGGATCCTTTTCCAACTCTTATTTGGTCCTACCCTTATAACTTAAAATCTCATGTATTCCATATATCAACAAGCCATTGCTATTTAAATCAATGGTGCTGTACTTTTCTAAAAATACCACTTTCTCAATCAAGGAGCTAATGATAATCAAATTTGGTACAGCAATGCACAAGACATTCAATCATTTAAATGATCTAAAATACCAAAATGAATAAAAAGAAAGAGACATTACAAAACACATATATGCTAATCATGGGCGTTATTTCAGCTAAAGGGTACCATAATACATTCTCATTGTCTCTCAACTATCTTTACAACTCGAAGAGAGTTCAAGCAGCAAGCAAAAAAAGGGTCACCTCCATGCAGTGAAATACCCAACCCAAATTGCTTCACTCATTACAGAGTAACAACAATATCAACGAACGCGGGTAAATTACAATCGTTATTATATGTGCAACTTTATTACAGTAGGCCTGCGGCTCCAAATGGATTGTTTGGATGTGGGTGATTTCCAGGGTTGGCAGGAAACGTTCCGAAACCTGTATCGATAAAAGGATTTTGTGCGCTTGGGCCCATCAACAGGTCCTGCTTCTGCTGCTGCTGAGGTTGTGGGTAGGCAGGTTGGAAAGCGGCAAAAGGATTTGTCTGATGTTGAGCCATTGCAGCCATTTGAACAGCTGGTGGAGGAGCCATGTTGTTTGACATGGCAAATGGATCAGGAGCTTCAAATGGATTTGGTCCAGGTACTCCATATGCTGGTTGCTGTGAGGCTCTATATAGTCCGTCATCATACAAGCTATGGAGAGTAAGGGAGTCCAATCCACCCGCCTGTCATTCATTTTCCAGAAAACAGGAAACACGCAACTGTAAGAGCGTATTCGTGACAGAAATTGAGGGCATTAATATTTAATCATGCGACAGACATGATTGAAACTATTCTATTCAGCAGACAACATTAATACTTTACTCTCAATCACCACATATTAGACAGTCCCCAGAAATGGAGTTAAATCTGTCACGTGGTAATCTTCATGGTATCTCTTGAAACTCTAAAATTTGTATTTTTTATAAAAAAAATTAATTAATTAATTAACATTTAAAGACAAAAAAGAGCGAGCTACCCCAAGTTTAAAGCCATGTAAGCCTCGGCCAACGTCCAATTCTCCAGAATAAAACAATTATAGTAATTGGAATAATGCAAGCTAGCAGAGCCATACCAATTGCCTTTCCTGAACAGAGGATATGTTGCTGCTGGGAGTATCAACCAAGGCAAGTTCCCATCCTGTTGGATCGAGGTCTTTTACTTGAGCAGATCCAGATTCATATGGCGTACTCCCTGCACGTATTATATAGTAACATTCCCTCATTAAATCATTGGCAAAAAACATAATTTCAGTAATACTGTAAGAAGTGCATTCAGGGGATAGTTACCAGAAGGAACTATGGCTAAAGCAAATGCATTGCTATCTTCAATAAATGAGGCATCAGCTGCTGTTGTGGTGACATTTAAACCCTAAATTCCAAAATAATAATTATGCAATGAACAGAAAAATTAACAAGAGGCTGGGATGTTTCCTAAAAAAGGTCAACTACTACATCAAAGGAAGAGAGCAAGTTCACCAATAGGTCATCCGCTTCAAAGTTGTTTGGCTGAGGCAGCGGAGCAACTTGAGCTTCTGCAGTGGACACAGCAACCTCGTTTGGAGGTGGTGCCTCGGGCTCACTGTCTGGTATTTTTGTATCTTCAGGAGGTGAAAGATCTTCCTCAGGTTTATAAGTCAACTGAAGCCTCTCTGGATATTCCTGATGCAACAATAACAAGAAGCATCCGTTATCTAGCTCTTCAAAAAGTAAACTTAAAACAAAATTTTGCCATGCCTGTGCTTTGAGTTGAATCAAAAGCCAGATGAAACATCAATATAAAGGAACATGTTCTGCATGGTAAATGCAGTAATACTAACCAAGGGTTCTCTTGGAACAGAAACCATGCTCGGTGCTTCCTTTATGTACTCCTCCATTGTAACAAGGAAAGATTGTGGAGGCTGGAAAGCAGAACACAACAATATAAAAAGCTGCTCTAGAGAGTTCAGTTAAGGAAGAACTTATTTTGCATGGTTGCAACCAGTAACTTCACTACCCAAGTTTTCATCAAAAAGAGCATGATTACCTCTCTCAGAACAGGAAACTGGAAATTTCTAGCGAGCTCAAGTCCTTTACACACTTCATAAAAATCAGAAAGGCTTGCAGCCTGCAATGAGCATGAACTTGTTATAAGAAGCACCATTGAGGAAGTCAAGATTCATAATATACTCATTATCAAACAAAACCACAATCGTTGGGGAAGCTTCTTCCAACACCTGCTGCCCAGCTCTTTTATATATATCCAGGGCTTTGAGAGCTTCATGTCTTGGCATCTCAAAAAACTGAAATGGAGATCAGAAAGTCATTATCAAAGAAATTTACAAAAAAAAAAGGATGAATTACTCAACTTCCCCCTGTGGTTTGACAAATGTGCACAATAATACCTTGTGGTTACGAAATTAGCTAAGTCACCCCCTGTAGTTCCAATGAGGGTGTACATAGACCCCCTCCGTTAATTTTTCCGTCCAAAATAACGTGTTTTGACATGCACGCGCGCCTTGTACAATTTTGCTTTGTTTTTTCATAATAAATGCATTAAATAAACTTTTCTATCTTTAATTTGTTTTAAAAATAAAAAATTTTAAACTAAAAAAAAAAAAAGACACCACCCCTGCCACCACACCCCAGCCCCACCCCCACCCCCAGCCCCACCCCCAGCAACCCCCACCCCCACTGCGCCTACCCCCAGCAGCTCCCATCCCCAGCAGCCCCCACCCCCCATCCTTCATGTTTTCTTTTTTTTTTTTTTTGTGTTTTTTCTAATTTAATTTTTTATTTTTAATTTTTAAATAAAATAAAAGTAAATTAGATATTTTATTTAATAAGTTAAGGGCAAATGGACTTTTTAAGACTTTTTTTAAAGTTTATTTTTTTGTTTTTATTTTTAAAATAAAATGAAAGTAAAATAGATTTTTTTTATTGGATTAGACAAGGGCAAAAATGACATTTTACTAAAATCCGTTAAAAAACTAACGACGGTTAGCTTTTGGGGGTCGTGTACACTATCGTTAAAACCATAGGGGGTCAAGTAGCTAATTTGTAAAATACAGGGAAAAGTTGTGAATATTAGTCAAATCACAAGGGGGAGTTAAGCAATTCACCCAAAAAAAAAATATGCAGCAGATTTAGTTTTCCAAATATGGTAAGTTACCTTGTCAATAAGATTGATTATTCCATCATTTATAGCACAATAGATTTTGAAGCTCTCTTTGAGCACCTGAAAGTAACATACATCAACAATAAAAACAGTATCTCAGAAACCATAATAAATCAAGAGTTCCATAATTTATTTCTATAGCTCCATATTCAGTATTCAATTCATTTACAACTAACAAAGGAATAGAGACTTAAAGGAAACTAATAAGAAGTGGCCAGACAGCTGTTTTACAGCATGTCCACCTCTTCTTGCTATATCAATATCAAGACCAAGAACCAGAGATGTTCAGGTTCCACAAATTCTTTCCACTTTTAGTCTCAACTTGTATGCCTCTTTTCATTCCTACTCTCCTACTGAAGACTATTAGCCATCACTCTACAATCACCCCTCCACTGCACAGCCCAAACAGGAAATTACAAAAGAGAAAAGAAGTCCCCATAACAGTTGGCAGATCAGCCAGTTTATCATTTGGTTTTTCTTCCTCAGCAAAACCAAGGTTAAGGGCATTTGAAAAAACTTAATTGTGCAATGCATGTTGACCAAAGGAGGAAACTAGAAGGAGAACATACCAGTGCTAAAGCATATTGAATAACATAGTTGCTGACAGCTGCTCCTTCAGGCTAAGAAGTTAAAAGTAATCGTCAACAATATTGCAATCACATATTGACTCAAAAGTATTAGAAATCCAAAAGCACAAACTGCCAAAGGAAATAATTCTCTAAATCTAAAAGCTTCACAGAAATACCCGGCATCCTATAAGACGATACAACAATTGCTGCAAAGCTGGCAACTGCTCCAACAGTTCCTCGCTCTGTAACTCCCTAGTTCTACTGTACCCCTGCTGACAAAGACAATAAAGACTACATCTTATCCATCTTTTTTTAGTGATATTTACAGCTAAAGAATCAGAAGCATAAGATCATAATGATTTCTTATCAATCCTCTTGCCTACTGTTCTTGGCAAGGAGGGGCACTGGAGGCTTATATTGGGTTTCTCTGTACCTTATCTTGCCCTTGGGCAGGTCTAGGAAGACGCTCAGCTTCAATGTCATATTTCAAAATCCGAAAGCATTCAAGTCTCTCTTCCAAGAAAAGAGCATATGTACGGACCCAGGCAGAACAATCCCAAGCTGAAAAAGGAAGAAAAATGATGTAACTTAAAGTGTCGGGTAATACTGGCAATTGAATGGCAAGTCCAACTAATTTTATTTAGAAACAGTTTAGAACCAATGTAACATGGTGGTATTTTTATTACCAATAGGGCTTGAATCATCCTTGAAATTGGACATTTGGAGAATGCGTCCTCGCTGGTGAAAATTCAATAATTCCTCCCTAAATGTAGGATCGCCCTCCCTCAGTGTTCTGTGTATAACAATCAGTGTCTTCAACGCCACCTGTTGGGAGACAAAGAGTAACCATAAGTTCACATTACCTCTATGATTTAGTAGTGTTTTTTCTTTTTTTTTGTGTGTGTTTGTGTGTGTGTGTACAGCCTCCATTGACTTTCTAAAGAATAAGCATACAAATTGGGTATCATCACAAATTTAAGCAAAAAGGTTAGGGGACAAAATCAACATGTGCAGGGCCATCCTTAAGAAAAAATATAAAAAGAACAAAGCTCCTAATATGTTTCATCATCAAGACACTAGTTTGGTTCTGTTGTTTCTGTTAGTTTCAGTTGCTCTAAACTCCCATGACCAAGCCAAGTTTCCTCAGTGTTACAACTTGATACACCAGATGGAATCACACTTCAAAATCATCCAGTCCATAGGAACCACAGTCTTGATTGTTCCGAAAAATAACTGTCCCTTAGAGTTGAGCATTTAAAGCATCTCATCAGTGTGATCATTGCATGTAAAATCTTGACGTACAAGTATGCTCTGCAGGTATAATCTTATTTTAAGATACTTTTTTATATGGAAAAGTATGGTTGATTTTGAGTTTCACAATAAACTTGTAATAAGATGTCTTATTTCTATAACTGTAAAGAATAAGATGAGGATGGATTGCTTATATCTTATAAGATAAAAAGTATGACTGTTTTTAGTTTTCATAGATACATGTGATAAGATGTCTAAAATCTTATAAGATACTCTTCATTTCAATAGAATAAGCATCTAAAAATAAGATCATTCCAAACACAATAGTAGTCCTATTATTTCACTAAAATATTCATATGAAATAAATCAAATAGAAAAACAACAAATTCAATCCTAGTTACCAATCAATGTAAAAACCCATCATAAGCACCCTGAAACAAAAATTTTTATATGAATAAGTGTAAATGCACAATTTTGGCCATATCTGGCCCATGGAACTTCAAAAGGCTGGTGATTTTGGCAGTGCAACTTTTAGATCCTGCATTTCATCTCTCCTTTGAAATGAAATGGAATGACAACACCCTTACAGAAATTCAAAACTTTGGTCATTCATCTCTCTCTCCCCCAGGCGGTCCTAATTCGATCCAAATTAGCTTACTTGAAATACTCCGTGCTCTTGTGATGAAGGTATTTTCCTAAATTCCAACATCTAAAAAGATGATTTTGACTCAAACAAGCAAGAACTTTGATTCATCATCTAGTTCTAGGTTCGGAGAGAAACCACTTTACCTATTGACAAACCACTAAAAGCCACTCATTTTTGGTTCGGAGTAGCAAATTGAATTTAATTTTAAACACTAAAAAAAGACAACTTTTGATTGGAAGAGAGAAAACCTAATTGGGACCTTTATTGGAGAGTCCCAAAGACATCCAATCCAACAACACCCTTATGAAATGGAAATTCAAAACTTTGGTTCATTCCCCCGAGGACAATTCTGATCTATTTTTTCTCCTTCGGACTTCCTTCAATCAAAAATCAGAAATTTACCCACTCTCCATCTCTTCATTCTCCTGCCTGCAAACCACCCTACCTCGACCAACCTTCTCTTTTATCTCACTTAAAGTTGTTTCTTCCACCAAGCTAAAAGCAAGCCAACTTGCCAAATCCAAACAACCATCAGATCAGATTATTAGCTACCATGACAAAGGACAAGTCAAGTAACCACTAATAGTACATGCATACTGTGTTTGATTCACCAAGAGGAACACAAACTTTCAAATAACACCAGATGTTGGCATGGTAGCTTAAGCTCATGGAAGCTACGCTAGATGACCCAAATTTTCCTCATTTTGTCATATCAGCTGAAAGATACAAACAGCAAACAGTTACAAGAGCAGTGGTGATAAATGTCTCAGTAGCATGCCTTTCAAAAAGAAAACCATGCCTAAGCTTGATACTTGATTAGCAGAAAATTGCAGGACCATGGTAGCATTAAGAAGCTGAACAATGCTGATGAAATGTTCTTTTGGCAGACCAGTATCACAGACAAGTCTCCAACCCAGATCAAACAATTGGTCCTCTGATTTTAACAAGGGCCAACATGTCATCTAGTTTATCCAAAAGCAACAGTGGAACAAAAAATTTGTAAGTCAGATAATAGATATCAACAGTCATTTGAGAAGTGTAGTCAAACCAAAATCAACACCTAAACTACAGCTAGGACATCCAACATTCTTAGTTAATACTGAGATCAAAGAAAAATGGGCTCCCAATCGATGTGAACGCCTCAATCCATCAAATTGCAGAGATGATTATACTAACTTCAAAAAGAAGAAGAAAAAAATCCAGACTAAGGGATAAATTACTTGCTAAAGAAATAAGAAGGCAGCACTCCAGTCATTTTGTTTAAGGAACCAGCATCTATAAAAACGACTTGCTACATACTCATTTAGAGACTAGGACCAATTGACAACATTCCAAAGACAGAGAAAGAGGCACTCTGCAGCCAAGTCGGCAAAACTATATAAGAGAAGTAAACTATTATCAGAGAAAGCAAGAGTCCACATTATACTGATTGATCTAACATCAAATTTGTCAAAAAAGACCATATCCACTGAAGCATACTACAATAACAATTCACTAGCCACCATAAGCTACATTGGAGAAGAAAAATTGAGAATTAACATTAATTTAAGAAGCATTTATAATGAATCCTGTATACAGCTTTCAATTTACCAATCCATTACCGACACACTTCATTGTTAAAATAGACTTCTATGCCAACCTAAACCTCCATTCTGACATTATCAACTCTTCAAACAGATTATTCCAACAGATGTCGGAAGATAATAATAAACTAACCATGGAATATAAGGGCATGTGAGTTCATGTGAATAATAAACTAACCACAGCATATAAGGATATGTGAATTCATGTGAAACAATAGTTAAGAAGGATAAATGACTTTCCAAAATTCAACACAAGTTCATCAAGAAAGGAAGCTTTACACTCCAACTACTCCTCCTAAAGCTAAAAATATACAACAAGATACACAAGAAAGGGCAGAAAAAGAAGTAATGACTCCACCAATAGACACAGAATGGTTAAAAGATATTCAAATAAATAAACACCATACAGCACCAAAGCCACCATTTTTGAAAGACAGTCACTTTTTTCATCAGCAAAAGATTGCCATAATTTAAAAATTATCAAACAAGTGAGAGAGAATGCAACATGGACTTTCTTTTAAAGTAGCATACTTAGTCTTGAAACTTCAACAATAAATTGGCTTTGCAAAATGACATCTCAACTGCATATGATCACATATGATATGGGTTGACCATAATTGAAACACCACTGGCATCAGAATCCATACCGTCCAATTACGTGTCTTCCCCAATCGCCTAGCAAGTGCATGTATGCAGTATGCAACATCAGCACGAGGTCGAATGGCAGATGTGGCAGCCAAAATCTCTGCAAGGAACACCAGAGCCACAATAACCTCGCCAGTATTCTCCCATTTTAACACAAATCCCATATCCCAATATTCACAAATTCCCAACCCACCAATTCAAGTAATTTCAAACATAAAACTGAAACCCATGTCCCAAAATTCACATTTTTTTCACAACAGCATCAAAAACCGAAATCACAAGGCAACATATACTCCCCATATACTACTAAAACCCAAGTGACTATTGATCTCTTTTATCACTTAATAACAGTAAAATATCAGAGGCCAAGCCATTGGGCAACAGTGAAACTGTTGCGCAGTAGTGAAACTATCACCGCGCTGCCTACAAAACCCGGATTCAAGTAGTGGAAATAGCATCTTGCGAAAATGCAAGATAAAGTAAGGCTGTGCACAGTAAACCCAAGACAGACACGACCCTTCCCCTGTCTCGTGCATTGCGAGGCAATTTTCATCATTTCCGCATAAAATCTAAAACCCATATCCCCAGTTGTTCTCACCAAAACATAAAAGACCCAAATCACAATTTGAAATATATTCCCAAAAATAATATTAAACCCAAGTGACAAATTACTTTTCTCATAAGTTCACAATAGTAAACTAACTAGATTATATCCAAAGGTTCCGGATCTATTTATATAGATAAGGAAAAACAATATATATATATAATATTTAAAAAAAAAAACTCACTTCTAACGTGTCTCTCTTTCGGTGGTGACTCAACATGGTTTGTAGCCTTAACGATCGCCACATCCACATCCTAATTTCAACACCAAAAAAAAAAAGAAATATCAAGGGAAAAAAAACCATCAAATCAAAGCCACAAACTATTATATGTATCATATATGTTGATTTTTCTTTGTATGTGGTAAAAATTAAAAATAAAAATAAAAAGAGAGATGAAAAAGGGGACCTTGAAATCGCTATTGACATGGGCGAGGCCAACAGTGGTGTGGTCTTTGAGAGCGCCGTACGCTTTTCTCCAAGTCTGAAGCGTTCCCATTGGATTTTTCCGTCGCCGTTGAGATCGCCTTCTTTCTCTCCCTTCCCCTCTCTCTCCCTCTCTCTCTCTCTCTTTCTCTCTACTGTGTGTCGTGTGTGTGAGAGAAAGAAAAAATGGAAATGAATGAACGAAAATTACTATTTTGGTACGCCTTTTCTTGACTTTTATTTTATTTTATTTTATTTTGTTTTATTTTCTTTCTCCTATTTGTGATAATTAAAAAGGGCCACCTTAGTTGGCTTGGTGTTGGCAAAAGCAAACCCATTCCAATATTCCACAGGACTTTCTATTCTCGTCAGCGACCTAGAATTACCCGTTATTAAATTATTTTCATTTTTTAATTATATATTTATAGTTTATTATCAGTATTAAATATTGTTTATTTATTATTTATAAGAACGAGTGTAACAATGCATCCTTAATGTTAAATTTATATTTCATTGATATAAAATATGAAAAAGTTATTTCTTTTAAAATTTTGAGAATAATATTTTTGTGCTTATGCCGCGGATATTTTAAAGATAAAATTATTGATTGTTAATTTACTTATTAATGTATTAATCTAATATCTGTATATATGTTTCCTTAAATATGCAGATTTTAATGCCAAACCAATTTATGTATAAAACAACATTTTTCATCTTTATTAAAAATAAATAACTATGTACAAAATACTAAAAGTATGTTATAATGTCATGGGCAGATTTATTCTTCCACTTTAAGGTAAGCCAAAGTTCAAGTACATACAATTAAAAGGAATTGATATCCAGACCACTCACACTAAATATAAGAAACATATCACTTGACCACTAAGTCTTTGGTAGCATATTTATTCTTTCCATATATTTAATTTTCGCCCAAAATTCATTTCTTTATTTTTTAGGCAAGAAATATAAATTATTTAAAACATGAAAATAGTACAACAAGGGCCCAATAATGTAAGCCAACATTCATGAGAAACTTAGAGTCTAAGAATAACATTGTTAAGATGTCACATGAATACTTCCATATTATTTTTAACTTGAGAACATAATTATATATCGAGTCATACTAAAAACATAACCCTTTTGTAAATGATGTTGTCTTATTAAAATAAATAATCTTATATAAAACGCAGAATATATTATAATAAACTAGTAATTTTTGGGCACAATCTTATTTATCTTTTTAATATTTTTTATTTTTAAAAGAATTATAAAGTACTTTTTTGTGTGTTTTGTTTTTTGTTCTAAACTTCCCGTGAATATTTCCAATTAGATAGATGATTGAGTTACTCATTTTAGGCATTTTTTGTTGAATATCTAAGGATAGATATTAAAATCACCACTTTCTAGAATAATGCAAATTAATATGAATTTTCGAAATAAGGAGGATGAATTTGAAAAGAGAAAACAATTAGGACTTGCTGTCATGATTTTCTCATTTCTAAAATGGGATTTTTTTTTTTTGTATCCTTTTCTTTTAGAAAACAACTAGTGTGAAACAATTATATACTATGGACTTAATAAAACAATGATGATATATATAAAGAAGGGCATAATATTAATTAAATTAAAACATTTAATATAGGAATAGAACTAAATAAATGAGGAAAACAAAAAATGACCTAAGAATTGGCATATTTAATTGATAAGTAATTGTGGAAAGCTTGTCATATAGAGCGCCACTTGACAGCACGAAATTACAACTTATTTTGCTTTATTAAATAACTAGTGTAACACCCGTGCGATGCACGAGGAGCGACGTATGCAATTAAATATATTAAAATTATAAAATTTTTGCATCTTACTAAATAATTATTAAAATAATTATATACTATGGAATTAATAAAACAATGATGATATATATAAAGAACGGGCATAATATTAATTAAATTAAAACGTTTAATATAGGAATAGAATTGAATAAATGATGGAAAACATAAAATGACGCAATAATGGACATATTTAATTGATAAGTAATTATGGAAAGTTTGTCATAGAGAGTGTCACTTGACAGCATAAAATCATAGCTTATTTTGCTTTATTATAGTATAGATTAGGACTTGCTATCATGATTTTCTCATTTCTAAAATGGGATTTTTTTTTGTATCTTTTTCTTTTTTAAACATCCTATAATTACTCTCAAACACTAGTCATGACTTTAGAGTCCTCGTGTACTTTATTTAATAAATGTTTTCAATTAGAAAAAATAATTGAGTTATGACATTTTAGTTTTAGTCAATTTTTTAATTAAATATTTAGCAATAATAATTAAATTGACCACTCTTTGAAACTAAAATAGGAGTTGGTTTGGATCTTTTGAAACACCGAAGGCTAATGTAAAAGATAAAAATCTATGAGGATTATTTGGTAATTTTTTCACTTGTTGGTGTTGAAGGCTAACTAACTAATAGACTAACTAAAGAGGGGGGAATAAAAGGACTAACTAATAGAAATGGAACCAAAAAATATGAATGAAAAGATGACATGACATCTCATCAAGTTTCATAAATTTTAATGAGGTATAACTTCTTCTTCTTCTTCTTATTATTATTATTATTATTATTATTATTATTATTACTACTACTACGACTTCAACTATTATTACTATATAGAAAAATATACAGATATAGGTATAAATTTCAAATTCTATTGCACTTTATCTCTATCACATCTAAATTCTAAGTTCTAATTCTGACAAATATTCAAAATCTAAATATAAAATTAAATTGTAATTTTAGGATTTACTTTCTAAATTTTTAATTCTAATTCTAAATTCACACTTTTAATAGGAATTAGAAAAATTTCAAATAAAAAAAATTTCTTGTATAAGCCTTGAGTTTGAGTCATTATTTATTGATATTAAATTTACCACCTCATCAAAAAGTTTAAGTTTGTAGAGATAATTTGGTTATATTTATTTATTATATTTACCACAACCCCTCACTTGCAACGTGATTTATTTAAAGTTTGCACGTGACAATTTAATATTTTTTTAAAAATAAGTGGCAATGAGTTTTGAATCCATGACTTGGACTCTTATACCATATTAGATTTATCATCTTATTTAAAAGCTTAAGCTTATAAAGAGGATTTAGTTATATTTATTTATTATATTTAACATTGAAGTAAATGCATGGAAGCTCACTGTTAATGAACTTTTTAAGAAAAAGACAGAGAAAAAGAATTATTTTAATTTTTATTCAATCTTTTCACAAGATTGATTGATAATTAACTTGTCTCGTCTGACTTTAACACATATGTAAAAATCCAAGCATGCAACACTAAAAAATTAGACATGTTAAAATTTATACAAACTAAAGCGTCAAAATATTTGGTACCTTTCAATATTGGGTTTGAAGATTTGAGGCCTTTTTCTTAGGGGAAAAACCCATAATGAATTTAGTCTAATATGCTTCTTTGTGGTCCAAATGAAATTAATTGCAATGAGATCACAAATAATAAATTGCTTTTTAATAGGTCTCTTAAAATGTCACGTGGCACTTTTTAAGAGTTCTTAAACTCATTGATATGTGTGTGTATAATTTTCACATGTTAAGCTGGAATAACGAAGCTTAAACAAATAAAGTGCTAAGAGAGCATTTGGTTTAAGAAATGAAAAATTATTTTTAGGAATCAAATTCCAAAAATTTTCAAGAATAATATGAAAACTGTTTGGTAACCAAAAGGATTCTTAGGAAAATTTTGGAGTATTTTTAGGAATGCTAAATGCTTATGTTTGGTTTAAATGTAACATTGCTAAAAATCTTGATCTATTTTTAAGTGTCTCTAGTTCAAAAAAATATTATAAAATATAAATTAATTTATTTCAATATTTTTAATTTCAATTTCAATTAATTATTAATTAAATAAACTTGTCATTATTAATTATTAATTTTATAATTTTTAATCAATTAATTATTTATTATAATTTTTTATTAATAATTCATTCATTCATTCATCATTTTTATTAAAATCTAAATTATTTAATTTTTCATTTTATTAACTTTTTATTTAATTTATTAATTAATTATTTTCAATTATTATAAATTTTAGTTAATTTTTCAATTGATTAGTTAATTTAATTCACTTTATCGTTATTTTTTATTTTTATTTAATTAGAATTTACTTATTTTTATTTTTAATTATTTTTATTATTAGTTTTAAATTAATTTTTTATTTTTAACTATTTTATTATTAAATTTTATTACTTTTTCTAATTTTTAAATTATATATTTTCTATTTCATTTTTTATTTTTTATTTTTGTTGAATTTATTTTTATTTTTGATGATTTCTTTATTTATTTTATCATTAATTAAATTATTTATTTTATCATTGATTAGTTTATAATTATTTTTATTTTATCCTTTATTTTTTAAGTAATTAAGTTTTTAGTTATTATTGTCAAATTTTTATTGTACACGAGAACGTCTAAAAAATGACCTTTTTGGTCTTTTTGATTTATTCTTCACATTCCCACAACTTGAGAATGTAATATTTTGACCTCTGAGAATCAAAGTTAACCAATTCGTGGGAATATTAGATTATTGGGAATGTGACATTTATAGGAATATATTTTTATTATGTGAACCAAATATAAAAATTCAACATTTTTAACTTTATATTCCTAAAAATATATAAGATTTTATAAATCAAATGACCCCAAAAATATGAGCAGATAAGCAACAGGGCCACATGTGAGGACATTAACATTAGTTTATTAATAAACATATATTTTATGACGTTGTTAGTTGAATCGAGAATGGAAAGAGTTGGACATTCTAGAATCAGAAGCGTCATAAATAACAATATTATATTTGAATATTTTAAGTGGCGATAGCAATGTGAACAATTGTGCATGTTCAAGGATGAAATAAAGAAATGTTTGAGAGTAGAATGATCAATCAAAATCTGAGATTAGTATTAGTTTATTAATAAACCTATATTTTACGCTGAATGTTTCATCATAAGTTCTACCAATAGGATGGCTTAGAGTCATGTTGAACGTTGGCCCAATATATATATATTTTTAACGAATCATTTTGAATGAGTTCTTTATTTCTCTCTATAAAAGATTGACAAGGCAATCAAATATACATCTTTTTTTTTAAAAAAAAATCTTTATCACAATTTTATTATAATAACAATCTTTACTTTTTATTTTAATAATTTCTTATGTTAATTTCACTCTAATAGCAATTGTAACATACACAAAAGTAGGGTTAGAATTAAACTAGAAGATTTTTTTTTTTTTTGCCCTTTTCCTATCTTGACAACGTCAAGTTATTAAATGCACTTGATGAGTTTTGGCAACAAATATCCTTTGAACATTCACCAAATGGAATGTCTTGCACATACTGTGAAAGAACTAAAGAGTTAAGGTAACATCGGTGTGTTACCGACAGAAAACGTTCTATTTTTCCTCCCTTGCTAGCAACAAATCTATATAAATATATATATATATATATATATTATAAAATAAGGTATATATCTTTTTCAACAATGTCATGTGTTATCATGTTTTTCAAATTTTCCCCTAAAAAAATTTCCTCTATTAAAATAATTCCAAAACTAATGCATTTAGTTTCCAAAATACTTTAACTATTATTTTTCTCAAAAATTATTTCTTAAACCAAAGTTTTACCATACAACTATTTTGGCCAAGTTCCCACCTAGCTTCACTACTTTGTTTGAAAGAAAAATTTTACAAGAGTCCACATATTTTGGTCAACACGTACGCTGGACATGGTTCTTTGGCTCCTCCTCGTTTTTTTGGGTGGTTGAGCTAGACAATTTATATTATTTTTTTAATACTTTGGTTCAATATCTATTTTTAAAAAAAAATCTTTCTCGACTCTTGTAATATTTGAATAATATATTTCGAGGGATAAAAATTATCTATAATATAGAAAAGTACTTATTTATCATTTATTTCGTTCATCGCACGAATTACACTCTGGTTAGCAATATAAAAATCCGCTACTCAGGGTTTTGTTTTTTTGGTGTTCATTGTTTGGCTAGGACAAATATAAAGTTTTTGTTTCCAAGGCATTTGACAACTTCGTCCAGATGTCTAATCGTGCATGTGATAATCACACCAACCAAATAATTACACTGCAACTATATATGTAAGGAGCTTTTTTCTTTACAAGTCAGCTAGGCCAGCTTAGGGTTTGTTTGGATTGATTTTTTTTAGAAAAAAATATTTTTTTTAAAAAAAGTTACATTAAATTTGTAACAACTATTTGATTTGACTCTCAAAAAAGCTGAAACTCTAAAAAAAGCTCAAATACAGCTTTTCTTAGAAGCTAGAATTTTCAACTTCTTCAAAAAAACTATTTTTCAAAAGCTGTTAAAAAAAGCCAATCCAAACGAGCCCTTATTATTTGTTCATGAAAAGTTTTAAGAAATGAAAGATGTAGCTGGATAAGGACATGTGTGCATGGACTTTTTTTCTTTTTTCCAGAGAAAAGTATTGTTTAAAAAAATGGTACATTGTTTTTATAATAACTATTTAGCACAGCTTTTAAAAAGGATGATATTCTAAACAAAACTTAAATACAATTTTTTTTAGAAATTAGAATTTTCAACTTTTTAAAAAAATACTTTTTAAAAGTTACTAAATAAAATATTTTTGAAAAAATCAATCCAAAAACGAGCCTTAAGTGCACAAAATGAACATGATTGGTTCCTGCTATTAAGACCACCAGAGCCATGCATGATACTTCAAAAGCAGAATGATCACGCGAATGAGTATAGTGGGAAAGAGAAAATTTGTTTAATCACGGCGAGAAGGGGGGAAAAGCTTTAACCCGTTTTAGAGCCGAGCTATATAAAATTTGTTTTCCGTGATTAATTGGCAAACGCATTACGCATTTATACATTTATAACTTTTTTTTTAAATAAGAACATTAAAAAAAAAAGAAATTAAGAAACAAAAAAAACAAATTTTTTTAAATATAGAAAACCTAATTTTTTTTTCATGATTCTTAACTAAAACTATATACGTTATAGTCTCTTCTGACTACGAAATCTTTTTACAGAATAATCACTTCACATTTTAATGTCATGAAGCACTTGATTATTTAGGGCCACAAGAGCCACGCACCATAATAATTTGCGTTATCACTTTTAAGGCATAAATGCAAATCCACAATAATTTAGAAGGAAACACCTACAGGAGAGAATATTACTTTGAATCAAGATGTTGCCATGATTGGAAGCTTTAAACTACAATATTTATTGGTTGTTCTCTTAATTGAACTTTTTAATATGTTATATTTAGTTTTTGATAATATTGATATCTTTTGATCAATTTTTATAACTAAAAAATTTGTAGGGTGCCGTATATAAAAGGTTGGTTTGGATGTAACTAATAATTTAAATAGATCATTTTAAACCAATTTATTTAAGGGTCCAAATAATTAGTTGTTATACTTACAACACTAAAGTCGCTCACGAACCTAACAATTTAGGTTTCGAGGTGTGACATTTGTAGTATTTTGTCCCAAAAAAAAAAAATTTCATTGTTGGTGGGTTATCTACACCGCAAATTATACTCTTGTCTCTCACGCAGTGCTCTTTTATTAAACATCATACTTCCTCACGTATTAAGAAAAAGGAAAAAGCATATAGCTAACATGCGCTTCTCTCTCCTCTAATTTCTCTTTCATCACCTCTCTCTTCTTCTCTTATTTGCTTCACCGGTGACACTACCAGTTATCTGACGTCAGATAAAGACCACCATAAAATTCGCATTTTTTCGCTGATCGTAATGATGTGCATCATGTTTGCCATTAAATCCTGTCGTCTTCTTTTTCATGCCGGTAAAGATTCCAATATCATTTCGTCGCACTGCAACTACCAATTTTTTCTTCTCCTCGTCACGATTATAACCGTACCTCCCACTCAATATTTGGACTCTCCAAGATCAATTCGTCGTTAAAGCCCACCTTCACCTTCAAGTATGCATGCATGCAAATGTGTTTGTGTTTGTATGTCTATAAGTGTGTAAGCAGTAGACAATAGTTATAGGATAAAGAATAAATATTTGATGTATATATAAAAGTCGATGAACAAATAGTTGTGGGTTAATGAAAAAATAGTCAGTGAACAAATAGTTGTGGTGTATTGAACAAATATTTGATGTATATATGAAAGTCAGTAAACAAATAGTTGTAGAGTATTGAACAAAATAGTCAGTATACAAATAGTCGTAGGATACTGAATAAATAATCAGTAAACAAATAGTTGCGGGGTAGTAAACAAATATTTACCATGCGTAAACAATAACAAGAGGAATTCAATGCTTAATAAACGAACACCTTGTGAGAGACCATAATATAAGCACCCAAATGCACAAAATAGTTAATATAAAATGTGAATTAAACTATTTTTCCAATATAATTTCGGTCTTATAAATACTTAGAAAAAAAAAATGAAAAACTTTGGCATTATAAATAGAGTGGGTTGACCAAACTTTGACAATCAACGTTCAATTTTTTTGACCAAGGGACGGTATCAACTTAACCAAGAAAACCAAACATTCATATGGTCAAAGTAGGATGACGGTCTACTTAAGGCATGTTTTTGGAAGGTATGCTATTCTGCTATGGACGAAAAATATTTAGATCTACTTATGATATAGCTAGTAATATTGCACAAAAAGTTTAATAATAGTAAATTAATGTTACTGTAATAATAAAATAGATTATAACTAGAACAATTTATAAAAATTAAATCTCTAATAATATTATATATGTTTATGCTAATATATTAGTAATATGTTTTTTTCTACTTATTTCACTTAAAAATATTTATCTTCTTACTTTTTTTTTTATTTTATAACTAATTAAAAATTAATATTTGACATGGAGAAGCCAGAAGTTGTGACGGTTCATTCAATGCCTGGGTCTGGCAAATGAAAACATGCTTCCAGAAGAGTGAGTGATGGGCAGCCATCAATTTTTGTCTCTTTAGACGGCATCAATTTTGACTCAATTTCCTCTGAAACTTCAATTGGATATTCTCTTTGTAGGGATTTTCCAATTTCTTTAGGCAATACCGGATTTAGATCTAATTTGAATTTACTTATTTTGAAATGTGAACCAAGACTTACCGGGTGTAATGGTCCACCCTAAGACATGAGCCACATAAGTCAATAGTTTAATCTCCAGAATAATTAGCAAGACTCGAACTCACAATCTCACGAAAATGTTAGCTTGTCGTAGTAAAATTATTATTTTGTTTCAATTTTAAACATGTATCTGTATTTGCATGAAAAAATAATAGATTCCAATCTAAATTTCATATTTATTTAATTTAATGTATAATACAAATTTTATACAATAAACTACTTTTTTATTTTTTGCATTTTTAAAAGTTAGTTCATTTCAAATTATATGTATTAATTTAAGCAGTAAAGATTGGATTCTTGAAACGCGCGTGTATGTATGTATTGAAAAAATATAGACTTTAAATTGAATTTAATTTTTTTCTTTAATCTTGTGGGTAAGAAAAATTTTTGTGAATAGACTATTTTGTATATTTGTCATATTTTGAAATTAAATTTTTTTATTTTTTATTTGGATGTAGATTTTGGTTGAATGGTTTTTATTAAATTATTTTTTCTATTTTTACTTTGATAAATAAATAAATAGATAAGAAATAAAAAAGTAAAAAGTAGCCTATTGTTAAAAAAAATCTTACAAATAAACTATTTTTTTCATATTTTAAAATTAAATTTTTATAATTTGCAAATTGATTGTATATGTTTTTCCGTAGCATGATTTTTATCGAATTATTTTTTTTAATTTAACAAATAAATACTAAATATTTTTCAATATAAGCTAAAGCTTTGTTTGGTAAAGTTGATTGCGTAAAAGAATATTGATAAAACTAGAATTTCATGGGGAGTTTGGGACTTAAGTTAAAACCAAAACTCATGGGGTATAGGGGAAAACATGATACTGTAAGGGTGGATTCTGAACTATCATCAAGATGAAGTGATAATGCATTATGAGGAATAGAATCACTATAATATTGGTGTTATAGATTTTGTCTAGGGTATTACAAGACATGAGAAGAACACAAATTGTTCGAACAGCTATTAACCTTAGTAAGTTTATAGCAATCAATGCTTATATGCTTGCTAGTCTCAAGTTCTATTTGTCAGGTATGATGGTTCTACACATATAATGAGGTGAAAAGGAAATAAAGCTAAGTATTTAACTAAGGGTGTCATCATGTGCGAACGGGGAATGAAAGAAAAATAGAAGGTAGAGAAATAGAAAAGTTCGTTGCTGAATGGCATATTTACATCCCCATATTCTTGTTTCACACTTGAAAGTCCAAAAAGTGCTTGTCCTCATTCACAAAAGCAGGTCATCAAGAAAAGGAGTGCTGAACGGCAGCTTTACAACTCCAGAGGCCACAAGGAATGCAGTGATCCACATTGGTATAGCCCAAAGGAACACAAACATTAGTATCTGCTTGCCTGAAAAACAGCTAGAAAAGAATCAGCTGCATTTTATTACAACAATTGAACACTGAAGACTCAGATGATGACAATTGCATAAAAGAAAAGAGGCAATGTTAATTGCAGATTGATGAATTTGACATGTCTACTTTATACTATTTAGGAAATGCTTTGCCGCTTAGATTCAAGAAAACGCACGATGTGCAATCAAATGAGCTGGGTGTGTAGTCTTGCAAAGGAGTTTTAAGTTTTAAGGACCATATAGGTTCAGGGCAAACCTATTCCTCGTCTACATGAAGTAGAAGATGAACCTTTGTACACGACATGTTCAATATCACCTTACTGGGAGCTTGCCTGAATTTGTCTCTGAGACTGCATGCGCGTGAAACGGAATGCACAGAGCTTGGAAATCGGTTTCAATACATGTGGAATGGTTTCTGTTGGGGAGGTGCAGAAGGAAAGCCGCTCCATGCAAATAGATTTTACAGCACATAAACTTAGCAGAAACCAAATAACTGCCCCATTGGATGCTGCTGTTCTTACATGACTATAAACATGTAAGAGTCAGGACTTAACTGGCGTACAGACCAAGTCACAGCCTTACGATCAGCAAAAAAATTATTTCTACTGCTCAGCGCCTCAGTGACTTCTTTTAGCATCTCTTTCACACACTGCAAACTACATGTGTTCTGTTATTTAGATCTCGAATATAATCAGCTCATGGGACTTGATCTAGAAATACACCGAGGCGGCAGTTTGGATACTTAGCCGTGTGGATCACAATTAGCTCTCTATTTATTTCAATCCATTTATTTTTCGATTCTCAATGACTACAATCAAGATGGTTGCCAGCATTCATAAACTGATAAACTTTCCTTGAGTTGCATTAATATGCTAAGGTATGATGTTCTATTTTAAAAGAAAATTTTCAAAAAGTTCATCTAAGCCAAGATTCCATTCAGCATTTTGAATCTTAATCTTTTCATTACAGATCCAGTGAATTTCGAATTCTACTGACTGCACAGAGCTCATTTCGTTCACAACTTATAGGATACGCTAAAAGCAAAATATTTCAAACAGAGATGTGATGAACGTAAGAATGTATAAAGACAACAAATTAAACTTGATACTTGACATAGCCCTCAGGCCTCAAGTACGACACAACATAAGATTTGACTCAGACTGCAGTGAACTCGAAAGATCACAAAGCATATTGAGAGAAGTTACACAAGTCCTCAGGATTCTTATCTCTTAACATAGAGATAATCCTCAGTTACAGTTGTGAAGAGGTTAATATACACCAGTTTCAAAGGATATCATACCTATGCACTTTATCAGTTGCGTTTTGCAAAAGTCATATAAAACACCTATATTTCAAAACTCACTGATTTTTCCTGTGATTTAGAAAACATAGCATATTATCCCTTGTGAATGTAAAACATAAAGGAGGAATATGCATCGATTTTGGAAATATGTACCAATTTTAAGAGCACAACGGTTAATTTGCAATATTTCTAAAACTACAAGAGGGTACCAGCGAGTTCTAAAATGAAGTTCCATACAACTTTTACAAAATGCAAGGGATAAAATACATTTTTTTTTTCTAGATTTAAATAATAACTAAGTTAATCATATTGGATAAATGTGAGAACGAAATAATTATATTTTAGATTTACTACGCTAGTCTTAGTTGTGGATTTGCGACGTGATCAAATGAGGGATGATGCCACAACGTGGCAATTTGCATCAAGTGACCAAATCCTAGGCCCAAGAGGTTACACTAAACGAAAAACCATTTGCTGCTCAAAATGAACACTAGAATGAATTATTAGATCTATGTATATATCAAAGTTAAAGCCTACTATCCCAATTTTTCTCCAATACATTTTGCATCATTATTTATTAGTTAATTCATTAAATCATGCCAACATAACATATTTTGACTATAAAACATGTTTGAATATATTTATCATTCCATGATTAAATTTTTTTGGGGTGCTCATACACATACATAAAAATGAACAAAAGTATTTAATTCATAGAAAGTTTAAACAGTAATTCCTAATATTATTAATATTTTTATTATATTTAGCATTGCACGTATAATCTTAAATAAATTTCCTAAATTATTTTCAAATGCAATTTTTAATATTATTAACTATATAAAATTTAATAATATCAAACTAATATCAAAACCTGTGCATATACATCACACACTAGTAAGTTATTCGATAAGAGAAAATAGAATTATTACCAGCAGACCGTGAGGCGGTCTCAGTACGATGAATGATCCACTCCCCAGTCTCGCGTAGCTTCTTCTCCACAGAACTCTCATCCTTTCCAATTGAGTTCGACAAAATGCTATCGAACAGAGTCTTGTTCTCTTCTGATACCCTAAACATACACCCAACACACTTCACACAAACAATTGAACAATAATAAAAAAAACAACGCAAAACATCTCAGCAGAAATGACCATGGTTCTATTATTATCCATCAGGTCCTTCAACTTTCTCGTTTTTGTATAAATTAGTCCTTTATCTTTATAAGTGACACATTTTCTTTCACGTACTAACTTGTAAGAAGCAAGAAAACTAAAAGACTGCTCAAGTCTAAACCCAGTCTCTATAGGCCTGTTTGAATTTTCTTTCTCTTTCTTTTTTTCTCAAAAAAAAAGCCCATTCTTCTAATTATTTGACTTAACTTGAAAAAAAACATAAAAACTTTGAAACTTTTTTCGAGGCACCACAATTTTTAACCCCTCTAAAAAAGTATTTGTTTAACAAACTGTCACCCCAACCCAACCACCATCTTTCACGGGATTTTCAACCGCTCAATCACCTGCTTTTTGAAAAACGTTTTTAGAAAAAAAAACAATTAAAGGAGACCTAGCCTCGTTTTAGCTTTTTTTTCAAAAAGTATTTTTTTCACAACTTTTGAAAAATAATTTTTAAAAAAAATAAAAAATTTTAACTTTTAAAAAAAATTATATTTAAGTTTTTTTTTCAAAAATTTTAATTTTTTTGAAAATCAAATAAAGTAACTATTACAAATTTAATGTTTACTTTTTGCTGGAAAAAAAAAAAAAGAAAGAAAAGAAAAGCTAATCCGCAAAGACCCCTATATTAGGAAAAGAAAAGTTGCCTTTCAGTGTCTCTATCTCGGAAAATGCCTGCGCCAATGGCTCGTTCGATTTCAACAACTGATGGTTGCTTCTTGACGACCAGTACTCTCTGCTTTAAGTTTTGCCTTTGCTGTTGTTTTTGTGATGATAATGGTAGTTGAGCAGTATTTGTTTCTGGAATCTTGGGATTAGCATGAGGAAGGGAAGGTGAAGCGTTGGTGGGAAGCGTGGAAGCAATAATAGTGTGAGATTTGCCAACGGAGACACAGTTTAAGCTCACCATTATTATATATTATGCTCAGCTGATTCTTTCCGTTTGGCAACTCAAAAGGAACGCAAATATGAAGTATCTCATCTCATGCCTGCGACTTTTAAGATAGGCCCATCGTGGCAACTTGCATATTTGTTCTCTGGTTTGGCTTTTTTTTTTTTTTAACGATTTTTTTTTTTTTTTTTTTTG
Source organism: Cordia subcordata (assembly GCA_028554755.1). Taxonomy (NCBI): domain Eukaryota; kingdom Viridiplantae; phylum Streptophyta; class Magnoliopsida; order Boraginales; family Cordiaceae; genus Cordia; species Cordia subcordata. The sequence continues at coordinate 14,910,954 of JAPTOF010000005.1, read as the reverse complement.
TCCTCGTTTACGACCCATCAGACTCCGTACCTACCCATCCATCTTCGAATAGAAATTAAATAAAAAGTTTCAAATTCAGAATGTCTCGTAAAACCTGGTCATTTCCCGAGCCCCGTACAAAAACTAAGTTAAAAATTTGAAATTAAAAAAAAAAAAATACAAGATTGCAAAAATTCCTAGTAAAAACAAGAAAAAAAATCAAAACAAGATAATGAAATTTAAAAAGAATAAATTAGATAGAGAAATACCAAAATCTATAATCTTAAAGAAAAAATAATATTTATGAAAAGAAACTCTAACCTTGAAAAAACTTACCAAAAACAAGAAAAATAAGAAGAAATGTACTAAATTCTAGAAAAAATGAAATTACAAAAAAAAAAACCCTATATCTACAATACAAAGATTGAAATTTAAGAAAATAAAATAAAACAGAAAAAAAAGTAGATCTAACAAAAACAAAAAACTAAAATTCAAAAATAAAATAAAGAGATTTTTTCACTTGACCCCCTAATGTATACGAACAATGGTACTTTTCCTCATACTGCGTATAGACAGTCGTTTAACTCCATTAACTAACGATTTAAAGTTAATCTCATTATTTATATTTCAAATTTACCCTTAAAATTTTTTGTTGACTTAATCCTTCTACATATTGGCCTATGGATTAATAACTCTATGTCCCCTAATATATGTTAATAATCTCTTTAACTTAATTTGGCTAATGAATTTTTCCATTTAACCCCTTTAATATAAATAAATAGCCAATTCACATTAGTTTCCCTCCTAATATAAATAAATAGTCAATCCACATTCATTCAAGGTTTCAACAGTACATATCGTTACTAAGCCTGTTTGGGTTGGCTTTTTTTAAGGAAAAAGTACCTTTTTCCCTCAAAAATTTATATTAAATTTGTAATAAATATTTAATTTGACTTTCAAAAAAACTGAAACTCTGAAAGAAACTCAAATATAACTTTTTTTATAAGCCATAATTTTCAACTTCTAAAAAAATTATTTTTTTTAAATTATTAAAAAAAATACTTTTAAAAAAAGCCAATTCAAACGAGCCTTACAAACCTTGTTAATAGCTTTTGAAGGCTCTGGCTCAACAATACAAGCATGTACATTCTTATAACTTAAGTCCCATCCCTGACAATTGCAGAGCCACGTGGGCCAATATTTTGGGAGCCAATTGAGCCGGACCTCTCTTCGGGTCGAGTATTCCATAAACCCAAGATGCATGGGTTATGTTCGGCAACCACCCATACCAGTATGGGCTTTGCTTTTTATAGTATAGAGTGAGTTTTGTGAAATCTATTTTTTTTTTATTTGAATATAAAAGCGAAAGATAAAAACAATAATCCAAAATATTACTCAAAGCATTATCTCAAACATTATTGTAGTATTATCACAACAACTTTTATGAAATTTATTTTTTCTGTTTGAATAAATTATTTGAATTAGCTAAATAAGAATTATAATATAGAAGTGTGAAACATTATTGCTAATAAACAAATGATATGTGATCCTGGTACTAAAGTTAGTGAATTTTGAATCTTAACCATTCAAAACAATAGATACATAGGGAATAATATTAGCTGCTGGTCTACAAAAAATTTTAAATTAAAAATTTGTCAAAAGTAGGAACTAGATATATAGAAAATGAAGAATAACCAAAAAATATGAACAAGATGCAAAAAGCAATATTGTATTTCTGAGTTATGTAATCTGTACAACCTCAGGCTTCTTATATACGAGGTTTGACATTGTTACAATAGGTAAATTGTCTAACATAATTCCTAATTGATCGTAATTCATCATGATTGATATGTACAAGAAAGGAAATAATAGATTATACAATCCCTACCAAAAATATGTGCAAAAATAATTGTATACGAGTAAAAAAGTTGAAGTAGATGTTTTTGGGTGGCTGAAAAACTTAAAAGGGTTATAAAATTAGAATGTGTAACATATCTAAAAAAATTATACACTTCTTTGATGCAATATATAAATATAGATATGTAGAATTTTTTATATTTTAATTTTAAGTAAATTTATCCAAAACCAACCACAAAAATCCAATTAGAGCTAGTTCGGTTTCCATTTTAGGAAGTCAAACTGGCTTTTGTAGTTTAAAAGTTTATTTTAGAAAAAAAAAAAACAGTGTTTGATTTTTTATCTCGAAACTTAGTTTGAGCAAACAATTAACGAACTTTGGGAGTTAAATGGAGAAGTTATAATTTTTACTTCTCTCTTTGTAGTTTACAAGATGGTGCTTTAAAAATTTGTTTAGACAAAAATTATCCTCATTATTTTTATTACTAATGTTTGATGAACTCCAATTATAATTAAAAATAAAATGAAATAATAAAATATGACAATTAAAAAGATAAACTTGTAATTTCAAATTCAATAAAAATAAAACAAAATTAATAAAAGATAATAAAAATAATTAAATTGATTTAATAATAAATAATTTAACTATTTTATATTATTTAATAAATTTTAATTTTTAAGAAGTTATGTCTATAATTTCTTTAGAAATTGCTCAAACATGATAAATTACCATTAAAATCACATATACACACACACATATATATGTGGATGAGAACCAATATTATTTAATAAATTTTAATTTTTAAAAAGTTATGTCTATAATTTCTTTAGAAATTGCTCAAACATGATAAATTACCATTAAAATCACATATACACACACACACACACACATATATATGTGGATGAGAACCATTAAAATCGTATTGAAATAGCCCTTTTAACGATATTTTCTATTACTCCACCCATTTCATTAAATGCTTGAGATAGCTTAGTTGAATCATGATTTATGTTCATCTTTCATTTCTTTTGAGAAATGTATTGATCAATTCCATTTTGTTTTCTTTCTCTTGATTATTTTTCGATTGAGATGTATAGATAGATTAATGAAAACGAGAAAAGCTGTATTTGCTTCTACAGTTCTATGACAAAAACTATATCATGTAGAGTAAATAATAATTTATTATTATAAGATTCGAAAGGATCTTTTTACAATTTTGGTAATCAACTATTACTTTCAAATGTAAAACTAAATATAATTTTATTTAGTAAAAATTCGTTTCACATAAAAATAATTGAACATATTTTTTGTTTTTACCAAAAATTCTTTTAACCAAACATCTATTTTCAAAAAAATTAAAAAAATAAAATTCAAACTAAAACTAAACTACACAATGGGTCTATTTGGATTGATTTTTTTTTGAAAAGTGCCTTTTAAAAAAAATATATATTATTTTTATAATAACTACTTGACTTGACTTTTAAAAAATTAAAATTTTAAAAAACTTCATTTATAATTTTTTTTCAAAATTTAAAATTTTAAACTTTTCAAAAAAATATTTTTCTTAAAAAATTATTAAAAGAACACTTAAAAATCAATCTAAGGTCTAAACCAATCCTTTGATCCTTCAGTCCCACATTAAACTTGGGCCCGTCACGCGGGGGAGAGAAACTTCCCAAAACAAAGAATCTATACCTTTCCCCTCGTGCACATCCACTACTTCTACAAGAAAAACAACATCATGTAAGTGGCAGTGATTAGGGTGGAGACACTCGACAACGCAGGATCAGTCAGGTGTGGCGCGATCTTTCCATTGAAATATTGCGCATTCTTTGGATTTCCACGCCGTTGGTCCTCTCGCAGGGCCGCCACTCACGCACATCCTCGATTTACCTCCCGCCCTCTGGCCAGTGGGAAAGTTGGCTGGCGGGTGGGAAAGGGGTTCTCCTTTGGTTAACCCTTTTTAGAAAACAACATCATAAAATAAAACCAACACGTAATCCAATTCCAGCTCAGACATGTCTTACTTTTCCACCGCCTTTGTATCTCTCTCCACGTGTACCTCAACCCCCTACAACGCCCCCAAAAAAAAAAAAAAAAATCGCCTTTCTTTTCTCGCCGGCCGTTTTTAAAAAATAAAAAAAAAAAGGAATACGAATCCAAAACGGAAAAGGAAAAAGGTAAAAAAAAAAAAGGGGGAAAAATTAAAAAAATAGAAAGTGAGAGCGAAAAAGGGAGCAGTGGCTGCTTAGATTTTGGAAGTCTTTATTTTCTGTTCTTTTTGGCTTTTTTTTTATTTGAGAAATTAAAAATAAATTTGGATCTGAGAGCGATGGACCCGTCGCTGGCGGTGGTGGCTCTCCGCCTCAAAGAAGCCACGAGCTGGTGGGACCAAGTCAACCACTCTCCTCTCTGGCAAGACCGCATCTTCCACGTCCTCGCCGCTCTCTACGGCGCCGTCGCCGCCGTTGCTCTTGTATTCTCTCTTTCTCCTTCTTTTTATTTTCAATTCCTTTGTGTATATGTGTGTGTGTGTGTGTATGTGTATGTATTTATATGATAAATTATGGTGAAGAAGAAATGGTTCGTGTTTCTAGAGAATTGTAGGTGTGATTAGGGCTCTCTTTGCAATATATAAATATATAGGTCAAATTTCGATGAATTTTTGTATTTTGTTGCATATGCTCCAGACAATTTCTTTTGATGGTTGAACATTTTTCGTTTTCGTTTTCATTTGTAGATATTGGTTGAACCGGTTTGATTTCATATGTTGGAAACTCTGGAAAATTGAATATTTAGGATTAAATTTAGATAAATTCGAATTTTCTGTGTTCGTATAGTTGATTTGGAATTTAGGAAGGAAATAAATATTTTCGATATTGCAAAATGTGGATGAGACTTTAAGTTGGAACTGAATCTCTCGCATGGTTTAACACCGGTGTTGACGAAATTTCTAACATCTTGCGATGTTCTTTCCATATCAATAAACCTTAGGGCTAGTTTGCGTTGGCTTTTAGTAAAGTCTTTTTTTTGGTACAACTTTTTCTGAAAAAAGTAATCTTTTTGAGAAGTTCAAATTTCTACTTATGCAGGAAAGCTCACTTTGAACTTTTTGAAAGGCAATATGAATCTAATTGTAAAAAAGAGATGCTTTTTTTAATGAAAAAAGGGTTTTTTCCTGAAAAAATTCCAAAATGGACCTTAAATGTGCTGTGATCATATCCGAATGTTTGGTGCTGATTTCATGTATGACTCAATATATTGTTTCCCATGAACTTTTCGGTTGGGTGAATTTTCTTCCCCACTGCAGTCCTCATGAACAGTGAATTTTGTCAAATAAGTTTGACTTAAACTTATAGGAACTCATGTTCTATGCGTTTGTGTAGTCTATCTGACCTTAATAAGGAAAGAAAACTTGTCGAGATTGAGAATTGTGGATTATAATTTAAGTTGGAACCAAGTTGTTAGCATAGTGGAACCCCCATATTTGCTGTATTTGCGGAGTATGGCAAAGGTTAATTTGTTACTGAGTTTCCCTCCATATGCATGGGCGCTTGCGTCAATTGTCAGATCAACTACCATAAATGAATTTTTAATATAAATTTCAGATATCAATTGATAGATTGTATTCTGGACGATTGAGCTTATGTAACAAAAAATTTCTCAAGTAGGGTTGAATAATGTGTTGATGAGGTTGAGAGTATGTTATGATATTAGTTTTAAATATTTTTACTGCTTGCGCTGTGCTTAATCAATTGATACAACATTCCTAATTGTTTCCCTCTAGGTGCATGAAATCAGAGCTGCGTATTCTCACCTTAATGTGTTTTCTTTTCCAATTGCTTAGACTGTGGTTGATCTTTTGGTGCATCTTTGTTAGTGGTTTTGTTGTGAACCTCATGTTATAGCAGAGTTACATATACTCCTCTTATTGTGATTTTCTTTTTTGCATGATATTAGGTACAATTGATTCGTATACAAATGAGAGTACCTGAATATGGTTGGACCACGCAAAAAGTCTTTCACTTTCTCAATTTCTTGGTGAATGGGGGTCTGTACTAACTTTATATCTTCAACAAGTCCTGTCAAAGCGTAATTTGTTACTTTTACTTTGGGCTTTTGGTGATCTTTTTACTGATTCGGGTAATTATTTGTGCTTTCTTTGGGTCAGTTCGATGCGTAGTTTTTGCTTTCCGGCGGGATGTTCAAAACTTCCATCCAGAGGTTTGTAACAATCAATAATATGCAATGATCATGATATAGTCCAGTGTTTGTATTATGAGGATGGGTGATTGCCGATCATTTTCCTGGCCATATGCGGTACAGGCTGTTAAGCATCATGTAGAGAAGAAAGCTTTGTTCTTGAGCTTTATGTACTGTACGTGCCTGTGGCAGGGCTAAAGCTGTCCTAACATCACCATCCACCTATTTTCTGTTCTGAATAATCACAGCTTTGTTTCTGCTTGACTTCTTATCTAGATTGTCCAACACATCTTGCTTGATGTGCCGAGTCTTGCGTTCTTCACAACATACGCGCTCTTAGTCTTGTTTTGGGCTGAAATATACTATCAGGTTGGGCCTGGTTCACTCTGTTGCTTGATTGTGAATGGGCTGGTTGTGCTATATTATTCTAATCATGCAATTGGTACAAATGTTTTGGCAGGCACGAGCTGTATCTACTGATGGGCTGAGACCTAGTTTCTTTACAATTAACGGGATTGTGTATGCCATTCAGGTGAGAATTGTTTTCAATATTCGTTGCTGTGAGTTGGAAGATTTTTATAGAATTTGTTTGTGAGGAACTTCAAGAGTGTTCCAGCTTTTTCCTGTTTCCTGTTTCAAATTATTCTATGATCGCCTTTGAATAGATTGTGGTGTATGTATGAAATAAAAACATATGATTTTGTTGTAGAAATTAGCAATCTATTGGTTCGGAAATGGTGAAGCTGGAGACTGTCTTGTTGATGATGATGTGTTCTTAGGACTCACTTACTGAAACATTGGTTCTTTATGTAATCTTGGTCTGAAGCTATCCTGTTAATATTGTAATAAAAGAGATGTAATTCTTGAAAGGGGAAAACCACAAGAATTGGCAGTATTAAATTTTTTGAAAATAAGATTATGTTGGCTAGTTGCTTCTCAGATCTCAGTGGTGAGTGAAGGAATTTTGTGAAGTTGATATTAGTTATTGCTGGGAGTCTTCTAGTCACAAGAAACTTAGATAAGCTAATGGATATGCTGATGAGGCTGCAATGCATGTCCTTTTGGCATATAACCTGTAAATCTTCTGTTCCTAGATGAGAGTTGAACTGGATGTTGATAAATAAGAGAGAGATTAATTTGTGGCTTGAATTTCATGATGTAGGTAGAGAAAGTTGAAACTGATCATTTGTCTAACAATAATATCCAAAAAAGCCTCTATGATGATGAAATTGGCTTTTAAAAAACTGTTTGCAGCTTCCACCTCAACCGTTAATTGCTCTTGTTACTGACTTGAAGGATTTTATCTTTAAATCTTTGCCTACTTTCTGAAAACATGTGTGAGTGTAATTGGAAAGATAAGTATTTTGTAGTTTGATGGAGGAGTGTGGAAGTAGAGCTAGTTGATGGAGGATATTCTTGAATCCTAGTGTTGATTGCGTGAAGAAGGCATTTCTAGTGCTGGTTGTTTTCTTCAGCATCATCTATGGTCTTTGACCGTGGAGGAGGATTGAGGAGAGGCATGGAGTTGCACATCTCTATGGTTTCATTATTTACTTAACATGACTGGATGTAAAACTATTCTAGTGGTATGACTCAACTTTGAGTGTCAAGTGTGATGCTATGGAATTTTGGCTTCATCTTGTTAGTTGGTTGTTGTCTGTTCATCCTCACAAAAGATATGCATGGTTGTCATGAATGCTGATGCAAGTCTTCTGTGAGCTGGATTGAGTACGATGATGATTCAAACCCTGAAACATATGTTTTGTGATGGCACATGATGGCATGAACATCTTATATGCTTAATGCATATGTCAAATCATCCGGTATAGCACATTAATATACAATGTACATGAATAGTTGGGGACATGTAGTCCTAAAAACCAATCATTCTTGTTGTGGTTGCATGATATTCAGGATCAGCGGGAAGAAGTATTAAATTTGCTATTTATAGAACATCAGTATCTGGTCTTAGCTAGTTCTTATTTATACTGCTTGCTACCATTTTAAAGTGTGTGGTTGCAACAGAATATGTTTAGAGAGTTCTGCTTCTGCATTCTCCTAATTATGAAATGAAGTACCCCTTCGCTGGATTAACAGAAGTGCACTATTCCTTGCTTATTAACATATGGATATGAGACACTACATAATGGTTTGTGTCTTCCTTGCTTTACATTGACATGTTCCTGAGATGTGAAGCTCTTTACAAGTTGAATTCATATAATTTGGTTTTTCTGTTGTTTGGGTGCATAAAGTTCAAACCTATTTATGAGAAAATAAGAGTACAAGAATCTCTTGACACATAATATTACATTAACTAATATGTAGCTCTACAACAGCCACAAGGAACTAAAGAGCATATAGCTAGAGAATCAAAGAACTATTAATAAAATATTACAAGAACCTGATAGATTATGCTGTATACTCTTTATTGCAACACCTGCTGAGTCAGTTTGATTAGTATGAATTTACTTGAATGGGCTCATGGCCCTTCTTGCTTGGATGGGCCTATATCACCGTAATGCTGTTGAATATGAGAAATAACTGGCCATAAAAAAGTTTTGGAGGTTGCTGCGGAGATGAATGATAGAGGTGCTAAGTGTCAGTTGCACTGTGCTTGTGACCAATGATCCTTGTGGAATTTGGTGCACTAGAATCAAATATTTGGTTTAGGTAACATGTGAATGAAATCTTTGATAATCGGACATCGGTTGCTAAATTTGCGAGCTTCTCTGCTTTGGTTATGGTATTGGAAGACATGAAGTGGTCATTGACCAACACAATGATAAAGAACTGAAGTGTTAAAGAATTCATTTACAGTTTTGGCATATACTTGCATCTTTTATGATTTATGATGCAACTGTCTGTGGTTTCAATTGTATCTGGTGCTTAAGCAACTCATCCTTTTTGTCATGCAGATAATCCTGTGGTTGATAATATGGTGGAAGCCTATTCCATTTCTTATCATATTGTCCAAGATGTTCTTTGCAGGTCTTTATTTGAATTTAAGGTTGCCATTTAGTGATAGTGATAGCTTCTACTATGTACTAAAGTGTGTAAGTTGGCAGGTGTATCTTTATTTGCAGCCCTGGGGTTCCTTCTCTACGGTGGAAGGTAGACTTTCCTATTACTTTTTACTGCGTCTCCTAAACTCTGTTGTTTTAGCATGTTTGAAATCATGTCTGAGATGACACCTACTTGCAGTTGTCAAGGGAAAATAATTTTAGGTAGTTGCTGATCCGGCATTTTTATAATTGTTGGCTGTTCCCAAAGGAAAATAAGCACTAAGAAGATGCATTGGTAATAGGCATAAAAAGGTGCTCTGATCAGCAATTTATTTTTTCTTTGCCAGATGAACTTAGCGTGCTTATTAGTGCTTTCCACCAACTATTAAGCTGGGCCTGACAGTAGACTTTTTTGTCATTTGGGTGCCTAAATGCCCTTTTTTGTGGATCATATGCGAGAAGAGCAGGAGATTGTTTGATAACTTCATGTAGTGCTGAAACTGAACGAGCTTAAGTGCTTTTCATGTTCAGATAGGTTGATAACGTAACTAATGACATCTAAATTTAAGCCCTGCTGAAACTTTCTGCCCAATTTTCAGTTAACATGAGATCACACTGAATTAATGTTGGGTGCATTAAGTGATATTGTTTTTAAAATCTTTTCCAGAATGACAATAATGTCCTGAAACGTCAGCAGGAACATGATGTTTGTGCTTGCTCGCCCTTACCCTTCCTTCCATTTCTCCTCACCACTTGTTTGAGAGCTCTTCACTTTGTTATTTGGTTGCCAGCACAACCTTCATTGTCTTTGTTTCTTGAGGACCTCAGAATTGGAAAGGTAAAACAGGTTGGAACCTTGGGTACAGAAAAAAAAAATGAAGATAATAAAGAATGTCACTTTTTAATGCTCAACTCCCTTGGGCTTTTCTTTGCTTGCCTAGGTGGTGGCCTTGGCAACACTCAAAACAGAATGCACCTTCTCTTTTTTCAAATGCATAGCCTTGAGACAGGCAATCTCGTTTTTGCCATTCCTGTAGAATAAATGGGCATTTAAGACTGGCTTGGATGGGGGGAGGGCCGGATTTTGAGGGTGATGGTGGCTGATGATGAGTGTGTGTAGCTGAGGTAACCAATCTATCAGCTGTGTTGAACTCACAGATGCCTTATGGGATTTATTTCAGACATCCGTCCTCTTGTTCTTGTATCTTCTTTCGATATCAGGGAACAGTTTTTCTTTGACACGCATTCGGAGGCACATCTAAAATAAAATGACAAAGTAGGAAACAAGCAAAGAGAAATAGGACATTGGATAGCCCAAAAATTGATACAGCAAATCTGCCCTCTTTTTCAATAAATATTCTTGCAAAATCTTAGTAGTAGTAAATAAGGCAAGACAGCAAAGATGTAATTGCTTGATCGAGTATTAGACTACTCCTGATCTTAAATGTTTCAAACAATAGTTATATCTGGCACGTAAGAAAAAGATTTAGTGTTTAAGGAAGGAAAAATGGATTTTTGTGGTTTTTGGTGAGGCAGTTCATTATGCTTATCCTTCTTTAGGTTTATTTGACAAATTTCACTTAGTTACTGTTGTGTAATTTTTGTGGGTTCCGAACACAGAACGGTTACCTAGTTGCAGGTTTTCATACCCTGCTTTTTCTGTAAAGTCATCATATGCACATTGGTCCTGCTACCTTTTACCTCTATTCGCCTTTTTGTCTGTAGGCTTTTCTTAATGTTAAAACGATTCCCTGTAGAGTCAAAAGGGAGACGCAAGAAGCTACAGGAGGTATGTTGTCAGAACTTGTAAACAGTGTTTCTTATCTAATATTGTGACTAAATATAACTATTGCTTGTGTCTTGGTTCATACAGGTTGGCTATGTGACCACTATATGTTTTTCATGCTTCCTGATTAGATGCGTTATGGTAAGCTTACATCTGTTTTGTGCAATGAAAGTTTAACTTGGCTGAGATACTCCAGTGAGCCAGTAAGATCTTGAACCTTATAGAACATGATGTCTACCTGGGAACTGATCACAATTTCTCGTAAAGATTTTTACTTTTCTTGAAGATATTGAATCAAATCGTCCATATAATCTGTTTAGGATCTTGATATTTGTTTTTGTTTTTGGCCATTGATGACAAGTCTTTATTTGTTTTGTTCATCTCAATTTTTAAGATGTTGTCATATTAGGCTTTCCTGCCTTTGCCTCCCCTACCTGGTTGCCATTTGTATAATGCTTGTTTTTTCTGTTCGTGGATTGCCCAGATGTGTTTCAATGCTCTTGATAAAGCTGCGAATCTTGATGTGTTGGATCATCCTATTTTGAATTTCATATATTACCTGGTGAGTCTTTTAGATTTGTGCTTGTTTTATTTATATTTTGAATGCTGTTCTTGCATGCAGACAAAGAATAAAAGTCAGTAGGCTGTTTTCGATACATTTATATTACATGACTTTTCTCAGTGCAATTACGGCGTTCCTGGTGCTCCTTTTCATTTCCCCATCTTTGGTGATTCTATGAAATAATTTCAATTCATTGATGAGGATCCCAACACTAGTTTAGCTACCTCTCTTTCGATTGTCGCATTGTTCGTGTGGTTAATCCCCTTGTTAAGAGATTCCCATTTTTTGACAGCTTATTCATACTTACGCAAGTTTTTATCACCTTTTGTCCTATCATGATGGACCTTTGGTGTATGCATCTATCGGTACTGTGTACTATCGTGTTTTCTTTGATCTCTGTCTGTATTCCTTTTCTTCATCTGCTGTTTAGTCAGAGAAGTTTTAAGTTGGTGATCATGTCATCTAATTCCCTTTGCTGAGAAACTCTCGTGGAAGAAATATCTACCTTCTGGAGTAAATGTTATGTGTGCTCTCAACCGCACTTGATCTGTGTGAATAACTTTTGCTACCTCATGTCAATCTCAGTATATATGTTGTTGATTCTTAATCTAATTAATTTTCATGAATATGACTATTTATTCAATATACAGTTGGTGGAGATATTACCTTCTTCACTTGTGCTTTTCATCTTGAGGAAGCTGCCCCCGAAGCGTGGGATCACACAGTATCACCCTATTCGCTGACGGAACAGATGATATACGATGGAAATTGGACACCGCAGATCAAGTAACGGATGAGTTGGCTTTTGATGTATATCTTTACCTGAAGAGGGTGAGAAAGCAAGTGAGAAACAGCCATTACGTGTTTGGAGTACGGGGAAGTCTTTCATTCTAAAATGTCATCTTGTTTCTCACTTGAGAGAAGACAGTGGATTGGTCAGACGATGAAAATGTGGAAGAACACTTGAAATATGTTCTTAGTGTATGATCTTTGCTCAAATGTGATTTTGGTTTCTGCCTTTTTCTTTTTTATTCATTTTTATTCCCTTAAATGCTCCTCTAATATAGTTGGATCTCCCTTTAGTGGCATTCAGATCCATTGGTTCTGTAAAATCCTTTGTTTTGCTTACTCTTTGGCCTCTTATTTCTCCTACTTTCTCACATTAATAGTGTTACTTTTATTTCTTGTGCTGCTGTTTGTAAAACTGTCGGAAAGTTTCTTAGTTTTTCTGTAGCCATTTTGTAACTTTGCACCAAAATAGATGCCCTCAAAGGAGGAAAAGGAAGTCCTTTTCTTTCTTTCTTGTTTCATTTTTCCAGTAACTTTCGGAGTTTATGCATCACACTTGTCAATAAAACCTTGCGGCATTATATCATTTCATTATGATGGTTTTCCTCCTAACTCTTATTGTTCAAAAATTGACTGATACCATGTGGTTTCAAAATTCGCTAACATCTCATGCGGTTTCAAGAAATGTTGTACCGCGGTTTTCGCCGTTAGTTCTTTTGATAAAATTAACGGATAGTGTAAATAACGTGTCTATAATTTGGCTAAACCAGTCAATTACGGGAAAATTTAAGTAAATTGGTTCATTTTTTTTCTCTGATTTTAAGAATAATGTAGATTCACTCCTTTGATTTGAGATAAATAATGAGGTGCGAAGTACATTGATCGTTGAATGATTGTCAAAAATTTCTCTCTTTAAGTTACGGGGATTTCTTTGTTTAAATGACATACTGCTAAACAATAGCATATATTCAATGACAACCGAATACATATCAATAAAATATATTTTAGTTCATATGTTAATTCTCATTTTAATTTTTTATTTTGTTGATATGCATTCAAATATAGTTTAATATGTGGCATTGCTCAATAGGGAGTTACTTAAGGTAAGAAAATTGTATAGTTTAGGAAAGATATTTTTGTTTTTCACTCGTTGAAGGGTATATTTGCACAAATTAAAATGAGACGGGCAAATTTATACAAATTCCAAAAGTAGATGGGAGGATTTGTAGCAATTTTAATGCATTTGATGTGCAGCCTTTTTGGTGGTTCTTATTTGTTATTTATAAATATATTTTGTTGATATGCACGCAATTATTATTTAATATATTTTTATTATCTAATAAGGAATCATTTAAATTAAGAAATCTACATAAGTTAGGTAATATATTTTCAACTCTTCATTTTTATAAGGGTGTATTTGTACCTTATTTTAAATGCACAAATTTGCTTGAGTTCTTCCATTATTGACGCTAGTATATAATGTTTTTAAATCATAGGAGGTATTTGCAAGTTTTTGAAATCATAGGGGATTTATGCTACTTTGACTAAACAAAAGGCACAAAATGTATTTTATTCTGATTGTTAATTACAATTGATAATGTTACATTTTGTTCATAATGTCATAATATTGTATGTAGACTACCTTGAAAAGGAACATATTTGTGATGAGATGTAGGTACTTATCGGCTGGCAGTTCAAATTGTATGGAGGATCATTGCTAAGCTGAAGTGTTGGGATGCATGATATAGAGTGTAGACCAATAAGCAAAGGGCATGTTTTGATAGAATAAAGGTTCAATTCTTTTGCCTAAAAACCCTTTGGTGACACAAGTCAAAACCTAATAGTTATAGTCGATTCTGTTCAGCAACCTTAGGCAAATCAAACCCTAATAGGTAATTGCCATGATCTCATTAGATTGTTTCAAAAGGAATTGTTTCATTTGCAGGGAACCTCTCTGAAAATGAGCTGTGCTTATTAGCCTCAAACGGACAGGTAAATGGAGAGATTAAATCGCACGATGGAAATGTACTTGGGGGCCTTTTGTTAGAGACATGCCTAAGACTTGGATTAAATTTTTGCCATGAGCGGAATTTTGGTACAACACGACATTTCATAGTTCTACGGGCATGACTCCGTTCATCGCAGTCTATGGTCGACCACCACCAACGTTGACAAAAAATGTCCCTCTGGCTACTTCAAATGCAGCTGTTGAAAGGGAGTTGATGGGTAGGGATACCATACTTAAACTGCTCTTATTGTTTACATAAATGACGAAGAAATGTTAAAGTGGTACTTACGTGTATGACCAAAACTCTAGTTTTGCCATGTTGGTGACCAATAAACCAACTTAATATGACTCTGAAACTTATATAATCACCAATGAATAAAACCCACCTACATTTTAGTTTGGCCACTTTGGTGATCATTAACAATTAAAGAAAATAAGGTATGAGATTATGTAGTATCAATATTTTAATTGTAATTGCATTTAAAATCCATCATTATTTTTATTACGGTAACTCATGTCCATCGTGATGAATCACACCACTTACAAAATCTTTTTTTTTTTCCTCACAACAAAACTTATAATACAACTTGTCACGTCCAAATTGCACAAGTGTATATTATTCAATTCAAAATAAAAGAAGAAGTGTATATGATTTAAAATCATCCAGATAAGTAACTTAAACGCTAATCTCTGTCGGCCATGTCATCAAACAAACTCCCATCATAAGCAGCCCTAATTGTACTTTTTTGCAGTAGTCCCTGCTTATCCTTACAAAGTACATACAGGATCCTCCATTCGACATAAGCTGCAATCCTGCAGTTTCAGACAACACCCTATTATATTTACACTATATGAAATTCGAGATTTACAGTGTGTTTGGAATGATTTTATTTTAATATACTTATTCTATTGAAATTTAGAGATATTTTATAGAATTTAAGATATCTTATTATATATACTGTGTATTCTATAATTATAAAAAATAAGATATGATATATTATTTATTTCTTATCAGATAAAAAGTAAAGTTTTACTTTTAATTTTTATAAGATGCATGAAAAGATTTCTTAAATCTTATAAGATTGCTCTCATTTCAATAGGATAAGTATCTTAAAATAAGACTATAATAAACAGAGCATTAGTGACACAAAATTTGTCATCATAAAACAAAATTTAGTTGCTAATACTCTAGTAATGGTTGTCACCACTCATTACTGATATTCAAGTCACAAATAATCTTTGTTATTAAATGTTAATTTCTCATAAAGTGTCAATGCACACAATGTAGAGATGCTTAGAAGATACCTTCCAAAGTAATCTTTTGGTTGTCTATTTGCTCTGAGCATTTCAGATAACTCATGTGATGTTAAGGCATTTGAATCCTTACGTGCATACTTACTGAAAATCTCCTGAAATTTTGATTCAACAAACCTAAAGCAAATTGAGGAAAAAGAAAAAATAATGGCTCAACTCCAAAGAGGACAACAATTACAGCACGGAATTTTAACATGATAAATATTAAAGAAAATAGTACATGAAAATCAATAGTACGTAATGTTTTTGAGCAATATTAAAGCACTTGGAGTATCTAAGTTGTGTCAGTAGATAATCAACCACGACTTTCAAATTTAGTACATAAGATCTTGAATTACTCCACCTAACACGAAAAAGTTTCTACGATGGAATCTCAAGTAGTTATTTATGGTATCAAAATTGGAGCTTAGTCCTATATTATCCATTAATGAGTCCATATTTTTAGGGAGGAAAGTCGAGCTCCCCCTGATAATGGGATCTCTTGGAGCTAGCTATTTAGATTATGAAGATCAGATATAACGAGTAAACTCCTCTTCTAGTTGCCTGAACTCAAGTCTTGGTAATCATGCATAAGTCGAGAAGATTGACCTTACTCAACCTGCGAAATGTGCCTCAACAAGAAAAATGCAATAAATGGTGCTAGTACCACAACGATCATGGCCAAAAACATACGAGTGTGTCACTTTGAAGGGATTATGAAAATCTTGTAAGCCACAAAACAATCAATTAAGGAATTAGGTGTGGTGACAAAGTTTTAGCCCGAATAAAAGAAATAAACAAATCTGGGTCTGAGCAAGGTCAAAGGGACAACGTAACAAAAAGAGCCGACTAGCCAAAATCGCAACGCCGGTACAAGAAGAACAAAGATTAATCTCACAGCAAGAGTTTGGGGCTACAAAACGAGAGAGTAAATCAGCCCAACTAGAGTATGTATATGAGATTTGATGTCTCCTGGCTCTGGAAAGGGCAAAGAGAAGAAAAAATTATCTTTAACCAATGAAGATTAAAAAGGAGTGTAATTCTCTAATAATGACTGACTACTGATACAAGTAAAGGTCGGACAATTCGACATCAACCGGATGCTTGTCGGTACTGGAAACTTGGCCATATCGTATTTAATGATGCTTTAAATAGTGCTCCTAAAATATGAAAAATTAGAACAGTCAACTATAAGTAATTTGTATCTTGTTTGTATTTTGTTATTTTGAATGTTTAATTAATTAGAGTAATATGATGATCTTTTTGATATTTATATTATTGTTTTTAATGTATTATTTAAAATTTAAAAGTATTTCTTCTATATAGTATTAAAAGTAACCCCACTATTACAATTTTCTAGCCTTTGTTACCGGCTTTGCGCTTGCTATTTGCTGATAAATTATATTTTAGGAATATATAATGTATTTTCCAAGTTAAATTGACTCACACACAAAGAATGGATTTACAGAGATGTTGATGAATCTATTCTAGTATATTAAACCACGACTAATTACTATATTTTGATACTTGGTAGCTGGGTCTCTGAACCAGAGTCTTGGGGTTCAACGAACAGAAATGAAATCTTTATCAATGAATTAGAATAATAGTATCACTAATTTCGTGCAAAATAGCACTGAAAAGGCCAACAAGAGCATTAAAGAAGCCAAGGAGTGATTAAAAGAAAAAAGAGGGCTCAAATATAATGTTCTTGCTCTCGTTTGCTTCAGCATTCTAGGGCTACACGCGTTTTCTGAGCCTTAAACACGTTTATTGATATGTCTGCAGCTCCTTTAAATTCAGTGCTCACATATTATATTGATTAATTTATCATGGGTCACACGTGAAAGGAGACGTTAGAATAACTAATGGCCCTACGTGTATAAGTAATAACTTCGGACCAACATGTAAATTTTTGGTTACTCTACTTAACCAATTAGTATCAGCATAAAGACGACACATGTAATTGATAATCAATTTTGCTTTGCCCCCGTCCTGTATCAGCCCCTTACAGGCTCAAAGGTTTAGGGAGTAACTCAACTCGTTGAGATTATTTTTTTAAAGAGTGATAACTTGAATTTGGATCCTATGTAGAGCAGAAAATGGGTTGGGATGAGGGTTTAAAATAATAATTAAAGAAAAAAAACCTCTAACAGATCACCCAACCCATCACACCTCCCCTTACAAGCCCATGTAGAAGTGTAGCGAGAGAGGGCGAGACAGAGCTGAAAGTACATAGTAATTTACCTTCCGTTTGAATCGTAAACACCAGTATCAGATCCATGTTTGGCCAACAGGATATTTTTAACCTCAATAGGAAACAACAGAGAGAACCCTTTTCCCTGCAGCACACACATATATTCAAACATATTCAGATCTTAGACCATCTTTGAACTTAAAAAAAAAAAAAAAAAAAGAAGAAGAAGAAGATCTTAGACCATCTCGTCAAACCTATAAAAAGACATTTTAAAACTAATTTATGGTGCAAATAAAATTTTCATCTGGGGGGCTAAAAATCAAAGTATCTCAAAATTTACACATGCTTATTAGTTATTGCTGCCATCCCCGCTCACTGAGTACCATTAAAATTAATGTATATTTCTACTTTCTTTTTTTTTTTTTTTATCAGAAAGATATTGATATCATACATAGTAAAATAAGTTTACTATGTATATATAGAATAAAAAAAACAAAATCAGTCAATACCAATGATTTCAACTATTAGACTAACCAGCAAATAAATTCTAATGGCTTCGTTTCCATTTGCATTCAATTAGGTGCTGTAATGCGAATAAATTCTCTCATGTTCTAACTTATTTGCCAATTAGAGAATGAACACATATTTTATATGCCTTCAAGTCCTAAGAATATCAAACTTCCCACTAGGTTGTGCAATCCAGGTTCCTCTCTTATCTCTTGTCATCACTTTTCTGAATTAAGAAGATAGCCATAGGTGAAATTTAAAATCTCAAGATTTAGAAACTACAGTAGAGCAGCAAATTGTAAGCTAAGTTTACCTCTAGCCAATAACAATTGAGTTAATTTATATCAATATATAATAAAGCAAGAGTCCCCTAGTCATTCTTCTCCCCAGAAATTCCAAATGCTATTTGTCATTATTTATCTCATCATGCTACATGGCATATTTCAAATATATTTATCATATCACGTGTAATTGTTTTTGGTCCTCATACCTTTATGTAAAAGTTAATAGAAAGATTTGATTTTGTCGAAAATCTAAATTACAATTTCTAATATTATTAATTTAAAGTACGATTTCAAGTGTTATTAATTAATTTAATTTAATTAAAGTACATACCATTTTTAATATTAATATTTTAATTATGTTTATTATCATTATATGTATAACACTAATCAAATTTCATAAATTAATTCAAAATATAATTTTAAATATTAGAAGTCATATAAGTTTTAATAATAATAAATTAATATCAAAATTACGGTAAAAAACTAGTTTCTAGTATTTCGAAACACATATTTTTGTCAAGTCTCAATTAGAACGCTTTCTAATTAATACGAGTGTACAAAGAAGATACGAATAAGGCTGAAAGACAAGACTAGGACAAAGTAAAGGAAGATGCTACGTGATTTCATTTTCCGGCAACATATCATAATCAACAAAAGTACGTATTTCTTTTGCGAGGAAAGTACGTATTTCAATGCTACACGACTTGGAACTTTCCTTTTCACATCACACTTTACGGTAAAATGAATATTACACCTTATAATTTGTTTAATATAATTATTATCCCTTGTAATTTGTCTAATATAGCTATTTCTCTCTTATCTTATAAAGTGTATCTCGTAATTCACACATTTTCATTATTTCTTAATTCCCTTAGAAAACCTATTGCAAAGACTAAGTTGTAGGGGATAAATAGCTATAATTGCAAAATTATAGAGGATTAAGTAGCTAATTTTTCAAAGACATCGGAGAACATTTTTGTCTAAATTTATATCCATCCGTCCAAATTTACACCTTTAATTATCTACTAGGTAAAATTTTAAGGACAGAGACTAATGTGCTAATTAATATTTTACTTAACATAACTATTGCTAATTACTCTATCATCTACGATTAGAGGATAAACAAGTAGCTGTGATTTTTTTTTTCAAAAATAATAATCTGAATTTAAATCTCGTTAAAAATGAAAGTTGGGTTAAGAGCAGGGTTTAAAAAGATTCTTCCATGACCTATTAGAAAGGGGAAAAAATAATTAAAAAAATAAACCCGGTGCAATGATCCATCGTGTCGTTCTGTGAAATGTTCTATTTACACGTGTACGCTGGTCGAGCCAGCTGCGCTTATACTACAACGCCACGAAAAGCAAAAGGCTAGTAGATACTTAACAAAAAAGGCAAAGAAAAAAAAATATTAATGAAAAATGAAACATGCAACTTTACATCGTTAACACAAACAAAAAATCGAATAGCTCGAAACTAGCCAAGTATAGGAGTTAAAATGTTAAAATATTTATACTTAATTAGTTTTGAATCTTCAAAGCACTAACGACATGAATTTTTTATAATATATAGCAAAATTCTCTATAATATAAACTTTTTATTTATAACATCCGAGAGTATTAACGAATCTTGAAATAACATAGATTTTTTCTATAATTTTATCAAAAACAACGCAGACATAAAATTTTACTTGAGGGTGAAAAAAGGACATTACAGGCCTAGTTTTGCGACTGAGTCCAACGTTAATGAAAACCGCAGCAACAGCGGACAGAAGCATCCCACTTCCAATTGCTCGAAAACCTGGAAAAAAAGAGAAAATGAAAACCCAATTAATCAGATAATTAAAGAGAATAGAAACTAAATTTTACTGCAGTACATAACCGAAGCAGATTAGTGATTGGTATCATTGAAGAAGTTTACTTTTTATTAGAAAAGACAAGAGAATTTTTAAGACCTTGATAAGTTTCCCAAGGATAAATGATGCCATCTTTGTTGCGATCAAAGAACATCACATGCTTCTGCAGAAGATTCGCCGGTTCAACATCTTCTATCTCTTCATGCAAATAAAAAGAAGTTTAGATATCAACACCATTTTCAAGAAATATGGGCCTGTTTGGAATTTTTTTTCCCTTTTTCACGAAAAAGTACTTTTTCCTTTAAGGAAAACACATTTTTTTTAGTAATAAATATTTAAATTAAATTTCAGAAAAGAGTTCAATTAGAGCTATTTCCAAAGTAGGAACTTTTAGTTTATTAAAAAGGACTTTTTTTTATTAGTTATAGATAAAGCACTTCTAAAAAAAAAACAAACCAAACACGCCCTATATCATTCTACGTAACACACACATGTGATATATATATTATATATATAGACTTTGAGAGAGGAAGAGATTTCTTACTCTTATGTTGAACGCTTTTGGAGGAAGCCTGAGATTCAACGTCCATGTTTAATTTGTGAAGCAAATGGGCAAAGAGGAAAATGCGAAAGGACGGAGGTGAAAGAGGGGAGAGGAAAACAATATATAGAGTCACGAAATGGATGGTGTAGCTACTTGAGTTTGAGTGTTGGAAGAGGAAAAATGACTTGAAAGAAGGGAACAATATTATGGTAAGCTTTTTGGATTCTTGGAGATGTTTTAATATAATTACATTTAATGTGCTATAATATTTATGAGTTGTCTGCGTCTGGGCGAATCGTACTAATTACTTCAAAACTCGTATTTTATACGAGTTAAAATTTTTATTAGACATTTTTTAAAAAAATTCAAATTATAATTACGTTTTAAAATTTAAATTACATTCTAATTTCAGAATTCTAAATTTTAATTCTAATTTTAAATATTTTTATATTTATAACTAAAAAATTTTAAACTAAAAATTCTTTTACGAATCTCAAAGTTGAGTTATTATTAAAAAAGATAGATAGATAAATAAATAGAAATAGATGATGACAACATTTGATTTTAAACTATTTCACAACACCAAATCTTTAAACTCATTTCTTTATTTGCAGGTTAATAGTGGGACAAAGCCAAGATTTTTATCAAGAGGGTTAAAAAAAAGTATATACAACTTAAAATATAAATATGAAAAGTAAATATTTTATTTATTTACGACAAAGTTACAAAAGTGCCCTACGAACTTCCATATTTTTAAAATTGGGTCATGTGTTATTTGGTTAATTTTGTGAGATTAATGTAGTCAAATTAAAAATGCATTAACAAATTTTATTTTATCCCACTAAAAGTTAAATTTACTTAGTTATCCCTTACTAAAACATGTAATTTTAAAAAGTAAGGGGCGTCATTAAATAATAAAAGTCCTTAAAGAGTTCTAAATTAAAGTATTAATGATAATTTTTGGTACCAAACTTCTTATGGTGCCAATTTTTTTTTTTTTTTTTAAATTTCTATGCTCATTTATTTATTTGCAAATTAATAGTGGCACATTCTAATATCTAAGCACCACATGACATATTCTAATTAAGGCTCCAAAACCTTTGTGAGTTACAATTTTATATAAATTATTATTATTATATATATAGATTCATATTTAAATTTAAAATAAATATAATATGTTAGAGAAAAAAAATATGTCAAAATAATACATAACTATAAAATCTCAAATTACGTTAGACACCCTCGTTTAATGTGTAAGCTGACAACGCGACCGAGGAAGGAATAAGGCCGTGCTATGACCAAGAAATAAACCAAACAGGTGTGGTGTACGTGATGTGGAGAAGAAAGAGGACTAATAATCCATCTTGGGCTTGGCATAAATTACTTCATTTGCGGCCTATCATGAGGCCAGCCTTTTGAATGGCATAGGCTGATATGGTTCAATTGGAATATCCCTAGCCATAGCTTTACTTCTAGGCTTGTTTAATGTTCAATATAGGCTTGCTCTCAGGCTCGTCAGCTGGGGGATTCTCACCTCGAGTCATTGTGCTTTTTGTGGTCTTGTAGTCGAAACTAGAGAGCACTTGTTCTTCGAATGCCCTTTTGCCAACAGAGTTTGATTGAGAGGAATGTCCTGCCTACTCTTATCTTGCTTCTCCTTAATCGGCTCGGAGAATCCTAATGCTTGGGTTAATGCATTACTATTTCATTCAGCATTGTCGTCTCAATATTTTAAGTATTTCTTCACTCCCACAGTTTATTATGTTTAGATAGATAGGAATAACAGAGTGCACAATTTAGCGTCTTTTACTGATGGCAGCATTTTCCTCATAATCAAACAGGATATTTATGGGAAATTCAGTTTTCGCTCTCTTTTTGGAAACAATAAAATTAATAGATTCATTTGTAATAATTGAATTTTGATGAGGAGCTTCTGATGTAATTAGTTTAGGCTCTTGAACTTGTGACTCCTAAGATTCTGTTTATTGCCATATCAAAAGGTTGATTTTCATCATTGGCATGTAAAGGCGTGAACCCACAAATTTGCATGCGCTCGACCATTCTAATGATGAATTAGAATAGAATTCAATAAAAATTAATACAGAAAAGATTCATGAAAGCAAAAACAAGAACGTAATGGTGTGCTGAATGCGCTAGTGAATAATATATTAAGCTGCCTACAAAAGATTAAAAATAAAAACTTTGTGCAATGAAATATAATCATGGAGTCTTATGGATTTAAATTAATGCACTGAATTATTGTTGACCTAATAAACTTAGGGCCTATTTGGCAAAATAAACCATTTGAGTAGCGAAAAGTTGTTTAAGTAGCTAATTGAATAAATATTTGTCAATAAAAGTAACTGTTGAATTAGTTGATGAATACAAAATAATGTAAAAAGGTATTAGTATCACGTTATTATTGTTAATTTGTTGTGATATAACTATAATTATTATTGCTATAGTTGGAATAAAATAATTTTATTTCATAATTAGATATATATTTCTTATAATAATATTTTATTATTAAAGTATAATAAAATTAATATTTGATAAACTAATTGTATCAATATTATAGAAAGTATATATCACTATCAGAATCTTCGTCTTTGCACGACCATAGTGATAGTTTTCAATCTTTAAGTTGATTTCCTTTCATCGTTGATGCGAGTTGTTGCTGGTATTCTTTTTCTTTATTGATTTTAGTTATTTTCTCAAGTCTATAACAATAGATCCGTGTGTGCCTTGTGATGGTGGTGTGTAATATGTGGTTGATATAAATGAGTGAAAGGATGAAAAATTTGGTTGTCTAACAAATGATTTAAAATAATGCAGATTAAGTGTTTGATGTTTTGGCTGAATCAAATTCGTCTATTCCTTATATTAAAGTTTTGAACATATAATATAAGAATTTTGAAAATATAGAACAATAGTTTTGAACTAGAACTATTAATCAAATAGCACACTTATTCATTTTGAACTAATAGTATATTGGTTTTGAACATAGAGAACAATAGTTTTGAACTAAGATGATTAATTGACCAGATAGCACACTTAGTCATTTTGAACCAATAGTGTATTAGTTTTGAATATATAGAACAATAGTTTTGAATACATACTAAATCTACTCGCGTATCTTTATCCGAGGACATGTATAAAATTTATGATATTATAATTTTTATTTTGTGAACTTACTTTTAAAATTTTGAACATGTAATATATAAAAATTTTGAACATAGTGTATAATTTATGAGCATATAATATAAGAATCTTGAACATACTTACAGCTTAATATAGGAGTTTTGAACCTATAATATAAAAATTTTAAACACATATGTTGTTCCGTACTGTGCACATATTGTTCACGTACTGTACTATATACAGTATTCATGCAGAGACTATGCATAAGGTGCACAGCGTAGGAATTGGTTTTTTTTTTTTTTTTTCCTCATGGCCGTATTTAAGAGCTTGGTTGGGTTTGTTTATTTTATAACTTATAAGTTTTTAGGAAAAAGCTTAACCAGCTTAGCGAAACAGGCTCTAAGGGCCTATTTGGATTGGTTTTTTTTTCCTTAAAAAATTATATTAAATTTGTAATAAATATCTGATTTGACTTATAAAAAAATTGAAATTCTAAAAACGGTTCGAATACAATTTTTTTTTTAAAAGCCAAAATTTTTAATTTCTTAAAAATAAATAATTTTTTAAAAACTATTAAAAAATACTTTAAAAAAAAATTAATTCAAACGGACACTAAATATTGTAATATACGGCAGAGGTTGTTGGGTTGACAAAACCACCCGATTATTCTCACCGACAAAAATGTCAAGCCGTTTCACTTTCCTTCACCAAACCACATCGATCCACCAACACGTCAACAAACACAAATCCCCATCCCCACCACCATTATAATCACCGCCACCACGCCACCACTGTTTCTGGTGAAAAAAAAGAAACAGCATCAGGTGTTTCTTCATCTCCATCACCATCACCATCACCATCACCATCACCATCACCATTATCAATCAAAATGACAACAACAATAACTAACTACTCCAACCAAGAAGACCAACAACAACAACGCCTGCAGGAACTGAAAAAGTTCGACGACTCGAAAGTCGGGGTCAAAGGCCTTGTTGACCGCGGCATCACCACCATACCTTCCTTCTTCATTCATCCCGACAACAACAACAGCAACAGCAACAACAACCCACCAAAGACCGGCCCGAAAGCGAATATCCCGGTGATTGACTTCTCTGCACCTCGATCAGTGGTCGTTGACCAAATCCGGCGATCGTCATCGGACCTTGGATTCTTTCAGATTATCAACCACAACGTCCCTGTAAACACTGTCGTCCAAATACTCAACTCCATGAAGGCCTTCTATGAACAGCCGGAAGATATCAAATCCCACTACTACCGTCGGGACGTTGCGGCCCACGGTGTGGCCTACTCGACCAACTTCGACTTGTACAACTCGAAAGCCGCCAGCTGGCGTGACACCTTACAGGCACGGCTGGCGCCGAATCCTCCCGATTGGGAGCACGTGCCGGAGATGTGCGTCGGGGCGATTCGGGAGTGGGATGAAGCGGTGAGGAGGACAGGAGAGGAGATTCTCGAGATGTTGTGTGAAGGTTTGGGTGCTGAGAGGAGTAGGTTGAAGGGGTTGTCGTGTTTGGAGGCGAGAGTGTTGGTAGGGCATTACTATCCGTATTGCCCGCAGCCGGAGTTGACGGCCGGGCTGACATCGCATACCGACCCCGGCCTGTTGACGGTGCTGGTGCAGAATGAGGTGCCCGGGTTGCAAGTCAACGTTGGGGACATGTGGGCGGACGTGGAGCCTGTTGAGGGTGCTATTGTTATTAATATTGGCGATATACTTCAGGTATGCCTATATTTTCCGGATAAGTATATATATATATATATATAACAAAGACAGCATCTATATATACTTTGGTTTTATTATTTTCTTCTTGCTTTGTCAAAGTTTAGTTAATTGCTCACTTATTGAATACTTGAAATGTTAACACTTCATCTCAGCTTTGTGTATTGAAAAACTGAAATATCTGCTGTGGCAATTTGTAAGATTTTGTGTGCACTAGATATCACCTTAGGTTGTGTAACTTAAAAGGAGTAGTATGTGTTAGTATCTTTAGTTTCTATCTGCTTTGTTTTGTTATACAATTGTTTCATGCTAGTGGTAATTTGGAAAGGTAGAATAGAGAGATTCTTTTCGAGATGTTTGTGTGTCACCACCCAACATGTGAACAAACCTCTGCAGGTACCACAAGTAGGTAAAAAGGGCTTTGTTGCTATCAGCCAATATTTGATCCAACCGTTAAGAGTAATTCTGAAGTTATGCTGTGAAATATCCTAAATCACATTCCTAGGCACGCAACAGCAAGTATACTATCCTTCAATAAGTTTGGAGGATTCTTGTTCTGTAAAATGCCTTCTGTTAGTGGATATACCTTTGCATAAGCAGAATGCCACATGAAGAAACATACTAGGTTCAACTTTAAAATGAGGGGGTTGCCGGGGGGGGGGGGGTTCTTTATGTTCAATATGCTGAGGAGTTGCTACCGCAATGTTGTGCAATCTGCTATTATCATTCCATCTTAAGAACTGTTGGTTTATTTTGCTCTCTGCAGCAATGTTGCAAGTACTGCACTCTTTTTGGGTAGTCAGACTTTTTATATCCTTTAGTGATAATGCAAAGCCTAGCTAACCAGATTGTAATTTGGTATTGTCATTCTGTTTATTTATCTCATATTCATTTGGAACCTTGAGGGTTCTGGATCTCAAGTGGAAGGTTTAAGAAGCAGTTCTAAGTAAGATACATGTCTTTGAACAATTCTTAAATGGGTAGTATCACCATCTTTTCAATCATTTCAAAAGGCAGCATGGAATTTAAATTCCTCATCCTTAATTTGTGGAGTCAGTCTACTTCTATCAAATACCGAAGGGATGTTCTGGAGCCATTCCCAGGAAAACTCTGCCAAGAAATCAATACGCCGTAAACTTTTTTTTTTTTGGTTGGTTTATCTTATAATAAATGAAATAGTGAATGATGTTTACAATCTACAGAGAGGCGTCTAGTTGTATGATCTTTGAAGATTATAGACATGTTAGAAGAGAATGATTTAGTCATACCCTATTCCTCTTTTTCATTCTGGTCATGAAGGTACCTCTTCCTTCTGATTTGGAGATTTTGCATCGACATAATTATGGGAACATATGAACTCTCTCTCTTGCAGATTATGTCAAATGATGTGTACAAAAGCGTGGAACACAGAGTCTTGGCTAACCCTTTCTCTGAGCCGCGGGTGTCCGTTGCTGTTTTCTTTAACCCAAGCCTACGGGACAACTTGTTTGGACCTTTACCGGAACTAGTGACAACCGAAAAGCCAGCACTCTACAGGCAATTTACATTCGGGGACTACATCAGGAGGTTCTTCGCGAAGGAGTTGGATGGCAAAACATTAACAAATTACTACCGGGTTCAATATGCAAAAGATTAGTTCCGGTATAAATTGTCATTTACAGAATCGTTCAACTTGTATAAAGGGGGATGTGCTACATATGTTTAAAAATTTTGAGTGGTAATTAGGTAGTTTTATACTATAAAGGGGTTATGTGTACTAAGGTCAAAGTATAAGGGAGTAATATGCAATTCATATTATTAACTACAACAAATAAATCAATATTTTCTCTATAAGCTTAAGCTTTTAGAAGAGGTGGTAACTCTAATATAGTATTAGATTTTGGAAGCAAATGGCACATATTCGATCTTTACCGCTACCCATTTAATTAAAATTTTCACGTGTAAGTTCTAAACAAATTATATTACATGTAAGGGGACGTGTTAACACAATAAATAAATAAACCAACCAATATACTCTCTACCTTTTAGATGAGGTGGTAGCTCTAATACGTATCAGAGTTTGAACACAATAAATAAATAAACCAACTAATATCCTCTTTACAAGTTTAAGCGCTTTTAGATGAGGTGGTAACTCTAATATGGTATCAGAGCCTGAAAGCCAAACGGCACAGATTCAATTCTTACCGCCACCTATTTAAAAAAAATATTAAATTGTTCACGTGCAAGTTCTAAACAAATTACGCTGAAGGGGTGTGTTAACTACAAAAAATAAATAAATCAATATTGTCTCTATAAGTTTAAACTTTTAGATGATGTGGTCACGTGAAGGGCGTATTAACTACAACAAATAAATAAATCAATATTCTGCATATTAACTACAAAAAATAAATAAACTAATATTATCTCTATAAGGTTAAACTTTTAAATGAGGTGATAACTTAAGACATATACACATACATACATATATACAAATATATGTATGTATGTATGTTTTAGATTGGCTCTTTTTTTTCCCCTAAAATAGTACATTGTTTTTGTTAGAACGATTTTGTTTGACTCGCAAAAAGTGAAGCTCCAAAAATATGCTCAAACATAATCCTTTTTAAAAGTTAAAGTTTTTATTTTATCAAAAAAATATTTTTTAAAAAAATTATTTAAAAATATTTTTGGAAAAAAGCAATTTAAACGAGCCTATGTTTGTTGACGATTACTAGCGGTTAAAGAACCGCTAGAACACTTTTGGCGGCGAATACTTGTTCAGAATGTTGCAATTTCATGCCTGTAGTTACGTGACTGCGGTATTCTCCTGTTCGCAACTTGTCATTCCGTGGTGGATTGGAAATTGAACCACCGCATGATGTTTTGTCGAAAAAAGGGGGAAAAAAAACAGTGCTTCAGACAAAAGTAATAATTAGCAAACTATTCAAATTGGATTAAGGAATAGCTCTATTATTTTATTCAAATATAAAGTTCTGAGATCAATTTGATAGGAATATGGGTTTATATAAAAAAACATCGAAGGATTCAAACCAAAATGTAAAAAGAAAAAAGAAAATCTTCATACAACATCCATCATATAGTACAATCCAAGTATCCAACAACCTCAACCACCCCTACCCAAGAAAACAATGACATATCCTCGTCTTTATTTAGTTATCATATATATATATATATATATATTATATTGTAGGGAAAATAAGGTGTTGGCGAAGGCGTTTGATGATTATTTCTGAAGGAACCACTGGAACCATCTTGCTGACTCCTTTGGAAGTCTTCGCATCGTCTTAAAGTCCGCGTAATTTAACCCAAACCGAACCACATAGCCACCCGTAAATTCAAAGTTGTCCATAAGTGCCCACCCAAAGTATCCTTTAACTTGAACTCCAGCGCTGTGCCAAACATGGTTTTTAGTTTCTAAAGTGATTTAACAAAAACAAAAAAGAAAAAGGGAAAAATAATGCATAGAACCTTCTCAAAATTATTAGAGTATAAAGAATTTATTAAACTAATAATTAATTCCTCTTTATTGTAAAAGGTAGCAAAATGGCAATCCCCTCATCTTTAATATATAAGGTTTCGTTGGAATAATTTAAACACCAATCATGATAAATTTATGAACACCAAAACACATGCAATTAACAACATTATGGAAATAAAATTAACCTTTTACTTCCATATACACATGTTCTTATTTCAGAATTTTGCCCAGGATATAAGTTAACTAATTGCTATTTCTCTTCTTAATCTTCGAAATTATCCGATGGGGAAGTAAGATTAAGCCATGCTCTTCTATAAAAACCAAATTTCCATAACAGTTGTATCTTTCCGAAATAGTCATTGCTAGTGACGAAGTCAGAATTTTTGTTAAGGGGGGTCAAAAAATTAAATATCACAATGTCCTATGAAATGCATGCATATCTCTCAATGTTTCTACTTAAAGTAAATGTGAGGGTTTTTTTTTCTTCATTTTGAGATTCTAACTATGATAATCAAAGTCTTATAGATGTAGAAGAGTGTGAAAAAAGAGTGAAGATGGTTTATTAATAATTATTAAATTATTTATATATTTTATTGTTTGTAAAATTTGTTTCATTAATTTTGCAAATCTAAGATTTTCAAATGAAAAGTATAAGAATATATGTTATTTTATCTAACTAAAAGCCAAATTTTTTCATTTATCCTTATTAAAGCATGAAATGTAAAACTTTATGGGGTCATTTATAAATTTAATGTGAGTCACATGCCTAATTAAATTTAAAAAATATTCAAAACTACAAATAATAATAACTATTCGTCAAATGCAAGGACCCCCCTTAAGATTGGTTAATTCATTAACATGAGGGGAATAGTAAGCAAATTTGAAATATATACACGTGAGTGATGTGTTAATTTTACCCATTTTTGATGCACTTACTCAATTGCTTTCAGAACGTAAGAAAGGTGTTCAATGTGGAACCCTATTCTAAACAAGTCCATTAAATGATCCGAAACCGATTGGAGAGGTGTGTTTTTATCATCAACCCCTGCAAGAATTAAATATTATTTAGTGTATTAGCTCTGATGTTTTATGAAATTAAAGCTGCATGCTTTTTTATGGGCTCGTTGGGATTGGCTTTTTTTTTAAAAAAAAAAAACACTAATTTTGAAATTGTTTGGAAAAAAAGTGTTTTTTATAAAAGTTAAAATTTTTAACTTTTGAGAAAAGCTGAAATTGAGCTTTTTTAGAATTTTAATTTTTTTAAAATTTAATCTAGACACTTATGGTAAAAATGTAATTTTTTTAAAAAAATATCTTTTACATAAAAAAAAGCCAATCCAAATAGTCACTGTAGCTCAAAGGAGAGAAATACAGTAAATAGTAAGTCTAAACTATTACCATTCTCTGTGATGTAAATAATTGGATTATCATACGTTTTCTTTATGTAAGATAGGAGGTCAAAAATCCCTTGTGGATATATGTAGAGCCAGTCTGATGCTGCCTGCAAAATGAGTTTGATTTTCATAGGCGTTAATTTATTATAATTATTTACAAAATAATCTTATTATTACTACTATTGCGGTTGTTTAATATTTGTCGTACCTTTGTACCAATGGGTTTTCCATCTCGCTCAACTGTATTTAAACAGTTTCATAAATTAATTAGCAGAAAAGTAATGTTATGAAATACTTGTGCATGTATATATATAAATATAAAAGCAGGGCTTTCAAAAACTCGGAAAAAGGGAATGGAATCCACAAACAAAACATGTGGACTCCACCCAAAGTGATCATTTCACTTATTTTAAGTTGTAGTGATTTGAGTTAGTAGCATCTCATATCAAATATACTATTATATTAATATGAGAAAAATTTTAACTATTTATGTGTGGATCATATTATCTCATCTATTTATAAAATAATTTAAATTATAAAATAATAATTTTTTGAAAATACCTTTTATCCCTCCCAATACTTTTTTTTAAAATAGAATTTGAATTTTATGAAAGACTGTATGATATAATCTATATATAAACAGTTAAGATTTCCCTATTTTATTAATATGAAAGAACTAATGATACAAGAGGATTCTAATCCGTAGTAATCTAGAACGATTTTTCAGAACTTACATGGATAAGTAGCTCTTTGATCACTGAAGAAGCTGGCATTAAGGTTAACACTCGAGTTAACTTTGGCAGCATATCTAGATGTGTAGTAGTTAAGACCAATAAAATCAAAAGATCCTTTGACTAGCTTAGCTTCCTCTGGTAAGAATTCTGGAAGCCGGGGACCAACAATCTTTATCATGGAAACTGGATACTGACCGAACACCAAAGGCTCCAAAAACCTGCAATTTTTGACTAGTACAAGTTATAATGTAATCCTACAAAGAAGTCACATAATTTAATGATTTTGGTCCACATTGATCGTCTCAAGAGTACTATACTTTGTCACTCCTTTATCTCTTTTTTGTGTGATAGCAATTCATATATTTAAATATGGAATCTCTCATGTATGTAATAAACTTTCACGACAATAATTTCACAAATAGGCATCAGTTGTTTGGACAACTGCGGACAACAAGGCTCATAAATGGCAATTTTACGAAAAAAAATGCTTCCTAATTGTGTATGTTAATTCTACTAAAACCGCCTATATAACACATTTTAAGGATTGTGGGCGACAGTTCCAGTTGCAAAAAATCTTTAAACTAAAAAAAATATTTAAAATCAAATGTTGCAAATTCAAAATTTTTTTAATCTAAAACCCTTTTAAAAAAATTTCTCCCAAAATTAGCCCTATTTGAGAAAATTTTAGATCCATACCACCTTTAGTTCGCTTTGCCTAGTTCTCGAAAGGTCACCTCAAATTGAAAAAATGAACCGTTTATGACAAACCATCAATTGCAAAACCCTTTGAAAGTTTCAGTACATACAACTTATGCTGTGTTTGTTTGGAGCTTATTATAAGACACTTATCTTATTTGATAATTTATGTAAAAAAGATTGTTTGTTATTAACTTATTATAAGACATTTATAAAATACTTTTTATAAGATGTCTTATTTGTAGTTATAAAAAATAAGTTGGGTTTAGGGTACTTATATCTTATCTTATATCTTATCAGATAGAAAATAATTAAAAATAAAAATTTAAAATTAAAAAATTTAAAATAAAGAAAATTAAAAATTTTAAAATAAAAATAAAAATTTAAAAATAAAATATAAAATATAAAATATTAAAATTAAAAAAATTAAAGATTAAAAAATTAAAATAAAAAATTTCAAAATTTAAAATTTTAAAAACTAAAAAATAAAAATGTTAAAAATTAAGTATTAAAAATTAAATTTTCAAAAATTTAAAAATTTTAAAACAAAAAATAAAAATTAATTAATATTTATATTTTATAATTTATTATTTAATTATAAAATTAAAATATCATGAATCAAAATTGATAGCATTATTATTAAAGTAACTTATAACAGCATTTCAGCTAACAAATCAAACAGTCTTATTGTATCAAACACTTATTTCTAATAAGACACTTATCAGATAATATACTTATCAGATTTCAGATTTCATATAAGACTATTCCAAATAGGCTATTAATCATATATAGATATATATACTTTTATTCGCAACATTTATTGAATTATTGCTTATTTTAGTTAGTAGATAGTGCAACATTAAAGAAACATTGCAACAGGTCATAAGTTCAAAAACTTGTTTGGAGTGTTTAAAGATGTGTCTTCTTTTTTTTTTTAACAGGAAAATTGGTGGCAAATTCTACCAATTTCACACGTTTGACGATGCGAACGAACCGTTGCCTACAAAGTAATAAAGTCGCTGCCTATTATCGAAATTTTTGTATTGATTCTATTAAATAGGAACAATGAAGGAATGGATATATAACTTGTATACTACACGTTTAGCTAATTGATTAAGTTATCTAAATTACTTGTTCTTCCACATATTTCTTCTTTTCTTTTTATTTTTCCTTGCATGGTTTGTAAAGCTTATATTTATGTGTTTATATGAACTAATGACACTGGGTCAAGTTACGGAAGTTCATTATTCTTTACATACCAACCAATCAAGAAATCGAGACCTCTGAAGGCGGCCTTTCTGTCATCCGAGGAATTTGTTAAAGGCACCAACCAATTGGAATTAAGAGTGATTCCAATGATTCCTTTTTGTCGTGCCTAAAAACAATTGACTAGGAATTGTTAGCATTCATTCCAAAATTATGTCAAATAACTTTATTTTTTTCTAAAAGAATATGTTAGTTTGATTAACAACTAATCATGATTAAGATTAGAAAATGACTACATATTCGTCATTTTAACATTGCAAAAAAAATAAGAATAGCGGTTTCAGTACAAAATAACCGGGAATAGATGGCGATTTTATTATATAAGTAAGGATTTTGGTAATGTATAGATATATTTTTATGTGAAATAATTAATGAATGCACTCTTAGTTTGTTTTGTGGATGGTGTAATTATATATTGCTACAAAACAAAAGTTCAAGGTTCGAACTGTAAATAAAATATAGTATAGTTTTTTTTTTTTCCTAAAATTATATATAGGCAGCAGGTGGTAGTTTAAACTTTAAAAAGGCAATGCCCTAGTGGCGGTTTTAAAAAAGATGATGCCCTTTCAATGGTGGTTTTACTGCAGCCTATAACTTACTTTTTTTGTAGTGTAAAAATTGAAAAAAAAAAAAAAACGGAGAAGATTCAAACCAATAATGTGCCAAGAAAATACCTGATATTTTGTCTTGTATAGATCTACTGCATAGGCATGAGCGAGGAGCAGGTTGTGCGCGACAATGTACGGTTCAGTGCCTGAATTTCCTCCTGTGCAATTTGGATTCACCCAAGGAGAACATCTTTGTGGGGCAAAGGCATCTCCAAAGCCATAACCACTTGCACTAAATGTATATGGTTCGTTAATTGTGATCCAATGCTTCACCTGATCACCAAATCTCTCAAAACAAAGGTTTGCAAAGTCATAATAATCCTTCCTGCAAAAAATGACATCATAAATTTCTGTATAGTTAGGATATTAAAGTTTCGGAATATTATATAACATTGTTCATTCTTATTTAAGTGAAAAAAAAGGGAACAAATTGTAGATTATATATAGTAGGCTTCCAGGTAGTACATGATAACTTCAGATCTTGTTAGTCTTTAGTTAATTTAGATAATTTTGTAACCTTATCATCCATTAATCAATTTGCATTTGCATCCCTTCTACATTTGTCCTTCATAATTCTTTTTGTAAGTGGTTAAGACATTGGAACTGTAAAGGGATCCGAATCCACGAATTTTTCATATGAGAAGGTTATGTTTTTGAGCAAAAGGCATTTTCGCCGACAAAACTTCACCGAAAACCAATCTCTGAGGCCATTTCCAGCAATCTCCTATCCAACCGCCTATTCTACATTTTAGAAGGTCGGAATGAAATTGAAATAAGACACCAATTAAGGTGACGATTGGTATGACTAAATTTGTTAGGGATGAGTTAAGGAATGGAATGAACTTGGGAATAAAATAGACTTGGTAATAAATATACTATATTTGGTATACTTTAAGAATGATAGTAGGAATGAGTGTATTTGATTTTAAATTTATATTTGATAATTAGGATACTAATATAGTATTAGAAATGATTTATATAAAAAGTCAATTACCACTACGCTATTATATTATATACATTATAGTAATAAAATTAATTATACAAAATATTACTAAAATACTACCAATACTAATATAAAGTATATCTATATTAATGGTCTTAAATAACAATAATAATGATGATAATTATGTGCCCCGCTTTAAATTTTAGACGTTCTATTTGGTACCCCTTTCTCACCTATCAATATTTGGAAGATTATTGTGTGCTCCCATAGCACAGCGATGCATGACTTATTGCCTTTAATTTTTAGAAGAAATGCATGTTCACAAATTTCACATTATATGTTCACAAAAAAAAAAAAAAAACCTCAAAAAGCTTAACATATTCAAAACTGAAACTTTTTACAAAATAATAACTGTATATCACAACTCCACTAGAATATTCACAAAGTTTTGAAGTATGCGTTCATGAAGTAGTAAATGAAAGTTTATAATTTTAGAACTATACATTTACAAGAGAATAACTAAATGTTCACAAGTGAATAACAGAATGTTCACAATTTCAAAATTTTTTGTTTACAAAGATCAATAATTATATTCACAATTTTTACATAATATTTTTGCCTTTATTCACATTTTACACTTTTATATTCATAATTTATGAACTATAAGTTCATAATGTATAACAAATGTTAAAAATTTGTTATGGCTTGTCCATAACATGTATACTATATGTTCACAACACTTTTTTGATATGTTCACAAATAACAAATATTGTTTTCCTCTCTTGTCATCACCACAGTAGAATTTAACCACCAAGTTTGGAATAGATTGGTGTGCCTCCTTTACATCTAGGACACTAGAATATCGAACCATGACCAAAGAAAGGCTTAAGCATATGGGGTTCAAATTCATTTTTTTTAAAACTTTTTTTACCTTAATTTAAGAGAGAAGAACCTTCTTTTTTCATTGTCCAATGAAAAATTTGAAAAATCACAAGATTTTTTTTTTTAATCTTTTGGTTTTATTCACCAGCTGCAAATAGTAACGATATGAGCTTCAAAGGAGCCAATTAGTCATTAGTCAAGCTAAAGTCAACAAGAGTAGTACTGTAAAGAAATTCAAACCTCGAGCTAAAGGCCATAGTTCTCTGATACAATTAGGCATCAATTACCAAACAACGTTCTTTTTTGTCTCTACATGCGTGTGCATATATATATAATTTCTAAAAAAAAGTACATTTTTTTTTTAAGTTATTAAATAAACACTTTTAGAAAAAGGTTAATCCAAACCCATCCTTAATCCTCTCTCATACTTTTGAGACCTAGAGTAACTTACACAATTTGATGACTCAAAAAACCACCATATTCATCTTCCAAGGCTTGGGGAACATCAAAGTGGAAAATAGTCACGTATGGCTCTGTCCCTGTCATTGGCTTATAGCTGTTCATTATCGAGTACTTAAAAAGTTACATAAAAATTACAAGTTAGAGGATAAGCAAAGGAGACATGCCATTTTTGAGGAGTGCGTCAATGAGTTTGTTGTAGTAGGCAATTCCTTTCTTATTCACGCCTCCACTTACCTTTCCTTCTGAAAAGGTAATGTAAAAAAATTCACGGATGGTTGTTAGAGAATATTTCAAATAATTGAGATTTGAGCCTTACTAAATATATATATTTTAATTTTTATCATCCATTTATCACTTTTTATTGGTATACTTACTTAGCATGTCAATCGTATTTGTACTTAAAATGTCAAAAGAGGAATTTATTGAAAAGCATGTCAAAGAACAGTGAGAAAATTATGAAAAAGTTTATTAGTTGAGTATTTTGATATATATCTGGAAAGTTATGAAAATGTTTATTAGTTTTCTCTAATCCGTCTCTTCTTTTCTCTCTACTTCTATTTGTTTTTTATTTTTTTTTTGCTTTTTACTGCGGAACAAATTACAAAATTTGTGTTCTTTCTCATTCTAAATTTATTTATTTTATTTAAATTGGTTGAGAAAATTAAAAGATAAACTAATGATAATACACTCGTCACAATCACAAGAAAGTGCAACCTCATCACGAGAGGTTGCATTTCATGTGAATTGCACTCTCATTATAAACAACAACAACAACAAAATTGAGAAACAACTCTTTACTTGGTAACACTCTAGCCCACGAAATTGAGAAACGATAAGCATCCATTCCCATGTAGTTCAATAGCTTAACATCTTCCTGTGTCACCAGTGAAAAATATTAAACAGAACATGTATGCAAGCAGATAAATGAAAAATGTATTTGGTGTATGCAAATTAAGCTTTTTACTTCAATTTACCTTATAACGATGGTAGGAGTCTACAGCAACGTCTCCGTTAGCGTTGTCGGGTATTCTATCTGCTCGTTGCCGAAATTATGTTTTATAAAATATATTATAGAATTGACCAAGTCTTTTGCAATAATATTTTTAGATGAATCAGCAAATTCAATAAGATATTTAAGTTCTAGTACTACTGACTAGTTTTCTCGAAGAATATTTCGACGTTAGACACGATAAAAATAAAAAGTAAAGAAAAGTTTGATAGCAAGTGATTTATTTGAAGGGCATTGGCTTCCTTGTGTTTAAACACCCACATAATTTTCTCTACTTTTTTAAAACAAAGCAAAGTATCCTCTTAAAAAGGGAGGACGTATGCATGGTTTATAAAATAGAGTAGATTATGAGGGGTTTTGATAAATAATAATAATAATAATAAAGAGTATAATATACTTTAAACAAACTATGAAGGTTCAATTTAGTTTACTAAAAGACAATTATAACTTGAAGTGCGTGAGAAAAAAATATATCTCCGGATCAGCCAAGTCCCAAGCTATAAAGGAAAAGGTAGATAAGCTTCTATCCATAGGCATATTGGGGAGGTTGGATACATAGATTGGATGGCCAATGTTGTTGTAAAGAAGCCTGGGGAAAATGGACATTGTGTATCAACTTTATCAACCTCAATAGGGACGTGCTTGAAGGATAGTTTCCAATTTACCTCCTATTGATCAGCTGGTAGATATCACCTCGTAGTTTGAAGGATAGAGGCTAATCTAGACAAAATTCAAGCTGTACATTATATCTAGGATCCCTAATCAGTTAATGATGTGTGATCCGTTGAAGGAAAGATTGTGGTTTTGACCCGATTTATGTCTAGATATCAGCTAAAAAAAGGTCGCTCTGCTCTTCAAAATATTGAGAACCTCGAAGGATTTCCAGTGGACTAATGAATGCCAAGTAGCTTTTGAAGGGTCAGAGACTTGCCTAGTGAAGAAGTGAGACTTCACACTTATATTTGGTACGTTTAGGGTCAGTAATAGCTAAAACTCTTATTCGGGATGAAGATCGAGTCCAGAACACTACAACAAAACATGGAAATAGGCGGCGGTTTGGGTGAACCGCCGGCCATAAACAACATAGGCGGCGGTTTAAACTAAGCGCAGCTAATTACAGATATAGACGACGGTTTTCTTGTAAACCGCCACTAATTGTCTTGCATTTTATTTTTTCCAAATAGTAAAAAAGTGTTTATATTACATTTTATTTTTTTTCGAATTATTAAAAAAGGAAATCGAGCTAATTATCCTGCATTTTATTTTTTCAAAATAGTAAAAAGGAGTTTATCTTATATTATATTTTTTTTCGATTATTAACAAGCTATAAGCAGCATTTTTACTATAACTGCCACCCATAGTAATAAATATTTTTTTTTTAAAAATAATAATTATAGGCGGTGATTTGGTGTGATAGGCTACGTTTTTCCATAATAGGTGGCAATTTCTTCAATAGATAAATATACTTTTATGTGAGATAGTTAACGAATGAATACTTAACTTGTTTAGTATGTACAACAGTTATAGAGTGCAAATTTTCTAAAAATATTCTTCATTTAAAATTGTAATTTCACATAGTCGGTGATTTTATCATTAGCGGCAGTTGAAGCCTATAAGTTTCAAAACCGCCACCTATATTTAGATTTCTTTAGTGCAAGCTCTGATGTGCAAGCATTGAGAAGACGGCAATGCCATTGTTAACAACTAGTCAACGACCCTTCCATGAGCCCATCTAATCAAAGTCATGAAGAACAAGCCACTCAAGCAAGTATTGATTAAGCCCTTGAGAAGCTCAAACGTTAACTCATGCCTAAACGTGTCTATGCGTATGAACAAGTTCCAAGGCATGAGCTTGCTTAATGCAGCTCGGAGGTACTCCACCTTCCACGAGGATTTGGATTGGTGGATCGGGATAAAAGTTAGTTTTACTAAACAAATTAAAAAGATAAAAGTGGCAGAATGTCATTAAACATAAGACGTTATTTGGCAAAGTTTGATGTCATGAGAGAAAGTAAGTAAAGCGAAAACTTCATGAGGGACTTTGAATTTAAGCAAAGCTCATGGCGGTAGATGATATTCTCTTATCTCAGAAATTGCTCATGCCGAACTTTAAAGAACAAACACAGACCTGGATAAGTATGAGTATAATTATCCCATATATTGGGACCTTTACCATCAACATTCCATGCCCCTTCAACCTGGAAAATTAAAGTATTGAGATAAAATGGTTATATTAAATATTGATTGCCTATTGAGCAATAGTTAATAGGGTTAAATAGATTGAACTGATTGTGTTTTGCCCAAAGTGCATAAGACTTTTCATGTAATCGAAATTTCCTTACAATCCTTTTCATTTTTTAAAACATAGCATATATTTTCTCTTTTCAAGAAGAATATATATCATGTTTTCTTCCAAAAAGCCAAAAAAAAAAAAGGAGATTTTAAAATAAAAGTAGCGGATCCAACTTCTTTTTAACACTAGTTAATGAGTAAATTGTATCAGACCCCTATTATTTATCAAAAGTGTATATTACTTTTTTATAGTTTTAAAATAAGTACGAGACTCTCTTGTAATATTAAAAAATATATCACACATGCCCCAAAAAATAGACAGGCGACCTCCCTGTAATTCTCAGATTTGTAAAATGAGCGTCTGTACCAATTTTAAAACTATAAAAAATAACATGCATTTACAATAAACACATAAGATTTTGGTACAATCTACCTCCTAGTTAATATTCCACATAAAGATGACAACTGAAAGACTTGAGGTACCTGGTAGGCAGACGATGCTGCGCCGAAAACAAATCCATCTGGAAAATTGCGTCTGTTAATAATAATTTCACCTAAATCATCACCTGGGGACGAAGCAAGTGCACCATGAACTTGGGAAAGGGCAAAGAAACTAAAGAGAAGATGGCCTAATAAGATCTCCATGACTATGCTTATGCTATTGCACTGCTCTTTTGGTGTGCAAATGTTTTAGTTCTGGCGAGAGCTTATATAGAAGAATGAGAGGGCAGATTTCATGCATTTTGATTTCCCCTTTCACTTTTTATATTCTTTTTCGTTGACCGACTTATCCAGATCCCGGCGTGTGAATGGAGGTGGACTACAAGAAGTTAAACTAGTAACCAACGAGTTGTTAGTTGAGGTAGTAGCGGTTTTACTTCCGTAAGAAGGAGAGAACATAAATTTAAATTTTGGGAAGCGCATTTGTTGTAAGAACTTTTTTTTAACCACTACCGGCCCTATAAGAATTAGTCTTTTGTTCAATGTGACTTAGAAATACCCTAACTCAAAGCAAAAAAAAAAAAAGTTAAATTAGTAATTAATATTTATTATATTTGGAAGTATAATTACTATTTGTTATACTCTTGAAATTTATCTTTTAATTTCAAATGTAATTTAATATTATTTTGTGCTAATACAAAAAATATATATTTTAAATTTTTTTCCAATTTTAAATAGTATTATATTATATGTACGTGTCATGTGTGCACATGTGCTGATACAATATGTATGTTAACAATTGAATTTCTAGATTTCAGTTTTCTTTAAATGTCTAACGCTAAAATCTGTTGGAATACTAATTGGTTACCCATTATAAAAATCATTAATAGTTAAGCGATTTTTATTATCAGTCAGATAGCCTTAAGTTTCATATTTAAATTCTGTTGACATTTAATTGTCATTTCTACGTGTGTACGACTAGCCTAGTCAAATGACACCACTATGAACAATGTGGAGCCGTCACCTTAGAAAAATTGGTAACTGCAGATGACAAAAGTGAGATGGAATACTGAAACCTGATAGATTTTCAACTAAAGAAACTTCGCGGCAATGATAGACAAACCCAGCAAGATACACTCGTGACTTGCAGTCTATTTGGCTAAGTTTACTTTGAAATTATAAGCTGTAAATAATAAAAAATACATGAAAAGGTATTTTATTTTTAAATAACTTATAAACTACAAAATAAACAGAGCGAGATAGGCTCTTGCTTGTTTCAATAGATTGGCCACAAATCAAAGGATGCTATCATGGTATCGACGTGAGTATCCACTTTGATTGGAAGTGTGGGCTCTGTCACTTTGCCACGGAAGCAAGACATCATTTGTTCTTTGAAAATCCACATAATAAATATGTTAAGAGCACCTTTTTATCTCTTACAATTACCACTTTATTTAAAAATTTAAATTTATAAAAAAGATATTAGTTTATTAATTTATCCCTTTTAAGTATAGGATGATTTTTTTTAAATGAGTGACGGTAAAATTTGAACCTAAAACAGTTTTGTTTTTAAACTCTGATACCATCTTAGAATTACGACCTCATCTATTTAAATTTATGAAAAGAATATTAATTTATTAATTTATTGTATTAACACTATCTTTAAACTTATAGAGAAAATATTAATTTATTAATTTATTATATTAACAAGATCTTACACTACCGGGGCAATATGGGACAGGGAGGATGGGATTTGCTGACGCTGACTTGGCATCTGATATAGAAAACCTCATGTTTTTACCCCTATTTTGTACATAGTACCGCACTAAGATCTTGACACAATCACAGTCCTTCTTAGATGAAAAATACTCCACCCAACCTCTATGCTGCATCGGTCAACAACATGAATGGCAAAGCTTCATCTATTCTCGTTAGGGGTCTTGTAACTCAAGAAGACTCAATGTATCAGCTCTATACAGTACACAGATTACACGTTGAAAATTATATAATAAAAGACAAACCTTTACTCATATTCTTTTATGGTATCAGATTTCTTGTCCCTACACTTCTCAACAAAACGGGCTTTTTGAACGAAAAATACGACATATTTTTGAGATTGTATTAACTCTTCTGTCTCAACCTTCACTGCCAGAGAAATCTTAGGTTGAGACATTTGCAAGTCTTTCTTATTAACACACTACCAACCCCAATTCTAAATCGACAATCACCTTTTGAAATGGCCTTTAAAGGAAAACCAAATTACTCTTTTTTTAAGAAAAAAAATTTGGTTGTCAATGTTTCCTTTAAATCAATGATCTCCTTTTGAATGGTCTTTAAAAAGAAACAAATTACTCATTTTTAAAAAAATTTGGTTGTCAATGTTTCACAAACCAAATGCATTGCCAATTACAACACCTCACATCCATGCGTCTCCACCCAAGTGCCGCCGAGTTAACTTTTTGTCTCCTACTAATTCATCACAAAAAGGTTCAGATTGATACGCCAGCTAAGCTTGACGGGGGCGATAACAACCTTATCTTAGAATTACGATTAAGCTCTTAGCTTTAGGATCATGATTAAAGTTGTTATATATCGTAATCTGGATTTCATTGGTTCATTTAAGAGACTTATAACTCAAGAAGACTCAATGTATCAGCTATATATTACACAAATTAATTACTCGTTGAAAAATATACGATAAAAAAGGAAGTAAGATATTTAAATTCTCGATCTTTTAGCATTGGGACAACTAAGACCTATTTGGATTGGCTTTTTCAAGAGAAGCGCTTGTTTGGATTGCTGCTTTTTTGGGGGGTTGATTTCCAAAAAAATTAAAACTCTGAAAAAAAAAAAAAATTCATTTGTAACTTTTTCCAGAAGCCAGAATTTTTAGCTTCTCAAAAAAGCTTTTTTTTTTCAAAAGCTGTTAGAAAAAATACTTTTAAAAAAGTCAATCTAAACGAGCCTTAGGTCTTTCAATTTTTTTTTTCTCTTGTGAGGTTCTTCAAAACTAAATTGTTAAAAAACTTTTTCAATGGCTAAATAATTGACCAATTGAAATTCTTCTTTTGTCTTTACTATACTTCTTCCCCGAATGTTATATGTTTATATACACCACACCTACAGGCTGTTTATAGAACTCTTTTTTTTTTTTTTTCTAAAAACAAAAGTAACATATATCGAAAAAGCTCATTCAATTGACATCATCACCAAATTCCAAAAAAATAAAGGTCCAATTTGATTCAATTTAAATGATCATAAGTGAAGAAGATTATTACAATAAAGATGTCAAGATTCACAGATTTACAAGCATGCAGAGAATTGAGAAAGGTGAAACTTTCTGCAACTTTTTTTAGTTTCCAACAACTTCACCTTTCCTCAGCAGCAGAAGAATTCAACTTTGATGGCTTAGATTGATGACAGGGCCGGCTGCACCTTTGCACTAGTGGGGAATTTTTTTAAGAAAATGGTTATAATATATATATTTGACACTTTTGACACCACTAAAAAATTTATATGAACCCCCTGACACGACAAAAATGAGGAGAAAATAAAAACATGAACCTATGTGTTTTGCTAGGTAAAAAGGAAAAGAAAGCTACACACATTGTCGAGTTGCCTTATTACAAGATTTTATGACAACAATTACATATTTTTTTATTACACTTGAAGTAAAATGACAATTTATATTTTAATTACGATTTTAAATGTAACAAAATATTTGTTATATTTTCAACCATAACAATGATATTGGAACTTTTACATCCAATTTTTTTAAGATAGCAAAAAACTACACTTGAAAGTGTAACTACTATAAATTTGAAAAATGCATTTATTTTGACCACAAAAGATGCATTTATTACATCTCACAAAGTAACAAAGTTTAAATTTCTTCTGGTCTAGCCCTAAATTAGCTAGACTTCCAAATATAACAAACATTAGTTACATTTTCAAGTGTATCATCAATCTTTTGTTACATTGAAATCTTTGCACTTGAGTCAAGCAAAACTAGGTAAGTTTGTTATATCTTTACATTTGAGTCAAGCAGAACTAGTTAATTTTGTTACACTTCTACATGTAACTAAGAGCTATAATATGTGTAACTAT
This sequence comes from Cordia subcordata, assembly GCA_028554755.1. Classification (NCBI taxonomy): domain Eukaryota; kingdom Viridiplantae; phylum Streptophyta; class Magnoliopsida; order Boraginales; family Cordiaceae; genus Cordia; species Cordia subcordata. The sequence continues at coordinate 14,866,899 of JAPTOF010000005.1, read as the reverse complement.
GAATTCTTCTAGTACCTTTACTGTAAAATTTTATATAAATTACTTTTACATTGACCCTACTTAAAGAATTTTTTAACTCCGTCCCTGATTGATGATGATGGCTCAATTGGAAATTTTTTCTCTTTTTACTCGGCAGCAGAAGAATTCAATTTTGATGGCTTAGATTCATGATGATGATTCAAGTTGGAAATTTTGTTCTCTTTTCTCTCTGCGGGGTAAACTGTAAATTCTTAACAGTTTATGCCTCTCTTTTCCAATTTTGTTGACTTGCTTTTTCTTTTTTTCCCTGGGCAACTTACTCAATTTTATGCAATTATAAGATGCCTATTTTTCATGAAGCTTGAAGCATTAGATGTTCCTTTCATTTTTAATTTGGGAAGGTTAACTCTCCAAGGCCTTGATTGTTGCTTTTAATTTTAGGAATTTGGTGATGTTGATCTAAATTGAATGAGTTTTTCTAATTGTGAATTTTAATGTAATGTTCGATATATTGCTTCAATAAAATGGTTGTTTTCTTTAAGAAAAGAAGTCTATAATCTGCTTGTAGGTGTTGTATATATAAATGTGTATTTAAGGAAGAAGTATAGTAAGGAGAAATTTTAATTGGTCAACTATTACATCATTAAATAGATACACTTCTGAACATTTTCAATATAATTAAAAATTGATGTTATACTTAAAATGTAACTAATATTTGTTACATTTGGAAAATTAGTTAATGTTTGTTATACTTGGAAAGCATGTAGCTAATTAATTTAGGCATGGATCAAATGGAGTTCAAACTTTGTTACACTGTGAGACTTAACAAATTTTTAAATTTATATTAATTACACTTTCAAGTGTAACAAGTTTTTTGCTATCTTAAAAAATTTAAATATAAAAATTCCAATATCATACACGATTGAAAATGTAACAAATATCTTGTTACATCTAAAACCGCAACTAAAATAAAAGTTATCATTTTTTACTCTTCTAAGCCTAAGCTTCCTCCAAGCGTAACAAGAAATACATAATTATTGACCTGAAATCTTGTAGTGATTTAATTATAATTCTAATACATCCAAATTTTATTACTCACTATACTTATTTGTGTTACAAATCGTTATATCTTCCAATTATAGGAAATTATTAACCGTGCGTTTGCCTTAAAAACTTGCGGATTTTGATTATTCTGGCAATGCTTTTTAACTTGGAATAAGAAGAATTTCTTGATACTCTTGGTCCTAAAGATCTGGGACGTGTTAGAAGTGTTGGGCTTGGGATCAATCCCAGAGGGGAGATAAGAAGGATCTGCATTTCCATAAATCATAATACAAAAACTCATAGTGCATGTCTATAATTTTATGAACAATTAATAAAATTATATTTTGTATATACATACACACACACACACACACACACACACACATATATATATATATATATATATATATATATATATATATTCAAATTGTTTAAACATTTTTGCCTTCCTTGATAAAATTTCTAACTCCATCACCGAAATAGTCTAGGTTGATGTATATACTCCCAATCAGCATTTAGTAGAAAATGTGATGATTATTGAAATTCTTTCTTTTCATTTAATTTAGAATGTTGTTGAATATATAACATAATTAAATTATTTTCTATAAGATTTTTTTTTGGCTTTCAAATATTATTTATTTTCAACAATATGAAACTAAAATACGTTATAATTACTTCATGCAATGTATGGCACGAGTACTACACTATTTACATTATTAAAGAATTTCACAGGATGATCAGTAAAACTTCCTATTGCAGCAGCCAATGATCTATCATGCATTACAGAGTTCGTTATTAGATAATATAAAGGCCTTTTGCGACCGAGCGTCGAAATCGGTCGCTAAGTGGGAAAAATCGGTTTAGCAATCGAATTTGCAATTCAAACGAAAAAGCAAAAATAAATTCTTCATACAATACTCATCATACAATACAAATCCAAGTACGTACCCAACAACCTCAACCACCCTACCGAAGAAAACGATGACATATCATCGTCTTTATTTAGTGATCTTATACACACACACACATATATATAAATATGTATTGTAGGGAAAATCAGGTGTTGGTGAAGGTTTTTGATGATTACTTCTGAAGGAACTTCTGGAACCATCTTGCTGACATCTTTTGATATCTTTCTAACGTCTTAAAGTTTACGTAGTTCAAACCAAATCGAACTGAATAGCCACCAGTAAATTCAAAGTTGTCTATAAGTGCCCACCCAAAGTATCCTTTAACTCGAACTCCAGCCCTGTGCCAAACAAGGTTTGTTTAGATTAGTTTTTTTTCAAAAATATTTCTTTTTTCTAAAACTTTTGAAAAAAGAAAATATTTTTCTGAAAAGGTAAAAATTTTGACTTCTGTAAAAAGTTGAAATTGAACTTGTTTTGAGATCCAATTCAAATATATCTATTGGAAAAACTAAGTTAATTCATTAACGTGAGGGGAAGAGAGAGCAAATTTGAAATATACCGGCGAGCAAAGTGTTTTACCCATATTTGAAGCACTTACTTAATTGCTTTCAGAGTGTTTTTAAGGTGGTCAGTGCAGAAATTTATTCTAAAAATGTCCAGTAAAGGATCGAGACCCGATGAGGGAGAAATGTTTGGTCCATCAACCCCTGCAAGAATTAAATATTTTTTAGTATATTAGCTCCGACGTTTTATGAAATTAAAGATGCATGCTTTTGTATGGACTCATTTGGATTGATTTTTTTTAAAAGTATTTTTTTTTTAATTTTGAAAAAGAGTTTTTTTTAAAAAAGCTCAAAGTTTTAACTTTTGAAAGAAGTTAAAATTGAATTTTTCTTTATAGTTTCGATTCTTTTAAATTTAATCAAAATACTTATTGTAAAAAATTATATATTTTTTATAAAAATACTTTTTCATGAAAAATAAATAAATAAATAAATCAAAACAAGCCCAGAGGAGGGAAGTACACTAAAAAGTTAGTCTAAACTATTACCATTCTCTGTGATGTAAATAATTGGATCATCATACTTTTCCTTTATGTAACGTAGGAGGTGAAAAATCCCTTCTGGATATATATAGAGCCAGTCTGATGCCGCCTGCAAAATGAGTTTGATTTTCAAACGCGTTAATTTATTATAATTATTTAAAAAATAATATTATTATCATTACTACTAGTGAACTAAGCATAAGAAAGGAGGAAAAAGAGAAAACCATAGCGGTTGTTTAATTTTTGTCGTACGTACCTGTTGACCAATTGGTTTACCATCTCGCTCATCTGTATTTAAAACAGTTTCATAAATTAATTAGCAGGAAAGCCATGTTATTAAATATGTGAATTTGTATATATGAATATATAAAAGTAAGACTTCACAAAAGACTCGGAAAAGGAAATGGAATCCACAAAATAAAAGGGTAAATTACATGAAACCCCCTTATGATTTGTCATAAGTATGTGTTTATCCCTTGTTATTTGAAAATTAGCTAGTTGCTCTCCTATACTTTCTAAAAGTAAAATACATTACCCACTCCGTCACTTTTTCCTTTAGATTTAACCGGGCATGTGTGGACCGACGACTAGGCTTAGTTTTTTAACTGTTAAAATTGATTTTGGTCAAAAATGACCCTCATTTTTTGTTTTCGAAAAATATTTGCAAGAGAAAAGATTAAAACCCTTGACCTTAGTTTAAAATATGTAAATTTTAACCAATTATACTACAAACATGTTTGCATTTTATTTCATTACTACAAGTAACTATTTTTTGTCATCGGAAAATGAAAATTAAAAAAAAAGAAATTAATCTCCACTGTCATCACGATCGCACAACCACCGTCTCATTAATTAAATTAATTATTTAATTAATTTTAAACTTTTAATTATTTGATTAATTAATTAATCAATTATTAAAATTAATTATTAATTAATTATGTAATTATTAATTAATTAACTAATTATTAATTACTTCACGTTTCCAATTAAATAAAAAGAGTAAATAGCGTCGTACCCCCTATGGTTTGTCATAAGTACGTCAGACCCTCTTGTGGTTGCTATAAGTACACCGTTAACCCTAGTGTTTGAAAGTAAATTAGCCTCTTTGCATTTTCGCTAGCCAAAGCTAACGTAGTTAAAAAAAATAGGTGTGTGTGCTTCATTTTTTAAAAGAACAGGGGGATAATTAACTAATTTTTAAATCACAAGAAGTAAACACACTTTATAACAAAATACAAAAGTGTCCCGTGCAATTTACCCCAAAATAAAACATATGGACTCCCTCCAAAGTGACACATGCAATAACACATGTGACCAGATTAAGATCCTCTGGTACAAAATACTCTATCATATTGATTTGACGAAAATCTTAACTATTCATATTGGGTCATGTGATATGAAAGAGATCTTAACTATTCAAGTTTTGAAAATACCTTCTCTCTCTCTTAATACCCTTTTTTGGAATTTTAATTTCACAAAAGGATATATAAATGATATAATCTACTTAATTATGAATAGTTAAAACTTAAAATTTCTGTCTTATATCAATATAATAGAGAAACTAATCAGATGAGGGAATCCTAATCCACAGTGATTTGAGACGATTTTTCAAAACTTACATGGATAAGTAGCTCTTTGGTCATTGGCAAAGCTGATATTAGTAGGGCTAACAAAACTCGTGTTCACATTGGCAGCATATCTAGCTGTGTAGTAGTTAAGACCAACAAAATCATAAGATCCTTTCACTAGCTTAGCATCCCGTTCTGAGAATGGTGGAAGCCGAGAACCAACATTTTTTATCATGGAATCTGGATAATGACCGTACAACAAAGGCTCCAAAAACCTGCAATTTATGATTAGCCCAAGATAATGTAATCCCTTCATGGAAGTAACATAAAAATTTTGATCCATATTGATCTGCAGCTTAAAGAATAAATACTTTGTCACTCCATCTTTTTGTGTATAACAATTCATAGATTAAATTCACTAACAGAATCTCACAAATAGGTAGTAGATTTTGATAATATATACATGTGTATGGGGATAAAATGCACGTTACCCCCTCTTGATTTATCCAATTAGCTTATTACTCTCTTGTGGTTTGTTTAGTTAACTAATCACCCTCTAATATTTTCCATATTACCCCCTTATACTTTCTAATAGGTGGCGTAATTTTCTCTTTTTTTATGTTATTATTTAATCTTTTTCGGCTGAAAATAAAGGTATTTTTTTTAAAATATATAACACATTGCAAGTTTTAATACTCATAAATGAAAAAAAAAAAAAAGACGTTTATGATGCATCATAAGTTCATTTGAACTAAAAACATCAAGGTAGGGGATTATATATATGCATTCTTTTGAAAAGTATAAGAGCATAATAATATAGTAAGTTTTAAATCATACACACACACACATATATATATATATATATATATAAAGACATTGGGTTTAAGTAATTTCGTTACTCGATACTCACCAACCAATCAAGAAATCAAAACCCCGCTGGGCAGCATCGTGATCCTCCGAGGAATTTGTTAGAGGTATCAACCATTTGCAATTAAGAGTGATTCCAATGATTCCTCCTTGTCGTGCCTAAAAACAATTGACCTAGAATTCTTAGCATTCATTTCAAAATTATATCAAACAACTTGATTAATTCTTCTTAAAAAATATCCATTCATTTTTTAACTAATTAAATTAATTTAGTTATTTATATCTATATTTTCTTAATCTTTGTTATGTTATTTTTATTAATTAAAATTCTAAGTTTATTTTTATTTTTTAATTATTCTATTTATTATTTATTATAGTTGTAATTCAACAAATATTAATAACAAAAATAATGAGGATATTTTTTTTAAAAAAAATTAAAACTCCTTCCTACAAACTGCAAAGGGATAATTAAAAAATTTGAAATTCTTACTTTAAGCATAAAAAGCCATTGACTTTGCGCTCAGATCAAATTTTAGGATTAAGAATCAAACACTATTTTTTTTTTCTCACAAGATCGACACTTTTTTGTTGGAAAAGTGAGTTTGGCTCTTCAAAATAAAAAACCAAACCAGCACTAAATATCCGTCACAACAAGAGGATCCAAACCCATAATGTGCCAAGAAAACACCTGATAATTTTTCTTGTATAGATTTACAGCATGGGCATGAGCAAGGAGCAGGTTGTGCGAGACAATGTATGGTTCAGTGCCTGAATTTCCACCCGTGCAATTTGGATTCACCCATGGTGAACATCTTTGTGGGGCAAAGGCTTCTCCGAAGCTATACCCATTTGCACTAAATGTATATGGTTCGTTAATTGTGATCCAATGTTTCACTCGATCACCAAATCTCTCAAAACAAAGGTTTGCAAAGTCAGTATAATCTTTCCTGCAAAAAGAAAGAAAAAATGACATCAAACGTAGAATCGACTTTTCTAAATTGGCAGAAACTAGGAAGGCTAATTTAGATTAAATAATATACATTTTCCTTAATGTGGTTAGTAAAAGTTTTATTAACATTTTATATATTACTACATGTCTTATATTGGCCTACCATCACTGAATAATATATATGATGTTCAAATACATTTGGATTAATTAATTTTTTAATAGAAAATTGAAGTTATTAAGGAATTCCAGAATATTGATTTGTTGATTACATATTTCAAAACAAGAAAATAATTTATCTGGGTTTACGCTATCTATAAAACAATGTTCCCAAACTTCATATTTGCTTCCCTTGCAAGCTTCAATCAATAACTTTTTTTTGTTTTGAAGAAATTTATTTTAGTTAACAACTTTTTTGTTTAAATTAACAACTTTTCAATATATATATGAAAATAATTTTCTTATTCAAAGCTTTTGATGCTACTTCCTTCTATATCACACCTTATTTTACACTTAATTATAGTTAAGTCATTAATCAAATTATGTTACTTCAAAATTAATTTATATAATAAATTAGTTATATAAACTGATAATATTAAATTTATATTAAAACCTGTGCATTGCTCAGGTATAATATATACATATATATATATATATATATATATATATATATATTAGTGCGACACTCATACGACATATAGGGAGCGACATATGTGATTTAATATATTAAAACTATAGAGCTTTTATATCTTACTAAATAGTTGAAACAATTATATACTATGGAATTAATAAAACAATGATTGATATATATAGGAAAGAGCATAATATTAATTAAATTAAAATATTTAATACAAGAATGGAGCTGAATAAATGATGGAAAAAAAAATGACCTAAAAATAGAGATATTTAATTGATAAGTAATTATGAAAAGCTTGTCATACAGAGCGCCACTTGACAGTACTAAATTACAGCTTATTTTGCTTTATTATATAGTGTGTGTATATACATACATACATATATATATATATATATATATATATATATATTTCTTCAACCCATTTACTTAGAAGAATATGCATGCCCATGTTGTGATTGCTTAATTAATCCTGTCTAATACTTTTGGGACCTAGAGTAACTTACACAATTTGATGCCTCAAAAAACCACCATATTCATCTTCCAAGGCTTGGGGAACATCAAAATGGAAAATAGTCACGAACGGTACCGTCCCTGTCATTGGCTTATAACAGTTTATTATCAAGCACTTGAAAAGTACATTGGAACAAAAAAGAAAGTACTTAAAAATTGTACATAAAATTACAATTCAGATAAGCAAAGGAGACGTGCCATTTTTGAGGAGTGCATCAATGAGCTTGTTGTAGTACTCAATTCCTTTCTCATTCACGCCTCCACTTAAATTCCCTTCTGAAAAGGTAATGCAAAAAATTTAAAGATGGTTGTTAGGAAGTAGTTTAAGTAATTTAGATTTAAGTTTATAAGAAAAATGATCTAGATTCAAATTTTATAAAAGAATGTGATTAGTTTGAGGGTTGGAGACTTTTATATAATAATAATAATAATAGAAGACTCTTTACTTGGTAACACTCTGGCCCACGAAATTGAGAAACGATAAGCATCCATTCCCATGTCGTTCAATAGCTTAACGTCTTCCTGTGCCATCAATGAAAAGTATTAAACAAAACATATACACAAGCAGATAAATGAAAAATGTAATTTTCTTGTGTTTGTTATATATTTATCTAAATTCTAAAATTTTAAATTTGAAGAGTGTATAAAATTATATAATTTTTTAATTTAAGATTTCAGATAAGCATATAACAAACATAACATTTGTGTGTGCAAATTAAGTATTAATTTACTGCAATGTACCATATAACGATGGTAGGAGTCTGCAGCAACATCTCCGTTAGCCTTGTCGGGTAATCTGTCTGTTCGTTGGCAAAAGTAAATTTTATCAATTATAAAATATATTTTAGAATTGACCATGCAAGTCTTTTCTAATAATTAAAAATATATATTATTAATCTCAATATTATCAATTTATATGGTTAACTAATGTTAAAGCTAAATTTCACAATGTAAACATAATTCTTTAATTTTTAATTAAAAAATACATTATTAAAATATCATAGTCTATATAGATGTTTTTATGATGATGTTTTTAGGTTTTCCTTAACAAGGATAGTTTAGAAATTGATATAAAAAGGTAGGAAGAAAATAGTGAATGGTTTCGTTGAACGTGCTTCTTGTTGAAAAGTGATTAAAGTCATAAAAAGAGAAAGCTGGTGACAGAAAATTCTTTCTCCAACTTAAATAATTAAAAAAAGTACTTTTTTAATTAAAAAAAATCCACTAACATGAACTAAATTCTAAAAAGACTTGATCAACTTAAAACCCCTGCCAAACACCCTCTATGTCTAATTTGCAACTTGCAGATGAAGTGCTTGTTTCAGTATATGTATGCTTAATTACTTCTTTAATTAAGAGGACGTGACAACAAATGTAAGCCACTTTTAGAGCACAAACGTAAGCATTGGCAGATCCACAATAGAGCCAGTGGGGCTGTATGCAAACAATATTTTTAACAAATATCCCGTCAAAATAAAAATAAATATATAAATTCTCATTGAACAAAATAGTAATGCGTTTTCATCCCGTCTGTATGTATATCCGTCGATCATGACAAGATTCATTCTTGGTATGTGTCATGTTCGGAGCTAAGGATCCAAAGTCACAAGTGAGATAAGTTTTATAGGTACAATAAATAACGAATCTGGTCTTTAACTGTGACACTCTTGCGGCTTATCTTACGAGTTTCCATCTCAACCTATAAGTTTCCGTTTTTTTTTTTTTTTGGTCTACACCTAGAAGTTAATTAGCCTGTGTACAAAGTGGTCCTAATTCTTAATTTTTAAGTTATTTTAAGATTTATAACATTGAATGTTGCTCATAACGTTATAAATATATCCATTATCATAAAAAGTATATCTCGTAACTACTAGTGCCGAATTTTAAAGAACAAATATAGACCTGGATAAGTATGAGTGTAGTTATCCCACATATTGGGACTTTTATCAACATTCCATGCACCTTCAACCTGGACAATATTGAGAGAAAACAGTTATACTGATCTCCTGTTCAGCTACAGTTAATAGGGTTAAATAGATTGAACTTCTTTTGCTTTACATAAAGTACAAATAGGACTGTTTTTACGTTATCAAAATTTCCTCACAACTCTCTTTATTTTCTAAAACATCACATACATCTTCTCTTTTCAGGAGAGAGATCATATTTTGTTTCCAAATAATAGCTAGAAAAAATTTATAAAAAGATTTTAAAATATAAATAGATTCGACGCACATTAGATAGGATAGTGGGTCCAACTTCTTTTAAACCCCAGTTAATATATTCCACAGTAAAGATACCAACAAACTAAAAGATTTTCCGGTCTTTTCGCTCGGGATTTATCAATCAGTTGTCGAGTTCTGCCAACTAAATTTCAATCGTATTGAAAAAGAAAAAAAAAAAAGAAAAACTGAAAGACTTCATGCACCTGGTAAGCAGACGATGCTGCGCCGAAAATAAATCCATCTGGAAAACTATGCCTGTTAATAACTCTATCTGAATCATCGCTTGGGGATGCCGAAGATTCAGCTTTACTATCGACCCCATGCAATCCATAACCCCGTGGAAGAGGAGCATGGCTTACATGTCGACCAAGCGCACCATGAACAAGGAAAAGGACAAGCAAACTAAAGAGAAGATGGCCTAATAAGTTCTCCATGACTGCTTATGCTATTGCAGTGCAGCTCTTTGATGTGCAAATGTTTTAGTTCTGACGAGAGCTTTATATAGAAGAATGAGAGGGCAGCTTTCATGCAGATTAATTTTCTTTTCCACTTTTACATTTCTTTTTTCTTTTTTTTTTTTTAGGGGGGCCGGGTGTCAAGCCAGTAATCAAATGTTAATAAAATTAATTAGTTGTGGTTGGTACTAACCGTAAAGAATTTCATTGCAACTGAAAATTGATCTTTATTTGAAAGAGTAACTAATGTTTGATACATTTTGGCACGTAGCTAATGTTTGTTATAATTTGAAGCATAACTTAGGCATGGACCAGATGAATATTTTGACATGTAATAAATGTATTTTTGAAAGGGCAAATTCCACATACAGTCCTTATTGCTTACACAAAGTGTGACTTTTTGGTCCCTATTGTTTCAAAATTGACTTATTTGGTCCGTAATATATTCAAAAAGTGCAACTTTGGTCCCTGTTGTTTAAAAAATAACCAATGTAGTCCCCAATATTTGCAAAAAATGACCTCATTGATCCCTATTTTAGCTTTAAAAATGGTCGCGTGACCCAATTCCATCCTGAAAATTGGTTAACTAATAAATGCGGATAAAAAATGATATTTTTCACAAAAGTTAATATTTTTTGCAAATATTAAGGACTAAATGCGTTACTTTTGAAACAAGAATGATCAAATTGACTTTTTATTGCAAATATTGAGGATCAAATGAGTCACTTTGAAACAATATGAACTAAACTAACACTTTTTATAAATAATAGGGACTATTTGTAGAATTCTCCCTTTTTTGAAATTTATATGAATTACACTTTCAAGCATAAAAATCTTAAAAATAATTAAATATAAAAATTCCACTTTCATTGCTACAGTTGAAAATGTAATAAATATTTTGTTAGACTTAAACCCATAACCAAAAAAAAAACTTATTAGGGTTTATTCCTGTAATAGTACTCGGACTATTGACTTTGTTACATTTTAGTCCCATGACTTTCAAAATAAATTTTTTGGCCCCTAAACTATTGGCTTTGTCGCATTTTAGTCCCTTGACTTTCAAAATAAACCTTCTAGTGCCTGGATTTTGATAAATAAGACGTCGTTAATCCACGAACTTTGATAAATAGAACATTATTAGTCCAAAAAAAGGGATTCATTTCAACATATTTGGAAAACTTGTCATGTCGCATTGACCCTGTCTGCTTGTTTGTCAAGCCTACGTGTCGTATCACATCATTATTTATTTTTTATAATAAAAAATGTCCCTCTTATATATTAGAAATGATGTTTAAAATTCACTTCCAATGTACAATACTAATCGCAACGCAAACAGCTGCTCATAAAATCTCATCGCCCAATTTATTAGGCCTTTAATTTAAAATACCCATTACAATAAACTGCCAGTAAACTACTCTTAACTTTCCCCATAAAGGTCACAAAAGGCCGTTCATTAATTTCATATTAGACTCCTCTTTTGCTTTTCTGTCTCATCTATTCCTCAGCGTTTGAAATCTCTCAATTCTTAAACATTCTAAGATTTCTGTCCTTCTTCTCTTTCTCTTGTTTCTTTCTTCAATCATCATGATGCTGCTCTTAAGCACATCCCTCTACCAAATCGAGGCCAAGCCAATTGAGAGCGTCGCACGAACATTAAATATGCTCCGACACTAGATATGCTCCAACTTGTTATCAATAAATAAATATATCTAAATTCGCTTTGCAAATTTTAAATTTTTGGATGAGGTGATAACTCCAATATTATATCAAAACCTAAAAACTAAACGGTTTCACGTTCGAAACTCATTGTCACTCATTTAAAAATATTAAAATTTTCAAGTACAAGTTCTAAACAAATTATACTACACATGAAGGGCGTGTTAAGTACAATAAATAAAATATAACCAAATTCTCTCTACAATATTAAGTTTTTAGATAAGATGTTGACTCCAATATAACTTGCATATTTCCAAGTGGCCAATGTCGTCATTCTCGACGGGAAAAGCCTTGAGAACGTTGGTTCGTTCTTAAGGTTATGCAAATGCAAGAATGAGATTCCCATCGTAGACATAGGAAATGCAGCAAGTCAAATCGCAACTGTTTAGCATAATCTATAACTAAAATTGTAATACTTATTTAATGATTTTAAAAATCAGTATCTTATCTTATCTATTAATATTTGCAACCATTTATCGTAACCAATAATCAGAACCGTGATGGTCTTTAAACTAGTCGAAAATAAATAACTCATCATAACTTTAACCATTATGTATTTGAAAATATTCAGGCTTAACTATACTCGTAACTATTTATTTTGGGAAAAGAAACAAAAGATTAGTTTAATATATAGAGAACCAACTTTTGAAATTTATATCAAATTTGAAAAGTAATTTAATATTATTTGTCCTAATTCAAGAACAAAAATATTTCTTATCTTTTTTCAACTTTAATTATTATTATTTGTATGTGTCATGTTTGTACATGTGCTAATACAATATATATGTCAATATTCGAGTTTTTACGTTTCAGTTTTCCTTTAAATGTCCAATCATAAAATCTATTTGAATACTAATTGCTCACCCATTATAAAAATCATAACTAGTTAATCCATTTTTATTATTATTCAGAGACTCTACAGTTTTATATCTAACTAGTCTTAATATTATGCTGCAAATGTTATAATTTTCTATTTTATATAATTATTAATTGTATAGTTAAGGGTTAATAAGTTTTATAAAAAATTATTAATTTATTAAAGATATATTTATTTCATTTTCAAAGATTCATGAGATTTAGATCTTTACTCTTTAATGTGTTTTCGTCTACCTATTATATATTAAGCTCACCATTTTTATAATTCATAGAAAAATATAAAAAAAATGAAGAAACAACAAACAAGATGTCAAATCTAATTATATTACAAATAAATGCATAAGTTATAATAAATGCAAAAAAATTAATAAACAAAATATAAAAAATTAAAATGTTTAATTAAAAATTAAATGCAAAATATTAAAATATTAAAGAAGCAATGGACCTTAATACAAAATTCAAAAATTAAAATGTTTAATGGGTGTCACATAGTACATACCCTATTAAACCACTATAACCTTACCGGAGAATTGTATAGTAAAATACTAAACAAAATTAAATATATATGCACACACATTGAGAAAGCAAATTGACTTTTGTATATAATGTGAAAAAATATTATAATGTCTAAAAAGAGTGTTAATCAACTATTTTTAGCGTATAGAGGACGAAGAGTCACGCCAAAAGAATTGAGATTAGCTGTTAAGAAAAAATAAAATATAAAGTAAATGAAAGATTGAAGCACATATGATAATCCTCAAGAACTAGAACTTATACTAGAAAGAGAAACAAAATAAAAAATTTTAAAATAATTAAAATTTTATATAGCCAAAAAAATAATGCATTAGAATAAGAGATGTCTGATTTAAAAAAAATGAAGAATGACTTGGTGCAACCCACTCTCCCATTTTACTACATAGATACATTTTTTATTTTTATTTTTATTTTATTTTATATTTTGTGTGATTTGTTAAAAGTATATGAAAACCTTTCAACCATAGGATAAGAAACAAATAAATTTCAGTTAAAAAAAAAACCAACACACCAATTTATTAATCATATATTTCTTTTAATTTAAATATCTATAAAAACTATAAATAAAAAATTAAAATATTTATTTGGTAAAAATACATTAATTGACCAACTCAGCACTCTCATATGCTCAAATTATATGCTGCTCCTACACAAGGTGGTTTGGCTGAACTAGGTACTCCCACACTTGTTTTTTTTAACCAAAAAAAAAAGAAAACACACTTCACACGTCTCTCTCTCTCTCTCTCTCTTCATTTTTCTCTCTCCTCGCTTCTCTCTTCTTCTCTTCTTTTCTTTTTTGCTTCACCAGTGACACCACTGATCATCTCATGCCAAATAAAAATCACCATAAAACTCGCCTTTTTTGTTGATCGAGACGATGTGTACCATATCCAAGAAAATCTCCTAGGTGTCAATTCACCATTAAAACCCATTGTCTTCTTCCTTATACCGGCAAAATTCCGGAGTTATCTCGCTATGCCACAACTACCAATCTCTTTCTGTCCTATCACGATTCTAACTGTACCTCCCATGCGGTATTTGGACTCTTCAAGATCAATCCACCATTAAAACCTGCTTTACCTTCAAGTATGCATATATGTGGGGTGAACAAATATTTGATGTATATATGAAAGTCAGTGAATAAATAATTGTGGGGTAGAAAACAAATATTTGATATATTTGTATATGTCTATGTGTGTAAGAGATCAATGAACAAATAGTTGAGAAATAATGAACAAACATTTGAAGCATATCTGAAAATCATTGAACAAATAGCTATGGGATAATAAACAATAGTCAGTGAACAAATAGTTGTGGGGTAGTTAACAAACAAGAGGAGCACAATGCTGAACAAAGGAGCACCTTGTGAGGGATTATAATATAAAGTCGCATCTCATATTTTATCATTTTCTTCACCGGAAAGTTATACTATATAGTTTAAGAATTGTGCATCCACTAAGCATTGTGCACCTTCAATGAATAAATAGTATAAAAATTATAAACAAACATGTCAATTAAATCGTTCACAACTTTTTACTACTTGTTCATAATTTATTAGTTTATCACATAACATATATTTGTTTAGTACTTTTGCACACAGATGTACACAAAAACATGTTCACACTCACAAACCCACACAATATTAAAATTGTGAATAAACAGTATTAATATTACGAACAAATAGTATTAATATTCTGAACAAACAATAGTAGTATTATGAACAAAGATGAGAAAGCACGGAGGAGCATGATGATGAAAGTGTATGGTATAAATTGCGTTTCTGCACCTAGGTTAATATGTTTACGAAAATTCACTTTTCTTGCAATATTTATAGATTTTTATTTTTTTTCTAACAAGATGGATTTAGCTATATAGTTTAATTGAAAAAACAAAAAAAAATGGTGGGGTAACACATGTACCCCACCTTGTCATTATAATGGATTACTTTTGGATCAGTTTGGACTGATGTCAGCCCACACCAACCCAATAGAGAATTAACATGCAGTATCTTGTTTTTTGTTATTGATTTTTGTAAAGAATTATGGAACCTTTTTTGGATATTTCAAATTTTTTTCATTGAACTTCACACATTATTTACAACTATATAGGACTACAAGCCATTTGTAGTTTATTACATATTTTTTTTAGATGTAAATATATTAGAAAGAAGCTATGATATTTTTTCCAACCATACAAATTTCTCTTATGAACTTTACACATATGCTAAAAATATATAGGATTACAAATTATTTTTGTTCTATTTCAAATATTTCTTTTAAATGTATATATTTTTGTAAAGAACTTACAAAATTTTTTTTAGATTTTATAAATTTTTCCTATAAACTTTACACATTTTATGAGTATAACACTACAAGTTAATTTATATTTCACTAAAAGAATTTCTTTTTGAAGTATAGATTTCGATAAGGAATTTCCAAAAAGTTTTCCTAGGTCTTAAAAATTTTGCTATAAATTTTATACATTTTTAGCAAGTATATAGGATTACAAGTCATTTATGCTTTAATACTAATATTTCTTTTAGATGTACAAATTTTTGTAAATAAAGGTAACTAAATGAAGAATAAATGAGGGAGAAAAAAGAAAAAGACAACAAAATTCAACTATTGTTTTTGTCTTATGGAAGATCAAAGGCTTCTATCCATTTGGACTGACATAAGTCCAATGGACAGAAGAGCAATCTCATTTTAATATATAGATATAGATTCTATTTGCTTTTATTTCTGTGTTGAAGACTAGGTGACCAGAAAAGTTGGTAACCGAGGATGATAAAAATGTTATAACATATAAGTAGAGAAGTATTTGGACAAAATGTGGTTATAAATTATTGATATATTTGGCAAATATTTTTTATTAAAATTTCTAAAAAGAATCTTTTATTAATTAAGAGGTGTCTTTTTGTGTTCTTAAAGATTATAAATGTAATTTTATTTAGTCAACTCTCATTGTTTATAAACAAATTAAAAAGTTAGAGGATGATGCTTCTTTTTGTTGCTTATAAGCCAACTTTGTTTATTTATAAGCACAATTTTCCAAAAAAAAATTTTATTTTTTAGCTTAAACTTGACTAACTTGTAAGTACTCGCAAATGCCTCGTAGATTCGCAACTAAAGAAACTTGGAGGCAATAATAGAGAAACGCAATAAGATTCCACTCCTGATTGGTAGCCATTTCGATTGAAGCGCGAGCTTTGTCACTTTACCGCGCAAGCAAGACATCATTTGGTTCTTGAAAATCCTCATAACAAACATGTTGTGTAACTTTATCCTACAGTGTTGGTAATAGAGTGGGGAGAAAGGAATTTGGTGACTCCTACTTTGTAACTGATAAAAAGATTCATATTTTTACTCTTATCTTATACTTAGTACTATAGGTAAAATTTTCACACGATCACAACCCCTGTTAGACGAAAAAGACTTTATCCTGTCTCTATAGGTGAATCGGTTAATAACGTCAAAGGGGCGGTAAATCCCTAACACAAAAGCAAAATTTTGTTAAGAAAATTTCAATTTTGGTTTTCAAAAGTGGCATAACAAACTTTAACCACTAAAGTAAAAGCATGAACACAATATTTATAATGAAACTATAAAACTATAAAGGTACATAACAAAAATTAATGTATACATGTAATATATAGGTATATAACAAAAATTAATAAACACCTAACCCCGCTTACCCACTTTCAGCTTAGGTAAAAGTAAACTCCCTCCCTCACGAATAGGGATTTCTGGCCAAAAACCTATAGCGATACTCTTGCGTATATTTTGACTATTCATGTGTAGAGTATATCATCTCAACCACTCATGAAATTTAAATTTTAAAAAAGGATAATTTTTTTAAAATATTTTTTATCCGTGTCAATACCCACCTTTTATAGGATTTGAATATCATGAGTAGTTGAGATGATATGTTTCACACATAAATGGTCAAGATTTTTCTCTCGTGTTCATATAAGAGAATTAATAGTATAAGAGAATCTTAATAAGGGAACAAGTGTTAGAAAGATTAAATACTAGAACTTTTTAAGTAGTTGGAGCACTTCAAGGTATCACCCGCAAATAAATCTGTTAAATTGGAGCTCCCAAACCATTCTTTAATCTTTTTGTACCCGGCAAAAGGAACCCTTTCCACCCAGCAACATTTACTGCCAAAGTTTTGATAGGCAAATACTATTTTAAAAAAAAAAGAGTGAGAGAGAGAAAATTAGAACCACTTTAAAAATTATTTTTATGCATACATACGTCTCAGTTGTACCTGGTCTTTTCATTTAACACTTAAGAGTTATTCAACGAAATCTTACCTACATAAGAAAACACATATTTATTTCTAAAAAATTCAACTCAAAATTTTATTTTTTAAAAAAACAGAAATTTTTATTTTTTTTAAACGTAATCAAAACCAACTCGAAATTTTTTAATTTATCCAAATTAATTTGATCAATTTAATCAAATCACATGTACTGCTAGATGTAATTAATAATAATTAGTGTAAATTATACTGAACCTCCTTGTGATTATAATAAGTGCATGTTATTTTTCCCATAGTTTCAAAATAAGTCGAGTATCCTCGTGCAGTCCTAAAATGTATAACATACATGTATCAAGAAAAGGGCACAAGACTTCTTTGTGGTTTTCAAAATATATAAATAGATTAAGTGCAAATTCCCCTAATAATTATAAAACCAGCTGACTAATGTCTCACTTCCGTTCACAATTCGCTGTTCCTGGATAGCATGACATACAACACGTACTGAAAATGGGATGACGTACTACCACCTGCTAAACTTATAATAATATCTCATTTCCGTTCACAATTCTCTAAATATGGGTTTGTTTAGATTGATTTTTTTAAGAAAGTATTTTTTGTAACAACTTTTAAAAGAAGTGCTTTTTAAAGTGTTAAAAATTTTTAACTTCTGAAAAAAGAATAGTATTTGAGTTTTTTTCAAAATTTTAATTTTTTCAAAAAACCAAGCCAAATAATTATTATAAAAATAAATTTTTTTTTTTAAAAAAAAAAACTTTTTTCTAAAGAAAAATCAATACAACCAGGCCCTATGAGTTTCACGTTGAGGAAGCACCCCTAGAAAATGCAACCACATTATCAAGTGCATTGTAGTGAGTGGACACAAAGAAACTGAATGGGGAATAACATTTACATCCAATTACCCAACGTATATATTGAAGTTTCTAAGTGGGAATTTCTTTGTCAGCTGCCACAAATAGAATGCACTTGGCAAAGATGGCCATTTACCCAAGTGGTTCTTAGCAATTCTTCAAATGGCCACTAATAGTGTTTTCAAGATATGCGCCATCTCTGTTTATATTAATAAAAAGGATAAAAAGTGAACCTAACCTTTGAGCTTTAAGATTCATGTTAGATTCACAAGCATCCCACTGACTCTGGAAATGCGGCAATAAAGAATTAGTCCAGCATAGAAGTGCCTTTTTTTTTTTTCTCCCCCCTACAAAAACACACAACATGTATATTTTGAGTCCGAGCACTGGCTTGAACCAAATAGGGCACTGAATGATTCAAGCACGGGTCTCACCCCCACCACTCCAATTACGTTCAGGGTCAAGGCAGAGAGTTCTGGGTTATACCATAGCCGACCAACTGATCTAATTCTATCGAAACATCGACTACTAAACCTATTGGACTCCAGTATTTGTGTCATTATCCGACTTAAAAAGTGGATCTTATCCAAACTCGACCCTAAAAATCTATAGATACCAAGTTATGCAATTCTCAGAGTGTTAAGATCATTCTCAATTTCTTTACGCAA
Source organism: Cordia subcordata (assembly GCA_028554755.1). Taxonomy (NCBI): domain Eukaryota; kingdom Viridiplantae; phylum Streptophyta; class Magnoliopsida; order Boraginales; family Cordiaceae; genus Cordia; species Cordia subcordata. The sequence continues at coordinate 14,847,786 of JAPTOF010000005.1, read as the reverse complement.
ACTAGTTGAAATTGTTTACTAATACAAGCATTGGAATCTTTTGACAAGCACCACATCAGTGTCACCAATCTAACCCAATCAGCTCTTAATTGTATCAGAGGTTTTGATGGGTCGGACCACCCAAGTCTGTATTAAAGGTTTTCATGGGTCGGACCACCCAAGTGTGAGTGGAGAAACTTGACTGATAATATTGATATTATTTACATCATTAGTTGGCAGTGTATGTGGAATTGTAGCATATTCCAGTTAAGTTCCACATGTCGCAGGAAGTTTCACAAGCATCACAAGGCTCCCAGGTACCCACCATCAACATGAGGAAGGCATTCGCCGTAGGAAGCCCTATTGCACCCCCCCCCCCCCGATCTTACTACAGTAGCAGATGCTCGGATTAACTAATTACCTATGAGGTCCAGTAGATGCAAGACATGGTAACCCAGTTATTGCAGCATGAAATGGCGCGAGAGTAGAAAAAAGCGCCAAGCACACAACAAAGATTCCACTTCAGATTCCAACCTAGAATCTTATTCCTTTACACCCCAATTGGGGAAAAGAGTGACATAATTTTGACTAACAGAAATATGATGTGGCATAATAATGGGAATATGATTACGCTTCTTCAATTGGACTATTAGAAAAGTTGCACCTGCCTAGGTTTGCAACATAAGTTCATTTGCTCTGTGTTACGTGAAGTCCATTACTATATTCGGAGCCGATCCAATATAATACTTGTTTAGTAGGATTTATGATGTATATATTTCGCACTTGCATATTTATAACATTTCTTTTGGCAGAGATCAAATTATTTTTATAAATTAAAAATACATATGATTCAACCAAATACTCTTTAGTAAATAGAGGCCGCAATTTTGCGTACCATAAGATAACTTTATCCTTGGTTTTAGGAGTCTGTTTGACCCAATTTTTAGAAATTTAAAAATGCTTTTAATGAGTGTAAAAACTGACATATTTGACCCATTTAAAAGAACTTTTTTACAGGAAATGAAACTGAAAAAAGTTAAAAAACAAAGCTCCAGATTAGAGCTTAGAACCCCCAATGAAAAAAATGCAACCACATTATCAAGTGGCATGTAGTGGGTGTACACAGAAATTGATAGGGGAATAAAATTTACAACCAATTACCCAAATATATACATGAAGTTCCTAAGTGGGAATTTCTGGTTCCAGCTGCACAATCTAACTGCACCCCGCAAAGATGGCCATTAACCAAGTGCTTCATGGCAATTCTTCCAAACTGTTAGTAATAGTTTTTTTCAAGATATTCATCGTCTCTGTTTATATTAGTAAAAAAGGACCAAAAGAAAGTAGACTTAACCTTCGAGCTTTCAAATTCTTGTTAAGATTCATAAGAATTCCACCGACTTCAATATATACACGTGTGTGTGCGCGTATATATATATATATATATGTATGTATATGTCCCCCCATAAAAAAATGAGACCCACCGGATTTTTTGACTTTGTTGCGTGAGGAGTGGTGGGGCGATAACAGTTGGAAGAGCAACCCATGTATGTATACATATACGTAATTCTAAAGCTATTATTGCACAAAGAAACTGAAATCTTACTTCAAAATACGCAGAGAGAGAGAGAGAGAGAGAGAGCAATACAAACACGCATAAGAGAGGAAATGGCTAAAATGAAAGGCACATATCTTGTACATTCAATCTAGAACCTTGTTAATGTGCAAATAATTTCGAGAAGAAATACCCTAAATGCAGATTCGTTTGACCCACAGATATGTTTGTATCAACCATAAGGTCAAAGCAACTATAGTTGAATAAGAACACAATGACGGGACTTCATCTGAATACAGGAATATTGACAAACCTGAACCGATAACAATCACACTAGCTGCAAAGTTACAAATATAGGACTCCAAACACGAATCAAAAGTGGGGACGTGAAGAAGAAAAAAAAAAAAAGAAATGGGACAAGAAAATACACCACCAAGCTACCCATACAACCACACCAGTACTACCACTCATCAGATAATGTCCCCAAAAGGTTAGCTCAACTTCGATAGCCTCAATCTTTCTTGATGAATTCTAAGCACAAGGATCGTAGTCTAAGTCAGAAGCATACCAATTTTTTTCCTCTTGCTTTTTGCCTTCGTGAAGACTGTTCTTTTTCCAATAACTAGAGCAGGCTGTCACTGCATGCTTGATAAAATATTACAACCACCGGTAAGAAGAAAAATGAAAAAAGAGGACACTGATACATATTCTATCCAGAATAGCAGCTTAGTTCTGTGATCTGGCTCTTGGTCATTGAGTTCCACGTGTTGATCCAGTCCGTGATATGCTCCTGCAGAATTTAGATATGTGTCATCATAACAACAGCAGATGAACTAGGCCCACGTTATTATTCTACTTAATGATACTCTTTAGAGAATCATATTACATCATCGGTGGAACGATCTAAAATTCACTGCTGCTGAAATCCATTAATTAAGAACAACCAAACTGTGCAAAGAGAGATGGCAGACAGCAATGGACAGAGTACTATGGTAGGACAATTCTACATTCACATTCATACTTACTATTCTGCAGTTCCATGCCCGAATACTAACTTTAGACAGGGTATACAATTGCAGGTTAGACTTGTACCATGTGTGGGCCATCCCTATGATCCTATAATTGATGCATACCTGAGAGCATTTACTGTAAAACATACTTGGTCATCAGACTTGTTCCCACAGAATTTGTTCCTAGGGGATCAACTGATATCTGGATATTCAGCATAAAGAAATATTATGATTCATATTCACGCCTCAAATCAAAGATTGAACTTTCCCTGTTCTTCATCTCTTTGACAGTATCAACATAAAACTTTGGCTTTTACTCTCGAAAACTTTCACACCAGCAGCAAATTCATCCGGTTTTGACTATAAACGAGTTTAACATGCAGTTTTGTAGTTCTGAAGAAGGTCCTCAACATCATAAGCCAAGGTCAAATTGCAAACTATCCCAGGGTAAGCCTACGAACTTGCTTCAGCTAGTTGCAGATTTCCTAAATGCTTATTGATAATAGTCAGCTGATTACTGAATTTTCCTATTAACCATGACCTATATATGATTTATTCACATAGTACTACTATGCTATTAAGGTCTTGGCAGCAAAGTATATGCCGGCCACTACATTGACCAACCTTGCCTATTCTCAAACTAGTGAACAAGGCATTTGAAGACATGTTCCGTCACTAAGGTCAAAGTGTCAACCCCAAGTAATGGCACTTAAGCTTGCTGCACATCATATTAGTAACAACCGACAAAAGACAAGCTTAAAAAGCTACGGAAAATAGAGGAAGACTGGATCAAATTACAGGTTGCTGATGCTGGTGCTTTGCCTTTTGATACCAATAAACAATCTTAGTGATTGTTCTTTTGTACGTCTTCTGATGGTTATGATTTCATAAATGTTAACTTTACTGAACAATGACCAAAGAGACGGGATACCTTCCAGAGAGCAACTGAGAACTGTTGACAGAACCCTTGGAGTTCCCAAATCTTTTGGCCTTATTTTCATGTTCTTTCTCCACACGCATAGCAGCTACCTCCTTCTCCATAGCAGCTACTTCCCTTCTCATTTTTTTGGCTTCAACCTCCATTGCCTTGGTTAATGTGTCTACTTTCTTTGCCAACATCTAAATTTAACGAACAGGAACATAGTTTAACGAGTGTGCCATAATTTAATAAATGTTCAAAGCAAACAGTTGATTATACCATGAATGAGGGGAGGAGAAAAACCCAACCTCTATAGCATCATCCTTGTCTTTAAGGCTTTGATCCTTTTCATGGCCAGCTTTCCTCAAAGCAATCACCTCTTTCTGTAGTAAATCATACAACAATCCTGGCACAGTGTCCTCCTTGTCCACTGTCGGTAACTCATTGCGTTTTTCATCTTGATTGTCTTTCCATGTACTATTTTGGGCTTCATTATCCTTAGTTCCATCAAAGGACTGGCTAGAATTAAACTTGGGACCAGTACCATTTAAGAGGGCTTTAGCTCTATCCACTGATCTTGAACCACCATCAAATGACTTTGATGTCCCTTTTGCATGCTTCAAGACTGAACTACTAGCAGAAGATGATCTTATTTGGAAAGAGGGTGACCTCTTGGGTAAAAAGCCATTGGAGGTTAATTTGGATATGTTTTCGGCTCCACCCAGTGATTGGCGACGAGAAGGACCATTACTCGAAGTCCTTCCATCTGGCGTGCTACGAATGCTTGCACTTGAAGATCTCAAAGTCTCTTCCAGAACTTTGAGCCGCAGTTGATACTTTTCCTGCGTAATTGGAAAAATTCAATTTCAAAGACCAGCATTCAATTATAGCCCAATGACTTCCAGTTATAGAAAATCGTAAATTATTACCTTTAGCTGGGCTTCAGATTTTGCGGTTCGTTCAGATATAGCAAGTTTGTCACGCAACTGCTGCATCTCACCCTGTTAAAGCAGTTAGGACCTAGTTACAACTTAAACTAAAAGGACGCCTTATGCCATAGAACCACACTATCTAGGATGAGGGGCTGATTTTATTTTCAAATTACTAACAAATTGTTAAAAGGACAGAGCATAGAAGTTGGGTTAGCTAATTAGATGAAACAAAATATTAAAAAAGGATAAGAATGAGATAACTGAAATGCAAATGTTTCAAGCAAGAAGTTAGAAAACTACTATTATACCTGCAAAAATCTTCTTTCCTCAAGCCATTGTTTTACAGGCATCACTTTATCATTAGAGTCCTTCCACTCATTAGCTACCACTGTGGCGACTCTGTTAGCTGTTACTTTCGCACGTGCAAGCTCTCTGTCAAGAGTTTTCCTTTCCTCCTGAATAACAAAAGCAATAATTTAACATCAATATATGTGGTCTACAAGCTACCAAGTTCAGCATACACAGAGGGATTAAGAGATAGTTCAAGTGGTTGAGACTATCTCCCCCAAGCATGAGGTCTTGGGTTCAATCCCATGCGGGTGGGGGGTTTAACCCAAAAAAAAAAGTTCAGCATACACAGGAAGTTTTGAAACATGAAATATTACATTCATCTCTTGAACTTTACGCTGGTAATCTCGTACAGCATTAGCAGCAGCACCACCGGCAAGCACAGCTTCCTCAAGCTCATGCACTGTTTGGGTAAGCTTTTCAACCTCAGCAACCTTTTGCCTATGCAGTTTGTCCAAGATTTTATTCTCTTCCTGAATGATATATATGTATTAGAGACAGACTAATTCTGGAAAAGGGGCAACTAGAAAGCCTTTTGATGCTCCCAAATCAGAAACCATTCTAATCAGAATACCTGGCAAATTTCTATCTGCTTCATCAACTCTTGGTTCTTGTTCTGGAGGTCATCAACCATAGAAGCCTTTGCCAATGCCACCTGCACGGTTCTCTCAGCTTCGAGTAAAGCAGCCTCTTTTGATTTGGTCAGACGGTCCAAAGCCTTGTTATCGTCTTGCAGCTTCGCAATCTGGAAGGAACAAAGAAAACAAAAAATTATGAGAATATCCTTCTCGTTCAAAATTTATTCTTCCGAGGCAATCACCATAAAGCATAGGTGACAGAGCACAAACTTCCTGTCTAGCAAGCTTGAGCTCAGCCTCCAATGGAGCAAGGATGGCTTCAATTGGAGGCATATCATCATCCTTTTGTGCAGCATGAACCCTCCGTAGGGTGGCTTCTGCTGCAAACTGGGCTGCCATGGAGGCCTTCTTCTCATCATTGATTTTCTTAATTTCAAGATTCTACGAAGGGAAAAGGATGAACATTTAGAGTCATAATCAGATTCAGGGAAGAGAAGCAATTGAAGAAACAAAATAACAATCAAAGATGGTACTTTGCTTTCGAGAAGATTTTCTGTTAACTTTAACTTCTCCTCTGTCTTGGTCAATGCTTCAGTGAGCTACAATGGGATAAGATGTGATGTGTTAGTTTGCATTTCTAACACATATACAGCTGCAAAATAACTTTAGCACAGGTAATCCAAAGGAATAGAACAACGTACTATATCAACTCTCATCAAAATGAACTTTTTAATCATTAAACTGCAATGATGATGCAGTAAGTTCCAAAAGGGGCTCAAACTACAGACAGCAAAAATATCCAGGAAAGCTACCAAGGAACGCCATTGACTAGTGAAGAACACGAAATTGTAAAAATGATACTAGTAGATTTCTAGAGAAGGAAAACGGAATCATATCAATGACATGTTCCACATAGAAACACAGTTATCTCTGGAAATTATACCCCCAAAAAGTGCACTCTATATATCAAGTAAAATAAAATTTACATGGAAGCAAGCATGAATGCAAAATTTGGAAACTCTGCATCCAAAATATCCTAATTCGCTGACAACAGCTAATTGTGATATAACATTTAACTAAAAAGAAAGGTTAAAAACAATACTTGGGACCAACAATGAAATCAAGTTTAGTGGGTGTTAAGCTTGTCGCATTTAAAACCCAGGTCCACCAAAAGGTAAGATGTAGGCATTTGACGTGCACTATCTCCATGGCAGAGATGTAGCGATGCTATCTTTCTTCAATTCAGATTCAATTCCAAATTAATTAGACAATATTACACTCAGCAGCTACCATGACAATCATATCACAATGTTAAACAATGTAGAACAAAGAAAAGTCAAAGTAAATGGAAAGAAACAATATAAGTGTTACATTCATGAAGATGCCATGGTACTCTCAAACAGATCTACTAAAGGCATTTGGAAGATGCACACACTTGCTTGAAAAAATCCAACTGAACGAAAAGGATCGGGAAAAGAAACCAGTTTAAGCATTTAAGCAACAAATACCAATACATGCTGTATCAAAATACTCGAAAAGAAAAGTATGCTTTAAGCACATTTTTCCAGCTAACCATTTTGGGATAACTTGAGTTCCTGATAAATGTTGCAGAGGATAAAAATCTAAAGCCGGCAACAGGGCCAGACAGATAACACCAAACAGCCACACACACAAACAAATAAACAATTCAAGTGAGAAAGACAAGAGGAGTCATGTAATGACATTTTCTACAATAAATATAAACTGTAATATCATGAGAATCTTGACAAACATATCGAAATAAATTTAACTATAAAATGATTGACAGAATACATAATTATTACAACAACAAACAATGTTTACACAAAGTGAAGCAGGTTTCCTTCTAAACATTCTTGTCTCTGAAGTTCATCAATCAGGACTACTTAAAAATAATGATTGTGCACTATGCAAACAGCAGAAGCAATCAGTATATCCTTCACCGCAGTTTGCCTTACCTTCCACGAATCAGGATTTACAAATAGGAACTTTTCAGCTTTAGTGTAGATTCGAAATGCTTGATATACAATCATGCATAGTGCTGAAAAACAATTATCAAAGCCTTGAGAAATATTTTCACATAGGACTTGGTCAATATCTCCAAATATTGAAACATTTCCACATTAGCCAACTATAGATCCAAGTACTGTAACGCCGACATAGTAACCGCAAAGACTACGTAGTAATAACAAGGAGTAGCTCTTATCACTGCTTCCACTACGTGACTAAACCAACCAACTAAACCAACCTTGTAGCTTGCAAGCATTATAAATTAGATATCAAAAAACCCCAAAAATGAAGAAATCTCTGGCATTAGTATCCATAAAGAAGAAGAAAACACGTCACAAAATTCAACATTACAGAAATTATCAGCAATAACCTTGTAAATTTATGTCACACTTGCTCATTAATCACTAGAATGAATATATAGAGAGAAAGAACCTCTTCAACAGCTTTTTCTCGGAGGCGTTCAGACAACTTCAGAGCCTTGATCTCAGCTTGCGCATCTCCTAATTCGCGCTCTTTATCTGTAAATTAAACAACGAAACGACGCCGCATCACAACCAAAACTTCAAAAAAATGAAAACAACAGCGTCTCGGAGAAACAAATCAAGCCGGATCCAGCTGGCATTACTGACCTCTGACTTCATTCTCGAGTCGATTAAGCTCCAGCTTCACCGGATCCGAACCGTGAAGCAGATTTATCAACTCATCGGAGTCCATGCTCCGCCTCACCGACGCTCTCCTCCGATTCGCCCCCGCTGCCGACTTTCCACCTTCCTTAAACGACGCCGACGCCGTCAACGGAGTCGCACTACCACCCGCGGCCGACTCTGCCGGCCTCGCATTGCCGGAGCTGATCTCCGGCGTGCCTATCACACTTCCCTCACCGGAAAACTCCGCCATCTCCGATCTGTCCTCCTCCTCTCTCTCACACACAAACACACACCCACACTCCTCCCTTACTCCTTTTCTTCTCCTTCTCCTCTCTGTAACACTCACATCAAGCTCTTACAATCTCTCTCAATCAAATGATATACATCTGTCTTTATATACACGCTTCTTTTTATAAAAATATCTGTATAAATATATATATACTATTATATGTATGTATAGGTAGAGAGAGAAAAAGAATGAGAGAGAGCAGTGAGCAGAAAATGCTGAGTAGTAGAAATAGTAGTAGAAGTATTCTTTTCTCTCTCTAGGGTTCAAATCTATCTGATGAGTTCAAAATGATAGATTAGATTAGATACAAGTATTACATATATACACACATATGTATATGTATATATATATATATGAGGAGAGAGAAAGAGAAAATGATATGTGATTTGAGTTCAAAATGCTTTATTAGTTTCTTGTTTCTCTCTCTACAACATGTCATTTAAAGCTGATGAGTGCGAGTGTGTGTGTGTTCTTAGCTGTGTGATTCGTGAACTGATTTGAGAGTGTAATTTTATATTTCCACTCGGTTATGAACTTTGGGCAATCTGTCCGTGTTGATTCTTACCCTTGCGTTTTGATGGAAAGTCGAAAACTTACGTTGATGGCGTCGTGACAAAGAAGAAAGATGAAGGGCATTGTGGTCATTTGGGATCACACGGTGTGGATGGAGTGATACGAGGAGTGTGAGATTTGGAGATATTAAAATAATACTTATGGAGTTAGTAGGGGCAAAGTGAGGATTTTGGGCAACAGGATAAGACTATTTAAATAATTTAACGATTATAAATTATTTTTATAAATATATAATTGTTAGATTTGTAGTTATATGGTTCTCTTTATTGTTATTATTATGAAAAGAAGAAAAATTTATTTATAATGTTACCATAATATTGTATTATTAGTAAAATTTTTAATTTCTTTTTAAAGAGAATCAATAATTTTTTTAATTCACGTTGAATGATGATTTGAATTCTCAGACCCAAAAAAAAGAAAAAAAAAATTGAAGTGGAAACGTACTATATAGAGTAGCACCTCTATGTTAATTATAAGCAAATTAATTACGGGCGACTTAGAGGCATGAGTGTGTGTGTGTGTGAGACAGAAGTGTTAAGAGAGTTATTAGGAAAATGCAAGTCCAGAAAGAGATAATCATCAGATAAGTATAAACAAAATTAAGGCCTTTTGCTTAAGAAAGTAACAAAAAGTTTAGATAGGATATTTCTGACAAAAATAAAAGTCACATTTGACTAGATCTCATTTAGATCATTGCAGTGGAATAAATAAAACCTTTAGCTTCCGAATGAATATTCCGCTACATTTATTTTGAGCATTATGTGGTTTTGAATATGACCTAATTTAGTTTGGCCTACTCTGGTTTGGTTTTTTTGTAGAAAAATATCTTTTGATAATATATAGCTTTCTGTAATAAACTTTTGGATTGACTTTAAAGAAATTGAAATTTTAAAAAAAAGTTTAAATTTAGTTCTTTTAAAAGATATAAAAAAATACTTATTTTGCAATAAATATTTGGATTGACTTAAAAAATAAAGTTCAAATTCAATTTTTCCTAAAAGATAGAAGTTTCATTTTTCTCAAACAAAATATTTTTTGAAATTATAGAAAAACATTTCTAAAAAGAAAGCCGATCTAAACGAATCTTATATGATTATCGGTAAAGTTAATTTGCTTATATGACTTAAATAGTTTAAATAAACATAACATCTAATATTACTCACTCATAATACAAATTTTGAAAAGAAAAGACAAATAATCCTTAGTTGATTGAAGTCCCTTCAACAAGCTAAAAATTTTTCGCCATTCCGAATATTAGTCGCATCGAGTCATACCCGTGGACAAGTAATAAATTCGAAATGTGATATTCAATTTTCAAATATTAGTCGACTTCTTTAATAGTGACAAAATGAGAATCCGGTTTCGTAGATATTATTTTTCCTAACTAATTAAAAGCTTGGGCTCTGATTACTTACCAAAAAAATTCTATTTTTCTAACTCCACTTGTTTAAGAGAATTAAATAGTGACAACTGCTTTTACTAATAAAAAATAAGAAAAATTTTCTCTGCTATAAAACCAAAAAATTCATTAATTTGTTAATAACTTTCAAATATTTCTCTTTTCTAAAGCTAAAACACACATTGAAAAAATTAGATTCGTTTTCCAAGTTAAAAGAGTTGTATGTCTATATATATTTCAGCATTGTATGCTATTATTATTAGATTTATTATCATTTTTTCTTCATTATGTGTTGAGATGGATAAGAGATGAAATCAAGAATTAGAAATGTTAGTAAATAAATAAATAATGAAACAATAAGGAGAATCAAACAAAAGATCACCCTCAAAATTTTAGGATTTTAGGTATGATTTGTAAATGGAGAGTTATTAGAAAATACTCCAAAATTATCAAAAGAAACTTTGGGAAGAAATCGAGTTGTTTTTTACTGCTCTCTTATAATTAAAATTTGAACCAATTATTTTCTAATTTTCATTCCTAGAAAAAACTTTTTCCATAAAAGTTTTTCTAGAAAAATAGTTACAGTTTTTATGAGTAAACAGGCCCCTGGTTTTCTCGTAAAAGAAATTGTTTTCTCCCTCTTTATATTCAAGGAAAACGACAGGTAGAGTGGGGGAAGCAATCTAGCAGTGCAATATTTGGTGTGTATACTTAAAAATATGAAAATTGATCAAAAAAGAAACTTAAAAATATGAAAAAAGAAAAAGAAAAAAGAAAGAGAGAGAAAGAAAGAAAGAAAAAGCAATAATTTTGGTATGTATATCAACGCTACAAGAAAACTAAGAATAAGCGGCGGTTTACTATAAAATAATGAGGAATAGACGATAATTTTACGATATAGGCAGGAGTTTGTAAATATATTATTATGCAAGATAATTAATGAATGTATTGCTAGTAGATGATATAATTATAGAGTACTATAATAATGAAGGTTCAAGATTCGAACCGTAGATGAAACATGGTACGATTTTTATTTATTTTGTCAAAATTTGTATATAATCGGCTTTTTAAAAAGCTGACCCCTGTACAGTCAGTAAATTTAAAATTTAAAATAATTGACGCATATATGGGCAGCGGTTTTACGGGCCGATTACCTACTTTCTTGATAGTGTAAAGTATTGATATTTCGATGTATAAATACTTGGTATATAATAATATCATAGTCATAAAATTTAAATGTCAAGAAAGTAGGTAATTGAGAGAAAACATATTGCAAAGAAAAAATATTTTTTTCTTAAATTTAAATACCATAAACAATTGACATAATATTATAGGTATATGAATAGATGAGATTTGCACAAATACAAAATTATTGAAATCCAGTAGTAAAAAGAATTTTGTGGTGAAAATTACTACATCACTTTTTTTTTTGTCAAGGCATAACGCAAAAGTCAAAAGAGCAAACGCAGATTCAAAGGAAACATTTGCATCGTTCGCATGCGGCCCGCAAAGGAAAGGGAAGCTTAAGTTAAATTCAAAGAAGCCCTTAATGTTAATATTTTTATTTATTTTAGTTTTTATTGTTATAAATAATTCATATAAGTCTTCAATATTTACTTATTATAGTCAAATTAGTCCCTGTAATTAGAGTTAAATTCAAATAAGTCTCTAATATTTATATATTTTTTAATTTTAATCCTTATTGTTTCAAATAATTCATATAAGTCACCAATGTTTAATTATTATAGTCAGATTAGTCCCTACAATTAGAATGGACATTAGTTTTAACGAAAATGTCCCAAATGACCTCAAACATAAAAGCAATTGACAATCTTACCCTTTGCACTATAAAACGAAATCCGATTATCTATTTTTTTAAGCAAGAATTCCTAGCCAAAAAGAAAAAAAGCAATAGGAATTTAACATTTTGGATGATAGTTATTGCATTCTTTGCATATTTGGATTTATTGTGAACTTTTATAAGACACAATAGACATCTGATTGAAATTTTTTAATGAAAATTAGGAACTTTTATTGTCTAAAAATTATTCCATAATGAAATTCAAGTACAAAAGTTCAAGGTATTATAATCAACTAAGAATAAAAAAAATAAAATAAAATTAGTTCCAATCTTTTTTATTCATTTTTTCTTAAATTAGGGACTAACTTAAATAAGTTTGTAAAACAATTAGGACTAGTATGAATTCTTTTCAAATAATGGGGACTAGTTTTGACTAATTTTGTGAAATATTGGGAATAGTATAATTTTTTTTAAATAATAAGGACTAATCTGATTATATTTGTGAAACATTAAAGACTAATTTAAATATTTTAAAATAATAAGAACTACTTTAAAAAAATAAAGAAGCAATAGGGACTTATTGTGAAATTTACCCTTTGCATGCGGCCCGCAAAGGAAAGGGGAGCTTAAGTTGCAAAGCGTGTGTCTGGGAGCGTTACCGTCAAGGGACTTTACTTGCTTTTCGGTTTCAATCCTAGTATTGAAGTAAAATTACTAGCATAAGCATCCATTCTTTTTAAGTTCTGTCATTTAGAGGGTGTGTGGCTTATTTTAGTGTTTATAAACACTTCGAAAAAAGTAACTTTTCACATACTTTTTATTATTTAATGTTTTTAAATCACAAATAAACAAAGCCAAACAGCCTCTTTTAGTGGGAATCAAATAATAATGAGAAACTAATTACTAGCATTCCTTCTGCGATTCTGCCAGTTTTTGTTTCTAAGAAAGTCCCAAAACAAGGTTGTCGATTATAAGTGCATTAGCCTATGTGGGAGTGCTTATTTTGCTGTTTTTAAATAGCTACAGTAAAAAGTATGTCTACTCTCTAGTAGCCACCATGTATGGCTTTGCTTATTTTGTAGCTTATGTGGTTCGTTTGGATTGATTTTTTCTAAAATCGCTTTTTTCTAACAACTTTTGAAAGAAGTATTTTTTTTATAAGTTCAAAATTTTAGCTTTTAGAAAAGGCCGTAAATGATTTTTTTTTTAAGTTTCAATTTTTTTTAAAGTTAAGCTAAATAGTTATTGTAAAAATAATACACTTTTTTCCTTACCTTTTCTTAAAAGGAAAAAAAGGCCAAGCTAAAGAGGCTAATAAACTCTTAGAAAAAAGTACTTTTACTAATTTGTAGTTTGAAAGTTCCAAATAAGCTTAGCCAAACAAGTTGTAAATTGTAAATACTTTTTGAAAAACGAACAGAGTCGAAATCAACAATTGTTTTACGGTAAGGAACTTGTAAATTATACCACGAGTACATGTTGTTAACATATAGGAAAATAATTATTAACCAAATTATAATTTGTATGATGGACCGTGTAGGGGGAAAACAGGAATACTGCTAGTAGATCATTTTATAGTTTATGCAAAGATAATTTGTTATAAAATTTGATTTTGATAATTTTCAATATATTTTTTACAGAAGATTGACAATAATTATATAAAATATTTAAATTGAAAGTAACCTCATCACGTGATCTAATATGGGGAGAAAAAGCAACAGAATGTGAATAAAATATTTATTAAAATTTAATTAATTTTTAATGAAAAATTAATAAAATTAGAATACACCGCATTAAATGTAAATATTGACCCGCATCTCCCATAATGTAGACATGTATAGATTTCACCGTTTGTTTTGCACGGAAAAAATTGATAAATTAGAAAATGTGGTATTAGAAGATAAATTTGGATTCTACTTTGCTTAATACATAGATAATAGATTTTTACAGTTTATTTTAAGATAAAATATAAATACATTTTGTAAAATTTAATTGTTGGTAAGTTTTTAAGTATGAGCTTTTTTTTATGAAATACTTACAGTACTAATTGACTAGAACATTTAAATTTAAAAAGTAAAATTGAAAATTGATCTAGAAAAAGAAAAGTAATAGAAGATAAATTATATATTTATTTATTTTTAAAAAATTAAATAACCTTAAACAGAAAAATCAACAAATAAGTCGATGGATGAAAATAGTTTTGCATTAGTTGAATGGATCATTTTGGAGAGGAAGAAAAAGAAACTCATGTCAGGAGGACATGTGGCAGAGATTAACAACGCATGAATTTAACTTCATATGAATTTATGGCAACATGTATCCCACCTCTTCGCTTCACAAAAGTACTACAAGAGTAGTGACGGAGTTTTTATCAAAAAATATTGCTAGGGATGGGGCGTGATTTTGTTCCCTTTCCTTGATGCAGGGGCGAGACAGGGTAGGGGTTTGTCCACTTCTCTTTGTCTTGCACCGCTATATATTTATATTTGTTATTTCTAATATATGTTTATATATTTTTAATATAAATTTTATATGTATTTTTATATTTTTTAATATAAACTTTATATCATTAAAATCTATTTGATTTAATTATAAAAGTTAACTTATTTTTAACATATTATTATGCATTAGTATTTTTTAAAAAAAAAATTAATATCATTGACCTTGTTGACCTGTACTCCATAGGGGTAGGGTGGATCGGGATTTCTTTTCATCATTTTTTTTTTAGTAAATGGCATATTACCCCTCTGTTGTTTGGTATAAATGCGCAATATCCCCCTGAAGTCTCAAAATTATTTGATTACTTCCTCGAACTTCTTAAACATGTGCAAATTATCCTCCCCCGCCGTCTGTTTTTGGTTAGTTTTGACGAGAGTTGGAGTCTACGGGCGTGTGTTGCATTTTTTATTGCATAATATATAGAGTAAATAGCATATTATCCCCTGTAGTGTTACATAAGTGCGCAATACCCCCTGAAGTTTCAAAATTACCCCATGAGTTTTTAGGGAATGAATGAGTTAAGGTTTTTATAAAAAGTGTAAGGGTTTAAATAGTCCAAAATATTTAGTTTTTATATATATTGTGGAATGAAAAACGCCACACATGTGCATATAATTCAATTCCCATCAAAACTAACCAAAAACAGACAGCGAGGGAGTAGTGAACACACGTTTAAAAAGTTCGAGGGGGTAATCAGATAGTTTTGAGACTTCAGGGGGTATTGTGTACTTAAGCCAAACTATAGGGGGTAATATGCCATTTACTCTTTTTTTTTTGTGTTTTGTCATTTAGTGAGCAACAAATAATAATGAAGAACTAATTACTAGCATTTAAGGAAGTCCCATTACAAGGTTGTCGACTAAATTAACAAATGTTTCGTCGTAAGGAACTTGTACATTATGTCGCGTTTATAGGTTGTTAACATATAGTAAAATAAAATTATTAATTGAAGTATAATTTGTATGATGTACCGAAAAAAAGGATTACTGCTCGTAGATAATTTTATCGTTTATGCAAAGACAATATATATTTTATAAATTTTAGTTTTGGTAAATTTTCAATACTAGTATATATTTTTATAAGAGATTTACAATAAATAAAACATTTAAATGAAAAGTAACCTCATAAAGTTATTTAATATGGGAAAAGAAAAACAATAAAACATGAATATATATTTATTAGAGTTTAATTAATTTTTGAATGAAAGATTAATAAAATCAGAAAATGTTGCACTAAATGTAAACATTAACTCTATTTCATATCTCTATTATTATCTAAAAGTCAATTAAAAAGGCATTATTATCCAAAGATGATATTTGTAACTTGTCATGTGCATCTCTATTTTAGATTATACTTTTATATCTCAAATAGACATGTATTCAATGAGATTCATGTTTAGTTACATTATAACTCTTAAAATGCTCAGAAGCAATGAATAAGGGTAATATAGTATTTTAGCCCCTGTATATTTTTCTTTTGTATTTATTAATGATGTTTTCTTGGTTTGATGCTTTTTTCTTGTTCATTTCATTAACAAAAAAGAAAATAAACAGTGAATTATAAAATAAAGGGTGCATTGATCAACTTTCCCCTGTGGTTTAACAAATGTACACCACATACCCAGTGGTTATGAAATTAACATATTGCTCCCTCATGTTTCTGAGAAAGGTGCACACGTCCCTCTGAAACTAACGATTGTTAGTTTTTTTACGGATTTCAAGTAAAAAGTCCATTTTGTCCCAAACTTATTAAATAAAATATTTATTTTATTTTTATTTTATTTAAAAAATAAAAAATAAAATTAGGAAAAACACAAAAAAAAAGAGGGATGGGGGCGTTAGGGTGACTGGGGTGGGGCGTTGCCGAGGCTGGGGGCGACGGGGGTGGGGGTGGTGGAGGTGGGGGGTGGGGGTGGCTGGGGCTGGGGGTGGGGTGGCAGAGGTGGTGGGGGGTGGCTGGGGCTGGGGGTGTGGTTGTAAGGTGGCGTATGTTTTTCTTTTTCTTTTTTTAAATTTAATTGCTTTTTTTTTTTAACAAATTAAGGATAGAAAAACTTATTTAATGCATTTATTATGAAAAAAACAAAGCAAAATTGCACAAGCCATTCATGCATGTCAAAATACGTTATTTTGGACGGAAAAATTAACGGAGGGGGATCTATGTGCACCCTCATTAAAACTACAGGGGGTCACTTAGCTAATTCGTAACCACAAGGTATTATTGTGCACATTTGTCAAACCACAGGGGGAAGTTGAGCAATTCACCCTAAAATAAATAAAGAAATACTTCAAATTAGATACATAAGATCCAAACATCTCGTAAGGATAGAATTAACCAAATAATAATAATAATTTTTTACTGGAATCTATAGTATATAGTAAAATTTAACCTTTGTACTATACTGTCATTAAATGTCATTTTCAATATGTTGCCACTTTTTGATTTCATATAGACTTATTCACTTTTTATTCTTTTTTGCTAAACCCTATTTTTTCTTAGTCAACAAATCAAAATTTTCCAATACTGATTTCTTACCTTTTATACCATTTATATTACCCAATCTTCTTTTAACATCTGTGTATTTATTTGGCCCATCTATTGTCTTATATTCTATCTCTTTCTACTTCTTTGACAAAAATATTTATCTTTACTAAAAACATATCTACATATTCATATTTTGTGTGTATTTCATTTTGTTATTATACATTTTTTCATTAAACTACTACAAGCAAATATTCTCAAGAATAAAAAATTGATCATCTACAAAACAAATTTCAGTGTAGTTCCTCTATCTTGCAATACTAGCTACAGAACAATGTAAGCATACATAAATATTCTAATTTTTTCATAACAATTTATTTTTCTCAAATTTATAATTTAACAATTTACTATTATTCACATAAATTATTTTGCATTTATATATATACATATATACATATATATATGTTCATCATCTTCCCGCATAACGCACGGTATGATATACTAGTAAGTGACTACATATGATTATTCACATAATTAGCCTTATTGATGTGTTCTAAAAACTTGTAAGCGCATGGATCGAAAGTAGTGTAGTGTGTGCAAACGTACGAGTATCGTCTCCTCATAGAGACCTCTAACTATGGTCTTAAATGTTATGCGTCCTAAACTCGTTACATGCTAAAAGGAAAGATCTTTTTGTATTTTTAGAATTGAAAGGAACTCTAAATTAAAGACACTATATTAAACTACCTAAACTAACGTGTGCAATGGAAAGGCAAACAAATTAGAGAATAAGTGATTAAATCAATAAGGAAGGACTCGTGTGATTACTACTCCATTACAAGTCAGGATTTTATTCTTGCTTTGGTATTTTGATGGCTTTGATTACTTCTTTTGAAGGTCTAAGTTCACTGACCTCTTATCCCTAATTCTTGGTGCCATTCTATCGCTAGGTGGATCCTACTTAGAGCATAGTCTTGTCCTTATTAACTAGGGTTTTAGGGCTAAGTTGATTAAGACTTCTAGATCGATGTAACCTATGATTTAAACCATTAACTCTATTTCAAGCTAAGGCCTAATCCACCTAAATTCAACTAAGTGTAATGGGTAACCTATTAGTTTTATTTCATCCTGAAGACCACACATTAAACCTAGTTATAAAGTCAAGTGCAACTAATCAACATCATAAAAGCAGATATGAGAAATTAAGGACATACTAATACATGTTTTTCCATTGAGATAATTAATCAAATACATAGACATGCTCAACAATCATCATTGAAATGATAAAAACCAAACATGCATTTAAACTATCAAAATATCCCAAAACAAGTTTTATATTCCTTAACCCATAATAGAAATAGTAATCAACCCTAAAAATATTTAGCTCAACATGTCAAAAGAGAGTGCAAAGCTAAAATTCAATTTCACAAACATTAATTCCAAGTTTAGAACCTCTTCTTTACTTTTGAGCTCACTCCTTCTTCTTCTCCAAGATTTTTCTTCAATATTTGTTTCGAATTAGCTCAAAAATCCTACAAAAAATAGCCCCGAAAATGGTTAAAAACTAAGTTAAAAAGAAAGAAAAAGGAAAATAGAAAGAAAAGAAAAAAACAAAAAGAATTTTTTTTTGGATCTTTTTTTGGGTCTTGGCCGAGCTCCTCTTATTATTTTTCACTGTTGCTCGTGACGGGAGACATTTGGCCAAGCTTATTTTTTCTCGTTGTGCAGTTGTTGCTCTTTTTACGTAGAGGAGTGCGAGTGTCTCGGTTAAAAGACAGAAAAGCGAACGGTTAGGGGGTGATCCACGGGTTAAGGACAATAGGTAAGTTTCCCTTTTATCTATATACATATATATATATATATATGTGTGTGTGTGAGTTTGTGTTAGGTTATTTCTAACCACACGCCTATTTATTCTTCTAAATTTAAGTAACTTGAGTCATTTTTTCTTATAATTTGGAATCTTCTATTTTTAGTTCTACTTCAACAAATTTTTTTTTTTTTTATCAAATGTTCAATTTTGAGGAATTCCTATTTTAATTTCACTCCAATAGCTCTCCTCTTTTAAAATATTATAGTTTTAAAGCTATGAAAATGAGGGATAAGATTTGGGTGTTGGCTATGGGGGATGGAAAAAACCCATATATATGGCTGTTGATTTTTAGGGTTGAGAAAAAAACTAAAATTTTGGAGATAAGATAAGGGAGTTATTGGAACACTTTACTATTAATAACTCTCCTAAATATGAGAATTTTTGTGTTTTAGGGGTCTATTGGAGCCAGCTTTATGGTTGCAAGTGTGGCTCCTGTGTGCTGGAGTCTAAAAAGAATACAAAAATTCTTTCTTCTCTCTTTTTTTTTTTTTCTTTCTAACAAACTAAACTAATAAAATTATTCTCCTAATAAATGTACTGGCCTAATAAATACTAACCTCTTTATGTCCTCAAAACCTAAAACTAATTAATGTGTCCTAAAACTACTTATTAAACCCCAAGTCTAATCTAACCTCATTCACTAATTATCTTAATTTCCTAAATCCTAATTAATCAAAATTACTAAAATAAACAAAGAAAACAATAAAATAAAAATATGATTAAAAAACATAAGAAAAAAAATAAGAAATGGCACAAAATAGACAAATACTCAAAAAGACTCAATAAGCACTCAAAAGCTCAAAATAGACTAAATTAGTACCAAAACACACACTTAAAGACACTCCAAATCATACAATTTATGATCCAAATACACACACATCACTTATCTCCTTGTTGGTGGGTGATAATGGATAGATGAGTTAATTTAGGCTTAAAATTTGTATAAATTCAACTCTAAAATTTTAAGTGGTAATAATAAGAAATTAATTTGTTATGAACGATAAAATTTTATTTTCTTAAACAATAGATTAAAATAATACTTTTTTATCTATTGAGTCCCGTGTATATGCATGAGATGTACTTTGACTAGTAACATAGACATGTATAGATTTCACCATTTATATTGAATGGAAAAAATTAATAGAATTAGAACAATTGTCCCCACTTAATCTTATCTTGCATGAGATTTCTAAAAATAATGCAATTATTTATGTCATGCAAAATAGAATTATTGCATTTGTAATAATCTTTCCCTATAATTCTTTTTGACCATGGACTTTTGACTTTGATTTTATCCTTATCTTATTTTCTTGTTTTTTAAGAGCCATTCAAACACTCTATTAGCTTCTGTAAAGATCGAAGGAATATAACCTCTTGAACAATTATTGGTTGCACTTCTTAGCCATATCTTCTTTCATTTCTAGATATGGGCAAGTGAATGGTTTTGGCTCAACGAACTTAGCTACATCCACTTTAAATGAAGATTTTTTTACCACATAAGCGCCATACTTCTGGTGATTCTGTTAACTCTCTTTCGTAAGCATATTCTTAAACCCCGTAGCACTCTTTGCAAATTCAAGAAAATCCAAAAAGGGAAATACCATCAAACTTCTTTCTACATCTAAAGCTAAGACCCTTTTGGGCTAAGCAAATAAATTCCTTTTCAGGAAGTTTAACATGACATTTTATTTGAGCTATTCTAAAAATGGTCAACTATTATCAATAGATTCACTCATTTTTTTTTTTAATAAACCTCGCATGCCCAACTCAATCCCCGGTTCCTCACGAGATTTGAACCCAAATCATTACTCATAAAGGAGGTAGTTTAACCACCTAAGCTACCCCTAATCCTAGATTCATCCACTTGTTGCCATATATAAGGCAAATCACTCATCAAGAACCCAGGTCAGTCTTAGTGAATTGATTCTGAAATTGCACTTACATTTCATCCTAAGTATGTATTGAACTAGGAGGCAAGTTCTTATTAGCAAACAGGAAAACATTTGAAACTTAAGATAATCATATCTACAACTTTCTTATATTGCCAAACTAAACCTGAAAATATGTGCCACAACTAAAACATTGTCTTCTTTGGAAAACAAACGAAAGTTTGAAATTTGTCTCCTCAAGAAAAGAATACTCCCCATCAGATCTATTTTGGATATGACCTTTTATCTACTGCCCTCAATGCTCTTTAAAAGCTAGGACCATAAAGCCATTTTACAGTGGCTTGAACTTGGTTTTGCATTAGTGCCACTAGGACATAAAGCATATAGGGTTGTGCTTGTGAAACCTAGGAGGTGACAGAATATGCCTCTATTGATATATGCCTTTCAAGCATAGATTGTTTTAGAGGTGCATAAGGTATATTTTGTCCTAGTTGAAAGACTGCGGAATAGTTGGTGAAAGAACTAGCCTTTCAATAGGTTGGCCAAACCTCTATGCAAAGGGTATCCCTTCATTGTGCAAAGAAACTCTATTGTTGCTAGGATCTATCCCTATCTTTAAGGTATTTCCGGGCAAAAAGGAATGATACGCACCTTGTGCAGAACTTAAATTTTCCCCAATACTAAGCGCAAACACATTTTCATTTATTCTAGGCATTGGCAATAAATAGTCAATAGGATCCCTTAAGATATAAAAGATATATTGGTCTAACTTCTGAAATAGATTCCAAGTCCCCTAATCCTAAAAGATTGGGTACAGGATATCCTAAAGGTAGTTGTGATAGCCCAACTCTCGCAATCAAAGTTTGACGGGCCACTAGGCATTTCACTGTTATTAGGCAAAGTTTCAAGATAAATGTTATCTACCATGGATCTACTCCATTGGGTTTCACTTGGCGTTCGGTACTCTATTCATTTCTAGGATCCTAACTAGTTCCTTAATAATTTTGTCTCTGTTAAAATGTCTGTCATCCTTAGCTCTCTTGTATGAACTCACTTGTTTTCTTAGAACAAGATAACCTCCTAAGTCTTTAATTAGCCATTTATTTATTTGATTATGACATTCAAATATGGATTCAAGTTGCACTACAACTTCCTCAGCCAATCTCTTATTCAAAGCCATTGTTGTCTCACTAAAGGTCAAATTCATGTCAACTCGGATTCTGCTAACGTCATTCGACACCTCTTCTTGTGTGCTTTGGCTCATGTCTCTAACAATCTTGAAGTAGACCCTAGATGGCTCCTAAATAAGAGCTCTATCCTACTGTTCAAAAAAGATCTTTAAGAATTAGAGAATTTTTCTACATTGAGAAACACCCTAGACTAATTGGTATCCTAGCTAACTCATGCTATTATCCTAGTTAAAACTATGACTACGAGTATTGACATAAGTGGTTAAAATCCAGGCGGTCTATGCCCTCCTAGTAGGGCATGTTATCACCTTGATTTAATTCATGACACATTGGTAGCCCTCAATTAAACACTAGAGTCAGCATTGGTTGAGACATATATGAAGTTACCATTTAAGGTGCAACTGAAAAATCTCCATTATTATGCCTAGACTCACAATGAGTGAGATTCTCTAAAGGCTCCCATTGTAGTTGCCAAAATTTATTTGTAGGTCAAAAATAAATTTAAAGAGGATGACTTTGCACGAGATAAGCCTCGTGGGGTTGCCTTAACTAGACCCCTAGTTTAGACTTTGATCTTACTAATGAAGGCCTCAAGTTGCCAAGGGTAGGCTTTAAACATGTCTCAAGTTCTTTTCAGGAGTTGTGTGTTTAGAACCTTGTAGCTTTGTCTTCTCTATTGATTCAATAGTGACAATTGTTGTTATTGCAATTAGAAGGACATACAATTACAGAGAAGCAAGATGTGTAATTATTATCAGAAACTCCATTGTACAATAGTTCTAAATCTAAAAAAGTGTATGGCTACAAGTACTTCTAAATCTATACTAAGTGATAAAAATAAAATTAGAACAGGAAACCAAGGTAAATCTAAAGTAACTTTAGCTTAAGTAAACTAGACTAGACTATGCTATGCTAGCAAGAAAAATAGATGTATGATGTTAAGTCCATTAATCAAAAATACTTTTTCCAACCTTGCTTCTTTCCCTTTTTCAATAATAATTGCTAAAAAATTGCCAGTAATCACTAGGTCATTTGCACGCTTTATGCTACATCTTTGAGCATATTTTTACATTTCCTCTATGACTCTGTAATTGCTTATTTCCTTAATAACTACCTCTGGTCGAGGCCTTCAAACTCCTTTTGGCCCTTCAAACATTAATTACCAACAAGCCTCAAAGACTCCTTGAGTGTGGTACTTATTGTCTTTGAACCCTTCAAACACTTTGAACTTGAAGACTTTACCCTTCCTCTTGAAAGATGCTATGTTGCACAATTAAGTGTGCCACATTAAAATTTTTCTTGAATACATGATGTACCACATCAGCCATGCTTGCATGTCAAGCTTATATATCATACCACGTTAATATTTGTTTTTTGTGGTAACAAACATATATTACATAATTTCATATGAATGTGATATATGTTACTTTAGTAGGTTTCAAGTAACTATTTTGGTCAGGATCAACAAATAGCTCAAATAATTGAGACTATTTCTCTCGAGCATGAAGTCTTAGATTCGATCCTATGGTGCCAGGGGTTAAAAAAAAGGTGACTACTTTGGTTAATCCTTAACCTTCTCATCGTTTCTTATTATATTGCTACATTAATAATAGATTAGACAGGCTAAGATTTACAAAAAAAAGAAACACATACCAAAGATTTATTATGATTTCTATATAGTTTGTCTAGTGGCATGAACCCATAATGTTTAACCATGTCGCTTTAGCTCTGGTCCTCGTAAATATGATGAAAAAATAGAAAAATTGAGATAAGAAGCCAACTTGCTAATCATACTGTGAAGAAGCAATGGGAAGTCATTGTTGTGTGTAGATTTTAATAAGTTATCAAAGATATCTTTGATATAAAGTGATTTTATAGTCATTTTAGGGTAATATCTGGTGTTTTAATTGGGTTTGAGCATTAAAAGTTTTATTTTTTTTAGATTTGTATTCAAATTTAACTTTAGAAGTGATTTATAGAGATTTGCTATTTATTTGTAATATTTTGTGCGTTTTAGGTGCAATTTGAAAAGCAAGTCATAAAATTCATGTGCAAGTCATGACAATTCGGAACAAGTCATGAAATATGGCAAAAGTCATGATGTCGCGACAGAGAGTTTCATAACTATGTCACAAAGTTTCTGGCATGTCATGAAATTTGGATGCAAGTCATAAAATTTTACCTATGAGATATTTTGATGGAAATTCGAATTTAAGATTATGGAAACTTAGAATTTTGTTTCCTAACATATTTGGAAGACCTTTTTGAGAATGAGAATTATTTTGCCTTTTTGGTTTAGGAAAGTTATTTTTGGAAAGTTTCTTGGAGAGAAAGTAGTATTAGTTTAGGAAACCTTTTTTCAATTAGAACTCTTCCTTTTATTATAAATAAAGGAAGAAAGGGCAAAAGTTGTAGGGGAAAAGAAGGGAGAAATGCCTAGCTCAAGAGGAGAAGAATGTGAAGATTCAAGTTTTAGCTCGAAAAGAAGACCTTTATTGGACTAAGTCTTTCTTTCGCTTTTCTTTAGTTTGGACACGTATATGAACAATTTTAGTATTGCTTTTATTCTAGTTTCTTTTAACATGGAATAACTTACTTACTTAGGGAAAGCATGAAAATCTAGATTTTTACGAATTTTTTATTTTATTTTATGAAATCATATTTGGAATTTATGCAGTAATTATCATGTTTAATGTTTGTTCATGGTTGATTGTATGAAATTCTTTAATGATGTTTGAACAGAGAAGTTAGGAATTTTGTTTTCAATCAACTTGATATGCATAATTTAGCCTTTAGGGCGTCGTTACTGTAACCTGTTAACTTTAAGGACTAGCCGAAGAAGCACCGTTAGGTTAACTTGCGGCCAAATTCTTCCTACATAGGATTGAATTTAGAGTTTAGGATTCTTCCTACATAGGATTGAATTTAGAGTTTAGGTCTTATACGATTTAATTTAGAGTAGCCAAATAAGCACCTAAATTGGGTTGAAAACCTATATCCTGAAAGATAGGTAGGTACGCTATTTTAGAAACTTGTCAATTCTAAATATGAAATTCTAGACTAAAATTAACATCTGCATGAGCTAGAGTAAAATGTGTACCTTAACGCTTAAGCCATTAGTGAATTTCCCCTTGATTTTGCATTAATTTTTCTTTTAATTCAAATTTGTTTTGTTTAAGTTTATTTCTTGTTGTAATTATTCGAGATTGTTTCGATTCCTCAAATAACAAATTTATATCAAAATAGATTGTCAACATAAAATTTAGTTCTTATAAGAACGATATCTGAACTCATTTTTGTCTTATATTACTGACACGACTAGTGCACTTCCTAGTGCTTGCTAGAATGCATCAATCTTTCATTAGTTTGGTGTAGCTTTTTTTCAATAATCTCTTCCCGCCCTATTGGAGATGTATTGGCATTGCCTCACTATTTTATAAAATAATTCTCGACAATCATGGTCTGATATAGGATGTTTCATCAAATCGGGACCAGCAACTTTGGTGACAAACGGGTGGTTTGGATTTTTTTTTTTCCCACAAGTGTTTTCTAAATTTTTTCAAAATGTAAACTTTTGGAGGAAAAACTAAATTTTAGCTTTTCAGAATTTAACTTTTCAAAAACTAATTTGAATATTTAATGTAAAAGAGATATATATATTTTAAGAATTTTTTTTAACAAAAAAGCAATCTGTATAGGCCCTAAAAATTTGGGGAGTTAATAGCGACTAAGTGGTTTAACAAATTAAAAAAATTTTGTTAAAAAAAATTGAAGTATTTCACACTATTTTCTACGGTTCATATTATTTATAGGGTGATTTGGTCTATGACCTCACGGATAGAGGCAGCAATGTTGGATTGGGTTGCCCTGTTTAATAATGTGTTTGTTTAGAGCTTATTATAAGACACTTATCTTATTTGACAACTTATGTGAAAAAAATCGTTTGTTATCAGCTTATTATAAGACACTTATAAGATACTTTTCATAAGATGTCTTATTTGTAGTTATAAAAAATAAGTTGAGTTTAGGGTACTTATATCTTATCTTATATCTTATCAGATAGAAAATAATTAAAAATAAAAATTTAAAATAAAGAAAATTTAAAAATTTAAAATTAAAATAAAATTTAAAAATAAAATATTAAATATTAAAAAATTAAAGATCAAAAATCAAAATAAAAAATTTAAAATTTAAAAACTAAAAAATTTAAAAAAATAAAAATAAAAAATGTTAAAAATTAAAATTTAAAAAATTTAAAATTTTTGAAACAAAAATAAAAATTAATTAATATTTATATTTTATAATTTATTATTTAATTATAAAATTAGAATACCATGAGTTAAAATTGATAATATTATAATCAAAGTAACTTATAACCGTTTTTTAACTAACAAACCAAACAGTCTTATTATATCAGACACTTATTTCATATAAGACACTTATCAGATAAGATGCTTATCAGATTTCAGATTTCAGATAAGACTATTCCAAACAGGCTATAAAATAGGTTAGGCAGGTAGCATTAGGTCATTTTTTGGCAATCCAATAGAATGCTAACTTGCATCTAAAGCTTGGCGAATTGGTAGGTCAATATATTAGCAGGTTATGCGAGTTGACCCACCAATTATTAAGAAATTAAGCTATGCATTTTTATCAAAAAAAATTTAAATCAAATACAAAATTGCTTAAATCAAAACATAAGACCGTAACCAATTTCGAAGTTAATAAGCTCATATCACTTAATAATTATACATACTTTTTAAAAGTAAAGACGGGTTAAACAAATTAACGGGTCACTTTGGCATTGACTTAACTTGACCCACCACTTTGACGAGATTGGGTCGGGTCGACCTATTTATTTGACAAGTTACTAAACCTTCAATTGTAACGTACTTTTTTAGTGAATTAAACGGATTAATCCAGTGAGTTCCTCCTTGTTTAGACAGGTCTATGCACATAACTTTTTTAACTTTCTATGCTTTAGAATCTAATGGTCATTGATAGCTACTCTCTTAGAACAATTACGAGGAATCAATGAAGAAATTGTTGTAAAATAATTATGAAAGAAAAAAATATGTAGAGAAAAAATATAAAGAGAACTAAACTCTATTTCATTCTCTCAAATATATTTTTCTAAATCTTCTGCTTCATCCCATTCTCGATTTTCATAGGCAAAGAACCAAGGCAAGCCACTAAATGCTTTGGCTTAATTTTCTTTATCATTAAATGCCACGTACAATTTGTCTTATTAGCATGTATATAGCTCACTTTATTTTCCAACTCTTGCATGCTCTTGCAAATTTCCAAAGCAACGGATACTGCTTTCATTTTTCAACAATTGTGTACTATCTCTTAAGCCATATTACAATTGTTGACTTCTTTTGATGAATATCCATATTTTCACAGCAGAAATAGCTTTTTAGCAGTATGTGACTATAATCATGTGACAAAGTCGACGCACAACAACCTACTAAACTCGATCTTTATATCTAGGTTTCTCAAGCTCGACATTGTAATTTGGTTAAGTAGCATGAATTGTCGCTCAACCTCATATACAGGAAATAGCAAGTAACGTTAGAGTATGTTTGGATTGATTTATAAAAGCGTTTCTTTTTTTGTACAATATTTTTAAAAAATGCTTTTTGAAAAAAGATTAAATATTTGACTTTTGAGACAGTTTCGAGTTTTTTTTTTTTTAAGTTTTAACTTAGAAAGAAATAACTGATTTAAAAGTTTGGTGAGAAAAAAGGGTGTTTTTTCATTAAAAAGATACTTCTTATTTTAAAAAGGCAATCAGACGGACCTTTAGCTGATTTATACGAAGAGATCCAATTTTTCCACCTGTCCAAATTATTTTACCATAATATATTATAGCATTGCAATTAAATTTCACTCATGACGATATAGAGGAGACCGGACACCAATTTATGAGGTTAAGCAGTCCACATCGCGAAATCAAAAGCCGAAAGGCACGATAAGATTTGGTGGCAAAAACTTGGAATCGAAAAATGCAAAGACGTTGACTGTAATTCTTTCCGTATATAGCAAATAATGATACAGCCACCTTCCAATTCGACCCCAGGTATGCCTCAAGATATGGAGAGTGGGCACAATCTCAAACTCAAAGAATTGTTGTCACGAACCTGCCGCCACAACTCCAATTTCGCTCTTTTCTTTCTTTTTTTTTTTTTTTTTGATAAATTACACCGAATTCTCTTATTGTATATTATTTCCCTATAGTTTTACCATTTTTAAAAAACATATGTGTTACATATTTTGAGGACCAGAAAGAGGTCTCATGCTTATTTTTACAAAATATCTACTTTACATTTTAAGAACACAAGAGATCTCTCGCTTATTTTGAAGTTATAGGGGATAAAATGCACTTATGATAAACCATAAAGAACTTTGGTATAATTTAACCTTTTCCTTAATTATATCATTCCAATGGTCCATTTATCATATACGAAGACTTGGATTCTAAGTGTATATATGAATCAAAGTTCTGGAAAAGCTTTCCCAATTTTAGTACTTTTTTGGTCATTGTTAATGATTTCTCTTGGTAGGGATAGATTCTGTCACAAATTCATTTTTCATGATTTGGAGGCATTGTCACAATTGATTCCAATACACACAATTTATACCTAGTACAGATTTAGACGTGACATTTCATGTTTTAACTATCTCAATCCATGATATAAAGATATCTATGAGTTTAACCTAGCAAAATGAAGGGATTATAAAATTGATGAAAACATGTGAGGGATGAGTTTTGAGAAAGCTTAAATTTTGGGCAATTTTTTGGTGCGGAGGGCCATTCCCATGAATAAAATAGAATGTAAGATCTTGAACCATTTGGCTTTTAATCGAAGCATTTCTTCCCTCGCATAAGCTCCCAAGTGTTAAAACTAAGGATTAGAGATAACTCAAGTGATAGAGACTATCTTCCTCAAAAATGAGGCCTTGAGTTCAAATTCTATAGGAAACGGGAATTGGGTTGGGTTAGGGGTAGGGAAAAAATACGCACTAAACAGAATTTGCATGCTCCAACTTTGATCTTTTAAACACAAATCCCTGCACATATCAAGTCCCTTTAATAGAGCATTGGCATCTTGAGCGCGTGTATCTATCTATAGATTGCTGATTTTACTGGGGCTACCAAGGGGGTGCTAACCATATACACGTAGAGAGAGAAATGTGAACGCAAGATAGAGAAGACAGGAATCCCAGAAAAAGTTCTTAATTTCTACTTACAACACAGGAACAAAAGAATCGCACTTACACTACAAGAACAAAAGAATCATATCCGTCTTTTAATCTATATATATACTGGGGATGTAACTACTTCAAAGCATCATCAGTTTCTCTGCGTTCGTATAGGCCAAGAAAGTGACATGAATAGTGACCCGAGCCTTATTAACAGAGTCTTGGACCACGCTACCTTGTCAAGCAACTGTACCAGGCATAACGCACTGTGCATCAAAGAGAGGCGAAATCATGTTTCCAAAAGATCATGGCAACCTCACGCTGAAGAATAAGATGGCGGACTCTTTCTTCAGCCTTCAAGCACATTGATTGACCAACAGTTAGCTGGCCTTATACCTTAAACAATTAGCTGGCCTTATACCACCTCTTCAAGTTATCCTGTGCTCAAGAATTGCACTATGAGCTGTGTCCACACTAAAAATTGCGGCATTTCCAGGGGAGCTTTATCTGTACAGATAATGTTCCATGGAAAAATTCCATGATCCTATATAGGCAAAATGATAGGCTGATTTCACAAAGAGAAGCCCATTCTTTACCTTTACGACACCGAGGAATTTTCAGTTTCAAATTCAAGTGAGGCTTTATGCAATATAGCATGTAAAAGTTGAAGCTGATCAACCTCCTGCTCGAGCACTGCCATCTGAACCTCAAATTCTGGTAGAACTTATACGCAACACTTGAGGCCAACTCAGATATAACTACCATTAATTTCTGCAGAACCAAATAAAGTCATCATCTATACAGGCGCCTTGAGAATAAATTATAATAAAACTGAGGGAAATTTTTCAATGTTTCCTCTATATACAGAATAAAATCAATAAATCACTACAAGGATGAAGCTTCTTGATCATGCAAGGTGGCACTGGAGGTACTAACAATCAGCATCCTCATGAACCCTTTAAGGGAAGTAAAGAAAAGTTGCCATGGCGCACAATTTTTGATGTTCAAGAAGAGGAATAGAAAACAGACCAGATAAACAAGAGTAGAGGAGGGAGAATGAAGAATCCCCATCAGCCCTACATGTCTAGAAGCTTCAAAAGACAGAGACAAATATAGAAGCAAAAATGCGTACTGAAGGCGGGAAGGCCAGGATAATTTGTTACTGCAAGCATAAAATGAATTAACAACATTCTACAAAATGATGATTACTGCTTTAAAGCTCTACGTTTTATGAAATTAAAGCAGAAATGCAAAGCAAATGTGCAAAATTAAATCAACTGAAACAAAAATGCTTCTTCACATTAAAATGCGAATGATTGTTAATGCAGAAAAGTAGAAGGTCACAGATAACATTGTTTCACTAAAACGCAAGTAACCATTGAGTTACAAATGCCTCTTGTAGTTGTAGGATATTGGTCCCATGAAACAAAAGAAGTTATTGTAGTAAATACAACTTCTAAAATATTAGAGCAAAAACAGACTTGTAAATGATCACCAATCAATTTGATGAAGGGAAAATTTAACCATTTCCATAGATGTGGTCCATTTAAGGACAAGTCACTGAGAGCATATTGCCAGACCAATTGTCACAGTTGTCAGCAAGAGCTTCCCTTGGACTCATAAAACATCTAAGATTATTACAGAAACTGTTACAAGCAAACTTTTTCATGTACACACATATCAGATTCAACTCAGAGGTTGCAAATTAGCTGATGATCTGTATTCTGTAGTATATAAAACATTTAGAAGTTTTAAGGGAAAAGTATAAGAAATATATGTCAGGTTCGTCATCACAACCCTGTCAAAAGGAGTCAGTTTCTTCTTCCAAAGAGACTCAACATTTTAGGAGGTCAGCATAAACTGCAACTTGTAACAATGTAAAGAAGGACACAAGGCTTATAATCCAAGACAATGTAAGGTTTAAGAAGGTGAATACATGTCATAATCCTTAAAGGAAAGCTTACAAGCTTCAAGAAGATATTTGAAAGTGAAAAGCTACAGCTCTATTGTTACTTAGATATCCATCGCAATAATTCGAAAACTGCTAACTCTTCATCTTTAGACAGGACTCAACATTTTAGCAGGCATGCGTAAATTGCCATGCATAACAGATTATAGGAAATGCAAATGGTATGTGGTTTATCACAAAGTAAGGTCCAAGAAGACAAATACTTATTAAAAACCAAAAAAGAACCAAGAGTTATATTTAAAAAGAAATAGAAAAACTAAAAAGATGCCGTCAAGAAGATAAACAATAATATAATAGTTCAAGTTTCAATTTTTACCTGAATTATCATTGTTTGTGCAGAGATTTATGTCACAGGACATGCATTAACTTGCAGCACCATATCGGCATGACTAGGAGATCAAGAAAAACCTTCTCTCTTTCCCCTTGTTGTCTAACGATGAGCAACATTATAAGGAAATGCAAGCTCTTAATCTTCGTAACAGCAGCTTAGGCATCCTATAAGGCAGAGGCACAGCAAGTTGCAAAGAAGGCTTTAGTTGACAAACTACAATTCATCAATCGCCACATGCCATTTTATAACTGCTATTTCTGTTTACATTGTCTTCTTTGAGAAGTCCTCTTTTTTTCATCTCATCATGTAAACATGAAACAGCTAATGCATTATTTTCTTTAGTATATCCCCTAATTAGCATTTCATAAACCACATGATCAGGTGCAATTCCTCTTTTTAACATATCATCAAAGACTTGTTTGGCCTCAATCATGAGCCCTTTCTTCACTAAACCAAAAATCAAAGTGTTGTAGGTTAACAAATCAGGAATTATACCTTCTTTCATCATTTTATTCTTAAGCCTGAAGGCTTCTACCAAATTTCCTTGCCTACACAGTCCTGCAATCCATGAAGTGTAAACATACTTGTCAGGAATAAAGCCCACCTCTAGCATCTCCTTGCAAACCATCTCAACTTGGGCTAGATCTCCTTCCTTGCTCATCCCATCAATGAGGACAGTATACGAGATCTCATTAGCTTTCTCTTTGTCAAATTGTTCCTTTGCCTCACTGAGATGCCCATGCTTGCAGAGTCCATCTACCAAGGTTGTTAGAGTGACAACATCAGGTTCAAGACCTAAATCCAACAATTCTTTATATTCGTCTAAAGCCGCTTTGAAATTCCCTGCCTTAAACTGAGAATGTATAAGTGAAGCAAAAACTGTATTATCAAGAGGCAATCCCCTCCTCGTCATATCTTTCTTAACCTCCATTGCATAATCCAACCTACCTCTACCACAAAGCCCAGATATAACAGCGCCATAAGCAGCCACATCAAACCTAATCCCTTGATCAGACATTCTACTCAAGTACTCCAAAGCACTCTCCACATCCCCTTTCTTAAACTGCCCATCAATCATGGAAGTATAAACAACCGAATTCGGTTGAATTCCATCTCTTATCATATTTGAAAACAGACTCCCAGCCCTTTCCAACATCCCATTTTTGCAATAACCATCAATCAACACAGCATAAGTAACCAAATTTGGCATCATGCCACTCCTACACATCATCTTGTACAATCTGAACGCGCCCTCCAAATCACCAACCTTACAAAATCCATCAATCAAACAAGTATACACAACCAAATTAGCCGAAACTCCCTCTTTCCTCATATCCTCAAACACCCTTAACCCCATATTGAAATCACCCCTCTTACAATACATATCAACAAAGGTACAATAAGTACACACATTCGGGACACAACATTTCCACATAAGCCCCATATACACCATTGCCGCTTTTAACAATCCAACTTTACAAAATCCATTAAACAACACGTTAAAACTAACTATATCAGGCCTAACTAAACTTATTCTATCACTACAAATCCACTTCATCACTGAAGAAGCATTCTTCACGTCACTTTTTCGACACCACCCATCAATAACACTATTGTAACTGACTATATCAGGCTGACAACCAAGGTTTGGCATTAAATTAATCAATTCCTGAGCATAATTAACATGACCCATTTTGCTTAAATATGAAATAACAGAGTTGAAAGATGAGAGATGCGGAGTGTACCCTCTGATGACGAAGCAATAAAGAAGCTTCATCGAAAGGTCACCACAGTTGCTGACACGTGTAAGGCTGTGAAGAGCCTTGTTGAAACTGTATGCATCTTGTGGTGGTGATAGTCTTTTGTAGGCTTTGTTTTTCCTTCGTCGTAGATAGTACGCAAAGAATTGCAAATATTGTTTGTTCATGTTTTGGCGAAAGAAGGAAGCCTTCTTCTCCTGGGCATTTTGTCGAACACTTTGTAAGTATCAGTTCGTTCCTGCTGACACTTTGAAGCAACTGTCTGAAGTCGCCGTTTACTAGGGTTGAATTGTAATATTTCAGCAGTGTTATGCCCGTGCATATAATGGAATATTTCAAAAAGTATCTACAAGATTATTTTATTTAGAGCCCGTTTGGCTTTGCTTATTTTTAAGTGCTTACAAGCAAGTGCTGCTTATAAGTAAAAAATTATTTTTAAACTAGTAATAAATAAATAAATATGTGTTCGAATAATATGTACTCATAAAATATTGACATGTTTGGCAAATAAGTGTTACAAGTAACAATAGTAGTTAAAATGATTAAAAAATGCATGTTATCGTAATTTTCTAATCATTTTTAATGACAAACAAGTCTTTTTGTTTACTTTAAAAAAAAGTTGTTTCCCACTTGCTTTTCTTTCGACAGCTTATAAGCAGCCTTTTAAATTACTTATAAGCAAATTTGCCAAAATTACTTATAAACAAAATTGCCAAACATGTTAATTTTTATTTTTGGCTTATAAACTTGTTTGACCAGCTTATAAGCAAAGCCAAACACCCTCTTAGTTACATTATATAGTATGATTCAATTCATTCAACTCCTAACAACATAACTAAAAGAATATAATATATAATTACGTTGTTGTAAGACTATAAGTATGTATTTTGTTTTAGAGGATACTTGGCTTTGCTTTTTTAGTGCCTATAAGCACTTTGACAATAAAAAATATGTATATGTATATATATATATATATTTTTAAATGCTTATAAACACCTAAAATAAGCAAAGCCAAACACCCTCTTAGTATGTACTAGTATTTTCCTAGTGTGATGCACAAGATTTTATGTTAATGTGATATTATAAGTAGTATTTTGTATTTACTAATGAATTGTATTTCAATTTATATACTTCCTAGTGTTTAAATAGATTGTGATATTTATATATTATAAGAGAAGATACATACCTTTTAAGTTATATCACGTGTCAATTCTTTAATTAATCCAACTCAGCACTTTATTATTAATAATTTTCTTCATTAAAGTAATGTCCTTCATCAAAATAATTTCCTTATTTAATGAATTTCCTTCATCAAAATAATTTCTTAATTTAATAAATTTATTCCGAATCTATATATAATATAAAGTAGAATATATATCTTTTTTGTCAATACCAAATGAAAAAATTTTGGTAAATCACAAATTGGGAGGAAATTCAAGTTTTTGTTAAACTTCCTTCATCAAAATAATTTCCCAATTTAATTAATTTCCTTCATCAAAATAATTTTCTAATTTAATAAATTTATTCTCAATCTATATATTATATAAAGTAGAACATATATATTTTGTGTTGATACTAAATGAAACAATTTTGGTAAATCAAAATTTGAGAATTAATTTAAGTTTTTGGTAAACTTCCTTCATCAAAATAATTTTCTAATTTAATGAATAATAAAAAGTAAAATAGTTATGCCATGTAAGCGCTGACATGACACTCTTACAATATTAAAAAATATATATAACTTTTACATATAGTACAGATATGTTATTAGCGGGGTGGAAGGAATTATAAGTGTGCATGTGCAATGAATGCCGCATAAACTAATATAACAAGTAATAGAAGTTAAACTGCATACCGATGCAAATAATATTATACAAATTAAGTAAAAATATCATTAATTTTCAAGCATAAAAAAATATCACAATATCAATTGAATTGTAAAGTAAAGTTAACGAAATAATTGACCCGTACAATGAAACAAAGAGAACGAGGAAAAAAAAAACTAATTATTGAATCTAAATAAGACTATAGAAAATGACAAAGTAATGGTTCAACAAGTTCCACGAAATAAATAGAAAAGATATTTTACTTCATCGTTTAACAAATATATATAGAGCATTATATAATGTTTAGTTAGAATTTTATCAAATGAAGAGAAAATAGAAAGAAACAAAGAAAAAATTACAAAAGACAACTAATTAATAATTTTAAATAAATTTATAGGTTTATGTCTACATCTTATTAAATGAAAAATAAAGAGAAAAAAGTTACAAAAAAATAAGTAACTACCTATTTCGAATAAAACTTTAAAAAAAATGCAAAATAAAGAAATAAAAAATATCTTTCTCCAATATAAAAAAAATCCAACCCTCCTGAAAATACTAGTTATAAAAATGAAAAAATGACCCGTGCAAATACTCTAGAATGCACACATACCTCACCGAAAAGAATACTTCTGCATATCACATCAGCCAAGCTTCTAATTACTACTGTTTTCCCTTTAAAAAACCACCCCTGGAATTTAAAAATTCTGCAAGAAGAAAAAAGAAAAAAAAAAAAACAAAAACAAAAGTGCGCCACTGTTGATTCCAATGACATCAACAGGCAACAACAACGCCACCGCACCGCTCCTCCGGCCGCGGCAGGAGTCCACGTCACCCTCCCGCCAAGCCACGCTGGCGGTCCTGTTAGGCCGTGTTACGGGGCGCCGCGCCGCCGGCGGGCCGATGTTGGTCCGCGAGACGGCGGCTCGAGAGCTGGAGGAGCGCCGAGCTGACTGGGGATACTCGAAGCCTGTTGTAGCCCTAGACATCATGTGGAACATGGCCTTCGTTATCGTCTCCATTATCATGGTAATCTGTTCGGTTAAGGAGAAACCTAATGTCCCGATTAGGGTTTGGATTTGTGGGTATGCTTTGCAGTGCTTTGTTCATGTTGTTCTGGTGTGGTTCGAGTACCGAAGGCGGCATCGTAGTGTTGGCGCCAGAGGGAGGTCGAGGTGGAGGGCGAGAGCTTTTCGCGACGAGGAAAGGGTAGGAGAGAGTGAAGATGAAGAGGATCAGGAGAGCTTTGGAGTTGGGGTTTCAGGGGTTTCCACTCAGTCCAGGTCAGCTTAGCTCAGCTCATCTCTCTCATAGCTTTCATTAACAATTTGTTTAGTTTATTTTTTTCATTTTTGAAAATACTTACTTTCTCTGCTACTCCACACACGGGTTTAAGAATTTCAGGCTAATTCTGAGTTTCTGCGTTTAGCAACATGGGTTTTGAAGAATTTTAGGCTAATTGGAATCAGGTCCTTTCGGTACTTATGTTTTGTTTGTCGATACGAGTTTAAGCATTTGGGTTGGTTAATTAGGCTTAATGTGTAATTGGTGTCATGGTAGTTCCACTTTTTGTTGGTTTTCATATTTCATATATTATTCAATCATCACGCAAGTTACTGCGGCTGGCACTAGTTAGTTAGATTAAAAAAAGGTGCTTGTAGTTTCAAAAACTTCTAATAACATAGGTGTGTTTACTTAGTCCATATCAGCTAGCTAATTTTTGTCTCTGTTTCACTTCATAGCTTTTACTAACAATTTGTTTAATTCGTGTTATGGTTGGAACGAATTAGGATTTCCACTATTGGCTACTGGGCTTAAGCACTTTGCGATGGATGTGTTGACAAACTAGGCTATTAGTTGGACATGGGTAGTTTAGCATGAAGAACGAGAAGCCATAACAATAGAAACCGTGCCAAAGAAACGCGATTCCATTCTTTGTCTAAACTCATAACCTAAAAGAGGTTTAAACAATTTCTTTGAGGAAGAATAGTTGGCATTGAAAAGGATTGCAAGCTTTTGGCTTGCTCATCCTTCTGACCTATTGGAGATTGATGAAGTTTATCATTGCTATAGAAGATGTGGAAGTTTAAGGATAACTGTACATTGGTGGCTACCTAAGGAAACTTTGATTTGATTGGCCCTACAGCAAACATAAGAAACTCTGATTTGATCCACCTCAAGGCTGGTAGGCATCTGACTCAAGCAGCCGGTGAGCAAGATTGAACGGATCCATAACATTAAAACCTTGTGGAGTGCATAAACCCCTTTAGACATAAAGCAGTGAATATTGGGCCGTTACGGCTTTGCAGAGCAGAAGAATGCATGGTTTTTACATGCACTCGATGGGATTGATGTTCCCAGTCCTCCTCCCTCTAAACTACTTTACCTTGGGCATTTTAATACTTGTATGTTCTGCATGTTTCAAATAATCTTGCTATCATACCTCAAGTTACTGCAGCGGTTAGAAGAAAAGGCCGCATTTTTTAATTTAAAAATTTTAACAACATAGGTATCTTTATTAGATTTGTTTAGGATATTGAGTTAGTGAGGCATGCAAAGTATTATTTTAAGCGAAAAGTATGGTATAGCAGCATTTCCGAGCAAGCCTCTGGGATCTCCTCTAGTCGTAATTAATTTGTACTCTCATGCTTCAAAGCCAAGTATAACTTTCAAAGCTAAGTATTACTTAGTAGAGTTTAATGTGTTCTCTCATATATCCATTGATGCCTTCTGGTAATAGTCTCTTAAAGCCTGTCATTTACTCTTGTAGCAACTGCTTGCATCATTAGTCTCTTCTTGACCCATGATTGATTTACTGATTTTCAGTATGGCTAAAAGATGTGAATCTGTCAACACAATGATATCATTTCTCTGGTGGATAGTTGGCTTTTACTGGGTGGTCTCTGGTGGTGAAATCCTATTGCAGAGTGCTCCACTTCTCTATTGGTATGTACAAAATCAGTTCCCTTTGTTGGAGTCACATTTTATGTTAGTTTAATGGACCTATCAGATCTCTTCTCCCTGCATCGGAACATTTGTTTTCAGTTCCTGAGAAGGAAAGAAATTTTAGGTGCTGAAATTCATGGAAAGAACTTTAAGTTTTCAGTGCACAGAAAGCATGTTTCTCTCGAGCGTACTGATATTTTGCTCCCTAGGGTTTGATCTTTCCTCTACGTGTGCTGAAGATGATCATACGTTGGTTTTCTCACTAATCCTTGAAGCGGCGGAAGAAAATAAAGGAATAGGACTGAATTCAATCATTTGTTTATATGTAATTATTTATAATCTTCAGCTTTTCCCTCTTCTATGCCTTTACATCTTCCCGCTGACAACAAAAAGGATGAGATAAGAGAAAGAAAACCATAAATGCAAAAAATCCAAAAGCAAATAGCATACATAATCATCAACTGTTAAGTTCTTTTTTCGATTAAATTTCCTCACTTCTCTAACTTTTGGCTCTATTCTGCATTTGCTTGCCAAACAAATGAATGGCGAAGTTATATTTACCTAATCTAAGTTGTAAGAAATCATGGGTTCTCACTCTTTCTAGCTGGTTATATTCATTTCATTAGAACTTATGGTTAATATTTGTAGCTTAGCCATAGGTCAAGAGATTGAGAAAATGCCTTATTTACTTTAAAAGTTTAAACCATTCTTTTTGTTGCTATACTTGGAATAGTAAACTAACTATATAAGATATGGTGTTAGCATGACAACATTTTACGTACATGCAAATGGCAAGACAGTTAAAGATAGTGATGCAAAGCCTGACACCAAAACTAGCAAACACATAAAACGAAGGTGGCTGTGTAATGGCATAGCTCCAATGCCACAAAAGAGAACATTTTACGCCTCTTTTTAACCTAAAGCTGTATGTTTGCTGTAAGATATTTGACCTTTCCCTTGAAGTGCTATTGAAAAGTTAGTTTGCTCAAAGGAACTTATTTTGTTGAGTAACAGGATGTCAAGCAGCAGACCAGATGAAATGGTTCCTTGCTAGTAGTAAGAATAAAGAAATGTTTAGTAAAGAAATATTAATGTATTAAAATTTAGAGATTACCATTAGAGAGTCTTTTAGTAAAACTGTAAAAGATGCTTTCTCTTGATTTAGTGATTTGTATATTCTTGGTTCTACTAGAAGGGAGACTTGGTGTCTTTCAATTATAGATCTCATCTATGATCACCTTGGGTGCAGTGGACCGAGTCTATTCATCTTAATTACTATTTCGTGTGTATGAATTTGACAGAAATGATAGTGTGGCCGGTGAAAAATGCTTGTACTTATGTCATTCGGAAGGAAAAAGGAGTCAACACACAAGATATATGTTATGTGTGCATGCATATCTAACATTATCTGCAGAACGACACCCACAGATCTTGACCTTGAGGTATTGCAGGTTGGCTGTGGTATTTCTGGCATTCGATGTGTTCTTTGCCATCTTTTGTGTGGTTTTGGCATGTTTAATAGGGATTGCTCTTTGTTGCTGCTTGCCTTGCATTATCGCAATTCTGTATGCCGTTGCAGGCCAGGTAAGATATGTGAACATCAATTATGTTTTGGGGCGGTATATGGGTATGAGTGACTGTATTGTTCCCTTCAATGCACAGGAGGGTGCATCAGAGGCAGACCTTAGTGTCCTCCCCAAGTACAGTTTCCTAGCATCTAAGGATGAGGAGAAGCCAGGTGTTGGAGCTGGTAGAATGGTCCCTATTGAAACAAGCAGTGCATACCTGGCTAATGAGCGTATTATTTTAGCTGAAGATGCAGTAAGTTTGTTTTTGTTTTCACTTTTATCAGTCATCAAGGAATAAGGATATTGACACTACTACTTAGTTGGTGTTGTAGTCATTATTGTCTCTTGACATATTCTTGGAACTTAACTAAAACACTTAGGGTGCTCCCTTCCTCTCATCTAATTCATTATCTTCTCTAAATCTTGCAAAGATATTTATGGGGTTAATTTAATATTACTATGTTCTGAAGTCATGAAATCAAATCACAGTTACAATAGCAGGCTTAATCGTCATATCACTGCCATCAACTTTTGGTTGTTTCTGTTTTCTACTTAATAGGAATAGATGTGAAAAGAAGATAATAAACTACTTGATGCAGTGGAGAATGGTAAACACCATTTTTCAAGGAGATGCAGAAAATGTCAAAACTCAACTTTAAATTTTAGATATGTGAATATCTGGTTCAAGAATCTATAGTTTTTCCCTGTTTAACCATTTTTCTCGTGCTTACTCGCAACCTTTGCACCTTAACTGAACCAGAAAATGATTTTATTTTAGGTATATAAAAATTTAATTATTCTGAAATTGTGTGCTTAATTGCTAAAGTGTGTCTAGGCTCCTCCAGGCCAATTACATTGCTTTTGGCAACTTACAAATCAAAATTCTTATATTTGAACTGGTCGGAAAATTCAATCTTACTAGTAAAAATTCCAGTGTCTTTGATCTTTGCCTTCCCCAACATGCCTTTTGGTGCCTCCACCATATACCTGTTACATTGGGTAATAGGGATCCAGCTTCTCATTTAACAAAGTTTCTTTCAGTTTTCTTTTTCCCTTTTTTAACGTAGATAGTTTTTTCCAAGGTGACCAGTTGGGTACTGACTCTATACGATCTTTTGTGGTTATCTTCGTGGATATAAGGGGTCAGTTATTGGCAATCTGGTATTACCTTTAGAAGTTTCATATATCTGAATATTGACCTCTACATATTATATAGACGTCTACGGTTGTGTATTCCCTTTTCCTTTCATATATCTTTTAACTCCGCCCCCCTAACACAATCCCCAATCCCAATGGGATTTCAACCCAGGTTGTCATTGTTGGGAAGTACTCTCAACCACTTGAGTAACTTCTTAATCCATTTCGGATTTTATAGTTATTAATTCAGTAAGAATTGAGAAGATGAGTACTGATATAGATTGATAAAAGAACTGTCACCTTGCAATGTCTGACTGGAACAAGTGTGTTTCTGTCATTTCTTGTTTTCTCTCATCTCGGTGTCTTGAGAACTTCCGTCTCAACCTTTTCCTTTATTTCCTGTAGGAATGCTGTATATGTCTCTGTCCATATGAGGATGGGATAGAACTTAATGCCCTGCCTTGTAATCATCATTTCCATTCTACCTGTATTGTGAAATGGCTGAAGATGAATGCAACATGCCCTCTTTGCAAGTACAACATTCTCAAGGGCAATGAACAGGTCTAAAGCAGGCTGAAAAAGAAGCATAAGTGCTGGCCCTTCGGCTGCTCAGTTCCGCTTCTTCAATGTGTATGTACAGAAGACTGAAGGCTAGAAATACAGGCTCCAAATATTTGTCAGAATAAGAATCATCATTTGTTTACCGAGCGTCGATTTGTATATCAGCTTTTGGAGACTAGTTGCTGGTTCTTGCCTCTGAAATAATTCCTACTCTAATTAATGGCAGAATGGAACTTCCAGGCTCGGAGCTTGTATAAATTCGTCTAATCTGCATCAAGTTTGTATGTATAGTAATGACTTGGTATCGGAACTGAAAGAACATTGTAACCTGATGATTTTGCATAGTGAAATACGTTGCAGTTTTAGCGATCCTTAGATGGACTTTAATTTTCAATGTGTTTCTTCTCGTAAAAAGTTTGTTTCAGTGTCGCCCTTCGAGAAAGAGTCCAGGAATGAGGATCTTTATAACGTCATAATCTTATGATACTACATGTAAGATTAAATAGTTGTGAAGTGTATACACTATTTCATTATAATTGTATTAATAAGTTAATAATTATCATTTTTTTAATAATTTTGTAAATCGTAGAAGTTAAATTTTCTCATCTATGAAAGATCCAAATCTAAACGATCATCTTTGTTGATAGGCCTTTATGCAGTGGCGCCGATAAGCAACAAGAGAAGATTAGACTGTATTTGTTTGAAATGGAATTGGTATTAAGGCTCCATCTTTTTCACAGAAAATGTCTTTTAGAAAAACAATTTTTTTGAAAAACATTTTTGAAATTTTTTTGTGTTTGGTTTCTTGAGAAAAAGAGTCAACAAAAAAATATTTACTTAGTCAATAGAAAACAACTTCTTTTTCAAGAAAAAGTGACTTCTATTTTTCAAAAGAGAAGTCATTTTTCTAAAGTTTATCAACTCCAATTCCATACGTACACCTTTACACACACACACCACACATACAAATACCAGTCTATGTACTATGCTCTCATGCACAACTATATTAAGCTACTTTTTAGATTGCTTTAAGGCTCCTCTAGGCGACTTAAAAGAAGTTAATATTATTTTATGTGGTCACAGAAGCACTAAGTCAAATTTTAGGATTGTTCCTACATTGCAAGACGTTCGGGTTTTTGGGCCTTTCCAAGACTAGCGGTTCGGTTCTCTGTGGAAGTTTAGTG
The DNA here is from genome assembly GCA_028554755.1 of Cordia subcordata. NCBI lineage: Eukaryota > Viridiplantae > Streptophyta > Magnoliopsida > Boraginales > Cordiaceae > Cordia > Cordia subcordata. Next base: position 14,805,311 of record JAPTOF010000005.1, on the reverse strand, counting down.
GGAGGCCTGCTTAGGTAAGGGGGCATCACTGGGGGCGGGGGAGGGAAGAATCTTCCTTGCCCCCTCTGAGAGTTCCAAAAAGAGTCCAAAGAGTTAGTTATCTTCCTCATTTTTCAAGAAAAAGGCTCCAGTTAAGAAAATGATCCGTATGAAGTCACTTTTTTTACTCTAGCATGCCTAGGTCCTTGAGTTCGTATATCTCTATCAAGGGGAAAACTGATCGGTGGTAGCTCCTAGGTCACACCACGCTTACTCAAGGCCTTCCAGTTCACTAGTAGCTGGTGTGAATTACAACCATCTTGTCACCAAAGATCCTTCGGGGCTCATGTCTCTTTGGGAAAAGGTCCGCTGAACCAGTAAGATTTACCTCCAAAAATCTACTTGATATTTCTGTCATATACAATAATCTGAAAGCCACTTCGAAGTCCTCCAGAAGCTCTTTGTTTTATTGATAGAACCCGGACAAAAGTAGTTATAAATGTAGCTTTCTCTCCTCGCTATTCCTAACCTTAGAAAGGAATAGAGTAAGGGGCGTATCTTTTCTCCTTGTCTATCTGTCTCGCTATTCCCGATAGGGAATAGAGTAAGGGACGCCCTTCAATGGTCTCTCTCATCTTGCAATTCCTTCTAGGAATTGGGTAAGGGAGGACTACTTCCTAAGTTCCTGGGAAATCTCCCTCCCGCAATTCCCAAGGTTAACACCACATTTCTCAAAAGACCTATTACAGGAAGGGGCTTAACGACAAAACGACTGTGATTTGCCCTAACCGACCTATGAACTAAAAGTTGGGAGAATGGAAAGGTAGCCTAGAATCTTCTACCAGTAGGGTTCCCTTTTCTACGAAAATAGCTCATAGAAAGGAAGTAGACACGCCAGGCGAAAAAGGTGGCTCTATATGAATCAACTTTCTTGTAGGGGCTTGTTTCTCGGACATCGTACGAGGACAACAACTTGGAGCAGGAACTCTAACTCCTAACTCCAAGCTCTAATCTCGTGCATTCAAAAAATAAGGTCTCCATAGGACAGTTTCGGTGGTGAACCAAAACAGAGCTTCGGCCCTCATCAGGGGAGATGCATAGTACTCTATATTACATAGAAGAGGGATAATAGGGGTATACTTAAGAGATTAAAAAGAAGCGTTCGAGAGAGATTTGAGATTCCGTAAGTAACTCTATGCTAAAAAAGGCTTGGAAGAAGAAAATGAAATACGAACAACTGCGCTAGTCGTAATAAATCAACTTTCATGCTAGTTCTTGCTCCATCATTAAAGTTCCATTTCAAGGTCTATTGACTATGATACTTTCTGTTTTGTCGAGTTTTGCTTTGGTCTCTGGTTTGATGGTTGTATGTGCTAAAAATCCGATACATTTCGTTTTGTTTCCCATCCCAATCTTTTGTAACACTTCAGGGTTACTTTTTTTGTTAGGTTTCGACTTCTTCGCAATGATCTTCCCAGAGTTCATTTAGGAGCTATAGCCGTTTCATTCCTATTCGTTGTTATGATGTTCCATATTCAAATAGTGGAGATTCACGAAGAAGTATGGCGCTATTTACCAGTGAGTGATATTATTGGATTGATTTTTTGGTGGGAAATGTTCTTCATTTTAGATAATGAAAGCATTCCATTACTACCAACCCAAAGAAATACAACCTCTCTTAGATATATGGTTTATACAGGAAATATATGAAGTTGGACTAATTTGGAAACATTAGGCAATTAACTTTATACCTACTATTTCGTCTGGTTTTTGGTTTCTAGTCTTATTTTATTAGTAGTCATGATCAGGGCTATAGTACTGACTATGCATAGGGCTACTAAGGTGAAAAGACAAAATGTATTCCGATGAAATGCTATTAATTTTAGGAGGACTATAATGAGGAGAACGACAAACTTACTCACTATTTACTAAAGGGAAAGTAGCGTCGATATTTGTTCAAATCTAATTTGTGAAATGGCTTTCTTGGTTATATAAATGTCTTGACGCTTCCATTTTCTCGTTCAAATGACTATTCTATAGTAGAGAATGGAAGGATAAAGTCTTCAACAAACTCTTCCGTGCACTAATATTGTACACCTACATGTAACCAAACTTCACGTGCTCGGACCAAAAAATAATTAACATAAACAAAACCTAAAAACGCTGAAAGCTTTTGCGTCTTAGCTTCCTTCTTATTCTTTCGTTTATCGTTGGAACAAAAATCAAAATCCAAGATTGACCACAGCTTCAGCTCAAAACAAGGCAAACAGACTTCTGATCGAGCGCTTCTTCATTAGTTGATCGTGAAGGGATATATATATAGCACGTCAATGATCAAATCTAAAGTTGCAAACATATTGTGAACATGTAAGTTTAATTTTGGATGATTAAAGTTTGTGCAAATATGTTCCTTTAATTTTGTGAAAATTAATAGATAAACTGGTGAAAATCAAAATATGGATTTGCAAAAAGAAAATATAATATCATCTGAACATTTAAGCGTAATTTTGTGAATTTTAACATTTAGTTATTATGTTAAAAACATGTTAGTTGTGCTATGGAAATTCATTATAAATTCTATGCACATTCATGATATAAAACATTTTAGATTTATTTCATGAATATTTAAGGTTATCATTAATATATAATCTTGTGAAAAATCAAAATATGAATTTCTAAATACTATCATTATATTATTTCATGAATATTTAAGGTTGAAACTTAATTTAGTGAACATTCAAAAACATAACTATGAAAAGACGAAAGGACCCCTCTAAAATTAACTTGATTTCTGAATACAATATTTAAGACACCTCTAAACAATAATAAGAATAATTTGACTATTCTTTTAAAACATTGCAGACTAATATGGAATTTTATTTTTTTAAATACCAAAAGTTAATTCGAATATTTTTGTAGAATTCTAAGAATTAATTTAAATATTTTAAAATAATTTAAAAAAATGGCAAATCAATTGGAAAATTGGCCCTTTATTGGATGACCCGATCCAGTATTTGCGTTTAATCCCTTTATTATTCGCAAACCAAAACCCCCTCCCCCTCCCTAAATAATATATTAAGCCTTTTGCTTCTTCTCAATAATTCTTCTTCTTCTTCTTTTTCTTCTCGTTTGTTCTTGTTTCTCCGTAGACTAAGGCCGCGTTTGGCTGCTGCAATAATGTTCGAAGGTCTTGTTCGCCAACTCATTCTTGGTTATCTCGGCCAGTATATTAAAGATATCCAAAAAGAGCAGCTTAAAATCACCCTTTGGAACGGTATATTACTTTACTTTTCCTGTATATATACACACACACATATCTATATACATATATATGTGTGTGTGTATGGATGTGTGTGTATATGTATATTTATATATATGTCTATGTATATATGTGTATATATATTTATGTATATGTATATATATATATATGTCTTGGTTTTAGATGAGATGAATGGTGTGCAGCCTCGGTTATTGGAAGTTCATGCCTTCAACTCTCACCAACACCAATTTGTAAAAGCGCCTTCATGTGTAAGGCTCATAAAGAAAACTAATCTAGCCTATCCGTGAGGTGTGTTGAAGACATTAAATAAAGTAATACGAAAAACCCGCTTAATTTTTAGACGTGGTGGCGTATGTAGGAAGAACAAGAGTAGTCGAGTAAATATGAAAGTCTCTCAGTATTATCTTGGTGTGGCAACTTAAATGTTGAAACGAGCTTTTTCAAAACTATAGTTGATGGTACGAAATCCATGTTATATTTTCTTTTGGAATTGATTCTTCATATAGATGTAGTGGAGGTTTACTTTTCGATAGTTTATTGATAATAGACATGATTGCTTTTAAAGGACTGTTTTGCAAGAAGAATTTCACTAAGTATACATGTTCCTGAATCATTTGAAGCATGACCATCATCTTGGATAATGCTAATCTACTATAGTGTTTCTTTTTCGTTTATTATTTTGTTTAGCATACTTCGAGTTTAAAATGTAATTGTTTTCCGTGTCTTTCTTCTAGTTGTTGCTGTGTCATTTCTTTAGTACATTGATCACATTTTTACCAAATTCTGGTCATTCGGCTGAAGGGTGATTCTGAATTTGTTTTGCAGAAGAAGTGCTATTGGAAAATGTTGAGCTGATTCTTGAAGCTTTTGATTATCTGCAGCTGCCATTTGCACTCAAGAAAGGCAAATTTTTCTTCCCCTTCATTTGTACTTTTGGGCTCAGGAATGCTAGTGAGAATGATGATAATGACTTATTTTATTTATCTTTAAAGTGGTAGGACCAAGCCGTGTGGAATTTAAGCAGTGCTGTCTTATTGCAAGGTTTTATGTGCATAGTCTAAATACTGGTAGTTGAGCTACAGGGAGGCAATGGCATTGAAAGAAAAGTCCGTAGCATGCAAGCTTCTTAGGAAGAGGAAACCTGAAGGAGCTTGCAGCTGGGCTTCAGGCCAACAAGACTTATGTTCTGCTTTGCTGTTATGGTGATCTTATGGTTGAAATCATGGACTTCATCATTTCCTTTCTTCTAAAATATTTTATAAGATTGATGTCTTGAACAGGTTCTTCATTTCTTTCTTACATTGCTGTAGTTGCGCTTGCTGCCAGTTTAGCAGTTCTCAGCCTCTCTTCCTTTTAACGGCTAGATTGCAACTTTGTTATTGTCAGAAATTCTTGCTAGGGGGATTTTACTTGGCCTTCTTCACTAATGGATTGTGTATTTAGTGAAGCTACTAGGATTACGATTATGGGTCCTATTTTCATTATCTTCACTTCTTGCAATTCTTCTTTGGAAATGTTGATACCATTTTATCTTCTTTTATTCCATTTGTTGCCTTCTTTTTTAGGTGGATTTTCCTAGTGTTTAGACATTGTGGTCTTACGTATTACAGTTCAAGCTTGAATATATCACATATTTGCTAGGTAACATCTTCTGCGTACAGGTCATGTGGGGAAGTTAAGCATCAAAATTCCATGGAAAAAACTGGGTTGGGACCCCATCATAATCATATTGGAAGATGTAGTAATTTGTGCCTGTCAACGAGAGGACAGAGAGGTACTTTTCTTTTGGGTTCTTTTTGCTTGTATGTAAAAGCTGTCTACTACATGGTCTTTATTGAGGACAAGAATATTGTAACATAAAAGCTGTCTACTACAAGAATATTGTAAAAGCTATCACTACTGAATAGTTTCTGGTACAATAGGATACTTAGATGCTTCCAAACTTGCACAAAAAGCAAGTGCTACTAAGCACATGCGCATAACTAACTTTGACCAGATACATTACAGCTGGTCTTTAACTAACTATTACAAATAACAACTGAATTACTTAATTGCCTAACTTGTGGTTGATCTGTTGTGCTCTCCTTATCGGCCCCCATCAAGCTGAGCTTGGGAATAGCCAAGGGAAGCTTGCCTCTTAGATATTGATAGGTGGAGATGGGAAGAGCCTTAGTTAGAATATCTGCCAGTTGAATTTGAGTTGAAATGTAAGAAATGAGCAGCTTCTTAGCTAAAAGCTGTTCCCTGGCAAAGTGACAATCAATGTTAATATGCTTGGTTCTGTTGTCTTGAACAGGATTGGCTGCTAGGCAAGGGCATACTGATTATCACAAAATAGGTGAGGTGTAAGAATAGATACACCAAATCTTGAAGAAGAAAAGAGGGCCATTTTAGCTCAGCAGCTAGCAGCTATAGATGCTAGACTTCTATTTTCAGCCTCTATAGATGATCTAGACTGTAGGTTGTCTTTTAAAACACCAAGAAATCATGTTATGACCCAGAAAAATGGCATACCCAGTGATGTACCTCTTAGTCAAGGGATCAGAGGCCTAATCAGCATCGAAGAAGGCTTTAAGCTGAAGAGGAACAGTTGGTTAGTTGAACTCCACTAGTGATTGTGCCCTGTACATATATGAATAGCCTTTTATATAGATATAGAGTTGTTCTAACTAATAAGGCAAAATAGTGCAATGTAGGATTGTGGATGTACTGACAAATAGTGTTTAGAGCATATTGTATGTCTGGCCTTGTTAACATTTAGAGCTTCAGCAAGACTTATAAAAGAGAGGGTAGGGAATAAGGTTGATCTGCACAAAAGAGCCTGGACGAACTAGAGACTGCAGGAGTAGGTTTCGGCTCTCAACTTGCCATGCCAGCTTTATTAAATAAATCTGTGGCATATTTATGTTGATATAGGATGAAGCCACTGTAATTATAGCTGACCTCTAGTCCCAGGAATAAGACAATTGCCCCAAATTTTGATTGCAAATTCAGTGCCTATTAGTTTCATAAAAGTGGTCATAACGGGAAGAGAAGACCCTGTGGGAATAATAAATCTGTGGCATATTTATGTTGATATAGGATGAAGCCACTGTAATTATAGCTGATCTCTAGTCCCAGGAAATAAGACAATTGCCCCAACCTTTTGATTGCAAATTCAGTGCCCATTAGTTTGATAAGAGTGGTCATAACAGGAAGAGATGACCCTGTGAGAATAATATCATCCACATAGGTGAGTACTACCCAGATATATGTGGAACATTGATAAACAAAGAGCGAATTGTCTGCTTGGCTGCATTTAAAACCCTGCCTCTAGGATCCTGTTTCAATCCGTAAAAGGACTTTTGTAGAAGACAGTCATGATTAGGATACGTAGAGTCGAGAAATCCTTGAGGGTACTGCATGTACACCTCTTCTTGAAGAGCTCCACATAGGAAAGGTTGGAGACATTCAATTGCTTCATAGACCAACCATAAATGCAATGCAACATGTATTACAAGTCTGATTGTAGAGATTTTAACCACTGGACTAATGGTCTCTGAATAGTCTATGCCATATTCTTGATGATACTCCTTAGATACAAGCCTGGCCTGTGTCTAGCAACGGATCAATCAGCATGCCTTTTGATTCTAAACCTACCTATAGGTTCTCTGTTGGGTTACTTATGACCTATAGTTCTCTGTTGGGTGGTAAAAGGAACCAGAGTCCAATTCTTTTGCTGCTGCAGAGCATGAAACTTTTCTTCCATAGTCTTTTGTCAAGAAAGGTTCTTGGCAACTTCTTTGTAGGAAGTAGGTCCCGTAGTAGGTTCTTAGCAACTTCTTTGTAGCAACATTACTGATATTATAAAGTGGAGGTTTCAAAGAACCTGTCTTTGATCTTGTGAACATGGGGTGAGAACTACCTTGTCTAGCAGGCTGTAATGCTATAGGAACAATGTTGTTAGAGCCACTATCACATGAACTAAGTGACCTATCTGCAGAAGTAGTAGGTGCTACAGGCTCAGTAGTACTAGGAATAGATAAGGAGTTGGAGGCCCGAAGGGGACCTGTAAGGACTGACCAGAGGAAAAATGAGGTAAGCTTTGGTGGTCAGAAGTAGATGTTGAAGAATCAGAGAATGGTGAAGAAATACCAGAGGCCTTAAAACGTGTAACCTGAGAAAATATAGGAGGAGAAACATTGGAGACTCCTGGAGAAGCTCAAACAGGAAGAGTAGAAGAAGAAGAGGCAGACTAAAAGACTGATTCAAAGATTTAATATGCCTGCAAAATTGCACCGTTTAGTGTTAGTGTTGTAGTACTTACAGCCCTTGGTGTAGTAGAATAACCTAGAAAAATACAAGGAGCCGGGAATGGGTCTAGGTTGGAGCTTGTGTTTGGTGTAAGGTCTCAACCAGGGAAAACACAAACATCCAAAGACTTTGAGGAGTGAATAATTTGGAGTTTTGTTATAGAGATATTTATAAGGGGTTTTATTGCAAAGAATTGGCTTTGGCATTCTATTAATCAGATAATTGGCTCTAGCTAAAGCCTTTAGCCAGAAATAAGAAGGGACAGAGGCTTGATGAAGCAAAGCTGAGACTGTTTCGATTTAATGCATATGTTTCCTCTCAACCTTTCCATTCTGTTCAGGGACATAGGGCCAGGTTGGTTGGTGAATAATGTCATGTGTTTGAAGATAAAGGCTAAAAGACTTGTTGACAAATACAACCCCATTATCAGTTCTGAGAACTTGAGCTTAAAAGCAAACTGATTTAGAATCATGGCATTGAGAGGGGAAAAAAATACAGAAAGAACATCAGACTTTGCTGTAAGAGGATAAATCCAAGAAAACCTGGAAAAACTATCAACAACCACCACATAGTATTGATAATTCTGAGAAGATGGGGACCTAGAAAAAAATTTCCAGCAAAACATTTTCCTGCAAACAAGTGGAGCCTGAATTATATGATGGCCTAACTTGTGCTTGATCTGTTTGTGCTCTCCTTATTATGGAGCAGCTTTAGTAATAAACAAGGAAAACTTGAAGATTTGGTTTATAGTGAATCTCTATTGATGGAAAACATGTCCACAAATCGTTAATCTTCTTTTGTAGACCATTAGCATACAACATCGACAAAATCGAGCATTGTCCAGATTAGATTAGCAATATTGGATTTGAATGATGTAAGAACCATTATATTGAATGGATCATTAACATACTTGTTCACGGTGGGTAGCACTTTTATTGAATCCAGATATAGATATCTATGCTACTTCTCAAAAGAAAATATCTATGAAATATGGATTTGAATTTTCATCGTCTCTTTTGAAAACTTTAGTACTCAAAAGAAAAATGAAGGGCTACTTTAGCATGCTATATCTTCTGATGGGTTAAAAAAGTGCAGATTTATTATCGACTATGAGTTTCCTGGTATTTATTTGATCCTATAAATTGCTCCTTGAAAAGTGCAAGAAGCTGTTTCTGAGCTCCTTCAATCTATTAACGTTTCAATGTCCAAGAAATTTAAGTGAATGACCTTCTTAGATCTTTACAGCACAAAGTACTCAACTATTTTAAACCTAGTCTTGAGTGGATAGTATTTTCTTTTTAATAAATTCTTTTACTTGTCTTTTGTCTTTCATTGGAGAATCTATATGCATCTTTTTTATCTTGGCCTTGTTAGTGGAGTGCGGATGCAATTGAAAGGAGAGAATTTGCTGGCAAAAAGGCCAAACTCGCTGCAGCAGAACTTGCAAAATTATCAAGACGTGTATGTGGTAAGCAATTTGATATTCATCTTTCTGCTAGTTTTGCTCAATATTAATAGTAGTGCTTCAACAACCCCCCACCCCCAGTGCCACCCACCCCGCCACTATCCCTCCGCAATGAGAATAAGAAGACCTGCAGATTCTTTGAGATAGTACCTCGAAAAAATTCAGTTGGTTTTTGGTCCGACATGAAATTATGGAATATCTGAAAGAATGTAACAAATTTGGGGAAAATGCTCGTTAATATTTAAGGCTTTCACAGTAATTTTCATTAAAAACTGTAATATACATACTTTAGGCGGCCATTTGGAAAAAGGAATTTTTTCCTTGAAGAATCTCTATGCGTTCCAAGTAGTGTTGAAGTAATATAGTGACTTCAGGGAATACGAGGTCTTATGGACTAAATTAAATTGTGTCTCTAGTACCTAAGAAAATCTCAATCTGGTGCTCGAAGTTATAATCTTGACCACCTTAATGGATAATGTTTTACTCCAGATTGGTCCTTTACGAAATGATAGTTAAATTCTCAATCAGGCTTGTGTTGCTTAAAGCTTTTCATTGACACAACTGCAGAAATGCAATGCTTTTACTTCACATCCCTTTCCCTATTCTACCCATATTTCAGCACTCTCTACACTCTTTTACATGGAAACTGCTAAAAGAGAAAAACAAAATCCTACAGCTTCCTATTATTTTGTGAATCAAATTTGTTTCCTTATTCTTTACACTGTATGCTAGCTGGATTTAAATTTCTACGTTGTCCAATTTTTTGTGGTCAAAATTTCCTGATGAGCTGGCTCATCCCAAAATCCCTTTTAGTGTTGTGGGACAAGAGTCTGTTGGGTGTATTTGTGACAACCTGGTTATGTTAGCAATTGGACTTGCTATAGCAGTTAGTTAGAATGCCAGCTGGACACAGGCAATTATTTTTACCTATAAATACCTGTAAAGCTAACTAACTTGGGTCGATGAAATCATTTTTCCCTCCAGATGTTTTCTGTATCTCCATTTCTCTTTATGGTATCAAAGAGCTAGGTTCAACTTGTTGCTTTTCTGAAACCCCAAACTAGGGTTTCTGCCATTGAGATCTCCAATGGAGATCACTCTGCGAAGCTTCCAGAGCTATAATTTCAGCTCTAGATTGCTTCCTTCGGCCTCACGATCATCTTCTCTAGCGTTTGCGGCCAGAGTTTTATCTTCTCGCAGCTGATTCAGCCTCTTCTCCTCTCAAATGGCTTTCACCTCCACTTATAAGATATAAGTGTTGCAGGACAATCGTCTGTTAGATGTATTTGTCACAGCCTAGTTATGTTAGCATTTGTACTAGCTGTAGCAGTTAGGTGGAATGCCGGCTGGAGAAAGGCAATTACTTGTGCCTATAAATACCTTTAAAGCTAACTAACTTGAATCAATGAATCATTCTTCCCTCCAGATATTTTCTCTATCTCCATTTCTCTTTAATTTTGAATCTATCCTCATACTTCTGGTGGCCTGAATTGCCTTGAATGTTGGTTTATGCAAAAGTCTCTTTCTACGATATTTTTATTTATCTTTTCTCTTATGTGAAAATAATCCATCCCTTTTCGCTTTTGGTGATTGGCAAAAGTATTTGATTAATGTAAAGTTATCAACACCTTCTCTAAGAAGTGACAGAAATTCTTGATCAACAATAGGAATGGTTCTTTGAGGATGCGGGTTGCTGTCTTCTTTTCTTGGCTTATAAAGATTGGAAGGTGATCCCCTGAATAGTTTTTGAGCATCACCATCTAGCATAGATCATTGATTTTTAATGTACTTGTATGATTGTAAGATATCCCTTTAGTTGAAAGGGAAGTATGAGCCATAATACTTGCTTTGCTGTATGCATTCAAGTGGTAGGCAGGAGACTACCAACATATGGAGGCTGGGATGAGAATGTTGAGATGGATGTGCAGTAGTCCCATGAAGGACTAGAGAAATAATGTGATTTGAGGAAAAGTGGGGGTAGCTTTTTCTGGAAAGGCTAGGGATTGCATATGTTGGGAGGATATCTGCAAAGGCCCTTATCATCTTATTGGAAGTTCTGAATTTATAGAGGTTTTTCATCATAAGAGGGGTAGAAGGAGATGTGAGAGGAGTGGGGTGGAGAAGCTCAGAAGAAATCTCATGTTTGTGCAGCTAAGTGCGGAGATTGCTTTTAAGTATAACGAGCGGTAGCTAACCTCATCTAGTGGAGTAAAGCTTGTTTAGATTTTAAGTCCACTTGCATGTATTATTTCTTGGCATTCGCTTTGTGGAATAAATCATATTCAGTTAAGCTTCTGAACGACCTTGTGATGTAGCACTACCAGGGAAGGAAGGAGAGGAGAAGAGTAAGAGGATGGAGTGGAATATGGGAAAGTGAAGAGGTTAGAGATGAGAAAAGTTCGACAATATTAATTAGCCAAAGATGCTTGTCCCATATAACTCAGGTCCTTTATAAAGGCAAACAAAATAGAAGTAAACAATTAAATTAAGGAAACTAAATTATTTCCTTAATCTTATTCTTTAGATGCTCATAATTTGCCAACACTAGCCATTCAATGGGCCTTGGATTATGTTGCACATTGAATAAAGATAATGGTGCGCAATTATATAATCTGGAGACTTAGAACAGGGGTCTGGTGATGCTCCTAACTCCAAACATCTTATTTTAGTAGAAAAAGTGTCTTCTATTTTATTCTTATAGAAAAGCTTTGCAAAAGTTTGGAGAAGGACCTTTGTGCAATTTATCAAAATGGTCATACTATATTACCTTAGCCAAAACTGAGGAAATCAGCTTTTTATCTTAACCGGTGGTATCAAGCTGCTCCGCTAAGGGGGAAGTCCATCTATAACATAATCGCAAGGCTTAGACTAATTTGAGATGCTTAAAGAAGAATTATTCTGAATGTGGAAGCCATTTCAAACCCTGTCAAGGGTAATGTAAATCTGACTTTTTCTCCCAGGTAAGGGAGGCATATGAGATGACCAGGGGAAGGGCTGAATAATCTGAATCTATATTCTTTCAGACAATTATTTTTCTATCATTTCTTCTTCTTCATCCTAATTTGTGGCATATGCAATTACTGCTACTTATGGATTTCAAAATTATTTTTGGGACATTTCTGATCATGCATTTGGCATGAGTTAGAGAATATCTATGCTTCATTAATGTGGAAAAGGGGCTTTCTCTTGTGCAGATAATCAGACTGGGAAATCATTTATTTCATATATCACTGCAAAGGTAGCACTAATTCATCCTTTAGCTGTCCATTATTTTGTTATATACTTGTGTATTCGAGAAGGATATTTACTCACATTTTGTACGTGTGATTTTACATATCTTTGGTTCTGAATGTTTGTCATGTATGACTTTCTGATCCTCATTCTTTCTCATTTTTTAGATTCTTGACGGTATCCAAGTGTCTGTCAGAAATGTCCATGTCCAGTATCGAGATATTTTAACAGCCTCGGTATGATTTTGTCTACCTTATATCTTACCAGCATATATTTTTAATGTTTATGATTACTTTTCATATTTTTAGGTCGTATCAATCTTTGTTCTAAACCATACCGGAAAGAGACCATGTCCGTGAAAAAGTGTCTTGTTGCTTTGTCACATGCATCAACTTAATTATGACTCTCACTCCAACCGTTGTTACCAACTCCATGTCCCTTGGGAGCAATTAGAAAATTCCTTTTATCCTTAAGGAAACATTGCAAGTCAGAAAATTTAAAGTCTACCCTTGAAGAAAGGCCTTTTTGGACAGTATTCTTTTGTGAAGTTGCATGAGGTTCAAATCGGGATAGTTTCCATTGCATATGTGGGACTCCTTGCGTGCAAAGAAGATTGTTTTCTCATGTATATTATTCTTTCATCTAAAACCTTTGTTGTTTTTCTTTTTGTTTTCTTTTTCTAGCCTCTGCTAGGATCTAATTTTAGGAACAGTGAGACCAAATAATTTTTCCACTTAAGGGATGCTGAAATCACATTCTGCTCTCTGATATGCTATTTTTCTGACCAACACAAAACTATCTTTTTTTCCTTTTTCCTGGATCTTGAAAGGTGATAGAAGATAAAGCAGTGAAGGGGAGTTGTAGGTCGTTCTATCATGTTTGGTATGATCAGAATGGAAATAAATGAGAAACCTTCATAGAAGATCCTTCTGGTCATTTATTTCCCTGCCAATCAACTTGTGCGAGCCCTTAGTATCTAATTTCACATGTCCTTCATCTGTTCTCTCCACCTTTAGATGCAAAAGATTCATAGTGTTATTGCGTCTATTAAACACCAAAGTGTTTGAAACCCCTAATTTTTGCTTTTCTTTGGAATAGCCTCTCTGATCACTACTTGCCTCATTTTGTTTACTAACGGCATTAAGGCTGCAAGACTTGTGAGACCTTAAAAGCTTACCATCATGCTGACTACAGAAAGTTTGCATCATTATGCACAAGCTCTGGACATAATATCACCTATGGGAAAAGATAGGAGCTGTGCTCTTGCCTATAAGATGAGAAGCTACAGCTCTTTGAGCACTAAGAGATAAACAAGAGAAAGAAAAGGCAGATGAAAGAAAACAACGTTCGTAGTGACATGGTAAATTGTTAGTAGCATACGTGAAATGAGCTAAATAGAATGCGATCTTCCTTTTCTGATTCATTCTTTCGGTAAGATTTCCCTCACACAACCACTCCCCCCCCCAGCCCCCGCGCGTGCAGTGGCCCGAGAAAATAAGCATCTGTGGCTGAAGATTGATTTATTACTACTAAAAATTTTATAATTTGTTACTCCCAATTCAAAATTCATTGTATTGTATCCTAGCCCTGAACACTCAGAATCATAATGGAATTTTGAGGGATACCATCTTAGCACAGGAGCAAATTGTGACACATAAAACTTGCGTTTAGAAAATCATAGCTGAGGAGAAGTTCAAAGCTAGGGTCTTAAAGTGTATACACCCTTATTTTGGACAGTCATTTACTTATATTATAGTGCTGCTTCTTGTGTATTTATTAATTTGTTTGATTTCTTTCAGGTGGGGACTTTATTTGGTGTCAAATTCTCAAGTTTGACTATTACGCGGCAAAATCCTAGCGGGTATTCTTCTTCCCCGTGTTAATTAGCATTACCAGTTTGAGTATTTTTAGATCCTGGTGCCTTTTCCAGAAGTGAATGTTTGCCTCTGTTCCAATATTGGGTTTGCTCATAAAATTTGGAGCATTGTGGGTTGCCTCCGCAGACGCCTGCCCTGCACGGGGGGCGTGAAAGGGAGGGTCTTCTCCCTGGATTTTATTTCACTGATGCCAAAATATATGATAAGAAGGAGGCCAACCTTTACAAGCAAAATTCCAAAACCAGAAACGTGTAAATTAAAGAAGTGGTATTACCACCCTAACAACAATGCCCTACCCTCCTATTGTTGCATGGCTTCCTTGTTATCATCAAATAACTTCATAAGACGAGAACAGTCTACTCAAATCTTTGTAACAAATGCTTTACCCATATTAGTTTGCAAAATTGGTTAATCCGGAAGCTTGATATTTTGATTTAGCACTTGATTGTACCAACACATACTGTTTCTTGCTTTTTAATGAGATTGGGTGTCCACCAAAAATGACACAATATCTGGGATTGGAGAATCTATCTAATAAACAACCTGCCTAATCTTCATCTCAATGGCCAATGATCTCCGTGTATCTTTTGATCTTTGCACAATAATCCTTGTCCAGAAGCACCTTTCAGGAAGGTAGTCTCCTTGAATTATTTCTGTGCTAAAGCAAGTCCTTGAGAAAGGTAGTGTCCTCGTCTCATGCCAGAGGCTTTCTCTATTAGCGTCATCACAAAGCAATCACTATTGTAATCTTTAGTTGCTACAAGTGGATACCTCCATAATTTTCTTTGCTATAATGAGTTCTTCGTTGTAAAGAGAGTGGCATGTAAGTGCTCTTGAATAGCAAGTCTGGCTGAGCTTCGAGTTTTTGCACAACCTCTTCTCTGCATGTGACATCATTTGTGGTAAGGTGGTTAGGGGTGATAGAAAATTAGCTTGTTGAGGACTTATTTCCCTTCTTGGACCTTTTTCATTTGTCTGCTGATTTTTAATGGTCTTTCTTTATCTGCATTTGACATCATTTAATCTTCTTTCTCTTCTCACATTTTTTCAGTTTCTATTTGAAATTGTTAAGATTTGTGCACAACCTAATTATTAATTGTTCTGATAATTGAGTTATGGGTCCCCTTCTTTGAGACTGTTGCAATAGGTAATTGTCTATACCTTTTACCTTTTTTCTTTTCTTATTTTGAAGAACCTAGTTAAACTTTTGATCCTAATCACTTTCATAGTTCACTGACCTTGTATGAAGCTAGTGTTTGGAACTCCTGGGTCATGGTTGATGCTATCAGCACGCAGTTGTGTCTTGAATTGTGAACTTGAAGTTGGTCATGCTCTCTCCTTACTGGCTATGCAAACTTATACTTTCCATTTCTTGGATTAACAAGTATTCATCATTTGTATGGTATAACAGAGGTGGTACATTGTTCTCATCCATAACTTGGTATAGATTTACATGGCGGCACATATCCACCTGAATTTGGTATACATTGACAACTTGGTCAATATTTTGTAAATTTTTGGGATTTTTCTTCTGACTTCGTAATATGAACAAAAAGTGCTTTTTATACGTGTAATTATGTATGGACACTGTTTAAGTTATGAATAATTTTTCAGAGTTTCTGGTGGGAAAGTGAGAGGGGGCCAAGTCAACAAAGTCATAAAGGTTCAAGGTTTAGGGTTTTACTGTAGTACCTTTGAAGGGAGTTCTGAATTGGTGAGTGCAGATGATGCTATGCCTGCCAACCATCAGGGAATTGCAGGATGTGAAGACAATAAAGATACATATATGTTGGCCCCTTTTGATGTATCAGTGTTCCTATCGGTATGTGCCATTAATTTAATTTCCTATTTCTTCTTCGATTTAGTGTTCTCGCAAAACCTCATGACTCCCCTCAAGAAGCTCTCGTCTACTCTTACAAACTTCAAACAAGAAAGCTATTTGAGCCACCCTTTCCTCCTCTCCTTTGGGAGCCCACCGCCTGCTAGCATGTATGTAATGGTTCTGGTTAAACAAAAAGGCTGAGGGTGATATTCGACGGGCTAGAAATCAGTCTACAATGTAGCAACAAGTGATAGTGTCTTCCCCTGGGTTTTCTGTTTTGGTGCTAAATAAGCAAGCGGATACGTTAATTCAACTTCCAATTCAAGTTGAAGTGCAACATATGGATCTTGATGACCAATATTTTGTGCATGATTATTACACAAGATATTTACAAAAGAATGCCCTCAACAAGATTCCAAGCAAAGTGAAATAGTGTTACTATGCTTCTATCCAATCTTCATTTTATGTACACTATCATTCTTGATTCTGGGTAAGATCTGCTTTCCATTTGAAGCAGTTAGGCCTGCAGCCTTCTGTTTCTGTTAGTCCAGATAAGGTAGACAGGAGAGCAGAATAACATATTAAAGATAATAACATGCAATCTGTCCCTAGAAGTGGCCTGTCCTGTTCAGGATGGTGTGCCAATTGCAACTTCTAGATTGTACCTTTGATTTAGAGAGACCTTTCCTTTAGAGCTTCCTGGAGAAGCAACATTGGTGGAATAAGTGATTCGTGGTCTTAGTAGTCTCGACACAGGAGCTAAGCAAATACAATTAATCTGCATTCCCTACATAGCTAGTCTTTCCTTGGTTCAAAATCTATTTAGAATACCCAACCAAGCAATAGAGCTTGCCTTCAGTGTGGGTTTTATACCAGATTTGGTCCTTGCCACTAATAGAATCCCAGGTTTACTGGTGATGAAAATGCTACTAGGCTAGTATTCCAAATCACCATATCTTCCCTGTTAGACTGCAGGGCCATTTCAGAGGCCTGCTCAATCACACTATTTAGGTCAGGAATAACCAAGAGAATTCTTTCTTTGTTAAACACCTCAGGAACTGTAGCATCAATGCCGTTACCGGTAGTAGGGATAACTTGACTTCCAAATTACTCCTTGAAGTTGGCAGGCGAAGTATTACTCCAAACAAAAATTTTCATACCATTGCAACTTAATGGTGGATGAACTATTTAGCTGATGTCATGATCAAAAGGCTCCTTCACGCCTAAAGTAGCATTAGAAGGTGTATCAACTTCTCAGATACTCCTTCCTTGAAGCGGGTTAGTTTTAATCCACCCAATCAAACTGAAATCTCTTATAGACCCGTTGCAGTAGTATCTTAGGATAGAGGCTTTATTGATGCGCTCAAGCTTCCTGGTCCCCGGAGCCCAGTTGCCCAGTGGTTTCAACATTAAATTTTAAGCTGGTTCAGTGTCCTCCTCTGATTGTTTCCGAAGAAAATACCAACTCAGATACATTCTCGTCTTCTCTTATTAGGGTTTAGATGCTTTAATATGCATGACATGATGGGGTAATATTGGATACACTTGCAAAACATGCATCAAGTTTGGTTTGAGAATAAGAGTTACAGTAATAAGGGTTGGATTGGAAGAACTAATATTTGAACAGAAAAAAAAAAGATAGTTGGTTCAAGAAGGTTCTGAAACTTGTACATCATTTATAGTCCAAAAATGATGCATCTAATACCTTGTGATCAATCTTATCCAAACCTGACTGACTTGTTGCGGAAAAAGGGAAATGAGAGGGAAAGAAAGGAAAAATAATTCAAAATATATGGGGATAAGGGCAACAGTGATTCCCTAGTTGATGTGGAAGTGGTTATCGCAGGGAAACCCTTTCCTTGACATTGTCACATGAGGGAGAACCAGACAAACAAATATAATTGAGTTTTTGTTTCTATGAGGAATGTACAAAATTTGGGACATAGTTTAGTTTAGATCAATCCTTAGTTTAGATCAATCCTTCGTTAAATAAATTCCACTGAATTTAAGGGGAAATATTCTTTGGAAATCCATGTTCACATGCGCCGAATAATACCCAATTTTTCTTTGTTGTGTGATATTCGAATCTTTATGACTTCAAAATTTTCACAAATTACACCTGTACTTTCTATTGCTTTGAAATCCAAATATTTTGCATTATACTCTATTTTACTTAGATTAATGTTTGATACTTCTGATCAGGTTAACAGATCAGGAAAGCTTGAGAATGATGCTCCACAATATTCCATGAATATCGAGCTGAGCCGCTTGGTTTGTATAGAGTTATAAGGGTATATTAGGCAGATGCTATTATAATTTTTCTGACAAATCCCTTTGGCAATTGATGTTTTCCTGTCTCACTAGGTGATATCTGTAAATGAGGTTCAGCTCAAGCAGATCTTGACCATTTATGATTATTTATCTACATGTCAGTTGAGGGAGAAGTAAGTTGTTCTATTTCCATTCTTTTGCACTGTCATAATTCAGACCTCTATGCTAATTCATCAGATCTCTCTGCTAATTCATGATGTTAGGATGACCAATTGGCAATATTTCCTTCTTTCTGTGTGCCAATTTCGCAACTATATAAATCTGCATATAATTTGAATCTTGGTAAAGACACGTTATATCCGTGCATTTGGCTTACTGTGCTTGTGTGGTATATTAATTCGTTTCATCTATTTTGGGGTAGTTTATAGTCTGCGCCAGCATACATAGGCATAAATTAAAGTCATTAGATAGCTCTCAAATATCGGATTATTGTTCAATATTGTAGGTATGGGCGCTATCGTCCTTGGTGGTCTCCTTTAGAGAAAAAGCTTGAGGGATGGCAAACGTCATGGTGGCACTACGCTCAGAAATCAGTTCTATCAGATGTTAAGAAGAGATTGAGAAAAAAGTCATGGAAGTACCTTGGAGTTCGGCTGTAAGTTGATATTCTTCATGGAATTGCCTTCTTCAGGATGTAATGAAATTCCAAAAGGCAGGCTTTTGTTATTGTTAAATCACAATCTTGTTTCCCTCTTGTTATATACTTGTAATTTTAGTTCCTCATTATGTTGCTTCTTTTCAAATACATATCCACCTCTTCCTGCTTTCTTTCTGAACCCTTTTTATGCATTGTCTGCATGATGATTATCTTTGTATCCACCTCTTCCTGCTTTCTTTCTGAACCCTTTTTATGCATTGTCTGCATGATGATTATCTTTGAACTGTCATTTCACTTATATTATTACATCACAGCAGTAAGTTTTATTTCTTGTAACTAATTTGGCAAAATTGATTCAATAACTGAAAGTAGGAACAGTGAGAAATCTTATTCCACCATCACCTTTGCATGAGTTGACTTGAATACCAACAGAGCTTTGATGTTTGTGTATTCAGTATTAAACTTTGATTGAAATATAGTTACTCAAGTGTTCACTTTCCATTTCAGGAAATGCCGTCGGAAGTATGTGAATTTGTATAAAACAAAATTGAAATGCTTGCAGCAAGATCAGGTGAGGAACAAATTTGTTGCTTGAGCTAAATAATTATTGTAGGTCATAATCATGAAAAATGTGTTCTTTTTCATCTGGAATGACTTAATGAGATTTGGTACAAATAATATGACAAAAATTGATATTTGTGCTGCTTGTTTTCAGAACATAGCCTTTTGTGTATAGGATAATATTGGGAAAGATTCTTAGTAACTTGAGGTCCTACAGACACCTTTTTTTTTTCCCCTCCAGGTTTTCTCTTATCTTTTCGTTTAAAATTTGTTTGTATCCCAAATGGATATGCTGTTCTGTCTCCAAGCTTTCATCTACTGAACAAGGACTTAGAAGCCACTATCAAATCCCCAATATACCAAATGCCATCTCCGAAGACACCATGCACATCTAAGTGAAAGATGCTCCACTGTCTCCAAACCATTCTTACAAATAAGGCATCTACTAACAATGATTTATCCTTGTCCTTGGAGACGTCCATGGTGAGAATTCTTCCTAATTGTGACTCTAGTTGGATGCGTCTTCCAAATACTCCTCCATGGGAGATCCACCTCCTCATAAGGAATCCACAGAAAAATTTCTCAGGGTGTTTTGTTGTGTTGAGGACAGAAAAATTTTCCAGGGTGTTTTGTTGTGTTGAGGTTTTATGTAACCAGCATAAAATAGTTAGTCCAAATATCAGGACATTACGATTTCTAGCTGAAGGAACATATTACAGTTACGCTAAAGTGCCTCAGTAAATGGAAAGAGAAGCCTAGGTTTAGTCCTTGATATGACGAGATATGGCTGACTATTCTCTCTGATGTGGGTGCGTAAAACAGATTTTTCAAGTAGTTGCAACTTTTTCTAGGGAGGTAGATGGATAACATTAATATATAAATGTGCAATCAGTAGAGAACTGAACTAGATTAAGGGGAAATTCGGTGACCGGGGAGAAATGATTAGGTTGCGTATGTATATTCATTGTCTTATAGGAAAGATGGAGTTTATACTTTAGGTGGGATATTCTTAGCCCTTAGGTGAATTGTTTGATGGAGGATGTTTGAAAAAAGGGTTCGTAGTTCTCACAATACTAGCTTGCTCTATTTATATTATTATAAAAGATACAAAGTATTATGTTTCTCCCGATGTGGGAGAGAGACTTGTGACATTATTATGTGATACTCAACAGTCCCCTTGAGTTGGAGTGTATATCCCCTTGAGTTGGAGCATATATATATATATATATATATATCCTAAGTGTCCAGCTTGATACAGATATATTTAGCTTGAAAACTACTAAGAGACTCTTTAAATAAATTAGCTAATTGATAAGTGGTAACAATGTCTTCCAACAGCAATTTCTCTTGCACAAAGTTTCATTTCATCTCAATATGCTTAGTTCGTTTGTGAGACAGAATGGCAAATTGATTATCACAGACAAGTTCCATCGAGCAAGAGTAGTCAATCCCATTCTCGGCGAGCAGATGTTTAACCTAAATGAGCTCACAAGTAGCTACCTCATTGCTTTATACCTTGACTTTGCACTTGAATGCACAAGTACATCTTGCTTCTTTCTGCTTCATGAAATTAGATTTCCTCCAACAAATACACAATATCTAAAGGTAGACCGTAGACCTCCTATCAGAATGACTACTTACCTAACCCACGCAGAGTACCCAATAATCTCCCTGTGCTCTCGATCACGGTAAAGTAGGCCTCTCCCAAGAGTATCTTTAATATATCTTAGAATCTGAGTTTACTTCACAATATCTTTCTTGCATAGAGTCAGGAACTGACTGAGTGCAAATGAAATATCCTGTTGATTATTAGTAATGTAATTGAGTTTCTCAACTAACATCCTATATCTTCGGAGATTTGATATCAACTTCCCTAATTTGGTAGAAGCTTCACATTTGGATCTAGGGGTGAGTCACAAGGTTGTGCACCAAGTAGTCCTGCCTCACTTAATATATCTACGCATATTTGTATTGAGAAATAAACACCCCCTGTATTGATTGTTCTACCTCAATGCCTAGAAAATAGTGAAACTGTCTTAAGTCTTTGGTCTGGAATTACTGGTGGAAAGACATTAGATTATCAATCCTTGAACTATTCTCTTGATATGACAATATCATCCACATGCATAATTGAAAAGAGCTGCATTCCTAAAGGAGCATCGTTAGAACACTTAATGATCCACACGACAAGAAGTCATTCCAAATTCAAGGGCCACCATACTGAAATGTCAAACCATGCCTTAGGAGACTGCTTGAGACTATGTAGAGTCTTCGTTAGACGACATATCTTTTGAGACCCCCTAAGAAATAAAGCCAGGCGTGTTTTTATTACTAGAGCATATTGAGTACTTGAGGTATTTATAGAGTTCTAAGAATTGAACTCCAAGTCTTGTATATTTAACTAACTCTGTTCAGCACATTGACATGTCAATTACAAGTTTGCCTATTCTGACTAACCATCCATGTACCAATGTATTCTCTAACTGCGTTGATAACAATACATCATATGCACATGTTACTCTAACTACTATCTCAACTGGTAGTATCTAGCAGCAGGTTTCTTTTTGCTTTTCCTTCTTCTTCTTTTCTTTTTATTTTTCATTTCCCAATTAGGGTACTTAGAGTATCTATGACTAAAAGAGTGTTCCACTTGTTGGCTTGACATACGTGGTATAGAGTTTTCATAGCTTAATTTTGAAGATATATATTTGTATAATGTGTGGAGAACATGAGAATAACAGCATGCAGTTAGAGATATTGAAGTAGCCTTTTCCTGGCATTTACTACCATATGCAGCTCTATCAATTTTCTTCTTCTTCTTCTTTTTCTCTTACATTTTTCTTGTCTTAAAACTTGAAATTCTATTTAGACTCTGTCAAAGTTTTGCTGTTTTTTAAGACATATGAATGTTATTTGTCATAAAGTTCCTTGATGAAGTTCCTTTTGCGTGTAAACAGAATTGATTACCGGATGACTTCTTCCTTCTGATGTTTTTCACTCTTCTCTTTGGAATTATGATCATTAGGTAATTGATGAAGATGTTCTGAGGGAGTTGGAAGAAATGGAGAAGGAATATTATATAGATGACATATTAAGTTACAGGTCTGCTGCAGAGCATGAGCTACAGGTGAATTACTGCTTAGCATGTCTTTGGAATGATAATTAGCATGTCCTTGTTAAATTTAGAATGCAGCTACCATTTGGTAGTTAGCTTTTTCAGACTGTTGTTTAAAAGTTCACTCTTTTTACATATTAAGCATTTAGGTTATTTCAATGTCCTTTTCTTTATCTGTTCATGTCATAATGTTTTTTGATCTACAAAATTCTCAAGTTGTTCAGCCTCAACCTTTTTTTCCCCCCCCCCCCCCCTGCTAGGATTTTCTAGTGAATTCATTCTCCAGTAGTGGTAGTAACGGCTCCAATCCTGATGAATCTTTGGAAGATGAGCAAGCATCTGGCAAGGGGCGTGGATGGTTAAATTGGCTCTCTCGAGGTATGCTTGGTGCTGGAGGAACAGATGATTCTAGCCAGTTTTCTGGTGTTATATCAGATGATGTGATCCAGGTACTTGGCCCATTGCGGTTGTTTGCGACATGTTCGATTGTTGATCTAACTGCTATGTCATCTGCTTGTTTGTAATTATTTTCCACATTGTCCATTACAGGATATATATGAGGCTACCAAGTTCCGTCCTGTTACTTCACTGAATGGAGATGCTGCTGCCACTAATAAAATCTATTTGTCATTTGTGAAGCTCAACACTCACGAAATATCTGCTACTCTCCGAAGCTTGTACTGGATCTAATCTTCGTAGCCTGGATAGCTAAAACTGTTGTACCTGTGCAATTTCTTTTTACACTATGTTTACTGATCCTTCTGAAAGATATGTGCTGATAATATAATGTTTTAGTTTTATACTTACAGAATTTCCGTAAGATATAAAGTGGCTCAAAAAAGTTCAATAATTAGCTTCTGACCACAGAGTCCTCTGATCATATTAGGTAACCTGCTGATTGGTAACAGTGGTGGTGCTGTGATTAGTTATGGGCGGCAGAGGTAGTAGATTTGGGAAGAAAGCTGTGTATAGAGGTTAGAAGGATGAATTTACTTCAGAAGATTATTGGCCTAAATAGGAGAAAATTTATTTCCTTCCCAGTTTTCTAAATATGGATGTGCTTCAGGAAGATTTAATTATCTCAATTTGTGGCTCTTTCTGATATCAGTGCGAGTGGTGAGTTCTGTTATGTGGGGTGGCAGAAAAAGTCAATCAGGGATAGGAGGCCTTTCTTGATTATCTTTACAAGATTGGTGGTTGGGGGAGGTTGAAGATCTCAGAGAGCCTCTTAAAGTTTGAAGTTTTCTCTTAATAACTTACAATATTCGTTTTTGAGAAATAAAGAATTTTATTAATAAGTAAAAGGGTGCAAGGAGTACCCACAAATATATACACTAACCATCTAAGACTTCTACACTAACTTATAATATTAATTATGACTGAACACCTTTCCTGTGAGGGAGCATAGATAATGAGATGAACTCTAACAGATTAACTGTCATAGTTTAAATAATCTATAATCTGGGCGAGAGAACTACAATTTCTGGTTGGTTCTTTATTAGCAAGATATAGTTCTAAACTTAAATTGATTGCTGTTCTATTTCATGGATGGAAAATGGTTGCACTTTGAACTTTCACATCGTAAAGTTAATTTATGCCGTAGGAGGACAGAAAACGGGAACATAAATCATAAGCTAAATAAACAGAAGATAAGATGTGCTTGTGCTTGCACATTGCATCTCCTCTATCCCAAAATATCCCCTTGGTGACCTAGGATCAAGTGTAGTTTGACATTTTTTGTGTCTGGCTGACCTTCAGCATGTCACTTCAGGTATTGGCAAGTTCAAATTTGAATTGCTTCTTTTTGAGCTTTTCGTTTATGACTAAAACAATTGTTAAATTTATGTATAAAAGTTGCAAATCTTTTCGATCCTGCATTATTTCACATTATATAGGGGCCCACACTTGGCTGCCTTCAGCTGTTTATAATGCTTAATCTTTTCCTGATTGTGGAGGCTTTGTTGCACCAGATTGACAAGTGATTGAATGTGTAAATTGGTTAAAATTTGTTTTTCATCTTCTAATAGTGTCATCATAAAGTATTTTTGCAAAAAATTTTATTTACATATGCCTTGGTCAATTTTGTCATTTCTTCCATTTATCATTTTAGCTTCTGCTCTCTTTAAATACATGGATTTCTTTTTCTTTCATGATGTTGAATTCTTGAATTTTATCCTCTTCTTCTAGGCATTAAAAGTATAAAAATGTTTTTTTTGCTTATAATTATTTATAATTTGTTTTTCTCTTTCTTTCTTAGGAAATTGGGTTGTGCTATTGCTTGTTTGGTTCTTGATGACATCTCCACTGAGTGCAAGATATGGGAAGAATCTGCCACCTTTGTTGCTTCCGTCGGTTCTGCTAAGATACTTAATGCACTTGACATGCAAGCTATTTTGTTCACAAGAAAGGTATGCATGTAGAAAGTTAAGAATTGTTTTTGAGAAATAAAGAATTTTATTAATATGCAAGTAGGGAGTGCAAGAAACAACCTTGAAATTGAATACATAAGTAACTAAAGTTATCTATATAATCTTGTATGCTATCTACATCAACTATATAGTAACCTTTTGTCCAAAAGCAAATGTTACGTATCAATTGGGGTTTCAAAAAGAGAAGAGGAAGTTCCTTCTCTTCAAAAGCTTTATGATTTCTTTCTCTCCAAAGATTCCTTATAATAGCACGAGGGATCATGCGAATGGTTTTCTTATTATGTTTCGAAGTCTTGATCCCACTCCAAGGGGTAATAATATATTGGAGAGTGTTCTGTTGCTCGAGTAATTTCTGCTGTAGATCATAGTCTTGCTAAAGCATCTTGCTTGCTCATGTCAATCTTGAAGTGATCTCCTCACCTAATAACTTATTCTACTAGAGATGGGTTTGGTTAGTAATTTCAGCACGTCCTCTTATGTATAGACGGGGTTGTTTGTTGATTGAGCCTAGGTTGTGAATTTTTTTGAGATGCTGGGCAGTGAGACTTGAGCCTGAGACCTATTGGTAATTGGTCCTGATTGCAAGTTGAGGTCTAAAAGCTCTCCACATTTAGTTGGATTAGTAAAATAATACCCGAAGCAAGGTAGAAGTGCCTCGCCATTATTATAACTAGTCTAAAACCCGTTTGATGCATGGGTATTGTTATATTATTTAATGTTATCAAGTTGTGAAGCTGATAATAGAATATATTATACTTTGTATTGATCAACTTATAACAACCTAAGCCTGATTGATAGTTTGACAATAAGATATATTGATATTTACAAAAAGTGATATAACTTATAAGGGTGTTATAAAATTCACTTTTTCTTAGAGAGAAATTATAAGGATATAAGGAAGAAGGGAGAAGTCATTAAAACATCTGATAGAAGAAACTATGTGAGAGAAGAAAATGTATAAAAGGGATCAGAGCAATATAGCTGTGATGCATTTTGTATAAACTATAAATATGTTGAAGGATAAAATTGTCTATTTGCTTGATGTGTTCTCTTTTGTATGTATCAAATTGTAAGGATGAAAGTGTAATTCTGATTTATACTTATATGTATAGAATAGATGAAAAGGCAGAAAAAGGGTGTTATTTAGATTTATCTGTGTATATATTTTTTGAATAATATAATATGATAAGAAAACTGTCGCATTGCATACACGTGGCAAGCAAAGGAATTTAGTAACAAAGCCATATGGCAGAATTTGGTGCATTTAATTTTTGGAGTTGTTTGAAATTATAGTCTTGATAACTATTTCATTCTCTATTCTATCATCAGTCATGTTTCTTCAAAAATGAGTATCATATGCAACTGAAATTGATTCTCTTCGCTCATCAGTTTGCCTACATAATGTATTCATATTTTCAGCGACATGAAGAAGTTTGTTTGTGTCTTTGTTATTAGGTGGAATGATTCTGTAATCATGGGGGATTGGGTGTAAGCTGGTCTATACATATTTATCAAATTATAGGATGACATCATTCTAGATTTAGCAGCTCCTACATTTGGTCTTTGCACAAACTTTCCAGTTTAATTTGACTTCCACCGTGCACAAAGCACCTGTGTGAGTGCAACTTTGTCATCCTTTCAATAAGGCAATGTCATTCTATATGTTGATATGTTGACTTCTAGGAGAGCTTGAGGCTAATATTGCACCTGTAGATGGTCTCTACCTTTATTTTTTATTTTGCTCTGATGTTATGTTTTCGTTCTTATACTTTATTATACTTTCTTGATGATGTATGCTGCGTCTCATTCCCATACCAGAAAAGCTTAGTCTTCAAAATAAAATTCTGTTTGTGGTAAGTCAATTTCTTGCAATCTGACGTTTTTCTTTTTCTCATCAGTAGCCACTGTGGTAGGCTTCTTAAGGGTATAAAATTCTTCAGTCATATTGTTTTAGTTTTATACT
Organism: Cordia subcordata; assembly: GCA_028554755.1. NCBI lineage: Eukaryota > Viridiplantae > Streptophyta > Magnoliopsida > Boraginales > Cordiaceae > Cordia > Cordia subcordata. Next base: position 14,778,367 of record JAPTOF010000005.1, on the reverse strand, counting down.
TAGGGAAATAAAATCGTAGCGGGTCGAAACCAGGTTAAGCTACATAATATATATCCGTTTGAGTATGTGAAGGGAAAAACATTTACCCTGTTTCAGCAACATTGCATTTTGGGTTGCTATAATCTCCGTCTCCTTCTCCTGTATTATCTTTAAAAGCCATCAAGCAGTTTTAATCTGTTCATGACCCTAGAATGGCAAAAGACCAATCTACGTGCTTGGAATTGTTTTATCCCACTTGGCAAGCTGCTATCATGAACAGAAAATTCAGAGATGCTTCCAGAAACCGTCTATTCCTCGGAATCTTCCTTCATACTTTTCTTCCTTGTCCATTCTTCACCTCATTTCAGCCCGACAGGCTCCTCAAGTAGTCATATTCAGCCCATCCCTCTGCTGCGTAATTGCACCAATCTTTTACAGAAACCCACCGGAAAACATTGTTCCAGAATTTTCTACACCGTAAGCAGTTTGATTCTAAGTGTGGATATGTGTTAGCACTTCAATTGCTTCCCTGGATTGCTGCAAAGTATGATGAATTATAGTTTATCTTTGTATTGCATATTTATTTCAGGAAAAATTAAATGTAACTCACTTTTATGATGATTAAATTATACTGAGTTGAATTTAATTGTTCACTTTAATATATATATATATATATATATATATATATATATTCATCTTGCTTTGCTCCCCTTGTTGTATTGTGCCTTATAGTTTTATTTATTGCGATAGGTTCTCACCAGTTTAGATTTGGCCAGTAGCATCCTATACCCACCATCCAATTTTACATGACCCTCATGTGCACTGTTTTATCACATAGAGAGGCAACAATTCTGTAGTCTCAAAAAATTCAATTTTGTGCAAAAATAATACATGCAAGATTTCCTGTTGCCGTAATCTATATCTTCCTATGAAGCTCTTTCTCATACCTGCTTGGTATTTTGCGTCAATTATAAATGTTTGAGTGCATCTACTAAGTATGGGGTCCTTTCAATTATATTTCTTTTTCTCCATTTTCCATTACATCAAAAATAAATGTCGATTTCCTAAAATAAGCTCCCTTACTCTTTTTTTGATTTATGTAATAAGACATCATTTCTTGGGCTTGCGTACCTGATTGTATAATATTACGAAAAGTAGGTTGTAGCCCATTGTCTATGCGGACATTTCATTTGGGTTGGTTGGGATAATGATTGTACTTTCTACTTGCATTACTAATTTTGAGAATTCTTGTTCCTTCCTGACCTTTTCCGTACAATGTTATAACTTGGCTAGCCAGCTGTACAACTGCACCAACAAATTCCCCCAACCCTAGTATCTACTACTGGTCTCATCCACCAGACATTTTAATCCATCAGCAAATGGCTCCACAAACTAAATCTACCAAATCTCACTTCTCTTCTGATGCAGCCCAATACTCAGGCTGAATTTTATACTTTTAGTTAGTTTTTAAAATTTTTACTGTTCACACGTTATTATTCATGTATTTTGGGTTTTTATTTATTTCCTTTTCTAGATGAGCAAGATTAGAATTTAGTCAATAGTCAAGATTTAATCTTTTAATAGGGTTTTATTATACATAAGGTCTCTTACACTTGAGAGACACAACTTTTTCCAGGATTATTCAATAATATTTTGTTCTCTCTCCTAGGATTTATTATCTTAGGGATTTCTCGGCAAATTTCAGCCTTGAAATTGAGCTACTTGATTTTCCGTTTTCCTTGTTTATGTTCTCCAATTATCCGTTGCATTATCTTCATACTGAAAATATCTTAGCTTACTTAAAGCAATATCATCAGTCTGGCGCCCAGCAAAAACATCTGTATGAACTAAAGTATGATAAATTACAAATTCTCAGTGTCATCTTACGGATTGAGTGCTCTATTCTCGTGTGTCAAAAGCATAAAAAAGATGCTCCGCACTGGTCTATGGAGATTGAAAACTGTGTTATTCTTAATGTGGTTGCTTGAATCTTGGGGAGCCTGTAGTTTACTTGATTCTATTGATGTACATTGGTTTTCTGGTGTTTATGGTACTTTGCTGTTTTGTTGTGGTTGCTATGTAGCATGTTGCCTTCATGGGTAGCGGCTTGAAGTTTAAACTCTCGGTGAGTTGAAGAATGCATCTTTTCATGGATACATATACCGGGAATGTCAGTTCAGGATAACAGATTGTTTGTTGTCAGTAGTTCCCTTGGGTATTAATTTGCCTATGAAGACTGGCCTATCAAGACTTTATTGATTTGGTGCACATATATGCCTTTATTTGCCTATCAAGACTGGGCTCTCAGCCTTTAACTTGAATAGAAGCATCTTAAATTGCAACTCTTATTTATTTATTTAACTTTTTGGGTCTTTTGGATTGTAACCCTTTTATTATCCTGTATGATGTATATTTTATAACTTATCTAGTGTCCCACTTTTTTTCCCTTTAAAGTTAACTTTTCTCATCCTTTCTGGCGCACATAGCAGAGCAGCTGGTACTAGGGTGGGCATCTGGATTTTTAATTCTTGTTTTTGTATCATAAGTTCAAGTGGCTGGACAAAGTTAGAAGGCACCCAACTCTGCCACCTATTAGATGGTGTGCTAGTATGGAGGTTGCATTCCATGGCAGGGTAGGAAGAAATCTAAATGAAGTTGCATCGTGATATTCAAGTCTCAAACAAGGTCTCTCGTTCTTGGCACTAACGAAGGAGATGGTAATCTACATAATAAATTGTTCCATCAAATTGAATAGCCAACTCCACAAAATGTTTTGAGGCTGGGTTTGGTTTGGTATGGTATGGCATGGTTATTGGCCCAATTGGCAGTGTCTTCTCCAGAGTATGCAAGTGATGTAGGAGGTGCTTGATTTAGTTTTGGATATTTGTTATTTGGGCCCCTTTGTTCAACCGTTCTTCTTATTCTTCATTTCTTGTAGTCATTTGTTATTTGATCCCGATAGATGTCTACTAGTAATGAAGACATACCTATCTGGTTCTTACTTTTGGGTCTATTTGCTGCTTGGAGCTAACAGTTTCATGTACTATTATCCCTCTAGGATGGGTACAATTTTTACCCTTTTGTCATGGTACTCCTGATACCTTATAATGTTTAGCTATGCAAGGTGATCCTTGAAGATTTGACATTCTGTGGCCCTGTATGCATTTCCTATTTGTTTTGAACATTTCACTATCCAAGACCCATCTTCTTTTCACATGGGCGTTCTGGAACAATAAAATCATCTCGCTGCACTGCCCTACTAGAGAAATGAATATGAACTATGGAATTGATTTTCTGCGATGACTGTTCCCTCTGACAGTGGTTTTTACTAATTTAACATAAACCATTGTTAATGACCCAAAAGGAAAAAACATAAATCATCATTGTGGTTTGTCCTTGTAGGTGGATTTCGAAAAAGATGTAGCTGGAGTTCAGCAACCTGCTCTAAATATCCAAGTTGGTGCTTTACCACCTAATGCTGAAGCTTCTCTATCGGTCAAGGTATCTTTATCCCTTCCTCTAATACTTAGCCAGCCGTTACATACAAGGACTTTGCTCTCCATCTGTTACTTGATCTTTTCTCATTTCACTTTCAGGTCGTTATTCAGCCTGTGGAAATCTTATGTGATTTGCCATTTATTAACAGCATCATGGACTTCTATTCTATCTTAGAGCATGTCAGCTTTCAGTATGAAAGGGTTAGTTTTTTCTCAAGTGGGAATAAGTTGCAACACATTGCTGCTGGGACTGAATGTTATCTGATAGTATTCTGTTTGTTCCATAGTGCAGGCTCATTTAGTCATATGCTTGTTTCTGATGTGCAGTGTGTTAAGAATCTTTGTCTACCTGCACTTATATGATGCTGTAGAGAGAGAGAGAGAGAGAGAGAGAGAGAGAGAGAGAGAGAGGAGAGACGGGAGAGTTATCTAAACAAAATGAGTTTATTATTGGTATTGAAGATATCTACAGCTTTTCATGTATAGAGTTCTGTTAGATGTAAGAGAAGTCTAATTAACATTCAGTCCTTCTCTTATTAAAGCACATGGACATAACTACCTGGACATGGCACCCATGTGCCAACTAACTACTACATCTAAACATGTACAAATACAATTAACCATGTCATAAAATATCTAAACTAAACTTCTAAAATCGATTGTAGTCGTCATCAGTATCTATCTTTGATTTTGGTGGACACTTCGATCTTCTTTGTATTACCTGTATCCATATGATTTCTGTTGCTGTCCATAGGAAAAAGAGAATGAAAAATGATGTTAGCTACGTAAGTAATATCTAATTGTTTGCTAAGTTTTAGTTCCCAATTATGTTATTGGTCGCAAAGCTGTAATCTTTTCCTTCTCTCTCTCTCCTCCCCCTTTTTCTCTGTGAGCTTTTATCTCCTTTTCATGTCTTTTATCTTTTGAAATACAAATTCTTGCTCTTTTATCTTGAAATGTCACATATCTCTCTATTTGATTTTTCAATCTACCTGCTCCGTCTGCCTCTAGCCTGCCTCAGAACCCTGTATGCCTCTGCTTTGTCATGTCATATTTCTCTCCAACTCAGTTCAGAAGCCCTTGTACTTTGTGTCCTATTCCTGTTCTATTCTTCCATATTCGGCTATCTTACACTGTAAACAAAGAAGAGCCATTTGGTAGGCAGTGTAGAGTTGACACAATTCTGACAATGGCTGATAATCCATTAAATATATAGAAATTTTCTGCTTGAGTTTGCAGATACAAGTTTTAGAGGTGAAAAGTTCTGGAAGCCCATTGAATTACTAGTCTTGTTTTTTAATTCTACTCAAACATGAAACTGAGTATCAACATAATTTCATGTCTCAGTTATATATTACAAATACACAATTTTGTGTCATATAATCTCTTATTTCTAGCTTGGTCCAATGTGGTTGGTTATTTTGATGAACATGGAATTACTTCTACATTAGACTAATTAATTTATCGCCCTGAAACGAGAGAGATCTTCTAATTTTTCTTTTTGTAACAGATCTTATTGTCTTTGAATGGAATAGAGAATGTCAAGGCACGAATTTTGTCTAAAACTGAGTATGTATTATCTTTTTGCATCTTTTATATTGATGCCTGTGGATTCTGGTTATGCTTTCAGGTTTCTGCTACTTCATTTTTGTTTGCTGTGATCTGATTCTCATTATATGTACGTATCTTTAATTTTTTGATTTGCAGGTTTGTTCTCTCAAATCGCAAGAGGATGACATGGGATGTTAATTTCATTAATATTGTCATAGTGATTCCTTGGGGAAATACAAATTCCAAACCACATCAATTGGTATCTTTATTCAAGTTATTACTGTTTGCATCACATAAATAAATGATGTAGATAGATGTCTGTATATATTATCTATGTTCTTAGTGTTTTTGGTATTTATATATATTTACTGTTTGCCCACACCAATATGATTCATTCTTGCTTGCACATTAAAGAGATCTAGAGAGAGAATTTCAGAGAAAGGGAGGATTTTCATTAAAAAACTAATGAATGACATACATATTAGAAGATACTTCTTGGGAGAAAAGAAATGTTTTCCATTTGCATTGATTCAGTTACAATGCCCAGTATATACATATATATATATATATATATGTATAGATAGATAGATAGAGGAACTTGATTACAGGAGGTTAGTTAATTATAACTAACTGACAGCTGTCAACTCTTTTAATGAGTTGACTTTGACTTTAATACAATCAATAGTCTATGAACATTACGTATCAAATATATCAACTGCCTATACTCTAACAGCCCCCCTCAAGCTGATCTCTGGTATGAAGCCGGTGGCAGCTTGCTTCTAAGATACTCGAACAGTTGAGTAGACAGAGACTTGGTGAAAATGTCTGCAACTTGTTCACTGGATGGAAGATAGGAAATGTGTAGCTTCTTAGACACCACCTGTTCTCTGATGTAGTGATAGTCTAGCTCAATATGCTTGGTCTTGCCATGGAAAACAGGATTAGTGGCTAGGGCCAGAGCTGATACATTGTCACAGGCTGGTGTAGGTTTGGTGACTGGAACATGAAGGGCCTGTAGAAGATATGTAAGCAAGAATATTTCAGTTGCAGTTGTAGCCATTGCCCTGTACTCTGCCTCTTTGCTAGACCTTGCTACAGTAAGTTGCTTCTTGCTACACCAAGGTATGAGATTGAAGCCTAGGTAGACATAATAGCCAGTTGTTGATTTTCTATTAGTGATATCACTTGCCCAATCACTATCAGAAAAGGCCTGCAGAATGAGTGGACCTAGAACAAATTTAAGTCCCATTGACAAAGTACCTTTGATGTGCCTAAGAACTCTCTTGAGAAAAGCAAAATCTCCTTTAGTTGGATTGTGAATCCTTTGACAAATAGAATTGATAGTGTTATAAGTCAGGTCTAGTGACTGTAAGATATTGTAATGCAACCACCAAACTTCTGAACATAGTAGGATTGTGGTATGGTTCAGTAGCATCTGCAAATGGCTTTGATTTTTTTGAGGCTGATGGTGTGGAGATTGGTTAACAGTCTAAAAGGCCTGCTCTCTATAAAAGTTCAATGGCATACTTCTTTTGGTGAAGTAGAATCCCTGAATTTGTGTGTTGGACTTCTAATCCTAGAAAATAGGATAGAGTACCAAGGTACTTCATGGAAAATGTAGTATGCATAGTTGATATAAGCTATGAAATTACTTGTGAGAAAGAGCCAGTGATGATAATGTCATCAACATACACTAGGAGTACCAAAGTATGAGTAGGTGCTTTAACTATGAAAAAAGATGTGTCTTTAGATGTTGTGACAAACCCTTGGCTGGAAAGAAAGGAGTAGAGCTTAGCATACTAGGCCTTTGGAGGCTGTTTTAGTCCATACAAGGACTTTTGTAGCTTGCACACAAAACCAGGTTTAGAAGGATCCTGAAAGCCCTGAGGCTGTTTCATGTAAACTACCTCATCTAGGTTGCCATGTAGGAAGGCATTAGAGATGTCTAGTTGATGTAATTTCTGGCCAAAATGCAAAGCCAAAGTCAGAATAGTCCTAATGGTTGGTGCCTTAACCACAGGACTGAATGTCTCTGAATAATCAATGCCATGTTCTTGATTAACGCCCTTAGCAACCAGTCTAGCCTTGTACCTTGCTATAGAACTATCAGGCCTTCTTTCTTCGTCTTCTTTTTTTTTCTTTTTTTGTGTAAACCCACTTACATCCTATTGGTTTTCTGTCAGAATGGGGAGGGACCAATGTCCAAGTCTCCTGTTTCATTAATGCTTCAAATTCTTCTTTCATAGCAGCCTGCCAACAAGCCATTTTGGAAGCTTGTTTATAGGTGTCAGGTTCAGTGTCAGCGGGAACTAGCTCGAAGGAATGCAGGGGATAAAGAGGTAGGGTTAAGGAACCAGTCTTAGATCTGGTTAGCATTGGATGGGTGTTTATAGGTTGGCTAGGATTGACAGAGGTCTCAGAAGATGAGGATACAGGTTCAGTATTTGACTGGCTAGGTGAAGAATCAGTAGATGGACTGTTGGATGACTCAGGGTGAGGTAGTATAACATTCTGAGACTCTGACTGATTGTGTGTAGATGGTATAGGATTTTGAGATGGAGCAGAATGTGCTATAGGAGAACTCTGAGGCAGTGTAGGAGTTGTAGTGGAAGGAAGAGGACTGATAGGCAGGTCAGGAAAACTTGTAGGGAATGATGAATGAGCTTTTGCAGAGGGAATGTGAAATGGAAATTGATCTGATGTTAAAGGAACATGAGATTGATTGTAGTTAGCTAAAGGAAAGGTGTTCCCAATGAATCTTACATGTCTGGACAAATAAACCTTGTTGGCTTCCATGTCTAGACACTTATAGCCTTTAGTATGTGGAAGAATAACCTAGAAACACACAAGGCTTGGACCTATTCTCTAATTTGTGAGTAGAGTATGGTGTAAGCCAAGGAAAACATAAGCAGCCAAACACTTTAAGAGCATTGTAATCTGGTAACTCTGCATATAAGTATTCATAAGGTGACTTATTTGACAGAGTAGGTACAGGAAGTCTGTTTATTAGATAATTTTGCTGTGGCCAGGGCTTCAAGCCAATGCTTGGATGGAATTTTACTATGATTTAGTAAGGTCAATGTTGTTTCTATAGGATGGAGATGCTTTCTCTCCATCTTACCATTTTGTTTAGGTGTGTGTGGACATGTTGTTTGGTGAATAGTCCCTAAGGACTGCAAATAGGATTGAAACTGATGGCTTATGTATTCACCACCATTGCCAGTTCTAAACAGTTTAATTTCAGTGTTGAATTATGTTTTGATCATGGAATGGAAACTGATGAAAGCAGTAAAGGCATCAGACTTGGATTTCAAGGGATATAACCATGAGAATTTTGTACAATCATCTAAGAAAATGACTTAATATCTGTATTTCATGCAAGATTCAACAGTGGAAGGACCCATAAATCAGAATATATCAAGTCAAAAGGCTTTGAAGTACAAGTAGTTGATCTAGGAAATGGCAGCTTATGTGCTTTAGAGACAAAACAATCATTACAATACTCAGAAAAATAGCCTACCTGCTTATTAGTACATGAAGAGATAACATTGGAAGAGTGTCTAGCAGGATGCCCTAATCTAAGATGCCAATCTCTGTCCGCTGAAGGCTCTGGAGTAGTGCAAACACAGTACAGAGTAGAGGGATTGTTGAGTGATGGAGTTTGCAGCTGGAAGGGAGTGGGATACAGTTCTCTGTCATAGGGGCCCATAGAAAATAAGCAAATTGGATTGGCTGTCCAGGATGGCCACCTCCTTAGAGTTAAGCACAACAGTGCAGTGATTGTCTTTAGTTAATTGATAAACAGATAGAAGATTAGAGGATAAGGATGAAACATAAAGAAGATTAGAGACAATAAGACTACTAGAAGGTGTTTTGAGAATACTAGACCCGGTGTTTTGTATAGGGAGTTGAGCTCCATTGCCTATGCCACTGAATATGACCTTGTGTAGGCTTGAGGCAGGTGCAGCTGTGTGAAATCAGAGGTGACATGGCTGGTAGCTCCTGTGTCTAGATACCAAGGTCCTGGAGATGTATTTTCAAGAGTGTCAGGAGTGGAAACTTGAGCTGTGAGAGCTGTTTGATATGGCTTCTCATAGTTGTAGTTATCTGTGTCAAGCCTATGCCAACATTGCAGGGCATTGTGGCTATCTTGCCACAGATTTGGCAAAATAACTTGGCTCCTGGAGCAGACCGGTTTGCAGAAGGATTTGTGTTTGTGTTAGGATTGCTTGTAGCTCTATCTTGCCCTCTTTGACCTCTGCCTCTGTTATTGTTGTTAAACCTACCTTTGCCTGTTTCTCTTTGTGAGGTAGTGGTAGTGTAGGGAGCAGTTTGTAGCTCTGCAGTGGAAGATCCAGTGGCCTGAAGCTTTTTGTTGAAGGCCAGATTAAGTTCTTCATTAAGTAGAAGGCTTGTAAGTTCAGGAATTGCAATAGGTTCAGGTCTGACTCTTATTGTTTTCCTGAGAGAATCATAGGCTGAAGGCAATCCTTGATGTATATAGTAGACTAGATCTTTTTTCCTTAAGAGGGTCATTTGCAGCCGCAAGACTATCAGCTAAGGCCTTCAACTCATCTACATAGACCTGAATAGATTTTGATCCCTCGGTCATGTTCATCAATTTATGTCTAAGTTGTTAGATTTAAGACCTGCTACCTGACTGAAATCTCTTCTCAATGGTGATCCAGATCTCTGGTGCAGTTTGAAGATGATAAATGTGGGAGAACATTGAAGGTGAAACTGAGGCAAACAAACAAGACTTCAGATATTCGTCTGTTGTTTGCCAGGCTGTATACTCAGGATTGAGAGAGATGGAGCCATCTGGCCTGGTAATGTGCTGAGGAGGACAGGGAACAAGGCCAGTAACATGATTCAACAGTTTGCAAGCCTTAAGAGAAGACTGGAATTGAGTTTTCCAGAAATGATGATTGTTAGTGTCCAGCTTGATAGTGACATAGGCTGGAAAGTGTTGAAAAAGAAGCCTAACTGCAAAAGGTAAAACTTCATCTGAAGGTAAGCCAAGTTAGGGTTTTCGTGAGGTGAGAACAAGAAAAATTTGATGAATAGAGATGAGATTTGGAAAATTAAACCAGTAGAGTTGGCCGCACACAAGAGGCAAAGAATCTGGTAAAATTTGAGTTATGGATGTGTAGATTTGATGAAGATATGAAGAATTTTGTATGTAAGAAACCCTAACAATGAAGAATTGAAGAAATGAAGAGAAAATATTCGTGTTTAGAGATCAAAAACCTAGAATCAGTGTTGTTTTTATGCTTTGCTCAGCGAAGATGAAGCTGATTTGCACCACGAATCATAGCTCAGCAGCCATGGAAGCCATGGTTATGGAGCTTCTCAAGCTCGAGAAGAGAGAGAACCTTCGTACCTGCTCTGGATACCTTATTAGAACATATTTCTTGAGTGAAAAGAAATGTTTTCCATTTGCATTGATTCAGTTACAATGCCCCGTATATATAGGCACGTGATTACAGGAGGTTAGTTAGTTATAACTAACTGACAGCTGTCAACTCTTTTAATGAGTTAACTTTGACTCTAATACAATCAATAGTCTATGAACATTACATATCAAATATATTAACTGCCTACACTCTAACAATACAAGCCATGTCTTTATAGAAAACCTGAGTACACCTAGCCATGTATTTATAGAAAACCTGAGCATATGTTCCAGGTCATGCCAACTGTCTAACTAATCATTGGTTATACAACTAATCAGCACATGTCCTATCTAACTAACTCTGTTACAAGTATGACGTGTGATTAATATCTGCTCTTCTAGAAGCCAAAACTGGTCTTTATCAGCCCCCCTCAAGCTGAGCTAGGTGTAGTGACCAAAGCAAGCTTGGACTTTAGGTATTGAAACTGCTGTTGTGCCATGGACTTTGTAAACAGATCAGCCACCTGCTGCTGAGAAGCAATATAGGATAACTATAAGGACTTTGGGACCACTTGCTCCCTTACAAAATGATAGTGTATCTCAATATGCTTCGTCCTAGCATGAAAAACAGGATTAGCAGCTAGGGCCATTGCTGAGATATTTTCATAATGCAAAACTGGTGGTTGAGTAGGAATACAGAGATCCTGGAATAAGAATGTCAACTACTTCAGTTCAGAAGCAGAGTGAGCCGTAGCCCTATACTCTGCCTTTGTAGAAGACCTTGCAACAGTATGTTGCTTCTTTGAGCACCAGGAAATGATTTTAGGACTCAAATAGATGGTATAACCAGTTGTTGATTTCCTGTCAAGAGAATCTGAGGCCTAATCTGTATCACTGTAAGCATGCAGCTGGAAGTCCAGGTTGAAATAGAATCACCCATGGCCATGAAAAAGTCAACTTCAATCCAGTTAACCCTTAGAAGCAGCAGCTAATAAAGATGAAGAATCAGCCATGGCCACGAAAAATAGAAAAATAGAAAAAATAGTAGAAGTAGAAGACAAAATGAAGAAAATCTAAGAGTAGACAAGAGACCGATGTTGCAAGAGAATTTGCAACAATCTGATGAAATAACCCTAACAGAAACCTTTGGAGAGATGTGAGAGATTTATGTAATGAATGATGGGATTCAAGTGAAAAGTAGGACTGAAGGATCAGAAGAGGAGGTAAGGAATTAATAGAGGAAAATGGAAGAAAGAAGGGAAGAGAGTGGCTGGAAGAAGGTAGCCATGGAAGGTTAGAGAAAAAATTGCTCATGCTTTGTAGCTGAGCTCTGATAACCATGAAGAATTTTTGGGGGTTTTCTTGTGGGCCCCCAGGGGGGGGCGGGAGGGGGCGCAGGGGAGAAGGAAGAAATGAACTTCTATTATGGCTCAATTTTCTTCTCAACACATGCATATATACCTACTCTCACTAGTGACAGCATCTCACTTTGCTTTAGGACCTAATCCTGTTTTTCATGGAAGAACAAATCATGTAGAGATTGACTATCATTTTGAGAGGGAACAGGTCTTGGACATGAAGCTCCTCATCTAATACACACCCTCACCAGATCAAGTTGCAGACTTCAGAAAAGCTTTGCCTACCAGGAAGTTTGAATGCCTAAAGAAACAGGCTGCCCCTAGCTAGCCCAAGGTTCAGCTTGAGGGTAGATGTTAAGGATAATATGTGCAGAGAACGGTTAATTCTGGCTTAGTTAGCAGAAAAGTTAGCAACGCGGTCACTTATGCTTGGTGGCTAGCCAAGCAAGTTAATTATATGGAGATGGTTCAGTCAGTTGTATAGATGGCACTGTATCTTGACTCTATAAATAGCAACCTGATGTAATCGGTTCTGATAAATGCATTACAGATCTGTTTCCTTCTTCCTCTCTTCTCTTTCTTTCCTCTCTCAATTCTAAGCTTCATGCTTCACGATTAAACTTTAATTTCTTGCTATTCCTCAACTTTCTGCATTGGCAGGTATTTGAAGCAGGAGAACTTTCCTTATTGTCAAAAGGTGGAGTTAGTTCTCTGCCTTCAGATTTGCAAAGTCAGTCATATCCTAAGTCAAAATATGTAAATTGTAATACAAGTAGTGATGATTTCCTGGATTTTCAACTTCAAGATCACTATGACAACTTCAAGATTAATATAGGTTACTTTGAGGTAACTATTCCTATCCTCTTTGACCAACTTCCCTCGTAATCAAATAACTTGTACTAGAAGTAGTGATGATTTCCTGGATTTTCAATTTGAAGATCTCTATGGCAAATTCAACATTAACATAAGTTACTTTGAGATAACTATCCCTTTCTTCTTTAACCAACTGTCCTCTTAATGTTTGATTACTAAAATGTGACACTTTTTTTACAGATGAACATATCAATGGCGTATTCTTTTGGAACTGTCCCACTTCTTGAGAGATTTGGTGCTTCTCTTACATTGGCGACTTGCGTTATCCCTGATGAACCAATGATGAAAACAATGGATGTAAGTTAACTTTTCTTGAATTGCCATATTATGTTGTCTGGGCAAAGCTCTTCTACCCTCCTTTATTTCCCTGCACGCCCCCTTCTAAACACTCACAATAACAATGTTAGAAGAACAAATAATAAGAAGGGAAAAGTAATAGTGTTTGCTTAACTTTATGCGACTGGGATTCAATTCAAAGTTTAAACTGGTGTCATAGTCAAATTAATGTTATCTGTTATCAAATAATGGCTGATTTGGTGGTGATATTCTTCGAGGAACTGTGGATAAATGATTTTCTCTTTTCTTGATCCATAATTCATAAAGAGAAAATCAACCCAATGACAAATGAAGTGGTTTCATGCTGTCATTTTGCTAGCGACTTATTATCTGGAGAATGTAAGGACCACTTTTTAATGATAACCAAAGAGATGACCTGATGGGGTGCCAATTTCTTGTTAATGTTGCAGAGTTGCTTATACTGAAAGGATCATTGTAACATATGTGAGATTGAGTTTATTTTTGCTGATTTTCACATAAGCAAGGGTCCTAAAAAATTTTTAATATTTAAAAGTATTTTCTAGATAGAAGAAAAATATTTGAAAGCTATTAATAAGTAAATGCACTTTTTGGGTTTGCAATTATAAACCTGTTTTCATTTTTAATTGGTAAATGCATTTCTAAATTTTATTTTGAGTTTTCTATGGAAAATAGAACTTCAATTTTTTTTTAGAATGTTGGAGTAAGAAAATATAAAACAGTTTTCATTAAGTAAAGAGGGCCTAAGTAATTTTTTAATCTGGATAACTTTTGTTAGCTTACAGATTAATTATCTTTAATTTACAATAGTGATCTTATTTAGGGAGTTTTACTTGGAAAATGTTTTCTGTGGTTTTGTGTTTAAAATTAAAATATTCACCTACCGTGCTATTATTTCGCTAATCTTTTCTTTTTTCTCTTCCATGTATAAATGGAGCTCCACGTTATGAATTTTAGTTGTGTGTTTTCACTCCACACCATATGATGTATCTCTATTTGGTCTTTTTCATGATTATCTTTTTCTCTGCCTTTGCTCCTTATTTTCTCTCTTTGTCTACCTCTTCTTGTTCTTTTTGTTTTTTCATTTTTTCCCCTTATTTCTAGCATGGAGAAAGAAATCAAAATAAAGAAATAGCAAGCAATTTTATTGAGCAATCAAGTGTTAAAAGAATAGAACTTCACAAATTTAAACCACTAGAAAAGACTCATAGCAGGGATCCTTTGATTATTCATTTTCAAGATATTATATCCCTAATCTGGCTCATTATGGAAGGGTAGTATTTTGATTCATGATTTCGGACAGCAAGACAATTAGCAGATAGTAACTTAACATCTTAAAGTTACCACCTCTTCTAAAAGCTTAAGCTTGTAGAGAGGATATTGGTTTATTTATTTGTTGTGTTAACACCCCCCTCGTGTAGCGTAATTTGTTTAAAGCTTGCACGTGGATAATTTAATATTTTTTAAATGGGTGATGGTAAGGATCGAACATGTGCCGTTTGGCTTCTAGACTCTGATACCATCTTTGAGTTACCACCTCATCTAAAAGCTTAAGCTTGTAGAGAGGATATTGGTTTATTTATTTGTTGTGTTAACATAACAGATAACCAATAAATTTCTAGGAAAGATTTGGTGAAGAAGTATACCATAAGACATGACGTGCAGCACAGAAGAATTGAATGTTAATCCATGTGCTGGACATTGGGAGTTCTGGAGTGCATTCCTCCCACTATGGCTGGTGAAAGAATTGGTTTTTCCTTAGATCTTTTTATCCCTAGCTTTAGCTGAAATGTAGAGATTGGAGCTGTCCAAAGTGTCTCTTTACTACTTCCTGGAAAACCAAATTCAGAGTTTGTTTTGCCTATATAGATCCACTTTTACTCCATTCATTTCCATCCTCTTCATCATCCCCACTTGCCTGCCTTCTATAACTTTGTTATCTGTTCCATATTTCTGAAGCTGCTTGGTGTAAGTACTCTTTCTTCCTAACAATAGTCTACCTCTTATTTATTGAAATACAAAGCTTCTTGATAATCCATTTTAATTTTGAATCAAAACATTACTAAACTAATGAAATTCAGGTATTGTTATTGCTTTTGTGTTCTTTATTACTATGTGTTATGCTTGGTTTCTATTGAAATGAGGATTTTGTCTTGAAACAGATGGAGGAATGAGAAAGGACATTGGGGAAGGGAAGAGAATCCTTTGGAAAAAAGTGTAATAATGTTAATCAGCCAAATAAACCAATATCCTTTGTGTAGTAGGGCAAACAAAATGAATACAAAACAATATAATTATGATAACCAAATAAAGTTTTGGCTAAATATACTCAATCTAGCTGATAAAGCCCGCTCATTAGGCACATTATTGTTACTGTGAGAAAGGGCAGCTAAACTTTGGGTCTACTATGTGAATGTTACTTTCGTCTTCCTAGCGTTATGAAAATTTTTCTGAATGCTTATCCATTCCCATCAATTAACTTCGATTGGCAGGGCTGAAATTTATGTTGACTGTACATTCTCCTGGTTTCAGGTAAATATAAGAGTATCATCACTGCTTGCTCACTTTTCTCCATCAGTGTACAAGGCAATAATTGGATTAGTAACACATTTCAATATGATGCATCGGGTTCCAGAATCTGCAGCTTTGAAGGCAGTGGACACACATTATATCAAACCAAATGGGCAAATGACCTCCCATGCCATTTGGTTCTCTATAACTTCAAATTTGGAGTCAGTCACTTTTCAAGTGGACCTTGAAAATGATGAAAGAAATACCAATACCATGATGGTGTGTCTGAACATCGTGGATATTTGGTACGTTCCTTGCTGATTTTATCCTGAATGCATGAAAACAACGAAAGAACTGACTCAAAGTTTCTCTCAATAATGTTCTGGATTTTTTTCTTATTCAATTGTTTTGTTTGCTTTTCTGTATTTGCTTTCGTCTTTTGTTAATTGTGTTGCTGAAAGCATGGATTGCCGGTGCTTCTGTGTCTAAGATATTCTAACCTGTATTAGACATCACCAAAAACTCTGCTACTACATGGACAGCTGTAAGAAACCTCTGGGTTTGCTAAATTATAAGCTATATAGTCGATTATGTGAGCGTGTATGGTTTTAGTCTCAGCTACTGTGGATTAAATCCCCTGATATAATGATAAGAGTAGTGGAGCATCTAACGTGGCAGCTCTCTAACAAATTGCACCAAACGGATGCTGTAAGATTCCTCTATGGACTAATTTAACTATCTATAAATAACTGTAATATGCTGTAAGATTCTTCTTCTGCTGCTCCTCTTTTATTCTATTTTCGGACTTTTATTCCGTGTATCCCCAAGTTCTGCAGTCATGTCCCCGAGTTTTGAAGTCGTCCTCCTCTCCAAAAATTATTGAGTCCAAGAAACAAGGGTTTGGACTTGAGTACTTATTACAGTAAATGTTTACTCAAGTACTAAGGCTTGAATATTTGATGATTAGGAAATGGTTAATTTGAATGATAAGAATGTTCAATGTATCGAACCATTTAAAGGCTGTATATGAATCAATAACATCGTCTGAAGCTGCTGCAAACTTTCAGTTTTGCAAGAAAAACGCCTGATTCATAGTCACCCTTAGAGAAGGGCATGCAATCATTTGTGCCTCGCACGGGCGTTTGGGGGGCGTGGGGTTGGTGAACATAATCAATGGATTGGTTTGTTTGCTTAACTCAAAAAGTTAATCGGAATTGTTAAGAGTTTATCCGCTTGGTTGACCTCCTAGAACTATACATATCTCAATTTTTCCCTTTTGCTATTGGTCGGAGAATATATTTCCTTTTCTGATGACAAACTATAGAGAATGTCAGTATATATGGAGACATAACTGAATTCAGAAACTTACATCTGATGTTGTGTGCTATAGCTCTTAGATAAGTTTGTGGATAATGATTGTTGCAGCAAAAATGTTGATTAGAGTATGGCTCTTCTGAAATGAACTTCATGAAGCACCAATTAACTGCAGGTTTGATAAAAAGGAGTTCCCAGAATGCTGGACATGCACAAAGGCTTTGAGGTTTAACTTGCACCAGGGACAAGCTGAATGTGAAACCCTTGTCCTTTCTTCTTCTGAAAATTTGTTCCAATCTGAGTCTACAGAACATTCGAATTTCACTTTCAGACATGGCAATGAAAGTGGTGATTTTGCTGATATTAGTTCATTTACAGATGGGTGCTTTCTGTTCCACTATCAAGCTTGTAGAAATTTGGGATGTCTTCGTCATAAACACGGAATATGGATAAATAATATTGATATTCATTGTTATCCATTTCTAGTTGGATTATTGGCCTGTTTTTTTGATAAAATATTTGGTTATGACAAACCTGTTATTGATGATGAAACCCCAATTGAGGATGAGAAAAGTCTTTCCTTGGTCCCTGGGTTTGAACATCAAAAGTTTGGCTTCTCAAACTTCTCTGAAGCTGGTCCCATGGAATGTGCAAGCATCCCTTTAGATACTTTTCCATTTGTCACGATTCATAATCAAGGTTCTTTACCTAATCTTGAGAGTTCACTTATTTATGCCACCTCTGCATGGAGGAAAAAAGTGAACCTGCAAGATGGGAAGAGCAGAAGTCCGAGCTTCAATGCTGAAATGAAATTAGAATGCTTTGATGCCACATCAAAAGCAGCATATGGTGTGGAATTGTTGCCCCAGAACTGGAGTGAGAATCATATGATTAAGGTTGATTTAAGCATGGGGAGCATCAAAGTCCATTTTCATGATTCATCATGCATAATTGGGACTGTTTCTTTGCCTGTTGCTAGATCTTCTTTCTCTATCTGTGATGATCATTTTGACGTACTATGTTCTACTGATGGATTGGCTCTTTCTTGTTCATGGTGGAGCCGGATGATCCATGACGTTCTTTGGGGTCCACTAGTACCTGATTTTTCTCCGATCTTGAATATTCGTGTACAGAAAGAATATGCTGGCTTCAAAAAATCATTTCTTTGTATAAGTTTCGGAGTCCAGCATGTGTCCTGCATTTTACCCCCTGACTTTCTGGCAGTATTGATTGGTTATTTCTCACTGCCGGAATGGAATTTTGGTGCAATAGAGAAGCCTGTCTCTGGGAATTCTGAGTATGCCAGCTCAGAGGATGAAATTGCCATTGAGTACAAATTTGAGATACTCGACTCTGATTTGGTGATACCTGCGTACTCTGATGGATTTCAGTTTCTAAAGCTTGATATTCAACAGTTTTATTGCAGTTTTATCCAAAGCAGTGGTAAGGATGCTGCAATGAAAGGCATTCCTACCGAATGTTCAGTGATGACTGATAAAGTTGCAGATAGAAATAATTGTTTAAACTTATTCGGGCGTGATTTATCTCTTTCACTGTTGCTGCTGAAAGATGATATACCTCAACCCTCAAGTCTCCGTCAAGTTAGTGGATGGAAAAATTTTACCTTGATTGCTCCATTCAGTGCTGATGTATGGGTAAGAATCCCCTTTCAGTCTGAGACCTCTGGAGTGGCCTCTTCTTATCCAACTTGTATAATGGCCACAGTTGCCAACTGTCAGCTTAATGTTGAAGGTGGGTTAAATTCTATCATTTTTTTTTTCACTTTTAACTGCAAGCATTTGCCTAGTTTGCTCAACTATTAAATTTCTCCTATTGCTTCTTGTTTATAGGTGCCTGTACAATTGTTGGGTTTGAGGTGCTAGTAAATGTCATAAATGAGTTTTCGTTGACTGGTGAAAGATCCACAGTTTACAATGGTGATCTTGTTCAATTTCTTCAGATGATGAGAGGTCTTGTGGAAAATGCTGCATCTTCGCCTCAAGTGTCATCCGTTTCATCCATTTGGATTACATTTTGTGTGAGGTCAATGAAAATAAGGTTGCACCAATCAGTAGAGGACTCAATCACTTCTGAAGTTATTGCTGATGCTGAGATGCAGTTTGCATGTTCTGCATCACTAGTGAATGAAAAACCAGTATTCTTGGATATTTCATTCTCTTCACTAACAGTATTTTCTTTATTAAATTCAGTTATGCTTGCAGAGTGCCCAACTACTCGCTCAAGTTCATCTCTGAGAGTTATGCTTTCTATATCTGAAGCGGGTGAAAATAAGTTTCATGTGTGCCTGCCTTCTCTAGATATTTGGTTACATAGATATGATTGGATTCAGGTGAATTATGTATTGACATCTTCTTTTGGTGGATCATCAAAAAGTTCAGTTACACGGCAATCACCTAACAGTTTGACTTACGATCACAAGGATCCTATTCATGATGTGACTGTTGATGTATCAAAAGATTCTCTTCAATCTCAAAATCTGTCAAGCAGATTGACACCAGAAAACTTGCAGCAAGATTCTTCTTTTTATCTTCTGCAGTTGGAAGAGCTTGGTGTAAAACTTCTTGTCCCTGCAAAGGTGAACAGTAATGAGTGCGAAATTCTAAATAAGAAGAATCTGAATGATTCAGGAATCAGCACCTGTGGGAATCAACTTGGTTTTGTTACTTTTGCTGTTCAAACGAAATCCAGCGAACTTGTTATTGATGGCAAAATCATGAGAATGAAGATCAATTTAGAAAAGGCAAGAGGTACGATGGAACTGTATGGTGACACTGATGAAGCTTCGTGGCCTCTTTTTCGGTTATCTCAAATCCTTCTAGAGGGTGAGATAACCAATTATCAGATGGCACATATACACGTAAAATGTGACACTCTAGATGTATGGCTCTCAAGTTGTGCGTTGCACTTATGGTGTTTTATGCAACTCAAAGTTCCTGAAGCTGGACCTTCACATACTTCATTTGGCAATTTGGATTTAAAAGTCCAACTTAGAAAATTCACTCTTCTATTTATTGATGGCAAGGTAAACTACATTCCCTGGTGTAATGTCTGCATTAAGCTTTCTACGTGCTGTAATGTTTCTGTTTCTTGCACCATTGCTTTTTCTTAAAATTATTTTAAGCAGTTAAATTCACGAAGAATATTCTCTCATGTGGTTATATACATATCTTTTGCCTCCTTGTCTGATTTGATTTTCTTGCACATACACTGTAGCATGCAAACAGGCTAAAGAAAGGCCAGAAGGGAAGGGGGAAGGGTCGGAAGAAGAAAGAAAACAAATATTTTCCAGGCACTAATGCCACCTTCCTTCAGTTGGCTTTGCCCTATTTATTCATCTCTTGTTTCAAATGGATTTGAAGTATGGCTTTGTTTCTGTTGGAACATTCCGACCACATGGAAAATCACTATCTTTAAGTTCACCATACCATATAAGGTTTTGGGTCACTCCTCTTATTGACAAATTGGTTTTTAAGGTGGAGCGTCATGATTATTAACATTGTCTGCGAGCTGGATCTTGGTTCAATTGCATATCAGTCTCATTTTGCATCTTCAACGTGTGAATCATCTTGTTTCTCAGTTAGTCACATACAAGGAGTGTTGGGACATCGCTCTCAAGTTGGAAAATCGCTACCTTTATATTCATCATATAAGTTCCTAGGTTTCTTGTCTTATTGGCCAATTGGTTTTAAGATATAATCCCAGAATTCTTGACAATTTTAATGATATTGGTTTTCAAGGGATGTAATTGTTGCTTGACTAGTTTGCTTTTTCCCTTGGATGATTCTGATGAAATTTATTATTCATGTCTTAGTGTCCTTAGATCTGTGGGATTTGCCTCTCAAATCTCGCTATTTATCAATTCTCAGATCTATGGAATTGGCCTATCAGATCTTGCAATGAAATAATATTCTGTAAAATTCTTTTTATCCTTGTCTAGTGTAACATCTGTATAGAGATTTTTTTTTTTTTTTTTCCGGAGGTAACATCTGTATAGGGATTGTTGTAGTGCTTTTATTGTTTATGCTACACTGGGAAAATGTAGATTTCACTAATGTTTCAGTTTTCTCATTCAACTTGGTCTCGGAGTGTGACATCCTCCTCTCCTAATCTGGAACCCTGTTCGTCTTGTTTATCATTCATCATTCTTTTGTGCTTGTCCAACAACTTTGTCCTCTGACTGAGTTGTTGTTTTAGGTCTCACGAGCTTCAACCAAAAAATAAGAAAGTAAAAATTAAAAGTCTCACGAATTCGCATCCTAGTTTGGATATCCTGTATAAATATTTTAACCTACTTCCTATGCTTGTGAAAACAGACTCAGAGAACTCAGCGAATACTTCCTTATCTATATGAACATTTCAATTTCTCCTCTTCCACCCTCCCAGGCTTGGTGGACCTAGTGTTTCTGTATTGCTATTGGCATTTCCCTCTTCAATCAACAATGGTTAGGTTGCTGCAGGATCTTCTTCAGTTGCACAGAAGAATTGTTCACAAAATAATAATATTATTATTATTGTTGTTGTTGTTAATTATTTTTAATCATTCAAACTCTTACTAAATTATGATAATATGCGATGCTTCGCTCTCTAGTTTTACGTAATGCTTTAGCCTTAAATTAGCTATTTTGACATTTTACCACATTCCACTCTCCTGTACAGAAAAATGACATTTTAGTCTTCAAAGAAGTCCTAAATTTTACTGTCCGAGGAGTTCTGTTTCCTAGTTTACAGGATAATGAAGGTTATTGCTTATCTAGAAAATCCATTTCGCTTCAAAGAGTTTAATGGAAAAGTGGATTAGGATTGAGGAACTGTAATTATTGTTGCCACCTTGACTATTTTACCAATAACATTCTTGTTTTAACTTTAACTTGCTAATTATGGCTTGATACTCTGATTGTATTTTTTGAAACTTTTGCTAAAAATGATGAGCCCTTGGTTGGAGCTCATGACTGCAATTAATCGACTCATTCTAAATAAATTTTGTTGCTCACTTCCTCTTGTTCATATAGTGGTCTCCTAGTGGTTCTCTGCTCGAGGTAGTTATGAGAAACATATTCTTGCTAGCTAACACGATGGAGGGTGAAATGGAGGGATCAATTGAAGGTGACCTTCATGTGAACTATAATAATATTGATAAGGTAAAGCAATCTGGTGCAATTATGGCTTTATTTGTTTACTGTTCATTCTCCATTACTTTTGACTTATTCGTGCAATATTTCCAGGTCTTGTGGGAACCCTTTATAGAACCTTGGCAATTGCAGTTAACAATCGCTAGAAGGAGTGGCAATAGTGTCCTGCTCAACAGTGTAATTACGACCAACATTCACCTAAAATCCAGATCGCAGCTTAATTTGAATGTCAATGAATCCCTTATTGAGGTAGGAAAGTATTTGATTGGTGATGGGTTCTGAAAGATACTCAGTTTATCATTTACGGCTGTTGTCCTTTTTGATTTCCCCTGAATTTTGTTGTTGTCAGTAAAGTAGGTGAATTTGGGTACTACTCTGAAATATGGATAAGCATGCGTTTTTGTTTGGTTGGTTCTGTGAACCTATAAGTAATCATCGAGGATTAAAATCAAAATTGCTATATTATGTAATTGCAGGAAATGTACATACATTCAGATATCTGTGATAGATTGGAGAGAAAGTTATCTTTATCATTAATTGTGAAAGATACATGCCTGTGATATTTATAGGCTTCTGATACAGTGAGGCAGTTAGTTATAACTGCCTTGCCAACTCATGCTTAGCTGTCACAGGAGTACATTAAGCTAACTAACTATAACAACCTGTGATGTCCACGACACTAGAGTACAATCAGATATAAAGAAGATATTGAAATAGAATTACACTTTAGATATATCCTGTACTCTTAACAACATACGGTGACCACCCTGCAAGCAGTTCACTATTGCTGCACCTTCAAGTTTAGTTCCGTCTCAGGTTTCTAGTTCTTCCAAGTGTTCTTGTTCATTTATTTGAGTTTGGATTCAGTGCCAATTCAGATCTATTCAGTGAAGACTAGTTCATCCAACATTTCCAAGACTTGTCAACAATCCACTTATCAAACTCAAAGTTGGTCTTTGTTCACTCACTTGAGTTTGAGCGGGGTTGTTGAAGTATATTTAGGTTTTTGGTGTTAGTCCTTATGTTATGGAATTAGATTAGGCAATAGTTTCAACTTAGGCACTAATCAAGTTTGTTTCCTTATTGACATAGTTTTCCTTAGTATATTAGTTACCTTATTATTCTAGTTTTTTAATTTTGGTCATGAAGTTATAAGGCCTGTAAATAGGTCTACTATTGTATTCACAAAACATCAAGAATTCGTAATATAGTCATTAACATTCTTTCTCCTTTCTAGAGCCACCGTTGGTTGTGGCTCCTTTAGTCTTAAATATACATATATTTTCTATCCATACTCTCTTTATTTCAAGAAAAGGTTCTCTTGGTAAAGGCCTACTTGATTGTGATCGAGGGCATATGGAGATTGTTGGGTACTTAGGCACAGATTGGGCATATGGAGAAATTGCTGTAAAAAGAAATTGTTACCTTTTATGTTGGCTGTAGTGATTAGTTAGTTGATTTATTTACAAAGTGTATAAGTGATTCTTGGGTTAAATACATTTGTAGTAAGTTGGGCACTTATGATATATATGCTCCAGCTTTTAGGGGGTTTTGAGTATCACATAATACTGTAATAAGTCTCTCCATTTTGAAAGAGAAATGATACCGTGTCTTTTATAATAATATAAATACAGTAGGCTAGTATTGGGAGAGGTACGAAACTTTTATTTCTCTCTTAATTGTTCTTACATATCTAAAATAAAATTTAAAGATGTGCAGAGTCAGTTGTTTAAATTTTGCTTCATACAGGTTGTTTCTAGGACAATTTCTATGATTGAGGATGCTTGGAGTGTCACGAGGTCAACTATTCCTCCAGAAGTGCAAGGATTCCCTACTTATCAGATGACTAAAGATCTTAATTCGGGAAGATATGCTCCATATATTGTCCAGAACTTGACTTCATTGCCTCTAGTATTTCATGTCTGTAAAGGGCTTAGCTCTGGTGATCTGGATGTTGATTTATTGTCGTCCTTGGAAGGTAATCATTTACAGCCAGGCTCTTCTGTTCCAGTTTATGTGGATGAGACCCCAGAAGAACAACTTGTCCGCCATAGGCCTTCGCAATCTTCTGAAAGACTCAGCGATAACCATGTATTCCAGGCATCACATCGATATATACTGATTCAATTCGAGGGAACAACTATGCCTTCAGGTCCAATCTCAATGGATCTTGTAGGTCTCAGGTACTTTGAGGTGGATTTCTCAAAATCTTTGAATAAGTCGGAAGTTGATCATGCTAAGGATGGTGTACGAAGCAGTAACAATGTTGAAGGGGACTTGAGTTCTGAAAACAGTGGTTTCGGGGTTCCAGTGGTGATTGATGTTTCAGTGGAGCAGTATACAAAGTTAATACGGTTATATTCAACGGTACGTTAAGATGCGGTTGCTTTCTATAGTTTTTAAGGCTCTCTAATTTCATCTGACTATCTCTGGTTTCAGGTTGTACTCTGTAATTCAACCCCTGTGCCGCTTGAAGTACGATTTGATATTCCATTTGGTGTGTCTCCTAAGGTATAAGAAGTGAGAGTTTTACATCATTTATCATTTTTTAGTTGGACAGTGTGTGTTCCGGACATAGTTCTACTCTTTTACATAGTTATGTTATTGCATTTTTTTATTATTTTTATATTTGTCAATTACCTAAATTAAATATCTAAAACTCTGGATAATCTGGTCTTTGCTTCCTAATTATTTATTTCAGATTCTGGACCCAGTATATCCCGGTCATGAATTTCCTCTTCCTTTGCATTTGGCTGAAGCAGGCTTCATGAGATGCCGTCCTCTTGGTAACACTTACCTCTGGAGTGAAGCGTACAGTATCTCAAATATTCTTTCACATGAAAATAAGATCAGCTTTTTGCGTTCTATTGTTTGTTATCCATCCCACCCAAGCAGTGATCCCTTTCGCTGCTGCATATTGGTAAAGAGTAACTGCTTGCCTTCAGTTGACAAGCGGGAGAAGGGTCTTTCTTTATCCAAAAGTCATTACAACAATGAGTTTACGGAAAGTTCTGGTCACAGTTTTCGTGACCGAGATGCAACCAAACAGCGTCTGATACATTGGGTGACCCTAAGTAGCCCGTTAATATTGAAAAATTATCTTCCTGAGGCAGTTTCACTAATATTAGATAATGGCAGTGTTGCACGTAATGCATTGCTTTTGGAGGTGTGTATCCCGACTTGGAATCTGCAAGTAAAAATTCTTCTTAGTGTTCTCCTAATAAAGTTTTCGAATCCTAATTATTTCAGGTGGAAACTTCATTCTTTCACATTGATTCCTCACATGACCTGACAATTACTTTAGACATGCGTGGCTTTAAATCTTCAAGTCTGAAATTTCAACGTGCTGAAACATTTTGTTCAATGGCAAAGTTTGATGGGACAAAGCTCTCCCTCTCAGAGACCGTTACCTTTTATCCTGAATTATCTGGTGGTATGCTGTGATTTCTTATGCCATTCGACAGTAAGCATTTTACATATTACTAAAATAATCATATCTTTCAACCTATCTTTCAACTGTTCAGGTCCTCTATGTGTTACCATCGAAAAGATAATGGATGCATTTTCTGGAGCTCGTGAAATATGCATCTCTGTTCCATTTTTGTTATGTAACTGCACGGGTTTTCCTCTCGATGTATCAAACTCTCTGGATGAAATGAAAGGTCATGATGTCACCATTCCTTCATGTTATGATTTGGATGCTGACTTTTCTATAGGCAGGAAAGATGGCCTTTCTCTACTGTATTCCAACCAGGATCCAGATGCTGCTGCAGATACTGATAAGCGGATGATGGCCTCATCCCAAGGTCATATTACAAAAAGATTAAATGATTGCAAGTCATTCAATAAACCTTTGAATCCTTTTAGTTCGTCATCATTGTTGCAAAGAAATTCACAGAACTATGATCCCAATGCTTATAAAGTACCAGTTTCGACTTTCAATGGTGAAGTTACTTTAAACAGTCAATTGAATTTGAAGTCTACATCTTTTGTGGAAAGAAATAATAGAAAGGTTGGTGCTTGCATCTATTCTCCTGACGCAAATTCCTCTCCTGGTGAACTTATGGTTAGACTAAGTAGGCATCTTTCCGGTGGCATTACGGGAGATGTAGGCAGCTGTCCTTGGTCTAGCCCTTTTCCACTGGTTCCCCCAACTGGTTCTATCAGTGTTCTTGTTCCGCAACAATCCTTAAACACTGGCCATGTGGTTTCTGTTAGTGCTGTTGCAGCACCGTTTTCAGGAAGGACTAGAATAATCACATTTCAGCCTCGGTAATTTCTGGAAATCATAACTCCAAAAGCAATCTCTAATTTGGTGATTAGCATGCCATTTGGAATTTTCATGCCCCTTTCTCCATGGTGTATATATGCATATAATGTTTCTCTAAATTGCGCAGATACGTGATCAGTAATGCCTGCAACAAGGCCTTCTGTTATAAGCAGAAGGGAACTGATTTTGTTTTCTTGTTAAATGCGGGACAGCACTCTAATATTCAACGGACTGATACAACAAGGTATAGTACAATATTTTTATACATTGACAATTTCTGTACAATGATCCATTAACATTATCTCAGGTATAATTATTTGGTTTATTATTTGGTCATTGTTTGTCAATTCTTATAACCTTGAAAGCATTTACCATTGACTGATTTGAGTCTAGACATTATAGCATCCAACTAGCTATTCTTCAGATGGTAGATCAAATTTTCCTTGCTGCAACCTCTCGTCTCTTGCAATGACTAAAGTATCTGGATTGAATGTTCTAAATCTTTTTTGTTCCCTCTCAAAACTTACTGTGCCCTTGCTGCACTTCCTAGATGAGGTTTTAAAAGTTGGATTGCACGTAATGATTGTCCTTACGATAGAGTTAGAAATCTTGCTACGAAAGAACAAGATGTTTGAAACTGAAACTTGAAATGATTTGTTAGAAAAAATCATAAGCAGCCTTGGCTTGTAAATTAAAAAGTGTGCATCTAAGAGATGATATTTTTTTGTCTGTATGACAATAATTATGATTTTACATGCAGGGATTTGCTGGTTTCGGTGCGTTTCAATGAACCTGGTTGGCAGTGGTCAGGATGCTTCTTGCCAGAGCATCTAGGTGACACACAGGTCAAAATTCATAATTACCTATCTGGAGCTGTAATTATGATGCGGATAGAAGTGCAGAGTGCTGATTTAACCATTAAAGATGAAAAAGTAGTTGGAAGCCCCCGTGGAAACTCTGGCACAAACATAATTCTTGTATCTATTGATGATACTGGTTTTATGCCATATAGGATTGATAATTTCTCAAAGGAGGTTAGTTTCTCTCTGTTCAGTGCTATTAATCTTGGGGTCCCTAGAAAGAAGTATATTTGAGGGGAAAAATCAACAATATGCACCATGTTATGCATTCTAACACCTAACCAGGATTCTTGTTTATTGCCAAAATGCCTTTCTTGAACTTGGATGTCTCTGTCCAAGGCAATAGGGTCATCCAACGGTTACTAGAGCTAAACTGCTTGTCATTTAATTAAATTCATCTATTGGGGTTTGCTCTGTCATGCTTTATAGCAAACTCTGGGAGAAAAATAGACTTACTTATCTGAATTACTCTCATTATCCCATGTATTTATAGATTTTAAATCCCTTTGATTTTTGCTGTATGTATTTGTGATATCCCATTCTAAAGGTTTTATTCTGGTCCAAGAGAAGTCAGCAGACAACCTGCAATGATGTCCCTACTGATCTTATATTATTGACTGTTTTAATACTGTTCTTTTGGTGATCTTCTAGGGGATTGTTCAATGTTTATTAATATTTATTAATATTAGTATTTAAGTTGGATGGCCCTACTGATCAAAATTTGGCTATACCATTGAGGAGGATTTGATGACTCCTCTGCTCTCTTCCAACCTACCACACCTTTAGCTTGCTCAGCTTAGGGAGATGGGTATGATTGTCTTCTGGTGCATATTATCGTTATGTAATAGGCTAGTTGGTAAGAGGACATCTTTCAATTATAGAGGAATTACTTGCTGTACAAGTGTCTGGGGAGTTAGCTTGTTAGGTGCAAAGCATGGTCTAATGAGTTTTTGTTGGAAAACAACTTTTGAAGTTCGATTGCATTTATGAAGCTATTATGCTTAACATTTATTTCTTATTCAACTTGACATTGCACTTTGTAAGATTTCATGGTTGTCATATTGTAGAGGCTACGGGTATACCAACAAAGATGTGAAACTTTCGAAACTTTGGTCAACTCTTACACTTCTTGCCAATATGCTTGGGACGAGCCCTGCTACCCGCATCGGCTCACTGTTGAGGTATGTTCTCTTATTTGCTTAATCCAAGTTGTGTAGTTTTCTGAGTGTTTTTGATAATTGTTCTGGGAAATCCTTCAGGTGCCTGGTGAGCGAGTGATAGGATCATATGCTCTGGATGATGTGAAAGATTTCTCACCTGTCTACTTGCCAGCCACTTTGGAGGTGCAAGCCCGCAAAACTTTTCATTCCTTTTGCACTAAGTGATGACTTTGTATCAGTATTTAGTTGCTGCCATACAGATGCTTAAATTTCAATGACTGGATCACATGATGAAAACTATACAACCTGGTATGCACATGATTGTGATCCATTAAACAGGAAAGGGTATGCAATTCTCTAGCTATTACAAAGTGTCCAAAGTCAGGTGTTTAGTAATTAGGCTACTATTAAAAAATTTTGGGAAACTCTAAATGCATTAATGTTTTTCTGTAATATATTCAAGGCGGTTCCGATACAATACAGTAGAAATGACAATGAATTTTAGAGCATTGTCTCCATGTGAGTAAATTGCATATTACCCCCTGTACTCAAATTGCATATTACTTCCCTGTACTCTAACCTATGCGTACCATGCCCCCTGTATTATCAAAACTAACTAATTGCCCCCTGCACTTTGACCTATGTGCACCTTACCTGTTATAGTATCAAAACTAGCTAATTACCCCCTAAAATTTTTCAAAGTGTGCAAAATACTCTCCTGCCGTCATATATTTCAGGGGTATTATGCACATTTTTAAAAACTTCAGGAGGTATTTTGCATACTTTTAAGAACTTTAGAGAGGTAATTACCTAGTTTTGATACTACGAGGGAGTATGGATTATAATGCTGGTTGTTGAGTAGAGGTGTTGGTTATGGTAAGGTTAGAATCATCATGTATGTGTAACAAAGGATTTCTGCATTTCTCTAATTGTAAGGATGTATTTGCTGAACTAAAGTGCTGATGGGTATTTGCTATACCAATTTATCTCCTAACTTATTCCTCATTCAGGTTACATGGGTATGGTTGGTAGTCCCATTATCAAACCTTCAGTAACTGAAGCTATACCTTCTTTTATAGTGTAGATGTCATTGATATTTATCCCACATTGATTCTTTGGTTTTGTTCAATATCTTGGTTAAATGTATCTGGTAATTGGAAACTTGAAAGTTTTGATGGTTTTACTCTTCATGCAAAAGATGTTGCTTTCTAGCAAATTCTGGGGGGTGGTATGATGTTGGAACAACTCCTGCAGGTCTCCATATTTGTATTCAAATATGATTTAGAAGGCACCCTCCCTAATCTAATGGCCTGTGCCTTCGCTGCAGTTATTGCAATAAACTTGGTCGTTTTTGGGATGATGCTTGCCTTACCTTATGTTTTCTCATTAATCATATGGTGTCACTAGTCTTGCATAATCATATTCCTTTTTCAATTCTATTTCCCCATGATTCCATGTATGCTCTGCCCGCTCAAGCTTTTCAAACTACATGTTTTCTCTATTCTTTTTTATTTCCCACGTGGTATCAGAGCTACCATCCTGGTAACCCCTATTACTGCTATCTCACTTTTGCCACCACCATTGCAGCTATCACCCATTCGATGTCTTTGTTGGCAATTGAGTATCCGTTGCCCTTGTCAATTGCCAATTTTCATTTGGTTTGGTTGTCAAATTATTGGCTCTTGGTTTTATCCGTCATGCATTTGTCTTCGTCTGAACTGTCTGGCCATCTTGTTGTCATACCCTGTGTGGCGATGTTGTCACACTTTATTATCATTTATTGACCTTACTGTTATTTAGTGTGTGACCATGTTATTACACTCTACTGTTGTTGACTAATACTATTATCTTTACTGCGTGACCATGGTCACACCTCACTGTCATTTATCAATCTTACTATCATTTACATAACCATGTTGGGCATACTGCTGTCATTTACATGACCATTCAGTCCACTGAACTCTCATTCTCAGTCACCCATGGTGACAGCAGTTACTGCATGACCATGTTGTCACATTAAACTGTCATTTCTTGAGCTTACCGTCATTTACATGACCATGTTGGCATATGCACTAAGTTCTCATTCTAGGTTACACATGGTGACCACCCTATAGGAACTACTACTGTAGCTCTGTTTTCAATCTAGTTCGGGTTTGTTTTAGGACGAAGTTCAGTTCATCAATGTTTTCAAGACTTCTCGGCTATCAAACTTAAGTTGGCCTCCGTTCGATAAATTGAGTTTGAAGGGGGGCTTTTGAAGAATATTTTTGGTTTTTAATGTAATTCCTCATATTATAACATGAGACTGGACAATTTGTCTGATCAAGTTTATTTTCCTTATTATGCTTGTTTCCTTAATATCCTAGTTTTCCTTAGTAGATAAATTATGTTTTTAGTGTAGTTTTCTAGTCTTGGTCTCTAAGTTCTAAGGCCTATAAATTGGCTCTCTAGTTGTAGTCACAGAACATGAAGAATTCACCTGAGTCTTTTTTATTTTTTCCCCCTTGAGCCATCATTGGTGGTCACTCCAATGATCTTCAATATGCATATATTTTCCTTCCAAATCTTTTCTTTCTTTTTCATTTTCCTTTTTAACTTTTCATATGGTGTTAGAGTTGAGCTCTTGGTCCAGTTATATTTAACCTTGTGTGAGTAACACGAGTCTAATGTCTAATCACATTTGATTTCAATACACGTGTGAGTCTTGTACCTTGCCACGTACACGTGTGAGTATCCATCCAGGTGCAAATCTTATATCTAAGTTCTAACCATGTGTGAGTATCCATCAACGTGTTAGTGATACGTGAGAGTCTCATATCTAACTGCATGTGAGTATCCATCCGCATTTGAGTCATATATCCCTATTCATGTACATTTGACTCATCTTTCTTCATCAAATCAGGTCACATGAGCAGTAGAATATTATTTTCCCCACCTTATAAAATGCTAGGCTACTTCTCACATTGACTAATTGCTTTTTGTTATGGAACTTCGATGATTTTTAATGGGTTACAATCTCACCCCTAGGGTAGATAAGTTGGATGCTTGATCTATTAAAGTGTTTGTTTTTTTGGTATACTCAGCACAAAAAAGAATACCACTGGTACTCTCCACAGTTAAATTGGTGGCTTGTCTTTTGTGTTGTTACGTTCTTTGATAATGTCTTGTTCTTCCCTTCTTGTTCTTTTCCTTCTTCTGTAATCGAGTCCTTACCACTGCCTATGCCCACCTTTGTTGGATACCTTGTTTTTGCTAACACTGCTTTGCTCTTGCCTTTTTTCTTTGCCCTTTGCCTCCTGATACCTCACGATTGAAAATTTGTTCTCCAAGTTTATTCACACCGGCCACATCCTCTATTGCCACAAGCCCTTATGTTAGCTGACTCGCTGTCTTTAGATCTAGGCCCTATTTCTAACTTCTTCTCTCATTATCGTTTATCTTCACCTTTTCTATTGATTCTTTTCTTCTATTTCCATTCCTAAGTCTGTGGTAGAGGCATGTGTTCATCTAGGTTGACCGGCTACTATGCTTGAAAACATGTTTGGTTTACATAATAATTGGACTTGGGAATTTGTTGACATATCACTTGGCAAATCTCCTAGTGGTTGTCGTTGAATGTATACAGTTAAGGTCCCATTGGACGGATGTGTTGATCGCCCCAAGGCTTGCTTTTTGGCTAAGGGTCGTAAACAAATTTATGGTCTTGATTACGATTACACCTTCTTTCCTATTGCTAAATGTCCTCATTTCGCCTTTTCCTACACAATCGTCAGGTTTTATTGCTCAAGGGGAGTCTCAGAAGGTATATCATCTCAAGAAGGCTCTCTAGAGTCTGAAACAATCTCCTAGAGCCTAGTTTGGCGGTTTCAGTGATGTTATTGTGTTTGGTTTGATTTGTTGTAGAGTGGATCATTTGGTGTCTCGTTTATGCTCTTGGGGGAAGAGGGTTCTTCTTATTAATGATGATGTGATTGTTGATGATGACATTACAGGAATTAATAAATCTGAAGACTCTACTTCATCAATAATTCCAGGCCAAGGACTTAGGACAGCTACACTATTTTTGGGCATGAGGTGGTGCAATGAAAACAAGAGGGTGTTTATTTCATACTGAAATATGCTTTAGATGCATTAAGTAGGGCAAGACTGCTTGATGTGCAACCCTGTGACTTACCCATGGATCTAAATCTGAAGCTTCAACCAGATGAGGGGGTTTGATGTCAGATCCTGTGAGATATAGAAGATTAGTTAGCAAACTTAATTATCTTATTGGTCACTTGACTAGATATTTCATCACAATAAGTGTTGTCCGTCAGTTTTTAAATTCTCCACATGAAAAACACTAGGAAGTGGTCATCCAGATTCTATGTTATATTAAAGGTTCTGATGGAAAAGGGTTACCGTACAATGATCAAGGATACATGGAGGTTATTGGGTACTTAGATGTAGACTGACAGGTACTCCTTCTGATAGGAGATCTACCTCTGGGTATTGTGTGTTTGTTGGTGACAATCTTTTTTTATGGAAGAGCAAGAAACAAGATTTTGTTGTGTGCTCCAGTGCAGAATTAGAGTATCGAGCAATGACATTAGCTTCTGTAAGCCAATGTTCGTTAAACTTCTACACACACAGATTGGGATTGACTGCTCCTGTACAATGAAACTTGGATCTGTGATCAGGCTGCTATTCACATGTCGTGGCAAGGTGGGATTTGAAGAGATCTGAAAATTTTGTGGTGAGAAAACAAATTTGATGATACAAATAGACTTGCCCAAGCAGAAATGTCGTGTAGGCAAAGTTTTGATTCTGGGAGATGAGAAATTGGATAAATTCAGATGGATCGAAAATGAGGAAAAGCCTAATTGTTGATTTAGATGAAGGCTAATGATTTCTGAGTGTTTTTGTGGAAAAAATGTTGAGGACAGGCTCACAGTACTTCAATCCAGTGGTGTGATGGAGCAGAATCAGCTTTGTGTGAATCTGGTAGCCATTGGAGATGAGAGCTTGAAGCTCAAAAAAGGAGAGTCAGGATCTTAACCTGAGCTGGATACCCTGATAGAGTTCGTATAGAAAATGTTAATTCATTCCATTATCTGAATCAGTACAATGCCTCTAGTATTTATAGGCAGCTGACTACATGATTCAGTTGGTTACAATAACTAACCTTGTGCTAAGCTGTCAAGTAACTACTACTAACTCTAGTAACTAACACAGCTGCTATTCTAACTAGCATAACAGTAGCAGTGACAGCTGTGCTCTACTATACTCTTAACATCACATTGCTATGAATCCAGTGTTTTATGAACAAGCAAGGGACGTTGAGATTATCACTTTGTTTGAGAGAAATTGTTGTCCAAAGAAATTGTTACTTCTTATGTTACCTATAGTGATCAGTTAGCTGATTCATTTACCAAGTCTTTTAGTGATTCTCGGGTTAAATATATCTGTAGCGAGTTTGGCACTTCTGATATATATACTCTAGCTTGAGGGGGAATAATGAGGATCACATTTTGATGTAATAAGTCTCTCCCCCACATTAGAAGAGATGTAGTATCTTTTTCTTTTACAGCAATGTGAATAGAGCAGGCTAGTCCTCTGAGATGTATGA
Organism: Cordia subcordata; assembly: GCA_028554755.1. NCBI lineage: Eukaryota > Viridiplantae > Streptophyta > Magnoliopsida > Boraginales > Cordiaceae > Cordia > Cordia subcordata. The sequence continues at coordinate 14,744,526 of JAPTOF010000005.1, read as the reverse complement.
AACATTTATTTCTTTTCACATCTTAACAAAAACTTTAGCCTTTCTTCTGTTAACTTTTGACTTCTTGTCTTCTTCTTTCAGAAGCCCGAAAGAACATTATTTGTCTCTGTTCATTCCGAAGGTTCTATCAAGGTGCATTTTTCTTGCTTTTGAATGAAACTACTTTTCCTTTTTCATCATTTGCTGATATACTGATGTTTCTTGTCTGGTGCAGGTTCTGAGCATTATTGATTCTACTTACCACAATTTGAGCGATCTCAAGAGTCCATGTGTCCCTCAGTCAAATTATAAAAGAAATCATGCCCAGAGGCATGAATTCTTTGATCATTATACTGAAAGGATAGCAATTGAAATTCCCTTTATTGGGATCTCTTTGATGAATTCTTCCCCAGAGGTTAATTTCATATACATTGAGATCAAGATAGTGAAGTCATTATTCAGGGCTATTTTCATTTCAAGTAAATATACTGCTCTCTTTTATGAAGGAATTGCTCTTTGCATGTGCAAAAGGAGTAGCAGTGGATCTCAGGCAAAGTTTGGATCAGCAGAAGTTTGCTTTACAAATTTCATCCTTGCAAATTGATAACCAGTTGCACAATACTCCATATCCTGTTATCCTATCCTTTGACTGTGATAATAAAGGGCATCCACTTAACCAGATCAAGCTGATAGATGATCCCACAAAGCTCAGTGATGGAGTTGCTTCTGACAACTCACAAGAACCTGTGTTCTCTCTGGCTGTGGCAAAGTGGAGAACAAAAGATATAAACGTGGTTTCTTTTGAGTATATTAGTTTAAGGTTTGTCTCTTTTGCTTCCAATTTATACAATAAATTTCTCTCTCTAGTGTTAGAGTACTCTTAGGAAATCATCTTTGTTGTGTTTGTTACTGATGTATTGATTGAGTGGTGCATGTGCAGTTAGTTAAGTGTAGTGCTTGTTAGTGACAGCTCAGCATCAATTAGCCAGTTATAACTAACTGTATCAGCTGTAAACTGTGGATACAAATATCTAGCCATATAAACTGATTCATTAATGGACAATAGAATAAATAGATCAGTTTCTTTTCTCCTATCATAACTCGGTTTTCTAATTTCTTTATAATTGTGCTCTATGCTTGCAGAGTGGCTGATTTTCATCTCGAGTTGGAGCAAGAAATTGTATTGAGCTTCGTAGATTTCATTAGGGCAATTTCCTCAAGGCTTCAAAGCAGAGTGTTGCATCATATGGAATCCACTTTGCATCCACTCTTTCCTGATGTCAGTGTTGTTAGCAATAACTCTGCAGGTGCAGTAATACAGGGTAATAAGTTTGTAAATTTGAAAGGTAAACATCAATTTTCAGGTGAAAGAATTATAAATGAGGATCAGAAAAGAGATTGCTTACTTGCCCAAGTAATTCCTATTGGAGCTCCATGGCAGCAAATTCACCTTCTAGCCCGACAGCAGAAGAAAATATATATAGAACTACTTGATTTGGCACCCATTAAACTTTCCCTAAGGTATACCACTGACTAGTTGCCCCTGCAAACACATTAGTTCTTTTATTGTGAACTGTGTAACTCTTCTGACTTTATTCCATAACATGGGTGATGAAATTCATTTTGCAGCTTCTCCAGCTGTCCATGGATGCTTCGAGATGGGGTACTTATATCAGGGGAATCTCTAATTCATGTAAGTGGAGAAGTTGGTGTTTTAGGTCAACACAGATATTCTCTTGCTAAGTAATTGTTATCCTTGTTTCAGTCGTTTCAGCTCATACAGGCTAAGTTAGTGAAGAAGTAATAATTGCTTATAATTTGCTGCCACTTGTATGTTTGTCTATATAACTCTTCGAGTACTGGGTTACAGAGGGGCCTTGTCACTCTCGCTGATATTGAAGGAGCAAAGATTCACCTCAGACAACTGATCCTTTCTCATCAGCTGGCTAGCTGGGAATCTGTTCAAGAAATTCTCATCAGGCACTATACACGGCAATTTCTTCATGAGATGTACAAGGTAATGTAGAGAAGATCTAGCATGAAAGAGGGCTACACCAGTACTTCAGTTCATTGATGTTTACAACTTCCTTTTTGATTTTGGCTGTTCTCTTTTATTGGTCTGTGTGCGAATCGAACTATTTCTTCCCGAATGTTTGATCTAATAGCAGATACTTCTGGATATATCTAGACACACACATGCACATATAGATGTGTGTGTGTGTGTGTGTGTGTAGAGAGAGAGAGAGAGAGAGAAAGAGAGGGGGAGAGAGAGAGAGAGAGAGAGAGAGAGAGAGAGAGAGAGAGAGATGGTCAGTCTAGAGAAAAAGATATGGATGGCAAGATAATTTGTGACAACACCAATGAATGACAGACTACCGAAGCCTATGATTTGGCATTTATCTGGGGTTATGGTGCTGGTTATGGTTGTGAAGTCATTATGTGACTAATCTGCTTAGGCATCAAGGAGACATCTACATATAATTAGTAAAAAGTTTTTTTGCGCGGTAAGTGAGTTTTTGTGTTAATCATAAAGTTTGTACAAGTACAAATTGTGAAGTCAACAAAAGGTGGAAAGTCGTTTACAAAGAAACATTCTAATATCCACAATTTACAAATGGCTTTTTCCAAAGAGGAAGTGAATCTCCTACCAAAAGTAATAGTAAAAAATTAGTATGGATAAATGAGAACATATTATTAAATAATCATCTCATCTAAAAACTTAAGTATGTAGAGTGGGGTTTGTTGTATTCTTTCTTTTAAAAAAAAAAAAAAACTTTAACACACCTCTCATGTATAGGGGAGATTTGTTTTTGAACCTTACTCGTGAACAATTTTAATATTTTGAAATGGTAGTTCTGGCATCTATATTATGATATCACCTCATTTAAAAGTTTAAAGTTGGAGAAGGATTTGTTGTATATATAATTATCTTAACACATTATACTAGAGCTGGCAAAACGGGTCAAGACTGGTTCAACCTACTTAACCCGCCAAATAAACAGTTTAGGGTTGAGCTTTTCCCGACCCGCCAGGTAAACGGGCCAACCCGACCCAATCTGTCAAAATGACGGGTTGAGTCGGGTGACCTGCGGGTCAATAGGTATTTTTACTAAAAAACCGAAATAATAACAAATTAACAAAACAAGTAAAAAAGGACTGAGACATTCAGCATTTAGGCTTTAACGTTTAAGTTTTAACCCTAGTCTTTTCTCTCCTTTCTTTCTTTCTTCCTCTGTTCCTCACAACGGCGCCGCCTCAAGATTCAAGAAGACGGAGTCAAGATTCAAGAAGATAAGAATCAAGAATCAAATCCAGATTAGTGAATCAACTGCTCTTAATTGCTTTCTAGTTTTTATGATTTTAAGAAGTTCTTTTTTTTTGTGTACACACAAATATCTACCTGTGTAGATGCAGCCCAAGCATCTATCGTCTCTTTTCTTTCATTCTTGGTTGCCGTCAACTGGGTCAAGCTTGAAGCATGCTTGATTGATGCGTTTTATGTAAAAATATCAATCTCAATCTATGTACAAGGAAAAGTGGAGAACCATGTTTAAGCATCCTAAACAAAGTCCTTTTCTTAGATGAAATGCTCAATGTAATACATCTTTTCCTTTATATGCATATCAAGTCCTGTCCTCTGTACCCCCATAAAAGAAAAAGAAAATTTCTTGTCCAGTTAATTTCTGATTTATTTTACTCAAGAATTCGTTGATGTAATTATAATATATTAGGGTTTTTTTTTAAAAGATTTTTTAAAATAATTTAAATAGAATTAATTTTTTTAAAAAAATTTGACGGGCTGAACCGGTGAACCTACTAGGGACGGTTTAGGGTTAAAGACTTCTTGCAAAATGGGCTGACCCGACCCGACTCGTTTAACCTGTGCTAAACGGGTCGGGCCCCGGGGGCGAGTACCGGTTAGCCAGCTCTACTTTATACAGGAAGCCAACACACAGTGAGGCAAAATATGCTGGTGAACATATAAAACCAATTTGCCTTTGGGATATTGTCTTTGGAGATTCATCAAATAGTAAGACGACATTTTGACAAGATGTTCTAATCCAGAAATCTCTTATTTTTCCTGTTACTCTAATTGATTTCTTGATAATCTATTTAGATGTTGTAATCAACGCTATCTTCCTCTTTTGTATTATCCAATCTTTAGGCATGTAGGTATTTCAACTGCAGAGTAGCTGTTTATGTGCACTTGCATTCAAGGTTATGCTTGACATTTAGCGTGGAGATCACTTATATGTTAATAACATTAGTCTATTACAAGGGTAAGCATAAAGTTGCAAGAGGCTGTAGTAGGTTTTATGTATTTGATGAGTACCCTTAGTAGTTTCTTTTGGTGTTTAAATCATGTCTAAAAGTAAGCATTATTCCTTTAAACCTTGGTCTTACCAATGGTTGACATAACACATCCTATTTCTTTTAATGATATCCTCTCAATCTGATCTTCCAGTAATTTTCACTCTTGGGTATTTGATAACTATTTTTAGATTCACATGTTTCTGCTATTACTTGTGAAGTTATTATGTGAAAATACTTATGTGAATGGAAAATACCAGTAAGTTAATTGATATGGGATACCCTAAGACCATTTTTGTTTGTATAGATAAGAGTGATAGGTGGTCAAGTACTAACTTGTAAAGATGGAAGTGGTACATATTTGAGAGCTAGTGTTGATTGGATGTAGAGAATTACTTGGAAGGACAGTATTAAAGATAATGTTATTTGAGGACAAGTTGGGGGTGGCTCCATTTGTGGACAAAATGGGGGAGCACCATATAAAATGGTTGGGGGAAAACATATGGAGGCACTTGTTAGAAGGTAAAGTCATGGAGAGTGTACAAGATCAGAGTGGTGAGGGGAGCCTAAAAAGAGTTGGGTAGAGAAATCAAATTCTTTGTGGTGTGCCTGTAGTGAAACAATAAGATGTCTCCGATTAGAAATAGGTACTTTTGGGTTGACAAATCCATATAACACGCCCCCTCTGCGGGATAAGACCAAGTTTCTCATGATCTTGTTGTCTTTTCTGCATCATAAACTTGTCTTTTCTGCATCATAAACAGGCCGCACTTGATGAGTGGATTATCTTTTGTTTTATTTATTTATTTTCGGGTAATTCAGTTGTATTCATTAAGTTCAACTGTCATAGTACAAAGGTGAAAACTAAAACATTTAGAATCTATCAGCACTCAGCAAAAGACAAAAATACATGGGTGTTCGCAAGAAACATGTTCCCATTGAGATTTCATGCTAAGCAAATCTCTCTATTTAGTCTAGTAGTTTTAAATTTCTTCCAAGTACTTGGTTAGTTTATTCCTATAAGTTGCATCTTGTGTTATTCTCAGTATTAGCACCTAATTGTTGATTCTGCAGCTATTTGGTTCTGCTGGCGTGCTAGGCAATCCTATGGGATTCGCAAGAAGTGTAGGCCTTGGCATCAAAGATTTCTTGTCGGTACCCATCCAGAATGTCTTCCAGGTGTGCTATCTTGCCATTGGTTCATTTGTTTCCTTCAACTGTGTATTGAAATAAGCAATTTCTTGTTTAGAGTCCTGCTGGACTTATCACAGGCGTGGCTCAAGGCACTAGTAGTCTTTTGAGTAACACAGTCTATGCCATAAGTGATGCTGCAACTCAATTCAGCAAAGTGGCACACAAGGTATTGTGTCCAATTATACTTTGAAACTTGAATGATTTTTTCAGTTCAGCATTGATAAAGGTATAAACTTGCAGGGTATAGTTATGTTTACTTTCGATGAGCAAATTGGCGCAAAGTTTGAAAAGCAGCAAAAGGGAACTACTTCACATAACAAAGGCTTAATAAATGGTTTGTTCGAGGTACATGCATGTCATTTTCTTATCATGGTTCTATTGTAGCCTCAGAAACTGAGGTTGCATCTAGGTTATTCTTTTTCAAGATCTTTCTTATGGTGAAGGATTTTAAAGACCTTTTCAAAAGAAAAATAAAGGAAAACCTGGGTTGTTTCATCTGAAATCCAATCAATTCAAAATCTAGCTGAATGAGTTCAAGTTGAGATCTCCAGAACGCATCTGATTGTCCGGCTTGACTGGAATCATAGCACCCCAGATCTGAATGAATTCCTTAACGTTAGAGGAAACCTCAATAGGAGCCATGAATGTCCTTGAGTTATGGTGAAGATATCTTAGTGCACGGTAAACCCTAGCTCAAGGTGAGAACTGAAGAAATAGAATTCAGCAATGGTGAAAACTCCTGGAGAACAGGAATCAAATGTTGCTCCAATCCCTCAGTCCCAAACATATGATTTCCACTCATGAACCAGAAGTCCCTCCTCTAATCTTACATAGTTTCAACATCTACTTGTTGGCCCCAGGGTAGTTCACCATTAGAAGGCTGGATTTATAGTCTGCATTCAACAATCTCTCTGAACACATTTAAGTCACCCACTAGTAGACATTTTGCTGCTCTCAAGAAGATACTCAGCCAAGACACCCTATCTCTTTGATTGCAGTTCATGCTTGGCTCTCAACATTCAAGCATATTCTGATTGGACCAGTTACCCCATGGAAAGTCTGCTACAGGATTTTGTGTCGTTTTAGGTCCTAATCATGTCTCCTTGTATTCGTAGAAACAATTAAGTGTGGTAAGATCTCATATAGAAGTATAGTCTATGGCACAAACTGCTACAGCTGAAATCAAATGGGTTACCCATGTCCTATCTGACCTACCTATACTCTCACTGGCTACAGTGTATCAGCTCTTTCACTTGCATCAAATCCTGTCTTACATTGAAGATCAAAGCATATAAAGATTGACCACCATTTTTGTTAGGGAACAAGTCCTCTCTAAGAAGCTTAGATTAGTCTGTTTAGTTAAAGATGGCTCTGCGATGGACTTGACTTAGAACAATTAATTAGAAGACAGGTTGGATAGTTGGATTAGTTACAGCTGGCAGCTATATAAGTGCCTTGTAGGAAAAGCATTCCTGTAACTATGAATAGATCTCAGATGTAATCTGAGTGAATGAATGAAAACATATGAAACTTAAGCAAAAATATTTCCTCTCTCTCTCTCTTTCTCCATTTCTATTATTAGCAAACCCATTGTCTAGATAACAAACAAATTTATTTAAGGATTTAAAAATCATTTATTTGCATCACGTTTATAGTTAAAATTGCATATTTCAAATGAGACCAATGTCATGAGGATTTTAATTCCATTAAACAAACTTATTAGGTACAGCATAGATATGGGAAAGGAAAGTACAGGGAAAAATCTACACACATGTTTCATAGTAGCTCGAATTAGTATGGACGTCCTTGAAATCAGTAATTTCAGTCCAGTACAATATAGGTTTGCAACTTTGAATCTTAGATCCATCCCCATCAAAGCCCTTTTGTCCAAATGTACTCCGATACTTTTTGACACCTCTCTTAACCAAAGCACATGAAATTTTGAAGCAACATACTCCAGCTTTGTGAACACAAAATGCAGGACTAGAACTATTATGTTGGTGCATTCATCTGGCTAGTTTTATGTGGGTGGCTATGTCTTCCTTAGACGATAACAAGCATTTTCTATTATACAACAATTACGTTTCTTAACTTTGTTTTTCTATCTAGGGACTCACTGGTCTTCTTCAATCACCCATTAAGGGGGCTGAGAAACATGGTCTTCCAGGTGTCTTGTCAGGTAATGTATTCAAAAGGAAGTTCTTCAATTTGTTCTAGTTGTGTGCTTTGGTTGATATTTCAGGAAAATCCCAATAAAATTTGCTGACGTTGGGCTATCAGCTGTTGCAACTTTCATGCTTATCCTGTAATTGTTTCTTGCAGGTATAGCTCTAGGAGTAACAGGATTAGTGGCAAGACCTGCAGCCAGTATCCTCGAGGTCACTGGGAAAACTGCACAGAGCATCAGAAACCGAAGCAAGGTTCACCGTATGGGATCGCAGTCCCTTAGAGTCCGTCTACCTAGGCCTTTGAGTAAAGATTTGGCCCTCAAGCCTTACTCGTGGGAGGAAGCAGTGGGAACATCTGTACTGGCAGAGGCTGATGAAGGGATGAGACTGAGAAACGAGATGCTGGTGATCTGCAAGAGACTTAAACTGGGAGGTAAATATGTTATTATCACCGAGAGACTTATCCTTGTTGTTAGTTGCTCAAGTTTAGTAGACTTGGGCAAGTCCAGCTTTAAAGGAATTCCCGCTGAACCAGAATGGGTGATAGAAACAGATGTTAAGTTAGATAGCATAATCCATGCGGATAACAATGAGGAGATGGTTCACATTGTGGGAAGCAGTTCTGATCCATTGTTGAGGCAGAATCAAAACCAGCACAAGAGAGTTGGTGTTAGTAGGGGAAGGCTGTGGAATAACTCTCGAACTCCATTGCCGTTGTTTCATGCCAACTTAGAATTCATGTGCAAGAATGATGCGGAAAACTTTTTGCGAGTCTTATTATCCTTAATCGAGAAGGGCAAAGATCAGGGCTGGGGCTGTGTGCATCTTCTGCATCAAAGTAATCTCAAGTAGTAACTTTAGAAGCTTAGTCCCGAAAAGAACTTGATTTCAAGAAATTTAAGCTTGATGCTTGATTTGATTGTTGCTGCAAAGACATTGTTACCATGATCATCGAGCATCATCCGATTGAAGTGAAAGCCCTCGTTCTATAAAAGCAGATCCTGGTCGTACATATCGTCTTTCAAATTTTTTTTTTTTTTTCTCATGACCTTCATTTTTGTTGTACATTATGTATAGGTAGAAAGCTTTTGTTCAGTAGCATTAGAGGTTTCTCTTGATTTCATAAATACGTAGACATATGTAGAATGTAGAAGTTGTCTGACAGAATTAAAAATCTTTACAGTTGTTGAGGTGAGTTGTGAAATACAGGATTTTTATGTGAAAAGCGCCGAAATAGTCATATTGAGTTTTGCCTCTTATGATTTTGGCCACTAAACGTTTGGATGCTGTAAATTCTATCAACTAAGCTTAACATTTTAGAGGTACTTTTGTCGAAATCTATTAGATCTCGTTAGAACATAAAGCAAAAATTTTAAGGATAAGATCAACAACATAAATAGTTAAAATAAAATAACAGAAAATGGATCTTTTCTCATTTTATTGTTAAATTTCATTTTAACTGCTACTTTTTTTCTTCTTTTTTTTTTTCGTTTTCTTTGTCAAACCCATCTCAGAAAATAATCTTTTAACTGATTGTTCTCAAGTTCTGATGCAACCAAAGTGTTTGCAACAACAATAAAGTATACAGTTACAGAGGAAAAAGTGATGACATTTGTGTTGTGTTTATTATATGCTTATTTGAAAATTTAAATTTGGAAAGTTATATGCTTTTCAAATTTACAATTTTAGATAAGTATATGACAAACAGTATTGGGTGGGGGAAAGAAAGGGTGCGTGGAATGTAGGGAAAAGGTAGAACAGGAAGAAGGAGAAATTAGAAAGAAAAGGGCAGAGAAAAGGAAAGGATTAACTTGAAATAAAGTTTAGAAAAGACCAAGAGAAAGAGAAAAATAGACATCTGATACTTTTAATTTTAACAAATTCTTACACGTGACAACAATTTTTTGAAGTCCTCTCTATTTGGGTTTTTCTTATGATCTAATTACTTGATGAGTGGGATGAAATTGTTCTAAAAGCATATTGACTATTTCAAAATAAAAATCAATTTGATATGAGGTCTGGGTTATTTTTCCTTTGCATTTGAGCCCTGGGTCATGCCAAATGTTGATGGATTGGCCATTCTCCAGGCTCATACAGCTTTATCGGGTTCGTACTCACTGCTGCTGCTGCTGCCTGACTTCTGTATCATGGGTATGTGGTCCTCAATGGGTGATCTCCAATCGATTCTCGCCAATGGGGCCAAATTAATTTGGTTTTTTTTGTTGATTTTTATTACGTGAATTAAGTGTGTAAATGGTTTGGTTTGATTTGATTTTGACTATATTTTGAACTAAAATAAACCAATTGGTTTATATTTGAAACAAACTAATTGGTCTTTTATCATGTATATAACTAAACCAAACCAATATAGATCGTTGGTTTGGTTTTTGATTTTCCTAGAAAAATTAAAAAGAAAAACTTAAATTTCATAATAAAAGTCAAAAAGAACCAACTTGATTGACTATCCATGTGACAAATTTAACGTCATAGAATTTTACCATTAAAATAAAGCATAAGTGTAGCTATAGCTTAGTGGTTAAAGTTTGGAAATATAGGGGTTTGACTCCTAAAATACATAAACTTAGACATAAATATAGTTTTGTTTGGTTTGGTTTGTAAATACATTTCAAACCAAACCAAACTAATTGATTTTTAACTATGTAAAATAACCAAACCAACCATAACTTTTTAGTTGGTTTGGTCGGTTTAACCAACCCATGTTCACTCCTAATGTGAATGTTGATGACAAAACAATGAACAAACTCTTGCAAAGCAGATAAAGTCTAGACACCAGTGTGGCGCCGGCTAAGGGGCCTCCAACAATCCTAGTAAAGAGTTCATTATTTTTTGGCAATAGTATTTCTAAAGAAGGAAAGTTTTATGTGAAAGTGTTGTCTTACAAATTGTGTAACTATTAGATATATATAGAACTTTGTGTGATGTCACCATGTGGGCTCAGATAACACTTGTCATTGGATTGGGTTGGGTTCGGGGGGATAATCAATACGTATTCTTTAGTGCATCACACGAGCTGTATTTTAGTTTGACTTAATTTGTAAAACATTAAGGATTAATTTGAATATTTCAAAACAATGGAAACAAATTTGACAAAAAGGTGACAAAAATGGAAACTTATAGTGAAATTATCTCCATAAATCAAATGTAAAACAGTCTAATGCATAGAAACCAAAACTTACTACCTAATGTCAAAAGAAAACACACGATTCATACTTAAATTCAACTACAAATGCATGATTTATCACCTAAAAATAACGCACACATTAATAGCCTCTTTATGCTTCTTTCAATTGCCTATTTTTGGGATGATGACGTCGATTTACCCTTTTTTTTAAAGATATTATTGGGATAGTTTTACAGGGAAGCTATATGATACTAGAGTAGTTTTCTTTGGGATAGAAATATGTAGATTTTCAACTTTTCTGTTTTTTTTTTTTTTATGTGAATGCTATAAGAGGCATTAGATGATATTATGACTGCTCTTGTTTTAGACGGTGCATTTTTCACCTTTTTGGTTTTATTGTGATTGTCACAAGGAAGAAATTCATTTTTGCCAATTGAACCTTCTCAAACTGTTTCTATTTAAGAACCAAAAAGATTTATGCCAAAATAACAGATGCCAAGAAGAACAAAAGGCCTTGAACATGTAATGGATCTTGGAGTGCTATTTCTACATCTCCCTGACCAAATCCGCCCACATTATGATTGCTCATTAATGATCAAATTTGATAGATTCACCCTCTGAAATAAGAAGTTCTGGTCTTGCAAGGATAATATCAACCACTTGACTTCCATCTATATTATTAAGGAGATAATGAGAGTTTGGTATCTATTTTATTGGTTAATAAGTGATAAAATGATAGAGAAGAGAGAATTCTAAAAGATATTATTATTTCTGAATGAATGATTTACATGAATAGTACAGAGTATTTATAAGCAGATATATGACTTCTTCTAATACTAATTATCCTAACTGCCTAACTAACTCTGACATCCACAACATAACTCTGACAAATACAGTTACATACATATCTTTCTAGAAACCTAACAATCTCCTTATCATCCCCCCTTAAGCTGAGCTGGGGTAGACACCAGTGGAAGCTTGGATTTAAGATAAGCAAACTGATTCTGTGACAAGTATTTGGTGAAGATATCTGCCAGCTGTTCTTGAGAATTGACATAGGAAAGCTGCAGAGACTTAGAAGTAACCTGTTCTCTAACAAAATGATAATCAATCTCAATATGTTTAGTCCTAGCATGAAAGACAAGATTAGCTGCTAATGCCATTGCTGAGACATTATCACAATGTAGAACAGGTTGAGAAATGGGCACAGATAAATCCTTTAGAAGATAGGTAAGCCATTTAATTTCAGAAGCAGTATGAGCCATGGCTCTATACTTTGCCTCAGTAGATGATCTGGCCACTGTATGTTGTTTCTTGGAAGACCAGGAAATGAGATTTTGTCCAAGATAAATAGCATACCCTGTTGTAGACTTCCTGTCCTCAACATCTGAAGCCCAATCAGAGTTACTATATGCTTGAATATTCAAATTGCTTGGCTGAAAAAATAATCCCTCATTTAGTGTTCCTTTAATGAACCTTAAAACCCTTTTTAATGAAGCATAGTCAGTGACTGTAGGATGATCCATTTTCTGACAGAGAGAATTGACTACAAACTGGATATCAGGCCTAGTCATAGTTCGATATTGTAATGCCCTTACCAGACTTCTGAACTATGTTACATTAGCATATGGTGTAGTATTTGCAGTCTTGAGTGTGACTTTGGACAGACAAGGTGTGTTGACTGAAGTAGACTCTGCCATACCAGCCTGAAGCAAAAGCTGTTTAGCATACTTTGTTTGATGAAGAATCAAACCATTGTCAGTATACCTGACCTCTATGCCTAGAAAATATGTCAAATTTCCCAAATCTTTCATAGCAAAATGTTGCCCCATTAACTGAATAAGATGTGTTATGTAAGCAGAGTTGCTTCCTGTGATTATAATATCATCCACATAGACCAGCAGTAAAGTAAAGTCATTACTTGTCTTATGAGTAAACAATGAATTATCTGCACCACTTGATAGAAAACCTGGACTAAGAAGGAATGTGGAAAATTTATGAAACCAGGCTCTTAGAGCTTGTTTTAGACCATAGAGAGATTTCCTTAGTCTACACACATAGTCAGGGTTAGATAAATCCTCAAATCCTTGAGGTTGAGTCATATAGACCTCTTCCTTCAAGTTCCCATGTAGAAAAGCATTGGAAACATCCAATTGCTTTAGACTCCATTTGTTTTGTAAAGCTAGACATATTACAGTCCTTATGGTTTGACTTTTTACCACTGGACTGAAGGTTTCCTAGTAGTCTATACCAGGTGCTTGTAAATAACCCTTAGCTACCAGCCTGGCTTTATATCTAGCCACTGTGCCATCTGCATGTGTCTTGATCCTGTAGACCCATTTTGAGCCAATAGACTGTCTCCCTGAGGGTAAAGGTACCAAGTCCCATGTATGTTAATCAATCAAGGCCCTATATTCCTCTACCATGGCTTGATTCCAGCAGTGATACTTAGAAGCCTCTTTGTATGATGTAGGTTCATAATCAGTTGGTTTAAGAATGAGATTATGTAATTGATACAATGGAGCAGGAAGACAGCCAGTTTTAGATCTTGTTAACATAGGATGATGTGACACAGGAGCTAGATTATGAAATGGTTGACTAGATTGTGAGTGTGAAGAAGAATTTGAAGGCTGTGTTAAAGAAGGTGACCGATGATGTGTAGACTGCTGTGTGGATGATGATGATGATGATGATGTAGATAGTGGAAAATTATGAATCAGAGGTGTATGATTAGAGATAGAAGAAGTCCCTGACAGAATATGATTAGAGTGTGATGCATCAGAGGAAGAAGAAGAACTCTGAGAATTAGAAGAAGACACTGCAATAGCAAACATAGGTACGGTATTGGTAGCAACAGTGGAAGGAGAAAACCTTGTTGCTTGAAATTGTAACAGTGTCTCAGTGGTGGCAGCAAATTGTGGATAGGGAAAAACAAGTTCATTGAACCTTACATGTCTGGAAATGTAAACCTTTTGAGTTTCAAGGTCCAGGCACTTGTAACCCTTTGTATGTGGACAATATCCCAGAAAAATGCAAGGCTTAGATCTAAGTTCAAGCTTATTGTTATTATATGGTAATCAGAGCCAGGAAACACTCCTAGACTTTTTTTTTTTTTGCACATAGTGCTATACACAAACTGAAAGCCTAATTCTAGGGTTTCTTCATCAGAGATCTCCATTAAAACTTCATCTCTAAGCTTTCAAATCAACTTAAATTTCACTCGAAGCCTCCTCTCCTGAGTGCGAATCATCCTATCGGTTCAGTTTTTTGATTTCTTCTTCCACAAGAAATTTCTCTCTCTTCTCCTTTGCGTCAAGTTCAGCTTAGCTATGGCTTCTTCATCAACTACTGAAATGTCTGAAGACTTACCTTTTGGATTGAAGATTCTCATACAAAACATAGGAAATCTAGTGCATCACAAACTTGATAATACTAATTTTCCTATGTGGAGGTCACAAGTCTATGGAGTTGTGAAAGCAGGTAAGATGCTTGATCATTTGACTGAGAGAGCAACATGTCCACCAAAGGAGATATCAGATGCTACTGGCACACTGATTCTGAATCCAGCCTATGATAAATGGACTACAGAGGATGAGTACTTAAAGCCTTGCTTGTTTACAACAGTGACCTCTGCAATACTCTCTCAAGTTTTTCATTTAGAAATAGCAAAAGAGGTGTGGACTACACTTCATGATAGGTTCAGTTCTTTGAGCAGATCTCATGTCTATCAGTTGAAAGTTCAACTTCTGCATCTATCAAAAGGAAATCAAACAATGCAGACTTATCTTGATCATGTGAAAACAATCATTGACAATCTTGCTAGTGCCAATGAGACAGTTTCACAAGAAGATCTAGTTATGTACATTCTCAGAGGGTTACCTTCTGAGAATAACTCTTTCAAAGCTTCCATTAGAGTCAGACCTGCCAAATAACTGTGTCTGAGCTATCATCTTTGTTAATTTTTGAGGAACTTCACCTCAAAATGGATAATTCTTTGTCCATAACTGATTCATCTACTCAATCGATTCACACTGCCCTACTGTCTCAATCTCAACCTAGAGGTGGATAAGCTAGAGACAGGGGATTTCCATCTAACAGGGGAGGCAGATCAAACAAAGGAAGAGGAGGTTCATCAAACTCTTCATCAACCTCTATTTTAGGTGCTCCAAGATTTTTAGGCAATGCCAATTCTCATAATCCTAATATGTCCTCATCTCAAGCTCAAGGCAAACTCTACTGCCAGATTTGTGGGAAACCAAATCAATTGGCTGTTAACTGCTGGCATAGATTTGACAATCAAAATTATCCATCTCAGTCTACTGGAAAGCAAGCCTATACTACTCAAACTTCTCAATCTACTGCTGCTACTGCTGGTTCTCAATGGGTGTTGGATTCAGGAGCAAATACTCATGTTACACATGATCTTAATCAACTTCAAAATCATCAACCATATAGTGGTACTGATGCAGTGACAGTAGGAAGTGGTCAGACTCTTCCTATTCACAGCATGAGTGATGGTACACTATCTACTTTCTCTAAACCTCTTCTTTTATCTAATGTCCTATATGTTCCTCATATTTCTACTAATCTGCTTTCTATCTCAAAATTGGCTACTGACAATGATTGTACCATTATTTTCACTTCTAAGGAGGTGGCTTTAGTGGACAATCATACTCATTCACTCCTGTACAAGGGCCCTTGTAATAAAGGCTTGTACTATCTTCCAGTTTCTTCATCAGCTGTTGCCACTGCTTCTTCTACATCTGCACCTCAAGTGCTTACTGCCAACACTATATCCAGGAGTTCTCAAGAGGATTTTCTTTGGCACAAGAGATTGGGTCATCCATCCTCTTCAACTGCTGCTACTTTGTCTAAGTCATTAGGTGTTAGGTTACCTATTAATACAATACAGTGTGAATCCTGTTCATTAGCTAAGTCTCACAGACTATCTTTTGAATTGTCTCCTTCTATTTCCTCTTTTTCTTTTCAATTGGTTCATGTAGATGTCTGGGGTCCTGCTCCTGTACCTTCCAATCAAGGGTACAGTTACTATGTAGCCTTTGTGGATGATTTTTCAAGATTTGTATGGTTATATCCCATGGGAAATAAACATGAAACTTTTGACATTTTCCTCAGTTTTCATTCATTGATTAAGACTCAGTTTAATGCTTCTTTACAAATTCTAAGAAGTGATAATGGCACTGAATTCACAAATCATAAGTTTCAAGCTTATTTGTAGTCTATTGGAGCTATTCATCAAACAAGTTGTCCTTACACTCCACAACAAAATGGCAAAGTAGAAAGAAAACATAGCCATCTAATAGAAACCACTCTTACTTTGCTACATCAAAGTCATCTACCATCTCAATTTTGGTTAGAGGCTTTATCTGTAGCAAAGTATCAATAAGTAATTGTATTTGTCAGAGTTATATTGTGGATGTCAGAGTTAGTTAGGCAGTTAGGATAATTAGTATTAGAAGAAGTCATATATCTGCCTATAAATACTCTGTACTATTCATGTAAATCATTCATTCAGAAATAATAATATCTTTTAGAATTCTCTCTTCTCTATCAATAAGTATGTTGAATTTGTTCTTGAATGGTGGAAAACATGCAATTGTGGGCTTGAAATGAAGGGTAAATGTTATTGGAAACCTATGATTAAATCTTGTACCGAGAAAAAAATATTAGTTGGTGAGATGTCTTGTTTTTTTCCTTAAACAGGTCGAGCAAGAGAACCATTTCTTACATAATTTGAAGTAAGTGAAAAAGAAAAGAATACCAAAAGAGTTATTGTTGAAAAGGTCGTTTTTGTCTCCTGAGCCGTAGCAATTTCTTTCTTTTTCTTTTTTTTCGTTGGTTTAAGAGACACCAACTAAACACTAATAATATTTATACCAACCATAGCAAAAAAATTGGGAAGATATTCATAAAAGTCCGCCATTTTTGGAGTCATTGTGGGATGTTTTGCCACATGGATATCTAGACAGCGCATGACTTCACAAAATAATAGGAGCTGACCAAATTGAATCACTCTTTACAGTTTGATAATTTGACCAAAAAGAAAAAAAAGAAAAAAGAGAGAGAGAAAGAAAGAAAAAATGTATTTGTAATTCTTGGTCCACAAAATTCCTTAACCAAGGGAGGTGAAAAATATGAAAAAAAAAAAAAAAAACAAAAACAACTTCCCTTAGAAACAACTTACTTCTGGTGTAGACATAACGAGATATAGTCAAAACACGTACCATTGGTTTGGCTGCTGCTGGGATGTCCAAGAGAAAGAAGCGCAAAACACATTAGACCATTTGAACAAGAAATTTTATGCGCTTCTAAAAAGCCAAAAACCAAAAAAAAACCACAGACAGGTGAGAAGAAATAATGAGGCTATGGAAAAGGGCTTCCGGAGCGCTGAAGGATCAAAATAGTCTATGGATTGCTAGCTTAGCAAGACGGACAGCGCTCCGGAACCCTGACATCGAAGCGGCCGTGATTAAAGCCACTAACCATGACGAATTCGCCATCGATGTCCAACATTTTGAGATTGTCTATAAATGGATTCGCCTCTCATCATCTTCGCAGCTCAAGCCTCTCTTATGGGCCGTCTCAGTGCGGATGGAGAAGACTCGTTGTTGGGTGGTCGCGCTCAAAGGATTGATGCTGATGCATGGGATTTTGGCCTCTAAAATCCCAGCGGTTCAACGAATTGGGAGATTGCCATTTGATCTTTCAAATTTCAAGGATGGACATTCCAGGGCAGCGGAAACATGCGGTCTCAACAAGTTTATTCGCGCGTACTACGCGTTTCTTGATCAGAAATCTTCCATGCTCTACATGAGAGTTTCTGACAGCACCAAAAACGCGAGTAAAGATAATCAAGGAAACTACTTGTTGATGCAACAACTGTGGGTGCTGCAGAAGTTGCAGGGATTGCTTGATTTGTTGCTCCAGATCAGGCTGCAACCGGATGCAGCAGCCGGTCCCCTTGCTCTTGAGGCCATGGATGGTATTGTAGTCGAGATTTTCGATGTTTATAGCAGAATATGCAGTGGGATCGCCAGGGTTCTCTTGAGGATTTACTCAGCTGGAAAGGTTCAAGCTGCTCTGGCGCTCAGAATCGTTCAGAAAGCCACCCTCCAGGGCGAAGAACTCTCTTTGTACTTCGATATCTGCAGAGAGATCGGGGTAATGAATGCCACAGAATGCCCTCGAATTGAAAAAATCCCCGAAGAAGATATCTTGGAACTCGAAAACATAGTCAACAAAGTTTCAGGAAAATCGAATGATGATCAACTTTTTCCATGTCAAGAAGAGCAAGACAGAGCAGTTGTGTTGAGAAAATCTGATCAAATCGCCATCGTGGCCGGGCAAAACGAGGACTCGAGGAAGCAAATGAGGACGATAATCACGCATGACTGGGAGACATTTGATGAAGATTGGAAGATTATAACCACCACAGCAGCGTCTCAGCCGTCTACTTGTGTTCCTCTACCCACATTCCCAACAGAAACAAATCCTTTTATCGAGTCTTTCACACCATTGCCTCCTCCTGTAAATGTCAATCGCAAATATGATGATCTTCCGGATCTCATTAGCTTTTAGTAGGATTAATCATTGTTTTCATTACATCGTCATTTGGATTTTTCACCAATTTTTCATCAGAAGAGAAGACAAAATATCAAATAGATTAATTTTAATGGCAAAAGAGTTTCTAGCAATATAAAATGTGCGTAATATGTACAGATGGTAGTCATCACTCATCGGGGGCAGATTTAGATCGATTTTTCGCCACTACAAGGGTTAAGAGCCTGTTTGGCCCTACTTATTTTATAGCTTATAAGCTCTTAAAAAAAGTACTCCTCATATGTTTTTTACTATTTGCACCTTCTAAGCCTCAAATAAGCTTAGCCAAACAGGCTGGAAGTGGTTTTGGACCACCAGAACTAGTGATATTATGAGGGTCAAATTGCTTTTAATTAACTCAGATATAGAAGCAAAGACCTCATTTTAGTAATATTTTGTATTATAATTCAAGAACCTCATACATGAGTTAGCCATTTGAATGGAAATACATGGTAACTACAAGTTATGTTGTATCATAGGGCAAATTTAAACACCAGAAAACCTATTTACCTTGAGCACAAACAAAACTTGCACATATATTTACTACTGTAACATGCAAAGCCTTAGTACTATACCATATATGTCACAGGAACATATATCATTTCTAGAAGGAAAAAGCCATTTTGCCTTACGATGTTATTGCATTATTTCAAACTCCCCCAGCTCTAATATTTACCTATTCCTCGATGCAACATTTAACAATTTTAATGGACCAACTCAACTAGTTGCCCTTTTACAATTATTTTTTTCATCCAAATTGCCAAAATCTGCTTCCAAAATCCACGGATCTGTTTATCAGTGTGTTGGGCGTGCTGTTGTGTAAAAGGAAACTTTCTCATTCTCTCTAATCTTTTTTTTTTTTGGGGTTATCTTCTTTAAGTATTGAGTCAACTGTACTAAAATTGATAACAACAATTAGATCAAGAAACTTATTTTTTTTTTAACTAGATCAAGAATGTAAATTTTGAGTTGTTTCTTATTGGAATTTCATTTTTGAGCAAAAATTAATTATTAAACGATTGTAATATTTTAATTTAAGTTATTTACAAGAATATGGATGAACCAAAATCTCTTCTTTATTTTTTTTTGGAAGCTAAGCCAAGATAAACAGGTATTAAATGTGGAAAGAAAACTCCTCTCATATCATCCCCGAGCAAAGTCCTAAGCTGTTGGGGCGGTTTCTTGATAACATGTACTCCAATCGGCAACTGCAAACCAAAATTAGCTATCCAATCTGCACATCTGTTAGCTTTCTGTACACATGTTTTAAGGTAAACTCTGGATGCTCATCCATAATCCTTCTACATTCAGCTGTGATTGGTTGCAGGGCACTACTTAGACATTTATTACCGTTTACCCATTGTGTCAATATTTGTGAATTTGATTCGATTTCGAGCTTGGTAACTCATGTTGCACAGCCATCTTCAGACCCTCGAACAAAACTCTGATCTCTGCATTGTTGTTAGAGGCATGCCCAGGCAAACTGCAAACCCTATCACCCACTTACTATGTGCGCCACGAAAAACTCCGCCCGCTCCCGCAAATCCCGGGTTACCTTTGGCGCACCTGTTGATATTTAGTTTCAAGCCATCATATGGTGGGGTCCAAAAAAGATTTCTCCAACCTTTCACCATTGTCAAACCTCCATGATTCTTGGTTAGAGAGACCTCCTGGGCTTCTCGAAATATTAATTAATGTTTGCCAATAGTTTTTCAACTTCACTTATCTCAGAGATTGGAAGTATTTAATGACTAACTGTTGACTTTGTTATGTCAGGTAGTCCTTATAATTAGTTGGCTTCAGATAAAAACATTTAATGAATGAAACATAATTAGTTGTCTAGCCTTGGAACCATTTGATCGATGACCTTGTATCTAAACTACTTTTGGTCATAATAATTTAACTGTGATGAATTACTGATAATTTCTTTATAAGTATACTGCCAATTTTTTTTCTCTTCAAAAGAAACCAAAGGCCAAATACATATTACATACAAATGGAAATTAATCCCAGGACTACTCGCACGACTGGTGGAAGACATATCACTAGACCACTAGGTCGTTAGTAGTGTACTACCGATTTATTATTGTTATATTTTCGTTCTAAGTAGCCAAATCCAATTAAATTAAAAGTCTTTTCTTCCTTTGCAACAAAATCTTTCACTTTACATATTTTAATATTTTTTTCCTATTTAAAACTGTAACCTATTGTTTGTGAGGTTGCTCTTTTGGCCATTTGATTATGGTCCGTTGATATCTTGAAAAATTAGTTATGGAAATTCAATCATTTTCTAATATTTTTGTCTGAACTGAAAATCCTTACGATCTCCTTATTGATTTGGTTTGTGAATATCAGCTGCTACATGAAGCACCAACAATGCATGATATTTCTAATCTTTTCCAATATCAATCAAACATGGAAGCGAAAGAAATAAAAACACAGCGGTGAAGCTAATACGGGCCATTTAAAGGGACCTTTTTCATTTTAAAAAAAAAACACTTTTTTCGGAGAAAAAAGCACATAATGTTTTCAATAAGTACTTAAATTGGCAAACACCATGTTTTTACAAGGTAAAACACATAAATACTTACAGAGCAAATAAGTTGAAACGTCACACCAACAAAGCAACGTGATATACAAAATATACCTTTCTTAGGGTTGGAACTTCAAATCAGATATAAATAGGGATGGCAACGGGACGGGTACCCTGTCCACGAAGCAATATCAAATCCGCTACCCGGATAGCATCCCAATCCCAAACCCGGATAAAAATTAAGTGTAAATCCCGTTCCCGGAACGTCCCAAACCGGCGGGTACCCGGAACGTCCCAAACGCGGTTAAAATAAAATAAAATTAAAATTAAAATTAAAACAAAGATCACTATCAAGCACCCAAAAGAGACATACAGAGAGAGTTAACATCTGAGGAAAAAAAAGTTCACAAATTACTACACTTGAGAAATAAATAAAGCAAACTCTTTCTAAGATAAACGCGTGATGGGGATGAGATCTGAAAAATCTTAGTCAGAAAAAAATTTCTCAAAAAAAACAAATCTGAGAAATTATAGGATGAAATCGCCACTCGCGAGCCTTTGCCTTACGCCTTTACTGGAGATGAAATACACGACTAGATGCCAAGAATGAGAAAATCTAATGCCCGATGGGGTTTTTTTTTTTTTTTAACGTGAGGTAGCATCTCTAGAATGAGAGAATATGAAATGAGAAAAGTGAAGCTTTTAGATGAGGTGGTAACTCTTATATGGTATCAGAACCTGAAAGCCAAATGGCACAGGTTCGATCCTTACCGCCACCCATTTAATTAAATTGTCCACGTGCAAGTTCTAAACAAATTATGCTGCACGTGAGGGGGCGTGTTAACACAATAAATAAATAAACCAATATCGTCTCTACAAGCTTAAGCTTTTAGATGAGGTGGTAACTCCAATAATACCCTAGTGGACGTGAAGTAATGGACCAGTGGTCTGAGATCTTTCTTTTCTTTTTTAATCTTATTTGTTTTAAATATTTTTTCTAGTACATAGTAAATCTTTTAGTTTTAAGTTTCTTTTTTACAAGAGTGTTTAAATTTTTAGTTTTAGTTACTCAGCTTTTCTTGATAAAAAAATAATTAGTCATTTTTAAAATTTTTTTCTATAAAAAAATTAAAATTTGATTAATAAGTTATACTAAACTAATAAATATAAAATATTTTGAGACATTGGTATAGTTTTATAATTTTAAAATTTTACCATAAGTTAAAATTTTAAAGAGTAAAAAGTTGAGGGGTCAAACCTTATTACTACCCATAATGTAAAAATCTTTGCAACATTTTAGTGTATAATATGTATATGTATATGCATATGTATATGTATATGTACATACACACACACACACATATATATAATATGTACACATAAAAATAATTATTTAATAAATGTGAAAAATCTTAAGTAGCTATTAAGCTATATAACTAAAGTTAGTTTGTTAGTGTAGCTATGTAATTAGGGTTAATCTATTGTTTAGTATAATTCTAATTAATGATAGCGGTATAACTAGAATTAATGCAATTTCTATTTTAGTTCTAACTATTATCATTTCTTGTATAATTCTAATTAATATGCATATAAGAAAATGTTACCAATGGAACTATAATTAACTAATAAATATAAAATATATTGAGATGTCAATAGAAATTATATAATTCTAATTAGATAACTTATAACAATAAGAAGCTTTTTTGCATAAATAAAAAGTGAAAAATGAAATATTAGTTTAGTAGTAATCCACTATAAATTAAATTTTAAAGACTAAAAGGTTGAAACTTTACTACTATCAACAAAAGTAATAATTTTTGTTTCTTTATTTGTTGTATAATATACATATATATAACTACAATTAATTAATAAATGTAAAACATATTTAGATAGCTATGTAACTAAAGTTAGTGTAGCTATGTAATTAGACTTAGTTTGTTTTTTAGTATAATTCTAATTAAAGTTAATCATATAACTAAAATTTGTATGATTTTTTATAAAATCATATTTAAACTAATCATATAACTAATTCTATCATAGCTCTAACTATTATAGTTTCTTATATAGTCCTAATAAGTATGCATATAAAAAATGTTATCAATATAACTATAATTAATTAATAAATATAAAATATATTGAGATATTAATATAAATTATATAAAAAGGTATGGATATATATATATATGTGTATATACATATGCATGTATAATTATATATATGTATATATGTATATATATGTATATATGTATGTATACGGGACGGAACCGAATATCGTTCCGGGTACCTATTACCCGGATTCTAGAAGCCGGGTTTGGGAATGCAGGTACACGAAGGTCACTCCCAGTTTCGTCACAAACCCTAACGGGTATTTTTAATCGTTCTGAGTTAGTTCTAGGTCTTTAACGGGACGGATTTTTAGCAGGTCAGCCGTGCCGGGTATCCTAAATCACTCGTCCCGTTACCATCCCTAGAAATAAAGGCAGGGAGGAGAGGAAATATCTCTTCCCGCAACTGAAAATGGCAAATGAGAAGTGAAAACATTCAGATAAACCTAGCAAGAAAGATATTAATCAACTAAACACAGATATAAACGCATTATCTCGTCCCATCATTACTAGAACCAGATAAAGAGATCAGATTAAACACTCGTTCCACAGAAAAACAATAACAACATCAGGAGAAAGATCAAGGATCCAGTCTAGTAAATGTGAAGCTATGATCAATTCAGAAAATGGAAGAGAGGGAACAGGGAAGTGTAGGCATGCAACTTACTGTGGAAGGGAATGAGGGAAAAGGCGGACATGAATAGGCCACACACAAACCGTCAATTTTCGCTTCCTCTTCATCCGTATGTTCTTAACAAATGAGCAGAAGTAGACTAGAATCCACTTCTGCTCCAGATACACCACACTCTCACTTTATCACACAGCCAAAAGGAAAATTAGAATGTAACATTACAACTTCGTAAATAATCTCAAACAAGGAACTCCAGTCTCCGGTCATCATGCCACCCTCCTACAACCTTCAAGAATTAGAGAATCTACAGATAATGCCAAAAGTGAATAACCGCAAACACTGATACAAGAGGATCAACCGATGGATTGGCTAGTTGCATAAACTTTTCAGCCAAAATAAAGATGGAAAGGATCGTGTGTTCCACAACACTCCCAAAGAAACAAAAAGTTCCCCTGTTCAGTTAGAATGCCAACTTATTTTCATGTGGTAAAGAATAAAAAGTTTCTCTAACAGACATTAACTTAGCAAATGCTAGGTACAAATGTCGCATGGCAAGTAACAACTCTAAACATTGCTGATGATGATCACGTTATTTGAACGAGAAAATTATAAGCATACAAGCAGTAATTGCTTCAGAAAACATATCTACATTTATACTTTTTCTTATTGTCCTTGTAGGTTTTTGTTTCCTAGGTCAGCTCAATTAATTTAAAGCTACCATCATCAGGTTAGAAACTTTTATCTATACTCTGAATAATTCACAAGACACTATAGATAGGCCACCACAATAAGTTTGTTTCTTCTTTCACAGAAAGATAACAAGTACCGTACATTTTGAATGTTCATGCATGCATTTATTTAGGAGTGCATTCACAAAAGTTGAAAAAAATTAACCCTAAAAAGATGATCCTGAATTTGTTCTCCAAATAACCCCCAAAATTGCATACATGCATGATAAGATTCCCAATCCATGACAAAGGTGATATTTTACAGAAATTTGGACAATTGATTCAAGTCATAACAACAACTACCACAATATCATTCATATAAATCATTTATAGGCGTCAACATTGCTGCCCCTGCCAAGCGGCCCACGAAGGCAGAAGGCCACCTGGGGAACATAGGAATTAGTTGAAGAGTATGATTTCCTTGGATAATTGAGTATCAGGACAAGGGGAATAAGAGAAAGAAGGATCAAGACATATGCTTTAAAAAGTAGACATGGTACCAACCCACTCAATGTAAGTTCAGAGAGCTCAATCAAACATGTAGACCAGAAAGAAAGGAAAAATGAACTTTAAAATTACAAAACAGGAAATCTGAAGGTATTTGCTTCAATTTGAATGTTGGCCATTAAAACTGATCCAGAATATTAACAACATGATGCACTATCACAGTGTAATTTTGCTACAGAATAACAGTTTTTCGATTGATTAAAAATATATCTCAAACAAGGAAAGACAAACAAATAGGATAGTGATAGAAAGAGAATCGGGTTGCCAGTGGCTTAAAATTGAGCTGGATGATCAGTGGTACAGGACGTTAGCAAGCAACAAGAAAGATAAAGCAAACCTACTTCACATGTCATCTAAAATGTTGAAAGTTATTAAAAATTAAAAATTAAAAAATTAAAAAAAATAATAATGTCACCATCCTAGTCTTGGGGCCGGAAAATTTAGCTTTAGCCATTAAAACAAACAAGAAGGAGAAAAGGAACAAGGATTCTTGAGAACCTCAATAACTAAAAGTTTAAAGGCATGCCGCACTGTGAAAATTCATGGACTATAAAGTACCATAAAGCATCTGGCAAAGGCCATGGACATATGTACAGGTAAGACAGACTGAATGCACAGTACAGCAATGGCACCATATTGTCAATCTACCTGATAGTCACAAACTTATTGGTACCATGCTTAGCCCAGTGAGCCTTCAAATCAATTGGGTTGGCAAAGTTATAGCCTTCTGCAGCAAGTTTCTCCAAGACCTTTTTGAAAGCACCTTGACTCATCTTCCTTCCAGCAATTCGTGCCCCGCGTCTTTTAGTACTCATAGGCAATGGATAAATTGATACAGTGGTAGTGCAACACGCTGACTGCCAACCACCACAACCCCATCGATAACACTGCTGAGGACTGCCAGTGCAAGTGCAAACAGGAATTGGTATGCCAGAAATATCCATGTCAATCCCATTGATTGTAACATCTATACTCTTCTTTGCTGCTTTTGCACGCTGAACAGAGGAATTTCCATTTTCCTTGAGAACAGATGGGCCCTTTTTAGACTTCTTTGCTTTCGGGGTTTTTGGACTGGCATTAGCCGTCCTCTTTTTTGCAGGGCCAGCTTCCTTTCTAACACTGGGTTCCTCCACATTCACCTGCGAATCTTTAATTGCATCAGGTTGTTGTAACATCTGCATGGGATGACTTGCAGAAGGTTCAGCGAGCATGGCGTTGTAAGGATTCCCGGGAAAGAAGTGAAGGAACTTCTCCCTGTGGCTTATCCAACTATCCCTCACATAATCCATGTGATCAAAAGCCCCTGAAAATGCAGAATCCCGGGGATGAAAAGCCCCATTAGCTGAAACCATGACAGAGTTATCACGCACGCTTAAGAAAGACTTGGTGTCTTGCTCCACCACAGATGGCATAAGCTGCAAACCAAGATTCCCCTTCAGGGAAGGTTCATAATAACCCCAATTCCTCATGTTCAACCCATCATCGTCCATGGAAACGAACTACAGAGCAAGCCAAACAACAAAAGATGCATTAATCCTCACCATAATTTCCAATTACCTACTAAAGCCATTATGCCTCACACTACACTCAATTTCATTGCACCTAAGTATTCAAAAGAATTACCATTTCTTTTGTGAGTGAAATCCCCAAAATGGGGACAGAACCATCAATTGGATCGCCACTCTGACCATACTCATTACAAGGTCAAAAAATCCACAAATGACAATGTCATCAATTAACATAAAGATCAACATTAAAACGAACCACCAAGCAAAAAGAATTAAACAAATGAATTAAGAGACCAAATCAATTCCAAAACTAAAAACATAAAACGTATACCAATTTTCAGGTTCCTCACCAAAAGTTGATTTTAACCCAAAGTTCGAATATTTTAGTGTTTACCACATAGAGTCATAGATATAATCAAACAGAGCCATAAAATTCATTTTAGATAATTATTGTAACAGCCAAAAATAGAAAATGTAGAAGACTACACAAGGAAAATGCAAAATATAATGTTCAGATAGTATACATATAGATACAATATATATATATATGTGTAGATTTGCCGGGAGACAGAGAGAGAGACAGAGAGAGAGACTTACTTGTGGGTAAACAGCTCTTTTAGGGTTTTTTTTGTTTTTTTCCTTCAGGAGAGAGAGGAAAGAGGAGAGAGGAGAGAGAAAGAAATCTAAAAAGGAGAGAGAGAGAGAGAGAGAAATAAAGAATGAGAAAGCGCAAGCGACGAGAGACATAGATATCTTTAAAAAAAAAAAAAACATTTCCACATTTAAATAAAAAACAAATGGTCTTTCTAATAGAGTACACTATTGCACTTATTGATTTTTATTAAATGATAAAATTTATCATTTTTAATCATTCAAACATTAAAAGTAATCCAACTCCTAAATCTTGAATTAACCTAATATGTCAATACTTTTTTTCGAATTTAAGTAATAATACCAATAGAAACTAACCAACACTTTTTAGACATTTTTTTTTAAATTGTATACTAAAGTTACAGCTTGAAATTATTTTCCCTACCATACAATAGTAAAATGAAAAAAAATGTAAAGTCAAAGAGTAATTAAACTTTTTAGTGTGATTTTTTTAGATAGTATTTTTCAAAGTAATTAGACTTTCCTCCTATCCGATAGTGACCTTTTTTTAGCGTGAATTTTCCAGATTGTATATTCATATGGAGTTATACTTAGAATGCACAAATGGACGAGGGTAATTAATTGATAAAAATATTACAAGTTAAAAAGAAAATTAAAGTCAAAGCTAATAATTGTTTGGATTATAATATCCATGATGCATAAAAAATAAAGTGAAAATATAAAAATGTTATCATCTTCTATATTTTTCCAAAGAAAATTGAATTAGTCATTCCATGTTTTACTACAACGTTTCTTCGCTTTCTCCAATTTGGATCAATATTCATGCCTTGGTTTTCCTTGCCAAAAAAAAAAAAAAAAATCACGTTGTAGCTTTAATATACAATTTGAAAAAAATTGAAAGTGTTGGTTAGCTTTTATTGACATTATTACTTAGATTAGCTTTTATTGGCATTATTACCTAGATTTGGAAGAAAAAAAGATTAACATATTAGGTTAACTCGTTGCTTAAGAATTGAGTTATCATTAATTTTAGAATGTTTAAATATGATAAATTCCAATATTGGGGAATCATTTAATGCGCCTAAACCCATATCTATGCTTCGTGTTAAGGTGGCGAATTAACACTCTCTTGTAATCAATACCAATTTTAACATTTAATAATACATCTAAAATATTTATTTCGTTTTTTAATTTCAAACCATGTGAACAAAACATAAAATTTTAAATATTTCTAGCAAAATAAATATAATGTTACGATATTAAAATAAAATTTTAGTTAGGAGAAGATTCAAAATTGTGAAGGATCAGTCCAATAGTCTAATTTTAGTCAAGCTAGTAATCAAATTAAATTATTTCAAAATTGATTAATATAATGAATTACTTTTATGAATTAATAATATTAAATTTATACTAAAATCCGTACATTGCATGGGTCACATATAAGTATATATGTTAAAACAACAACCAAAAGAATTATAATACTTCCCTTCAAAAATTAAATGTACCAGAATTTGCTATGTAGCATTGTTTTTTATATTCCTTTACTTGTCAAATGTATACCGAGTAACATTATTCCTATTATATTACTAAAAGAATATATACACACATAAATCTATATAACACCATTTTCTTACAATTTCATTTGTTCTATACACATGAATATGGTTAACATCAAAAATTTTAATTTTAAAATATCTATATTTTATCTTCGCATAGATGATTATGAAAATATATATATCTATATTTTATGTAAAGTAGAATCCACGTTTATCTTTTAATGACACATATCATAATTTTATTATTTTTTTCCTCCAAAAATGAGTTAATCTCCAATAAATATATTGTTTATCTTCTATTGATTATTTATTATAACATTTTTCTAATTTAAATGATTTACGCAATTGTTACATATTTCTTATAAATAAGATAAAAAATGAAAATTTATCAATAATTAAATTTTACAAAATATATTTATACTCTATTCTAAAATAGATGAAAAAATATAGTTGCTCATCAACAATAAATAAAAATATAAACATACTCATATCTCCGGCGCATCCCATGAATTTTACTTTACTTTCTTCCTCAAACAAAAAAAAAAATGAAAAGAAAAAAAGAAAACTCTTCCTATAAAATTCCTAAATAATTTCTTTCCCCAAAGGAGATAGAGCTAGAGAGATCCTTTTGTTTTTCTTTGTTTCTTCTTTTTTTAACCTATTCATATAGATATCAGTATATCGTTCATCTATAGATCGAGGTATACATGGTGGAGTGTATCCTGTGTTGAGTAGTTGACCTACAAAACGCAGCAGCATTCTGTTGGCTATATATATATATATATATAGAAATACTTGTAAGCGTGCCCCAGCTGACCTGAGAATTTACCGGGGAAGAAAGAAATTGAAAGGGTACAAAAACAGCATGATGAAAAGCATGGCACCGTTAATTTACTCGAAAAGGATTCTCATTTGCTCGCATCTGCGATAGATTTGGGCACTTCATTTTTCAAAAACATGTCATGCAGATGGTGAGACATCCTCGCTTCACTTTGATAAACCGAGAGACTCGTTTCGAGTGATCCATCTCTTCCTAAAAATATTCCCCAGCATTGGCACCATGTGTGTGATTATTAAGCACTTATATTATAGGCCAGACGCTGTAATTCCAGGTCGTTAACACTCTTTAGGAAGTTCTCTCTTTTGCGCTTTTGTTCATGCATGGTGTCTGATCTTTTGCCGCGAGTGGTTTAATTTCAGAAAAAAATGTCTACACAGCAGCTTGATGATCTTCTTTTTGTAAGTGGATGCAAGAAAAGGAAGAGAAGTGAAAGGTTTTTCAAATTCAAGACGTTTTTGGAGAAAGGGTATCCAAGAGAGTTTTACGGATCGTTTCACCAAAATGTTAGAGCTTTGTTAGAGTTTGGGCAAATTGAGAATGGGGTGTGTGGTGCAATGGCGAGCTGGTCTTTCCAGCTCCAAGTGCATCGCCACCCCACTGTCCATGTCTTCCTGTTTGTTGTTGAGGAACCGATTGAATTATCGCTCAACCGTCATTGCAAGCATTGTCAATATGTAGGTACGTAATGTCCTGATTCCGTCACTAATCAGTCACTATTAATGACTAATTTTGTCGGTCACTAATTTTTGGTTTTCTTTTTTTTCTGTTAAATGTTGTTTTGGTGATGGTCCAGGCTGGGGACACCATTTGATTTGCAACAAAAAGTATCATTTTCTGTTACCCTCCAAGGATACCATCCTGCCTTGTCTGAGTTATGACGGAAAATTTCACCCGAATTTAACAGAAAGTAAGTCCAATTTGATTGAATTAGAAGGTCATACATTGCATGGTGTGTTTCACTCTAATGGTTTTGGGCATTTGCTTTGCATTAACGGGATGGAGACGAGCTCGGATTTGGCTGGCTATCAACTCATGGACTTCTGGGATCGTCTCTGCACCGCGCTAGGGGCGAGGTTCGTTCACTACATCATACATATTTAGAATAAAATGTTCAAATGCTTAAAGAATATACACGTGAAAAGATACGCGTAAAATGAATCCCCCAAAATAAATAGATGAAATTCTTCTGACAAGTTGACCTATTATGCGTTGCGGGCTGCAAAATTCTGATTATAATGTACCAAATTATATTTGATTCAACAAATTGAAGTTGAATAAATTCATACATTGTTATCAAAAGATTTAATTGTCAGAAGATAACTTGTTTCGTTGCGTATAGAAAAGTGAGTTTGAGAGACATCTCGCAGAAGAGAGGGATGGACTTGAGACTAATTCATGCAATAGCTTATGGAGAGCCTTGGTTTGGTCGATGGGGCTATACATTTGGGCGTGGAAGCTATGGAGTTAATCAACATATGTACAGAACCGCCATGGATGCTATACAGAACGTTCCGCTGAGCTTACTAGTCCATCATCTCGGGGGCTCCTATAACGAGATCCTGGTAACTCTATCACGGTATCAGACGTTGTCAGGCCATTCTTTGGTCACTCTAGGCGACATCTTCCATTTTATGCTAGAGCTAAAATCGCGCCTACCCAAGGAAAGCATCGCCAATTCGTGCAACAATCCAGGGATTTTGGTGGATAACTCGTGTAGATGGTCACCTAAACGAGTCGAAATGGCGATCAAGGTGATTATCGAAGCGCTGAAGAAAGCCGAAAACAGGTGGATTTCCAGGCAACAAGTCAGGGACGCGGCTCGCGTGTATATTGGCGACACAGGGCTGTTAGATTTCGTGCTCAAGTCGCTAGGGAACCATACAGTGGGAAGATACTTTGTCCGGAGATGCTTAAATCCAGTGACAAAAGTCTTAGAGTATTGCTTAGAGGACATCTCAGAAGCTCTTCCCAAACAAGCATGTCTTGGAATAGGCGAATACTCAAAAGTGCGGCAGCCTCATTGTAGCAGAATTACGAGGGTCCAGCTTATGAAGGACATATATTGCTTGTACAAGCACATGTTGAAAGAGCAAAACACAGTGACTTATAAGTCAGATATAATCTCCACCATTTCAGTCGCTTCGAGGATAATCCTCGACACCAAGTACTTTATCAGAGAATACTTTGAGCAGCAAGCCTCAGAAAACGAAGTATACAAATCAAAACTTTACTGCACAATTGTTTTAGCAAATAATGGTGAAGAGGGTCCAAAAATGATGCCTCCCTACGAGTATTTCAGGCTAAGGAAAAATGCCACATTTGATGAGCTTAAATTTGAAGTGGAGAGGACTTTCAAAGAATTATACTGGGGTGCAAGAAGCTTTACTTCAGAATCAATTGCTAATTTTAACTCCATTAATGGATCAGATTTGGTATTTAAGCAGATGAAACCAGGTGGTAAGCTTGTATTTGAAGGTTTTACTGAGGATAGAAAAGTGCTTAATGCAGAAGATATATGCGAAGGCATCAAGAGTGATATGTATGTGGATTGTGCTTGTGGAACTAAAGAAGATGATGGTGAGCGAATGGTGTCATGTGATGTCTGTGAAATTTCGCAGCATACAAGGTGTGTAAATATCCCCAACAGTGAAGAAATTCCAAACATATTTCTATGCAGCACTTGCGAGCAAGATATCTTACGTTTCCCTTCGCTGCCATAGCTAAATTTTGTTGAAAATCGTTAGGTATGATTATATTATATACATGTGATTTAATTGGTGAAATAGTACCTCTCTCATAAAAAATCATGTTTTTTTAACCGAGGCACAAAAATGGACGACCACGCCTTTTTGTGATGCAGATGGTCTGGAATTGGAAATGAAAAACTATTATGATGATTTTTATTTGTAATTTTCAATTGAATATGGTGGCAGACAAATTATTGATAAAATGACATTTAGTTTTTGTTTCATTTTGCATCATTGGTGGTCAAATGTTAAATCAATTACAATAATCGAACAAATATCCGTGTTTCGAATTTCTCATCCGGTTAGCCAGAAAAAATTTCCAATGGGGTAAAATGTGCATTACTCTCTTGTGATTTATATAAATATTTGATTATCTTTTATATAGTTTAAAACATACCACATTACTCACTGTATTTTTCAAAAAATGGCACAATCACTCTATCACCGTTAGCATTTTAACACCGTCAAATAAGACTTCAAAGGACCAAATTGCTCTTAGAAAATCCTTTTAATATCTTTTTTACTTGAAAAAATGAAAAATTTTAAATTTTTAAATTTTTAAATTTAATTTAAATAAAACCTTTTTATTTTTTAAATTTATTAATTTTTTAAAATTTTCAATTTTTAAACTTAAATTTTAATTTTAATTGTTTTGTAATTTCTAAATTTTAATTTTATATCTAAATTTTTAATTTTAGTTTTTTTACTCTATAAGTTATATTTTTGAATTTTTAAATTTTTTATTTTTAATTTTTAATTTAAAAAATAAAGATAAATAAATTATGCTATGTATAACTCTCAATAAGGATGTTTTGATAAAAGAAATGTAAAATTTGATATCCACAAATGCAATAAAGGAGCGTATAATGCACTCTCTGTTAAATTAGATGAAAAAAATTAAAATTGGGGACTATATGTCATTTTTGAAAAGGGCAAGGGATTAATTTGGCGTGGTTTAAACCATAGGGGGTAATCAACTATTTATACAAGCCATAGGAGATAAGGCGCGTTTTATCCTTTTTTCAAAAAAAAAAAGTTTTGATTATACTATAATGAGCAATTACTTAGGCCACGAATTTAGCCATAAGAAGTCAAAACTCAAAATCCATGCCAAGAAGAAGAAGAAGTTATTACGGAAATGTGCCAAAATTAAAATTATTAGTAGCTATTTTAAATATAAGTCAGAATATGCCTGGGATAAAATCGCCCATGGTAATGTTAAAACTTCAAATATTTTAAAATTAGAGTCTATGTCGATTGCTTTAAAAAATTTGTGAGCGCGTCAATAAAATTAGAGTCACATTTGTTAAACCTCAAAGCTCATTAACTTCACTTATCTTAAAATGTAGTAAATTTATACTCATGTACTTTGTCTAAATTTCTCTTCCAATCAAAATATCTTATTTTCCCAAAAGATTACAAGACAAGAGACACAAAGGCGTTTGCAAATGTTAAATTAACACCGATAGCCCTTTTGCTTCATATCAAACCCTAGAAATCAGTGTAAATGAGCACGAGGTTGAAGTGTAGTGCATTCATAACTAAGAATAGAATAATGCACTGCCAAAGACTCGAAGGTGATCATAGTCAAGTGAACAACCACGGAGACACTCATAAGGAGTACAATTTATTAATGATAGAAGAGGGTAACCTATTGATAATATAAGTAGCTGTAAGAGTAGCCTCCCTCGGAAAACACTCAAGACAGGAAGAAGAAATGAGAAAGGTACATGTGATGTCAATTATGTGCTTGTGTTTACGCTTATTGTGTGTTTTTTGTTGGGAAGTGTAAGGACAAAAATAATGTGAACTAGCAGTATGTTGATGAGAAAATCATGAAAGATGAATTCTTTATATTCCGTGGCATTATCAGTCACATGAATCTTAATGCATTTGATAAATTTAGTGTGTATAATGATAGTAAGTTTAGAGTAAATGCGAAATAGATTAGAAGGGTTATGAATAAGATTGATCCAAATGAAAAGAGAATACTCCTCAACAAATATATAAAAAAAAATGAGAACCTCCCATAATAAGGGCTCGTTTGGATTGGCTTTTTTTAAAAACACTTTTTTAACAGCTTTTAAAAAATAACTTTTTTTGAGAAGCTGAAGATTATGGCTTTTAAAAAAAGCTGTATTTGAGCTTTTTTCAGAGTTTTAATTTTTTTGGAAATTAAATCAAGTAGTTATTGCAAAAGTAATATAACTTTTTCAGGAAAAAAATACTTTTTCTTTAAAAAAAACCAATCCAAACTGGCCCTAAGAGTAAGGGAGGGACCTTAAATATTAGAATGAACAAGATCAAAACATGTAGAAGAAAAAAAGTCATTTTTATCAAAGGATAAAGCAGGTTGTTCTTCTGTAATTGGTAGGACAAACAATCAAAAGAATTCATAAAGAGTTTCCCTAGGTGACCATTAGAGACTAAGGTTTGTAATTTTCCTAAAAAAAAGCATGTCCTAATCCAGAGTGCCACAAAAACATGGAATATGGGCCAAATGAGAAAGTAAGACATGTAGCAATGTGAAGATGACTAGGAATGTGTAGGTTAACAAGCTCAAAGAGTCAACTGACTTTGCAACTTATCCCAAGGGTGAGACCTACGGAGGATCAAAAGAAGAGGAAGTGATTGTAAGACCTAGATCACAGAGTTGTCCAACAAATACAAAGTCAGTTGATAGGTATAAATCTACCATTAACTATATAAATTTAGGGTGCATGAGAAGTAGATGCTAGATTGGTCAAAGTATGAGTATCAAAAGCTATGTGATTTGAACATGCAAAGTCAAGAACAAAGAGGACTTACCAAATGCAGTAGAGAGATCAATTGATGAAAAATTACTAGACTAACCAAGAACCTAGTTAAGAATTTCCTAAAAAGCTAGGCCTAGTACGGAGGAAGATTGCTCAGAGTATGGTGAGGACTAACACTTAGAGGATCTACCATCGGCAAAGGTGTCAAAAGTATGTTTGTTCAAATTATGAGCACAATCACTCTAAAAATGGGCGAGACCTGTTTATAGATAAAACATACTTGAGTTGGACAATTCAAGAGAATATGACCTTGTTGATGACAATAACAACACTTCACTTAAGATTGTAATTGAGTTTTACTAGAAGGCTAATATTGGTTCTGTAGCAATCCATTATTGGAATAGTAAAGAGAAGCCCTTTGTTTTCCAACTGACGTGGCATTTACTAAGTTTAAAATTAACAACCGGTGGCATAGGTTACTAGGATAGTAGTTCTGGTACCATAATAGTAGAGAGAACACATAGAGATATTTACAAGAATCCATATATATTATTGAGAAAGATGATTTACCATGTATTCATTAAGAACCTTATATAGACTAAAAGTTATTTGATGCCCAAACAAAATAATATACAAAAGAAAAATCTTAGATATAGTAAATCTCTCGCTATAGAAGAGCTTTAACTATAGCCATCAATAAATTAATTATAATTATATAATTTCATAACTATGCTAAGATTCCAAAAAAAAAAAAAAAGTTATGAAGAGATTTTCACAATTTAAAAAATTTGACGTATTTTAAATAAATTATAGAATGATTCAATCTATTTTAACCATATAAAGTTTTGAATGACGATGGAACTTTCAGTGAAATGATTACATAACGCTCAGAAAAGCAACTAGCCGTGCTCCGTTCATAAAAAAGCATCTTCAAGACTCTCACTCGCATGTTACGTTTTACTTTGAGCTTTTTAAATAAGGTCAATGGAACTCTTTTAATATTTTAGTTTTAAAACCACTCCACTTTTTACTACTAAAGTGAGAAAAGGTCACGTGAGAGAGACGTGATCTCACGTGTAATAAGGGTTCCGCCCGAGCATTTATTCATGCAAATTTCATTGCCGACGAATTATGCCTGTTTGTTTTCATATGGAGGATGTTTTTTTGTTTGTCTGTCAGAAAAGCTTTGGTGTGGGCTCAACGTTTGAAGCAATGTGATTGGGGTCCTCCCTAAGGCTAAAACCCCACCCCCACATTCTCACGCTTTCATACGTTTTCCCTAGATTTTTTATACAAGACCTTTTCTTTTCTCCTTTTTTTTTTGGCACAAAAAAATTAAATTGACGAAGCCTGATCATTAATATACCCGATAAAATTTGACTATCAACTGACAACGATCACCTATAATACGCACTATTCAAGTCAAGTGCACTCAATTCAAAATAATAACCTAAATTCGAACTCAAATTATCTGTCTCTAACCTTTGCCACTAGGCATCTTGTGGGCTTTTTTATACAAGACTTGCCTCAATCCCTACCTGCTCAAGGTGGGTGGTCAATGAAAGAAAGAAAGCAAGAAATTTCTCAGAGAAAAGCTAAAAAGCTTAAAGCGTAAAAGAAAGCTGATTGCCAAAAAGCAAGTCCATCCCCACACACACGCCCCCCCCCCCCACCACAACTAAAACCCTTAGTAAAAGCTGGAAAAGAACAACTCACCACGCGACTAGCAGTGTGTACCAGTAGGGATTAAGATTAATATCAACCCAAAGAACCATTAATTCAGAATTCAGCCATGGTAGACAACACTGCTTCATCAACTGGTCCATCTTCATCTTCTGATGCGTTAACTTCCTCAGAAAATGGGACTGTTTCCACTAAAAGAAAACGAAGACCAGCCGGTACTCCAGGTAATTTTAAGCACTTATCCATGCACTACTAGAAATTATCAGATTTGAGACGGAATTTTTTTTTGTTTCAGATGAAAATTCTCCGTCTCAAATCTTTTCTTTTTTCTTGAAAATTTAAATCAACATGATCATGCTCTCTCTCTCCTGTATTAGATCCAGATGCTGAGGTCGTATCTCTCTCCCCAAAGACCTTGTTAGAGTCGGACAGATACGTGTGTGAGATCTGCAACCAAGGGTTTCAAAGAGACCAGAATCTCCAGATGCATAGAAGAAGGCATAAGGTGCCATGGAAGCTGCTGAAGAGGGAGACAACAGAAGCGAAGAAGCGGGTTTTCGTGTGCCCGGAGCCTAGTTGCTTGCACCACAACCCCTGCCACGCTCTTGGTGATCTTGTTGGCATAAAGAAGCATTTCAGAAGAAAGCACAGCAATAACAAGCAGTGGGTCTGCGAGAAATGCTCCAAAGGTTATGCTGTTCAATCTGATTACAAAGCCCACCTTAAGACTTGTGGTACCCGAGGCCATTCTTGTGACTGCGGCCGTGTGTTTTCCAGGTTTTCTTTAATTAATTTAATTTAATTTAATTAAACTAGAGTATATCACTGAAATCAGAACGCTCTCTCCAAATGGATATATATATATATATATATATATATATATATATATATATTGACAATTCTCAAAAGGACTTATGCCAACTTAAAAGCTTTTTGGGCGTTCGTCTTCGATGAGAGAGTCGTTGGTTGAGATCATTGGAGCTGCAGTGATGATTCACAGCCTTGCGAAGTTTGTTGTTTTGAATCTCAGTGGTTACTATTTTTGGAGTTCAAAAAGAGTTACCCAAGGCTTTATATGTGTTTAATTAGTTTAGGTTTCATTCATATCAGTGATTGGTGATTATTATTGATAGTATTTAAGTTAACAACAAGATTTGCTTAGATAAAAAACAATTCAACCTAATTATTTATTGTTTGTTGGTTGGCACCCCAACATACAGATGCTTGGTTTTCTTTCTTTCTCTTTATTTTTGGTTAAATAAATTGATGCTTGGTCTGTTGCTTTCAGTAGTAAATGCTATGACTTCTTTCTTTTCTTTTCTTTTCTTTTTTTTTTTAATTTTTGGTGTGCGTGTTTTATAATTAAGTAGACAGCAAGATCATAATGAAGCTAGGCATGCATTATTCAATCCACATACTTGAAGCTAATAATGATTACATTTTTGTCCCAGCAGAGTAGAGAGTTTCATTGAGCACCAAGATGCTTGTACCGTGCGGCACAGACGACCCGAGCTGCAAACGTCGCAGCAGCAGCTCGCTAGCTGCTCTCGAACAGCTTCAAGCACTAGCCCATCAAGTGAAAACAATTTCAGCAAAGCTACATTAACGCCAACACTAACAATGCCTCCATTGCCAAGATCATCATCGACACTATTCATGTCTGCACCTGCAGCTGATCATCCTCACCTTATGATGTGCCTGGACCGCAACGCTTCTTCTTCGCCTTCTGATGTTCAGCAACACAATCTAGAACTTCAGCTATTACCGTCTTCATATAAATCATTTCCGACTGATGAGAACCATGAAACTCGTTTGAGATTATCGATTGGGTCGTGTAGCCAAAGTCATGATTCGAGTCTCCCAACGCGCTCTACATTAGACGATCCATCAAGATTAGATGGTTCGAGGCTGAAAGAAGGGTTGAATAGTAATGGTACTGAGCATCAGCAGCTAATAAGTCTTGCCATGGCGGAAAAGGCTTGTGCTCAAGAGGTCAGGAGAGAAGCAAAGAGGCAACTAGAATTAGCAGAGTTGGATTTGGCCAACGCGAAAAGAATTAGGCAGCAAGCACAAGCTGAGCTAGAAAAGGCTCAACTTCTGAAACAGCAGGCTACGAAGAAGATCAACGCTACAATCATAGAGATCACTTGCCACTCTTGCAAGCAACAACAACAACAACAACAACAATATCAAACAACAGCAACTCCTACTACTGTTCCTGCTGATGAGACTTCACTTGCCACCAGTTACATTTCTTCTGCCACCACTGAAGCTGATGGAAAGTAGCATTTAAAAGAGAAAAAGAAAAGAAACAAAAACTCCTTAGAGTTATGCTAATTAATGGGTTGCTTTGCTCAAGGAAAAGCACGTTTTAGAAGAACCTCCACATGCAATTCAAAAGTTTTTGGGAGATGATGGATACGGGATCTCCTCTCTAAAGATGATTAATCTTGAATATCGATGCTGCCTCCTTAGAAAAAGAAAGTTAATGGGCTGGTTTGGATGCATGCGTGATATGTCACTTAGCTAAATTTTGCTACGTGGATATTGTTTTATTCTTTAGGTTACATATTGCGTGCGTGTTAATCTGGGTTCTTAATTGCTTACATATATTTTGTCGTGTTGAGCTGTGTGATAGGAGATATTGGCCATGTGATTCAATCTCTTTTCTACAAATTTACTTTTTATCCTCATCATCTTTTCGGGTTCTTACTTAGATGAAAAGACCGAAAGGAATAAAGATGTGAACAAGGCACCTAGAGCTTGGTGGATCGTGGCCATCCACATTGTCACCACCTTTTCGTTGTTTTTTCTTTTTTTTTCCCTTTTTTTTTGTTACAAGCTTTTCGTTGTTTTAGATGTTAATTAATTACGATTCAACCCTTGTATATTACTAATACAATTCCAACAAAATAATATTATTAATTTATAAATATGGAATCATGTCCATTCATTCACAAATGACAAATGCATGAAAAACTCTATGCAAGGGTATGTTTGGATTGATTTTTTTTTCATGTAAAAATATTTTTTTCTGAAAAAAGTACATCATTTTTCATTAAGCAGTTGAATTAGATTTTTACAAATTTAAAATTTTGGAAAAGTCTCAATTTAGCTCTTCTCAAAAGTCTGAAAATTTTACCTTCTCAAAAAAAATACTTTTTTAAAAAGTTTTAGAAAAAATGTGCTTTTCGAAAAATTAAATCTGAACAAGCCTTAATACGATATGTACGGCATTCACATATGACACATTATGTAAAAATAGGCAACTTAAACGCATGCTTGTTTAGGTTCCTTTTGCTTTTTAGTAACTATGTAGACAAGTATACATGATGCACATGATGTATATTTCGACTAACGAAATTATACACGAACTTACCAAATTAAGGAAAAAAATAAAATAATTCCAGGCCTCTCTCTCTGTACTCTTTACAAAGGGCTTCTAACTTTACTTTAAAAAAAATTAAAAGGTGCACAAAATGGATATAGATTGTTTTTACTTATAATTTAAAGAGTGAACCGAGTGAAAATGTGATTAGTAAAAACAAAAAGAAGTGTTTAACACTTTTCTTCGAATTGTGTTTATAAATGTATAAGAAAAACAATGAGATTCAAGACAAGAATTATAAATTTCACCAAAATAGTCAGTATCACCATCACTATGACACGTATCACCATTAGACAAAATGATGGAACATATCTAATTGAATATATCTATTCTCCTTTAGTTGCCTTACCAATTCTTAAATCATATTAAATTTTGAAATTAATCTTTATTGGGTCAGAATAGCAAAGGTCCTCAGAAAAAATCCTCCGAATAGGTATGTTCGACTTGTGATTTTTTTTTAATTTATAAAAGTGAGACAATTATTATGTTAATCAACACCTTATTGGTTTTCAATTTCATTTAAGTAAATATTAAAAGATATTTATGTCAGATATAATTAGAGTTTGAAGATAGAGACAGGCCTAGGTCAAGGATATCTTGATTGCTCCTTCAGTTCCTTTTCATAAATGCTAAATGGAAGCGCCATGTTTTTCAGTGCCAAAGTTGAAGAGGGTAACGATCAGGCATTCGTCTCTCTCATAGAAAAGTACAGCACATGCTAACAATACCATGCACTCTCTCTCTCTCTCTCTCTCACAGACATTATTTTCTTTTCCTTTTCTTGTATCAAAATCAGGAGAGCAACCCCAACCAGCGTCAGCAGACTAGCACTAGGGGTCTTCCCTAGTCGGAGAAACCCGACCCGATATGCAGATGAACAGGGATTCGGGTTTACAAAATCGGGAAATTGGGGGAAAATTTGAGCATGGGGAAAAATTTGGAGAAACAAATTAGGGAACGGAGGAGGATTTTTTTTTTTTGGAGGGGACCTAAAACCCGAGCTTCTTTTAATCTATGTATGCATATATACATGAATATATATATATATATATATATATAGGGTTAATGTTTTTCTAATGTGATTATCTCAATCAAAAGTCCATTAATGATAACATTTGAAACATTAAATTATTTTGCACAAAACTATATTTAGTAGTGTAATTAATTTAAAATACAACTTTTAATACTGTTAACTATATAATACTTGATAATATCAAATTAATATCATAATTCATACATCACATGAGTCATGCACTAGTATGTGTGTATATATATATATATATATATATATCAAGTCTGTTGCCAAATTTAGCCCTAAAGATCGTTATGTGATCCACGCTTGGCAAATAATGAGGATAAAAATGATACATTTTGCAAATATTATGACCAAGTTTGTTATTTATGAAAATAATAAGTATTAGATTGACATTTCTACAAGCATTATACTAAAGGACTACTTTTAAAATAATAGGAACAAATTTTAAAACTTTTTTATAAAAATTTTATAAAAATTAAGAACCATTTGTAAATTCTTTTTCTAAAAATTTCATAGTTATAATGAAATAACATTAACAGTTCATGGTCATTAAAATCTACAAAGAATATTGGTAACTATATCCTCGTTAAAAGATTAAGGTTTATTTGAATTGGTTTTTTTTTTCATAAAAAGAAAGTATTTTTTCTTAAATTCTTTTTGTAATAAGTATTTTACTTGATTTTAACTTAAATTTAATTTTTTTAGAAGTAAGAAATTTTGACTTTAAAAAAATATTTTTTAGAAAATATTAAAAACACTTTTAAGAGAAACTAATTTAAACGAGGCCTAAGGGGCAGTGGGTGGTGAGTGGTGGTTGCTTTTTGTGTTTGTAACGTTCTCAAAACAAAGCGAAAAGCCAACACGAGTGCATGATGTGCACCTGCAAGGGATTCTATTTACTGCTATAATGGGACCACGTGTGATCAACCCCATATATGATTCGCCTTTTGGTCGTGTGATATTTAATTAGATTTTGTGACAGATTTATTTATTTTCTTCCGTCCTCCGTCACTGTAATATCCACCGGCGCCAGCACTTAACTTTCAGGTCACGTGGGGCAAGAATAAAGTCCGTAAAAGTCAAACCCACCATGGACCACCATTCAAACATTAGTTACTTCAATCCCTAGTTATCAAAAGATAAAATTTATGTTATACATCCTTAAATGTTTTCATTCTTTTTTAAATTAGTTCTTCTTATTTTGAAAAATATAAAATTGATAAGAGTGAGAGTCAAGTAATTCGATTTGCTGATATCACAGTTCTGTGGCTACCAGACTTGTTCCGCCAACAAGGCAATCAATTGCCAGCTAACTTCCAAATGCGACACCTTTGTGGTGCTGACTAAAAAAACTCTGATAGTTGAGTCTATAGAGTTATTTTTTAAAAATAGAAAAGAAGTCAGCCAAAGAATTGTCATAGCCTTGGCCTTTGGCCACAACTCCTATTTATGTTATCTTCTTGAACAACAGCTCGTTGAGCTTTGCGTGATCAAAATTCTATAATAATTAAGCATAAAATTAATATTGATAATAAAAGCCATAAGAAAAATTGACTGACAAGAGATAAAGTTGACTCTGACATTAAAATACATGAAAAAAGGACCAAACAAAGTTGATTCTAACATTACAAGACATGAATAAAATGATTGATAGCAGATATAGTTAATTTTGACATTATAAGACATGAAAAAAATGATCAATGAAAATAAAGAAAAAAATGATCAATGGAAAATAAAGTATTTTTTGACATTACAAGATATCAGAAAAAATGATTAATGATAGATAAAATTAATTTTGACATTACAAGACAAAAAAAAAATGAGCGATAAGAAATCATTACAAGATATGAACAAAATGATTGATGAAAGATAAAGTTGATGTTATAAGATATGATAAACATGATTGATGGGACATAAAATTAATTCTGACGCAACACATGAAAAAAATGACTGATGGAACAAAGCCAATAATAATAATACAAGACATAAAGAGATATCACTTAAGTTGATATAAATTGAAGTTGTTGAAAACTATTACAATGACAAAACATAATATTGATAAAATAATAACATTATTATCAAAATATAATTATTAAAGTGAATAATAAATATATATTTTGTTAAAATTAATATGATTTATTTAATTAAAATAAAGGAAGAGGTAGAATAAAATAAAAATAGGAGTTTGTTAATAGGGGTTGTTAGAGTGAAACTAAAATGAGGAGTCCCTAAAATAAGGGGTTGATTGAAAATAGACGTACTGTTAGAGTAAAAGCAAAAATAGGAAGTCTTTCAAAGTAGGAAAATGGTTCAAAGCCCCAATATATAAGGGAAAATATAGGCAAGCTATTGGAGTTAGGCTCTATTTGGCTTGGCTATAAGATTGTAACTGTTTATTTGTAGAGTTTTTAGTGGTAGTGTAATATCTGGAAAAAAAAATGGAAAAGAATCAAAAAAGATAAAAGAAGAAAAATCTGGAAAATGAGATAAGCTTTCTACCTATCTATACACGTGTGTGCATGTGTTTGTACAACTAAAATACAGCTGGTCTCTATTGGGTTATTTTGTTAATTAACCAGATTTTTAGGGGGTTGAAATGTAATTTTAATAAACTCTAATTGATTAGATAAAAATCAGCCCCAAAAACCTTTATTTTGCTCTTCTTTCTCTGTCCAAAAACAGCCCCAAAACCCCTCTTTTCCCCTTCTTCTTTCACTGCTGTTGTTGCTGGAAATTAGAGCAAAAATTTGGTCTTTTTCTATTTGACAAATTCTAGTAAGTAAGTTATTTATTTAATTGCTTTTACCTTAATTTCTTATGAATTCTTACACATAAATAAGTGTATGATTTAGGTCCTTTGAACTATTTATTAAGCTAGAAAGGTGTAAATGAATTTGTCAAGTGTAAGCATGCCATAACTTATGAGGTTGAACATGATATTGTTCTTATGTTTATAATTGTGCGAGCCAACTACATATCTTCCTAAGAAAAATGATTAATATATTATATGAATGGTTGATATGTTATCAATGATGTTTATATGTATATAAAGCCTTGTGTGAGATTAAATTTGGTATATTGAATTTAATTAGAGTTGGCTTGGCATGTGTGTAGTTTATTAAAATTGGTAGTGAAGGAAGACACCATGGTGAATATATATATATATATATATATATATATATACACATAAGATTGTCCTTATGAAAATGAGTGGAACTTAGCGTATGATCGTTGATAGAACGGTTAGGTTGATGATATGTGTTTATAATGTTCTTTCCTACTTTGCATCATAACTTCTTTGCTAATTAGTTCTTAGTAGCTTGTGAAGATATATGTAGATTCGTGTGTTGTTTCTTATCTTTGGTTAAATATATAAGCATGAAGTCTATATTTTATTTTTCCGTCATTGACATATTAAACTAACTAATAATTATTATATAATATTAGGCAGGAACGAAGTGTGACTGAACACTGGACAGGGGTAAATTGGACTACCCATCTGGACTCCGGTCTCCACTTTACTTGGGTCTTCTGAGCACTCTTAATTATCCTTTTCCGGATTGTCATTGTGAAATCAGAATTCTGAGTTTGTATTTGATGTTTACTTATATTTGTTAAAATCCTGAGATTCTAGAACTATTCGGTGTGTTGTCTGTGTTGAATGTGTTTCCTGGGGCTGTGACACCCATCCGGTAGGTGAGATTGCCATTATATATATATCTGTTCTGTTCTGTGCCCGTCAGTGGGAGATGGTTCACT
Organism: Cordia subcordata; assembly: GCA_028554755.1. Lineage (NCBI taxonomy): Eukaryota > Viridiplantae > Streptophyta > Magnoliopsida > Boraginales > Cordiaceae > Cordia > Cordia subcordata. Next base: position 14,699,722 of record JAPTOF010000005.1, on the reverse strand, counting down.
GGACGGAGGTGTGATTTCTGTGCCCTCGTCGGTGGGAGGTTCACCGTGAGAGGAAGAGACGTATGAATGCCTATCTGTGGTGTGATGGGGTATTTAGTATTAATATCATGGCCCTACGGAAGTTCTGTTTTACGTGTATTCCGTGGTTCTGAGTATAAATTCCTTCCACTGGCTCAGTCTGTGTAACTCTGATAAACGAACTCCTTGCTATCTTGTCAGTTAATATTGTGTTATCTTTGTTTCATTTTCTTTTAGAGCTGTCCTGAAATTTCATCTGGGGCGTCCACTTACTGAGCATCGTTTCGCTCATACTTTTACATATTTAATTTGCAGATGGTGGTGGTCAGGGACAGCAAGGAGAGAACCCACCATAGTCTAGCTAGAGACTTTCTCAGTTGGGTTTCTTTTTGTGGAATGACTTCAGTCTTTTTGGAACATGTATAATTATTATAACCTTTAGATAGGAAATATTGTCATTTTTTGATAAATGAAATGTAACTAAGTCTCTTGCTTGTGTAAATAGTTGTTAATAGTAAATAGATCTCTGATATCTGCTGGGCAGGTTTATGTGCTTTTAATTCGTGAGTTGTTTGCAGCCTTGCAGGTTTAAACCTGTGGCGTGTCACGCCTCGGGTTAGGCTTAGATTTTGGGTTGTGACAGGTAGAGTATTGGTTAAAAGTACTATTGAATAAAAGCCATTGATTGTTTGGCCGGATATTTAAGAATTGAGTTTTTTATTATTTTGAGGATAACATTAAAGTTTCAAATTATAGAGTAGTATTTTTATTAATAGAAAAAAAAATTTATGACATGATGTAAAAATAATTTTTTCAAAAGTCTTTTTCAAAAATTGGAGCTTTTGATTTTTTAACTTTGACTTTATAAAAGTACTTTTTTGAGTGTTTAAAAGTTAGGCCAAACAAACTCTTAATGTAATGACAGATGTCTTTTTCTATCAGTAGGTTATTTCTGCTGGAAAGTACTTGACTATGGTTGCTGCAAATGAACTTCAGAAGTTAACATGTTAATGCTGTCAAATTTGGCAGCCTGAGGAGTGAAAAAACAGGAAAATAGCAATCAAATGCTGCTAGTGAATTACCTATCTCGTCTTGGAATGACGCACTAAATAGCAATAAAAAGTACAGTGTTCTTTTTTTCTCTTCCTTTTAATTCAAGAATCCATACTGTGACTTACAAATATTATTTTGCGACCTCTCTCTGAATGCTCCTCACATCCTTAGATCCTTTATCTTGTGCAAATTGCAATACATGTTCAGATAAGGGAGACAAAGACGAATTGGCATGTGGTGCTATGTATACATACATGTATATAATTCTTCTTCCAGATTATCTACATGTTTTAGTTATCAAAAAAAAAAAAAAAGAACAAAGCAGATCTTGCTAATTAGCTTCCAGCAGATACAATAAAGGCATTTGGGAAATTGCTTCACCATGCTGTTGTCCATGTTAAACCCAGTCAGGGACTTGAAGATGTATAGAAACACTGGGACCTTTTTCCTTTTTCCTATTTCTCTTCTTTCTCTTCTGAATACGAAATCTGAGAGTTCATCCAAGGGCATACAATATAACAATTACAGTAACAGATGCTGACATGGCGAACATGTGGGCTTTAATCATTGAATCTGACGTGCATTGCGCGAGATGGCTCTCTCATCCCAGAGTATTGTCCATCGTTCTACTACAGCAATGTGATTATCAATTAAAACAATGGCTTTTAGAGAAAAAGCTCAATAGATTTCTGCACTTTATGAGTCACACTTCTGTTGACAACTGTATTTTACAAACTTCTTGTCACAACACTTGGGCTGCTAGCACAAAGAATGTATTGAATCCGTCTACAGATCTTTCTGTTTCAATCATGGACCGCTTGCAAGAAATAATCGTTCTCTATATGGCTAACTACCCTCTGAACTTTCGTGTAATTAGTTAAAAGAAAAGAATGCTACTGTGCTGGTGCGACATTCCAGCATCTATTTAACAAATGTATTTCACCAACCACTCCAGGCTCTGTGAAGAATCAACACACTATTAGAAGACCGTCTCTGCCAGCTAGAGAAATTTAATGACTGTAAATGGTGAAAATATATTTCCTGAGGTACCAATTTATCAGGTAATTAATTTCTTATTTCGATTTTGATAGCAAGATATATTGCCGGGTTCTCATGTGTGTCAAGTTGTTTCATACCTTAAGGCATTCAGGTAGATCATCCTCCTTTTGGCTGGCATGAGTCTACGAATACAAAGCCAAATTAGTCACAAAGAATAACCAGAACCATTTGCTCGATCAATTTGATCTTCGTAAATATGAAGTCATAGCAGAATGGAACATTGTATTGATACATCAGTAGAAGAGGCTAATAAAATTTTAAATGCTCATGATTCATAACTAATATGAAGAGAATTATAAGACTTCATTATCCAAATCTCTGAGATGATTGATGTGAAAAGACCCAAGACCAAACAATGTGTTGTTATTTTTGTTATAGGTCCTTCCAAACGACAAAATAAGATGCGTGGGTACACAAGAAGCATGTTGGACCCCATTGAAAATTACAGAAAGTTGCCATTACATGCTGTGATGGTACAGTGATGGTGATAAGTGTCACATTTGTGCTTAAAAAGAGCCAAGTGCTCCAAATAGCTATCATTCTTGAGTTTTTTTCTATTGTTACATGTAAGAAACAATGGTGTCAATCTTATCCAGAACAAGATATCTTGAACCCAAGAAAACACAATAATATCTATATCACAATTCACATGAAGGCAAGTCAAACAGTTAACGGTATCAAGAATAGATACTGACCTCCCTGACAGGATGGCAACAAGCATCTCGATGAGCTGCTGTGGAAGCAAGTATTACTAGACTTGCTGCTATAGTTGAAGGCCAGTAGCAGAGCTGTTCATGGCCAAGCAACACAAGAACTGCAAGATACCTGGAAGTCCTTTCAACATCCTCATTAGCTTTTGCTGCTTTCAGATAGAACCTGACTCATTTGCATAAAAGCCATAAGAGCGCATAAAATTTAAAATTCTTTTTCACTAAAATCTAGGAGTAATCGAAGAGGAAATATCTTTACCATAAAAAGTTGTACATTGTGGGCAAAAAGCACTGGAAATTAAGGACTTCCTGTACAAGCCACTCCATCGCCACCACTTCAGACCTGCTATAGGCAGTGTTGCCTACATAAAATGTCTTCTGACGAACGCTGAAATGATCAATCAACCTAATAGTGTAAGCGACTTCAAGTACCATCTTGGAAATAAAAAATGAAAAATAAATTGAAAATGAGATTCACATTTTGCAGAATATGACAGTGATGTGAAGAAAGACAGGAAAGTTCAAATCCTCCTGATATTTTTCAGCATGCAGGAGTTTAGAACTAATGATGCTCCCTGGTTACTAGATTTTATCTCAAACTTAGTGGAAATGCTGGGGAAAGAGCAAAAGTGATCCGTGTTAAATTTACGGAGACTTGACTAAGTGAAGTCTGCATGGAAAATTCCAATGATGTTAAAAAGCTAATGAAAATCATAATTATTGCAATCCATGAGCATATATCTTATGCATTTCAAAATTTCCTATGCAGAATCTCCCTTAAAATAGTTCCTATATACGACCCTTGCATTTCAAGCAATGAATCTACCTATTGTCAAGACTAAAAATGAATGATTAAATATTGTTAGTTAAAAACTCAAGCTTAGCTATCACTTTGATCACTCTGCCCATGTTATGTTGTGAATAGGTATCTCAAGATAAATTTTCCTTGAACAAGAACTTGAATCATGCTCTTGCAGTGTGATTGTTTCATTCTACATGAAGATAATCGTCATTGGTATAAATGTTTTCAATCAAATCCTATTAGCTTCCGAGGGCTGAGGTTAAGTGTTTTCTCAATGATACTCTAAGTTAAAACCTGAGACGATATTACCTATTGTAAGGCTGGTTCTCTTCAATTCTGGTTGCCAAAGTGAGGCAGGCAATTCCAGCAATTTGAAGATTCCTCTTTGTTTTGAAGTAGCCTTTACTAAGAAATCGGTCAAAAAGGTTAACACCTAGAAACATTGTCTCCTTTTGGAGCTCCTTGTTTGTGGATTGCTGCCAAAGTGAAGCACAGAACACAACTCAATTAGTAACCAGAAGCAAATAACTTCGCAATATATATATATGTGTACCATTTTTCACTTGGACTTATTGACATCTTACAACCATCAAACTGGAGACTTGAAAAGTAGGTATTATTTGAACATATGGTCAAGCATCAAGGCTTGAAACCTGCTTTTTTTATGACACAAAAGGGTTATAATTTTCAACTGGGGGCAACAACTTAAACTGGACCTTCTTAGACAATCACTTACTATCTACTGCTGTACAATTGCTCAGTGGAGTGACAAAAGAAGATAAAAACTCTGGATAAAACGTTGGGCATGCGACTGAAGGTGCTGGGTGTCCCTATAAGACATCCAACGTATGATTTTGTCTTTGCACAGAAAGTAAAACAGAGTACATTGTCATTTTCCATACTTACATCAGCTGCAATTTCATGCCCATAAGTTTCCTTTTGAGACTCAGAAAGAAAAAGTAAATGGAGATAAGTATGTGAGTTAGTACACTAAAATCTTACATACAGAAATCAAAATTGCAAGGATCATCCTGATAAAAGTAGATGAATTATTGACGTTTTCGAGTCCTGACACACAACATGATGTTTATTAACCACCTTTGACGATTCGATTAATTTTAAGTATACATATTAAAATAAAATTACTGTACCTAACAATTATGGGAAAATTTAAATAGTAACAGTAGTAACTCAACCTCGACGATCCAATGCACCATCTGTAAACGCTGCTGAATGACAAGGTCGCCATAATCGGTGGAGGAGCAGTACTCCGCGGCATAATCGCGTAGATACATTTGCCTCCTCTCTCTGCTCCTTATCATCCTGTAGCTCTCTTCGTCCTCTTTGTCTTCTAATCCCAACAACTTTAATAATATTCCAAATAACAAAAATGCAAGATCACACACTGAGTCATACGCCATTCATTAATTGATTAACAGTGTGGAAATAATTTGCAAAAATTAACATGAATTTAGTTATACGAAATCAATGGATCAGGCTATTAACAAGACATTAATTATTCAATTATGCAATCCTTGTATTATTACTTATTTATTTATTTATTTACTATTATTATTATTATTATTGTAAATATTATGATTATTGTTATTAAACGTGATTTTATATTAAATTCAGCCGCATAATTCCCATAAATATTATGTGATCACAGTTGCATGTACATAATAGTATGATGCACGCAAAGGATACCTAAATAGTGTAAGTGAAAAATGACGAAGCAAAAGAGAAAAAACTCACGATGATATCCTTAGATCCGTAACCTTGAATGAGCTGAAGTGAAGAGCTGCTAGTAGGAGACTCCAAGGCAATACTTGATCCGCAGAATTCTTGACTGAACTGACGGAAGAGCTGGAAAGTCAACGAAGGACACGTGTCAGGATCTGACTTGTCGGAGAACTGGCTGCCGGAATCGTACCATATCGATGGCGTGTACTCCGACGAGTTCCACTCTAGAAGTATCTCCGACTGCATCTCGGAGTACGCCGAGGAATACGAACACGAATACGAGCACGATTGCGACAAGTTCTCCGATACATCGTCGTTTGAGAAATGCTCCGAACACGCCAGATCATACTCGTTTGCAATATTGGACTTTTGTACGCCCTCCGCAGTAGATTCGACCTCATCACCTCCATTTTCGTTGCAAAATTTCACAGAGTTAAGCGAAACGATATCGTTATCTGCTAATCCAGACAAATTTTTCTTCAATTTGCTCACAGAAGAGATTCCAGACCTCGTGAGGGTTTCTGAATCGTCAATTCCTTCGATCTCCTTCAAAGCGACTTCGCTTCGCTTGTTTTTCACCAAACTTTCATCTCTCTCCAAACTTTCACCTGAAAATCTCTGGACGCTGGAAATATCATTCAAACTACCTATTTCGCTCGAATTTTTGCTCGAGGCATTTTCGAGTTCAGCTTCTCCGCTCTTGAAATTCAATGCTCTGTTTCGAGAAACTTCTGCGGCAACTGCTCCATAGCAGGATTCAACGCATGAGGATTCCGATAACTCCATCGAGACTACATTTTCAGCCTTCTTCTTCTTACTATAAGCTCTCGTGAAATGCTTCTTCTGCTGCTGCTGTCTGTTCAGCGAAGAAGCTTTGCCCGAATTGCATGAGAATGAAGTCGTCAAATGCGAAGAAGAATTGGCAAAGGATCGAGAGACGATTGAATTCGAAAGGAGAAGCGGAGAGAATCGAGGACGACGCCGGCGAGGGAGCTTTGATCGGAGCTGCTTTGCGACGGCGAAGAGCAGCGGTGACGGTTCGGATACTTTACGCTTCATTGTTGTAGAAAAACAAAGCCACACGACAGCGTTTTGGTTTGTATTTTTCACTTTGTTGGAAGTTGTGCGTGTTTTAATTGTTGTTGTTTGTTGAAGAAGAAACTGCGACGAATAGAAGCAGTGGAAAGTGGGTAGTGTTTCGAGAGTTTGGAAGGGCCAGTTTTTGTATGACTCTGGGCGTGTGTTTTTGTGTGCGTGAACTGTGAAGTGAATGCGAAAGTTAGTTAAGAACGTTGAGTGGGAGAGAGAGGGGAATGTGGGGCCCACCATGTCAGGTCTGAAATCTTCTGCAGTTTTTTTTTTCTTCTTTTTTTTTTAAAAAAAAAGAAAATATGTATCAACAGTAAAAGTACAACCAAATTATGGTTGAAAATCAGCAATCAAGAGATGCTTTAAAGTTTATATTGGTTTTGTCATTTGTGAGATGGAAAGGATTTGAGAATCTGTACATTTGTTTCTAAATGGAAGAAAAATGAGGTTTTGAAAGGAAAAGTGAAGATTGAAGAGTAATGCAGTCCCTAATATATAATAGAGTATAGATTATAATTTGTTGTAAACTTTTACCACTTATATTTTTGTAAACTCTTATCTTATTATCCAAAGCCTTGGAAAATTATTTCATTTGTAGAATAAGGATTTCATTAATATTAGAATGACTCCAGTCAATGTATTTATACTTGCATGTATAATGAAGAAAGTTAAACCCCAAAGCAGTTTTCGTTCCACGGTAGATAATGGTGGAGGCAAAAATCCAACAAAAGGACAAGAGAGTATTGCTGAGTATATTCTCACATTTAGAAGAAAGACAAGAATGGTATTCTATTCCCTACCTATACCCGCATGCTAATGGCCGTCTAAAAGCAATTGTTGATAAATTGGCACTTTTTGGATCTCTAATAAATAACGATGAACTAGTTGTAGGTATACTTTTAGATTTTGACAACAACTATAAGGAAATCCCAACAGCAATCCGAGCACGTGATTCCACCATAACACTTGAAGATTTGTTCGATAAATTGCTAGACCACAAATCCTTTCTCCACAAGGAAGAACAATGCCGTGAATCTACCACCATCATTGCTCAATTCACCCAACACAACAATGGTGAGGACGTGGTTGTGGTGCTTCCAACAAGAGGGACTGATCCTTTCCTCAATCCAGTAACAATTCCGATCATAACACTAGACAATATCAGCAACAAGGATCCCCTTTTCCTAACAATTGTAATCATTCAGGTAATGCAAATTGCCGCACGGGAAATTCAACAAATAATAATCGTGTGTAGTTTTAGCTATGCGATAAATTTAGATATGTGGCAAAGACATGTACATCTCGCTCTTCTTTTTGTTCTAAACCACAGGCCAATGATGTCAATAGAAGCAACTCACAGCCTCCAGAAACTGAGTGGTTCACTCAGGTACAATGCACCATATAGCTACTAAGTTTCACAATTTAAATCTCTTCTGAATATGGTGGATCAGATGAAATTCTTATTGGATATGATTTTGATACACCTATCTCTCATATTGGTAAAACCCATTTGATTACTCTTACTGCTTCCTTTCAACTTAATGATGTCCTTTGTGCACCAACTATTAGAAATAATCTACTATATGTTTTCCAATTTTGCAAACAGAACCTAACTTCTAGTGAATTTTTTCGCTAATTGTTTCATCGCGAAGGATCTAAAAACGGGGGCAACATTTGTGCAAGGCTGGAGTGAAGGCAATGTGTGCAAATGAGCGCATTCCATCACCCAACCACAAGCTCTATCCGCTGCTCACACTTTTCTCAAACAATCGCATTCGTGCCTCGGCCATCCCTAAGTCCAAAATGCTCAAGAAAATTATTTTCAGCAATAAACTTCCTTTGTCAAATTCGAAATTTAGTTATTGCGATTCCTACTCACGTGATAAAGGGCCTGTTTGGATTGATTTTTTTTTTTTAGTTTTTTTTTTGAAAAAATTACACTAAATTTGTAATAACTATTTGATTTGATTTCTAAAAAAATTAAAATTTTGAAAAAAATTCAAATATAACTTTTTTCATAAGTCAAGATTTTCAGCTTTCTAAAAAAAATTATTTTTCAAAAGATGTCAAAAAAAATATTTAAAAAAAAAACCAATTCAAACGAGCCCAAAAGCCATTATCTGCCTTTTGGTGAATCTAGTCTTGTTACAAACAAACCTTTAGAAGTTGTGTTTTTTTCTGATGTTTGGGATCCTGCACTGATTATTGATATTACAAAGACAGAGAGAAAAGAACACAATGAGAGGAGAATAAAGGCAAATTATGCAGAATCGAAACCAAAGAGAAGATGAAGAGAGAGTGTAATACCCAAAAAAAAAAAAAAGAGGAAAGAAAGAAAACTAAATAAGTGGCTGCCTTTGCTTGATTTCCACGTGTGTGTGTGTGTGTGTTCTTGGTGCTTATATAATATGTGGTGTTGGCTTGTGACATTTGTGTAGTGACTCATGTGGCCAATAAGCAAATAACTAGACTTCCCTGTCCCCAGGGGCATAGGTGAGTTGGTAAGTGGCAGGGTGGTAGGGAGACACTCGACAACGTGGGATCAGTCAGTGTGGCGGCGATCTTTCATTGAAATATTGCGGGTATTCTTTGGATTTCCACGCCCGTTGGTCCTCTCCCTGGTTGGGCTGCCACTCACGCACATCCCTCGATTTACCTCCTGCCTGGTTAAGGGGCCTCTGGCCAGGTGGGAAAGGGGTTCTCCTTTGGTTAACCCTTTTGAAAAATAACTAGACTTCCCAGGATTAAAATGCAAAAAGGAGCAAACTAAAATATCCTATCAACCCACATTTCCCTTTTCTTTCCCTCATCAGATTTTTACACACACACACACTAATATCACACACACACGGGTAGAAGAAAAAAGAAGAAAAAAAAAAGAGAGAAAGAATAAAAAATGGGAACCGAAAATTGAAGGGATTAGTGGCCTCACCTTTGGTCAATTAAGTAAGTATTATCTCTTTTGTGTTTAAGCATCTTAATATGTTTTCTTTACATGCTCATGTGTGCGTATATATACATATATATTGTTATGTGTATAAAGCTTAAACTGGCTTGCTTATTTAGAAATGAATAAAATGCTTAATATATTCTGCCATGGAGTACAGCCGTGTATGAAAGTGTATATAAGCTGAAAATTTAGAAAAGAACCCAAATAATTTTAGATATTCAACAAATAGTTCAATTGGTTTATATTAAATTCAACTCTATTATGTTATATATAGAGATGTATATGCTGCTGCTTGTGACTATATGCTGCAAAGTTGAGCCTTAAAGAGATAAATCGGGTTACATGAAGTTATAAATGTTTAATAACTTCTTAAATGCATGAAGGTGGAAGGATTTCACCACTCTTGTTATTTTAAAATAATTGATGGAAATTATGAATGTTTAATAACTTTGGAAATGCATGAAGGTGAAATATTTTGCAGAGAAATGGTTTCTATATCTTGTTATGGATATTCCAAATTGTCTCGTATAGGAAAATATATGTATATTTGCTTGTTAAGGCACCCGTGATATTTGTATATAAAGTTTAAATTGGTAAAACGAGTTAATTGTGATTAAGAAGTCAGATAAGTAGAACACTTGGTTTAACAACTAAAAGTTGGAAAATAATGTGTTTATATGTACATATCTGCTTAGGGATTTAAGTTTTGTAATTTCATATGAATATATATATATATATATATATATATATATATATAAGTTGATTTCTTGTGTGAAGTTTATATGCTTTTGAAATGTTTATATGTGATGTTTGAGTTGGTCCGGAGCTTCTAAGTTACGGTGGAAATTATGAAGATATGACTTATGGGTTATTCTATTTAAGTGATAATTAACAATAGTGAAAAGATAATAAGGATGAGGGGAGTGAAAACAAGATTAATATATTTATGGAAATTGATTTGGCTTAATCAAATATATTTATATGAAATGAATGAATTGAGTTAGTTATTATTGTTTATTATTTGTTTCATGATTTATATCTTAGTCTGAGGTAACTTTGCAAATATTGTGAAGTATTATGAGAATGAAAATATTAGATTGCGAGGCGCCACTTCATTAAATGTACCGAATAATATAGAATTTATACTATGTTAATTTGATACTATTATCTTAACATGTGTTTGATAATTTATTATTATTATTATTATTATTACTATTATTATTATCATCATCATCATAACCATCATCATCTTTGAATTCTCTTCTGCTATCCTGTTATTAGAAAGTGTGATCTTGATTTTGAATTCCTAAGTTATAAGGTTATGTTAACTATAACTTGCTATAATTATTAGGAAGAAGAGGACTTGATTATTGAGCTGGTTTGAGGTAAGTTGGACTCCCATCTGTACGCTGATATTCTGTTCCCTTTTCTTTCCGTTTGACTTGGGTTTTTTGAGTATTTTTATTTTCTCAGTCCAAATTGTCAGTGCGTAATTAGAATTTTGAGTCTATATTTGATGTGTTGGGATCCCATGATTCTGAAATTATAGTGTGCTTCCTGTGGATGAGTGTGTCCCCTTAGAGCTGTGACACCTATTCGGCGGGTGAGACTGTCGTATATATATGATCCTGTTCTGTGCCAGTCAAACGGAGGCGTTGTGGTGTAGGGCCTGAGGTTGCCCGTATATATAATTCTGTCCTGTTTCTATGTCCTTTCAAACGGAGGTGTTGTGGTGTGGGGCTTGAGGTTGCCCATTTTAGTATTAATATCACAGCTCTGAGTTACACTCTAGTTCTGACTTGGCTTTGTTTATCAGTTTATTTGAAAGTGACCTCTGTCTGTCTGAATTCTGGTATTTCCTGGTGTCTTGTTATTGATTCCGATCTGGTGTCCTTAGTTAGGACCACTCGTAGGTCTCATCCCGGGTGTCCATTTACTGAGTTTTGTTTCGCTCATTATATTATTTATATGAATTTGCAAGGGTGAGGATTTGGGTTATTCCGGAGAGGACCCTAATGGCGATGCTAATGTAATTCATTAGTCTTGATTCTTTAAAGCTTGGGTTCTCTGTAAATAATTCGAACTTGTAAATAGTTGGCCTTAATGGTATTAGTGCTCTGATGAAAATATTTGTAAATTTTAGTTTTCTATCCTGCATTTTAGAGCCTTGCGGGCTTAGGAGGAGCGATCTTCTTAGGCTCGCGGCGATCACGGCTCCGAGTTCAAGTAGGTGGATTTGGGGGTGTGACAGAGAGGAAGAAGGCAAAAGTCAAAATTGTGAAAATAGATTTAACAAAAAGAAAAAATTACAACTTTTTTTTTAAAGAAACGTCTGAGTATGGCATGCCAAGAGAAGGATAGTGCTTAGTAGAAACACACTCATGAGTAGGAGTGTTCATTGCGGATTTCCGGATTTCCCATCCTAATCAATGGAATTTTTTTCACCAAAATAATTTTTGAGAAAGGAACTTTGTTCTGTTTCCAGCCTCAATTTACTAATAGGGACTACATGTTGAGAAACTAGGGAATGGAGAAAACATATTGGGGATTGGAGAATCCTCAAATTTTTTAAGAAAATGTTTAAAATTAATTCTACTACTAATATTAGTCTCAACTATCAGCTAATTCTACTACTAAGTAATAAGTACTAACATATCCAAAAAATTATCATCATTCATCAACAAAATAATTCTAAATCTAGACTTAAAAGTATAAATAAAAATATATAACATAATTTCAACTCAAAAATATAATATAATATATAACTAGGGAATCATAACTCACAAGTCCAAAATATAAACAAAAAACACAATTCTGCAGAACATTCATGTCTCATAATCAATTAATCACAATCCAAAAAATTCAAAGCATAAATAGAAAAATACAATTCAACAAACTTATAATATATATATATATATATATATATATATATATATATTAGGATTAACCCTATTCGGATTAACCCTCCACATGAAATACAAAACTTTATTCTTGAACCTATAAATGAATTTGGTAAACTTCTTGATGATAAGTTTAAATCATTAAAACTTAACGTCATTAATAAGGAAACAATTCCAGACTTAGTTGATAATATTAATCAACAGGAATTAATTAATGATACCTTAAATAAAATCAAAGGGTTTAATCATAAATTTGCCCAAAAGCCAGTCCAACAAAAATATTATTACCCTAGACCGACCCCTCAAGATGTTTTCTTTGAAGAAGCCACTTATGAACAAACTTACTATAATGGTAAGACTATATATGAGTGGAATATAGATGGTTCTTCTGATCAACAAATATATAATACAATACACATAATGATGATGTATTCTACTATTTGTAAACAATATGATAATACAGATAAAAAATATAGCATTAATGATAATAGCAGGGTTTACTGGTAAATTAAAAGGCTAGTGGGAAAATTATCTTAATGAACCCCAAAGACAATCTATAATTAACTCAGTGAAACAGGAGAATAATATAACTATTCAAGATGCTGTTTATTCACTGACCATTAATATTTGTGAACATTTTACTGGTAGATTTACCACAAATGCTAAAAATATTAGGCCACTTTTATTAAATCTTAGGTGTCCTACCCTGACCTCATCTAAGTGGTATAAGGATGTATTCCTTAGTAGGGTCATGGAGTTACCAGACGCGAATCAAGCGCATTGGAAGTCTAAGTTTATAGATGGTCTTCCACACCTCTTTGCAGAAAGAGTTAAGAAAATTCATAGGATAGGAGTTTCAGCCATAGATTATGATAATCTCACTTATGGCACTATAATAGGGAAATGTATGCAGGAAGGTTTAGCTTTATGTAATGAAATTAAGCTTAACCAACAAATTAAAAAACAACATTTAACAGAAAAAAGTCAATTAGGACAATTCTGTGAACAATTTGGAATTGAAGTAGGTCAATCCAGTAGGCCTAGAAAATATCCTAAACAAATTAATCCTCAAAAATATAATTCTCCAGTTTTTTATAAAAAAATGGCAGCGAGAAAACAGAGGAAACAAATAAGGAAAGAAAATAAAAAACAAACAGGATATAAAAGAAAAAGATCAAAACCTTTATTCTGTTTTAAATGTGGTAGAATAGGTCATTTTGCTAATAAATGCAATGTTAAGAAGAAAATAAAATCCTTAGATATAGATGAGGATATTAGGGATAGTCTTCTTAAAATTATGCTTGTTTCAGATTCAGAAGTGGAACAACACACTGATTCTGATTTATCTGAATCCTCACTATCCAATGAGGATATTAAATATCTTTCTAATACAGAAGACAATTCTTTGGAACAAGAAAATACACCTTGTCAACAATGTGTGAATAATATTCAGAGTGAGGAAGATAATAATTATTACCAACTTCTTTCACAATTCAAGGAAATGCAATTGAATGTTTTAACCAATGATAATATCATTGAACTGCTTAGAATAGTTAAAGATTCTGAGATCAGAAATAAAATTTTAGAATCTTTAGGAAACTTAAAAGAACCTGAAGAAATAACTATTCAAGAAAAACAAAAATTTGTTCCTTATACTTTATTAGAAGTTAAAAGAAGGATAGAAGAAAGGTATAATATTTCTTCATCAGTAGCATCTATAACTACTATTCAGGATCTTCAAGTAGAAGTTAATAACCTGAAAACTGAGATGAAAATACTGTCTCAGGAAAACATTAATATCAAAACACAATTAGGTAGAATAACTGATAGGTTAGATAGTCTAGATAAGGGAAAGGCTATAGTCCAGGAATCTCTAGGACAATCTAGTAGTCAGGAATTAGAACCATTTTTAGGAAAGATGGAGTATATTACTTCACAAAAATGGTTAGTCAAAATAACTCTTTTAATTAACAGAGAATTTAAGAAGGAATTAATTGCTTTAATAGATAGTGGCGCAGACCTAAATTGTATCCAAGAAGGTCTTATTCCAACCAAATATTTTGAGAAAACAACCCATTCCTTATCTTCTGCGAGTGGTAATAAAATGGAGATTTTATATAAATTATCTCAAGCTTATATTTGTCATGAAAAATAGTGTATTCCTACTAGTTTTGTTTTAGTTAGGAATATGACAAATCAGGTCGTATTAGGAACCCTTTTTCTTCATAAAATCTTTCCAATCAAGGAAATAACTACTAATGGGCTCTGATACCAGGTAGACCCAGGTGATAAGACCGCAAATGACAGCAGTCCGCGGACATAGATGAGTCCTTAAACTTAGGCTATATCTAAAGATAAATCAAAACTAGAACCATGGGTCATTTACCTGATATATAAGTAGATCTCCATCTCTGAGTGATGAAGAAAGGCCAAAACGCCAACACGCCTTTCACAACGGCAAACGACAACTGGCCGAGTCACTCCAGAGATCTAGCTATATATTTCGGACCATAATTCCAAATTTATCTTAGATATATCTTAATCTTAAGACCTTAACCATGACAGTGGAGTAATTGAGGGTTATCCTCTAGGTCTAAGATTGGCCTAAGACATGCTCTTATGGTATGGTGGTATTACTCTAATCCATCAGAATCTCAGCCTGTCATTCGGCTGATCAAGCAACAAAATAAAAATAAATGACAGAAAAATAAAAAGAACAGTACCTTAGACTGAAAACTCTGAGCTTTTATTAATTTAAACAAAATTACAATAATAAAAGAGAAAAATAAAATAACTGCACACACACTATCTCTGATCCGAGACTTGGTTTTTATAGACACTTGGATGCTCGGACATGAAACGAAAATTAAATCCGACTTTCCACGGACTTCACAGATTTTGAATCCAGGAAACACAATAATTACAAACAGTAAAAAGTAAAACCTACTGTTTATCTACAGTAGAAAGTAGACATGATTTGTCTGATACGACAAATCTGATACTACCTAACCCTACACTATTCTTGTCAGGTTTTGCTGCTGGAAGATTCCTCCTGCGTCTTCTTGATTTGAAGTGGTCCCTTCAACGCGTCCTTAACTTATTCGAACACGTCTTTCAAGGAATAGTTTCCTTCTTCCTCTGGATCCTGGGACTGACCTGCAAGGCAATAATATCTGCTTCCCTGCGGTTGTTGCGACGTCTCCATTGACATTTCTAACGGCGATGATGAGGATTCACCTTTTTTAGTGAACTGGACCATCTCCTCCTTGATTTGATCCATATACGCCATCATAATCTCCTGTGATGAGATTGTTGGATTCTCTTTCTGCAGTCTGATTGCAAACTGTTCAAAAGGTGATTCGGGAGCTTCCTGAAGTAACTTCTTCTTCTTCTTCTGACTCTCCTTCTTATACTGTTGGAGTTTAACTTCAATCTCGCTAATCAGATCTTGGGAATGCAACTTCTGAGTTGTTGGAACTATCTGGATCATCTTGTGCCAGAATTTGGAGAAGAATACCCTCTTCAAACACGGAATATGCTGATTTGCATGACCCACTTCTGGAACCCACCTAACTATCCAGGGGATTGAAAATTTCAGAAAGAAATACATGGACGCCGTGCCTTCAACATATTGTTGTTGGTCTTCAAAATTCTGGACCTGTGGCGAACACTCCAGCCATTCAGCATATAGTCCTTTGAATGGTTCTGGGAGGATGGTTGGGCTTGGACCAAAGAAATTTCACCAAATTATGAACCAAGATGGAACCTCTTTATTGAGCATAGTACCAGCAATCTTTATAAACCAAGAATGTTTGTGCTGGTCATTCTCAAAGTAAAATACCTTTGAGAAGGCTTCAACATAATCCCAATATGAGTATTGAATGGGACCTTGCTGTGATGATACCACATAGGACTTCAGTTTATGTGTTGAAAGTCCCCATTGCTCCGCATTGATGATGCTTTTGATAGAGATCTTGCTATAAGCAATATCTCTGGACATCATATCTGCCTTACCATTTTTCTTGAAGTGTTCAAAGTCAGCAGACATGGTCTCCATGAGAATTTTCTCATAATGATGCCTAGTCTAATATGACTGAGCTGGAAAAGAGAACTCATCAAGATAGTTTTGCATTAGTAACCACGGATCCTGGTTATATGTCAGATCATTCTGGGACAGATACAGGATTATTTCCTGTTGAGAGTTCTGTGTATATTGCACAGAATCATCATACTCTGTATTCAGAGCTGAAACGAAAGAACTTATATTTCTTTCCCCTGCTTTTCTCTCTAGTTCCTCAAGAAACTGTATTGTTTCTGAGTATATTGGTGAACTGGGATGGGGAAGTTTTATATCAAACTTCTGAGCTCGAAGTCTATTTCTCCGAACTTCTGCCTCTTCGACAGCTAATTCCAATGCTTTATTTGCCTAGGAATAATCTGGGGCTTTATTTCCCCTGCCACCACCACCATGACCATATTTGCCACGGCATTGACCTGCACCACCATGGACATATTTTCCACGGCCTTGTCTTCCCCTATCAGGGGGTTGCATCACCCTGCAAATATTCACGTGACAGAAAATCAGGCAAAGTATTATTCTTTCCCTGAATATGTTTGATTTCAAAATCAAAAGTTTTTGATAAAAACTGATTGTCAATCTGCAAAATTCATGTTTAATAAAGATTTTAAACATGATGTTTCAAAATATATGTTTGCGAGGTGGCAAGCTGGGGAGGACAAGGCCGTGGAAAATATGTCCATGGTGGTGCAGGTCAAGGTCGTGGCAAATATGGTCATAGTGGTCGTGGCAGGGGAAATAAAGCCCCAGATTATTCCTATGCAAATAAAGCATTGAAATTAGCTGTCGAAGAGGCAGAAGTTCGGAGAAATAGACTTCGAGCTCAGAAGTTTGATATAAAACTTCCCCATCCCAGTTCACCAATATACTTAGAAACAATACAGTTTCTTGAGGAACTGGAGAGAAAAGCAGGAGAAAGAAATATAAGTTCTTTCGCTTCAGCTCTGAATACAGAGTATGATGATTCTGTGCAATATATACAGAACTCTCAACAGGAAATAATCCTGTATCTGTCCCAGAAGGATCTGACATATAACCAGGATCCGTGGTTACTAATGCAAAACTATCTTGATGAGTTCTCTTTTCCAGCTCAGTCATATAAGACTAGGCATCATTATGAGAAAATTCTCATGGAGACCATGTCTGCTGACTTTGAACACTTCCAAGAAAAATGGTAAGGCAGATCTCTATCAAAAGCATCATCAATGCGGAGCAGTGGGGACTTTCAACACATAAACTGAAATCCTATGTGATATCATCACAGCAAGGTCCCATTCAATACTCATATTGGGATTATATTGAAGCCTTCTCAAAGGTATTTTACTTTGAGAATGACCAGCACAAACATTTTTGGTTCGTGAAGATTGCTGGTACTGTGCTCAATAAAGAGGTTCCATCTTATATCATCATTTGGTAGAATTTCTTTGGTCCAAGCCCAACCATCCTCCCAGAACCATTCAAAGGACTATATGCTGAATGGCTGGAGTGTTCGCCGCAGGTCCAGAATTTTGAAGACCAACAACAATATGTTGAAGGCACGGCGTCCATGTATTTCTTTTTGGAATTTTCAATCCCTTGGATAGTTAGGTGGGTTCCAGAAGTGGGTCATGCAAATCAGCATATTCCTTGTTTGAAGAGGGTATTCTTCTCCAAATTCTGGCACAAGATGATCCAGATAGATCCAACAACTCAGAAGTTGCATTCCCAGGATCTGATTAGCGAGATTGAAGCTAAACTCCAACAGTATAATAAGGAGGGTCAGGAGAAGAAGTTATTTCAGGAAGCTCCCAAATCACCTTTTGAACAGTTTGCAATCAGACTGCAGAAGGAGAATCCAACAATCTCATCACTGGAGATTATGATGGCGTATATGGATCAAATCAAGGAGGAGATGGTCCAGTTCACTAAAAAAGGTGAATCCTCATCATCGCCGTCAGAGATGTCAATGGAGACGTCGCAACAACCGCAGGGAAGCAGATATTATTGCCTTGCAGGTCAGTCCTAGGATTCAGAGGAAGAAGGAAACTATTCTTTGGAAGACGTGTTTGAATCAGTGAAGGACGCGTTGAAGGGACTACTTCAAATCAAGAAGACGCAGGAGAAATCTTCTAGCAGTAAAAACCTGACAAGAATAGTGTAGGGTTAGGTTGTGTCAGATTTGTCGTATAGGACAAATCATGTCTACTTTCTACTGTAGATAAACAGTAGGTTTTACTTTCTACTGTTTGTAATTATTGTGTTTCCCGGATTCAAAATCTATGAAGTCCGTGGAAAGTCGAATTTAATTTTCGTTTCATGTCCGAGCATCCAAGTGTCTATAAAAACCAAGTCTCAGATCAGAAAGAGTGTATGTGCAGTTATTTTATTTTTCTATTTTATTATTGTAATTTTGTTTAAATTAATAAAAGCTCAGAGTTTTCAATTTAAGGTACTGTTCTTTTTATTTTTCTATCATTTTTTTTTTTGTGATGCTTGATCAACCTAATGACAAGCTGAGGTCCTAATGAATTAGAGTAATGCCACCATACCATAAGAGTATGCCTTAGGCCAATCTTAGACCTAAAGGATAACCCTCAAATACTCCGCTGTCATCGTTAAGGTCTTAAGGTTAAGATATATCTGAGATAGATTTGGAATTATGGTCCGAAATATATATTTAGATCTCTGGAGTGACCCGGCCAGTTACCGTTTGCCGTGGTAAAGGCGTGTTGGCGTTTTGGCCTTTCCTCATCACTCAGAGATAGTGATCTAGCTATATATCAGGTAAATGACCCATGATTCTAGTTTTGATCTATTTCCAGATATAGCCTAAGCTTAAGGACTCATCTATGTCCGCAGACTGCTGTTATTTGCAGTCTTATCACCTGGGCCTAGTTGGTATCAGAGCCATGGAATTCATCTCTGTAAGTCATCTTTTATGGTAAGTGCTATTACCCTAGTTCATCATCTGCATGTTCATAATTTGATCATGTCTTCAATTCTTTTAATATTTGCAAAAAATCAAAATACTGTCAAAAACAGTAAAAAGGAAGAATATGATATTCCTAAAAATTTGGATTTGTTAAATAAATGGACAATTCCTAAAATTGAACCTAGGATGATATATTCCTTTGGTACTTTTGATAAAATAAGTTTTAGACAAATTGTTAAAACTTGTGAAGAATTTGTTCCCATCCATAATGATGAGTTGACTATAAAACTACTTAGTCAGGATGATATTGATGCATATACATCAGATTATAAGTTCTTACATATTGGACTTGTTCAGGTAGCATTTAAACCTCTTACTTTATTTGGTTTGCCTGAATCATTTTTGGCTATTTTACGTGATGCTCGTAATATGAACTGGCGTCAATCTCTCATGGGTATTATGGAATCTAGTTTAGCCCATGGTCCTTTTTATTTTAATGCTTATCCGAATTTGCAATTATCTTTGTTGGATGTTAATATTCTGGATGCGTTGACCTTATATGTTAAAACGCATGGGTATAATTATTTACCTGGTACAAAAGTGATTTGTATCTGTTATAGGGTTTATTTTAAGCCTTTATATACTTTGAATCTAAAGTGTAGGTTGATGAATACTAATCAACAAGAAACAATTTTATTTGAAACTAATTTTAACAGATCTAAAATAACAACACATAGATCTATCAAATGGGATGAAATAAAATTTCCTGAAACTTGGTTAGCTAAAAAGATAATTCCAGCAGAACCTATAATAAATGAAGATTTGGTGGATGCAATCCAAACATCTATTGGTGACATTCAAATACAATTTCATATAAAAAGTACAGGAAGTAGTGCTGTAGGACTAGGAACATCTAGATATTTTAGAACTAGTTCAACCCATTCCTCTATATCCCCTATAGATTATAGAGTTGAGTTACCCCAAACTATAGGTAGTTCATCCTCTAAATCAATAGAGACAGAAACTCTAGGAAGTAGAGTTCAGGGAATTAAAATAAATGAAAATAATATAGCTCAAGGAATTTATAATAATCCTGAACCAGAATTTAGACCAGAGATAACTGAGTCAGAACTTAATTTTCCAGTTTAATCATGAACAATAAAATCAAAATTGATTTCAGTCCAAGAAGCCCAGCTAGGAAACAAATACAAGCTGAGTTTCAAAAACCAATATATAAATCTTTTAGGGATTGGTTTGCTAAGAATATACCTTTAGCAGAAAAGAAAATTCTCCAGGATCAGTTCTATAATCATTTAGAATAAATAAATCAAATAAAAGATTTTATACCTTGGTTTTTAGAAACTTATCAAGGACAACATATTAATGTCTTGGAAAGAACCTGGAAATTAAAAAGTGGAGAACACGTTGAATCAACTTATCCTCCAACAACTCAACCCATAATAATGGAGAAAGATAGACTTAAGTTATATGCTAACGCTTTCTTTAACATGCAAGAAAATGAAACCTTGCAGACCAAAACCAAAAACATAAATGATGTGGTAAAACAAAATAATTTTACTAATTTATATTTGGTAGCCTTAGGAGAACAAATATTAGTTCTTAATAATAGGTTATTAAAAACATATATGGCTATTGAAGAAATAAAAACTTCTCTCAATAATCAAAAACCTAAGAATAGTGGAGAGAAATCCATAATTAGGAATAACCCTATTCAACCTCCACCTGAAATAAAAAATTTTATTCTTGAACCTATAAATGAATTTGGTAAACTTCTTGATGATAAGTTTAAATCATTAAAACTTAACGTCATTAATAAGGAAACAGTTCCAGACTTAGTTGATAATATTAATCAACAGGAATTAATTAATGATACCTTAAATAAAATCAAAGGGTTTAATCATAAATTTGCCCAAAAGCCGGTCCAACAAAAATATTATTACCCTAGACCGACCCCTCAAGATGTTTTATTTGAAGAAGCCGCTTATGAACAAATTTACTATAATGGTAAGACTATATATGAGTGGAATATAGATGGTTCTTTTGATCAACAAATATATAATACAATACACAGAATGATGATGTATTCTACTATCTGTAAACAATATGATAATACAAATAAAAATATAGCATTAATGATAATAGCAGGGTTTACTGGTCAATTAAAAGGCTGATGGGAAAATTATCTTAATGAACCCCAAAGACAATCTATAATTAACTCAGTGAAACAGGAGAATAATATAACTATTCAAGATGCTGTTTATTCACTGACCATTAATATTTGTGAACATTTTACTGGTAGATTTACCACAAATGCTGAAAATATTAGGTCACTTTTCTTAAATCTTAGGTGTCCTACCCTGACCTCATTTAGGTGGTATAAGGATGTATTCCTTAGTAGGGTCATGGAGTTACCAGACGCGAATCAAGCGCATTGAAAGTCTAAGTTTATAGATGGTCTTCTACACCTCTTTGCTGAAAGGGTAAAGAAAACTCTTAGAATAGGAGTTTCAGCCATAGATTATGATAATCTTACTTATGGCACTATAATAGGCAAGTGTGTGCAGTTATTTTATTTTTCTCTTTTATTATTATAATTTTGTTTAAATTAATAAAAGCTCAGAGTTTTCGCTCAAGGTACTGTTCTTTTTATTTTTCTGTCATTTTTTTTATTTTTTATGTTGCTTGATCAACCTAATGACAGGTTGAGATCCTGATGAATTAGAGTAATGCCACCATACCATAAGAGTATGTCTTAGGCCAATCTTAGACCTAGAGGATAACTCTCAAATACTCTGCTGTCATCGTTAAGGTCTTAAGGTTAAGATATATTTGAGATAGATTTGGAATTATGGTCCGAAATATATATTTAGATCTCTGGAGTGACCCGGCCAGTTGACGTTTGCCTTGGTGAAGGCGTGTTGGCGTTTTAGCCTTTCCTCATCACTCAGAGATGGAGATCTAGCTATATATCAAGTAAATGACCCATGGTTCTAGTTTTGATCTATTTCCAGATATAGCCTAAGCTTAAGGACTCATCTATGTTCGCGGACTGCTGTTATTTGCGGTCTTATCACCTGGGCCTAGTTCAATTTGTCTAAAACTTATTTTATCAAAAGTACCAAAGGAATATATCATCCTAGGTTCAATTTTAAGAATTGTCCATTTATTTAACAAATCCAAATTTTTAGGAAAATCATATTCTTCCTTTTTACTGTTTTTGACAGTATTCTGATTTTTTTGCAAATATTGAAAGAATTGAAGACATGATCAAATTATGAACATGCAGATGATGAATTAGAGTAATAGCACTTACCATAAAAGATGACTTACAGAGATGAATTCCATGGCTCTGATACCAACTAGGCCAAGGTGATAAGACTGCAAATAACAGACATCATATCTGCCTTACAATTTTTCTTGAAGTGTTCAAAGTCAGCAAACATAGTCTCCATGAGAATTTTCTCATAATGATGCCTAGTCTTATATGACTGAGCTAGAAAAGAGAACTCATCAAGATATTTTTGCATGAGTAACCACGGATCCTGATTATATGTCAGATCCTTCTGGGACAGATACAGGATTATTTCCTGTTGAGAGTTCTGTGTATATTGCACAGAATCATCATACTCTGTATTCAGAGCTGAAACGAAAGAACTTATATTTCTTTCCCCTGCTTTTCTCTCTAGTTCCTCAAGAAACTGTATTGTTTCTGAGTATATTGGTGAACTGGGATGGGGAAGTTTTATATCAAACTTCTGAGCTCGAAGTCTATTTCTCCGAACTTCTGCCTCTTCGACAGCTAATTCCAATGCTTTATTTGCCTAGGAATAATCTGGGGCTTTATTTCCCCTGCCACCACCACCATGACCATATTTGCCACGGCATTGACCTGCACCACCATGGATATATTTTTCACGGCCTTGTCCTCCCCTATCAGGGGGTTGCATCACTTTGCAAATGTTCACGTGACATAAAATCAGGCAAAGTATTATTCTTTTCCTGAATATGTTTGATTTCAAAATCAAAAGGGGCTAAATTAGCTTGCCACCTCGCAAACATATATTTTGAAACATCATGTTTGAAATCTTTATTAAACATGAATTTTGTAGATTGGCAATCAGTTTTTATCAAAAACTTTTGATTAAGAAGATCGTCCTGAAATTTCAAAACACATTTGACGATCGCAAGAATTTCTTTTGCAATAGTAGCATATTTCTCCTGGCTTTGTTTCCATTTGCCAGAATGAAAACGAACAAGATATTCTTGTTTTGAAATAGGATGAACTTGTTTGAGAACTCCACCATAGCCAATATCTAACGCGTCTGTCTCCACAATCTTATACCATTGTGGATTTGCCAACATCAAACAAGGCAATTGTTTGACCTTTGATTTGATCACTCTCACAGCCTCAGTATGACTTTCTGACCAAGGGGAAGGGGATTTCCTAAGTCTATCATATAAAATAGCAGTATCTGCAGCCAAGTTTTTATAATAAGGCTGAATATAATTCAAACTGCCTAAGAATCTTTGAAGTTGAGTTTTATCAGTAATTATATCAGGAAATTTAGAAGCAAATTCAATACTTCTGTCAATAGGAATTATTTTTCCATCTTCAATATTATAACCTAAAAATCTAATTTTAGATTGAAAAACCTACATTTTTGGTTTTGAAACAACTAACCCATTTTTAATAATAAGATTTTTGAAAATATTCAAATGTTTAAAATGGGTGTCAATGTCTTTTGAAAACACTAAGACATCATCAATATAAACAATCATAAAATCACTATAAGGTATGAATATATCATTCATAATATTCTGAAATTCAGAATGTGCATTTTTCAATCCAAATGGCATAACATTCCATTTAAAATGACCAAATGGTACAACAAATGCAGTTTTATACCTATCCTCTTCAACTACCTGTATTTGATAGTATCCTGATTTTATATCAAATTTTGAAAGCACACATGCATCATGAACCCTATCAATCAAATTCTTTTTATTAGGAATAGGGTATTTAATCCATTTGAGGACTTTATTAAGAGGTTTATAATTAACAACTAACCTAGGAGTTCCTCTTTCAAATTCAGATTTTTTATTAACATAAAATCCTGTACAACTCCAAGGTGAATTAGATTTTCTAATTAATCCTTTTTGTAGAAAATTTTCTATTTCTTCTCTACATCTGCCTAGTTCCTCACTACTCATTTGAGCTGGTCTAGACTTAGTAGTTATGTCTTTTTCATTGAAATCTTCAACATAAGGTAAAGATATAATATGTTTTTTCCTATCTCAAAATGCATTAGGATGGTCAGCACAAATATCTGCAGAAAATTAATTTATTAATAATTTTATTTTTTCCTGTAGTTTTGGATTATATATATATATATATATATATATATATATATATATATATATAATTTAAAAAAAATCAAGTCTTGGGTTTTCCTAAAAAAAAGAAATTTGTTCCGATCCCCAACCCGTTTTTCCAAAATTATTTCCCATCCCCAATATTTTTTCCTCAATTTCCCAAAAACAATTTACCTATACCCAATTTTTTGAATTAGGGATCAAGTTTTTTCGATAAATGTACATTCCTACTCATGAGGGAGCATGGTAAGTTCGCATGCCTTAGATATAAAGAGCAGGCCTTTGACCCATTTAAGGTGTAAAGAGAAAAGCTTAGAGTCTGTTTGGCCCAGCTTTTAGAGATTCAAAGTAATTTCTGTGAGTTTAAAAACTAAAATTGACTTGTTTGGTCCATTTTTAAAAGAGCTTTTAAATAAAAGCTGAAACTGAAAAAAACTGAAAAACCAAAAGCTCCAAATTGGAGCTTTTCAGAAAAGCTTTTGAAAAGCTATTTTTACACCATGTCAAAAATAAATTTTTCTTCATTTTTTCTCAAAAATACTATTTTATATTTTTTAAAGTCCAATATTACCTTTAAAACAACTAAAAGCTTAACTTCTAAAATATCGGTCCAAACAATCAACTGTTTTTAGTTAACAATACTTTTACCCAAAGCTCTACTGCTAAAAGTTCTACAGCTCAACAGTTGAAATCACACAGTTAGGCCAAACAGAGCCTTAAATGTTTTTATAAAAAAGTGAGTTTAAGCACACCTCACGAAAGATGAATTAAAGTGTATACTAATCATTAAACTAAGAAGTATGAAATAGTTTAATCATTACAAAGATTCCTAGTCATACATGAGAGATGTTAGGGTGTGTCGCAGCGTAATGATAGAGTTGTCGAAACAAGATCAAGCAGCTAACATAAGAAATGAGAAAAATAGATAATTGAAACACCAAAATTTTACATGAAAAACCCTCAAACAAATTGAGGGGAAAACTATGGGCAAGTAAGAAGGATTTCACAATAAGTAAAAGTTTTACAACCTTCCCTCTAAAATAAGGAGAGAACTATTTTGCTCTCTTTTATAATTAGGAGAAATTCGCTCTCACACTAATATAACAAGTGGAAGAAAATACTACACTTAGAAGAATTCTTTCTAATTCTCCCTAAATGCTTTGAATTGCTTCTTGCTTGGATGATCCAAAGCTTCTCCTCGGCTTGCTATTTATAGGCAAAAATAGAAGACAAACAATTAATGCAAGGTGGCTATTTTCTTCATTCATTAAATGTCATGTACCATTTTTCTTCTTAGCTTGCACATAGCCCTCCTCATATTTCAACTTTTGCATGCAATTGTAAAGACTTTGTTTATGATTCAATTTCCCATGCACTAAATTTGCAAGATTTGTTCCCTTTCTCAATTTTCTATGTAGCCAACATTTTTTACTCTGGTTTCTTGGCTTCAAAGTGAGCTTTACAACTCACAAGGGAGACCTTTATTAACATGGAAAAATGCTTATGGTTTAAGAGGGTGTTTGGTTTGGTTTATAAAAAGGCTACTTAAAGTAGTTTTGGCTTTAAGTAGCTTTTTTTAACTTTTAGCTTTAAGCAAATGCCTGTTTGGATAGAAGTTTTAGTTGTCAAAATAAGCATTTACTTGTTTGGTTAACTAATGCCGAAAGCTCATTTTATATTCTCAAAATGACCATCAAGGACATGAAAACACTGTCTATTAAAATACCATACAAACAGAATTATTTAATTTTTTAAAGTAAATTATTTAATTTTTTTAAAGTACATTATTACTAAATTCTTATCATTTAATTTATGGAACTTTATAATATAAATATATAAAATTATTAAATATATTACACATAGTTTTCACAAAAATTCAAATGAAAGTATGAATCACAAAGAGAATACTAGCTTGCTTTAATCCTGTTCTAGTACCTTAATTTTCTCATCCCGCCAGTCATCAGATGCATCAATAGTCTTCTTTACTTCATCCCAACCCAATCTAGTTTCACCTCTCGTAAGGTGTTTGAAAAGCTGCCACTCCTTCATAGAATCCCAATGGTTTTTCATTTGCTTCTTGTTGTATTTTCTTTTTGTACGTTCATTGAATGTCTTGACCAAAATTTCCCAACCTTGTCTTTTAAAAGATTTGCATGGCCTATTCCTTTTTCTAATTTCTTCTTCGCGAAGTTCAATGAATGTAATATGAGCCAATTCATCCCACTTAGCAGGCACTTTTTGTTGACTACTATCCATTAATCTGCTAATATGTACAAAAAATTTATAACAATTTCAAAATATTAGTTTGTAAGCATACTATGACTGGGTATATGACTGTGTAACTTTGCTAGGAAATAAAATGTGATGGCAGATCATAGCTCCAATTCAAAGTCATATTTAATATCAATTTTATATAAATTATTTAAAGTGAGTGAGGAAAAAAAGAAAGAGGCACAAAGTGATGGCATGACTTTAAGCCCAAGTTATTGCAAAACAACTACTGGAGCCCTCTAGAAATTTCAGCTCATAGTAGAACCCTCTAAATATATTTTTATTGGGATTTAAAAACACAAAAAAAATATAACGACTATGGAATTGTTTATCATCTTATGGCTGCAGTTAAGCAGTTTTAGATTTCACTTCAGCTATTGCTTATTTTATCAAGACATTCTTGACTATTGCCGAAAGCAACAACTATAGACTCTAAGCATGCCCAGCAAATACAGCTTGATCACGGGATATCTGAGCATGCCCAACAAATACAAACTCTAACATTAAGGATAGGAATAATAATAACATTAATAATTATTACATTGTAAAAAAAACAAAAATCATGATGTTTCCTTCTAAAAGTTGTAATCTTAAAAATCCCAAAACTGTCACACCAAAACAAGATCAACATAAAAATCCCAGTTCTTTTTTTAAAGAGAAAAAAAGAAAAAAAAAGTAGCAATAATTAAATATATGTATTGCAACAACTGCGGCCTCTTCTATGCAATGCGTCGGGGTTCTAGTTCATAACGATTTTCGCATTTACATATCTATGCAATGCGTCGGACACATGTATACTCGTATAGACTTCAAAACTCATAAAGATTAAACATAAAGCATAAAGATAATAACTCATTCAAACACATGAATTATTTTGCATTCGAAACAGAACATGTAGAGAACTATGCAAACAACCCAGCTTATAACAACTTAGAATTTTTCCAATCAAGTAACAACATCTAATCAGGACAGATGACCATGCCATTGATTCGAGACAAGGATGCGTTTCAAAACCGAGCTGTAACTTTGTACGCCGTGCTTCTAGATTCTTTCACGCATTCATTATTCAGCGCGAAATGGCTGAACGCAAACAATTAAATTACTCATACAACAACGAAGCGTCCAAAATTCAACTTGTACAGAGGTCCAGCTATTTACGCGATCCCCAGGCTCGGTATGACACGTTCAAACAAACTTTTGTGCCTAAAAGGTTAACACCGACATACACAAGTACACTCACATAGATGTAAAATAAGTGCTTGTTTATGTGCCATTTCAAAGTTGAATTGCATCCTTATCAACCAAGCAATCGTCTTGGCTCAGGCACGAAAAAATCTGAGGATTAATTTACCAATTCTCTCATGTTAAACATGTCTCATCGATTAAAGATATATATGCTAGCAGAAAAAAATATAATGAAATATATGAATGTTAATCCAATAAAAAAAAATATGAAAAAGAGTTTTTATTGTTTACGTGGATTTTGGATGAACCGTAGATGTGAAAAGAAAAGAGTTGGAAAAATATTGACGTTTGTACATTGATATTTTAGTTTGTAAGGATAGTTTAGGAATAGTAATAAAAAGGTAAGGACAAAGTAGTAAATAAATTTGGTCAAACATGCTTTTTTTTAAAGTGCTTAAAGCAAAAAAAAAAAAAAAGTAGAAGCTTGGAAGGAGGAGCTTTTTTTTTTTTTTGCTTAAAACCACTTAAAAGAAGTATTTTTTTTTTAAATTAAAACAACCATGTCCATTAGCTTAAATTGAACTTTAAGCAAGTTTGACAAAAAAAAAAAAAAAGCCAAACCAAACACCCTCTAAATGGTAGTCATGTTTAAATCACTTTTTAATCTTAATTTCTCAATTTAAATATTTTATTCAATTAATAAAATATCTCATAATCAACTTAAACATTTTCTTAAATCATTAAAATCCCTCACCAAAACATGATTAATATTAAAAACTTATCATAAACTAAATTCTAACAGGTTTAATTTCATCCTAGCATGAAAAAATCGATCATTAATGAGTAATGAATAAAGACATTAAAATTAATATATTTCTTTTGCACTGCACGGATTATACTCTAATTAATTTGTAAAGCTGGTGATTTCATAGCACATAAATTTTGGAAAGTGTTCAACGAGTCCTATCCAACCCAGTCGCAACCGTTTTAACTTCCACCCACACACACACACAAAAACACGCACAAAAACGCGCGCGCGCGCACACAAGTTAACTATTCCATTTTGATCCCATTCCCAAGATCTGTGCCTTTATCATTTTTTTTTCCTTTTCTTTTTGATCCATTCTCTCTATAATACATTTTCCCATTTCTCATTCATCAGATCTACCACATTTTCCACTTGCATTACCAATAACTCACTCTTTGAAAAACCAAAAAGAAAAAAAAAGGGAAAAAAAAAAAGATGGCTACAATGGAGAGCTTGATCGGGCTCGTGAACAGAATCCAGCGGGCCTGTACTGTCTTAGGCGATCACGGCGGCGAAGGCATGTCCCTTTGGGAAGCTCTTCCTTCTGTTGCCGTCGTCGGAGGCCAGGTCATTCTCTACATTCATCCTCATCTTTTTTCCTTTTGCTTTTTTTTTTTTTTTTTTCATTTTTTCCTTTTCGTAAGATGAATCTGGCAATGTTTACACTGCTTAAGACCAGCAATGTGAAGGATAAACTTGCTGACACAGGCGGAGTTTCATTTTTTTTTTCCCCTTCTTTTCATTTTTAAGGAAAAAAACTATGTATTATTATCTTTCTTTTGTTTGGTTGATTAGCATTGTGTTATTGTATAAATCTACCACTTTAACATGAAAGTGTCAAACAGAGTTCAGGGAAATCATCAGTTTTGGAAAGCGTTGTGGGGCGAGATTTTCTGCCTCGTGGATCTGGTAATTCATCCTGTTCTCGATGCCTCTTCTTAGATTGCTTAATTTGCTTAGGCTCTGATAGAAGGGTCAGCAGTCTTGTCTAATTAGATATTTCGCATTGCATTCAGATCTCGCCCAGTGGAATCAGTCTTGATTTGGTTTGGGTTTTGGACAGTGTAGTATGTGGCTAGTTGAGTTTGTCATAGGAAATGGAAGATCAACTCACTTGGTTGATGACGGTGTCATAGATTATTAGCCTGGCTAGATATTTCTTTTCTCCCTTTCGTTTTGCGTGTATTTACATGATTTGTTATTCAATTTGGAAAAAATGGTATGAGATGTTTGGTATGATTTCTAGTAATGTGAGTGAATTAGTCATGTGAGTCAGTGTGATTTTTGTATCTGGTTATTTTTTGTTCTCATTTGGGCTTTGACATGTTTTAAGGTATTGTTACGAGGAGGCCGTTGGTGTTGCAACTGCATAAGATAGAAGGGCAGTCTGAGTATGCAGAGTTCCTCCATGCACCAAAGAAGAGACTTACTGATTTTGGTAAGCTGCAGCTGGCAAATGATTCTCTTTTTCTTCTACTTCTGATTGAACTCACGATTTCATATTTCTTTGGGATATTGCTGAAGCCTTGAGTTTATCGCTGGAGTCTTGAGTTTACTTAATGGGAATTGGCATGCTCATTGTCCCATGTTTCCTTCTTCTCCTAACTATTGAAATAACTTCAATAAATATGGAATATAAATACTTGGAAATAGTTGGGGCTAGTTATATATTCCAGATGTGCTAGTCTCAAAGTCTGTATATACTTTATTGTATGAAGACCTTTCTACAAGCACTGAAAACTGTATGAAAGTGTCATTGCCTTAATCACCTACAGTCACATATTAGTGTCTCCTTCTAAAGTTTGTAACATGAGCTTTTGAAGTTATAAATTCCATGTTAAATACTAAATTTGCCAAAATTCATCATATGTCAATGCAGCTGCTGTGCGTAAGGAGATTGCAGATGAAACAGATCGAATAACCGGAAAGACCAAGCAAATCTCGAATATTCCTATACATCTGAGCATATATTCTCCAAATGGTTGGTCATTTTTCCACCTTAGGCCTATATCTTCTCCATTATTGTATGCTTCTTTGATATGATTTTTTCAAGTTAGCTTTTGCTATTGATTTATTGATATAAAAAGCCTCTTACAAAAAGCACCATTAATGCGAGCAGCCATTATCCTTCTACATTACTGTCAATGAACCTTTCAATTTGTTTAACTATATGACCAATGCTGTTTATTTACAGAAGGTGATAAATGATTGGTGAGTCATTTTATTTCAGAGAAAAATATGTGATCATCTATCCAAAAACAATTAAGAAGGAAATATGCCGGCATATTGTTTAACTGAAATTCAAAAGCAATATTCCCATAAATTTTGAAGTGGACACAGAATGTACATATCTTTGAACTAATAAATGGACAAAATTGTAGTTAGAACCATTTGGTATACTGTTTAAAGAAAGAACTTAGTATCTCAAGCCATACTTGTAGTAAGTATAGGATTACATTTACTGCTTTATTGAGGATTGTAATATATGGGTCACCGTGAAGAGTCATTGAATTAGGTGCTGCAAGTGGATATCTCATATTAACAGATAGCAGATACGTAGTGAGATCTGGAAACTCAGCCATTATAGGAAAAGAGAAGGTTATCGAATTTCACAAAATAGAATGTGATGAGGAGGTATTCCTTACAAGTCATGGAAGAGAGATTTGTTAAATTTGTCTATATTTCATTTACGAGTGGATTTAGAGTCCCATTTTGACGCAGCTCTTGCATGGAGGAGAGCCTTGAAGAATATTATTACTAGAATCTGACAATCTGTTGGCTGTGGGACTCTGCTGGGGATTATTCAAGGTGAAAAGGAGAATACTTCTTGTAGCAAATGCTTTTTTTTTTTTTAAAAAGAAATTCAGGGATTAGGATTTTAGCATTTCTTGGGAATTGAATTTGAAGTCATTCATCCTTGTGCTGTTCATACATTTAGCAGCAATCTCTCTTAAGGCTGCCTGTGCTTTCTGTCTATGTGGTAAAATTGTTTTTCCTTCTATGCTTGGAGGCCTCTCAAAAGAATAAAGCACCTTTTCAGTTGATTCTGTTGCTCTGGACTTCATTATATACTGATCTGAATATCAATAGCACGAGACAAAAAATTAAGATGGCTATATAGTTTTCTTTTTTTTAGTTTTTGCATTTTCCAGCTATTTGGTAGGACAACTATACCAGCTATCATATTTCAATTCCTTACATTCTTGGCACAGTGTTTGCCAATATACCATTTTCCCCATCCAACTTTTGTTTACAGTTCTTTTAGAAATTCTCCGACAGTGAAGAACTCCATTTTCTTGAAAGAACATCTATGGTGGAGGCACAAGGGTTTAGTTTGCCTGACCAAAGGGAACATTTAGAGCTATCAGCAGTAGAAACCCTCTAAGATGGGAAGAAATGGATCTGGCTTGCCCTCAAAAATAGATAATCTATTTCTTTTTCTTCTCCTGACACATATCTTTCTTCTTTACGTTTTGACGAAACAAAAGTGAAGGATCCTCCAGCGACTCATATTCTGGTGGTTATGTTGGTGTTTTTCTGTTAATTCTTGTTAAGTGTCTCATCCCCTTGAACTCTCCAGAGTTGTCAACTGATACTTTATTGTGGAGAGCAACATCCTGTCTTTTAATTGCATCTGTTAACATAATAAATAAATAAACCAATATCCTCTCTACAAGCTTAAGTTTTTAGATGAGGTGGTAACTCTAACATGGTATCAGAGCCTAGAAGCCAAATGGCATAGGTTCAATCCTTACCGCCACCATTTAATTGAATTGTTCACGTGCAAGTTCTAAACAAATCACGCTGCACGTGAGGGAGCGTTTTAACATAATAAATAAATAAACCAATATCCTCACCACAAGCTTCAGCTTTTAGATGAGGTGGTAACTCTAACAGCATCGACGCATTTAATACATGAGAGTAAAACAGGAGAACTATGTTGAATCATCTAACTGACCGGGTATGAGGCATTCGTCTCTACAAAAGTTTGAGTTCTAGTTTTTAGCTTATAAGAACATAATGTTTGAGGAATATTGGACGTCACCGACTTTTATGACTCAAGTATCACTTACCATGTGTATGCCTAGCTGGCATCCTGAAAGAAGCTAGAGTAATAAGAAAGAGTTTTTAAGTTAGTATCCCAATTAAGCATACACAGAGAAGGTGATATTAAAACAAGGCCACATCTAGCATTACTCCAATGTTTCTAGGCACAAATTTACTAGGAGCAAGTGGTAAATTTCATTGTGTCACTCTGGCTTGAGATCTGTCTGTGGTGCTGTAGGAAATTTAATTTTTGTATATCAAAGGATACTTAATATTATGAATGTTCTATCAAAGCACATTTGCTGCAATGTGACAGTAAATAATTTACACGTTCACATCAATTTCAACTTTGAAGTAACTTTTGTGTGCTATGGTTGTGATAGTACTGCAATCCTAGTTTCATCAATCTCTTTGAGACCTGCACCTAAACATGTCCACCCACCCACTTATAGACAGACATCCTCTCCCAGTGTCTGTCTTGGCTATACCTAATATACATTTATTGATTTCTCTTTTGCATACTTATATATGCTCACTTTCATGCTTTCTTGTGCAGTTGTCAACTTGACTCTAATAGATCTTCCCGGATTAACGAAGGTTGCAGTAGGTGAGCATCAGAGAATTTTATTTTCTAAATTTAGTTAATGAAGTGAAGTATCTTTATTAATACATGACCTAAGTATCATATGATTACCTGTAAATTACTGGAAGTATTTGAATTGAGAAAAGCTAAAAACAGAAAAGGTGATGTCTGACAGTTTTTTGGGCTGTGCAGAGGGACAGCCAGAAAGTATTGTTGAAGATATTGAAAATATGGTCCGCTCATATGTTGAGAAGGTAGAAACAGTGATTTCGCATCAACAGAAAATAATTCGGTCATGTGAAATAGTCAATGTTGAAACACATTCTCTTTCTGTATCTTCTGTTTCTATTCTTTGCTTTGGAATCCTCCTTAGTGTTGAGTGCATTCTCTTTTTATATGTTTCCTCTTTCTCAAACCCAAATAAAGCTCCAATCTAATATTAACACAGAACCCTCATGAGACTTGTGATCACTTATTTACCAATGCTTGAGCACATGTTAGATCTATTGTCTTAGATTAGAGAGCATGGAATATTACCAGTGCATCAAATGTTAGCTCAAGAAAGTGTGAACAATAGCAAAGTAGACATTAAAGACACCTAGGGGCTAACATGGTGATTGATTCTTTACTTTTAGCAAAAAGTGTCCAGCAAGGGCATCCTTTCCCATGTTTGTTTGAGAAGTGAAACTTGAAATACTAGAAGCCAGCAAAAGAGACTCTTAGAAGTGAAGTGATGATTTTAAAATTTTGAGTTATAATATACTTGAGCATAACTTAGTCCTTCTTATTGCCTTATTGGCTTCCTTCCTTTACTTGAGTACCAATCTTCTTATCTCTAGAATGAAATTCTTGTATGTATATGCTATACTAAATTTGGTGGGGGGGGGGGGGGGAGGGGAAGAAGAAGGGGGAAAGATGAGAGTTAAACCATTTGTAAAAGAGGGAAGAACTTTTGACTGATTAGTAGTAGAACAATGCAAAAGCAAAATGACTTGCATATGTGGCCACTACAAATATTAATAGTGGAGAGAATTCGCAACCTGATATCGACATGCAATCTTATATGTGTCTTGTATAATCCTTTTAGGAAAATAACACTACAAAAGGAGCTTCTGTTTCTTTCTGTATTTACAGTTTAGTGACAATATGCAATGCCCTTTGACTTTCCTCTTAGCTATCATACCTTTGGAAATTATTAGTAATTGACTAAGCTGACACATATTCTTTGATTTTGGCAGCCCAACTGCATTATATTAGCTATTTCTCCTGCTAATCAAGATATTGCAACTTCTGATGCTATAAAGCTTGCAAGAGAAGTTGATCCCACAGGTAGTAAAAAGATAGTGCTGTACATTTCCCATCATAGGATACTCTTTACTAAATATTGGCTTTTTTTTTTTCTTTTTTCACTTGGACTAACCCAACTAGTATTTTTGGGTTGTTGGTTATACTTTACAGGTGAAAGAACATTCGGAGTGTTGACAAAACTTGATCTTATGGATAAGGGAACCAATGCTCTTGATGTATGGATTCAGCACTTGCTAGTACATTAGTGGAAGATTCCAAGATATCACATGTTCTGGGAACTAAAGGCTTGAATACACATAGGCTAGTTTCAGATTACAGCCCCTTTTATCTCAAATGCATTTTCATTTATTCATTTTGTACAATATTGTAGGTGCTTGAGGGTAGATCATACAGGCTCGTACATCCATGGGTTGGCATCGTGAACCGTTCACAAGCTGATATTAACAAGAATGTTGACATGTTAGCCGCTCGACAGAAGGAAAGGGAGTATTTTGAGAGTAGCCCCGAGTATGGGCACCTAGCTCATAAAATGGGAGCTGAGTATCTTGCGAAACTTCTGTCTAAGGTGCTTGCCCCCCAATTATGTTCTGATTTACACTTTTTTTAGATTGTGATAACAATACTTGAATTACTTTTCTCAGATGCTATGCAATTACTGTCTCTGAAGATTCTTATGTATCATTTTTCTTCCACTTTTTTGTGTATTTAGCACTTGGAGACAGTAATCAGGCAAAGAATTCCAAGCATTATTGCCTTAATTAATAAGACAATTGACGAGCTTAATGCGGAGTTGGATCGTATTGGAAGGCCCATTGGAGTAGATGGCGGGGTAATAAACAGGAACTACGCAGCAAATTTTAGCGTTAAGATGTATAACAACTTTTAGATATTGTAAGAAATTGGACTTATTCATCCTCCATTTTCAGGCACAACTTTACACGATTTTGGAAATGTGCCGTGCATTTGATCGTATCTTTAAGGAGCACCTAGATGGAGGGTAATGAATATAATGTGCTCTGCTTTATTGATTTTCTGATGCACTTATTTTTTTTTTTTCTTAATTTTCTCATGCACCTACTACTGGTCTTTTAATGGGTTATTTTTTATTGTTCGACTTATTAGTATTACTTCTTACCGAGGCAGACTGCACAATTAACAAGTTGCATACACAATGTCACCAGATTTTTGGTCATGTTTATTTGATTAAATAGACATTGTGGCCAACAACTAAAATTAGCTGGCATATGCAACAAATACACTTTGTTATGAACTTAAAGTCTTGAATACTGGAATTAGGGCTTGGATTTGTGAACTAACTATATATGGCGTAAGTTAGGAATTAGGATTAGGCTTGTTATGGAAAAGGAAAACAGGAACAGGGATGAGCCATTCTGTTTCTAAGCGATTAGTGAGAGAAAGGAGAAAGCAGAGAGAAAATATAACAAAAGGATATTTTGTTATTGCTCAATATACTTCAAGGTTACCAATACATGTCAACTATTTATTGTTGTATCAAGTATGTGCAGACTTGTTCTAGAAGCTTTCTAACTGACCATACATGTGCTACTCAACTGCTAACTCAGTTTACTAACTAAAGTCAGTATAAGTACCTTAGGAGCACCAGCCTTACCTACTTTATCATTCCCCTCAAGCTCAGGTTGGGAGGCTGCAGGGGAGGCCTGTGCCTGTGGTAAAGAAACTCTGATAGAGGTACAGCCTCTGTGAATATAACTGCCAGTTGGTATTGGTAGAAATATGACGAATCCATGGAGACTTGGAAGCCACCAACTCTCTGACAAAGTGATGGTCAAATCAATATGCTTAGTCCTGTTATACTGAACAGGATTAACTATTAAGGCTATAACTGAGGCATTATCAGAGAGTCTTTTGTCTAAATAATTTGTCTTCCTTTTATCCTTTGATCTAGGGTCAGTGTGTAACTCAAGCAGAAGGCTTCATCACACATATTTCCCCTTGTTTGCAGCTTGATACTTCACAAGTACGTGTCCTAATTTTTTTGAAGTAAATTAGATTATCAGGAAGTCTTTTGTCTAAATAATTTTTGGTAAGGACCACCACAACAGTGAGTCACAGGCTAGCTGGTTTCGTGAGAAACCTAGGAGTTAGTTATAAATTGATTAAGTTACTAAACACTTGAGCTGTACAGCTGTCATCATGTGGCAGTGTCATTTACTATAAATATATGATCACAGTTGTAATCTTATTCTGAAATCAATACAACAAAAGATGTTTTACTCTTGTCTCTCTACACTAAATCTCATTAAACTTTTCCTTGTTCGCTCTACCAAGTTCGTCTTACTTGTGGTGTCCTCTTTGTTACTGTTTTACTTCTGTGCAGAGATATTATAATTATAATATGATAGTGAACATATATATTTTCCAGGAGGCCTGGCGGAGATAGGATATATGGTGTCTTTGATCATCAACTTCCAGCAGCTATGAAGAAACTCCCATTGGATCGTCATCTATCAATTAGTAACGTTAAGAAAGTTATTTCAGAGGCAGATGGTTATCAGCCTCATCTAATTGCTCCCGAACAAGGGTACAGAAGATTAATTGATGGATCTCTTGGTTATTTCAAGGGCCCAGCTGAGGCTTCTGTAGATGCTGTAAGTCCTCTTTTCTTTTCAGTAGAATGTGAAATAAAGATATGTCAATTTCTTGAGCCCTCCATGCACATCTACAATATTTGCCTTGATTTCTGCAGATAGCCTTTCCACTGACCAGTATATCTTTCTCTTTTGCAAAAGCTCTCAAATTATTATCCATTAAGATATAAAAGTTCTTAACTGATGATTTAATCGGATATATCATCCCAACCCAAAAAAAAGGAAAAAAGAATCAGATATATCTTTTTTTTTCTCGCATCATAATGCAACATGCTACTGAATCAAACATATGTACTTCATCATTATGTGGAAAATATGTAAAACATAAAATATGGAGAGAAAATATGAAAAAGTGTTGAAGATAGGTGGAGCCACCACCAATAGTGGCTCTAGTAGAGAAATACTCATAAAGGCTAGATTGTGAATCTTGATGTTTCATGGATACAATAGAGGAGCCTATTTATAGGCATGATAACTTGGTGAGCAAGACTACGAGCTAGACTAGTAAGGAAACTAGAATAATAAGGAAATCAACTTGATTAATTACCTAACTAAACTATTGCCTAATTTAATACCATAGAATAAGGAAATACATTAATAACCAAAATATTCTTCAACACCCCCTCTCAAACTCAAGGTGGTATTAGAGATACGACCTTGAGTTTAAAGGTCTTCAAAAGAAAACCTGATCTTGATAGAAGGGATGGGTCACCACGGTTATTCTAACCTTAAACGGGGATGGAATCAGGATTGATTTGGGGGTCGTGTACACCACTTTGGTGTGATGACTCCCCATGACTGTGGGATGAAACTTAGATTGAGATAGTAACTAAAAACTAGATTGGACTTGGATTTGGATCTGGACGTGGATTTGGATTTGGATAGTCATGTGATCCATAGGCTAACACGACTGCTTGGTTAGACATAAGACCTGTAGGGTAATACGACTTTTTTTTTTTTTTTTTTAAGGGAGGCAGGCCACCAGGAGGGTGGCTCTGATACCATGTGGAAAATATATAAAATGTAAAATATGGAGAGAAAATATGAAAGTGTTGAAGATGGGTGGAGCCATCACCAATGGTAGAGAAATACTCATAAAGGCTAGATTGTGAATCTTGATGTATCATGAATACAATAGAGGTAGACTATTTATAGGCATGATAACTTGGTGAGCAAGACTACAAGCTAGACTAATAAGGTAACTAGAATTCTAAGGAAACTAAAATAATAAGGCAACCATCTTGATTAATTACCTAATCTAAACTATTACCAAAATTAATACCATAGAATAAGGAAATAACATTAATAACCAAAATATTCTTCAAGAATTATTATGAGCTATGGTGCTCTATTTCTCTTCTAAGCACTAGATAAGTATCCATTCATATGTTTCCACCTCTATGTGAAATAGGAACAATTATGACACTCTAATAACAAGTTTCCATGTGGCCATCTG
This sequence comes from Cordia subcordata, assembly GCA_028554755.1. Taxonomy (NCBI): domain Eukaryota; kingdom Viridiplantae; phylum Streptophyta; class Magnoliopsida; order Boraginales; family Cordiaceae; genus Cordia; species Cordia subcordata. Next base: position 14,660,727 of record JAPTOF010000005.1, on the reverse strand, counting down.
TGTAGCTTATTAAAGACCTTGTGGATGTAGATTCACATTTGAAGGTGGAAGATGAATTAGGGCCATTATGGTGTGTAGTTTTCCTTGTACTAGGCATTTAGTACTGCAAATGATTAGCAAGAGCAGGTTTTGTACTAAATATGCAAGGCAGGATATAGACTAAGTGTTCGATGAAGGATACTTCCACATGAAATTTTTATGCCCTAACTACTGAAAGTTGGAATGCGACTTAGGTTTCATGCCAAGTGTTAAGAATTCTAAAGTTCCATCCTAAAACCAATTGGTGCTAGAAAGAGTAGTCCAAGATCTTATAAAGTGGTCTTAGATTTATTGATTTTTCTAGGTGGAAGGAAATTCTAATACTTCCTCTCACGTGGGACCTTTCAAGAAGGAAGATGGGTGGTGGTCTTAGATTTATTGATTTTTCTATGTGGGAGGAAATTCTAACACTTTCTCTCACGTGTGACCTTTTATGAAGGAAGATGGGTCACAGAATAGGAACGTATGAGTCGCATGCTGATAAGTACCCACATGTGGTTAAATGTGAAATTTTGAATGAATAAATGACTTGCATGTGGATGAATATTCACATGTGGTTAAATGTGACAATTTGAATATGAAAATATGACTTGGACATGGATGGATATTTACATGTGGTTAAATATGACAATTTGAATATGAATCACACATGGATGGATACTTGCACGTAAATGTGCCATTAAATATGACAATTTGAATATGAATCACACGTGGACGGATACTCACACGTGATTAAATATGACTGGACCAAGGGCTGAGCTCTAGTACCATGTTAAGTATTCTAAGGTTCCATTCTAAAACCAATGCTAAGTGGATTAGCCCAATATTTGATAAGGAGTTTTAGATTTATTAACTTTTCTATGTGAGAAATTCTAAGAACAAGATTTGTTTGCTGAAGCGTCAGCAGATAAGTTAATCCCACTAGATATTATCCTTGTACAGGAGAAAAATGTGGAAAAGTAAATTATGCAAATTCAACCTCGAGCCTGAAGAAACTCTAGGACTTCCACGAGGAACTTGAAGAAATCTTTTGTAATCTAATCAGCAGAAGATGTTGCAGAAAAATTGTATATGTGTACTCACTGTAATTACTTAATAAACAGTGTCACTGAATATTATTCTTTCAGTATCTTGAGAAGGTAGTGGCAGAAAATTACAGGTGAACTAGATTTGCTTATCGACTTACTGTTAGGCATATATACAGGAAGGTGACAGAAGCTTCCTTAGGAGTTGTTATGAAGAAAAAATAAATAGTCATTAAGGAAATGATTAGAGATGACTAAGTGACATTATACAACTAGGTGGACATAAGAAGCCTTTGACTCTCTTGAATAAAATTATATCGAAGTTGAATATTGTAATTTTGTTGTATGGCTCTCCAAATTTCACTCTTTCTAGTCTAGATTTTAAGAAGGTTTATGATTCACTAAGTTTTTGGTATAATGAACGACAAGATGTTTGTGACATTGAAAGAAGTGGACTAGGGATGATTTTATTTTCTAGATGGTTCATTTATTTGAGAGGCTCAAGCAGGTGAATCCTCTTTCTGCCTTGTTATCACCTGTTTTATCAATATGTATTATTATTCAGACTTTAGAGAGGGAGGACAGGAGGGAAATTAAAGGTTAACTGGAGGGAAGGGAAAAAGTTCGCATACCGTGGTGCATTTGGATTAACAACAACGCTGAAATTATTTTAAAATTCATGATATCCCATTTCTTTCCTTGTTCTTGGGTGGTTGTCTTATCATCTTCTAAGACAAAAGCTTAGGTTTTTCATATTACTCTCATGGACTTGCATTGCAGACAGAATTCTTTGTTTAACAAGATCTATAGTTTTTTATTTTTCTTGACCATCTGCTCATCTATAATAGAAGTCTCATCACTCACTTGTTCAAACCAATCTATGGGTTTAAATAGATAGATAGATAGATAGTTATTACTATTTACTTGTTATGGATCTGCCTAGGAATATGTTCAATACGGCATGTATCATTGGAATCTTATATCCATAGAGTTCAAATAGATTTTCTAGTGACTAGAAAACACATTTTAATGTTGTTCCAGTAAAGATGACTTAAGCCGCTGTTGAATTTTTGCCATCTCCCAGGAAACAAAAGGATTAACCTTTGGTCTGACGAGGCAACTACATGAAAATAACAAACTTCCTGTGTAGAAGGAAAAATAGAACTTGAAATAGGAAAATGTTTCAAAATTCAAGCTCCTGAAATATTCTAGCACTGGCTACTTTTTCCGGTGTCATTCCAGCCTTTGGTGATCCAAGACAGTAGGTGTTAACTTGAGAGAAAAGAAATGTACTTCATTAATGAGAAATGATTACAAGCCTAATATTTATAGGCTTTAGTTACATTCAGTAGTTAGTTATAACTGCCTGCTATCTAACTAATGCTGAGTTGTCATTAATGCAACACTAACTTCTTAACTGTAACTAACTATTCTAACAGCAATATTACAAATATATCCCTATACTCTAACATCCCCCTCAAGCTGAAGTGTGGCTTTAGCCAAGAGAAGCTTGCTGATGAGATATTCAAACTACTTTGAGGAGAGAGCTTTAGTAAATAAATCTACTGGTTGCTCTGTAGATGGAAGATAGGTTATCTGCAGCCTTTTGGAGACAACTTGCTCCCTTATGTAATGATAATCCAACTCTATGTGTTTAGTTCTAGCATGAAAAACAGGATTAGAGGCTAGAGCTAATGCAGATAGATTATCACAAGCAAGTGTTGCCAGAGAGACTAGAATGTGTAAAGCAGACAGCAGATAAGTAAGCCAAGTTATTTCTGTAGCAGTTTGAGCCATGGACCTATACTCTATTTCAGTAAAAGATCTTACAATAGTAGGCTACTTTTTGGAACACCGGAAATCAAATTTTGTCCCAAGAATACACAGTAACCTGTTGTGGACTTCATGTCCAATGGATCACTAGCCCAATCACTGTCTGAATAGGCATGTAGTGTAAGAGGACTAGAAGTAAAAATAATACCCTGAGTAAGTGTACCCTTGATGAACCTGAGTATCCTTTTAAGTGCTGCAAAATCAGAAATAATAGGAGCATGCATTTTTTTGACACACAGTATTGACTGCAGATTGAATATCTGGCCTTGTTACTGCAAGATATTGTAGAGTTCTAACTAAATTCCTAAATAAAGTTGGATTAGAAAATGGTAAGTCTCCATCAGTTGGCCCTTTTGTGTACTTGAAAGTGGTAGAAGTATTAGCAGGTTTACAATTTACCATTCCTGCCTTTTGTAGTAGATCCTTGCCATACTTAGCTTGATGCAACAGAATACCAGTAGGCAATTCCTGAATTTCCAATCCTAGAAAATAGCTTGAAGCAATAGAATACCAGTAGGCAATTCTTGAATTTCCAATCCTAGAAAATAGGAAAGATGACCCAAGTACTTCATTGCAAAAGTAGAGCCCATAGCAGAAATCAGTGTTGAAATAGCTTCAGAAGATGAACCTATGATGATTATGTCATCCACATATACAAGAAGAATGACTGTAGCTGTAGGAGTTCTTTCAACAAACAAAGAAGTATCAGTTGGAGTAGAACTGAACCCTTGACTCATAAGGAAATTGGATAGTTTAGAATACCAGGCCCTTGGTGCCTGTTTGAGTCCATACAAGGACTTTTGGAGTTTACAAACATATCCAGGTTTTGTGGGACCTTGAAACCCTTGTGGTTGTTGCATATAGACCACTGCATCTAAATTTCCATGCATAAAAGCGTTTGAGATGTCTAGTTGATGTAAAGACCATCCAAAATGCACAGCTAGGCTTAGAACAGTCCTTATTATTGGTGTTTTCACCACTGGACTAAAGGTTTCTTCATAATCTAACCCTACTTAATCTAACCCTGCTTCTTGATGAAAACCTTTAGCCACTAGTCTGGCCTTGAATCTGGCAATAGAACCATCAGCTTTTCTTTTGATTCTGTATCCCCACTTGCAACCAATTGGTTGTCTATCAGAGGGTGGAGGAACCAATGTCCATGTCTTTTGCTTAATGAGAGCATCATACTCTTCTTTCATAGCTTGTTGCCAACATGGCACTTTTGCAACCTCTCTGAAGGAGAAAGGTTCAGTTTCAGTTGCAATAGATGTCAAAGTTGTAGAATGCAACTGATATAATAGTGGTGGTAGAGAGCCAGTTTTAGATCTGGTTAGTATACGATGAATGTTTGTGGATGAAGGTAGATTGAGAGAGATATTTGTGGAAGTAGATGAAGATGTAATAGGTGAATCATTGTGTGTTTCAAACTCTGCAATGATATCTGTATGAGTATGTGAAGATGTAGTAGATGAAGAATTATGCAGAGAGGTATTAGAATTAGAAGAAGTATGATTCCCTTGTAAAGACAAGGGAGCAGATGACATTGTAACATCTGAACTAGGAAATAATGGAAAAGTTACCATAAGTGGACCTGACAATACTTTTATGTTAGAAGAATCTGAAGAAGCAGAAGTACTATGAAAAATGGGAGGAAAAATACTAGCAGAGATGGGAGACTGGAAAACAGTACTAAAAGGGAAAGTATTTTCAACAAATTTAATATGTCTAGAGATGTAAACCTTATTTGTGGTCATATCCAGACACTTATACCCCTTGGTAGTTGATGAATAACCCAGAAATACACAGGGTTTAGACCTATTATCAAGCTTGTAAGAAGTATATGACCTTAACCAAGGATAACATAAACAGCCAAACACCTTAAGAGAACTGTAATCAGGGGGTTCATGATAGAGTATCTCATAGGGGGACTTATTATTAAGAGTAGGAGTAGAGAGCCTGTTTATAAGAACATTTGCAGTTGCAGGAGCCTCAAGCCAATATCTGACTGGCATTTTACTGTGATTTAACAATGCCAAAGTAGTTTCTATGAGATGTAAGTGTTTTCTCTCCACCTTCCCATTTTGTTCAGAAGTATGAGGACATGAAGTTTGGTGAAGAGTTCCAAGAGACTGCAGGTATGTTTGAAATGACTGATTAACAAATTCTCCTCCATTGTCAGTTCTGAAGATTATAATATCTGATTGGAACTGAGTTTTAACCATTGCAATGAATGAAAGAAAAGCACTGTAAGCATCACTTTTAAATTTCAAAGGATAAATCCAAGAAAATTTAGTAAAGTCATCTAGAAATATGATATAGTACTTGCATTTCATACAAGATTCAACAGGAGAAGGCCCCCATACATCAGAATGTATCAACTCAAAAGCTTTAGAAGTTTGTGTTACAGAGTTGGAAAAAGACAATCTATGAGCCTTAGATACAAAACAATCCTGACAGTCCTCTATAGAATAGCCTAGCTGCTTATTTATACTAGTAGAGACTACAGCTGAAGAATGCTTATTGAGATGACCCAGTCGTAAATGCCATATTCTGTCCAAAGTGGATGCAGAGTCTGTACATATGCAATGATAAGCTGAAGATAACTGAGAAGAGTGAGATTGAAGCTGGAAGGGAATAGGATAGAGCCCTTTGTCATAGGGGCCCTTGAACAGCACCTTGTGGGACTTGTTGTCCAGCAAAGTGACACCCTTAGATGTAAACACAGCAGTACAATCATTATCTTGTGTCAATTGATGAACAGAAAGAAGGTTGGATAAAATAGAAGGAACAAATAAAACACTAGACACAAGAAGATTAGAGGAAGGAGTGGATAGAATACCAGAACCAGTGTTAAGAATTGGTAAAGTAACTCCATTACCAACTGCAACTGAACCTGTTCCCTTGTAAGGTTGAGTGTGATGCATCTGCTGCATATTTGAAGTGACATGGCTAGTTGCTCTTGTATCTAGAAACCAAGGAGTGGCAGCTGTTGGTGTAGATGGGCAAGTAGTAGAGATTTGAGCAGTTAGTGCAGTAGGATTAGGAGTCTCAGATTTTGTATCAGAATTCTAGGTAGTAAAAGCTGCTTGTTCAGGCTTGACATAGAAATAGTTGTCAGTGTCAAGCCTATGCCAACATTGAAGAGCATTGTGGTTTGGCTTACCACATATTTGACACATAAGACCAGAGGACTGATTATTAGAATTGTTAGGTTTCTAAGCTCTACCTTGCCCTCTTTGTCCTCTTCCTCTAGAATTATTATTGAAAGCTCTGCCCCTGCCTCTACCTCTTTGTGTAGTAGAATTAGCATACAAGGCAATTTGAAGATCTTGACTGGCTTGTGAGACAGTAGAGTCAGGCAAAGTAAGTTTGAAATTGAAGGCAAGATTAAGTCCTTCATTGATTAGAAGACTTATTAGCTCAGAAACTGTTACAAGCTCTGGTCTAACTCTGATAGAAGTCCTGATAGTGTCATAAGCAGCAGGCAAGCCTTGAAGAATATAGTAAACAATATCTTCATCTTTTAGAGGTTCATTTGCTCCAGCAAGAGCATCTGCAATAGCTTTAACTTCATCAGTGAAGGCCTGAATAGTCTTGGTGCCTTTAGTGATGTTTTGTAGTCTATGTCTCAGTTGATACACTAAGGACCTGCTATTGGATTGAAACCTCTGCTCTATTGCAAGCCAAATCTCAGATGATATGTTAAGCTAGTAGATGTGACTCAGAATAGAATTAGATACAGAAGCATAAAAGCAACTTTTCAGATACTGATCAATATCTTGCCAATTTGTATTTTCAGGATTTAGAGAAATAGAACCATCAGAATGTCTTAGCACAGGACTAGGACATGGCACTTTGCTTGTGACATGATCAAACAGCTTACAAGCTTTGAGAAAAGATTGAAATTGAGTTTTCCAAAAAAGACGATTTTGAGTATCTAGCTTGATATTCACATATGCAGGAAAATATTGCAAAAGAAATTTTACAGCTGGTGAACGAGATTGATCTGAAGGAAGAGCCATGAGAATTCTGTTAGGGTTAGGGTTAGGGTTTATAGGTAAAAAGTGAGATTTAAAGAAATTTTATGATTCTGGACTACGATTATGAAAATAAACCAATGGATAGGCTCGCACAGTAGAGAAACAACAATGAACAAGAATTGAAGACTGGGTGAAAAGATCTGAATAGGTTTTGATGAAAATTTTGATGAAGAAAACCCTAAAAAATTGGAACAAAATGAAGAGAAAACAGAATTTAACTAAAATTGAAGTTGAAAAAGAATATAGATCAGCTCGCAAAGAGGCAACTTAGCTGTTTCATGGAGCAAATTCATTGATTGATGAGATCATAAGCCATTGAAGAAAAGCTTCAAAGCTAAAAAAGAAGAACCAGGACCATTTATGCTCTTGATACCATGTTAACTTGAGAGAAAAGAAATGTACTTCATTAATGAGAAATGATTACAAGCCTAATATTTATAAGCTTCAGTTACATTCAGTAGTTAGTTATAACTGCCTACTATCTAACTAATGCTGAGCTGTCATTAATGCACCACTAACTTCTTAACTATAACTAACTATCCTAACAGAAATATTGCAAATATATCCCTGTACTCTAGCAGTAGGAACTGGACAATTAGATATCATTCTTCTTCAAAGTAGAATATTTTTTAGCACAACATCACTATTATCTTCTTGTTTCATCAAATATATTACTACAGAATATTCATTTTAGTTTTACTTGTTTCATCACAAAACAAAACATTAATGTATTTTGTTGTTTTTTTTGTGTAAATTTTTTGTAATGTAATTTGTATAATGTACGTATGTGTGTAATGTAATGTGTGCATATATGTGTGTATGTAATGTACTTTGTTGTTCTTGTTGCAGGTACACTTCATTCTAAAGGAACTTGTGAGGAAGTCCATTGTAGAAACTGAGGTAAAAATGCTCTTCCTTCAGTCTGTGAACATTTTAGGGTCATAGGTTAGAGCAGAGCCATATCTTGTCTTCTGCTATGAGCTCGTCCTTCTTTCTGAGGTTATGATTAATATTACAAGGAAGACAATTAACTATTATGACCCTCAGTTGACATATTAAATTGATTCTTTCATACAACTAACACATCTTGTAAAGCAAGACTAAACTAGTGCCATAGAAAAATTCTTTTTTTCTTGTTTTTTGTTTGACATTCTCCTTACTGGCCTAGTTTGTCTAGTATCTGCAACTCTTGCATTTTAGATTTTATAGAACCGGTAAATCTAGTGATCATTTAAATATATCGAAAAAAATTTGATCACCATCTCATTTACATATTAAATATATTGAAAAAATTTTGATCACCATCTTATTTACATAACTGAGCTGTATTGTTGCTTGCTACTTCTCCAGATAAACAGAAATGTAATTGTTTCTCCAATTTATTTCCTGTGCTTCTCATTTGGTCGTCGACATAGAAGTTTTGCCATGTAATCATTTATTCTGGACCAGAGTAACTATCATGTAGAATGCTTCTTTCACGTACAGTATCTTGATTATGTGCATTCCACCATGCAATGTGTGATTTTACCAATTTTGTCTCTCCAAGAAAAGCTGGATAGTTATATTTTCCTTATAGCTCTCAGCAGAGCTGCTTAGAAAATACTACTGGTTACAAACTTACAGGATTTGCTTCAGTAGAATCAATACTTTGACACCCAAGTCTATTTTAAGTTACTATTCCCCCTCTGATGATGATCTATGTTTTTTGCTAGGAATTAAAACGGTTCCCAACACTTCAATCTGATATAGCAGCAGCAGCAAATGACGCACTAGAGAGGTTTCGTGACGAAAGTCGTAGGACTGTTTTAAGATTGGTAGAAATGGAATCCTCTTACCTGACAGTGGAATTCTTTCGGAAACTTCAAACAGAACCAGAGAAAAACTCAAATCCACCTCCATCAAATCAAAATACAGACCGCTTCACAGATCATCACCTAAGGAGAATTGGTATGCAGCTAATAGTAACCTTTTTCTTTGTTACTGACTATTTGTTTGTTAAACCATGGATGAGGTCCTAGTATACAATGGAAAAGCCAAACTGAACTCCCTCACCAGGCATATGTTAAAGGCTGTTTCACTGACATAATTAAACTTATCTCACAGCATTCTTTTCATAATCTTTTATTTGGTTCTAGTTGACCCCAGAAATGATAGGGAAATGCATCTCTAAAATCTGTTGCTTGATCTTTACCAGGTTCAAATGTTTCTGCATATGTGAATATGGTCTGTGATACCTTGAAGAGTACTATTCCCAAGGCTGTAGTTTACTGTCAGGTCAGAGAGGCCAAGAGAGCATTGCTGAATCAGTTTTATGCTAACGTTGGAAGGAGAGAGGTACAGTTTTATTCTAGTATTTATTATAAATTTTGGTTACGCAATTTCTTTTAAGAAAGACTATAAGAACTAGATCTTTGCATTATCAGATATTGATGTGCCGCTTTGTTACTGCAGAACACTTTGTTCTCCCACTCCCCAGTATCCCATTTTCTAGATCTGTTTTCATCTCTCTCAAAACTTTTTGAAGTGCTCCTCCAAGTTTCTTCTATTCTTAGTATCTGATTTTTAGGTTCACCCTTGTGAAGAAATTCAAGCATTTGAGAGCATAGATTTCGCTGCCCTGCAAGTCCTAAAAAGCAGCATGGATGGTGTCTATTTCCTAGGAATTTTTCTTGTACTTGCTGATTTGAGATCACTGCTAAGCAACACATGACCCTAGCAAGTTGTAAAAAAAGAAAGCTGAAATTTCTTAACTAGTTAACCAAGTGGAAACCTGAAAATACTTGTAAGTAAAGCGTATAAAGATACTACCACTAATATAGCTAATCAGATAAAAAGAAAAAAGAAAAAAAATGGAAACAAAATGAATGTTCTGGATCTCAAAGGCCTGGAATGAGCTTCCGCTTTATTTAATCCTGTAAGAGGAACTTCTGTTAAGCAAAAAGAAAAAATAAGAAGCACAGTAATCATGAAGAGGAAAACGATAAACAAGATGAAGAGAAGTGCTGTTGCTTTGTATCAATTTGGTCTCCACTTGTAGATTTGGTGCTTCTGTTACCTATTTTTGCGTAATACTGACATAAGAGGAAAACATGATGAGAAAGAAGAAAAATACTTTGATAATGCTTACAGGAAAGTTGATATTTGAATGGTTCATTTAAGTGCAGAAGGAGCAGCTTGGTAAAATGTTGGATGAAGACCCATCACTTATGGCAAAAAGAGAGGCTATAGCCAAAAGGCTTGAGCTGTACAAGTCAGCAAGGGATGAGATTGACTCAGTTGCATGGAAGTGATGGAGACACTGCCTTAAAATTACTGGCTCACAGGAATATGCATTGTTTCCAACTCTTCATGGTACAGTCTCTTACTTTAACAGGCTTAATGCATATGTTATATAATAATGGAGAAGGGGGATGTACTTCAAGAGCTCGGAACTCGCTTTGATGACAGTCATTTTTTAATTGTTTGATTCTTTTGTTTTTGCTTAGAAGTGCACTTCCTCAAAACACTTAATGAAAGATACAGGAAAATCTGAAAATTTTTGCATGCAACTTGTTAATTGTAGGTTTCTTTAACTATTTCAATGATCATCTGGATGTACTCTTGTGCCTGATACTTCTTGTTACTGCTTGTAATTGAACATACTGTTACAACATTATGTTAAGTGCTTGAGGAGTCAAGGGCAATATCACAAGACCCTCATTCTTGTTAATCCCACATCATATGTGCAAGAACTTTTACCAGTTATTTCCTACATTATCAAGGTAGAACCTCCATGTTATGCTTTGTTTGTTATGAGCTTATTATAAGATGCCTTTTTATATAGAAAAGTATGATTTATTTTGAGTTTTTATAAGATGCTTGTTATAAGATGTCTTATATATAGTTGTAACAAATAAAATAAGGATGGATTGCTTAAATCTTATAAGATAAAAAGCGTAGTTTATTTTTGAATTTTTATAAAATGCTTATAATAGGATATCTTATAAGATAAAAGAGAAAAACCATTGCCTCCTTTACATTAATAAATAAGCATCTTATAGTAAGCGTATTCCAAACACAGCATTAGTGTAGGAAACCACATTCTCACCAAGATAGGTAGTCATATTTGGCTGTTGGTTCACGAAATGCATGCCTTGTCTTTATGTGTGTTGGAATTATAAGAAATCCCGTGGTAGTTGGTGCTTATTTATTTCAAATCACGGTCCATAAATAGAAGATTCCTTTATGTGTGCTTTCATACTCAAAGTTGCAACTACAAATATCCCTTATAGTTTATCATGCAGCTATCCCACTGAGAGATTTGCAGAGTTTTTGTCCTTGTGTTGCTAGAAACATGCTGAATATGTTTGTCTTGACATTTTATCATGAATAGTTGAATAACTTTTCATTTAATATTCTGTCCTTTCGTATTCTTGTCCAAATAAAATGAAGAGCCATAACATCCTTTCATTTTCTATTCTTTGTTAGATTTGCTCATAATATCATAATATTTTGAATAAATTCTTTGACAGTCAAGCTATACAAAATTGGAAATGAATGAAAATGTTATGCCTTCTTAGGTCTCATTTGCATGCCTGAAATTTTCATTAACAACGAATATTCTGTTCGAGAGTGATAGGATGTTAAATAAATATTCCTCTCTTTTTCCCTCTCGTGCTTCTAGTTTTGGTTATGATTTGTATGCTGAATGTTCCAAATATTTTATATTAATGTTCATATTTTCAAATCTATGAGTTCACAAGTTAAGATGTATCAATTCTAAGATTAGGACACTCATACTTAGTATTCATAAGAATATTTGGTCGATCTGTTGTAGACAAAACTTGTGCGACTTGTGTTGAGGAAAGAGCGAAAGAAAGAGAGAAGAAACAGTAAAAAGCTGCAGCTAACGTTATGTTTTTGCTTTCGTCCAGCACGTGAGTTGAAATATTACATGGATGCATAGTGGCATTGTGGTGTATAGTGATATGGTGTACGAGCAATTCTATTACAGTATACTTAAAAAAGTAATTATTTCATTCTTACAATTAGTGATTAGAATACAAATATAGAAATTATTCAGGTCAAAACATTTATTTATAAAAAGTTCACCTTACCTATCTTGCTCCACTAGGTACCAGTCGTAGAAAACTTTAGCCATACTTTTTTATTTTCTTCTCTCTTTAGGTTTTATTAATTTCTAGTATTTGAAATATTATAATCTCTTCATTTTGCGCAATTTCTGGAGGTGAATGAGCAAGAAAGCTTGACAAGGAAAGATAAGCGCAATGAGGTCAAACATAGGAAAGAGATTGTGATATTCATTCTAGACTCATCTCGCTGTCCATTCTGCAAATTCCATTATCATTTCCTGAGATAAAACTGAAGTACAAGCGATATCTTTAAAATCTATGACAAGTATTTCACACAGATAAATTATGAAATTTAAGACATATATGGTTTTGGATGAGTACTTCACTCAACGTCTATTACTTTGAGAACACGCAAGTGCTTAATCGCTTATCATTTGTTTGCCATTCATTCAACATAGTCAGGATTAGGAATATAACCACCACTCGTAGTGCTTTGCAATTTCAGAGGATAAGGTTTGAGTCTGGCAACATGATCAAACAATTCATAATCATGTAACGCACCTTCAATTTGTGCATTTCAAACAATGTAATTTGAGTGGTCCAATTTTACTGGAGTCAAAGAACTCCAATTTTGCATAATATCTTTGATATTCGGATCGCAGAAGAGTTGGCGATTATTAATGCTAGTAAGAAAAGAATCAAGTAGCAAAATAACAAAGAAATCATAGGTCAAAACCCCGACTTGCAGGATTGAAGAAGAAGAAAAGCAATTGCCATGAAAAATCTAAACAGAGCCAATGTGAAGCTATATGATGTGCTTAGCGATGCGAAGCAAGTGAACAAGCCCTAATTAGTAGAGAAACCGAGTAGAGAAGAGTTGATTGAGCTCAAATTTAGATGAGAGAATATATGCTTCAAGCTGATCAAAGACCACAACAATGCAATTATGATGAGAAGAAACTGTGATCTCAAAAAAAAAAAAAAATAGTAGGATGAAGATAGAAGGCTGCAATGGCCTTCAAATGGCTATGGCTACCATAAACTACCAAGAGAAAATGTTTGATCTTATCATTAAACAACCAAGAGAAAATGTTTGATCTTATCATGGAAAGAAGACAGCAATCTGCAGGTGTGTCCCCTTTTCGTATATTTTGTTTATATCAATGAAAGTTTTCACTTGTACATCAAAAGGAAAAACAAAAAAGAAAAAAGAAAAAAAGAAAAAAAGAACAATGTCATAGCTATTTATACAAAGCTCAGATACAAGAAGCTTAAAGACATCTCATCAATAACTAACATACATTATTCTCTAACCAACCATCCAATTGGCAAGTGCACACTTAATTTGATTGCCAAGTTAGTTGCTATTGAACTGCTCTGTGCCTTATCAACCGCTTATAAACTACTCAATTATCACATCTCAAATCAATGTTAAACTTTACAATATCGACAAATAATTTTAGTTTCATACTAATGTGCAGCATCAGTTACATGGGCGATTATCTTTGTACTAAAGAAAGAAATGAACAACAGAATAAAATAAAAGGAGCGTTCCTAAGAAAATTAGTAGATGTCACCATGCCTCACATCTAGAACCTCATATAACAAGCAAGAGTTGTATTATAATCTTATGAACATCTATTTCAGCTCAATAAAAACAAAACTTGCTTATAAACTACACATTTCGCACTTTTCCCATTAAGGTGGAGCATTGATATTGTAGACCGACCTTTGGCCTGGCCCATCCGCTTCTCATGGCAACATCTGGGATAAACCAAACTGGTACACAGCATAAAAAACGACACCAACAGCAATAACAAACTGTCGTTCAGCCAAAAAAAAAAAATCAAAAAGACAAACAGTTCCACTTTGGTTTTCTTTTCTTGGCAAAAGACTAAACCTATGCAAGGCACAGTTTATGATTAAAAGAATATAGATAATTATAGAGAAATGTTATCACACATGAACACGCATGAGGAGCAAAACAAAACATGTCGTGTCATAACTACACCAACTGGCATAGAATGTCATTCATGAGGACTCCAACGAGACCGCAATGAATCATATTACAAGTAACTTTAGCCGAAATTATTACTTTCTGACTGCAACTAGTTGTAGGCTAATAATTGCCAAAAGTTGAAGAATTTGGCCGGTGCAGCTTATGCGTCTCATGTCCATAGATAAACATAGAATACATACGTCTACCACCAACTGCAGTTGAGCATATTGCAAGAAATGGATCCAGCTACTGAAATACCTACACATTTGCATCTGCAACATATTCAGAGAGGATCCTCGTGGAAATATGAAACCCTTGGGCACATTTAAAAGATTTCAGACAATACAAACAATTCAAAATAAAATAAATTGAATTAAAGCTAAAGAAATTTTCACCAGAATGAGTTGACACAGTTGATAAACTTCAATCGTAGGCTTAGTTTCACAAGTAAGAGGAAGAAGATACATTCTAGGAGATGCATTTTTAGGTTTTTGCTCCCCACTACTACAGAAAGAATGGAAAAGAAATGGTTATTTACCTGAAAGTCTCCTGGGAGCATGCTATCGCCTGATAAGCCTGATAACATTCATTTTAAGCCATAATAAGTAGCAAAAATATAAGAGCCAATGCAAAGCTAAAGCATGCTTATAGTCATCTAACCTTGAAAGCCTCACTACTTAAACATCTGGGCATGTAACTCTAATAGTTTCACCTAATCCATTAACCAAAATGCAGCATTTCAACAGTGATGAGTGTTAAGAGTAGTGTGTTAGTTAGAATATTATATTGTTACTGTAATAAGTGCCTCTCTCATATCGGAAGAGACGTAATACTTTTACCTTTCATAATGTTATAAATAAAGTAAACTAGTACTGTAAAAAGTACAAAACCCTTAAGCCATTCTTCTAATCCTAATGTCTCTTCCTTCTTTAACATGATATCTAGAGCTAGGTTTAAACATTAGGATTTCTACTACACGCTAAATCCTCAACCCTTTTTTTTTTTAACTTTTGAAAAGAAATAATATAATATAATATATATATACACACACATATATAAAACCCTAACCCTTTTTTTTCCCATTAACCCCTTTTCCTACCATGGCAAACAGTGCCATCATTGCCTATCACCTCTCCAAGCTCCGGTGACCTACCCACCAACTTCGCCGTCACCAACCGTCGCTAGCCACCACATAAAATCACTGTAACCGCACTTCTTTTCTCATATCTACACAAATCGAGCCATCACCTTACTACACCGCCTATACCAGACCCTTTCCCATCAAAATCTACACCTGCTCATTGAATTTCACTACTATTAGTAGCCACGCATGGCCACACGTGCCACCATCTGCCTGCACGTGAGCCAACGTGCCACCACCAGAGCTACGACTAGTACCCTCTTGTTCTAGAACGATTGTCGGCATTTTCCCACCTCTCTTTTCCAGTTGGGTCTGCAGAATTCGTCCATTGTCATGCACTTTTGTAACCAACAGTTTCTTTGAGTATTTAAAAAAAAAAGAAAAAAAGAAGGGAAAAAGGAAAAAAAAAAAAGAAAACAAGAAACAAAAAGAGAGAGAGAGAAAGAATGCTCCATTGATTTTTGGTTTGTCTTCCCTTGATTAATCATTGAGTTGGCTTGTGGGGGTACCATTGTTATAGCGTAGCTTGCTACACATTCGGTTAGTTTTTCTGTTATCATGAAATCTGATTCTACCGAGAAAACAAACACTCACGTTGAGTCGTCGAGAACTCAAGTTGTTGCTAGTTCATCAGTCGTTGTTCCCTCCTTTTCTAGTACTCCCACCATTACAAGAATCAAATTGAATGGCAACAATTACTCATCTTGGTCCGTGGCGATTAAGATTTGGTTTCTTGGACAAGGTCTTGAGGATTATCTATTCTCTGATTGTCTCTCTGACTTATCTGTGGTTGATACTCATACCTGGCATTGTGTTGATGCTCAGTTGGTGAGTTTGCTCTGAGAATCCATGGAGGCTCCTATTCAGACATGCTTTCGAAATTGCCAAACTTGCAGGCTTATCTAGACTTCTGCCCAAGTGAGGTATTCCCAACAAGTTACTCGAGCCTTTGGTGTTATGTCTGATATATTACGTGCATAGTCAGATATGGACCTAAAAGATTATTATAGCTAGTTGCAGAAAGCAATGATTGAATTTTGTGATCTTTTCCCTTTAAGTACAAATCCAAGATGATTGAACAACAATGGGTAACTTGTGTTTGATTTTTTGGTTACATGGCCTTAATTCTCGATATGATGTTGTTCGGTCTCAGTTACTTTCTAATTCTACTTTGCCTACTTTGGATAATGCTTATGCTCGAGTACAACATGCTCATCCTCATTCTCTAGTCTCTGCTCCGCAAGAAGATCAGTTTGCTTTGGTCATTCCAACTTCAGCTCCTGATGATACTTCTGTTCAAGGAGGTCGTGGTCGAAGTCGTGGTACTTCTAGACGTGGGGGAGGTCACTCTAATAATGGCCAGCGGGCACGGTATAGTTATTGTAATAAACTTGGTCATGTTCAAGAAAAGTGTTGGACTCTTCATGGTCACCTTTCTCAGAATGTTACTGCTGTTCAGACAGTTTCGGTAGAGCCTTATACTTCTCTAGTTTCTTCACTTCCTACTTTAGTGACTGTTATAGGGGATGAATACTCTGAGTTCCTACAATTTAAGGCATCTAAACAAGTCATGCATCCTGTCTCGACTGCCTCTGTTGCCCAGGCTAGCTCATCAATGGCTCTTATGTCCCATACTGTGCCTGACCTTGAGACTCAGATTCTTGATTCTAGTGCATCTAATCACATTAGTGGTAATATCCATTTGCTCTCTAATTTTAGACCTAGTATGGGGCGTGGAATTGGTACTGCACGCCCCATACCTTCTATTCCTTTATCATTTGTCCTATACCTTCCAAAATTTCCTTTTAATCTTTTATCAATTAGTTAGCTTACCAAACATTTTTATTGTTCTATGACATTTACTCTTGGCTCTGTGGCAATCCAGGGTCTGAAGACTGATACAAAGATTGGTACCGGGCATGAGGAACGAGAACTGTACTATCTCGATGTCACTTAATCTACCACATGTGTTGTTGCCCCTTCACCAGAACAAGTTTATTCTCGCCTTGGTCATCCTTCCTTACCTAGTCTCAAGAAAATGGTTCCTAACTTAGGATCTATCAGAGAATTGTGTTGTAAGTCATGTCAATTAGGCAAACATAGTTGTAGTTCTTTCATTAATCGAGTCAATAAACGAGCTGCTACCTTTTTTGCTCTTGTTCATTATGATATTTGGGATCCTTGTCGAACTACTTCTAAATTTGGGTTTCTTTATTTGGTTTCATCATTTTGTTACATTTATTGATAATTACTCTCGTATGACATTATTGCTTTTAATGAAAGAACACTTTGAAGTGTTTTCTATTTTTACCTCATTTTATGCTGAAATTCGCACACAATTTGGTGTCTTTATTCAAATTCTTTGAAATGATGATGCAAAAGAGTACTTTTCTGCTTCTTTCTCCTCGTTTCTATGTTGTCATGGCATTCTTCACCAATCATCCTACTTGCATACTCCACAACAGAATGGGGTGACTAAGAGGAAGAATCGTTATGTCATTGAGACAGCTCATACGCTTCTTCTCCATAGACATATACTTCTTCATTTTTAGGATGATACTGTACTTGCATCGTGCTATTTTATTAACCATATGCCACCATCTGTTGACACCATTCTCCATTTTGTTCAGTCGTGATGCTATTTATGTGTTTCTTCCTCGGGTTTTTGGATATGTCTACTTTGTCCACAATCTTTCTCCTGGGGTAGATAAGTTAGGTGCACGGTCTATCAAGTGTGTATTTCTTGAGTACTCTTGGCATCAAAAGGGTTACGGTTGTTATTCTCTTGAATTAAATCGATGGTTTTTATCCGCTAATGTTACCTTTTCTAAACATGCCTCCTTTTTCCATTCAACAACCACTTCTAATATTGTGGTCGAGTCGTTACCACTTTCAATGCCCACCTTTGATTTGTCTCTGGCTCCACTTACTCTTTCTTTTCCGCCTGCTCTAGACCTCGCTTCCACTCCTAGTTCTACTTCTCCGTCACCTATTACTGCACGTTTAAATAGACCTGACCTATAGGTCTACTCATGCCATCCATTGCCACCTACCCCAATATCATCTAATTCGTCGCCTCCAAATCTAATTCCTACTCAACCGTCTAACATTGACCTGCCCATTACTCTCTGTAAAGGTACTCATTCTTACACCACTTGACTCGTTATATCTAACTTCGTTTCTTATGCCTCTTTATCTACTTCATATGCATCCTTCTTTGCTTCTCTTTCTTTTGTTTCCATTCCTAAATCTGTAGCAGAGGCACGTGCTTACCCCGGTTGACGGGCTGCTATGCTTGAGGAGATGTCTACTTTACACCATAATAGAACTAAGGAGTCAGTCAATTTGCCAGCCAGTAATTCCCTTATTGGTTACCAGTGGGTGTATACAGTGAAGATATCACTAGATGGTCGGGTTGATTGTTTGAAGGCTCGGCTTATGGCTAACGGATATATGCAGGTGTATAGACTCGATTATGGTGACACATTTTTTCCTGTTGCTAAGATGTCTTCTGTTCGGATTTTTCTTTCCTTGGCAGCTATTCACCATTGGCCACTTCGTTAGTTGGATATCAATAATCCTTTCCTAAATGGTGATATTGATAAGAAGGTATGTATGGAACAAATGTCAGGTTTTGTTGCTGAAAAGGAGTCTTAGAAGATATGTCATTTAAAAAAAATCTGTATGGTCTCAAGCAATCTTCGAGGGCATGGTTTCAACGCTTCAATATCACAGTTCTTGAATTTGGCGTGACTCGTTGTGCTGTGGATCATTCAGTGTTTTATCGGTGCTTATCTGGCAAATGGCTTCTTTTGATTATATATGTGGATGATATTGTCATAACAGGTGATGATAGCAAAAGAATTGATAAGTTAAAAGGTTTTCTTCATCAGCAATTTCAAACCAAAGATTTAAGGATGCGTCACTATTTTCGAGGTACTGAGGTTGCACAGTCGAAACAATAGGTATTTATTTCTCAACTTAAATATGCATTAGATAGATTAAGCGAGGTAGGTTTACTTGGTGCACGACCTTATGACTCACCTATGGACCCAAATGTGAAGCTTCTTCCAGATGAAACATAATTAATATCAGATCGACGGAGATATAGAAAGTTAGTTGGAAAACTCAATTACCTTAATATTACTCGACCGGATATCTCTTGTGCAGTCAATGTTGATAGTTTCCGTTTATGAACTTTTCACGAGAAAGACACAACAGTCATTTGAATTTTAAGGTATATTAAAGGCTCTCCTGGGAAAGGCCTACTTTATAGTGATCACGGGCACATGGTGATTGTTGGGTATTCAGATGCACATTGGGCAGGTAGTCCTATTGATAAAAGGTCTACCTCTGGTTACTGTGCATTTGTTGGAGGAAATCTTATTTCATAAAAGAGTAAGAAACAGCATGTAGTTGCCGATTCAAGTACTGAATCAGGATATCAAGCTATGAGAATGGCTACTTGTGTGTTAATATAGGTAAAAAATTTTCTTAAAGGAAATTGGTATCGCTTATTCTGGTCCTACGAAACTTGTTTGTGATAATCAAGCTGCCATTCACATTGCTACAATCTAGTGTTTTACAAAAGAACCAAACACATTGAGATAAATTGTCACTTTGTCAGAGAGAAACTCTTGTTTAAGGAGATTGTTACCTCTTTTGTTGGCTCAACTGCTCAATTAGCTGATTTGTTTACAAAGTCTCTTAATGGTTCTCGAGTTAAATACATTTGTAACAAGCTAAACACTTATGATATATATACTCTAACTTGAGGAAGAGTGTTAAGAGTAGTGTGTTAGTTAGAATATTATATTGTTACCGTAATAAGTCTCTTTCCCACATAAGAAGAGACGAAATATTTTTGCCTTTCATAATATTATAAATAGAGCAGGCTAGTACCGTGAAAAGTACAAAGTCTTTAAGCCATTCTACTAAATCCTATTGTCTCTTCCTTCTTTAACAATGAGGATAGCGTTTCAACAGTGATGAGGATAGCATTTCAACACGACAAACGTACCATTTCAGTATTGGCTAATTACAATGCACGAACATCCATCACAATGAGCATACAGATTAAGTTTACCTAGTCAGATAAAACACCCATAGGATCATTTGCAGGAACATGTTGCAGCGTAGTAATGCCCACTCTGGTATTTTCAGTGAAATCCGTTTTTGGTTCCTGCTTAATTCTGCGTCCACTGTTCTCTCCACGGACTATCTCGTGATTCAAGTTGCCTAATAGCAATCCAGGTTCATTCACAGTGAAGTGACTAGGAATAGAAGTTACTTTATTAGCAATTCCGATATTTTTAACTGCTGCATGATCCAGCAACTGGCCTGATTTAATATTATAAGAACCTTGCATATTTGATATGTTAGAAGCAAAGCTTGACAATTGCTCAGGAGCAACAAATGCCGAGGATGAAGTTGGGACTTGCCAACCAGCAATATTATCTGCACCTGCAGAGCCACATGATCTGGATGGTGACGCAGAACCTCCACCTGAAAATCTGCTGGGCAAAGGCAATTGTCTAAATTCTGTAGATAGTTGGGCAACTGCTGAAGAATTATGTGATTCGGGTGACAGAATGCCATAATCCATAACAGAACTGCTAAAGCTGCAGTTCTGATTGACAGAGGCAGGACTTCCTGCCTGGAAATTGGCTTGTGTGTTAGACGGAACTACAACGCAAGAAGGCTGCACGTTAATTGAACGGCTGGGCTCCAAAACATATTGGATCTCATGCTGCTCCTGCTGCTTACTTTGGTGCTCTTGCTGATTTTGCACCATACTTAGCAAGATGCTGTCAGGTTGAGCAATTAATCCAGTAACTTTGCTGCTAGGAAGCACATAACCAAGGTCCTTTGACGGCCACATCCCAATTCCAGAAGTAATATCCTCAGTGGGTCCGGTTGATTGTACAAAACTTTTGGAAATATTTGACGGGCACTTCATCAAAGGCTGACTATAAGCCACGATCTGATCAGAAACACACTTGGCTCCCTGCAGGGAACCTTGCAGTACAGGTGGCTGCTTTGATATTGGCAAAACTAGGGTCCCTGCTGAACGATTGAAAAGCTCAATATGCAAGGCTGCCAAGGTTTGTGGAGGTATATATCCAGAGGCAGCCAATGCTTGAATGTCAAATCTTCCCAATGAACCCAGCTTTGAATTTGCTTCCAGAGGCCCACAAAATGAATTGGCAAGGCCTCCCTGTTGCTGAGCTACTCCATTTAACCTCTTTAAATATAATCTGAACTTCTGCATGTTGATATTACAGAGATTAACTATTGCATTGATAGCTTTAAAATTCAACTAACATTGACTTCAACAATAGAAATCAGCCAATTGCATCACTAAATGCATCAATATGCTCAGAGATATTGTTTACAAACACAGGCACGACAGATCCTCCACAATTGCAACCCCCCCCCCCAAAAGAAAAAAACAAAACCAACACCCCAAAACCTAAAAACCACACACAGAAACATTCCCACACACTAAAAAGAGAAAGAACAAGTGAATCCTTATCTCATAGAAAAGACACATCACAGCACAAGCAGACCAGCCAAACCCAGTGACAGCTGCCTTCAGCATAGACTTCAAGAGCATAGAATCACATAACTGTGTGACTTACTAGCATGAGAAGGAAAGAAATTGGGGAAAGAAAATGATAACTATAAGCCTTAACCCTAGTCAGCGACCTTGTAAATTTCCTCCAGAAATAAATACTAATCTACTATACCTTAATCATTCAACCAAAAACCGAAATCACATACAACTTCCTTACGAAATTTCCAACTCATTGAATGGAATTGCACTTGAAATAGACAATCTTAAATATCCCTTTAAGTCAGCCACTGATATCCTCCAATCCTCAAGACTCTATCAGTAAATTTCTTCTTTGCTTTCTTCTTTTCCTCTCTAATGTGCTAAAATAGTTATTTTCTTCCTTTAATAGAAGACAAATGAATTAATTCGAATGCAGCTCATTTTCATTTGGTAATCCTTGTTTTACAGTACAAATAACTCTAACAAGAAAAAGGGGATAAGAGCACAACTAATTGTGAGCATGAAAGATTCAGACCTGCAAATGGCTTGCCACATTTTCTCTCGTCAAGCCTGGAACATTCATTAATTCAAGGATTCTTTTGGGTACAGCCTCTGGAGATCATCCAATAAAAGAATAAAGATCAAGAAAAATTATACCAAAATTTGATGAGAAATGAATTTAAGAAATATAACAGATGTTATTAGAGAAAAAAAATTTCTCTCGGACTTACATTCACAGAGATGGAAAAGTTCATCTTAAGAAAACCAAAAAAATAATCAAGCCAGATCTCAGCATAATAAGCAATAAATCAAATGGTGGGAATCTTACTATCGATTCCAAGTTGATTAACAGCGCTAACAAATTGCTGATGAAGCTCCACAGACCAGACTACCCGTGGTTTCTTTGCTGTGGCAGGATCATCACATTCTAATTCTGCCTCATCTTCTCCTTTAGCATCTTTCCTTTTCTTCTGAGCTGCTGATACTCCATCTGCTCCTTCATTAACAGAAGAAGCATATTCAGCGTCATCATTTCCTCGTTTATGCCTATCATTATCTTCCAAGCCACCTGAATTTTCATGTTCTTTATTTTCACTCCACCTTTTCCTAACAACATGCTGCCAGATGTTCTTCAACTCTTCTTCGCGTATAGGCTTGATCAAATAATCACAAGCCCCATGTCTAACACCTCTCATGACAAGATTGGTTCTTCCATCAGCTGACATCACTGCAGGGAAAAAAATTGAACGTGTAAATGAAGTGTTTATCATGATTCTTTAGAAATGTATAGCATGAAGGGTATAGGACGAGGAGGGTAGGGGAAGGATAAGTGAAGAATAGGGCCTTAGTTCTATTTTGCATCCTACAGTAGACAGAAACAGAAGAAAAAATAGTTACATGGTTTCTGGGTTGAGGGTGATACTTGTCTTGAGAAGGTTCATTTGAACAACTGGAATATAAGGGCAAAGAGAAATACAGAACAGTTCCTTTTTTTTTTTTTCCCTCTTTTAAACCCCACCCTGATGGGATTCGAACTCGGGACCTCGCACCTAGGGAAGATAATCTCAACCACTTGAGCTATCCCTTAATCCTAACAGAACAGTTCTTCTATTCTCTTTGCTCTTTGATGCGTTGTCATTAGAGGGCAAAGATCCCCTCCCTCCAAATTTCTCATTCCCCAAGACATGTATTCTCATGCAAAAGATAAAAAACATAAAGTAATATTGAATAACAAAACACAGGAACTGGACCAAAAGGGGCATCACTTACTTATTACTGGAAGGTCCATTTCAAGCCCAACAAGCTCGAGAAGTTTAAAGCCATCCAGGTCAGGCATGTGAACATCACTTAGTACAATATCGAAACAACCTTTCCGTTCTCGCAGCAGCTTCAGAGCACTAGTAGCTTGAGAACAAGTAGTAACTGCAAGCAATTCCATATTTAAAAAATTAAAAGAAAAAGAACGAAAGAAAGAGAGAAAACAAATCTATGAAGCGATAGGTGTGGGACTAGATGATGGGGAGAGATAAAACAAATCATGTAACTTATATACATAAATAAACTTATTTTACTTATTCACTTAAATAAAAAATTAATTAAAATCTCAACCCGTATAACGCATGGATCACTTACTAGTGAATAATATATTGGAAACTAAAGGAAAAGGTGTTTTAATTTTGGAAACATGACAACAATTTGGGACATCCCAATAAAGAAAGTGCGACTATATAAATGGGACACAACTATAATATTTCTGCAAGCATGCTTTTGGTGATAATATTATGTAATTATAAGTACTTCAAAGGTTGCTAAAGCTTTAAGGTTCCGTGGGAAATATTGAATCTTTGAGAAAATGCCTTCATTTGCACAAGAACTTGCACAACTAGAAAGAAGTTATATGGAACATAAATTAAATATTCTTCCTATAGATAATCCAACAGTAGAAGTTCAATAACTAAAACCACAGGAGCAAAATTGGTATATAATATCAAGGATGAAAAGTAATCTACTAATTAGTTATAATCATAACAACTTGATTTGATTCCTCATCTAATGTTCACAAGAATAAGGTATGTGACATAAAGGCTAAATCATGCATCACCCCTGCATCTTCCAAAACAAACTTTTCCAGATAGAATATCATTTCACAAACTTTAAGATCTACCTAGATGTGTTTGGTTTGGCTCTTAAGCTGACCAAACATGCTTAAAGCCCAATTAGTAGACACTTTTGTTTAAATAAAAAAGGTGCTTTTTCTTTAAGTTACTTTAATCAGCCCAAAAAAAAAAAGGCTCCCCGCCCCTGAACTTTTGCTTTTTTATGGATTGAAGCAGTTTAAAAAGAAAACGAAAAAAAAAAGAAAGTAAATTTGACTGAATCATTTGCTATTTTTCCCTCACCTTTTTATATCTATTTCTATACTGCCCCTGAATGAAAAAAAGAAAACACAAAAAATCAGCGTACAAACATCTATCTTTTAAATTACAATATTTTAATAATGTATATCTTAAAAATTAAACAATTACATTTATATTGTGTTCTAATTGGCATCCTGTTCTTATGTCCTTAATAGTCATTTTGACAATATAAGTTAGCTTTTAGCATTACTTAACCAAATAAGTCAATGCTTATTTTTATAAAAACAACTTTTATTCAAATAGATAACTACTGGAAGTTAAAAATAGAAAAAAGTCAATCAAAGTCAAAGGTGCGTTAAGTAACTTTTTCATAAGCCAATTGAAACACTCTCTTTGATCTTTGATTTTGGTGACTATCCCTAAACAAACCAAAGATTTAAAAAAAAGAAAGGAAATAAAAAAACAAAAGAAAAAAAAAAGGAAAACAAAGATACAAGCAAAATAAGGAAAATTGCAAGAGAAAAATTAAAAAAAAAAAAAGATGAAGCACAATTTTAGGGAAAATCTGATCAGGCAATGTTGCTTCCCACTCACCTTCACCTCCAAAGTTCAAGGCTCTATGGTGCATGATCTTCTCCCAGCCTTCACATTGCTCTCCTTGTACACGAAGAGAAACCATCCACCCCCATGTTTGGAATTGCCATGGTTGGACCGAAATTGAGGTAAATCTGATCAGGCTAAAGTAGGCAGCCAGTAACACCCCCCAATGCAAAACTTCTAAGGTTCTAAATTGCTTAACGTGGCTCCCCCCCCCCCTGCGCGCTCTATCATTTCTTGTATACCAAAAACAACTCCAAACCCAATCCAACACCCCTCCTCCCCTTCTTCTTGCAAGTTAATTAACCAACATGAACATCAACAAAGATCCATTTGGAATTGCCATGATCTGACTAGTAATTTTTATTTTTTCTCCTTTATCTGTAGCAAATTACTGTGGAAGAATCAGCATACTTGTTACTTCAACACCACTCAATGGCTTGATGAAAGACTTAAAACAGTGGCTAGATATTGCATATTGTATATTTTGTGTTAGCTCATCTCACTGTTGGGAAAAGTCTGTAGATCATCTTATTGGAAGGCAAAAATAAGAGCTATAATGATGTTTTCACTTTTAAAACAATGACATTAAGGACTGAAATTGGATAACTTAATATTGCTTTTTCCCTTTTCCCTCAAATTTTCCTTTGGAAGCCAAACACGGCAAAAAATTTATCCTCATCTGATTTTGTTGTCCTTTTCCCTTCATTTTTTCTCAACAGTTTTCCCAATGTTCAAAAGAAAGCATCATCACCCAGCAAGAGGGAGAAAAGAAAAACTGAATCTCAAGGATTCAGGAAGAGAAGGCAACAAAAAGAAATGTCACTAAGAAACACTAACAAAAGAAGAAAAAGGAAGGCATTTCAGACTCTGTCAGTCTTCACAATATTCAGTGTAGCATTGAGTGACCACAATGAATATGCTCTAATAGTCATGAAGACTATCATATCAGTTCTCATTTCCACCATGCCTAACAATAGATTCTTTTCTTCTTTTCTTTTTCTCTTTTATTAGTAAGAGAAAAAAAAAGGTAAAGTTGGTAGTAAAAGACAAGAAATCCTCAATTACAATAGTGTGATAAGAGAAACAGAATTCAAAATTGAGCTACAACAATTTTGCATATTTTTATGCTACATGAACCATGCCAATCAAAGAGTCATTCCCTTTGACCCCGAAGGCAAAAAAGCAATCCCTTCACCCCCAATATAATGAGGAGACAAACAACTTTCGCCAAAAATCCTACAATTTCTCTCAGTCCAATACGCCAAGGAGTAGCCATGATTACACAAGCAGAACACCAAGAAATCCTCCCTACCTTGGGTTTTCTAGACACTTCCGTCATGGGAGAATATAACACTCCCAAGTATCCCAGGCAGTTTTTGCACCCCAGTTCTATTTGCATAAAAATTCTTCCTAATGGCCAATTGCACTCAGCCACAACTTTGACCAAACTTTGATGCCATGTGGAGCTGATGTCACCAAACCATGGACCCTTGCTAGCCACGTGTCTGTGCAAACTAACTTTGAGCAGGTTCTCACCTCGAACTAAGTCAAGGGACTTGTACAACTATGGTTTGTGGTTACTCCAATTGCTCAAACAATGGCGTGCCACACAAGCTAGCACACACCAATTAAACACCAGAATTGGCGCACGAATAAACAAATTGAGGCCAAGAACTTCTCCTGACCCTATGCATTACCATGATAAATAGTTCAACAAAGAGACCACGATAACAATTTTCCTTAGTTACAATATGTGAACCTCGAATGAGATTTATGCTGATTGATCTTTTAAACTAGGCCACATTAAGCTACGGTAAAGCAATGGAGCTAAGGTAAACTGCGCTAGACTACGTTAAGCTAGATAGCCACGATATGGTGGTTGTGGAACCCTTTACTTGGAGGTCTATATTACCTTTCATATTTAGAGCACCCTAAAAGCTCTCAACTCCTTCCACGAATCTTGATACTCAATGGCCTTTTTTGATTTTACCACAAACCAAGTCCCTTGACTGGCGCAAATGGTTGTACTTTCAAATGTCAAACACTTTTACATATCACATCATACCACGAGTTTTATTCACTCGATGACTAATTTCTTAGTTGATTTGGTCTTCTTATCTGCCGTGTCTAGTCAATTATGCAGACATTGGGTGTAAACAAACTCCCTCAGCATACAAATACATTAGAATGTATTTCCTACTTTGCTTTCACATAAGACAAATAACAAAGACATCAGCTGATAGTGAATTGTATGCTCCTAGAAGTTGCAAAAAAGCATTAGCATTGATCCTCTTAATAACTTTAAAGACCATAAAAGTATCCTTGTAAGAACCAAAGACCATATGAAAGCCATCACTTTACAGGGTCCTTTAGATTTTTAAATGAAAGCATCCAAAGAAAAAGATAATTCCTCAACAAGACAGCAAAAAAGACTTGAGCTACCTAAAGTCAAACATCACAGTTTGCAATATAGGGAGGAAGGACAACAAGATCAAAGAAAATAAGGCAAACGTATGATCTGCCATATTAAATTTCTGGTCCTTAAAAGTAAAAGAAAAGAAAAAAGGCAATACTGTTTGCAGTATACTTGGGCATAAAGAAATAATAGCATAATCTCATTATCCTAATTGATGAACTGAACTATCATAGTTTCAGGATATTAATTTTGTTGGACCACCCAAAGTCAAATTATTTGCACTGAGTCATGATGATAAGATGATAAGATGACAGCTGCATAAATCAAAATATCTCTTCCACTCAGGAAATGAACTGGAAAATATTCAGAGGCCGTGTAGCGCGTTACACCTTCAATATCCTCTACTCAGTCACATTTGATTTTCATTGTGAAAAACTTTGCTTTTCAACTTTATGAACCCCAAAAATAGGCTAAGAATAAAAATCCTTAAGTATTAATAAAAGAAATAGGACAATTAGAACACATAGTAGAAGAAACGCCAACCATATAACAGGTTTACGCATAGTATTGCTGGTTTCGAGATCAGTTAAAAATGAAGGGTAGCATTAAGTAGCCGACATGCAGTGTAAAGTTAGTTGAGTTTTTCTTATACATTTGAGATATCAATATATCGCTGTTGCGGCATCCCTTACATGTGATGCACTGAATCGTACACACTGGTGTCGTCTTGCATCTTATTAGTATAAGACTTCATTCAGTTTGTTTTGATTTCATTTAGTTCATCAAATTCAATCGAAGCCAAAGCTAAATTCTAATAAAGAAAAAGTTAAATTTTCATAAAGCAAAGAAGAAAAAACAAAGAATTTATAAAAATACGTAAATTGCTCAAAAAGCAATAGGCTTACAAACTAACCATTGTACTTGCACTTGCGAAGCATTTGCTCGACAATTCTCAAGCAAGGGACGTGGTCGTCCACGACCAGCACCCTCAGCCCCACCGGGAACTGCTCCGGCACCACCGCCTCCGCCGCCACGGCCGTCCGACTACCCATCTACTTCCCTACCACAATTTGGTACAAAATTACGATAATGCCCCTCAGAGCTTGGTATCCTCGACAAATGCTTTATTCTGTAGTGAGACACCGTCACATGATGATGATCATCACAGCGACAAGTTCAACCATGGCTGATCTGAACTGAATTTTAAGGTTTTTGCCACTAGGATTTTCGCTGTTGTGGTTTAGGGGCTTCAATGATTGAGAAATGTCGAGACAAAAATGTAAACCGAGTGCCTAATTACGTAGTGTATATATATACACACACACACATACCATTCACGCACATGTTTGTGTATTTCCGTGTGTAGAATAAAGGATAACACAGAGAAGAGAACTGATGGATTTGTCAGTATACACGTGTCTTTTTCTTTTAATAAATATTTAAATTATTAAAAAAATTAAAGTTATGGAAAAAAACAACTTAATTTAAATTTTTTTAAAAGTCAAAATATTTTTTAATTTGAAAAAAGAACTCTTTTCAAAAAAATTAATTTAAATAGACTCTAAATAGCAATAAATAAATTATTTAAACTATTCTTGATAAGAATATTGCCGAATTAAAATGAAGGATTTTTGTCGTCTTTTTCTCTTTATTACTTAGTCGTTTATTAGAAAAAGATGTTTTAAAATTCTTTATATGAGTGATTCTTAGTTACGGTGTAGGCATTTTGGACATAGTAGTATGGACTTGTTGATGAATTTGACTATGAAAGAACTTGTTGATGGCTTGCCTAAACTGAAATTTGAGGAAAATGATTTATATGATGCATGTGAATTAGGTAAACAATATTTGGCATCATTTAAACTCATTAACAAGGTGACAGGATTGATTTGTTTGGTCCCATGATTGTGACAAGGTTAGGGACATCTCATTATGTGTTTATTATTGTTGATGACTATATTGGATGTACATGGATAATTTTCTCGCATCAAAAAACAAGATCTTCATTTAGTTTGCTAAGTTCTGTAAAAAGGTGCAAAATAAGAAGGGGTATCTTATAAGATGCATACACGGTCACAATGACATGAAATTTGTGAATGCATCTTTTGTCAACTATATGTTTTGTAGCATTGAGCATACATTTTCAATATCTCACACACTTCAATAAAATATGATTGTTGAAAGGGAAAAAACCAATCATTACAAGAAATTTCAAGGACAATATTAAAAGAGCATAAATTGCCGACATTTCTTTGGGCCAAAGCCATGAACACCTCATATTATATGCTTAATCTTGTTTTGATTTGTAGAATGGAAGAACCTAATACTTTATACTTTAAAATATTTGGTTGTAAATGATATATGTTGAATATTGAAGAGCATCAATGCAAATTTGATTCCAAATCTTATGAATGTGTCTTTGCTGCTTATTCAACTAGAAGTAAAGTATATCGCATTTACATCAAACATAGTTATACTATAGAAGAGTTTATACGTGTAAAGTTTAACGAACAAACTCATTCTAGCCGAAAAAGGATATTGATGATGATGTAGGGAAATTGGAGATATTGCATGATCAACATCCCTCGAAAAGCCATAAAAAAGAGATTGGTGGATCTCAAGATCAAAATGAAGAGGTAGAACCTCAAGAAGAACAACCAAATATTAAAGATCAACTAACAAGAGATGACCCAGCAACTATTAGAATGAGGACTTACTAAGGGTTTGGAAGTACTTCAAAAATCGTCCCATCGAGCAAATAACTGGTGATCTTTTAAGGTAGTATGAACAAGAAGTAACATTAATACTTTTTGTAAACATCATGCCTCCTCGTCTCAATTAGAACCTAAAAATGTTAAATAGATCTTGCTTGATAATGATTAGATAATTGTTATGTAAGAGGAATTGAATCAATATAAAAGAAATAAAGTTTGGAGATTGGTTTAGAGACCAAAGGATCAATATATAATTGGAACCAAATGGGTGTTCAAGAACAAGTTAGATGAGCATGAAATTGTTATTACAAATAAAGCTAGATTGTTGTACAAAGTTACAATCAAGGAGAAGAAATTGATTATGATAAAACATATGCTTTGGTTGCTAGACTCAAATCTATTTGTATGTTTTACGAACTTTAAATGATATTAAATGGATGTGAAAAATGCTTTCTTAAATAGCTTCATTAAAAAGGAAGTTTATGTTAAGTAACCTCCGATTTTGTAAATGCTTGCTTTCTCAACCATGTTTATAAACTTGAAAAAATATTATGTGGTTTAAAACAAACACTTATGACAAGGTATGAAAGATTTAGCGGATTTCTTGTTAAAAATGGTATATCTAAATAAATGTATAGTATTAACATAAAAAAATTATTTTACTAATTATTTTAATTTGAAAACATTCATGTCTCATGCATTGCACGGGTAAAATTATTAGTTTAATTAATATGTAATACTTTTTCACGTAACGTAATGTGGGTATTAAAAATTTTTAATTTGTAAGTAAGAAAAGAAATATGGAGCGGCCTAGCAAAAGAAAAGGAGAGAAAAAAAAAAAAAAAGCGGGGAAAGCGTTGGTCGGCGATTCCCGCCGCAATAGATGCTGAAAATATCTTCCCTAACGAACCGATGACGTGAGTGACCCATGGGGCAAGTCAAGTTTAGATATTTTCTCAAGAAATATCTTTCCACCACGTGTTGTCCATTATGCCTATGGGTAGTTTTTATTTTATCGCCTTTACCCTTAAATGTTTATTTAAATTACAAAAACACCACACCCGTATGTTAGATTAGGAACATTCTTGAAGCTCTTACTCTTCACCAACTTATCCTCTCATCACAAAAATTAGTGTGGATCTTTTGCAAGGTGCATAATTTATGATGATATTAGTAAATATAAATTATTAATATTATTTTAGTATAAGTATATCAATGATTCATAATTATTATATTTGGCTATAATATAATAATTTGTGATTAAATTTATTTATCTTAAAATATATATCAAGACACGTTATTACACTATAACATTCATAATTTTTAAAATGAATTTAATATAAGTTAAAGAAAAAGAATGCGATAACTTTTTTCTAATCATAAATATACGTCAACCAAACAATGTCGCATATGATGAACCATTACTCTCAAACTATGTTTTTCACTAGAAAAAATAAGGTAAAATACATTTTAGTTCTTATAATTTTTTTTAAATTGCAATAAAATGTCTTGTTGTTTAAAATTCACTGTCTTCTATACTAAAAGAACGTTGCAAAAACCTTCAACTTTTAGATAATTATACAATATTCTTTATAACATAGAGGATCATTAGCAAATTTTAAAACGGCAAAGAGTTTTGGACAACTTTAACAAAATACAGGGGTCAAATGTATTTTACTCAAAAAATATGATAGCATAAATGTTTTTGAAGAAACCATTGAGGTCGAGTATTGTGGTTTATTAATCTGCTAAATTTCAGTTCCTCCTAGATAAAGATATAAGAGGGGAGACTATTCCAAGAATAATCCTTTAAACCCCACAGCTTAGCCTACTTTCTATATCAATTGTATATAACTATATTTATATTTATAGTATTATATAAAGTTGAACCTTAAGTGTTAGGAGTTGCCACATAAATATTTTAGGCTTTTTGGATGGTGGCACATTTTCACTTATTTTTATATTATTTTTAGGTGATTTTTGCTTTTCATTTAGTCTAAAATTAAAATTTTCAGGTCTTATTAATTTTCATTAATTGTCAATAGTATTCAATTTGATTAATTTCAAAATGTGCCCATGTAATTTTTTTTGGTCTTGTAAAGAACCTTATTGTTGCTCTATCTCCGGTATCTGTATATTATAAGCCAATATTTTATTAAAATAACAATGGGCAATATTATATTTTAGGAGCATCTTACTTGATACTAATTCCTTATAATATTATTTCAAATATGGACACTTTTTTTTAATAAGATACCAAAATTGACTACATATATGTGACTAAGCATGTTAGTCATTCTCATTTAAAGGTCATTAATTTTCAAGGAATAAACTATATTAGACGTCTCTAATATTGTTATTTTCCTTTTTTCAACTAATTAATTATGTTTTAAAATATTCAAATTGATTTACAATATTTTACAAACATCTATAATTATCTACATATAGACATCTATACATGTACTATTAAAAAAATAATATATAAAAAACGTAGGAGGTGTCTCATCATTTTAATTGCCTATTTGAGGCCATATCAACAAAAATTTAATTTTTATGGATGTCTTTTTTTAATTAATTATTCAATTAGAAATGCCAAAAAATAAACTCAAAAATTCGAAATACAATAAAAATACAAAAAAAGAGTCATTTTATGAGATGTTTAAAAGATATAAAAAGAACATAGAATAAAACTCAATAAATCGGCATAAAGTATAAAATGCAAAAATACTAGTAATTTAGTACTATATGCTACTACACATAATAACATACTTGTCTACATCATTGGACGGCAATTTATTCCCATATAAACTGATGGTCAACAATTGATTATGACGTAGAGAACAAGGGTCACCCACTTACAAAACTCGCGTAATTATTTAGTCTGATTGTACAGTTATTTTATTCCTTTTCCAACTCAAGAAGATGATGATCAACCAAAGAAGAATTTTGCATAAAAGTAATATCCACCATTTTATCTAATGTCAAATGGATACGAAATTGTATTGAAGATTTAAAAACTTAACATGAACAACCTTTTGATTAAAGATATAGAATGGTTGTACTTGGATTGAAGGGTTTTGTTTTATTATATGAATTGTAAATTGGTAACATGTATTCTGTGGTATATCAATTTCTAGTTAGAAGAAAAGGTAGTTTATAAAATATAATATTAAAGACTTGAATTTTAGAATATTCAATAGAAAATTTGAATTTATGAAAAAGTTCTTAATTTTATATTTCACAAAATTTAGACCCTAAAATTATTATTTTTTCCTTCTAATTATTTTAGATCTATGCTGTTAAGTTATTTTACGTTTTTAGAATTTTATCGATCACATTACCAAAATTCACTCAATTTATCTATCTTTTCTATCATGTAAAACCTACGGATTTTCTTTGTGAAGTTAAATGCTTATGTATTTCTTTCGGCTGATTTAGCAAGAGCTTCATTAAACCATAAATGAGACGAAGTTGTGATAATAACCACAGTCCCAAATCTAGACTATAATCGGTTTATCTAACAGCCAAACTAGAAGTCGCATCATCAATTAATCATGTGAAGTTTCCTTGTGTCATGACAAACAAGTAATATCGTTATGTGTTTGGATCCTCTCTTATTTTTATTCTCTCTCTTTTATATAAGAGAGATAATTTCAATTATTCATATAGGATTAAATTAATTTGGACCCCTTATTTCAAAATTTAATTTGTTTATTAATATCGTTTCCCTCTTTTTTGATTTGAAATAAGAGTAGAAGAGAATAAAAAATAGGAGAGAATTCAAGTCCACTTCACTGGAGGTGTATCATGCGTGCTAATTAGCTTCACTGTATGTTCTAAAGATTAATTGTGGCATGCAACGCGAGAACAAGAAATTTGTCACCGGGATGCCGAGATCTATTTTTGTACTTGAATGTAATTATTTAAGAAATAGTATTAAGTAAAAATAATAAGTCTTTCTCTCTTCTAAAATAAGAGCAATATATATTTAAAATAACCATAACAACAAAGGTTGATAATAAGGCTATTTCCTTGAGGCGTATGCATGCATGCTAATTAGCTTCATTATAGTTTGAAGATCAATTGTGGGCTTGTGGCGTGTAAGATCAATCATAATTATATTATGATCATTAATTGCCAACATTTTTTTTAGAACTCCAACTCCAATTCTCGTCCCCCATAGGATTTGAACTCAGATCTCACACTTTGAGAAAAATAATTTTAACCACTTGAATTATCCATAATCTCATATTTGCCAAACTTGTAAACAAGAAGAAAGCGCGCGCACACACATACATATACATGAGACATACGTACTCCGAGTCTTCTTCA
This sequence comes from Cordia subcordata, assembly GCA_028554755.1. Classification (NCBI taxonomy): domain Eukaryota; kingdom Viridiplantae; phylum Streptophyta; class Magnoliopsida; order Boraginales; family Cordiaceae; genus Cordia; species Cordia subcordata. Next base: position 14,626,102 of record JAPTOF010000005.1, on the reverse strand, counting down.
ATTTGACGACTCAGTAAACCTGAAAGTTGAAACCACTGGCTGTAACAAATAATTTATTAATAGGGTTATTTTTAAATATACTCCCTAATATATATATATATATATATATATATTTACATTCTATATAAGGTGAAATATAATACATTTTTGTTTTGTTACAACACATAAAGAAAGTCAACACATGGAAAACTCTCAAGAATTAAGATCACCATAGAGGTTTTAGGTTGCTCCTTATATCAACAAATTGGTTTTATAATAGAATTTCAATGATTTTTAATATGATACCAGAGCTCGACTTTTGGTCCAGTCTCTACAGTGCGCGTATGTTCGCATGTGACCCATCAAGTTTGTCTATTATGCACATCCATTCATGTGATAACCCATTCTTGCAAGCAGCCAAGCTGCATCCGTTCTGGGTTGTTGGTGGTCCATACAACAATTCTTCTTCTGAGTCACATGACCATCTGAGTTTCGTTTCAAGGCGTGATGACTCATCAAACTATTCCAGGTTACACGACAATCTAAGTCCAAGTCCATCTATGAAGAGGTGTAAGTACTATTTCGGGTCACATGTGAGGAAAGGTGTTACAATACATAAAGAAAGTCACACATAGAAAAATCTCAATAATTAAGATCACCATATAAATGTCTTGGGTCACTCTTAATATTAACCAATTAGTTTTTACAGTGAAACTTCAGTTATTTTTAACATTGATCATTTTTGTATAAGACATCTTACTGTTTGAATAAAACATCTAAATTATTTATGAGAGTTCTTCGGGAAGCTTTTCCATCCATTTGAACTAACATCAACCTATAGGTTCAGAACAAAAATTTTTAAGTTTAGAACAAAAATTTATAGGACTTTTTACCATAAAATTCTTCGGTAATGCCATAGTGGTTTAATAGGGTACCGTGTGGTATCCCTTAAACATTGTAATTTTTTAAAATTTTGTATTAATGTCAATTGCTTCTTTAATTTTTTTTTTATATTTTATTTATTAATTTTTTTGCATTTATTATAATCTATGCATTATATTTATTAGATGTGGTATCTTGACAGTTATTTCTTATTTTTTTTTTATATTTTTTGTAAATTATAACAATGGCCAAGCATATTTTAACAATGAGAAAAAAACTGAAATTAAAGTGTAAAGATCTAAATCTTATAAATGTTTAAATCGAACTAAGTGTATCTTTAATAAGTCAATAATTTTTTCAATAAAACTAGTTAAAAATGACACTTTTTTTGTCCGTAACATTTACATTTTATTTGTAAATTATATTAATTTGGTCCTTATTATTTAAAAAATAATATTCTTTTGTCCGTAATATTTATAAAAAGTGTCAACTTGACCTTATTTTAACCTTCAAGAGTGGTTATATGACTAACATGTGGTCAATATAACCATGATGAAATTGATATATTTTACAAACATTGTGGATTAAATGGGCCATTTTCTAATTAATGAAAATTAAATTGACACTTTTTAAAAATATTAGGGGCCAAACGAATCACTTTTAAAATAATAAAAAAATAAAATGACACTTCTATATATATATATATATATATATATATAAATTATAGTGAATAGAGTTCAAAAAGGCATAGCACATCAGCTTTTATTGAAGAGTATAAGCTAATTTTATACTCTTGCAAATGGTAATGTATAAGGTTAAAAAGATCATTAACTTACAAGGTATAAACTATGTAATAAGTCCCTAACATTGTTATTTTTCTCTAACTAAGCTCTTATTATTTTAAAATGTTCATGTTAATTCATAATATTTTACTACATAACCAAATTAGTCCCTAAACAATCACATTAGTTTTTATTATTTTAAAAAAATTATATCAGTCATTTATATTTAATAATGTTATTCAAATTAGTACAAATATAAGTAAAATAATGAAGATTTTTAAACTATTTAAATTAGTCTATACTATTTTAAGGGCATAGTCAAATTAGCCTGTAAACATAGTCAAAGTTTTCATTATTTCAATATATATTATATTAGTCTTTAATATGTCACAATCTATTTGAATTAGTCCCATTATATAATATAATATTATAGGATATAGATTTTAGAGATATAGATATTAACAAATGAGAAAATTATGTTATAAGTACCAATTTTTTCTTAAGTTAGCCCTTATTATTTTTAAATATCCAAATAAGAACAATGGTAAAAATTATCAAAAAAAATAAAATAGTATTTAGTAATTCTTCTATATATTAATTTAAGAGGCTTTAGAAGATGCCATATAATCTTTTAATTAATTTTTTTGGTTTATTTCTATTAAATAGTCTTTAACTGAATTATTTCTATTAAATAATCACTACAAGTCAAAATAGTTGAGGCATGTCACTGAATTATTCAAGTGAATATTAATAGTTATAACTGATTTTTGAATGTAATAATATCATATTTATAGAATATTTAAAAAAAAACTAAAAAAGTACAAAAATCTAATTTTTATAGATATTTAGAAATAATAAAGATCACACAAAAAACCTAAAAATACATGAAAAAAATTACATTTGTAAATATTTAAAAAACTAAAAAATATACAAAAAATCTAAATAAGCCAGTGTAGGGCATGGGATATGAAATGACCAGTTTCATAAATAGTAGAAATTATTTGTAAAATTTTTCCAATTTATAACTCACTCAGTGAGGCGCGGGGTCAACATACTAATACGTTGGGAAAAAAAATAAAAAATACTAGTAGATTTAGAAAAAGAAGTAGCTGGGGGTTAATGTTTTCCAGAATAGAAATATCTATGGGTCGCAAAGGTATTTCGGTAATTTAGCGCTGAAACTGGTGGATTTCTCCATTAGTAAATGGTGCTGCAAAAATATCTAAAGTATCTTCTCTCACCTCATACCAACAAACGACACCAACACCAAGAGGCACCAGCCTATACATACATATATCCCTATATATATATAGAGAGAGAGAGAGACACGACGAAGCTAGAGAGAGAAAGGAACAAAGATATGGGGGTTGAGGAGATAGAGGAAGACGAGGAGGAAGAGTTCAGGAGCTGCGGCAAGCGGCTGAAATGCGCCGCCGCCCGCGGGGGCGACGATGACAAAATGGATGAAGATGAAGATGAAGAAGAAAGTGAAGACGACGAGGGTGTGCTAGCGTCAGATGTGGCTGGATTCTTCTATCCAATCACCACGCCCTCCTCGATCGTCGTCTCCGACGCCTTGGAGCCCGATTTCCCTGTCATCTATGTCAACACCGTCTTCGAAATCTCCACCGGTTTCCGCACCGACGAAGTCCTCGGTCGCAACTGGTAATTTCACTTTCTCTCTCTTGCACACACACACACTCTCTCTATGTACACATATATATTTGTTTTAGTTATATATGTGATGTAATTGCACTGTAAAATTTGATTTACTTGGAATCATTGCATGGGGATTTGCATTTTCAAATGAATTCTCTTGTTTGGATATGTAAAATGATTTTAAGGTCAGTTATTTCTAAATAAATACATGTGGAATCGTAATTAATATGTATATTTTAATTAAATAACCTTTTGTTATAATATTTTTTTTGTTATTATTATAATTTTTATGGAACAAAGGGAACAAAAATAATTTTATAAGAAAATCAAGAAAGATCTTGTTTGAGTAATAGTTGAGGTTACAAGACAATGGCAAAAAATGAAGGTTGTAACTTAAACAGTGTAGATGGTATTATATAAATAATTATAGGATACTTTTGTCTTTTATAAGATTTTTTGTGGATTTGCCTTTTGTGAAATTGCAAATTACACTTTTTGAGCTAGGATTTTGGTAAGGCATGAGCAAATCTAAGCTTTGCAATTGGATGTACAAATGAACTTCACAAAATTTTATGGAATTGATTTGTTCCAAGCACACTGCTAGTAAATTGAGGAAATACATTGGACAATATATATATCCAATATATATGGAATTAATTTAAAAAAGGATAGCTCGGTACACGAAATCCCGCTATGCACCAATCCGGCCACTTACAGCTTCATCGTGCATTTCTGTTTTTTTTAAGTTGAACATGTGACATACAGAATCATAGGGCAACAATTTTACCATTGTGATAAGGCTTCTCTTTTTGTGGAGTCAATTAAATACATGTCAAAAAGAAAAAATAATGTAGAAGTACTTTTGATGCTTTTATAAATTTATTGGTAATAGAGATTTATAATAATTAATTTGTTGAAGCGCTGTGCCTATATGTGTCTGCTGTATATGTATAAATGTAGAGATAGTATGCGTAATTTGGCGTGGAGCTTTTTATATTAATAGATATTTATATTTATACTTCTTTGAATAAGGAAACCAAAAGGAAAATGAAAAAAGTGAGGAAAATAAATAAAAAATAAATTAGTCTGAGTTTTTTCAATTATTTTTTTTGCAATTAATTATCTTTTTGATGACTTTGAATGTTTAATAGTAATTATCTTTTTGATGACTTTGAATGTGTAATAGTTCCTTTTGGAGATAAAAAGTTAGTGATAAGGAAACAGAAAAAGTTAGAAGTTTTATATAATTATATTTAATATACATGTATAAATTGAGTGTATGTATGTACATGTATATATGCAGATTAGGATAAATAATTCACTAGTGATTTACTTGATTTTCAACTTGTTATCCAATGTTACAAAAGTGCCATTACGAGTCTGGATTGTTCTGTAGATGTCATCAAGTTGGTCCTTTTTGTTATCATTCAGTTAAACGTGGTGGTTAATCATGAAAGTATTATTATGCATCACGAATCATCTTCTAATTTTCAAGTTAGTGCTTAATAGTTACTCAGATTTTTAAGTTAGTCTTTTAGAAAATAGCATTTGCGTGGTTGCATGACCATTTTTCATTGTGTCTTGACAAAAGGATGAATGGTAAAAATTATTTTCATCACTTATGATAAGCGCTAAATGCTCATAACATATGGACTTATAATATGGCTTTTGATATACAAGGGACTACTCACAAAATTTGGTTACACACTGGGGATTAGTAGTGAAGTTTTGTCTACAGATTATATGGTGATGTGTATATTGAGTTCGGAAGTGTTGGCTGGTGAAGGAAATGGTAGAAACAAAGAAATAAGGCCATTAACCATAAAAAACTGTATATGCTTCACAATTTTGAGTTAATTGGCAAATAAAGAATGAATTTTGATGAGTTCTAGATTTTCTGGCAAAATATGAGAAGTGTGAAAAGTGAAAATTAAGTGCTTTCTTCTTTGGTTGGAGACATTCTTCTGAGAAGTGGTTGGAGACATTCTTAAGTGAAAGGAATTTGTATTAATGCATTCTCAATTGGTTTCGTTCTTCGAGGAAAGTCTAGGTTGTGAATAGAAAGAAGTTTGATTCATTTGGATTAGAGAAAAGGAAAATTATACATTAAAGGAATATAAGTTGAGTAAATAAATAAGGGGCTGAATCTGTACTTCTCAAAGGAGACAATTCTAGAGCTAAAAGAAATTGTGTCTTGCGTAGTCTCACCTAGAGACTAATAAGACTTCCAATTTGTCACATTTGTTCCTTCACTCCACCTCTCTTCCAACATTTTCTAACCTGGCACTATCTGTAATGTGGGATGAGCCATTAAGAGCTTAAGTATTGCTGGAGGAAATTATTCTTGTAAGTTGTTTCCAGTGGAGGCTAACTTATCCTTTACATCTATGTTTGACAATATAGTGGTGAAAATGCTCGTGCGGTAAGTAAGAAAACATTTGAGGATTGCATTTACGTACAATTTTAAAATAAAACACTTTTACATAATAGGACAATTTATGTTCTGAAAGTTGACAATAGCACGTAGAGAAAATCATTATAGATGAACTTAATGATAAATGCAGTATGCCTTGCAATCAGATTAAGAAGAGGGGATGTCATACTAGATGGGATTTTAAAGGGTTCAATGCTATGCATGGCTTAAGGACCTTGAAGCAGTTGAGCTCTATGGTACACAGGTTTGGGGCACAAGTGATGATTTTGGTGAACCTTCCCACTCCTACCCTCCCAACCTGGCTTCGCATTTGATGTGCTATGACTACCGTGTTTGATTCTTACCTTGTATAATACACAGATTATTTGGTACAGCATAGTGACATACATTCATGAAAGAACTGTAGCAAAGTCAAAAGAAGAGGACATTGACTGCATAACTGCATCAGATTAAATGATTTCATCAATCTAATCACATTAAATTTTTCACAAGATGGTTCTTTAGAATTCATATATAGACCATGCCATAAATTGGATGCATAATCACTATTTTCCTGTACAAGAGAAGGTTCATGTGGTAAGTGATATTACAGACTAGGCTTGAAGCACAGAAGACATGAGTAATTGTGAATCTCTCCAGTCCAAGAAATGGTTAGATCCCTGAAATTGGTCTTTTGGGTTTTGCTTATGTACAAATGCCCTAATCCGGAACAACCTAGATTACTTGGAACTGGGATTAGGAAGGTGGGAGTAGGGCATTAGAACATACTCTGGTTGGTACTAGCCAAGGTGGGAGCAGGGGCGGAACTAAGCTGGTGCCCACCCCCAAGTGTTGAAAATATATATGTGTGTGGGTGTGCACGCACATATAAAATTTTCGAAAATTCTTCTTATGGCCCCCCCTTAATTTTTCTGTTCTTTTCTTTTGTTTAAAATTATTCTCGTAATAAATTGTCATATACATTTTTCTACATAGATTATATTTTAATGATAATTTTTCGTAATATATAAGCAATTTTACCAAACTTAGCAAATAAATTTCAATAATCCTTAATTTATTTGTTTTGTTAGTTAGGTATTTAGAATAATATTTTTTCTTACAAGATAAATTCAAGAAATTCATAAATTTTAGATAGTTTTTCCATAGAGAATTTATTTATTCATGGAGTTTTTTCATATATTATTTATTATTATTTTTTGTCTTGAAAGATTCATAGAGGAGAGAAAAGCTTAATTTGATCGACTAAATTACTAAAATTTTTCTTATATAATATCATATCATTTTGTTAGGTAGTATTTTTATATTTGTTTATGTTTAAAAAATCCAATAATATTTATATAATATGTTTTCTCTCCCATTAGAAGAGGAGAAGACTTGTTCTTTTACTTAATCTTGACAATGGTGTTCATTCAAATAAGTACATAGGTCTCGGGCCCCCCGAAGGAAATTTTCTGGTTCTGCCCCTTGGCGGGAGTAAGGCAATACAACATATTTTGGTTAGTGCCAGCCATTATTCAGGAAGAAAAGATAGTGTGACAAGATTCACAAGCTGTGTAGTTGAGATTTTCCAACATGTAAACGCAATGCATTTGCATAACATAAGTAGGCTCAATTTCCTCCCTTGGGCCTTGACTGAAAGCGTCTATGCTTGATGTCTATCTAATTGGCTTGTAAGCTATAAGTCCTGGTAATTCCATTAGGAAAGTAAAATTTGGAAACCACTGAATGCAAAAGAGAGGGTAATTTAGAAGAGACAGATTTTTCTTAATGAGGATTTTTTTTTAATTTTTTTTTTTTATCTAAATCTGCTAGCTTGACTTTAAGGTGAATGAATACCAAACAAGAGAAGCCGGGGGACGCTATATGGAAAGCTTTCAATATAGATGGATTACAGATGTAACTCTGTCCTCTTTTAATGACCTGAAAGTACCAGGTGACTTCTGTTACCAGTTTTTAGCAGGAGGTTTTCATTGCAAACTTGTACATCATAATGCCCTTTTTATCTTAATATTGTGCTCTTTTTAAATTGTATACAGTATGTAGAGTTTTCTATGGTAAAGTTTCAATATCAACTTTGACCTGTTCTTTTGAATCTTTTGCTTCAGTCGGTTCTTACAATTTAGGGACCCTCGCGCTCAGAGACGGCACCCTTTGGTGGATCCAGTTGTTGTCTCTGAGATTAAAAGATGTCTTCAGAAAGGTACTGAATTCCAAGGCGAGCTTCTTAACTTCAGGAAGGATGGCACTCCCTTGGTGAATAGGCTTAGACTTGCTCCAATACATAGCGATGACGGCACAGTTACGCATATCATCGGGATCCAAATGTTTTCTGAAGTGAAGATAGATCTGAATAGTGTATCCTATCCTGTTTATAAAGAAACATGCTTGTACCCGTGTGATGACTCAGATGAATCCTCTCCAAAGAGTGGACAGCTACAGCATAGCCAACATCGTGAACTCTGTAAACTTCTTCAACTCTCTGATGAGGTACTGGCACAAAACATTTTGTCCCGCTTGACCCCAAGGGATGTTGCTTCAATCGGGTCTGTCTGCAGAAGGATTCGACAGTTAACAAAGAATGAACATTTACGAAAATTGGTCTGTCAGAATGCATGGGGAAGAGATGTCACAGGCACACTGGAACTGATGACCAAAAGGTTAGGATGGGGACGTCTTGCCAGGGAACTCACCACTCTTGAAGCTGTTTGTTGGAGGAAGCTTACTGTTGGAGGTGCAGTGGAGCCTTCACGTTGCAATTTCAGTGCATGTGCTGCAGGGAACCGGCTAGTATTATTTGGTGGAGAAGGAGTAAATATGCAGCCAATGGATGACACATTTGTTCTCAATCTTGATGCTGCAAATCCTGAATGGCGACGGATCAGTGTCAAATCTTCTCCGCCAGGACGCTGGGGTCATACTCTTTCATGCTTGAATGGCTCTTGGTTAGTTGTATTTGGTGGCTGTGGGAGGCAAGGATTGCTTAATGATGTCTTTGTCCTTGACTTAGATGCCAAACAGCCAACATGGAAAGAAGTCTCTGGTGGAACTCCTCCATTGCCTAGATCTTGGCACAGCTCTTGTACATTAGAAGGCTCAAAGTTGGTTGTGTCAGGTGGATGCACAGATGCAGGGGTGCTTCTAAGTGATACATATTTGTTGGATCTCACTACAGATAAACCTACATGGAGAGAGATTCCAACTTCTTGGGCTCCCCCATCTAGACTGGGGCACTCACTGTCAGTTTATGGCAGGACAAAAATCCTCATGTTTGGAGGTCTTGCCAAGAGTGGGCACTTGCGGTTGCGGTCTGGTGAGGCATATACAATAGATTTGGAGGATGAAGAGCCTCAGTGGAGGCAACTCGAGTGTGGCGCGTTCACTGGCGGAGGAAGTCAGAATGCTGTGGTTCCTCCTCCTAGACTTGATCATGTTGCTGTCACCATGCCTTGTGGGCGAATTATCGTTTTTGGTGGTTCAATAGCTGGGCTGCATTCTCCTTCACAGCTTTTCTTGCTTGATCCTTCCGAGGAAAAACCATTATGGAGGACTCTTAATGTTCCTGGGCAACCACCCAAGTTTGCTTGGGGTCACAGCACATGCGTGGTTGGAGGAACCAGGGTTTTAGTCTTGGGTGGGCACACTGGGGAAGAATGGATTCTCAACGAATTGCATGAATTGTGCTTGGCAAGCAGGCAGGACTCTGACCCTTGATAAGCTGTATTTATGTGACATCCTGGAAGATGATCTCTTCAGGTCCTTTTCTGAGTGCCCCTTCTTTTTGATGTTTATTCGTATTGTGCTCCTTTCTAAGCGAAATATATAATCATTTCATGATGCGATAAAATTTTGGGTATTGCATAATATGTGGGGGATTGCTGTGTGATGTGTACATAAGATCTTTCCTGTGTCTAGTATATGGACTCTAGTTAATTGGTTTCAGGGTCTGTGAATGAACTATTCAGCCTGTAATCCATTCTCTACCACATACCATATTGGTTGTACAATAATAAGTTATGATCTGTCTTACTAGTAGCCCGTTCAATTAGCAAATTAAACCAAACAGAGCCTTATCCACTATGTGTATCAGTTCTAGAATACCATCATTAATTTTCTATAATGTTCACGATCATGTTAGGTTTACAATATGCCCTTTACTTTTTCATCTGAAAAGGGCCAGTCACTCCCTTTTGCTGGTCTTTCTTTACTGTAGTACTGAAGAAATTATTATTGGATTCCTAGCTCACGAGTAAAACTTCATCTAATTGTTCTGAAAGAAGTTCTTGAAAAGTTTTGATAATATATGCAAACTTGTTGAAAAATTTTATCTATCTGGTTTCTCTGAACATGAGATGATTCATGTGAAGTATCAATTTTAGCATTATAAACTTAATGTGCCCAACCACCTTAATTTGAAAAATTTGTGTGGCATATCATCTTAGTGTAGAGGGTTGGTTAAAACTAGACAACTACCCTGATCTGAAAATTTGTCTAGCATGTCATCCCTGTGCAGAGAGTTGGTGAAAATTAAGAGTTTATCTGTTAGTTGATCGCTTGATAAGGTTATTTTAACTCTTAGATTTTCATTAGCAACTATAGACCGAGTTTTTTTCGCCATGAAAGCTATCAAAATAAAGTTTTGCAACTGGATGGAAGATGATTTTTTGAAAGATAGTTTGATTGTTTATATAGAAAAGAAATTTCTAAAGATATTTTTGTAAATACTCTAATTAATGAATTTTATACTATGAAAGAAAGATGGACACAACTTCAGTGATTGAATGGATGGACTTTTCTTTATATTACTTTTATTCTTTACATTTATTATTTTCTTTTTTTGAAAAGTCTTTACCTTTATTATATTAAAATGTTTAATACGGTACTTTTTTAATTATGGGCTTGTTTGGATTAGCTTTTTTTTTAAGAAAAAATATTTTTTTTCCTGAAAAAGTTATATTAAATTTGCAATATTTATTTGATTTGGCTTCTAAAAAAGTTGAAATTCTAAAAAAAATTCAAATACAGCTTTTTTTAAAAGTCAGAATTTTCAGCTTTTAAAAAAAAATTATTTTTCAAAAGCTGTTTAAAAAAAAAACTTTTGAAAAAAGTCAATCCAAACGAGCCTTATATCATTCCCCGTCCGCCCTTGTCAGAAGCTTAACTACAACTTGACCTCTTGCATTATGTATTGGAGAAACATAGACCAACGTTCATACAACCCTTCACCACAAAAACCTTAAGAGCCAAGACTTAAGGAATTTCACCCGTCAATCAATGAGCTCACTAGGTTGATCACACAAGCAGTTCTATCCAAGAGTGAAAAATTAGTAATGTAATAATTGTGTTTGTGTACAAGAAAGCTTTTTAGAGCAGGGATTAAGGGATAACTCAAGTGGTTGAGATTATTGCTCTCATGCGTGAGATTCTGGATTTGATCCCATGGGATGAGGAGTTTCTCCTCCTAAAAAAAAAAGCGCTTCTTAGAGCAAAAGGATTATAAGGTATAAATACCTCTATATATTGTTTAAAGTAGATATGCCAATTAAAGCTTAACAACTTGATCAAATGGATTGCATGTAAGCAATGAATGCAAGAGAAATGTTTTTAATGCTTGTGCAAATGATAGAATAGCTCAAGACCAAGGCAATGAATGCAAGAGAAATGTTTTTAATGCTTGTGCAAATGATAGAATAGCTCAAGACCAAGTTTTTGTGGAAGAGGAGTGGAAGTATTTATAATTGCAAAAAAGCATATTTTCAACGGCTAGTTTTTGGAGCAGGTAGGCATTGCTAGTCAACTGATACTTAGTCGACAACAACTTTGGACCCACTAGAATTAGAAACCGACCCTACCGGTTGACTAGAACCCTTGTTACTAGCACAAATAACCAATGTTAAAAAATCAAATTAGAAGGATAACACAATCTGACCTTATAATACTTCGAGGAGGTCTTTGAACTTTCATGACAACTTAAAGTCACATCAGCCTCCAACCATTCATTCATTAATTATAGCACATGTAAATAAATCTATATACATGTGTTTGAAAATATATTAAAAAAATGAAAAATGTGTTAAAAAAAAACCACCGCCTATGTTGTAAAATATCATGGGAGGAAAATATTTTAGTCCCTAAGTTTTGAATAAATTTTTAAATAGGTCCCTCAACTATAAAAATATCTTTTTAATCCCTCAAGTTAATAAATAATTATCAAAATTAATAGTCAACCATTAAAAAAATTCCAAAATACCCTTGAGCAACTTTTATAAATATATTTACCAAAAATCTAATGGTAAATGGTATGTTTTTCACTTTTATTGAATAGTAGGTTCAAGGATCAATTCTTGCTAAATGCACGCTGTAATCAGCCTTTGGCTTTCATTGAAGTTAAAAAAAAAAAACTTTTATATATATTTGATCCAGTGTTTAGTAGCATCGTAAAATAAGTTAACTGAAAAATATTTTTCAGTCAATAAAATACCTTAGTTATAATGAAAGAAAATGTTTTCAGTGGTCAAGAAAACGAAAATATTTTGACAAAAACTTCCTCTCTTTTTCTTCCATTAGAGTCCCCCTTCCCCCACTCCCACCCTCAACCCTAACCCCACCTTACCCCTACCCCTTTGGAAAATAAAAAATTAAAAAAATTATTCCACTTACTCTTTAAATGATTTTTTTAAAGAGTGTTTAAAAACTTAATTTTTAATTTTTAATTTTTTTAAAGAAGTAGGTGTGGGGGAGGGGTGGAGGTGCGGGGGATGTAGGCCTAGTGAAAGAAAAAGAGAGGGAGCTATAATGCGAAAAATCTTTTCGTCTTCTTGGTCACTGAAAAATATTTTCCTTCATTTTTAACTAAAGTTTTTTTATTGATCAAAAAATATTTTACAATTGACTTATTTCTTGGATTACCAAACACCTTAAAATCAAAAAATTACTTTTCAGAAAAATATTTTCCAGCAAACATATGGAGTTCAAATATATATAAAAGTTGCTCAAAGATATTTTGTAATTTTCCAACAAGTCAAATGGTTGAGTATTAATTTTGATAATTACTTATTAACTTGAGAGGCTGAAAAAAATACTTTTCATAAAGGACATGAGAATTAACAACCACCAAAGACGTTCATAAAGGCGTCAATACCACTACAGAGACTTCACCAATCGTAAATTTTTCCTGATAAGGTTCATGCGTGCACGTGAAATATGTGTATGGGCTGCAAGTTGTGCTTGATTATCATCTGCCACAGCCCCGTTAAATCATTTCGACACAAAGACAGAATCAAAGTTAAGAAGTGCATGTTTTTATCTTAAAAATGATGGATGTTAATTGGGATTATCGGACAACTCAATTAGTTGAGATTACTTTTTTTATATGTGAGGTCCTAGGTTCAAATTGCGTAGAAGTGGGGTTCAAACAAAAAAAAAAGTAAAATGCATTTTATCTCTTTATGTTTTGTGAAAGTCGCATAAAGTTGTCAGTGTTTTCAAAACTCGCTGATAAACCGCTATGATTTGGAAAACGTTGCACATTAGCCTTTGTCGTTAGTTTTTTTATTAAAGTTAATGGAGAAAATAAAAACACACCTAAAATGTTTGACTTATTAATAACGAAAAAACTCAAGTAAATTTGTACAAATTCCTCCCTCTGATTTGCAAATTAGTGCAAATTTCCCTCTCGGATTTGAAAAACAGTGCAAAATCCCCCTCTGGTTCCCACATCCATTAATTTTAATAGAAAAATTAACGGCACAAAATAATGTACAATGTTTTTTAAATCACAGGAGTTTATCAGTAAGTTTTGAAAACACAAGAAATTTTATGGGACTTTCACAAAACAAAGGGGTAAAATTCATTTTTACTGAAAAAAAGAAAAAATGTTAACCGTATTTTTCATGATTTTATACTTAAGGTTTAAAAACTTATAATTTATTAATGATGGAGAATTATATCTTACAGCGAACATACATTCTTATGTCAGACAAAGATTGAAGAAACAGATTTGAGCAAGAGAATTGATACAGGAGAAACAAAATCATATATACATATCATAGATATGAAAGTTGACATGTAGAATATAGTAGAGAGGAGATATGGAGGAATAGAGCTAGCCGTGAACAAAGATAATTGACAAATGTTTGATTGAACGCGATTTCATTATTTCATCCTAATGTAGTAATATACCAAGGAAGGGAAGTATTCCGTGCTAGACCCGTTTCCTAGTAATTCCTATTGAAGTAGGGCCAGCACCACAGGTTGCAAAGGAATCATTTCTTGCTCCGGTTATATGGAGACGAATTCATCAGCCTGCATGCGTAGATGCCAATAGTATTTAGCATTTTATTACTGATTAAAAACTTATTATTGTCGAGGACACAAACATCAAGCACAATGGAAACAGACACAATAACGGACAAGATTTTAACGTGGTTCAGCCTTCTATATAGCTAGCTTAGCTATGTCCATGATCCCTCTGATGTAAATTAAGTATTTATTTGAGTAACATATATAGTTACAATTTTTTATATGAGCGAAAAACTATAAGAAAGCCCTTGTTAACATTGCTTCATGCACCAAATTAAAAGGCTAAACCCTTCCCAAATGATTTTTTTTTAAAGAAAAAAACACAAAAGACCTCTTCTAATGCAAATATATCTCTTAAGAAACAATTAGTCAATGGGAAGAGTAGTCCAAAATCTTATTAAGTGACATTAAATTTTACGAACTTTTTATGTGAGATGAATAACAATCTAGCATACCTTTCCTTGCGCTTCTGCAGAAACTGAGACAAGGATGCTTTAGGGGGTTGTGGGATGGTTGAACCGAAACTGACTAGAGTGTTTGAAATGCCTAAGGCCTTAGACGCCTTGGTCTCAACCCCATCTCCAGCTGCATGTTTGAAAACAGGTGCCTCAACTTGAAGTTTCGGCATCGCAACGGTGGAGCTAGTACAAGCATTTTCAGTCAAGATCATAATAGCTTGAGCCTAGATTTCAATTTTCAACACCAGAAAAAAAAAATGAAAAGAAGAAAAAGATATTCCATTATAATAAACATATTTACTACTTAAATGAGACTTAGAACTCCCCAAAAAAAAAAAAAGATAAATTATCGAAAATATTCTTACAACCCTCTTTATTTTCGAAAATATGACATATGTGAGGGGTTATGAGAAAGTTCCAAAACAAAATCTGACATATTTTGAATAAATCATGAAGGTTCAACTCTTTTTATCCAAAAAAAAAAAAAGAAATGTTTATTTTTTATTTTTTATTTTCCCGAGAAAGAGGGGAAAGAACGGAATGGACCTTCTCAGGCGAGATGTCATTATAGACATACACTTTTCCGGCATAAAAGATGGTCAATTGAGCAGGAGTTCCAGATGCCTTCTGACAATTACACCTGAGATATTTAGATCAAATGAGTGTGACAAAGAACTGATTTATCATTTATTCTTAATTCTTAGAGGAAATATATCTTAATAAATTACGTATTATGCAGTCGTTATAGTCAGTATTATGTTGGAACAATAAATTTTCATGCTTGCACAAAATGAAGATTGCCAATACCTTGGATGATCAGTTGCCCCAGACACAAAACCATTGGAGGGAAGATTTGAATAAGTTGCAACACTTGGCATCCCTCTAAGAAACTGTTGTTCAATTGTAGCTCCTGTAAAGTTCTGAGCAGCACCGGCAAAATGAGGCTTGAAGAATTAATAGGTTGCCTATAGAGTATTGATGCATCGTAACATCATCGGGAAGATGTCGTGATGAATGCATAGTTTGTATTTGGTTCCGTGACTAATCAGTAACTATTAGTGACTGATTTCATCGATCACTAATTTTTAGTAACTAATGCCTTTTTTTTTTTTTTTTTTTTAGGGGTCGTATGATCTATGCTGTCAATATATATAATAAATATTATTGCTCAATCTCATACAAAATAATATCGTACTAGGGTACCGCAATGAGCTTTTTAAGAAGGAAATTCAAAGGGATGGTGCGTATAATCTTTAAAAAGTTATCGTCAGTTGATTCTACTATATCCACTAAAGCATCTGGAACTTTTGAATCCAATAACATGTCTTAATCTGAAATTCTGAATCTATCCAAACTTTTACAATAACTTCCTTGAACTATCGAATTAACCAAATAAACTCTTTGAAGATCAACACGCAGACTGATACTTGTACCTAGTCGGACATAAGGGTACAAATTTAATGATACCATATTAAGAGTTACTAGGCTGTCATAATTAATTAATTAGTACTAAGTGAAGTAGTCTGAGCTTCAATTTAGAGTTTTTATTTTTACTTTTTTTTTTAAAAAAATTTTTATGTAGAAGAAACTAACTATATATTCTAACAGGGAAACTTAAAGCTCCCTCATTTAGTCACGCCTAAGTAGCCTGGAAATGCTCAGTTGCTATTTGCAATTAGATACGAGTAACAGAAGCAAACCTGTAACCCAGCTGACAGACTTTTGTTGTTATCATATGCATCTCCAGAAGACATAGCGATGAATCTTTGATCCTCAGATATTAAATTAGATATGTTCTTGAGAAGGTACTATATACATTCAAAACGTACATATACGGTGAAGATGATGATGTCGGAGTTCAAGCCACTTGTTTTCTTACTACCAATAAACATGTGTTCTTTTCCTCCAGGTCACTATCATACATGTGTTCAACTTTTCAAACGAAAACTAACACCCAAGGCACCTGTTTTCCACTATCAATAAACATGTGTTTTTTTTGCCCTGGTTAATATCATACACGTGCTTGACTTTTTCAATGAAGGCTACCCAATTTGACTTATGGTTCATCAACCTCCTCTTTTCATTTCACGAATTGGGAAGCGAGAAAGAAGTCGTGGGGGGTGTTATTATAAAAAATAAATAATGACGTTACACGACACGTGTACAGGACATGCAAGTAAAACGGGCTAAGGTAGTATCACACGTGCCTAACAGAGGTGGTGATGTGGCATGATCAAGTATGAAGATTGGCATATTCCGGGATAAAGAGGCGGGATCTGGGGCTCAAAGGCTCCGGAGATTGGAATCCTAAGCTCCATGACTGAAAGCATCAGTAGGTCCCAATGTAACATTCACAGGCTTAAAGGAAGATTGAAGACTCGAGCTGAGACAATTGACAAAAGTATGGGCATTTAGTAGGGTCATCAAGTTTTGGCAAGTCATACCAACAAACATGGGCAAAAGACGTGGAACTAGTTTAGGCAATTACCACTTGTTACATGGCTATGACTACTATAAAAAAATAAAAAAAAATAAAAATGAAAAGAAAACAAGGATAGGACAAGGATCCCACAATCAAACTAGTAAACGTCTTGCTTCAAATTTCTTTCCTTAGTATAACTTAGATTAGCCTAAATTATATACAACTTAGTGTGACTTAGAATAGACTTACTTCACTTTTCTAGTGCAACTTTATTTTGCTATAGCTTAATTAGTAAAGGCACTTATAGCTGTAAAAGATCAAGCCTGAATTCGTTGTGCAATGGAGTTTTTAATGGTTTACAACTCTTGCTTCTTTTTTAGTGCATTATTTCTTAGTCACATTCTTTACGTTCATAACAATTCAATCAGTGAGAAATATGAGAATAAAAGATTTAAAATGCACACGACTTCTCATAGGAACTTGAAACTTGTTTGAGATAGATCTTTAGCTCTTCGAAAATATCTTGATAAAGTCAGGGCCCAAAATTGGAGTCTAATGTTTGCAATTTTGTGTGGTTAATTGCCTATTTTTTATTGGGTTTTTAAGTGCTTTTGTATGCAGAAGTCACTTTTATTAGGTGCCATAAATGTTTAGTGTGTCCATTTTGCAATTACGTTTAAATTCCTCTTTTAATTCTTTTTAATTCTTATTTTCTATGCTCTTAGCTGGCCATCCTTGCATTTTAGTTTGTGTTTCGAGTCCTTGAATAGTTATTTTAGTGGTTATTTTATTTTTATCTTTTCATTCTCTATTTTATTTAGTTGCTTTAAGTGTTTTAGTGTCTTGATTATCGTATTTTTAGTTCTTTTGCATTTAGAATTAATCTATTTCTTTTTAATATAAAAATGTCAATGAATTTAGTATTACTTTGTACTGATATTTCTCTTTTCTATTATTCTTTTTAGCTTTAGTTCTTTTTATATTGTTGTTATCATCATTATAATTGTTGCCGTTGTTTATTTTTAATATTAGTATTAGTATTATTTCTGTTATTATAATTATTCATTTGATTAAGTGAAGTTTTTTTAATATTATTTGAGTTTTATTTTATTTTATGTGTGTTTCGTTTTAGAAAACAAGACGAAAGCCTGCACGGCCCACAGCAGATCACTAAATAACCAGCTCCATGTCGCAAATCAAACCACTAGGCCTTTCATTTGATCCCATCGAGCACACCCCATGGACCACACTTCAATTCGGTCCACCTCAAATGTAAATCAGCCTTGAATGGCAAATTATACCCAGCTTCCTTATTAAGGTGGTCCTACACGTGTTATACTCCCTCATTAAATAAACACATACTTTAAAAAAAAAATAGATTTATTGCAAAATAAATTTGAATTACATTTCACACGCAGAAACACACATTCAAACACATACTCACACACAAACAATGGCCTTCCTTTTCACACTGGCGTTGTCTTCGGCAACCTCTCGTCACACCAATAACACCAAAAGATTCTCTTTCCTCTCGCGATTCTAATGGTATGCTCCTCACACTCCATGGTTGCTTCCAACAACAATCACCGTTTAAGCTCGCAACACCATCTTTAAGCCACCACTCTCTGCGTGACAACCACCAAGAGCTTCCTCTCATTGATGCCATTCAATCGACACCCTTCATGCACATTTGGCCATCTCCAACGCAAAACACCATAAACACAATGTTGAGTTTTTTCTCCTCTGCTAGCTACAAACAACAACAACAACCTCGTATTTCTTTCTCCTCTCTTGATGATGGCTCTATTTCATGCCGGTGGCTTTTTCCATGGTTTGACAGCTTCAACATGTTTTACGGCTATCGTGGCTTTCAAACGTTTAACTCAAGTCTACTGATTTGGACCGTAAGATCGTGAGATTAATCTAATGAACAAATGTATGTAAACTGGTGAACAAATATATATTAACTGGTGAATAAACATATATGTTTGTATTTGTGTGTTTGTTATGTGTGAGAGTAGTGAACAAATAGTTATGGGGTAATGAACAAATAGATGTGAAATAGTGAACAAATAAATGTGTATTTATTTGTGTGTCTATGTGTGTGAGAGTAATAGTGCATACTGTTCACACAATAGTAGATGCATAGTGCTTCTGTGGAGCATTGTGCTAAAGGACCATGATATAAGGTCCCGCCTTGCCCAGCTAAAGCCCCGGGCCCCATCAAATGCATTACAACATCCCATAACACAGGCCCATTGGCCCATCAGGAGAACTCCTCAATTCAGCCCATATGAGCTTGGCAATCCACAAAGCACACGTGTGGCCCACAATCTCCAACAACCCACTAAAAAATTAAAGCACTACCCAAGAGCCCAAACTCAGCAGCTTCCCAAGCCCAGGCACGGACCAAATAAAAAAACCAAACACCTTTTTTTTTTTAAATCAGCCCACGACACCCCACATAGCAAAAACGAAACGAGACTTATCCTCCACATGATTAACATAGACTCCACACTAGTGCTGTGCTTTTTTATATGCTTAGGTTTAACTTTTAATTAGGGACTAAATTTCTACAGGGTTTCTTGGAGAAATATTGAAGATTTTAGGGGTAAAACTTGGAGAAAAAAGGGAGTTGAGCACAAAAGAAAAGTAAAGCGGGAAAGATTTTTAGGGTTTCTTGGAGAAATCTTGAAGATTTTAGGGGTAAAACTTGGAGAAAAAAGGGAGTTAAGCACAAAATAGAAGTAAAGCGGGAAAGATTTTTAGATTTGTAATATGAACTTTAAAATATATTATTAATGTCTTAGAGCTTAAATTTTAGTTCGATTTGTGTTTGAACATGCGCGAATACGAGCCTTGGAGTATCATAAAGAGTTTTGTGTGCTTTTGTTAGAAAAAGTCACATGGAGAGAGTTTAGATTTTATTAGTTCATAAAATCATATGTGAGGGTTTTTTTGTTAAAGTCTTGTTCTAAAAAACCTGTAACTCTATTATTAATTTGTTAACATAGTAGATTTTATCTCAGATAGGATCATGAACATAGGTAGAGCAGTAAAGGGTCGAACTACATTAAAAATATCGGATTTTCTTTATGTGTGTTTTTGCTATGCTTTTATGAATATGTTTATCTGTATGTCCTCGATTTTTCCCGACACTATTGTCATCAAGCATCGAGCTATGCTCTTTCTTCTCTCACCCCTTTCTAACGTTGCTCTAACGCGAAAAATGGTCATTTGACAAGTTGCTTTGATACGATCGACGGAAAAAGGACTTTGGGTGCGTTTGCTACTTTTTAAAAATACACGTGTATTGTGAACTAGTTTCGAAGGTATAATTACTACTAGTAGCACTAAGTTTAAACACAAGAGGGTATTTTACCAAAAAAATTCCATGATTAATATTGCTAATTTTCCCCAACAGCAAGAACTTGAAATGGTGAGGTGATACACCAGGACAAGTTCTCGATAATATTTTCAATGATGTGCGAGCTAAAATTATATTTCGAAGAAAACTCATATCAGATTTAGCAAATAGGTATTTTTTTTTTTTGGTAAAAAATGGAGGATGGATGACATACTTTATGGCTTTTGCTTTTTTCGCTTGATGTAGTTTTCGTACTCTTTTAGCCATTTACTAAAATCTTACTAATTCTAACAGAAAAAGAAGAAAATGGAGATTTTTTTTTTTTAAAACAAATCTCCCTCCCTAATCCAACCTCTTGTCTCTCATGGATTTGAAATCAAGACTTCACATAGAGAAGACAGTCTCGACCACTCAAGCTTTCAATGCAAGCAATACTGAAATAAGGGCGAACGACGATGGCTGATCATGCATGGTCCCCTTGACCACTTTCTCTCCCAGCTCCACACCCACGCACACAGAAAAGGAAAGGAAAAGGAATAATATCATGCATGGTCCATTCATTGTGGTCTTTTCAGTGATGGCCCTTTGCACGTAAGAATTTCTCGTCTCCAGAATTGAGATTGCGACGCTCGACGTGCTGCAACTGTTGACAGACAAAGACGTAGAGACGAGGACAATAAACATAATAAGCTGATTGGTCCATAGGCTTATACAAAAAGCAAGCAATAAGTTCACGAGGCCAGTGGCAGTATAGATATTTCCACTCTCTGGTTGATGCGAAATTAACTTTAGCAGACACACTTTTTCTTCTTGTCCCTGATGAAGAAAAAGCAGTGGCTCCTAGATGATATTAACCAAGGGCTGGGCTATTTCGTGGAGTATTTTTCTTTTAATTATTATTATCCCCCACTCATAATCTAACCCGTCTCCCATGAAACTTAAACTAAGTTATCATTTTTAAGGAAAGTAGTCTCAACTAATTAAACTACTTCTTTAATCGGAGTTAATTTTATTTTATTAGAATTATCGTAGATGTTATTCTAATTTTTTTTTAAAAAATATGTGTGATTTTTAAAGTAGTTTTAGACTAAAACAAGAAAAGGTTATTCATAGTTTATGTCGAAATTTTTAAAACACATTTCATTCCGATGAGAATTTTGAGTTATGCAGCGTGATACTATTAAGACTTATGCCTGCCCTTCAATCGTAAAAGTAGCAAAATGGATAACATATTCCATTACCCCATTGGTATATTTCTATATTTTTTAGTTAGAAATACCCTATTGGTATTGGAAATGCCTTATGATCCCCAATTCACCATAAACGATTTTGAGAATTTCTTTTTAAGACGAGAAAAGTTTTACTTTGAAGTAGGAACTAGGAAGGATATGATTGGATATTGATTTCTTACAATTAAACTTCTTTAATTTGATATGAGAGGATTCTGTACTGAAATATGCCCCTAATTTTATACTTAATTAATTTAGAGCATGTATTGATACACTTTACTATATTATAAGATTTATAACTATTAACAACCTCATCAATTGTTCTTTCATTAAATCATTTTTAAATGAGTAATAATAAGATTTAGGACCTGTTTGGATTGACTTTTTGTAAGAAAAATTATTTTTTTCTTAAAAAAGTTACATTAAATTTGTAATAACTATTTGGTTTAGCTTTCCAAAAAACTGAAACTCTGAAAAAAAAACTCAAATACAACTTTTTTAATAAGTCAGAATTTTCAGTTAAAAAAAACTATTTTTAAAAAAAAAATTATTTTAAAAAATTGTTAAAAAAGTACTTTAAAAAAAAATTCCAAACGGAACCCTTAAATTCAACTCACCTTTTCCCGAGAATTTTCGTGCTTAATTATTTTATTTAAAAATTTAAATTTACTAAAAAGAATATTATTATATTATTTAATATTTTTGACTTATCAGTATTCAGTCGTGAATTGAATCATTGGCTCATTGCTCGTACGTGTTTTCTTCATTTCTTTTCTGTCAAGTCATTGCTTGTATGCGTGAATTCTTTGTCATTAAACAGAAGTTCCATTAAGGGGGGGGGGGGGGGGAGGGAAAGGTTCCACTTAATGGTGGAGCGGTTTCGAAACACATTGGCCCACCAAATAAAATGTTCTGTTATCCTCTACTAATAGCACCAATCGAAGTTTTTGACCTAAAAAAAAAAAAGAAAAAAGAAAGCACCAATCGAAGTGCGTAATTCGTAAGAAAAGTTTGTTTACTCAAAATGGACGTGAGAATTGGCCAACACCAAACGTTCATGAAAAGGTCATCAGCCACCAGAAAAAAAAAAAAATAATTCAAGAATCCTGTGATTATTATCTTGATAAGATCCATATTTGCACGTGAAATTTGTGTACATACTACAATAGAAGTGTCTGGAGACGAATGAGACTATTTGTGTAGCAAAATAATTTGATAGGGAAAAGTATTTGTCTTAAAAGTAAGATATATTTTGATATTTTATTATTACGTTGAAAAATGTTTTCAACAAAAGAAAGAGAGGGACGAAAAGAGTGTAAAGTAACAAATATTGTTTGGAAGTATTAAGAGTTTTTGGCCTTTTTTTTTTCTTTAAAAAAAAGAGGCTAAGCTAATAAATTAAATGACAACAAGTCTTTCAGAATAGACTTTTCGCAAGTCTTTTCCAAGTATTCCTCTAAAATCTTCTGGTGGATCATGGAGTTTGTGACTTCTAACCATAAGTGTGAGGCCAAAATTCGCAATCCAGTCTATACTTTTATTCACTTCACTGTATATATATATTTCAAAGTGTATTCCCTATTGCGTTTCATTCTCCTTTTGGATTCTTCAATAATTGGGAGTATCACCCCCTCCTAATCTTGAGCGCTTTATAACCCAATTATCTAAGAGTTGAGAATTAGTTTCAATTTCCAAAACTTGGCCCATTCCCTCTGAAAGGCTTAATCCTTCAAGAAGTGCCTTCGCCTCAGTTGGATGATGTCCCAAATTAATAGCAAACCCTATAATCCATGTACCTTGTTTTTGGCTTTGCTTATACGTTAATAAAATCTAATTATAAGCATAAAAATAAATTTGATAGTTTTGATAATTTTTACTTATACACAAGTAAAAGTAACTTATAAATAACTTATTTTGACCTTTCAAAAAAAGACATCATTTAAAAACTTAAAATATTAGAACAAAACTAACATAAAAATCACCACAAAATTAACACAGACACACAAAAATTGGCATATATCCACACACTTAGATGCACACTCATATACGGGTCAGGATACCACACACCCTAAGCTATGTGCACTAACATAATATTGTGTACCCGTTTACAACCTTTATATTATATGTTCACAATTTTGTTACTATATGTTCACAACATTTAATGTTTACAAATTTCAAGTTATATGGTTACAATTTTAACACTTTATATTCAAAATTTTTAATTATTCATAATTTACTTATTTATTGCTCTTATATTATATGTTCAAAGGTTTTATATTATATGTTCATAATAATAAGTTACCTATATATGGCTCTTTAAAGTATATTTACAATATATAAATAATATGTTCACAACCAGTGAGTAGTATATTCACAATCTATGAACAGTTTTGAAGCTCGAAATTGGAGGTGTTACCGGTATTCGATCACTGATCGGATTCTTGTGTTGTGTTCGTCAGTATGAGCAGAGTGAACTCGTTAAATTTCATGTTATTTCAACAGCCGAATTTTGAGATCTATTGAGCAGTGCAACATGCATTTTCGTGTGTACCATAATATGGTTATATGGGCCGGATTGTAAGATCTATTGAGCGATGAATATGTACCTTTTTGTGTATCATAATTTGGGTGTATAATATAATTTGCGCTCATATACACAAACACAATCATACACGCTTTCAAAGACATATATATACATACTCTTTCTCATGCATATACAGACTCTCTCTTACACTCACACACACATGCACATCTCGACATTAGAAGAGTGAAAGAAGGATTCAAAATTGGGAAATTTTTAGTATTTCTGAATAAATAGCTCTGTACAAGGTGTTCTCTTTATATAGAAGTCTAGCTATCATATACAGGCTAATCAAAGTTAGTGGGAACTGCCTAATCACGCCTAATTGTACTCACCTCCTCCTCCTCAAGGTGGTAGAAAGGACACTAACTTGAGTTTATTGACCAAGTCCATATGTCACACTAAAGAATGAATATGCTAAAGATATATGCTGATTGATCAAGGGAAGGAATATAGTGAAAATGGGTAGTGTCACTCGCAACATGCTAGCAGATGAAATGACAATCAAACTCAATGTGACATGTTCGTTCATGGAAAACATCATTTTTGGGCAAATTTGAATAGCACTCTAATGGTCACAGTGAATCACAATAGTCGAATCTTACGTCACTCTCATATCATTTAGTAATCATCTAAGCCAAATAACCTCCTGGGT
Source organism: Cordia subcordata (assembly GCA_028554755.1). NCBI lineage: Eukaryota > Viridiplantae > Streptophyta > Magnoliopsida > Boraginales > Cordiaceae > Cordia > Cordia subcordata. Next base: position 14,601,356 of record JAPTOF010000005.1, on the reverse strand, counting down.
CTGTACTAGAAGAACCACAATAGTTTGTTTTTTACTTCTCTATACGATAAGAGAGGTACCAAGAAGGAAACATTTACAAGTCCTAGAGCGATGATTAATTACTAGGATCCCATGCCCAATGAGCATTAGAATATCCATGGACCAAGGGAGATTGTGCAGAAAAAAAATAAACCGTGAAAAAATGTACCTTTGATATACCTCAGGATACGGAGAACAGTTGTGTAATGGGTGGTTCGAGAAGTCGACATAAACTAACTTACCACATGAATGACATAAGAAATATCAGAGCAAGTAACATTGAAATAGATGAGACTTTCAACTAAGTGTTGGTATAAAGTAGAATCTAGAGGTGGTGTGCTATCAATAGAAGTGCGCCGAACTAATGGTTAAGAGGAGTAGATGCAATTTTGTTATCAGTAAGACTAACCCAAGCTAAGAGATCAAAAAAGTACTTCGCTTGTGTAAGATAATAATTTGTAGCATCAGTGGAGACCTCCAAGAAATAACTGAGATTCTCCAAATCCTTTATCTTAAAATTTTTGCCAAGAAACTATTTTAGATCAGAAATGCTAGAGAAATCACTACCCGCAATAATCATATCATCCACATAGAGTAGAAGTATAACAATACCAGAGGCAGAGTGGCGAATGAATAAGGCTGAGTCATAGTTACTTGAAGTAAAACTGAACTCACCAATAATTGAAGTGAACTTGTTACACTAAGCCTTGAGTGCCTGTTTGAGACCATAGAGAGCCTTATGCAACTGACATATCTGATGTGGAGAGTGATGATACCCTGGGGAAGGTGTTGATTGTGGCCTTTATTCTTGGGCAGCGACAAAAGCAAATTGCTTTATTAGCAAGTTACCTTATTAATTTATTACCATAATAGCATATAATTAATATGTTGCCTTATTTGAGTAGTTTACTGTTTAGGAAACTTGTGTATTATAAATAGAGGCTAGCATATTATATTATATATGAGAGAGATACTAAAATGAGGAGTTTTGTAATATTCGCTGATCAATAATGAGATTGTTCTCCGCTGTCTGTGGACGTAGGTTTTAAGGCCGAATCACGTAATTCTCTCGTGTCTTTTTCTTTTTGTGTTCTTCGTTTATGCGTGTTTTTTTCCCTAACAAAAGGCTTCATATAGACTTTTTCGGCTACGTCATCATTAAGAAAGGGGTTTTCTACATCCATCTAAAATAAGGGCCGTTGACAACCTACAACAATAGCAGTAAGACTCCATAGTGATGTAAGTCATCCAACTGGGGCAAAAGTGTCTTCATAATCAATCCCATACTCTTGACCGAACTCCTTTGCTACTAACCAAGTCTTGTAGCGCTCAACAAAACCATTATAATGAGTCTTGATCTTGTAAACCCATTTACATCCCATGACAATCTTCCTGGGTGAAAGATCTGCTAAATCCCAAGTATGTTTGGTCTCCAAAGCCTACAATTTTCCAACAATAACTTGTTGCTTAAGGGGATCAGTACTAACTCGACAATAACTTTGAGGCTCATGTAGAGAGAGAACAGTGAAAAAGCAATTAACTTTATGATCCTCACAACTTGGAGCATCCTTTATTAGTTAAATGTGTTGCAAGTAGAAATTCTTACAGGCAATCAAAATTTGCTCCATTGTTCTTCCACACAGCACTTTATCATAATTAGGCTAAAAGGAGCGCATGGATCTTTCAAGGATATGTCGTATGAGGACCAATTAGTTAGCAGGATTACAAGATGTTCCTCGTGTAAGTACTAAATGAGTAAAAGTTAAGAGATTACAGCGAACCTTTAGTCAATATTATTACAAGAGAATAACATGTCTAGCTTACAGCTAAACAACAGCAAAACTTCATTGTTTACTGCTTTAAATTGCCCTATTAGTTTTATGGTACTTCAACAACAATTTCAAGTTGATTCTCGGATACTGGGGCTAGTTTCCTTGTGAGTAGGCATTGGACTATAGCCCAGCAGAAGAGGTTGCTGAGGAATCACCAAAGTTGGATTCTGGATTGGTGTTTTCAGCCGGTTTCTTGCCAAAATGATAGGGGGACGAGCTCATTACCCTGCATGCAGAGATGAGACATAAATTTTACATTTCATCAAGTTCAAGTATACTGTAAATCCACCTTCTGTGCTTTATCAAGTTTGAGTATACTCGAAATCAGCACCACCCTTAAAAGATACACGACCAAACTAGGTTCCAGATATAAAGTTGTATAGAAGTTTAAACATGCTTATGGAGAAGTCGCTATTTTCAGGGTAATTAGTTTGGCTTGAACAACCCCCACTCCCAAAGAAAGAAAAACCAAGAAAATAGGAAAGTGGATGAAAATTCCCCATTAGTGGTAATAGTGTTAGTACTTTCTGAATTAAAAAAAAAAAAACCATCATGTGGTATTAGAAATGAAAAGAAGAGACAAAATAATTAAACACTTTACCTCTCCTTGCGCTTCTCTAGAAATCTAGCCAGGGATGCTTTGCGAGCCTGAGGAATGGCTGCAACAAAATCATAGTTTTAAGCAGAGTATAAATTATTCGACTGATTATTAAAAATGTTTGCTGCAGCTGTACAAGGGATTGCATCTATTAACTGCAGCTTCTAATATTTATAATTTTGACCAAAGCCTATAATGGTGGCTAAATGTTTTTATCTCCAACTCTACAATGGAAGCTGCTCTTCAGAAACATATTTATAGGCTTAAAATGGATGAAGCAAAGAGAACAATAATAAATGGCATAATGCAGAAGACTTCCAATAAAGAATGATTCTAATAATTTAGTAAAAGATAATCAACAAAAATCCAACATGCAGAACTCCCATCATTTGGTAATCCCTAGAATAAAGTCCAGCAAATATATCACCAACAGATCCAGCGATCAGGTCCCTAAATTATAAACACAAAGAGATTTGCAATGCTCAAGGATTAACAAAAGCAAAACCAACCAAAGTCTCAGGGCCAAATATCAATGTCTAATCATAGATTGATACCAGAACTATAATTTCAAGAATTAACAGATGGAGTCCATACCAGATGGCGTAATGGTACTTGCAGGAGCAGGTCCTAGTGAATTCATTGTTTTTGGAGTCTCCACTTTGCTCACAAGACTGTTTGAAATGCCTATGGATTTTGATGCCTTTGTCTCGTCATTATCTTTACAGACAAGACCAGACTGACCAACGGGATGTGAAGAAACAGATACAGGGCTCAAGAGGGCTGGGAAGGGTGGCGTATTCATGGTTTTGTTCGTAAAAGTGCCATCTCCAGCAGCAACTCTGGAAGCAGGGGTCTGAACTTGAACTCTTTGTGGGGCATCGTTGCAGATACACCCGTTCCCAGCTAAAAACATAATTGCTTCAGCCTGGATATGAACCCCAAAAAGAAAAGGCCAAAAGGAAAATGTTATTCATCATATACTCATCCAAGTGAGGGAGACTTGAAGATACAATATTTAATAAGAAAAAGGGAGGATAGAAAGAACCTTCTCAGGGGAGATGCCATCATAGACATTCACTGTTCCCGCATAAAAGATGGTTAATTGAGCAGGAGCTGCAGAAGCCTTAGATTGAAACCTAGGATAATTTGGAAGAAAGTATGACAAAGCTTTACTTTCAGTTAACATTAATTGTTAACTAACATGTGAAACATCTATAGTTACACTTTTTATGCAATCTAAAAGGTGAAAAAGACAATGTCATGATTGTTACATGAGCTTGCAAACTATAACATGCACAAAAGCATTGCAATTCTTGCATTGAAAAAGTTGACAGTTACCGTGGATCAGTTGTCCCAGCCACAAAACCACTAGAAGGAAGAAATAACTGTGGAGTTGTAACGGGAATCCCTCCCAGAAACTGCTGTTTCATGGTAGCCGCAGCAAAGTTCTGACCAGCACCAGCAAAATGATTCTTGAAGAATGGGTTGCCCATACAGTATGGAAGCATCTTAGCATCATGGGAAAGATGTGATGAATGCAGAGTCTGTTGCATAAAAGATGCTGTCAATATAAAATAATAATTGTTGCTCAATCTCATACAAATTATATTTTATCAGGTAGCAGTGAGCATTTCAGAGAGAAGCCAAAATATATGGAGCACAGAATTCAAAAATAAACTATCATCACTTGTTTCTACACTGGAAGAATACTTATTCCTGGAAGAAGACTACATTTAATCAAGAAACAGAACTTTAACTTAACTGAAATGAACTTATTCATAAGCTGACTTAATACGAATCTATCCAAATTTTACAATAACTTCATTCACTTATGAAACCAAATAAAGTCACCAAAGAGATGGAAAACTTAAGCCTCCTCATTTATTCATGGTAAATAGCTGGAACTGATCAGCTGCTAGTTGAAATCAGATGAAGCAACAGAAGCAAACCTGGAATTCAGCAGACTGACGCTTGTTGTTGAGATCATATGCATGTGCCGAAGACGTAGCCATCAATCCAAAAGATCCAGGGATATCAGAAACAATTCCACGGGGTTTCGCATCTGGCACAGTGTTGAAGGACATGAAATGCGGAAGAGCAGACACCTTACTGGATGATGGCCATGGAACCCCTGATCCTGTAGCGAACCCTTTGAATCACAATAGTGGCCAAGTTAGGGTATATGCAACTAATAACTCTGATTGTCTTCTAAACCAAATAATGCATTTGCCTCATCTGGCCAACAATTATCTAACCACGCCCAGAAAATGACCCCTTTTTTTTTTTTTAATCGGTGCTGTAATTTAATCCTGCCCAAATCTAGAAATTCCAACATTTCTTGCTTCTTTCTGCAAGACAAGAGAGGGCTGCAAATAAATTTCAAAGCTTTCTTCCACGCAAATTTGGAAGCAAAATTTAACTTTTCCAGCTTCTTGTAAAAATAGATGAGCAAGATCTTCAACTACGGACCTGTTTGGATATTCTAATTGATATTAGGAAAAGCTGAAACTCTTTAAAAAAAAAAAAAAAACTCAATTTTTTCCAGAAGCAAGAAATTTGAGCTTTTTTTTGGAAAAAAAATAAAAGAACGCTTTTTTTCAAAAGTTACATAAAAAATGCTTTTTCTAAAAGCATATCCAAACTAGCCCTTATACATCAGACAAAAGTAAGATAAGCATCTTATTTTAAGGTGATTCTTATTATTATAATTGTTTTGGGTCAGATTTTGAGGTGACAGTGCACTATCAAAATCAGCAAAAACGCTATTTTGCTAGTTCCTTGAATAATGAATATGTAGGCAAGATTAATATTAGAAAAATAGGCAACAATTTAGCCCAAATGAACATCTTTTGCCTCTCCTTTCATTGCCAAAATGATTTCACAGAAAACTTTGTTTCTCCACCAGATTCACATACTCAAGCAACCACATCTTAGACACACCACCAAAAACAAAATTTAAATAAAAATAATAACTTTGCCAAGGTGTTCCTTTTTTTTTTTCCTTCTTTTTTTTATTTTTTATTTATTTAATTATTTTTTTGGTTGGGAGTTGGGGGGGGGGGGGTGTTGGGGGCGGATTGGTACCAACCTCTGTTAGCTCACAACTGACAACACTTTGCATACAGTTTACATTCCAATTCTACAAGAACATTACCCAATTAAGAAATTTGAGCTATTTTAAGCTAACCCTTCATTTATTCAACTCTGATCTTATTTAGCTAAAAACAAAAAGAGAACCAACGCACATGCATTAAAACAACCTCCACCACACATTCCAAAACAATTCAACAGCAACAAACTTCTACACAACAACAAAAGTTCCAACCTTTTTCCCCAGATAAACAAAAAATAAGAATAAAAATAAAAAAACAAACACAACCATCAACAAAATTCAAGTTTTACACCAACCCCAGATAAAAACTTCCAATCTTTGATCAAGAAAAGCTATAAAAAAAAAAAGAAAAAATCAACCAAATCCACATACATATACGGAGCACATATCTATAAAGTTATGCATGTATGTGATATATATATATATGTATGTATATATATATGTATATATACATATATATATATGTTATACACACACGTGTGTGTAGTCATGAAGATGTTGGAGAATTTGAAGTTACAATTGTCTTTGGAGCTCTCAACGACTTCTTCTTTGACAACAACCATGGAATCCTTTGAGTTGAGCCCCATGAAGTCTCTCTCCATTCTCTCAAATTTTCAAGTAAAAAATTGAATCAAATCTTTTTTGGAAAGCAGAATGAAAAATGGCTTCAGCTTTCTTTATTTCTTTCTTTCTTTCTTCTAAACCGCCAAAAGGAGAGAGAGAGAAGAGAGAGTTGCAAACTTTGCTCAGCCGAAATGCTTCCAACTGCAGCAAATAGAAGACAGAGAGAGAAAAACAGCAATATTTATTACCTGTCACTTTCTACCCACATCATCGTATATATATATGCCAGTCACCTCATATGTACTGTATTTTAGATTTTATTTATCCCCACAAACTACTTCACCATTTATCTCTTACATGACAAAATGTAATATTATTTATTTATTTATTTTATTTCTTAAGTGACAAGAAATTGTAGGTAGTTCAAATAATCGAGACTACCTTATTTACGAGTAATGGAATGACGTTTTGGCTTCAAATATCGTATGAAATGAGGTGTTGGATTAAGAGTGAGGGTTTGAAAATATATATATATATATATATATATATATATCTTTGAAGTGACAAATAAGATACAATTTATTTTTACATGTGATATTTGGAGGTACAATTACATAATATGTGAATTTAACAGATAAAAGCTGAGTTAGGAATGTACATGAATTCATAAAAGTATTTTGGGTCAAACGAAGGCCATCTTAAATTGATGGTTTTTAAAATAATTTAATATGTTATAATTTTATATTTTTAAAATCATTATAGGGAACACAGTTCACTGATTAGGGAAATAAAGCCCTTGTGGCATAAAGTTGTTCAAATATTATCCAAAGAATAATTTAAAAATCAACCTTAACTGCTCATGACCATCCAAAATGAACGTTGGTTTGTCTATTACATTGCGAGTTTAGTTTCGTAAAATTATAAATCGCACAAATCAATTTGATTAGAAAATTAAATGAAGCAAAACTACCCCATGTAGAAACCTAAATCAAATGATGATTTACATAATTTATATTGTCGATTATATTTATTTTAGCCCTTTCTTTTTCTTGCATGTGTAATTTGTTGGTCTCTTTCTTTTTCCTTCAACTTGTGCGTGTCACAGTATGTTATTTATATAGCTGTTGCCATTTTCTTTTCGTAATTTAATTTTAAGTGTTGCTGAATTGATATAATCAAAAGAGCCATTGAATAAATTTGAGAGCACTTTTTAAGCGGAGCTTCAGGTTATAATTCTTCTATATAATGGCAAGAATGCCCCTTTATTAGTTTTATATAATAATTGTCTAGTTTGACGTAGAAGATTAGGCCACGACTGAATAACGAAAAAATTAATTGGACATTAATATACTTAAACTGTTGCAAGTTATTCTTGTAAATGATCTGTAGCTAACTCATGCAAGCTAAACTTTGCATTTTTAGGTATTCATTAATTGGATTTTTTTTTAAATTTTGACCCAACCTTTGATATTGCATGCAAAAATAACCCATGTTAAGATGTGTTTTGAAAACTAATCTAATCTCGCTTTTGAAACGCGTTTGTTGTGCTCTTAGAATGCAGATCTCGCTCCTAAAATGAGGTTCTCATTTCAAGAACGCAACCGTGCTCCCAAAATGCTTGGCGTGTTCACAGAACTCTCTTAAGATTTTGGCAGCCTTTGCATAAAGAGAAAGAGAGATCAACATTAATTTTTTACTTACCTCTGATGATTTGAATTCGAAATCTAACATTTCCTTATCGAAAATTGTGAATGTAATGGTTAAAAATGAAGTTTGATCCTACTTCAAAGAGCTAAGAAGATGCGCTGATAAGCATGGAGTGCATTTAAGTCGATCTGATTAGTCCATTAAGAAGCATCACTACATAGAAATAGACAGACTCAGCTACGTGTTTAGCTAATAATTAATAGAATGGGATGGGCTTTTCATACTATGATCATCATGATTTTTTGTCTATAGAGTTCAGTTATGGTTCATAGGATTAGACATTTCAAAATATATTAATCATTGGGACTTAATTATTACACACATTAGGGAAAATATGGTTTGATTTAATTTAATATCAATATATTTAGAGTTGGTCGGTCTTGGTTCAATTTAGGCTTTTTATGGAAAAAAATCAAAATTCATCAAAAAAATTTAGAAAAACAATATAATAATTGCACAAATTAAATAGAGTTGGGTCAAAAATAATATATTTGGAGTTGGTTTGTCTTGGTTCTGGGAACATGTCATTCATTTCGGGAGTGCTGTCGCATTCTTAGAATGAGTACATCGTTCTGAGAGCTAGGGTTTCGTTCTGGGAGCAAGGCCCACATTTTGGGAGCGCGACAGATGCACTTCCAAAGCGAGATTGGGTTAGTTTTAAAAACAAATCTAAAAACAGATAATTTTTACATGAAAAATTGGATAAAGAATAAAAAGAAGCCCCATTAAATCAAATCTTGGGATTACTAGTGATGGTAATACAACTTTGGATTTACTCACAAGGAATACAATTCTTTAAATAATTCTTACTAAATATATCGAATTCTCTATTTGTAAGATATAATATCATTTCCTATATTGTCTGTTATAACTTAACTGATGCTATCCTTTTTAGTATAAAAGATTTAACAATATATAGATGAACTTTGACAATAAATTTAATTTAATTAATTATTACCTATTGAACCATCTAAATTTAAACTTATAAAATTAGACCTTTAAAGTTTTACTAGGTTAAGCTAGTTTATAAACTCATATTATTGGCTTTAAAAGATTGCCTTTTGTCAATTGAATCAACCAGGAAATTGGGTAAGATGGTAAAAGCCATTAAACACAAGACAAGTTGCATCGTTTATTTCTGAATAGACTGATCATAAGTAAGAGATTGCCAACCGGTTAATCCAGCAATCCCAGCACGTGCGACTAGTCTCACCACATTTAGCAAAAATTCACGCTCAGGTGTCAGTGGTACCACCAGGTCATACTGTATGTATGCAGTTACCGCCACGTGTCAAGGTATCAGCTCGTGAGCTTTTATAGTGATGTTCTTCACGAGGCCCAAGCCACTTGTGATATTTTTCTGAAATTTTCGATATCATAACTGCTCCAATGACGGAGGTTTATTTGGTTTTCATAACAAATAGTTATATATATATATATATATATATATATATATATATAATGAAATTAGTACTTAGATTAAAAATAAAAAAATAAAATTCTGAAAAAACTAATTTAAACATTTTTTAAAAACTTAAAAATTCTAACTTTTTAAAATATAAAAAATGCTTTTAAAGTTTAATTATTAGGTTAATCGTTACATAATTATTTTAATGAATGTGCATTCTAGATTTCTTTTCCAATTGAAAGAACCATGTGGCATAACAAGCTGGGAGAGTTAGGTTCGTTTGGATTAACTTATTAAAAAAATATATTTGTATATCATTTTTTCTAAAAATTGTTAATGTCTTTAGAAGTTCAAAATTTTGACTTTTGAAACAAAAATTTCAAAATTGAGGTTTTTTTAATAGTTTCATTTTTTAAAAAAAATTCAAACTAAAAATATGATTTTCACGAAAAAAAATGTTTCTTGTTGGAAAAAAAAATTCAATACAAATAGGTCCATACATGGCAAAACATCCGAAAGATTTTTCTATGAGAAAATAATTAAATTAATAATATAAAAATTTGATAATCTTTTGATAATGTTATAACTTGGGTTAAAAAATGTGAATTATTTACATCACGATATTAAAATTACATCATCAACAATTTATAATGGTCAGATTTCATCTATAATATTATAATGGAATGTCTTCACTTAACCCCTTGATGTATGGGGTTAGTGACAATTTGCTCCTAATTGGTAACAAGCATAAACTTATCAGTAATATTTTTTAATAGTAGTATGGTGAAAAGAATGATCACAACGCCAGAAGTTTATATTAGTAACTTTTTTAAGTTTGAAAAATGATATGTTTCGACTAAAAGTTTATTTTGAATACAAATTATGAAGGAAAAATTTAAAGTATGACTAATAGTGTTAATTTAAGGGGCTTTGACTGTTATCAATAGAGTTAAATAATTATTAATACATATGAAGGGGGTAAATTGTCACTAATTATATACGTTAGAGGAGTTAAAGTGAAAAATTCCTAGAGCAAATCCATTACGAAGGAGTAAGGACCATAAAAGTCGCTTTATTTCATCCATGCAAGCAGATATTTTATACCACGAGAAGATTGAAATTCTCGCGAGAAATTGGGCATATACCATGTGGTTTTTATTTATATATTATAAATAAAAAATTAATATTCGGTGAGATGTGACGTGCTTAGTGTTAATGCGGTTTGCGGATAAGAATAAGAAAGAGGTTTTGCCCCCAGGGGCATAGGTGAGTTGGTAAGTGGCCAGGTGATTAGGGTGGAGACACCCTGACAACGCGGGATCGAGTCCGTGTGGCGCGATCTCATTGAAATATTGCGGGTGTTCTTGGGATTTACGCCGTTGGTCCTCTCCCAGTCCCGCCACTCACGCACATCCCTCGATTTACCTCCCGCCTGGTTAAGGGGCCTCTGACCAGGTGGGAAAGGGGTTCTCCTTTGGTTAACCCTTTTAAAAAAAAAAAAAAAGAAAGAGGTTTTTGCAGAGTGGAGAAGCATGTGGAGAGGAGCAACTTGTCGTTATTGAGGGAAGACATGTTTTTGTTGAATAATAATAATAATAATAATAATAATAAATGAGGCCCGCTCATAATAATAATAAATAAATAAATAAAAAAATGAGGCCCCCTCGGTGTAATAAGGCATGTGGATTGGGTGTATTTGTCCTTGTGGTCCCGACATGTTAGCACGTGGATATTAGTTTAAAGTATGCATGCGCTGTGCTGTTGCGCAACTATAAATTGTAGCCAATTATTTAATATAAAAAATTATCATTTTTGTTATTTAAAATTCACAAAAACTAATAATTATGTATTCACAAATTTCTAACTACATATATTCAAAAGAAATTCAAAATTAAAAAAATTCAAAGCTAAGTTTTGCAAAAAAAAAATGATGGTATATTAATAGATTCAAATGAATGTTAACAAAAAAAAAAAAAAACATTAGTAGAATGTTCATAAGTTTTGAAGTATACATTCACGAGATAATAATTGAAAGATCATAACTTTAAAACTATAGGTTCACAAGAAAATAGCCAAATGTCCACAAGTCCATGACAAAGTGTTTGTAGTTTCATAATTTATTTTTTTAAACAAAGATTCATAATTATATTCTAAGCCTGTTTGAATTGACTTTTTTTTTTAGGAAAAAACAATTTTTTCTTCAAAAAGTTATATTAAATTTGCAATAATTATTTGATTGGCTTCCAAAAAAATTGAAACTCTAAAAAAAAGCTCAAATATAACTTTTTTTAGAAGGCAGAATTCTCAGCTTCTAAAAAAAAACTGTTTTTCAAAAGTTATTAAAAAATACTTTTAAAAAAGCCAATCCAAACGAGCCCTTAATCTTCACATAATCTTTTTCCTTTTTTACAGTTTTATACTTTTATGGTCATTAATTCATAAAGTATAAGTTCATAATATATCATAACTTTCACGGTTTGTTCACAACTTATTATAGAAAAAGAGTCTTATATATTAAGCTGTGCATTTTACACTTCCCAATTATTAAAATATATAGACGTCATCAACTGATAAACTATACTAATCAAGTTACAAAGCTAAGTATACAAATGCAAATGATTTTTCCTATCTGATTGATGCTACTAGTATCCTTTCTCAAGATAAACGTTTCATTAAGGACGCCTATCTCCATTTTTTGCTTGAGAAATTGTTGGGAGTGCAAGAGGCTTCATAAGAGAGTCTGCTAACTAATCTGCAGAATGTAGATGAGCAATTCGAAGAGATCCTATAGCAACCTGATTACACACAAAATGGAAGTGCACAACATTGTGTTTCATACATGAGTGAAACAATAGGTTAGCATATAACTTAATTTGTGTATCTTCAGCTTATGAAATCAAAAAATTAAATTAGAAAAATTAAAAAATAACATTTAGAAAAAAAATAAAAATAAAAATAAAACTTTAAAACTTTAAAAAAATTTAAGGATTTAAAAAATTAGAAATTAAAATTCAAAATGTAAAATAATTAGTTTTTTATTTTTAAAATTTTAATTTTTTTATAATTTCCAATTTCTATGTTTTAATTTTTAAAGTTCAAATTTTTAGTTTTTTTTTAATTTTTTAATCTTAAAATTTCATTTTTATATCTAAATTTTTAATTTTTAAACAATAAATACAGATATTTAATAAAACACATTTAATAATTAATAAGGATATTAAAAGCACATATTCTTATGGGATATATTCTAGTATAAGAAATAAGGTTACGAAATACCTAAATTACTTTCTTTTTCTATAGATCTATTTTTATAATGTATTTTATATGCACAAAAACCACTTGTTATAGCTTTGGGTTTGTTTTCTCATTTTCTTGGTCTTAACTCTTAATAGCTTTATCCTCCTCATTTGTTCAAGATATGCCTATTCTATATGTTTCAAGTGGGTGAGCAAATTGCAGCAACGAAAGTAAGGGTTGGTGATTTAGATTCGTTTAGATTGATTTTTTTAAATAAACAAATACCTTCTTGGAAAACACATCTTTTTATGGGACAAGTAATTATACGTATTGTTAATTAGTAGATCATGTAAAGTGACACAAACACACATGACATTGCTTAATAATAACAACAATTAAAAAGTAAAAAAATACAATAAAAGGCTTCAATTTTATTAGCATTGAATGTGTACCCATGCGATACATAGATTTCAAACTTATTTGCAGCATTAAGTAATAAATATTTAACATAATTTAAGAATCTCTTGCTATTTAAAAATTTTTCTTCCAAAATACTGGAAAATATATTGCCAAAATAAATAATACAAATTATTTAGATAGTTGTAAATATTTTAGTTAACATTTAAGATTTTCTTTCCAGTTAGTAATAAAAATATCCTTAAATAATTAACTTCATATAGGAAAAAATATGTTCAACTCTAATTATGCTAATTAAAATACCTTGAGCTACAAAAGTACCTTATGTCTAAGAGGGTATTTGGATTGGCTTATAAAAAAGCTATTTAAAGCACTTCTAGCTTTAAGTGGCTTTTTTTTATTGTCAACTTTAAGTAGTTACGTGTTTGAATAAAAGTTGTAGTTATAAAAATAAGTATTTACATGTTTGATTAAAGTAGGCTAAAAAGTAAGTTATATAGTTAAAATAACTATTAAGGATATTAAAATATAATTTAAAAAGGTAAATATAAGATAAAAGAGTGAAGATATTTTAGTAATAAAAATAAAAAGGTAAGGATAAGATAGTAAATGATTTGGTCAAACTTGCTTTTTTTCAACGTGCTTAAAGCCATAAAAAACAAAAGTTGGGGTTGGAGAACTTTTTATTTTCTACTTAAAGCTACTTAAAAAAGCACATTTTTAATTAAAACAAACACTTCTATTAGCTTAAATTAGACTTTAAGCAGGTTTGACTAGAAAAAAAAGCCAAACCAAACACCCTCTAAGATATATGCTTTAAGTATTATACTTACAAAAGTACCTTATGTCTGTCGATAGTGCATTCAAAGGACATATAAATTTGCATTTTAGTACATGCAACAAGAGTAACAACCCTAGCTAATATGATGTAAGCATTATCACAGCCATTGATAGTTAACCAAAATGAACGGCTAGATTAGAAATTGCTCCAGAAATACTTTAAATTATTTACAATGACGTAAGACACTTTAAATTATTTAAAATGAAAAAAAATCCTTTATATAAGATAATAGATTTTATGCAGATATTAACTTAGAATTTGCTTAGTCCATAACACAGAAACAAATCATTGAAAAATAAAAATGAACAAAAAATCATATACCAATGAACTACCATTGCTTCTTTGTAACAACAACTATCTAGTTATTTCGATTTGCTAAATAGTTTAAGATTATTAATTCTAAGTTGAATTGGTGCAAAGAGAAATAATCTAGAATCTTATATACTCAAAGTCTTGAGTTATCCACGTGCGTAATTGAATTGTTGGAATTTGTTATCTCAAATGACATAGTCCCAAAATATCTTTACTCATTAATTTCCATGTGTTTATTCTTTTTGAATTTAGCATTGACCATTTCTTTGATCCATCTGAAAGTACAGTAAGTATGACCTTTAATACATTGGATTCAAAATTTATATACAAATATATAAAGATTCTGCTAAAGGTATACATGTATTAAAGATCATAAAATATATGAACACGACAAACTAAAATACATGTACACATGACCATTCTTACAATAGGAACGAATTAGAGAAACAGCATGTAGATAAGTTTGAAAGAAGCTCGTATTCTCTTTTATAAGCTCTTTCCAACTTGCAAACACTGCCCTTATCACATTAAAATTTCAGGAAAAAAACCTAAAAGAGTAACATATATATTTCGTGACATGTTAAATACCCCAAGAAATAAGCATAAGCATTAAACATATAAATTTTAACGTCAATAGATCCTTCTTTGATACTGAATGAGAATTGCACAAATTATTAGACAACTTATTAACTGCAAAACAGTATAATATGTAATGAATTAGCGAAAAATTAAGCATTAAACATAAGCATTTGAAATAAGAATTGAGAATATGGTAATAAAAAAATTATTGTATTCAAAATTTTGAAAGTAATGAACATGATATAGGTGGTCTATGACGTTAACTCTCCCCTATTCCGATCCTTCCTCAACCAAAAGGGCGGTGCACTTCTGATAAAAGGAAAAACGAAGAGCAGAAACCAAAGGAACATAAGCCCAAGGCAAGCGAGAATAAGCCTGTTATGAGTGAATAGTAATTGCAAGACGTAAGCTTTTTAGCTTTTCTGCTATAATGTGAAACCATATGGTTTGTAACACTTTTTTAAGAATTTGTAAAAGTTGTTAATATGGTTGGTGCATGTATGTGTTCTTTCATGGACTCATGATGAAAATATTTGAAGTTTATTCATGTTTGGTGAACAGATTAAAAATTGCAAAGGATTTATTGGAAGTTAAGAGCTATCGATAAATCAGAGACTCTTCCAATTATTTATTTATTTTTTAAATTGAAAGTAAGTATTTCAAAATATTCTGAAATGGTGCCATAACGGAAGTAGGTAATCATTGAAGTGAAGTAAATTCAATATGAAATTTCAGTGAGAAGAATTTGTTTAAAAAAATGGTGTATTGAACACTTGTAAAAAGATAAAATTAACTAGCGTAACATATCTTTAACAGATACTTTTAATAAAATACATAAATAAAATATAATTTAATATAAAAAATTATCACTATTCATACCGTACCAATAAACACATGTCATTAAACTTCGGTGAAAAGAGTTTATGAATTGCAAACCAACATGGAATCCATGGCTATCTTATATGCGATGAACCACATATCACAAGACAAAAAGTTGATTTGATTTAGTTGTCATAAAGGGGATAAGCAAGATTTATGGATTGAATTTTATTGTTTACCCAAAAAAAAAAAATACTTGCTATAAACAAAAGAAGTAAGATATATGGATTTGGTCTAATTGTGTTTCCCAAGAAAATCGTTACCATAAATGGATTTGATTTAATTTTTTAGCAAAACAAATTCTTGCCATAAACAAATTTAACGAAATTTGCTGCTTGATTCTTTAATTTGCATTCTCAAAATTAAAAATACACATGGCATTCATTTAGCTTATGTCCCATGGCCAAATAACACATTTAGTTTATACACATAAGCTTACCAAAATAATAGCTCTTGGTCATCATTTTATATATATTAGAGATAGGTAGATATAGATTTGAACAAATCCACGTAATTCTGGCCAGATGTATGCTTCTGCATTAGTTATATATACTTTGTAATGCCTCTCTTCATATTTAACAAGTATCATTGTTTGTATTACCTCTTAGAGACAAAATCACCGGCATAGCTACAAAGAAGAATTTGAAAACAATAAGGTGTAATTAGCTCCCATATGGCTTAACAAATATATCTTTTTGTTATTAGCTGATCTCTATAAGTGACAGACAATACAAAATAACAAATTATCGGATAATAAGATAAAATCAATTATAGTGGCAAACTAAACTATTTAAACGACAAGCGAGAGTCTTAAAAACGACGCGTCATTGTAACGACATATCAATAAGGATCTTGAGGACTTGTTTGACTTGGCTTTTTTCAAACTCTCTCTTTTTAGAACAATATTGAGGGCTCGTTTGGCTTGGGTTTAAAAAATATTTTTTTCTAAAAATTTTGAAAAAAGTGTTTTTTTGAAAAGCTAAACTTTGACTTTCAAAAAATGCTAAAATTGAACTTTTTTCAAAGTTTTTATTTTTTTTGAAATCCAATCTAAATACTTGTTGGATACAAGAAATGATCTTTTCAACCAAAAAAGTGCTTCTCCTAAAAAAAAAGCCAATCCAAACAGGCCCTCAATCCCATATGACTTAAGCAGGAAACTTTTGTTATTCACGAACAGCTATATTGTCCACGAGGGGATATATGTAGATTTCAGAACTACCATAAAACTGTATAAGAGGTTGATGAATCACTTCATTCTTTAACCAATAAATAGTTATCTGCTTCAAAAGTAATTCAATGCCAGCACTTAACCAATAAAGAATTCTCCATATAAAATCAAGATGAATGTAACTGCCTCAAAAAACATCAAGCCATCATCAGCACCAAAAATATTGATCCCTTGGCTCAGTTATTAAGCACAAACCAAATAGTGAATTTGATGCTCGTGTTTGGTGTACAACTAGTTTCAATAAGCAATTTAACAGTAGACCAAAGCGATGCAAAAAACAAAAATATACATACATAAAAACACTATGGGATCCCTCCAGTATTACCTTGGGAAGGTGAGAAGGTATGGGACTTGTAAAATCCATCTCAGGAGAGACCTAATGTTCCTTATTGCAACAGTTGGTGTACCAAATGACGATTTAACGTATCATGAAGGAACTGCTGAGTCGGATGAAAGTGGTTCACTAATCTCAAGGAGTTCATTGCAAAGTCCAGTAAAAACAACTGAATCGGTTTCAATAGGTTTGAACTTGATGAGAGCGGCTGGAACCAAATCCTCGTCTTCAAGTGTGATGGCCTTCTGTCCTACAGCTGGGAAATGTGGGATTACCCTCCGCTTGATTAGCGCCGGATGCATTAGATCGAACTCTAAGCTTAGTTCCTTTAGTGCTGCGCTCACAAACTGATGCAGAAGGAAAGAAATAGAAAAGGAAATTTTATTCACTTCCGAGAATAACAAAGTCTACTCGCCAAAGATGGACATTGAATGTTAGATCAGTGAACAAAATTGAGATGGCAAAAGGTTTTAGCAATCTTCACAAAGCATTAGTTGGAAAAATATAGAACAGCACATTGGTAGCTTAGAAGAGGACCATAAAATGCAAAGAACGAATTTCAATCAACCGACATATCCACATACTATCATAGTACCTCAAGGGAAGTAGTAACATAGAAGAATACTAAATATTTTACAATAGAAACCAGCAGCAATTTTTCACTTATCGACTTTAGAGAGATTCATTGGAAGGTTTGGAGAGAGGAATTTGTTCTATTTTTGCAGACTTTGGGAAAGACAAAATGCATTTACACCAGTAGCAGCTTAGCTGAAAAGTTTGACTACCAATCTTCACCAATCCATTTATGGTGGTACATTTTTCTTTTGTTAATTTTGCTTAAACAAGTTGATGCTCAGATTCTTCCAACTGTCTCTGAATGAAGACCATTCTATAAGCAATAGGATCTACATCATAAAGTCTGAAAACTTAGGTATGACTTTTGGTCTCCTCATGTAAATTTCTTTTAGTTGTTTCCATGTTCAATTTTGCTTTTGGGCTTAAATTAGCAGAACTTTCTGGAGTTAATTACATCTAAAATCTTTGCTTATGGCTCCACGTCAAGCAATAATCAGTAACTTCACTGTCCACCTACACTAAACTCTCTGCACTACAACACTAAGGACTCTAGTCAGAAAATGATAGTTTTTGTAGAATCACACCTATGACCAATTCACCATGATTAAAAATTCTTAGATGGTTTAACCATTGCCAGTGACCTTCTTGCTTTCTCTTCCTTCTAATATACCCTACATTATGTATCTTCTGCCTCATCCTTATTTGCATCTGGCGAAAATGACAAACTTATTTCATTCTAGATAGGCTTTTTTCTTTTCTCCTCCTACCGCTAGCTGACGAAAGGAAATATTGCAGAAAAAAGAGGTTACATGTTAAAGCATTAGAAAGATAAGAATCATCAGTTGTAAAATCTTAGGTAAAGACTCTCTTCCGTCATCTGGAATAACAATGAACTTTTTACTATTTACTAATCACTATTAGAAGATCTAACTTAATTATATATATAAAGGTAACGGAGGAGTGGAGTTTGGTTAAATAGTAAGAGCCAAGAAGACTAAAGTCAAGTACTTGACAAGCTACCATGCGGCTCACCGAAAGGCTCAAGTTCTTGGTAGTTTAAAGTTTACGCATCTCACCCACCTGAAAATGCATCCCCCACACCCACACAAAAACAGGAAAAAGAAAACAAAACATATGAACAATAAAAGATAAAAACAGAAACAAGAACAAAAACAAAACCAAGAAGAAAATATTTAATTGCAAGCATGCATAACTGTCATGAATGAGAAGAAAAACGAAGAGAAGCATCAGACTTGTTTTTATCAGCTCGATTGATGCCCTAAATGAAATATGCATTTGGGTAAAGTTGGGTCAAGAAGGTGAGCCGAGCAATAAAATGACTAATTAAATCAACTCCCAATAGACCAAAGAGGAAAAAACGCAAGATCAACCTGAGTTAACATTTTCACTAACCTAACAAGTTATGAAAAAGAGGATGGATCAGAATAACAGCTTCTCGGTAAAGTTGCCTATTGGTGATTAACCAATCTTTCAAGAACTATGATCTTACCACTCTTTGAATCACCACACATATGCTTCAAAATGGAAATTAAGCAGATTGTTTAACTAACCTCATACAGGGCGCTAGTCGGCTCTGAGGGGAGGAAGATACCTTGAAGCACCACCCCATCGGGGAACTGCACGCGAATAACAGTTTTGGAGTACCTTTTCCTGGCAGCCTTTGCCTGCTTTTCCCTATAAGATTTAGGAATTAATAATTGGGATTCTTCAATCTTTTTCCTCCTCATTTCAGCTTCTCTTTTTACCTCTTCACGTGAAAGGTTGAAAAAAGAATTAGGCAGCTCAATTTTGGCTGCCACGCTTTCTGGGACAGAAAAAAATACACGAATCTAGAATGCAAAAGAAAATTAAGAAAACAATCAGAAACAGATAATTGAAAGAGTAAACATTCCAATAAGCCCAATAGTTAAGAAGTAATATACCAGTTTGCCTCTGAAGAGAAAAAGCAGAGAGCAAATAAAGCTAACAATTCAATTCAACAGTCTTTACACAGAACTACCAATCACATGTGGTCTATAAGTGTCAAACAAGCAGTAGTTTGCTGAGACTTCTGTTGGTGAGGTGTAGACATTGACATGGACCATTTATGTGAATATAAATTCAAATTTTCTATCTTAAAGAACAATGGGACATCTAATTTCACTCAAATGAATGATACACATAAGAATTAACTGTCTAGAATATTAGTATGTATTTTCTTGATGTGGGGAACATAATGTGTATTAACATCAAAAGACCTAGATGTGGGGCAAAGGGTTGGCAGCAGCTGCATATCTCATGATAATACTATTCTATCAGACTAGCGTCCTGATAAACATCACATATTTTAGTGAGCTTGGAACTGGCAGCGGAGGTTTTTGTGCTTGTGCATTAACTCACAAGGGGGAAAGGAAAGGAAAGAAAGGAAAAAGTGAAAAAAGAAACTATCAAGACATTCCCACACAGTGAGGGAGGATACCAAGTAGAAGAATGAATTAGAAAATTGATAGAAAATATCCGTTCTCATTCTTCAATAGCAGTATTGTAGAAAGAGAGAAAGAGGAGAGAGAAAAGTACAAGTTCTATTTATAGATGCTAAGTTATAAGTTGCTAACTAACTATAACATACTGCCACTACTAGGCAGCTACCAGCTGTCCCACTACTTACTGCCAGCTGTCTTTATCAGTTGAATACATATTACACACTTGTACATTACAAAGCTTAGCCTATCTATATATATTGTTAGCCCCCCTCAAACTAAGCTTGGGTAACAACCAAGGACAATTTGCCTCTAAGATAGCTAAATTGTTGATGAGTAAGAGCTTTTGTGAATAAATCAGCAATTTGCTCCTGAGAAGGTATATAGGCCAGCTTGAGAAGTTGATTCACCACTTGCTCTCTTAGGAAGTGATAGTCAATCTCTACGTGCTTTGTCCTAGCATGGAAAATTGGATTAGTTGCCAGAGCCATAGCAGACTGATTGTCACAATAGAGGACTGGGGTGAAAATAGAAATACCAAGATCTTGCAGTAAATATGTTAACCATTTCAGTTCAGTAGCTGCCAAAGCCATAGCTCTATATTCTGCCTCTGTGGAGCTTCTTGCTACTATGTGTTGCTTCTTAGAAGTCCAGGAGATAAGATTAGGTCCTAGAAATATGGTATAACCAGATGTAGATCTCCTATCCACAGGGTCAGAAGCCCAGTCTGAATCAGTGTAACCGTAGACTGTAAAATCTTCTACAGTGAACTGAATACCCTGCCATAGAGTGCCTTGAACATATCTCAAACATCTCTTGAGACTAGCAAAGTCGGCCTGAGTAGGAGCATGTATTTTCTGACATAAAGAGTTAACAGAAAATTGTAGATCCGCCTGTAATCACAAATCTTGTAATGCTCCTACTAAACTCCTAAACAAAGTTGGATCAGAGTAGGGTAATACGGCATCTGCAACTTTGGAAGATTTACTTATTGTTGGAACTTGTGTAGGATTACATTTAACCATGCCAGCTTTCTTTAATAGATCTAGAGCGTACTTGTGTTGATGAAGAAGCAAAGTATGCTCTGTCCTGACTACTTCTAGACCCAAAAAATATGACAGATCTCCCAGATCTTTCATGGCAAATTGATGACCCATAGCCTGAATCAAAGTAGTAATATAAGATGAAGAGCTCCCTGTGATTATAATATCATCAACATAGATCAACATGATGGTGAAATCCTGAGAGGATTTGTGAATAAAAAGGGAAGTATCAGCCTTGCTATTAATAAAACCTTCTTGAAGCAGGAACTGAGATAGCCTTTGAAACCAGGCCCTAGGGGCCTGTTCAAGCCCATAGAGTGACTTGTTGAGATGACAGACTAATGTAGGATTTGCAGGATCAACAAATCCTGTAGGCTGAAACATATACACAGTTTCTTCAAGAGTACCATGTAAAAAGGCATTGAAAACATCAAATTGTTTTACCTGCCAATTATAGTGCAAGGCCAAAGAAAGCACAATCCTCACAGTTTGAGCCTTAATTACAGGACTAAAGGTCTCTGTATAATCAATCCCAGCTTCTTGAAGATAGCCTTTAGCAACTAATCTTGCCTTGTACCTGGAAACAGTTCCATCTACATTCCTCTTTATTCTGAATACCCATTTATTACCTATTGGAGTTCTGCTAGGTGGAAGAGGAACCAAGGTCCATGTTTTCTGACTAATAAGTGCTTGATATTCTTCTTGCATAGCCTTGACCCAACACTCATACTTAGCAGCCTCTTTAAATGTGACAGGTTCTGTGACAAGAGGTGTGGTAATGAGTGTGTTCAATTGATAGAGAGTTGGTGGTAAAGAACCAGTCTTAGACCTGGTTTGCACGGGAAGATGATTGAAAGGATGAACATAGGATGAAGATGGTTCTGCATGATTAGGCTGAGAAACAAAGACAGAGCTAGAAGACTGTGTTCATGAATCCTCTGCAGAGGTATCCTGAGAACTGACTGCATTGATATTAGACATGTGAGTAGTGTTGGAAGACTGAGAGGGTGCAAAAGTTATAGGAGTAGACAAATCTATAGGAATATTATTAGGAGAAAACACATGATTTGTAGAATTAATAGATGGAGATGTCTTTGAAGAGACAGAAGGTGAAACAGTGGCTGAAGTGGAAAATTGAGGAATAACCACTGATGTTGAGAAAGATGTGGAGGAAGATATAGTGCTAAGAGGAGAATGGGACTGAGTGATATATGGGAATTGATCTTCAACAAATGTTACATGCCTTGATATAAACACCTGATTAGATGAAGGATCAAGACATTTATACCCTTTGGTAGAGAGACAGTAACCTATGAACACACATGGTTTAGACCTAGGCTCAAGTTTATTTTTAATGTATGGTTTAAGCCACGGATAGCACAGACATCCATAAACTTTGAGAAAAGAATAATCAGGATATTTTCCAAATAGTCTAAAAAAGGGACACTCATTGTTTAGTACTGGTGTAGGCATCCTATTTATGAGGTAATTGGCAGCTGCCAATGCTTCCATCCAAAGAAAAGATGGAAGTGCAGCCTGATGAAGAAGAGCCAAAGTAGTTTCAATGAGATGCCTATGTTTTCTTTCAACCTTTCCATTTTGTTGGGGAGTATAAGGACAAGAAGTTTGGTGAATAGTACCCATTCTTTGTAAAAGAATAGCAAATTTAGTATTAACAAACTCAATCCCACTATCTGATCTAAGCACTTGAATGTTAGCTTGAAATTGAGTGGAAACAAATGTACTAAAGCTGAGAAAAACATCATAAGTTTCAGATTTAGATTTCAAAGGATACAACCAACAATATTTAGAAAAGTCATCAAGAAAAAGTACATAATATCTGTAACCCTTATTGGAAGAAAAGGGAGCAGGTCCCCATATATCTGTATGTACAAGTTGAAAAGGTATGATAGAAGTACTATGGGACACAGGAAAGGGAAGCCTATGTGCTTTTGAAGTTGCACAGGCTACACAATGCTCCATTATTTTAGATACAGAAATCCCTAGATGGGAAGTGACTTGATGAACTATAGAACTGAAGGGGTGTCCAAGCGTTGCATGCCATAATTGAGCAGAGTTCTTAGCAGCAGAGGTTGTGAAACATGTGTAGGGAGTGGACTGAGCAGAGAATGGAGTAGCCTCAGCTGTGAGAGAATAGAGACCCTCCTTACATGGGGCTTGAAGCAGAACCTTGTGAGTGGAATTGTCCAGAATTGTAACTCCCTTTGCATCAAACATCAAAGTACAATTATTGTCCTTTGTTAGTTGGTGTGCAGAGAGCAAATTAGATGAGATTTGAGGTACATGCAAGAGATTGGACAAATGAAATGAAGAAGAAAGAGTATTAAGGGTGGCATTACCAATGTGATGAATTGGCAGAGTTTGACCACTGCCCACAGTCACAGTTTCTTGGCCATTGTAAGGTTGAGCATACTGAAAGGAAGCCATACCAGAAGTGACATGGGCATTTGCTCCACTATCCAACACCCATTCAATTGGCTGAGTAGAGACTCCAGTTTGAGCAGTCATAGCTTGCTTTTGTGGCTTGCCTTTGTAGTAATTTTCTGTGTCCAACCTGTGCCAACACTCTAAGCCACAGTGATTTGGTTTTCCACATATTTGCAAAACAATTTTGATGTTGTCTGAGAGCCAGAGTTGTGGAATTGAGTTTGCCCTGAGACAGGTGCTGAAGGATATGCTCCTAGAATGATTGAAGCTTGTGGATTGCCTCTGCCAGTACTTTGTCTACCACCTCTGAAGTGCTAAAGTGTTCCAAATAGCAGAAGTGGTGGTAAGATGATAAACCTGTGGATAGACAGATGAAGAAAGAGAGGCTAGGAGACAAGGTCGTAAATGTTCATCAATAGTAGACCAAGTGATATAGGCAGGATTATCCAGTTTTGTACCATCTGGAGCAGTAATAAACTGTGAAGGACAGATTTTCTTGCCACTAATATGATCCAGGAGCTTGTTAGCACGAAATAGAGCCTTTATTTGTGTCTTCCACATGATGTAATTTGTATTATCCAATTTGATTGGAGTAAAGGCTGTATAATTTTGAAGTAAATTCTTCAGTTCAAATGGCAAATCTAAGTTACCAGCCATTGGAAATTGACTGAAGTAGTGATTTCACTAAAAAATGCTAAAGAGAGAGCAATGCCAGAGATAAAACCCTCGAAATTGAGGTATTAGATTTGCGAACACAGGCGAAGCTGAGAATGGATTGGGCAAATGATTATTTAGTAGTTTCGAATTGATTTGAAGCTCCAGCAATGGTGAATTAAGAAGGAAAAAAAAAAACCCTAGAATTTTAAGAGAGAGAGAAAAGTATCGAAGAGAGAGAAAATGAAAAAATTGATCTTAAAAAACCAGAAAACTCTTGTCGCACCTTCTAATCTTGTAGCTCAAAGCAATTCTAGAAGCTTAGAAATGATTTATGTATCAGGCCGCCATTGAAGCGTAGCTTGAGAAGCAAATGAATAGGTCCAGAATACACCTGCTCTGATTACCATGTAGAAAGAGAGAAACAGGAGAGAGAAAATATCTTTTTCATTATGTCAATCTATTACAAATGATTGAGTACAAGTTCTATTTATAGATGCTAAGCTATAAGTTGCTAACTACCTATAACAGACTGCCACTACTAGGCAGTTACCAGCTGTCCCACTACTTACTGCCAGCTGTCTTTATGAGTTGAATACATATTACACACTTATACATTACAAAGCTTAGCCTATCTATATATATTGTCAAGTATCTTTCACAAAACAGACACTGGTGATGTTTCCATAAACATATTGAAAGAAGGAAAGGAAAGTTCCTACTGCCACTGAGGAAGAACCCGTATAGACTTGAGGCTGATGAAGTTGTGTGTAGTCAGAGGTAACATGACTTGTGGCTCCTGTGTCAAGGTACCAAGGCTTTGGAGTTGAAGTAATGACTTGATTAGTGGTGGAAACTTGTGCAGTTAGTGCAGTTTGTGTTGGCTTCTCATAGTAATAGTTGTCTGTGTCAAGCTTATGCCAATATTGTAAGGCATGATGATTAGGCTTGCCACAGATTTGGCAATACAATTTAGATCCTGAAGGAGTTTGATGGGATGGATTAGGAGTAGAAATATGACCAGCAGTCCTGCCCTGGACTCTTTGACCTCTGCCTCTATTGTTGAATGATCTACCTCTGCCCCTGCCTCTCTGAGCATTAGTGTTAGTATACAGGGCAGTTTGAAGATCTGAGGAAGAAGAATCTATTAGTTGCATCTTGTTATTGAATGACATATTAATTTCTTCATTAAGAAGAAGACTAGTGAGCTCAGGAACTCCAATAGGCTCTGGCCTGACTCTAAAGTGTTTCTAATAGAGTCAAAGGCTGGAGGCAGGCCCTGAAGTATATAGTAGACTAGATCTTCATCTTTGAGTGGTTCACTGGCTGCAGCAGGATTATCAGCTATAGCTTTCACCTCATCTACATAAGCCTGAATTGTTTTGGATCCCTTAGTGATGTTCATCAATTTGTGCCTAAGATTATAGACTTGAGATCTGCTGCTAGTTTGAAATCTCCTCTCAATTGCACTCCAAATTTCATAAGAAGTAGGAAGATGATATATGTGTGAGTATAGAGAGGATGTCACAGATGCATACAAACAAGATTTGAGATACTCATCAGTGGTTTGCCAGACAGCATAATCAGGATTGGGAGAAACAGACCCATCTGGCTTAGTAATAGTAGGAGGAGGACATGGTACAAGTCCAGTCACATGATTGAACAGCTTACAAGCCTTCAAAAAACCTTGGAATTGTGTCTTCCGAAGCAGATGATTAGTAGTGTCCAATTTGATTGTTACATAAACTGGAAAATGCTGAAGAAGAAGCTTCACAGTTGGAGCTAGTGCCTCATCAGATGGTAGAGCCATGAATTAGGGTTTGTTGCAGAGTGAGATTTGATGAAAACTGAAAATATGAAGTGAGAATCAAAAAAGTAAACCAGTAGATTGATTCGCACTGAGGAGACGAGTAAGTTGATGTAATTTGAGATCTGGATGTAGAGATATGAAGAAGATATGAGAGATCAATGATGCAACAAACCCTAACTATGAAGCTGAAGAATATTTTTTTGAGAATTTTGTGTTTTGAATGATAACAAGCACAACTTATTGATTGTTTGTGCTTCGCTTCATTGAGACAGACCTAAACATAAGAAGAGATCAGAGTTTAGCAGCCATGGAAGCCATGGTTATGGAGATTCAAGCTTTGAGAAGAGAGAGAAAACCAGATCTCGATCCTTGCTCTGGATACCAAGACAAGATATTTTGAAAGAATATTTTCCATATCATTCATCAATCAATCAGTTACAATTATCAGGTGTATATATATATATATACCTGACTACAAGAGAGAGAGAGAGAGAGTTAGTTACAAAACTAACTGCTAGTACACTCTGAGCTGTCAACTCATTTAATGAGTTGACTTTGACTCTCAAACAATAACTACTTCTACAGAATATTAACAACAACTGGAACTATTTTCTATCCTCTAACAGATATCAACTGAATCCTCAAAAAGACTGAATTACAACTTGAAAGAAAATGTCGCATTTTGATAAGGTTTTGGATAGCATTACAGTGATTACAACATTTGTTTTTGATTGGAATGCTTTTATACAAGATTGTATAGATAACTTAAGTAACTTATGTATTTAATTTCGGGGTTGCTCCTTGCACCCCTTTTCGCATACTAATAAAATTCTTTAATTCTCACATGGAGAAAGGAAAAAGCATTACAACAATTACATACATAACCTATAGTGACCACTACATTTAAGAATGTATAGCTGAAGCTAAACCAAACTAGATATGTTTCTACACATTGAAATTCAGGCTTAAAGCAACCACATATCAGTACATGTCTCTAGCGAGTAAGTAATTTTCACATTTAAACTCATAGTCCCTGAAAATAATTATTCCACTACCTGTGGGGTGAAAGGGTCGATGCGGATTTGGGTCGACTATTGATTCACCATTTTGATAAGTGATAACAATTCCTATGTGATCAAATGCATTTGTTAGTTGTTTTGTAATGATTGAGGAAAATATTGACAGAACTTTCAAAATGTGCCTTATATATTAGAACTAACGCTAACTCTAATATATTATAACTAATGATAATTCTAGTTCCAAGTCCATTCACGAAGAAAATTCTAACGGTAAGTTTGGTGTCGTTCTAGCTTCTGTCAAGGCAATAGTAATCACCGCAAGTTGAGACCTTATTTGGACTTAAGACCATAATCATGAAATTTGTTAAGGGTCCAAAACATTTAGAATCCATTCCAAACTTATATTGGCGTGTTCTGACATGTTCCCAGAAATATACAGGAAAGTTTTTCTGAGAACCTTTTGACCTAACTTCATTTGGGAGAATAAGATAAAAGATAAGATACACTGACTTAGGTGAGACATTATAGCAGGCCAGTTGCCTAGTCTCTGGCAATAAAAAGGTGGCCTTCTGCACAATGCTTTTGCGATGCATGGGGTCTATGAAAGGATTAACCCACTGGAATCTGTTGCATACAGCCTCATGCAATTTGGAAGCAGCATGGCAACAGCAGTAGAGCATGATCAAATCTCTCTCTCTCTCTCTATCTATCTATCTATCTATCTATCTATCTGTATCTCTCTCTCTCTATAATATCTATCTATCTCTCAATCTATCTATGTATCTATCTATCTATCCGTCTCTATCTTTACAGCTTTTCCTGACATCTGCTCCCACTTTCCCAGCTTCATTGTTGTACATGAGCCATCCCAGCTGCGTCCTCCAGATCCCACCGGAATCCACTGACTGTCCACAAATGATTTCTACACTTGTATAATGCAATGGCTGATCTTAGTCCATTTACTCTCATGCAGTTCTTTTGCAGATATATATAAGTTTGTCAATACCCAGTAATGTTTCTTTATCACCGATAAGGAAATCTTGTCCTTATACAATGCCTCTAAATAGGCTATATATCGTATCCCTATCTTACCGGGCTGGTTCTACATCAGATTCCATGTTTGTTTCCTGCTTTGATATCCTTTTACATCACCAGAGATCAACTTCCTCATCTTCTGACCCATTTTGACCTGACCTTTATAAAACATAGATATCTATTGCAGTAAGGATGCATTTACTTTCCAGTTTATAGCACATTCCATGCAGACATGAATTTAAAAGACTCCCATTGCTGCTGCCCTAGGCACTCACCCACACAGCATGCAAGGGAATGGAAGAGTTTAAGCATAATTTTATTCCATGAAGATCCATTAATTTGTTTGAATGACTTGTACTTTCCCATATTCACTTGTAGTTTTATAAGAAATTCACGTTTCTACACACATAACATACAAATATCCACAATAACTTAGCAACTATTTCCTGGCATAACCTCCTTTCCTCCCCTAACTTAAAACAAAAAAGCACGAAAGAAGAAAAAGAACAGGTAGGAAAAAACAATCTACCAGCCACTAATCACCATAGACGTTCTATTCACAAAAAGAAGGAACCTGTGAGCAAATTGCTCCTTATTTGGTTGAAAAGGACAAACACAAAATTATGACACATTGACAACAGCAGTAATCATTGCATTAAAGTTATCAGCAATACCAAGAAAATGAAGCAGTCACGTCCTAAATTGTCCTTCATTCACTAACATTGTGCTGCCAACATACCCTCATTTCCATGAATCTTCTATTTTTTCTTCTCAAGTGTATTAGCTAAAAGTCTTAATCAAATAAAGAAAGCCACTTTTCATGACAAATATGGAATACAGTATTAAATCAGATTGTCATCAAGAAAACAATATTCCTCATACTGCACCTATCACTTCTTGCATCTATTAAGGTAGAAGTTCTCAACATTTTCAGCTACAAAATTGTTTCCTACCTAATAGACATCCTACAACTTTGATGCTTAATAGAAACAGCATAGGAAAGGTCATTGATTATTTCTATGCGACCTAATTAACAAATAAATGCATTTAAAGACAAACAATAATAATATCACCATGACATGATAGCAGCTGAAAACTCAAGGATACCTGTCTATCGATCTTCTTTGGCTCCACTGGGTCTTCAACCTTCGCAGGCGCTGCAGGCCGGAATTCTTCAACTTTCTTTGGCTCCAACAATGATAAGACAGTCTTGATCAGAACTAACAGTTCCTTGGATGGAACTTCCATCACAGCAAACATCTCCTCACCTTCCTCTTTCAAGTCAAACCCGACAAACTCCAACAACTCCATACCCCCTGCAACGTCACTTATAGCCTCCCGTATCTTTGGGTTCCCCATCCGAATCTTCCTGAACTTAGCATTCTCCGGCTCCTTGACTATATTCCTCAACAATTTCAGCACCACTTCCACCGACCCCTCAGAAGGCTTCCCAGACAAATACTTTGTAACACAAACTTCCAACTCACTTTTCTCTACCTCACTTCCACCATCATCAACCTTCAAATCATTCACACTGCCCGTAATTTTCGCCTCAGAGCTATTTAAACAGCTCTCAACATGTTCAGAAACCTCTTGCTCAGAAGCATACCCTCTACCACAAATTGGACACTCATATACTTTCAATTCATACCCATTTGGATTTCTTTTATTAGAAGTGATTAATGACTCGTATGGATCAAACCCATTTGCTCTTTTTGCTTCTCCTTCAAGATTATTACTCTTTTTCTCAACCAATTTATCATCAACTCTTTTATCGAGATTACTATGAGGCCTCTGAGGCAAAGGCTTATTAGAACTATTTGATGCGGTAATGCCTACAGTTCTATAATTTCTTGAATCATACAATTGTGATGAAGATGAAGATGATGATGATGAAGAAGAAGAAGAGCCAGAGCCACCCAAGACTCTACCTTGGCCTTTGAATTTACCTGAAGAGGAAGTGGAGATTTGATTGTTGACTTTCTTCATGAATCCTTTGAATTTATCTTTCATATCATCCATTGCTTCAGTAAAGTTCCTTTTTTTATTCAAAATCCAAAACCATTTATCACAAAAACAGTGAAAATCAAGCTGATCTTTTGCGAATTGTTTTTGGTTTCTTTCTCTTTTCTTGGAAATTTTTTGGTGTGAAATTTTTGTTTGGCGTTGAAGGTGTTGTATAGAAAGATTCTTAGTGGGGAAAAGGTCAAGTGAAGAAGGATCCAAGAAACTGAAGAAAGCGTGTGATTGGAGGTGGGCCCACAATGCCAGCGTGCGAATATAATAAAATTAAAAAAAATAATTATAATTGATGAATGCAAATCAATTCTCAAGGTATTTTTATTTTATATTTCTTTGTTAAAATGGGTGTTTTATACATGTCTTAACTTCCACGTTAACGGAAAAACCGAAGAGAGACAAGCCGGTCTTATTGTTATCTGGAACGGGTTCTGCTGAAATGGACCAATCAACCAATCAACTTCTACCACCTCTCTTCGGCGCAATCTGACTGGGAGAGAGTGATATATATATAATTCATTCTTTTTTTAAGAAAAGGGAACTAAAGAAACTTTCTTTGAAAATGAAAGGGTCATTTACCTCAAACTTTAAATTTGAGTTTGGAAAACACGGATACATGAATGACACATTAATATATCACTTAAACAAATAAAGATGACATTTATAAATTCAATCTTTAAAACTTGATTTCATGTATGAGTTTGAACTCAAGCTTTAAAAGTCAAACTCAGCATATATAGTTAGTGGCACATTTTTCATGAAAAGTAAGATTTAGAGTATGCAACTCATGAGTTTCAAAAATAGGCTATATTGGTTGATTTATTTTAAAAAAATAGCATATTTAACTCATTTTCTCTCTAATTGGCTAAGAGGATTTATTATGTTCCCGTTTTGGTTATGGGTGAGCAAATTTGAACTATCATTGTAGTAGGCATGTTTCACATAGGATTGGTAGTATGAACGGGTGCCAGATGGTTAGTAGTGATGATAGGTTGGCCCAGGGCAAGATTGGGAGTGTGAATCTACCCCTCTAGCATTGATCTTGGTGTGTGGTTGTAATCTTCAGGCCGGGTTTGCCGAGGACTGGGTTGAGTATGGGATACCTCAGCTCTTAATGGCTCATTGGATGACAAGATGTTGAGCTTTATTTACTTACCTCATGTCAGGGTCCCGACTGGGAGCCCCATGATGCTTGTGAAACCTCTTATGACATGTGGATCTGAACGAGTGATGAACATATTTCTCATAGGCGGTGCCAATTGATAATGAAAAAGGTTATTAGTAAGAGCTTCTTAATTCAGATTCCGACATCTCTATCAAGTCAACGCGCAAAGCAAACGGTAGGCTCTTCTAGTTGGTCAGGGAATACCAGTATGATGTCGGCCAAAGGGTTTCTGATTTCTAAGTCAATAATCAAGTCGGGATGTTCGAGAAGAGAAACTAGATATATAGTGAAGCTATTGATCATTGCGTACCTTAGTTGACATTAGAGCTAGGTATTTGTTGATTCACTAGGACGATTGTAAGATAACACCAAATTCTTAAGTTTGTCACTTAATAAGGATAAAGAAGTTAGAGTCCACTTTGGATGTGTCATTCATGGTTTATCCTTTGACCAGCTAGTACATATCTCGAAGTTCTCGAGTGACCCTAACAATTTTGGAGCCGCGTGGGATGAGACCCAAGCCTGAGTAATTTGGGACTTTCTTTAGATAACTTGCTGAATCTAAAAAAACCCGGGTTGGGCTGGATCATACCCTTATGAAGAAGTATTTGTGAACACAAAAATATTCTTTTTGTCATTTGAATATCCACCTTTGTTTACATTAGTCAAATATACATAAACATTATACAGTGACTAAGATCAAAATAATAATATGTACAACATAATGCATTCCGACATATTTTTGTTCTTAGTTGTGCATATTATAGCCCGACTTTGAAATGTCCAGCAACTTTATGCACCCCCAACTTCCCTTTTTTCTTTTTCTTTGACAACTTCGACCCTTCATAAGAGTTGAATCCAATTCATCAGTAGTTTCAAACACTTGAGCCAGTTTGTGGACCATTACCTTAAGTTATAAGTGCGAATTCAACAACAATTGGTTGATCATCGATAATCTTCAAAATGCAAACCAATAAATTGAAGGGAAATGTTGAATTTGTGTTAAAAAAACCTCTACAGTGTACAGAAACTGGTGAGTGAGTGAGGTTTTTGTGTCTTGGGTCCAACAAACAAACTTACAAGTCTGTTGTATCTGGTTTGTGATTGCAACCATTGAAGGCCTCTTGCTTGGATTCTGGAATGTGCAACAAACAGCGAGTTGTAACAACTCAATCATCTCTGCCTCCATGTTTTGGTCTTTTATATGTTTAACAAGTGAAGAATCAAACACATCAAGAATTGGCATTTCTTGGAACATCAACCTCACCCACTTAACTAGGTCAATCTCAATCCCACTTGGTGGTTTACAAGTTAGTAGCTCCAGGAGTAACACCCCGAAGCTATAAACATCAGACTTTTGCGAAACTTCGTAGACATATTTGATTTCGGGAGCGCGATAACCGGCAACTAGAATTGGGTTCGTTTCTCGGGTAACGAGATGTGTGATGCCAAAGTCAGAGAGACAGGCATTATAAGTATTGGTGAGGAGAACATTTGATGATCTGATGTTTCCATGGCAAACATTTGGACCTTGATTGTGGAGATATCTAATAGCCCGAGAAACTCCATGGATAATGTTACACCTCACTTTCCAAGTGAGCTGAATCTTCTTTACACCTCTGTTTCCTACATAGCAAAAGATTCATACATCTAACATTAGGGTCTTTAAGAGCTTGTTCAACTATTGATTAATTGTTTTAATAAACAAAAATGAATTGAGAAAATATAAGCTTTAGACAACCTCGATAAGTTGAGATCATTGAATTGAAGTCCCTCATTTTAGAAGTCATAGTAAACACAAGAACTTCAAAACAAGAAAACTAAAAAAAATCACGTTACATCATCTATCTATCACCATGTATATCTAGGTATTATACCAACTTAATAAAGATATTTGATCTCTTTCCTTTTTTGCTAGTAGTTAGAGATAAATAAGATGTAATAAATAGGGGACATAAATTAGATGATATCTAGTAGTCTTTCAAGGGAAGAGCCTATGCACTACACATAAGAACAAGATAGTAGGTAGATTTTCTCTCTCTTTTTCCATTTCTTATTAGTTAATCACACCTTTCAAGTAGGGGTGGGAATTAGTTCAGAATTTTCAGAGCCCAAAAAATTCAAGAGTTGATAAAAAGTTAGAAGAAAATAAATATGAAAAATTTAAATTTACTTAAATTATAATTATCTAAATAATCTCAGATCACATTAAAGTACTAAAGCTAAAATGGATAAAGATAAAAATTCAAAAATTTAAGCATAAATTTAATTTACACGTGAAATTTGAACAAGAATGGATAGGATAAAATCCCAAAGGAAAAGTTCAGATATTCGCACCGCTACGTTTACTGGGTCCCTTTCCCCCAACCCCTCTCATTCCATCAATTATTTTCCATTTCTCAATTAACTCCATCCCATTTTGCTAGAACAAAAAAGAGAGAAAACTAAAACTAACACTTCTTTTTTGGATTTCAAATTTCTAGACAGAGGCATGCAAGCGTAGATATAACTCGTCTGACACCCTCAAGATTACTTGATTCCTTTCTAATATATATATGCATATATATATATATTATATTAAGTATCCTATCACCATAAAATTAGATAAAATTAAAAATTACAGTTGTACACCGCATGACATTGTCCAACTAGTATATAAAAATATAGAAAGAAGTCAATACTCTCACATACGAAACGATAATCTTCAACAAGGGAAAAAGATAAAAGGTCTAATACATACTCTTGAAATAAAATATAGAGTTGCGCAACTATTTTCTATACTGGTTCTCGTGTTGTATGCTAGTCGAATTTCAATGTATATGTCTCATTAGACCAGAAATTTATGAAATAAAAATATGACAACCATGTC
This sequence comes from Cordia subcordata, assembly GCA_028554755.1. Classification (NCBI taxonomy): domain Eukaryota; kingdom Viridiplantae; phylum Streptophyta; class Magnoliopsida; order Boraginales; family Cordiaceae; genus Cordia; species Cordia subcordata. The sequence goes on along the minus strand of JAPTOF010000005.1, from coordinate 14,567,169 downwards.
AAGAACACGAGGAATCTTCATCGATATTTGATCTGTCATTTTATGTACTTAACCTGCCAAATGCCATGGCTTCCCTTCCTTAAATAATATACCAAATTTTATAATATTATAGTAACGTTCTGTCAACAATCGACGATGATATTCGACCAAATGATAAAAAGATCATTTGATCATGCTAAAATTTTATTTCACACCATTTTAAACATATAAAACAAATCAAAAAAATCATATAAGATTATAAGAGAATTCAAATTCGAGAATAATATCAAACACATCGCCTTACCGTGCAAGGCGGAAGCCAAACTTCCTCTAGTCATAAACTCGTAGACAAGAATTATCTCGTTGCGATGACAACAATAGGCTTGTAGAGGAAGCAAGTTCTGATGATGAGCCGGCAGGAGCGTTCCAAGCTCTTGAAGCTTTTCTTGGAAGTCCTTATCAGATAAACAATAAGCACTTTTCAATCGCTTGACAGCCACGCAACATCTTTTACCCTCCAAGTAGGCTTTATAGGAAGTGCCAAAATTCCCCTTCCCCAAAACCTCAGCGCTCGAACGTAGTAAATCATCTAAACTATAATATTCTTCATCATCATCACCTCCATTCTTGCCCAAGAATACAAGCTTACTTTCTGCAACAGCCTCAGGGCTCCAAGGTGAAGGAGTCTCCATTGAAACATGTATTAATTTTAACGACGTGAATGTTATTGATTCAAGTATTAGGCTGTACCGTGTGGGTTTATTTATAGAAGAAAGTAATCCTTGTAGAAAACGCAAAAACAATTGAATATAAGGATCAACACAAGAGGAAGTTGAGGAGAAAGGGGAATCAATTCAACTCATGAACTTTTTTTTTTTCCAACTTTGAACTTTTACGCAACCTTTCTTGTCTTATAATGATGACTGCTGATTGATTCTTTTTTGGGTTGTTGAAAAGATGAGAGTACTGCTGAAAATTAAGGAATATGTGTGGAAGTGCTAAAATTTTTTTTGATGTTGTTAAAGGATAATAATATAAAACAAATCTCTCTCTCTCTCTCTTTTTTTTTTTTTAATGATGTTTCAATATGATAATAGAATCAAGATATAAAAAGTTCGATAGTTACTCTCACCAACTTAGAGAACATTAAAACTATATACTTATGGCCTTCTTATTTTCCATTTTTTTTCAAACCCTCCACCTTAAATCCAATCCTCGTCCCCCTAGGATTTGAACACAAGTCTTAATTCCTAAGAAAAGTAGTCTCAACTATTTAACTTACTTAACCTAATCCCTTATGGTCTATTAGGTATGATGTAATCACTTAAAAAGGAATGACCATTCAACATAGAATGGATACTTTTTTTTTTTTGCTTCCTTATGTTTGATTAAACCCATAAAAATGTGGAATAGAATGCCTATAGCATTTATATGTTCGGTAAAATTATTCTTTCTCATTGAAGAGGTTATGTCATGAAAATGAGTTTTTCATCTCCAATTAAGAGTACCAATTAACTAAAGAAAAATAACAAAAAATTAAAATGATAATTTCTTTCCAAACCATTCTATCACACTAGACAAACCCTATCTACAACAACTTTTCTAATGAGTTAGTAACTTCATAATAGTATTTTCATTTTTTATACTATTTGACTTTTCACAAAATATTATTTCTTTGACTTTTCACGAATTTCTTATCGTAAAGTCTCAAATAATTACATTTTAATTTTCTCTATCAAAGATTATAGCACAAATGAACTAATTGAAGTCCAGTCAGATCTCAAATTGCTTTTCATTTTTTTTTTCGGTGTCTCGATTTTTTAAACCACTTTAGAAAAAAGAATGAATAGCCTGTCCAAAAATAGAGTTTCGTGAATATTTTTTAGAATCCAATTACCCAAGCTTTAAATGGTGTAATCAGTGAAACCCCTGGCATAATCATCCAATCCAGCTAGCCATAACCATAAACAATCAATTTTCTGGTTATTCTGAAACAGTTCTGGCATGCATTGAGTGACGCCAAATCACTTTTGGGATATTGGGTTGACAAGGTCTTATCAAAAGAAGGATGTATCTGGACAGTGGAGATCTCTCCGTTGACCAAAAAAAAAAAAAAATTTTAAAAAAAGTGATCTCTCCCAATGCAACATGGTCGTGGAGAAAAACTCTCAAATATCGAGATTTAGCAGCAAAATTTATTAGAATGGAAGTCAACCGTGCGATGAGTACTTATCTCATGTGGAATGTATGGCGTGAGTTGGGACTAGGACTGAATATTCGGACATAACTAAATTAAAATAATCGATAATCGAAATAATAAAAAATTGAATTTTAAATATTTTAGGAATTAAAACCAAACCGAATTCACTATCGCTGCAAACAATTTAAATATTCCACCTCAATTCCTCAATGCAAAAGCGGGTGATATTGGAGAATGGAATTGGCCCCAACAACTGAGTTTCCTTAGAGAATTGGTGGGGGGAAAAAAATTCCAAGGGACAAGGATTCTGCATGCTGATTGAACGGAAAGAAAGGAGAATTCTCTACAAAGAAGAGGTGGGACGTTGTTAGAAAGTAAAAATAGTGAAGTTAATTAGTTGGACGAGGTTAATTTGGAACAGGATGCTTGTGCCTAGAACAGTGTGTTTTATGTGGTTGGTCTGTCAAGATAGTTTGAGTACCAAATAGAGGCTGCTCAGAGTGTTGGAGTAAATTGTGTTGTGGAAACCTGCAGCTAGCATCAGTGGCGGAGTTAAATTTTTTTATTTATCAAAATTAATATTAAATTAATAAATTAATTTTTAAAAAACGAAAAAGTTTTGATATCAATAACCTATGTTGCAGACCAAAGAATGATGTGCAACAACGTAAATACTTATAAACATAAATTTATTTTTTTCTTTTTCTAAAGAATAGTTTGACTCATTTTGAACATCAATTGCTATTATTAATCAAGAACACAAATTTATTTTCAGAAGTAAATCCATTATTTAAATATAAATGAGTTTTTCGTTAACAACATTTATTTATTTTTTTAATTAAGAGGATTCAATAAAATTATTTAAATGGGGTCAATTAAAAAAATTCTATTGTATATACTATTTTTTCAAGGAAAAAAAAAATCTATTGTGCATATATTTTTTTAAGAAAAAAGAGGGGTTATGAACCCCATATTTGCATATGCATCTGCCAATGGTTGACATGGGACGGGCTTATTTGAAGGTTGAATAGCTTTTGCTCAAAACACAGCTTGCGGGCAAACCTGTTCAAATCAGCGTTTTGATTGAGAGTTTACCACCTCTTGAGAGAAGAACCAATAGGATTCATGGTGTCCAAGGATCCTGGGAGAAGCAAATTTTTGAGAGGACTAGTGTTGATATGAAAACTTCTTGTTGCATAGATGGAAATTTTTTATTTTTACCTTATTTTTTAAAAGTTATTGCAAAAATACTCTAATTTTGAAAATGTTTTAAAAAATACCCTTTTTGGTAAGTGACTTACCATTTTGACTTTTTCAACTCCCAAGCAAATAATATATAGACCATGATATTTTGGTAAGTCACCTATCGAAACGCTAAGTGACTTACTGAAAAGGGTAAATTTTGATAATATTCAATTCTAATTGATAAATTAATAAATTCATAAGTTCTAAAAACCATAAAATTCAATTAATTTACTATATTACAATAAACTTATAAGTTCTAAATTTCCATTAGTTAATAAATTCATAAGTTCTAAATTTCATTACTAAATATAAAAAAATTCCTAAATTCCACTAAATGCATAAATATTAAACAAATTATTAAATTCCCTTAATTTTCTAAATTACAATAAACTCATAAATTTTGATATTATCAATTAGAATTTGATATTACCAATTACAATTTTAATATTATTAATTAAAATTGATTATTATCAAAATTTATCCTTTTTGATAACGATAGATGACCTACCGAAACACGTGTGGACTCTACATACGTGTGAGTCAATTCTCCTTAATTGGTTGCAAACATTTTCCGAAACTTGAATTAGCTTAAAGGTACAATAATGCAGTTTGGACTTTATTTTTATTTATTTATTTATGAGGAAAAAATTACATTGGATGGATCACACCAAATTTATTTCAAATTAATTCAAGGTCATAATTTTACAGTGCAATAGTGATTTAACGTTTGTTGCTGTTCAGTTAATTGTCACACAATATTTATTTATAATATAAGAACATAAATTCAATTCAAAATCTTTAGTCAACCTTCAAGATGAATCAGACTTTACTTCTTCAGCAGAAAAAGAAAAAAAAGAAAAAGTTACCATTCACTGTACCATGTCTCCCAAGCTCTAGCCTCTGCACTTGGTTCTATATAGTATAACAAAATTGTGATTGTCAAACTCAAATATTGTGCGAAAGCTAAAAGTTAGATGCTCAATCCTTCTTTTACTGACCAAATAGAAAAGAGATAATTCCACTTTCCCTCATGAATGCTTAAACATCACGTCCCTAGTAAGATTTTAGTTTTACTTATTTTTTTAATAATATCAAATTTTGTCAAATAATAATTTATATTAAAAAGTATTTTCATCCTTTTATTTCTTTGCTCAGCTATTTAATTCTATTTTGTCATCGTTATGTTTTTATTTTATTTTTTCAAAATATTAGTGTTTGGGGGTATATATATACATATATATATATGTGTGTGTGTGTGTAAGAAGTATATATAAACTCGTATCGGAAGAAATCCTCATTGGGCAATGATAATTATACTTTTGCTTTGGGACTCCGACCTTACTATGAAGGATTTGAGTCTTTGAAGATGGGTCTTAAACAGGCCTCGAGTCCTTATGAAAAGTTGTGTGTATTTAGAACCTTGTGTCCTTATTCTCATTACTGATTGGATAGTAATATTAGTTATTAAATTGATTAAAAAGAAAGACATTGAGAAAGAAATAAGACATGTCATTATCATCAAATACTCCATCATACAAGGATTCTAAGCTTGGAAATGTTGCAAATATCGAGAGCTATGTTATATGCTAGAAAATAAGTTTCCACTAGGAAAACAGAGTAAATCTAGACTAATCTATATTAAGTTAATTTAGGCTATGCTAAGCTACGCTACGAATAAAGATAAGTGACTTATAGTAGAAAATTACTAAGTAATTCTCAGTTGCAACCTAGATAATCTCCTCGCTTTATGCCCATAATACCCTTGAGCTTATTTTGATACTTTCTCTATGACTCAGTAACTGCCTATGTTCTTCACATTGTTAACTACTCCAATCAAGGCTTTCAAGTTCCTTTTAACCCTTCAAATATTGTTAGTTAGCACTTGTTGCCTTCGAGCCCTTTAATCTTGAAGACTTTACCTTTCCACTAAAAGTGCCACATGACACGATCAACTATGCCATGTTAGTATTTTGTGTGTACGAATATCGTGCCACATTAGTTATGTTTGCTTGTGTGTCAAGCCCACATATCATGCCACGTTAGTATTTATTTTTTGTGGTAACAGTTAATTAATTGCAAAAGAGTCATAATACATTAGGTAAGAAAAGAAAATCTTTTAATTTGATATGCATATATGTACTTGTATAATACAAGACAAGTTGTGAATTGAATCTAACTTTTATCTAATACTGTGCATAACATAAATTTTTTACAATAAGTTGCTATTTTATTTATTTATTATGTTTTAAAAGGTCAGCTTGTTGCAAAAGAAATTACGCATTTGGTTAAAAAGAAACAAAAGAATGAATTCAATTTGGGATGTATAAAAAGAATATAGATTTTAAAATGAATCTATTTTTTTTCTTTAATTTCACGTTTAATAAGAATTTTGTACAACAAACTATTTTATTACTTCATATTGTAAAGTTAAAAATTTCATTATTTTTTATTTCATGTAAACTTTTTTATTGAATGATTTTCTATTTAATTTTAGAAGCTTTTTCTTCTTTCCTTTGCTTTAATAAATAAAAAGATAAAAATCCCTCTTAACATAAGAGCTTACTCGATAAAATTAGATGACATAAGAGAGTACAAGTAAATATACATAAGCACGTGGGTCTATGCATGGCTTGCTTGCCTTAGATAGACTCGCAACAAAGATGATTGGTTTGCATGGGGCATTGATATCAATCCAACGTGCATTTTTTGCCATTCTTGCATTGAAGAAAGAGGGTCATTTGATTTTTGAGTGTTGGTTTACTTGAAGCCGGTGGAGAAAATGTATATTGTCGGCTGGCGGACCACACGGGGTTTGCAAATGGGAGAACATTATCACTTGGTTTTTGTGTAATTAAGGGGGATGCTCGCTTCGGGCGCTAGTCGCCAAATTGTTCTGCAAGCGGCTATCTCTATCATATTCGAAGGGAACGGAATAGAAGAATTCACCAAGTTGATAGACCCAGAAGTGCAGATCAGATTTTTGACACCATTGTTTTTGAAGTTAGTCTTAGAAGCAATTGCACATAGAAGTGCAGAAACACACAGCAGAATAGGACTCTTTGCAGTAGGTGGAATATTAGTTTGGATATTTTGATGTAAAGTTCTTGGCTTTGACTTGGTTCTCTGGTTTGTATATGGTTGATGATCTTCTAACTGATAAATCCTTGCTTTTCAAGTCAAAAATAAAAAATAAAAAAAGAAGTAAATCTAAAACTTCACCCAAAAAAAATTAAAATTTAGTACTAAAGTCACGAGACAAAATGATATTCACCCAAACAGAAAAAGATAAAGAAACAGAAAGCATGATCCCTGATCTTTCTTGAAGAATCTTTCCCATTAGGAGTCATGAATGAGATGAGCTTTCTTTCAGCATAAAATATGCAACTAAAAAGACATTAGCTTAACCCATTGTACTCGGAATTAAGCATTTGTTTGACAAACTAAAAAGCAAATTAACTAAATTTAAAAAGAATGCTAGACCAAGATAAGCACTTTATCAGCAAACTGAACACTTTCACAGAAGTAAACAAAATAGCAGCAAAAGAGCACTTTTACAAAAGTAAACAAAGTAACCATTCCGTTCGCAACATGAAGAGTTTTCGAATACCTATGGGGGGTTCGCTACTTATTTCAACTTTTCTTTCTTTCGTTCTTTCACTTGTTTCGAGGCACCTGTTCTCAATTCATTCACATCTGGTACAACTCCACAGAGCAATCTTCATTTACATTCTGTTGCAAACGAAAAAAGAAATGAAATTCTGTTTCGTAAGATTACAATATTATGAAAAAAAAGTATGTTGTTTTTAAATTGTTATGAAAACGTTATTAATTTTACAAGAAAATATAAATCCGGAGAAATCTAAATCCGGAAATGGAGGGAAAAGAGACTCACCTCTTTTATCACGAACCCTATAGAGAACACAGACGAAGACAACGAGGAGTGCTACACCAGCTGTCAGCCCAATTGTTATTGCAAGTGTCTTTTCATGATCATCATCATGATCGTCATGATCATCGTCATGATCATCATCATGATGCTTTTCTGCAAATAAAACTCTCTAGATAAGGAAAAGTGTTCAAATTTAATTCTTCTATACAAAAAATTCACATTTAACAGACAGCATTTGTGTATGTTTTCTTAGAAATTGCATCAATATGGACTTGCTTCTTCCAATTTGCATGCCTGCAGCCTCCACTTTATCAAGGCATTATTGCTTGTTCATTTGTTCAAGGGGAATGAATATGATATACAATGATGTATAGTTTACATTTTCTTAGATTTAGATGAATAACTAGGATGGGATGATTTGATTCCCAAGAAAACAAGTCACAAGGCAGTCTTTGTCATGCCCTGTTCTGTTGAAGAGAAGTAATCTTGCTAAAGAAAGGCTGTTCTTCATTTTCTTTCCTTTTTCCCTCTTTTTTAAGAGGACTAATAACAAATTTTCATTTATTCTAATGATAACTTGAATTCGAAATTTATATATCTCATGTAAGGGATGATATCATTGAACTAACCTTTGTTGTCCAAGAGGCTTCTCTTGGTTTGTGACTTGCAAATGCAGTAATTAGACTTGTGGAGATAGTGTATTGCATACTCCAAACTGTTCGAATCTGTTTAGGTTCTTACTCAAAAAATTATGCCCTAGATTGTCACACACTAAACTCAAAATCCTAACTTCATTAGTGAAAACTAATATATGATACAGTCGGGATTTTGAGTTTTGAAATTTTACTTCTAACTTATAAATCATTCCTGTCTAATGTTTTATATCGGTGAGGTATGTTATTGAAAATTCTAACACAAAGGTGTTTGGAATATTAAACTACCCTGATTTTTATTGTCCAACAATGCCTCACACTGATGAGAGATATTACCAAACTCTAGTGATTTGTCTAATTCTATTTGCCAACTTCTTTTAGTAGAATATAAAGCAATTAGATTCTAAGACGGACAAAATACTTATCTGAGCTGACTTGTAACAAGTTCTAATTCGATAAAATACATTTATAAGGAGGTCTTTTCCTTTACCACTCACAGTCTAATTCCATTAATCTAAAGTCTAATATTATTTAGAAATACCCTAGTTAGCAAAAAAAGAAAAAAAAATCCATTGACCAAGCTGGATGTTCGACAATGAGAGAAGAATATGAATCCACATGTATGTATGTGTCGAACATCTATTAGAATCGTATGCAACAATACGTCCCTTTGTAAGCATATAACCAAAGTTAGTGATAGTGATGAAGATCAGTGGAGTTGTGGTCCTTCACTGTTGATTAAAGAAAAATGATCAAAAGCTGCAATATTATAGTGGAAGTGAAAAGTTTAGGGCTCGTTTGTAATACTGTCAAAAATTTTTAAAATGAAAACTAGAATCATAAACAAAAAACTTTTAACAAAAATTAAAATTGGAAAGTATAAATGTGTTTGGTTAAATTATAAAATTTATAAACAAAAACCAAAAATATGTTTGGTTGTCCATAGTTTACAAAGTATTTTTTTCTCTTATTTTTCATTTTAGTATTTTATGTTAAATAGAACACATGAATATATTTGATAATATTTTATAAAAGAACAATGAGAATATCTTAAAATTGATTTATTTTCTTTAAGATATTTCAAAAAATAACTTTAATTGTTATGAGAATATATTTCTATTTTTGATTTTAAAATTTTTAAAATTTCATTTATTATTTTATTAATTTTTTAAAAATGTTTCTAAAAATAATAAAATTATTTTTAAAAATATAAAAATAATTATTTTTAAAAATAATTTTAATTTTAATTCTTAAAATTTTTTAATTTTCTAAAACAAATTTTAATTTATTAAAATAATTTTTCAAAATAAATTTAATTTCTCAAAATAATTTTTAAATGTATTGTTAACATATTAAAATTATTTTAAAATATTAAATTTATTAAAATGATTTTTAATTTATTAAATTATTTTTCAAAATATTTTTCATTATTTTTCAAAATATTTTTAATTATTTTGTGAAAATTTCTTTATTTTTTAAAAATATTTTTTAAATAATTTTAATTTTAATAATTATTTTTCAAAAAAATTAATGAGTTCGTATAGTTTTGAAATGATAATTCTAAAAGGTATTTACCATAAAGTGAATAAAAGTTTTGAAAACTTGTTGTCACAACCTAAGAGAACCTCTTTTTCTTATTTATTAAAGTTGCAAAAACAGGTTGTTGGTTTTTGTTTTTCCAGAAAACGAAAACGGAAATAAACGAACTGGTTTTTAAATTTTGGTCAACAAAAATAGAAAATAGAAAATTGAAAACAGCGATGATACCAAAAGAGACCTTAAAGATTAATTATCAAAAGCTGCAATATTATAGTCGAAGGGGAAAGCTTAAAGATTATGGAAATTATCCACCCAATTGATCCGTGGGATAACACATAATTTCCAGATAAAATTCCTCTCTTCTCCATCTTTTTAGCAAATCACTTTGTCGTAAGGCTGCAAGGCAAATGGTGAAGGGAGAAGAAAAAGGGGGAAAAAATCAGACAAAAATAAAAAGAATTCTCTTTCTGTCCTTTTGCCCTTTTTCACTTTTTCTTCCTCCATAGCAAAATTTAAAATTATGAAACTCCAAAACTCGTTGGGAATCATCATGTCCATTCTAGCACCAAATATAAAGTAGAGATAGGGGGCAAAAGTTTTCTTTTAACAAGTGAACAGACCCTTCTCTATTACCAAAACTAGCTAAAAATCATAAAGGGATGTGTCATACTACTAAGATCATCCTTTTTCTTCATCATTCTCATTCATCTCTTTCTATTTTCTTAATTTTTGTAAGGTCGTACATAATGAATTACTATTCATAGACAAATCTAATATTTTCTTTACTAATGACTATAAAAGACAATCTAATACTCTTACTCAAATAATTATTTCTACAATAGAAATTAAAAAGTTTTCAAATTTAAAATACCTTAAAAAATTCAATACATTGATAACTATTTCTTTCACCCTTCCTTGGTTACCATAAGAGTGGAGTCAATAATAGACACAAAAACATTCAAACATTAACAAAACAACTAAAGTATTCAAAATTATTTAACACTACTACTACTAATCCATGATTAAGCAAAATAACAAGTTACTAAATGTATACAAAGTCTTGTTTGAATTCTAAACACACACACACAAACAAAATGCATGAAAAGTTTAACTAACATAAAATTAAGCTCACGTAATGGTGTCAAAGTTTTATTTTATAATATTATAACCAAACAAACACGAAGCACCACCAAGTGGTGGTGGTGGTGGCGGAGCATCTTACCGCTTCTGGACGCATACCCACGCTCCCAGTAACGCGCGTAGCACTTGACCAAGAACACGTCACCCGAAGGCGACGCCGGACACTCACTTTTCAACCGTCCGATCGCCTCCGACAAACAATCCTGGCACTCACTCACACTCAAATCTTGCGTGCACTGCGCCACACCCTGCACGTTCCCGGACCCACCAGCACGAAAATACTGACCCTGCTGATCGGTCAAATATTCCAACAAAGCATAACGGCGAGTCAACGTGTCAGAGTCAGACCAGATCGACGGCCCACATTTGTGCATCGCCACGGCCTTGTCTTCAACACCCAAAAAGGATGTGTTATCATACTTGACAAGGCAACCATCTAACTGCAACGCGCCACCGACCGTGGCGACGCAGATGATGCCGAGTTGACTCACTGCCTGGCCCACGCAGTAGTGACAATCCGAGTTGCTCAGGTCCCCCCGGCACTGGAACAGGCCGTAAACGACGTCGCATTGGGTCGAGCCGGGGAGAGATACCTTGAAGTTGTTGAAGCTGGAATATGCAGCTGAGTTGACTAGGGAAGTGAGTACTGAGTTAACGTTCGACTCGTACGTCGTCCCGGGGTTATACTTGAGCTGAGAACAGCCACCGTAGACGAAGGACTCAATTCCACAAATTGATGGCCGCGCGAGAAATGATATTACAACACAGCAAAAACCCAAGAAAAATATGCAGAGAGAATAAACCTGGCTATGCATATTCATGTTCTTTTTCTCTTCTACGTGTTTTTGTGTGTGTTTACTATGTGAAAAAGAGAGAGCTTGATGGATAGATAGACAGATATGAGAAAGATAATAAGTCGTCTCTTAGTGAAGGTTATGCATTGTTGTTATAATACAACCACATGCAAATTGCTTATAGCAGCCACTGCATATAATTTAATTATATGCTTTTCAAATTAAAAATTTCAGAGATAAACGTATAACAAACACAGTAATAGTGTAACACCTCGTGAAGCAAGTTAGTTTTATTAAAATATATAAGTTTTAAGTATTTTGGCCTAGTTAATTATGTTCGGTTGGATGCTTGGAGGGGAATTTACGTAAGGAAGAAGGGAAGGGAGTAGAGTAAGTAATGTATGGATTGATGATAGTAAATAGCATGTGCTATAGCGGGAGTACCATAAATCTAGTGGCTTAGTAATCGGCCAAAGGGAAAAGATAGCTGAAAAGAAGTCTATTTGGTTTGGTGGTGTAGTAAATCTGGATACGTGTGCTTCATGCTCACTTTCCTTTAGAGAGCTCAAAGTTGTTTTCATGCACACATGATAAGATAAAAAAGAGTTGTACCCTTTCTAACTTATTTAAAATGATCGACCTTTTCATAAATCTTTTTTATTTTTTGAAATAAAATAATTACAAATTAAATTTTGTATAAAATGAGTTAAACTCTTGTGTATGTTATTTATCTTTTTTTTTCTTTTTTATGTACAATTATTTTCTAATTTACTTTATGTTTTAATTTAAGATTTTATTTAATTACTGCAAATTTATGATAAAACAACATGATTAGTATTGAAATTTTATTGAAAATTAAACTTTTACAGTTATACTCTAGCTCTTTCAAGGTGAGAGGATGTATATTATATTTCAATAAATAGTGAGAATTATAAAATAACTTGATAATCTAAAACAATCCTAACAACCTTAAATAAATTACAAGATACCAATCTATTTTATTTTTTATTTAAAAAAAAAAACAAAATTCGTACGTTAAAATGTTTCTACACTAAATCATTGTTCTCGCTTGCGTGTTGGACATATCCTTATAATTGCAAACAATTTTTCCCTTACTTTAACGTTCATGGCATATGCTTCACTTTGAATGTTTTTAGTGGATGGATGACCTAGAATAATCCAGATTCCATTTCGTTTGTTCTTACACGTGATCCTATAGTTATAGTCCTATATTTTTCTCGTTTGGTGTGGTTAGATATATATTTTTCTCGTTTGGTGTAGTTAGATATTCTTTCATCCATCTTTGTTTTTTTGTTCTGTTTATTTTTTTTCCCCCTTTCATGAATCATGACGAGGAATTGATGTTACAAGTGATCACATTAGATTTATCTAATTGTGAATTTTGCATGCAATAATGCATTATTATAGCTCTAAGCCAGTTCAATACAAAAAATAAAATTTAATTTATAATAAGATAATAGAAATAATTTAAATTTTTTAATTATAACTATTCCTCACTCAACCTATTTGTCCAACATTTGGGTCTTGCTCGGCAACACCAAAAAATAGTTTTCCAAGTAGGTTTTTAGTACTTTGAGTAGGTTAAAGCACTATTTTTTTCAAGCTATTAAATGAACAGTGTTTCTAAGTAACTTTTCAACTAATTTTTCTCAACCATTAAGAATTTTAACATGTCAAAATAACTTTTAACGTTTCATCTTGTTCTACAATACCAACCTTTCTCTATTTTTCTTTTCTTGGCAATCTTATTTTTTTCTCCTATCTCTCTATATTTTTACCTTTTTTTTCACAAATATAAAGACAAAATAACATAAATAATTTCAAATCCTAACTATATTGCAATATATTGAAAATTATAGGTTTTATTAGTTCATTTATTATATTTATTTGACAAAATAAAATTTGAATATACTAAAAGTACAAAATAAAATTTTATTATACTTTAATAATAAAATATTATATATATATATATATATCTAAGTATAAAATAAATTATCTTATTCCAATAACAGGAACAATAGTTAATAATTATTTTAATAATAATAACAATAACAATGTGATATCAATGTCCTTTTATGACATTTGCACTTATCAATTACTCCAACAACTAATTCTCTTTAACAAATTTTGTTCAATCAGTAAAAATAGATACCACTAACAATTAAGATATAATAATTATTAATTATTCAAATAATTATTAACTATCCAAATAATTATTAATTTTGCTATCAGCTAGTTGCGTTAGGGTCTTCCACTATCAATTAGTTGAAAAGGAGAATGTTGAAGCTAGTGGAACAACAAATTGCAAATACCTTAAACAAAATGAGTTTTGGGATTTGCACAACCAAATTTTTATATTATTATCTATACTGCTCTTGGCTTAATTTGGTAATCGTCAGTTTCAACAATCACGCATGCAAATAATAAATATGGTCATTTCGAGGTCTTTGTTTTCTGAGTTAATTTTTTCGAAAATAGTTGACTAGAGATATGCTTTGGAAAATTTGGGATTCCTCTATTACTCATGTCCTTAACAACTTTTACTTTTAGAGTCCTTCAAATCCGTCGGTCTAAAGCTTTTGACTTTTTCTCCTATCTTTCATACTAACCAAACTACCTCTCTGTTGGCTATGGCTGTTGGACCACATGAATTATTTGAAATTCAATTGAATAGTGATTAATATGTAATTAATCAAACATTATTTGAAAACGACCCTTCTATTTAGAAATAAAATATTCTAAATGATTCCAGAATTCTTATTCACATTAGACGGTTCGTATCTACATATACTATAAACAATCAATCTAGTAGTGATACATATTTTAGTTCTTTGTTAAATTTACAAGTGTAACAAAATTATCTGGGTGTGCTTAGCTCAAGTGCGTTTTTAATATATCTAAAAATTAGTGCTATATTGGTTATATTTGGAAGTGTTGCTAATATTTGTTGCTCTTGGAAGTGTAATTAATGTTAGCATGCACCAAATAGAATTAATTTTTTTTTTATATTTTTAGATGTAACAAATTAAATGCATTTTTCAAATTAATATTAGCTACACTTTCATATAAAAAAAGTTGTTATCTTAAAAATATTAAATCTAAAAATCTAATATCATTGTTATGATTGGAAACATAACAAATATTGTGTTATACTTAAAATTGTAACTAGAATAAAAATAATCAGAAAACTCTTTTATGCTTAATCCAAATATAACAAAAAATACATAGTTAGTGGCACAAAATCTTATAATACTAGATGCATCAATAAAAAAGAAGATGTGGAGCCATTTTTTCGGATTGTTATTTAAATCCAGAAAATATTAGTTGATCATATATTTCATTTTAGTTATACGATTAAGAGTCTCCTTGGATTGCTTTGAATTTCATATGCGAAGTTGTGATCGAATCTATTCATTACACAAAAAAAAAAAAAAAAACAATTCTATCAGGCATTCTTCCCATGCTGCAGGGCAAGAAGGGGTGCAATTAGACGAAAAGTTGTGTGGTTAAATAATTATCAGTCTATTCTCAGACCAAAAAAAAATTACCAGTCTATTCTACTCCAATCAGTCTATAGGAAATTTATAAATTTTAACTTTAGATGCATATTGATCAAGATATGGTACATGTTTAGTTATTTTTAAGTAATTGAATAATCCTTGGGAGGCTGCTTTTGGATTGATTTTTTTTGACAAAAAAGTACTTTTCGTGATTGGATTGACTTTTTTTTTAAAAAAAAAAATTAAAGTTATAAAAAAAAGCTAAAAAACAGATTTTTTTTTATAGAAACTAAAATTTTGAACTTTTTGCAAGAAAGCTGAAGCGGTAAATGAGAGAGCAATCTCTGACAGCAAGAAAAGGAAAAAGAACGCTACGCTCTCTTCGAGCGTCTCTCTTTCGCTTTCGCTGATGCTCTTCTTCTCCTCACAGCAAATCGTCTTTGCTCCAATGGACTCGGCAAGACCAAATCGTTATCAAGTGACCACCTTCTTTTTTTCCACTCTTCTCTTCTCCCCTGCTTAGATCTATCTCTTATTTTTAACTTTATGCTCTTCATCTAATGAACTCATATATATACATATATATATATATATATTTATATATTTGCACAGTAGTAATTTATTCACTGATTCTGTTAGATGGATTTGAAAACAATTTATGAATGAATATATGTGTATAAATATATATGCATATGAGATCCATATGCCACAAAAGAAGTACGTAGAAACAGAGAATCGCAACTTGTTTTATTTTTTCAATTTTTTTCGAACCGAAATTATTCGTAATTTTAATTTTCCCAAATATTCCTCAAATCCCAATTACAAATGATTTTATTTTTTTCTTTTCTTTTTTCTGTGTTAGTTATTTTGGTAACTGATTTTTTTTCTTTTTTCATTTTGACATAAGCTATAAGTGTTTTTATAATTTTTTTATTCAAATGGCAATAGTGGGCTAAAAGTACTTCTTATAGTGAAAATTCAAATGTAGAATAGCTTTTGCTTTTGTTTAAAACTCTTTAAAAAGAACTATGCAAAAAAAATATTTTTTTTAAGCCAATTCAAACGAGTCCTTAGTGGGGGAAAAGGTCAAGTGAAAAAGGATTCAAGAAACTGAAGAAAGCGTGTGATTGGAGTTGGGCCCACAATGCCAGCATGCAAATATAATAAAATTTAAAAAATAATTATAATTAATGAATGCAAATCAATCCTCAAGGTATTTTTATTTTATATTTTTTTGTTAAAACGGGAGTTTTATACATGTCTTAGATTCCATGTTAACGGAAAAACCAAAGAGAGAAACAGGTTTTTTTGGTTATTTGGAATGGGGTATGCTGAAATGGACCAATCAACCAATCAACCAATCAACTTCCACCACTTCTGTCCAGCGCAATCTGATTAGGAGAGAGTGAGTTATATATATATATATATATAAAATTCATTCTTTTTAAGAAAAGGGAACTAAAGAAACTTTCTTTGAAAATGAAAGAGTCATTTACCTCAAACTTTAAATTTGAGTTTGGAAAACACGAATTTATGAATGTCACATTGATATGTCACTCGAAAAGATAGAGGTGCTATCTATAAATTCAGTCTTCAAAACTGGAATTCATATTTGAGTTTGAACGTAAGTTTTAAAAGTTGGATTCAACGTATATAGGTAGTGACACATTTGCCATGAAAAGTAAGTTTTAGAGTATTTAACTCACGAGTTTCAAAAATAGGCTATATTAGTTGACTTATTTAAAAAAAAAATAGCTCGTTTTTCTCTCTAATTGGCTAAGAGGATCTATTTTGTTCTCGTTTTGGTTATGGGTGAGCAAATTTGAACTATCATTGTAGTAGGCATGTTTCACATAGGATTGGTAGTATGAATGGGTGCTAGATGCTTAGTAGTGATGATAGATTGGCCCAAGGCAAAATTGGGAGTGTGAATCTACCCCTTTAACATTGTCCTGGTGTGTGGCTGTAATCTTCAAGCCGAGTTTGCTGAGGATTGGGTTGAGTATAAGGACACCCCAGCTCTTAATGGCTCATTGGATGACAAGATGTTGAGCTTTGTTTGCTTACCTAATGTCAGGTCCAGACTGGGAGTCCCGTGATGCTTGTGAAACCTCTTGTGACTTGTGGATCTAAATGAGTGATGAACATATTTCTCATAAACGGTGTCAATTGATAATGAAAAAGGTTATTAGTAAGAGCTTCTTAATTCAGACTCGGACATCTCTATCAAGTCAAAATGCAAAGCAAACAATAGGCTTTTGGGGTTGGTCAGGGAACACTGGTGTGATGTCGGCCAAAGGGTTTCCGATACCTAAGTTAGTAATTAAGTTGGGATGTCCGAGAAGAGAAACTAGTAATTAAGTTGGGATGTCCGAGAAGAGAAACTAGATATATAGTGAAGCTATTGATGATTGCATACCTTGATTGGCATTAGAGCTAGGTATTTGTTGATTCACTACGATAGTTGTAAGATAACACCAAATTCTTAAGTTTGTCACTTAAGAAGGATAAAGAAATTAGAGTCCCCTTTGGATGTGTCACTCATGGTTTATCCTTTGACCAGCTAGTACATATCTCGAGGTTCTCGAGCAACCCTGACAATTTTGGAATCGAGTGGGATGAGAACCAAGCCTGAGTAATTTAGGACCCTTTTTGGATACACTTACTAAATCCAAAAATTCCCGGGTTGGGCTGGATCATACTCTTATGAAAAAGTATTTGTGAACACAAAAATATTTTTTTAGTCATTTGAATATCCACATTTGTTTATATTACTCAAATTTACATAAACATTATTTAGTGAGTCAGAACGAAACAATAATATATACAACATAATGCATTCTTACATCTTTTTGTTCTTAGTTATGCATATTATAATTCGACTTTGACATGCCCAGCAACTTTATGTACCCCCAACTTCCCTTTTTTCTTTTTCCTTGAAAACTCCCACCCTTCATAAGAGTTGAATCCAATTAATCAGTAGTTTCAACCACTTTAGCCAGTCCGTGAACCATTACCTCAAGTTATAAGTGCAAATTCAACAACAGTTGGTTGATCACTGATAATCTTCAAAATGCAAACCAATAAAATGAAGGGAAATGTTGAATTTGTGTTAAAAAAACCTCTACAGTGTATAAAAACTGGCAAGTGAGTGAGGTTTTTGTGTCTTGGGCTCAACAAACAAACTTACAAGTCTGTTGTATCTGGTTTGTGACTGCAACCATTAAAGGCCTCTTTCTTGGATTTTGGAATGTGTAACAAATAGCGAGTTGTAACAACTCAATCATCTCTCATTCCATGTTTTGGTCTTTTATATGTTTAACAAGTGTTGAATCAAACACATCAACAATTGGCATTTCTTGGAACATCAACCTCACCTACTTAGCCAAGTCAATCTCAATCTCACTTGGTGGCTTACCAGTTAGTAGCTCCAAGAGTGACACCCCAAAGCTATAAACATTAGACTTCTGCGAAACTTTGTGCACATATTTGACTTCGGGTGTGCGATAACCGGCAACTAGAATCAAGTTGAGTTCTCGGGTAACGAGATGAGTGATGCCAAAGTCAGAGAGACAGGCATTATAAGTATTGGTGAGGAGAACATTTGACGATCTGATGTTTCCACGGCAAACACTTGGACCTTGATTGTGAAGATATCTAATAGCCCGAGCAACTTCATGGATAATGTTTCACCTCACTTTCCAAGTGAGTTGAATTTTCTTTACACCTTCATTTCCTACCTAGCAAACGATTCATACATCTGACATCAAGATCTTTAAGAGCTTGTTGAACTATTGATTAATTATTTTAATAAATGAAAATGAATTGAGAAAATATATGCTTTAGCCAATCTCGAAAAAGTCGAGATTGAACTAAAGTTCCTT
This sequence comes from Cordia subcordata, assembly GCA_028554755.1. Taxonomy (NCBI): domain Eukaryota; kingdom Viridiplantae; phylum Streptophyta; class Magnoliopsida; order Boraginales; family Cordiaceae; genus Cordia; species Cordia subcordata. Next base: position 14,548,325 of record JAPTOF010000005.1, on the reverse strand, counting down.
CATTTTAGAAGTCATGGTAAACACAAGAACTTCAAAACAAGAAAACTAAAAAGAAATCGCGTTACATCATCTATCTATCACCATGTATATCTAGGTATTATTATACCAACTTAATAAAGATATTTGATCTCTTTCTTGTTTTGCTACTAATTAGAGATACATAAGATGTAATAGATAGGGGACATAAATTAGATGATATCTAGTAATGTTCCAAGGGAAAAGCCTATGCACTACACATGTGAACAAGATAGTAGGTAGATTTTCTCTCTTGTTTTCCATTTCTTAGTTAATCACACATTTCAAGTAGGGGAGGGAATCAGTTCAGATTTTCGAAGCCCAAAAAACTATTTGGTATGGTATAAACAAAACATAGAACCAGATTGGGTTTTAGGTTTTTAATCTTTTTCCTATTTCTTAAATTATGTTGTGCTAATTTAGACTAAATTCAAGAGTTAACAAAAAATTAGAAGGAAATGAATATGAAAATTTTAAATTCACTTAAATTATAATTATCTAAATAATCTCACATCACATTAAAGTACAAAAGCTAAAATAGATAAAGATAAAAATTCCAAAACTTAAGCATAAATTTAATTTGAACAAGAATGGATAAATAAAATCCAAAAAGAAGATATTCGCACGGCTACTTTTACTACTGCCCTTTCCCGCAACCCCTCTCATTCCATCAATTATTTTCCATTTCTCAATTGACTCCATCTCAATTTGCTAGAACAAAAAAGAGACAAAACTAAAGCTAACACGTTTTTATTTTTATTTTTATTTCAAATTTCTAGAAAGAGGCATTCAAGCATAGATATAACTTGCATGCATAGATAAAACTTGTCTGACACCCTCAAGATTACTTGATTCCTTTTTAGTAAATATTTATTACATATATATATATACACACACATATATATACACATATATTTTATAAGTATTCTATCACCACAAAATTAGATAAAATTAAAAATTACAACTGTACACCGCATGGCATTGTCCAACTAGTATATAAAATTATAGAAAGAAGTCAATACTCTCATATACGAAATGATAATCTTCAACAAGGAAAAAAGATAAAAGGTCTAATACATACTCTTGAAATAAAATATAGAGCTGCACAACTATTTTCTATACTGGTTCTCGTTTTATATGTGTTGAATATGGCTCGTATTCTTGGGCAAAAAGAATAGCAGATTTCCTTGTTAGCATATTACCTTATTCGCTTGTTACCTTTTATAGCACATAATTAATTAGTTGTCTTTTCTGCTTAATAGGTTTAGGAAACCTTTGCACTATAAATATGTGGCAATACTCATTATGTTATGTGTGAGAGAGAAACCAAAGTGAGAGCCTTGTAGCATTTGTGATGAATAATAGAATTATTCTCTGCTGCCCCTAGACGTAGGCTTTAAAGCCAAATCACGTAATTCTTGTGTCCATTATTTCTTCTCGTATTCTTCGTGTTTGCATGTTTTTCCCCAACAAACTGGTATCAGAGCTCAGGTTTTAATTCGCTGCTTGAGGGAAAAAGGAAAAATCAAAATTCATTGTGAAACCAAAATTTCTCAAAACCAAACGGTGCCTAACCAAACAAAGGTCTTTGTTCGGCGAGGAGTGCTCCAGTGCTGTCTACGTTGAGCGTTGGTGCTGGAGTGGAAGCTTGAGTCGGTGGGTTATGGTTCGTGTTTGGGTTTGAAGAACAAGCGAAGAAGATAGAGTTCGCGTGCTCTTGAGGTTGGTTTTGGATATTCAGGTATTTTTTTTTTGGATCGGGCCTGGGTAGAGGCCTTGTCCAAATTTGGTTAGGTCTTTTGGGTCTTGGGTCTTGGGCTTTGAATTTTTTTTGTTGTTTGGGCTTAGTTGAATCAAAAGATAAAAGGAAAATATTTTTGTGTTGGGCTTTTATTTTAAGACCAAAGGAAAAAATATTTATTTCCTTTGGGACTTGGTGTTGAGTCCAGAGAAAAAAAATTTCTGGCCAGTTTGACTAGTTTGACCGCGTTGACCAGTTGACCTGGGTTTGACCGGGGTTGACTTTGACCGTTGGCCATTAACAGAGGGTTGACCGCATTTGACCAGAGCCTTACCCCACATTTTTCGACGTGCTGAGTCCGTTTTTGGGCTCTGTTTTTTCAGATTCTGCTCCAAAATACGTGTTTAGGGACGGTGTTGACTTTGACCAACAGGTTTGACTTTGACCGGTGTTGACCAAAGTTGACCAGGGGTGTTCCTAAGGTTTTTCGACGTGCTAAATCCGTTTTTGCGATCCATTGAGCCAAATTCCATCCCAAAGTGTGAGTTTTGTGCAAACTAAGATGTCTTCCACAGGTGAAAAGTTTGAAATCGAGAAGTTTGACGGGAGAATGAGTTTCAGTCTTTGGAGGATCAGATTCAAGGCATTTATGACAATGCAAGGACTTTGGAAAGTCATTGAAGAAGTGATCCCAGAAAATACGGAACCAGCAGTGAGAGAAGAACTTTTAGCGAAAGCCTTGAGTGCAATACATATGTCCGTGACAAATGAACTATTCTTTGGAGATTCTTTGAGAAGACGGCAATGATTGAGGCTTGGAATACTTTGGTGGAATTGTATGCATCTAAATCTCTCACCAATCGCCTCTACTTGAAGAAGCGATTGTATCATCTTAAAATGAAAGAAGGTACGTCACTAAAACAGCACCTTAATGAGTTTACCTTTTGTTTTATTGCTTTGAAGGATATGGGTGTTAAAATTGATGACGAAGATCAAGCTATGATGTATTATGCTCCTTACCATCTTCATATATGAACTTTGTGGACACTATGTTGTACGGAAGGGATAAAATTACCTTTGAAGATGTGATTACTTCATTAAAATCGAAGGATCTTCAAACACATATTCCGGGACTTAGGGAAGAAGTTCATGGGGAAGGTTTAGTGAGTAGAGGGAGATCGAAGAATAGAGGGGGATCTTCGAATAGAAAGAAAAGCAAGTCAAGGTCAAAATCAAGAGTAAGGAAGCTACGCTGTTTCGAGTGTGGTGAAAAGGGTCACATTAAGAAAGAATGTCCAAAACTGAAAAAGGGAAAGAAAAAGGTAGAGAATTCAACTAATGTGGTGGAGAGTGCTGACAGTGATGGAGATAACTCGAGTAGTACCGGGGAAGTTTTGACTGTGAGTGGATCACAGTGGCATAATCAATGGATTCTTGATACTGGTACAACATTCCATATGTGTCCTAGGCGCGACTGGTTCTCTTCTTATTCCAAAAGAGAAGGGAAAGTCTTTCTAGGCAATGATCTTTCGTTGAATGTGGAGGGAATAGGCATCGTAAATATCAAGATGTTTGATGGTATTACAAGATCTCTCGAATGTTGGCATGTACCGGAGCTGAAGAAAAACTTGATTTCTCTAGGGCATTTGGATTCTCATGGATACAAATTTCGAAGTGAGAATGGTGTCTTAAAGGTGACCAAAGGTGCAATTGTGCTCTTGAAAGGGAACTTGACTGGCGGCCTATATGTCCTTCAAGGTAGTACAGTTACAGGTGTTGCAGCTGTTACATCCGAGGAGAGTGATAATGACACTACGCAGTTGTGGCACAAAAGGTTGGGCCATATGAGCAAGAGAGGACTGACCGAGCTGAGTAAGAGGGATTTACTTTGTGGACAAAGAACTGGAAAGCTTGAATTCTGCGAGCATTGTGTCTTTGGAAAGCAAACCAGGGTGAAGTTCAGTAAGGGGCAAGAGAACACCAAAGGTACACTTGATTATATTCATTCTGATCTTTGGGGTCCTAATAAAGTTCCTTCCAAGAAAGGTGCCAGGTATTATATCACTTTCATTTATGCCTACTCTCGGATGGTGTGGGTATACTTCTTGAAAACTAAAGATGAGGCATTTCCAACATTTGTTGAGTGGAAGACGTTGATTGAGAAGCAGACTGGTAAACAAATTAAGCGTCTTAGGACTGACAATGGGTTGGAATATTGCAACAAAGAGTTTGATGAGTTCTGCAGGAAATATGGCATTGTGAGACACTGCACATGTGTAGGGACACCACGACAGAATGGAGTTGCAAAACGCATGAATAGAACTCTGGTGGAGAGAGCTCGTTGTATGCTCTCCCAATCTGGTTTGAGTCAAGACTTTTGGGTCAAGTCACAATCGCATGCTACTTGGTGAATAGGTCTCCATCCAAAGCTATTGAATTGAAAACTCCTTTTGAGTTATGGTTTGGTAAGCCTGCTGACTACTCTCGATTGAGGGTGTTCGGTTGCTCTGCATACGCTCACGTGAAGGATGGCAAGTTGGAGCCGAGGGCAAAGAAATGCATATTTTTAGGCTATGCGTCCGAGAGGAAAGGTTACAGGTTGTGGTGCACAGATCCAAAGTCTCCAGGTTTCCTCATCAGCAGGGATGTCATATTCAATGAGTCTACTTTATTAGACCAAGAAAAGGAGAAAGCGGTAGCTGGTTTAGACCACGGTGTCAAAGAGTAGGTGGAGGTATTTGCTAATGTTCCAAATGTTCCATCTAGCAATAGTAGCAGTCAAATTCAGCCGACTCAACCAACTGAGGTACATGATCAAAATGTGTCTGAACAACAGAAGTACAGCATTGCCACTGGGCGAGAAAGGAAACAGATTAGAAAGCCTCAAAGGTACGGATACGCTGATCTTGTTGCTTATGCTTTAACTATTGCCAAAACAATTGAAGGACATGAGCCAAATTCATACAAAGAGGCCATATCTGGGAAAGATTCTGCTCAGTGGGTGGGTGCCATGAGTGAGGAGATTGAGTCTCTTCATAAGAATCAAACGTGAGAGCTTGTTGAATTGCCCAAAGGACAGCGAGTTGTCGGTTGCAAATGGGTTTACAAGAAAAAGGAAGGTGCTCTAGGGGTTGAAGGTCCTCGATACAAGGCACGGTTGGTGGCAAAAGGCTATACACAAAGGGAGGGTGTTGACTTCAACGAAGTGTTCTCTCCGGTTGTGAAGCATAGTTCCATCAGGGTTTTACTTGCCTTGGTTGCTCTTCATGACTTAGAGCTTGAGCAGCTAGATGTGAAAACGGCGTTTTTGCATGGTGATCTTGAAGAGCAAATTTACATGAGTCAACCGAGGGGTATATAGTTCCTGGTAAGGAGAACCATGTTTGCAAACTGAAGAAGTCCTTGTATGGGTTGAAGCAGTCACCTCGGCAATGGTATAAGAGATTTGACACATTCATGGTAGGTGCTAGATACACAAGGAGTGCCTATGACAGCTGTGTGTATCTCAAAAAGCTTCCAGATGGTTCGTTTGTGTACTTGTTGTTGTATGTCGATGGTATGCTTATTGCTGCTAAAAGCATGTCTACAATCGACTAATTAAAGAAGCAGCTAGGTGATGAGTTTGAAATGAAGGATCTTGGAGCAGCAAAGAAGATTCTTGGCATGGAGATTCATAGATATAGAAATGTTGGGAAGCTGTTCTTGTCTCAACAGAGTTATATTGAGAAAAGTGCTGGAGCGTTTCGAGATGCTTAAAGCTAAGCCTGTGAGTGTGCCGCTTGCTGCTCATTTCAAGTTGTCTGCAGATTTGTCACCTAAAACTGAGGAGGAGGTGGAGCATATGTCTCATGTTCCATACTCGAGTGCTGCTATGGTGTGTACTCGACCTGATATTTCACATGCAGTTAGTGTTGTGAGCAGGTATATGGCATCACCTGGGAAAACACACTGGGAAGTGGTGAAATGGATAATGAGATATTTGCGTGGCACTGCGAATATAGGATTGCTATTTAACAAGATGACTGGAGATTGCGCGAGGTTGGTGGGTTATTGTGATTCAGACTTTGCGAGTGACCTTGATAAGAGAAGATCTCTGACGGGTTACTTGTTTACTCTCTTTGGATGTGCTATCAGTTGGAAAGCGACATTACAGTCTACTGTGGCATTGTTGACTACTGAGTACATGGCAATTGCAAAAGCTGTGAAGGAGGCCATGTGGTTACAAGGCTTGGTTCGTGATCTTGGACTGCAGCAAGATACAAGTACAGTCTTTTGTGATAGCCAGAGTGCAATCCATCTGACGAAGAATCAGATGTATCATGAGAGGACTAAACACATTGATATCAGATATCATTTTATCAGAGATGTTGTATCACAAGGAATCATATCGGTGCAGAAGATATCTACCCATGAGAATCCAGCAGATATGATGACTAAGGTGGTTCCAGTCAGCAAATTTAAGCATTGCTTGGACTTGGTTGCTATTTGCGGTGCGGAGCATTGAGCTCTTAGAGGCAGTTGACTGCAGGAATGATGGTGTATTGATTGGAGCGAATACGTGCCAAGGTGGAGATTTGTTGAATGTGGCCCGTATTCTTGAGCAAAAAGAATAGCAGATTTTCTTGTTAGCATATTACCTTATTCGCTTGTTACCTTTTGTAGCACATAATTAATTATTGCCTTTTCTGCTTAATAGGTTTAGGAAACTTTGCACTATAAATATGTGGCAATACTCATTATGTTATGTGTGAGAGAGAAACCAAAGTGAGAGCCTTGTAGCATTTGTGATCAATAATAGAATTATTCTCTGCTGCCCGTGGACGTAAGCTTTAAAGTCGAACCACGTAATTCTTGTGTCTGTTATTTCTTCTCATATTCTTCGTGTTTGCATGTTTTTCCCCAACAATATGGTAGTCGAATTTCAATGTATATGTCTCATTAGACCAGAAATTTATGAAATAAAAATATGACAACGATGTCAAGAACACGAGGAATCTTCATCGGTATTTGACGATGATATTCGTTCAAATGATAAAAGATCATAAAAAGATCAGTTGATCATGCTAAAATTTTATTTTACGCCATTTTAAATATATAAAACAAACCAAAAAATCTTATAAAGTTATAAGAGAATTCAAATTCGAGAAGGACGTCAAACAGAATGCCTTACCGTGCAAGGCGGAAGCCAATCTTCCTCTAGTCATAAACTCGTAAACAAGAAGTATCTCGTTGCGATGACAACAATACGCTTGTAAAGGAAGCAAGTTCTGATGATGAGCCTGCACTAGCGTTCCAAGCTCTTGAAGCTTTCCTTGGAAGTCCTTATCAGATAAACAATAAGCACTTTTCAATTGCTTGACAGCCACGCAACATCTTTTACCCTCCAAGCAGGCTTTATAAGAAGTCCCAAAAGTCCCCTTCCCCAAAACCTCAGCGCTCGAACGTAGTAAATCATCTAAACTATAATATTCTTTATCATCATCACCTCCATTCTTGCCCAAGAATACAAGCTTACTTTCTGCGACAGCCTCAGGGCTCCAAGGCGAAGGAGTCTCCACTGAAACATGTATTAAATTTAACGACGTGAATGTTATTGGTTCAAGTGTTAGGCTGTACCATTTGGATTTGTTTATAGAAGAGAGTAATGCTTGTAGAAAACGCAAAATCAATTGAATATATGGATCAATAAAAGGGGAAGTTCCGAAAAAAAATAATAAATAAATAAATAAAAGGGGAAGTTGAGGAGAAAAGGAAATCAATTCGACTCTGAACTTTTTTCTTTTTTTCAGCTTTGAACTTTTAATAAGAAACCTTTCTCGTCTTATAATGATGACTTGCTGAATAATTGTTTTTTGGGTTGTTGAAAAGATGAAAGTACTGATGAAAATTAAGGAATATGTGTGGAAGTGCTAAACACAATTTTTTTTTGATGTTGTTAAAGGATAATAATATATAACACAAATCTCTCTTTTTTTTTATGATGTTTTAATATGATAATAGAATCAAGATATTAAAAGTTCAATAATTATCACCAACTTAGAGAACATTAAAACTACATACTTATGGCCTTTTTTTTTCAAACCCTCCACCCCAAACCCAACCCTCGTCGCTCTTGAATTTAAACACGAGTCCCAATTACTAAGGAAAGTAGTTTCAACTATTTAAATTACCTTGCCTAATTCCTTATGGTCGATTAGGTATGATGTAATCACTTAAAAAGGAATGACCATTCAACACAGAATAAATACTTTTTTTTTCCCCTTATGTTTGATTAAACCCATAAAAATTTGGAATAGAATGCCTATATCATTTATATGTTCGATAAAATTATTCTTTTTCGTTGAAGAGGTGATTTCATGAAAATGAGTTTTTTAACTCCAACTAGTTGTCCCAATTAACTAAGGAAAAAGAATAAAAAATTAAAATGATAATTTATGTCCAAACCAATCTAGCACACCAGATAAACCCTATCTACCACAACTTTCAAATGTTAGTAACTTCATAATAGTATTTCTATTTTTTATACTATTTGACTTTTTACAAAATATTATTTCTTTGACTTTTCACGAATTTCTTATAGTAAAGTCTCAAATAATTACATTTTAATTTTCTCTATCAAAGATTATATCATAAATGAAGTAATTGAAGTCCAGTCAGATCTCAAATTGCTTTTCATTTTTTTTCCCTGTGTCTCAACATTTTAAACCACTTTAGAAAAAAATATTGAATTGCCTCTCCGAAAATGGAGTTTCGTGAATATCTTTTAGAATCCAATTACAACCCAAGCTGTAAATGGTGTAATCAGTGAAACCCCTGGCATGATCATCCAATCTAGCTAGCCATAACCATAAACAATCAATTTTCTGGTCATTCTGAAACAGTTCTGGCGTACATCAGTGATGCCAAATCACTTTGGGGATATTGGGTTAACAAGGCTTTATTAAAGGGAGGATGTATCTGGACAATGGAGATCTCTCCGATGACCAAAAAAAAAAAGGAAAAGAAAAAACTCTCAAATATCGAGATTTAGCAGCAAAATTGATTAGAATGGAAGTCAACCGCGCGATGAGTACTTATCTCATGTGGAATGTATGGCTTGAGTTAGGATTGGCACTGACCATTCGGTCATAATTAAATCGAAATAATCGATAATCGAAATAATAAAAAATTAAATTTTAAACATTTTAAGAACTAAAACCGAATCGAATTACCGACTCTATGCCTATCGGTGCAAACAATTTAAATATTCCCCCTCAATTCCTCAATGCAAAAGTGCGTGATATTGGAGAATGGAATTGGCCCCAACAACTGAGTTTCATTAGAGAATTGGTGGGGTGGGGGGGGGGGGGGAAGGAAAATTCCAAGGGACAAGGATTCTGCATGCTGGTTGAACGGAAAGAAAGGAGAATTCTCCACAAAGAGGGTGTTTGGCTTTGCTTAGTGTTTGGCTTTGCTTATTTGGTGCTTATAAGCATCTAAATAGTAAAAAGTAGGTGAGAAGGTACTTTTCTCTAGGTGCTCATAAGCAACCAAAATAGGCAAAGCCGAACACCCTCTTGGCTCTGCTTATTTTAGGGCTTATAAGTTCTTGGATTTTTTTCCTGTTAGGGTGTATAAGCTAAGCCAAACTTGAAGTTTGTTTGGATTGGTTTTTTTAGAAAAAAAAATTTTAAAAATTTTATATTGTATTTACTATAATTATTTATTTGTCTTTTAAACAGTTAAAACGTTAAAAAAAAGCTCAAAAACAGGTTTTTTTTAGAAGACAAAATTTTAACTTCTAAAAAAAAACCCTATTTTTTAAAAGTTGTTTAAAAAGCATTTTCAAAAAGTCAATCCAAACAAGCTCTTATTTGAACCTTATAAGCTGTAAATAATAAAAATATGTAAGATAATAAAGTTTGAACTGTAAAATTAGCAGAGCCAAACAGGCTTAATGAAGAGGTGGGACTTTATTAGAAAGTAAAAATAGTGAAGTTAGTTGGACGAGGTTAATTTGGAGCAGGATGGCGGTGCCTAGAACAATGTTCTTTATGTGGTTGGCCTGTCTAGATAGTTTGAGTACCAAATAGACGCTGCTCAGAGTGTTGGAGTAAATTGTGTTGTGGAAACCTGCAGCTAACATCAGTGGCGGAGTTAAAAATTTTTTTTTATCGAAATTAATATTAAATTAGTAAACTAATTTAGAAAAAAGGAAAAAGTTTCGACATCAAATAACCTATGTTGCAGGCCAAAGAATGATGTGTGACGTGTAAATACTTATCAACATAAATTTATTATTTTTTCTTTTTCTACAAAATAGTTTAACTCATTTTGAACATTAATTGCTGTTATTAATCAAGGACACAAATTTATTTTCAGAAGTAAATCCATTATTTAAATATAAATGAGTTTTTTGTTAACAACATTTATTTATTTATCTTTTAGTTAACATGGGGTCAATTAAAAAAAATTCTATTGTATATATTATTTTTTTTAAAAAAAATTCTATTGTGGGTATATTTTTTAAGGAAAACAAGGGGTTATGACCCCATATTTGCATATGCATCCGCCAATGGCTGACATGGGACAAGCTTATTTGAAGGTTGAATAGCTTTTGCTCAAAACAAAGCTTGCGGGCAAACGTCTTGAAATCAGTTTTTGATTGAGAGTTTACCACCTCTTGAGAGAGAAACAATAAGATTCATGGTATCCAAGTATCCTCGGAGGAGCAAATTTTTTAGAGGACTAGTGTTGATATGAAAACTTCTTGTTGCAGCATAAAATAGGAAATTGTGCATAGCCTGGGACTTTTGATTGGCTTTGTAAATTGAAGTTAGTTTGTGGAATGAAAATGATTTATTTACGGAGCAAAAAAAAAATTATAACCTTTTTCTTGAAAATAAATAAATAAATAAATATAATTTAATATATACTATTAATATTATTACTTTTATTTTGAGGTCATAAAATTTTGCATAATATTTTAATATCTTAATATTAATATACTTTTATTTTGATGTCATAAAAATTAAGACAAAGTACTCTATGGTTATAATATAATCGTAGATTCTAGTGTGCCACACACTTGACTAATTCATATTATATTATTAACATTATTTATATATCTTACGTTTTTAATCTTTAATCTAATCATAATTAGCCTAATGAGTTTATATCATATTTCTTAGTTACTCCATTAATTTTGTTATAATTAGCTTAATCATTAATTTTACATTCATAGTAATTAAAATCTATGATCTAATCATTGAAAAAATTCATTGAAAAAATGTGACTAAAGTAGAACAAGGTTAGAGTCAGACACAAAGTTAATTTTTTAAGTATAGCAACTATTATTCCTAAATTCAGTATTAGCTCTTTATTAATATATTAATATATGAATTATTCAATTTTAATTATATTATTAACTTAATTCTCTATTATATTATCATAAATCGAGTAAAATAACACTATAAAGCTACCATATTCTTTTTGTTTTTTTTCCCCCCTTTCTTTTTCAAATTATGTGGAATCATATTATCATAAGTGACAATAAGCGAAAAACCAATTATCCACTTGACAAGAAAAGGAACAAACAATCGAAGCCCAAACAACACTAGGCCTAAAACCCCCACACTAGAGACAGAAAACTTGGGCCAGGCCCAAGCACAAAACAACGTAAAAAGAGGGTAAAGCCCAACCAAAAGTCCATCTCTTTTTCTTTTTGGTTTTAATGAAGAAGCAGGCTAATGTGTTATTGTATACAGTGATAGATTGGTATGAGAAGTACTCATTTGTTTTTCTTTAATTCTAGAGGTATGATAATATAGCTTGTATTATGAGAGGGGGAAGTGGGCCCTAGATGTGGTATAGTGCCTCTTCTGAAGTATTTTGAGCTGATTTGGATTATCTTTTTCCAAAACGTGTGTTTTGTATTATTTTTAAAGAAATACTTTCTGAAAAACTCGAATTTTTTGTTTTTTTTTTAAATGTCAATTTTAAACTTTTCTACAAATGTCAATCTTTTTTGAGCTAATCATGTATTTATTTTGAAAAAGAGATTTTTTTCCTAAAAAGTGCTTTTAAAGAAAAACAATTACAATTTCACTAACCCATACTTGGGTTTGTCCTTTTATGGGTAATTGGTTTATAATCAACATATAATGTGAACTGTCGAGGATCAAATTCCAACGGAAGTTTCTTTTTCTCGCAAATACTACAAAAAATGAATAATATTTATGTTCACTTTATTTGCCTATCTCAACCCTTTAAGAGTAGCATGATGTCTAAACCTTTATATGTATAAACCATAAGGAATATATTAACTTATATAATTAATGATGACAACAACCACAAAAATAATTAAGTGAAGCTTAGACCACAGATGGTCCCACTGCAAGATTTGGCAATTATAATACAATGCAAAGTCTCTAAACAATGAATGGATTTTCATTAATCCCCCGACCCTTGGACTGCTTAATTGGCCTTGAGCCACAAGCAAAAAGCAATGGATAATTGATGAAAGAGAAGATTCCACACAATTATGTGTGTCTTATGTCATGCTTCTATCTTTTTCAAATTCTTAGGTCCTTCTTGATTGTCCTTTTCTCATTGCAAATCAATCTTACCTTTTCCACAGACAACAAGATGTAGGGGGAATGTTTTTTGATCTTTTTGTTGATACATGCTTATCTTATGGATTATCCTCCGATTTGTCAATAGTTAGTGTGTCATCTCTTCTTGGTCTTCCTTTTATGTCTAGAATCATCCTCTTAGTGAAGATGCTTGATCGGCAACTCTGAAAATACTTAAAGGGAAATGCGACAACTGACTAAGACACGTGTGAACTCCACATGCATATGAGTCATTTCTCCTTAATCGGTTGCAAACATTTTCCAAAACTTGAATTAGCTTAAAGGTACAATAATGCAGTTTGGACTTTATTTTTCTTTATTTATTTATTTGTTTATTCATGAGGAAAAATTTACTTTGGATGGATCACATCAAATTTATTTCAAATTAATTCAAGGTCATAATTTTACAGTGCAATAGTGATTTAATATTTGTTGTTGTTCAGTTAATTGTCACACAATATTTATTTATAATATAAGAACACAAATTCAAAATCAAAATCATTAGTCAACCTTCAAGATGAATCAGACTTTACTTCTTCAGCAGAAAAAGAAAAAAAGAAAAAGTTACCATTCACTATAGCATGTCTCCCAAGCTTTAGCCTCAGCACTTGGTTATATATAGTACAACAAAATTGTGATTGTCAAACTCAAATATTGTATGAAAGCCAAAAGTTAGATCCTTAATTCTTCTTTTACTGACCAATAGAAAAGAGAGAATTCCACTTTCCCTCATGAATGCTTAAACATCAGGTTCCTAGTAAGATTGTAGTTTTACATATTTTTTTTTTATAATATCAAAATTTGTCAAATAATAATTTATATTAAAAAGTATTTTCATCATTTTATTTATTTACTGAGCTATTTAATTCTATTTTGTCATCGTTATTTTTTATTTTATATTTAAAATATTAATGTTTGGAGGTAAAAAAAAAAAGAAATGAATATAAGTAGGATATATAACCTCATATCGGAAGAAATCCTCATAGGGCTATCACAATTATACCTTTGCTTTGGACTCCGACCTTACTATGAAGGCTTCGAGTCTCTAAGGATGGGTCTTAAAGAGGCTCGAGTCCTTATGAAAAGTTGTGTGTATTTAGAACGTTGTGTCCTTATTCTCATTACTGATTGGATAGTAATATTAGTTATTAAATTGATTAAAAAGAAAGATATTGAGAAAGAAATAAGACATGTCATTATCATCGAATACTCCATCATACAAGGGTTCTAAGCTTGGAAATGTTGCCAATATCGAGAGCTACGTTACATGCTCGAAAATAAGTTTCCACTAGGAAAGCAGAGTAAATCTAGACTAATCTATACTAAGTTAATCTAGGCTATGCTAAGCTGTGCTACAAATAAAGATAGGTGACTTATAGTAGAAAATTACTAGGTAATTCTCAGTTGCAACCTAGATAATCTCCATGCTTTATGCCCATAATACCCTTGATCTTATTCTGACACTTTCTCTGTGACTCAATAACTGTCTATGTTCTTCACATCAGTAACTACTCCAATCAAGGCTTTCGAGTTCCTTTTAACCCTTCAAATATTGTTAATAAGCTTTTTCTAAACCTCTTCGAGTATAGCACTTGTTGCCTTCGAGCCCTTTAATCTTGAAGACTTTACCTTTCCACTAAAAGTGCCACATGACACGATCAACGATGCCATTTTAGTGCTTTGCCTGGATGAATATCGTGCCACATTAGTTATATTTGCTTGTGTGTCAAGCCCACATGTCATGCCATGTCAGTATTTATTTTTCGTGGTAACAATTAATTAATTGCAAAAGAGTCATACATTAGGTAAGAAAAGAAATTTTTTTAATTTCATATGCATATATGTACTTGTATAATAAAAGACAAGTTGTGAATTGAATCTAATTTTTATCTAATATTGTGCATAACATAAATTTTTTACAATGAGTTGCTATTCATTTATTTATTATGTTTTAAAAGTTAGCTTGTTGCAAAAGAAATTACGCATTTGGTTAAAAAGAAACAAGAGACTGAATTCAATTTGGGATGTAAAAAAAGAACACAGATTTTAAAACTAATTTATTTTTTTCTTTAATTTCACGTTTAATAAGAATTTTGTACAACAAACTATTTTATTACTTCATATTGTAAAGTTAAAAATTTCATTATTTTTTATTTGAATGTAAGCTTTTTTATTGAATGATTTTCTATTTAATTTTAGAGGCTTTTTCTTCTTTGATTTGCTTTAATAAATAAAAAGATAAAAATCCCTCTTAACATAAGACTTTACTCGATAAAATTAGAGGACATAAGAGAGTACAAGTAAATTATATATAAGCATGTGGTCTATGCATGGCTTGCTTGCCTTAGATAGACTCCCAACAAAGATGATTGGTTTGCATGGGGCATTGATATCAATCCAACGTGCATTTTTTGCCATTCTTGCATTGAAGAAAGAGGGTCATTTGGTTTTCGAGTTATGGTTTACTTGAAGGCTGTGGAGAAAAGGTATGTTGTCGGCTAGCGGACCACACTGGGTTTGCAAATGGGAGGACATTATCACTTGGTTTTTGTGTAATTATGGGAGATCCTCACTTTGGGCACTAGTCGCCAAATTGTTTTTGCAAGCGGCTATCTATCACATTTGGAGAGAATGGAACAGAAGAATTCACCAAGTTGACAGACCCAAAATTGAAGATCAGATTTTTGACACCATTGTTTTTGAAGTTAGTCTTAGAAGCAATTGCACAAAGAAGTAGAGAAACACACAGCAGAATAGGACTCTTTGCCGTGGGTGGAATATTAGTTTGGATATTTTGATGTAAAGTTCTTGGCTTTGACTTGGTTCGCTGGTTGGTATATGGTTGATGATCTTCTAATGGAAAAATCCTTGCTTTTCAAGTCAAAAATAAAAAATAAAAAAAAGAAGTAAATCTAAAAGGTCACCCCAAAAAATTAAAAAATTTAAACTAAAGTCATGAGACAAAATGATATTCACCCAAACAGAAAAAGATAAAGAAAAAGAAAGCATGATCCCTGGTCTTTCTTGAAGAATCTTTCCCATTAGGAGTCATGAATGAGATGAGCTTTCTTTCTGCATAAAATATGCAACTAAAAATACATTAGCTTGACCCATTGTACTGGGAATTAAGCATTTGTTTGACAAACTAAAAACAAATTAACTAAATTTATAAAGAATGCTAGACCAAGATAAGCACTTTAGCAGCAAACTAAGCAATTTCACAAAAGTAAACAACATAGCAGCAAAAGAGCACTTTTACAAAAGTGAACAAAGTAACCATTCTGTACACAACATGAAGAGTTTTCGAATATCTAGGGGGGATTCACTACTTATTTCAACTTTTCTTTCTTTCTTTCTTTCTTTCACTTGTTTCGAGGCACCTGTTCTCAATTCATTCACATCTGGTAAAACTCCACAGAGCAATCTTCATTTACATTCTGTTGCAAAGGAAAAAGAAATGAAATTCTGTCTAGTAAGATTACAATATTATAAAAAATAGTATATTCTTTTTAAATTTTTATGAAAACGTTACTAATTTTACAAGAAAATCTAAATCCGGAGATAGAGGGAAAAGAGACTCACCCTTTCTATCACAAATCCTATTGAGAACAGAGAGGAAGACAATGAGGAGCGCTACACCAGCTATCAGCCCAATTGTTATTGCAAGTGTCTTTTCAGTTTCATCATCATCATCATCGTCGTCATCATGATGCTTTTCTGCAAACAAAACTCTCAAGAAAAGAAAAACTCTTCAACTTTACAAGCATATAAAGAATAACATATAAATATGCAGTATCCTCCTTTTTGAGGAGAATCAGCAATGAAGTGAAACTCCACTGTATCCCTGTTAATATAATATATAAATACACCAATTTTCTTTTTACATGCTAAATTTTTTGATGAGATGATAATTCAACATAGTAACCTATTATGGTATCAGAGCTTGGAAGTCGAAAAGCCTCGGGTTCGAAATTCACCACTATCACCACCCAATTTAGAAGAATATTAGACTATCTACGTGTAAGGCTCAAACAGCATTAATTCTTCTATACAAAAAATTCACATTTAACAGACAGCATTTGGGTATGCTTTCTTAGAAATTGCATCAATTTGGACTTGCTTCTTCCAACTTGCATGCCTGCAGCCTCCACTTTATCAAGGCATTATTGCTTGTTCATTTGTTCAAGGGGAATGAATATGATATACAATGATGTATAGTTTACATTTTCTTAGATTTAGATGAATAACTAGGATGGGATGATTTGATTCCCAAGAAAACAAGTCACAAGGCAGTCTTTGCCATGCCCTGTTCTGTTGAAGAGAAGTAATCTTGCTAAAGAAAGGCTGTTCTTTATTTTCTTACCTTTTTCCTTCTTTTTTAAGAGGACTAATAATAATTTTTAATTTATTCTAACGATAACTTGAACTCAAAATTTACATATCTCACATAAGGGATGTTATCGTTGAACTACCCTTTGTTGTCCAAGAGGCTTCTCTTGGTTGGTGACTTGCAAATGCAGTACTTAGACTTGTGGAGATAGTGAATTGCACATATGTCAAACATACTCCAAACTGTTTGAATCTGTTTAGGCTCTTACTCAAAAAATTGTGCCCCAGATCGTCACACACTAAACTCAAAATCCTAACTTCATTAGTGAAAACTAATATATGATACAATTAGGATTTTGAGTTTTGAAACTATACTTCTAACTTATAAATCATTCTTGTCTAATGTCTTATATCAGTGAGGTATGTTATTGAAAATTCTAAGACAGAGGTGTTCGGAATATTAAACTACCCTGATTTTTATTGCCTAACAATGCCTCACGCTGATGAGAGACACTACCAAACTCTAGTGATTTTGTCAAATTCTAGTTGCCAACTTCTTTTGGGTGAATATAAAGCAATTAGATTCTGAGATGGACTAAATATACGTCTGAACTGACTTGTAACAAGTTCTAACTCTATAAAATACACTTGTAGGGGGCCTTTTTCTTCATCATTTATGGTTTGATAGAAATTAATCTCAAGTCTAATATTGTTTAAAAATACCTTAGCTAGCAAAAAGAAAAAAAAATTTCATTCACCAAGCCAGATGTTCGACTATGAGAGAAGAATGTGAATCAACATGTATGTAAGTGTCGAACATCTATTAGAATCGTATGCAACAATACGTCCCTTTGTAAGCATATAACCAAAGTTAGTGATAGTGATGAAGATCAATGGAGTTGTGGTCCGTCAATGATGATTAAAGAAAAATGATCAAAAGCCGTCATGTTATAGTCGAAGAAGAAAGCTTAAAGATTATGGAAATTATCCAATCCGTGAGATAACACATAATTTCCAGATAAAATTCCTCTCCTCTTCTCCATCTTTTCAGCAAACCACTTTGTCGTAAAGCTGAAAGGCAAATGGTGAAGGGAGAAGAAAAGGGCAAAAAAAGAAAAATTCAAAGGAAAAGAAAAAGAAAACGAAATCTCTTTCTTTCCTTTTGCCCGTTGTCACTTTTTCTTCTTCCTAAGCAAAATTTAAATCTACGAAACTCTAAAACTCGTAGGGAGTCATCCTGTTCATCTTAATACCAAGTATAGAATAGGGATAGGGAGCAAAAGTTTTTTTTTAACAAGTGAACAAATCTTACTCTATTCCCAAAACTAACTAAAAATCATGAAGGGATGTGTCATACAACTAAGACCATCCTTCTTCTTCATCATTCCCATTCATCTCTTTCTATTTTCTTAATTTATGTAAGGTCGTAAATAATGGATTACTATTCATAGACAAATCTAACATTTTCTTTACTGGTGACTGTAAAAGACAATCTAATACTCTACTCAAATAATTATTTCTACAATAGAAATTAAGAAATTTTCAAATTAAAAATACCTAAAAAATTTCAATAAATCGACAACTGTTTCGTAACTCCACCCGCCCTTGGTTACCATTGGAGTGGGGTCAATAATAGACATAAAAACATTCAAACATTAACAAAACAACTAAAATGTTCAAAATTATTTTACACCACTACTACCAATCCATGATTAAGCAAAATAACAAGTTAGTAAATGTATACAAAGTCTTGTTTGAATTCTAAACACACACACACACACACACAATGCATGAAAAGTTTAACTAACATAAAATTAAGCTCACGTAATGGTGTCAAAGTTTTATTTTATAATATTATAACCAAACAAACACACAGCAACAAAACCATGAAGCACCACCAAGTGGTGGTGGTGGTGAGCATCTTACCGCTTCTGGGCGTGTACCCACGTTCCGAGTAACGCGCGTAGCACTTGACCAAGAACATGTCACCCGAAGGCGACGCCCCACACTCACTTTTCAACCGTCCGATGGCCTCCGACAAACAATCCTGGCACTCACTCACACTCAAATCTTGCGTGCACTGCGCCACACCCTGGACGTTCCCGGACCCACCAATGCGAAAATACTGACCCTGCTGATCGGTCAAATATTCCAACAAAGCATCACGGCGAGTCAACGTGTCAGAGTCATACCCGATCGACGGCCCACATTTGTGCATCGCCAGAGTCTTGTCTTCAACCCCCAAAAAGGATGTATTATCATACTTGACAAGGCAACCGTCTAACTGCAACGCGCCACCGGCCGTGGCGACGCAGATGGTGCCGAGTTGACTCACTGCATGGGCCACGCAGTCGCGACAATCCGAGTTGCTCAGGTCCCCCCGGCACTGGAACAGGCCGTAAACGACGTCGGATTGGGTCGAGCCGGGGAGGGATACCTTGAAGTTGTTGAAGCCGGAATATGCAGCTGAGTTGACTAGGGAAGTGAGTACTGAGTTAACGTTCGACTCGTACGTCGTCCCCGGGTTATACTTGAGCTGAGAACAGCCACCGTAGACGAAGGACTCAATTCCACAAATTGATGGCCGCGCGAGAAATGATATTACAACACAGCAAAAACCCAAGAAAACTATGCAGAGAGAATAAACCGGGCTATGCATATTCATGTTCTTTTTCTCTTCTACGTGTTTTTGTGTGTGTTTACTATGTGAAAAAGAGAGATATAGATAAATAGATATGAGAAAGAAAGTAAGTCGTCTCTCAGTAAACGTTATGCATAGTTGTTATAGTACAACTACATGGAAATTGCTTACAGCAGCTACTGCATATAATTTTATATACTTTTTAAATTTAAGTTTTCAGATAAACTTATAACAAACACAGCAATAGGGTAACACCCCGTCAAATAAGTTAGTTTTAACGAAATATGTAAGTTCTAAGTATTTTGGACCAGTTAATTACGCTCGATACGTGAAGATGGTAAGGTTGGATGCTTGGAGGAGAATTTACGTGAGGAAGAAGGGAAGGGAGTAGAATAAGTAATGTATGGATTGATGATAGTAAATAGCATGTGCCATAGCAGGAGGACCACAAATTTAGTAGCTTAGTAATCGGCCAAAGGGAAAAGCTAGCTGAAAAAGAAGTCTATTTGGTTTGGTAGTGTAGCAACTCAAGATAGGTGTCCTTCGTGCTCACTTTCCTTAAGAGAGCTCAAAATTGTTTTCATGCACACACAAAAAGATAAAAAAGAGTTGTACCCTTTTAACTTATTTAAAATGATCGACCTTTTCATAAATCTTTTTTATTTTTTGAGATAAAATAATTACAAATGAAATTTTGTATAAAATGAGTTAAACTCGTGTATGTTATTTATCCTTTTTTTTTTGCTTTTTTTTATGTTCAATTATTTTCTAATTTTACTTTATGTTTTAATTTAAGATTTTATTTAATTACTGCAAATTTATGATAAAACAACATGATTAGTATTGAAAATTTATTGAAAATTAAATTTTTTTACAGTTATACTCTATCTCTTTCAAAGTGAGAGGATGTATATTATATTTTAAAAAATACTGGGAATTATAAAAGAACTTGATATAATATAAAAGAATCCCAACAACCTTAAATAAATTACAAGATACCAATCTATTTTATTTTATTTAAAAAAAAAAAATTCCTATGTTTGAATGGTTCCGCACTAATCATCGTTCCCTCTTACGTGTTGGACAAATTCTTATAATTGCAAACAATTTTTCCCTTACTTTAAGGTTCATGGCATATGCTGGAAAATTTTTAATTTTATCCTTTTTTTAAAAAATTATTGCAAAAATACCCTAGTTTTAAAATCGTTTGCAAAAATACCCTCTTTGGTAAGTCACCTATCGAAACGGTAGGTGACTTACCGTTTCCATTAATTCCGGGAATAAAAAATTTAAAAAAAGCCGTTGGAAATTTAAATACTTTCGGTAAGTCACCTACCGAAATAAGCACAGAAACGGTAGGTGACTTACCGTTTACTGTTTTACCGGGATCCGTTAAAATTAAAAAAAAAAACGGTTGGGCCATTATGATTTTTGGTAAGTCACCTACCGAACGGTAGGTGACTTACCGTTTATTTTGGCTATAAATACCCCCTCCCCCTCCCCATTTTTCCCCACACCCGAGCTTACCCCACCCTTCACCCTTCCCAGCTTTGGTA
Organism: Cordia subcordata; assembly: GCA_028554755.1. Lineage (NCBI taxonomy): Eukaryota > Viridiplantae > Streptophyta > Magnoliopsida > Boraginales > Cordiaceae > Cordia > Cordia subcordata. Next base: position 14,527,430 of record JAPTOF010000005.1, on the reverse strand, counting down.
TTGTGCGAAAAAAAAAATATATTTTGGTCCTTTTTTTTTACAAAAAAGTTTGCTCCACGCGTAGGAAAGTACCTTTACTTGTAAGTTTTCTACATTCTCGTCTATTTATTTGTTATATATTGAATTTTATATGTATATACATGTTGTTAATATGCATCGTATGTATGTATATAGTATATGTACATGTGATATTAAAACGTCTACAATCTTGATATGTGTTATTATGTGTGTTATATATATGTGTTTATTTTAGTTGCATATATGCGGGTGTGTGTTTATTTTACATGCATATGTATATATTTTTTTTACATGCATATGAATAGGATATTTATCGTAATTTTGTAATGTATGACCTTTTCGTTTGGTAGAGATTTATAGTATTTAAAAAATGTAGAAAGATTTTAGAAGTTGATTCCGAATTTTAGAAATCGCATAAACCGAGATTTATAGTATTTAAAAAATTTAGAAAGATTTTAGAAAAAGTCATGAAAATTTAGAAAGATTTTAGAAAAAGTTTTTAATTTTAGAAATTTCATAGAGCCGGGATTTATAGTATTTAGAAAAGTTAGAAAGATTTTAGAAAAAGTTATGAATTTTAGAAATTTCATAGAGTTGAGATTTATAGTATTTAGAAAATTTAGAAAGATTTTAGAAAAAGTCATGAAAATTTAGAAAGATTTTAGAAAAAGGTTTTAATTTTAGAAATTTCATAGAGCCGGTATTTATAGTATTTAGAAAAGTTAGAAAGATTTTAGAAAAAGTTATGAATTTTAGAAATTTCATAGAGCCGAGATTTATAGTATTTAGAAAATTTAGAAAGATTTTAGAAAAAGGTTTTAATTTTAGAAATTTCATAGAGCTGGGATTTATAGTATTTAGAAGAGTTAGAAAGATTTTAGAAAAAGTTATGAATTTTAGGAATTTCATAGAACCGAGATTTATAGTATTTAGAAAATTTAGAAAGATTTTAGAAAAAGGTTTTAATTTTAGAAATTTCATAGAGCCGGGATTTATAGTATTTAGAAAAGTTAGAAAGATTTTAGAAAAAGTTATGAATTTTAGAAATTTCATAGAGCCGAGATTTATAGTATTTAGAAAATTTAGAAAGATTTTAGAAAAAGTGCTTTTAGAAAAAGTTATTAGAAATATGGTGTCATTTATTAGGAACGAGAACTATGTTTAGTTAGTTAGAAACGTAATATAATTCAATAGAAAATTAATTTAATTTATTGAAAAATAATTCCTAAGGAATTTCCTTAGGATTTTCTTAAAATGTACTAGGAAATTATTTGATTAGAAGATTAATATAAATGTTTGTAACTTATTAGCAAAATTGTACAACTGTCTAGGAACAAGACTATGGTTTATTTGCTAGAAAATTATTATAAAAAATTAGTTACGCATATTAACTGTTTGATCGCAGGATAGTATCATGGATGTCCGCCATAGACCCCAGGATGCATCCCTTTTGGTGCATTACGCCCAGCATAGGACGCAGATGTTGACGGGGGAGACTGCGTCGAAGGATTTGCGCACGCAGCGGGGAGACAGGTACTTGCCTCAGACCCCGGAGCACCCGTTAGTACATGAAGAGTTGTTGCGTGCGGGGTTCTATGGCTGTTACAAGGCAGGTTGGCATGAACCAGCCCCCTTGCGCGAAGAAGGGACAGCCTCCGGCGTGTGGGACGCATTAGCTTTGTTTTTTTCTTTCAATTTTTAATTTATGTAAAAATTCTTTTCTTTTCCAATATGTAAATGAATACCAGTCATTTAACAAACTAGTTTTACATGAATTACATTTCAGTTCAAGTTCAATAATTTTGTCTACGACAAAGTTTAACAAACATTAAAGCAATCTACCTACATTACATCATACATTATATCCCGGAACACATTCAACTTGAAAGCCATTCATTACTCTAAAAATTACATGTAGTGAACACAGTACGATACATTTTTAACAAACATTATCAGAACTATTATTGTGTGGGCCTAAGTTGATTTTGAGGGCAGCTGGCCACGTTGTGACTCGGTTGACCGCAATTTGAACACCTTCGTCTACGAACTTGGTCCGAGCGATCCATCTCATTAGGGATGCGGCTTCCCCCGGGTGGTCCTCTGTTCCTGTGACGCAGTCTACCTGGATTGGGCTGCAATTGCCAAGTAGGTGCATCTGGCCAATAATCAACATGTCCCAAAGGTTAAAATAGGATGGCATATGTATTAGTGTATGCTTCGACTTTATATTCAACCGGAAACATGTTAATTAACGCTACATTCAAGTAGCGTGCAACAACCTGTGCATGTGAACATGGCAAATGGTACGCTGTCCACTTACCGCAGATACATGTCTTCTCATTAAACCTGACCACTTGTACAGGACGTCTGTCAATAAATAATTCCGGCAACCAGCCTACCTGTGCTGTACCTATTTCGTAGTGAAAATAAAACACGTTATGAAGGTGTGACTTTGGCTCCCATTTGTCAAACAATTCCCTGACTCTAGCAGGCAGGAGAAATTGTTGTCCAGTCAAGTGCCTCGCATGTATAGACTGGTTGTAGAAGTATTAAGCACACTTCGTGAAAGTGTGCGACACTAACACTGTAATAGGCAAATTCCTCGCCCTAACAAGGACACCATTGAAACACTCAACGTTGTTTGCAGTCATCATACCCCACCTCGAACCTCCATCGACACACAGCGTTCACATCTCCAGCTCTATGTTGGTGAGATAGTCGTATGCACGTTTACCAGCCCCGGTTGGTGCTGGGTCAACTCCCAAAATTTTTTGCATCACTTCTACATGTTTGCGTACTTGATTTTCCTTACCAGCTGTCCAACATAAGTCCTTTATATATTGGTTGTGGAACTGTTTCATGACATTACTTTTGAGGTGCCTCAAGCATATCCGATGCTTCACCCGCAATTGCCCGTCAGATGAGATACGATTCACGGCAGAGAAAATTCCAGCATGTCTATCAGACACTATACAAATCTCATCCATATCATGCAGCAAATGCATCCGTACAAGTTGAAGGAACCATGACCAACTTTCGGTTGTCTCTGCATCGACAACTGCAAATGCCAACGGTAAAATCTGATCGTTCACATCAGCTGTCAATGCCGTTAGTAGATGGCCCTTATATGGACCGCGCAGGTGAGTACTGTCGAGAGAAAGCACTGGACGACAATACTTCCATGCTGCAATGCATGGGGCAAACGCCCAAAACACATAATCGAAAATTTTGGTTCCTTGCGTCAACCCTTGGAAGAACTTGTATGTTACAACTGTCCCCGGATTAGTTGCCTTGACAACTCTAAAAAATCGCGGAAGTAACTGGTACGACTCGTCCCAATTGCCGTACACCATTTCAATGGCCTTATTTCGGCCACGCCATGCTTTTCCGTATGAAATGTTCACGTGAAAAGTGTCCATAATGTGTGCTCATACAAAACCCACATCGAAATCAGGTTTGTGTTTTACGAAGTGCATAATCGTATAACCGACCAGTGCTGCGGTAACATTTTTATGGTCGGCCCTTCGTTTATCACCGAAACAATTATGCACGCCCCAATACTTCGTTATTTCAAACTGGCGATGCGTGGATTTCCGAATTGGCTACAACTCCCACCTGCATAAATTTGTAAGGTTGGAAGCATTTACGCAACAAACAACCCATAAATCTGGTTTAGACCTCTTCACTTTGTATTCACGTTGTACCTTTATCGAGTACATCTGAACCGCCCGAATCACGTCCTTCTTTGACGGGAAAATCATTCCTTTGGCCAATTCCTTCTCGGCCCAAAATATTTTCGTTTTGTGCTCCTCCATACTGTCAATATAATATTCTTGACTAACGGTATGAAGTGAAACAATTTCATGTACAGTGTGCATCGGTACGGCCCCGTTAGTGGACCCTGCACCAACTGATGCCCTTCATGTTCCTCATTGTCGTTCGCAGTGTTTTCGTTACCATTGAAGACGTCATCATCATCATACCAGGCGTCGTTCTCGTTCATCGCCATGTCCTTATCTTCTTCGTCAGGTCTAGACATAAATGTGTTCATGTTCAAGTCCGCCATCACAATATGAGATGGCCCTGCTATGTCACTCCCAGCAGCGTCATGTGATGGTTCGGCATTCAAGTCGGGAACAGCGCAACCACGCTGGAAATCACTGCTTCGTTGCGGGATGTACACGTCGTCTGCCTTTACTTCGACAATAACATGAGCATTATTCATGTTATTATCATTACATGCTATTCGAAACACGTCTATCAAATCATCATCGTTGCTGATTGCCGCCTCGCTAAAATATGGATACTGTAACTGCACGACCCCCGATTGGAAACGATGCGATAGCTCCACCTTGTTGATGCCATTCCGCAAATTAAGCTTCTCATAGACACTATAAACAAATTCATTGTATGATGTTTCATGTGTTATTTTGATCTTACGAACAGGCCTCGTTGTTTTATATTCGATACCGTACGGGCCATTAATTTTTTCTCCACCATAATATAAAAGAACAGAGATTGTATTCATATTTTTCTTATTGACTAAAATATTATATGGATAGTACACAAGAATGTATGTGTGGAAAATAATTGGAAAGATATTTGGCGATTTGAAAATCAAGGATACTAGGCGGAGTGTGAAAGAGAATAAGAAACTATATACTTTGGTGTTGGGGCGTTCGGAGATGGAAGAGCGGGGGTTAAATAGGGGTTAAAATCATAAAGAAACGGTATGTGAGTTACCGGTCAACGGGGAATAATTACACAAAGAACGGTAAGTGACTTACCGGTCAAAGCTAATAACGGTAACTCACTTACCGTTTCTGAGAAATTGCAGCGGTAGGTGACCTACCGTTTATTCCCTAGTAACGGTAGGTGACCTACCGTTTACTCCCTAATAACGGTAGGTCACCTACCGTTCTTGCTGACACCCTGCCACACTCGATATATTCTCTGACAGCTGGAAGAACGGTAAGTCACCTACCGAAGAGGGTATTTTTACAAACAATTTTAAAACTAGGGTATTTTTGTAATAATTTTTAAAAAAAGAGTAAAAATAAAAATTTTCTGCATATGCTCCACTTTGAATATTTTTAGTGGATGGATGATGTAGAATAATCCGGATTCCGTTTCGTGTTCTTACACGTAATCCTATATAAATAGTCCCTCCATATTTTTCTCGTTTGGTGTAGTTAGATATTCTTTGATCTTTCTGTTTTTGTTCTCTTTTTTTTTTTTTTTCATGAATCATGACGAGGAATTTATGTTACAAGTGATCACATTAAATTTATCTAATTATAAATTTTGTAATACAATAATGCATTATTATACCTCTAAGCCAGTTCAATACAAAAAGTAATTTTTAATTTATAATAAAATAATATAAATAATTTAAGCTTTTTAATTATAACTATTCCTCACTCAACCTATTTGTCCAGCACTTGGTTCTTGATCGGCAACACCAGAAAACAACTTTTCAAGTAGTTTTTTAGTACTTTAAGTAGATTAAAGCACTATTTTTTTTTCAAACCATTGCAGTTTAATAAATTAATAGTGTTTCTAAATAACTTTTCAACTGATTTTTCTCAAACATTAAAAATTTTAACATGTCAAAATAAATTTTAATGTTTCATTTTGGTCTACAATACCTTTGTACTTTTCTTTTCTTGGCAATCTTTTTTTTCTTCCTATCTCTTTATATTTTTACTCTTTTTTCACAAATATAAATGTAAAATAACACAAAAATTAATTTTAAATTCTATCTATATTAAAATATATTGAAAATTATAAGTTTTGTTTGTCCATTTATTATATTTATTTGACAAAATAAAATTAGAATATACTAAAAGTTTTTTGTATAATATTGGTATATATATATTATCAAAAAATTAATTAATTTTATTATACTTTAATAATAAAATATTATAATAATAATATATATCTAATTATAAAAGAAAATATCTTATTCCAATAATAAGAACGATAATTATAATTATCATAAGAATACTAATAATAACAATGTAATATCAATGTCTTTTTATGGCATTTGCACTTATCAGTTATTTCAACAACTAATTTTATTTAACAAATTTTGTTCAATTAGTTAAAATAGGTACCACTAACAATTAAGATATAATAATTATTAATTATTTAAATAACTATTAACTATCCAACTAGTTACCAATTAGTGCTATTAGTTAGTTGTGATAGGGTCTTCCACAATCAAATTAGTTGAGAAAGGGAATGTTGAAGCGAGTTGAACAACAAATTGCAAATACCTTAAACAAAATGAGTTTTGGGATTTGCACAACCAAAATTTTATATTATTAATTTGGTAATGGTCAGTTTCAACAATCATGCATGCAAATAATATTTATGGCAATTTCGAGGTCTTTGTTTTCTGAGTTGACTTTTTTCGAAAATGCTTGACTAGAGATATGCTTTGGAAATTTTGGGATCCTTCTACCTACTCATGTCCTTAACAACTTTTACGTTTAGAGTCCTTCAAATCCGTCGGGCTAAAGTTTTTGACTTTTTATCTTTCATACAGACCCAACTACCGCTTTGTTGGCATGGGTGTTGGACCATGTGAATTATTTGAAATTCCATTGAATAGTGATTAATATGTAATTAATCAAACATTATTTGAAAAAGACTGTTCTGTTTAGAAATAAAATATTCTGAATGATTCTAGAATTCTTACTCATATCAGACGATTCGTATCTACATAAACTATAAGCAATCGATCGAGTAGTTATACATATTTTATTAGTTCGTTGTTATATTTACAAGTGTAACAAAATTAACTGGGTATGCTTAGCTCAACTGCATTTTTAATGTAACTAAAAATTAATGCTATATTGGTTATATTTGGAAGTGTGGCTAATATTTGTTACACTTGGAAGTGTAATTAATGTTAGCGTGCATCAAATAGAATTTAATTTTTTTATATTTTTAGATGTAACAAATTAAATATATTTTTCAAATTAATATTAATCACACTTTCAAGTATAAAAAAGTCGCTATCTTAAAAAAAATTAAATATAAAAATATAATATCATTATTATGGTTGTAAACATAAAAGATATTGTGTTATACTTAAAATTGTAACTAGAATAAAAATAATCAGGAAACTCTTTTATGCTTACTCTAAGTATAACAAAAAAATACATAGTTACTGGCACAAAATCTTATAATACTAGATGCATCAATCAAAAATAAGATATCGAGCCATTTTTTCAGATTCTTATTTAAATCCAGAAAATATTAGTTAACCATATATTTCATTTTAGTTATACGATTAAGAGTCTCCTTGGATTGCTTTGAATTTCAGATTCGAAGTTGTGATCGAATCTATTCATTAGGAAAAAAAAAAAAGCGATTCTATCGGGCATTCTTTCCTTGCTGCAGGGCAAGAAGAGGTGCAATTAGACGTAAAGTTGTCTGGTTAAATAATTATCAGTCTATTCTCTGACAAAAAAAAAAAATTACAAGTCTATTCCAATCAGTTTATAGGAAATTTATAAATTTTTAACTTTAGATACATATTGATCAAGATATGGTACATATTTAGTTATTTTTAAGTAATTGAATAATCCTTGGGAGGCTTTTGTCAAACGTCTTTAGAGGGTCATTCTTCCATTGCTTCACGCAAAAGGTAGCTGCAATAATTTGATCAAATCATAAATCCAACTTGAGTTTACATTTTAACTAAAACATGCCACAAAATTGCCTCACAAAATTCTGTTCGGTCATAGAAGAGACTCTTTTCGTTTTAAGTTTTTCTACTCCTACATGAAATAATTAATATGTAAGTCATTTTGTTAACATATTTACTTTTAAAAAAGATATATTCAACCAAGTCATTCAATTAGTTGGATGACAAATTAAGCAATATATTTACCCAATTTGGATAATAAAGATCATATAATCTTCAACCTGTGCACCAAATTGAAGAATATTTCGTTCAAGAATTGAAATTCACATTAATTTTATGGGCCGCCGGACAATGATTACATTGCAAAGTTCATAGCCATAGCAATTGGTCTATTATAAGAACAAAAAAGAACAAAAGATTACAATATACACACATATACATATAAAAATATATATATACATATCCATGTATATATGTGTATATATATGTATGTATATATATATTCAAATTGGTAAATAATATTCAATTGAATCTATTGAAGATAATTAATTGCAGAGAGTTGTATATATGAGAATAGCTAGGATGACTATTCTAAGTACTTGCCAAAAATATTGCTATTTAATTCGCCAGTATGAGATAATAATAAATGTACAACTAATTAGAAAACAATTGCATTTTATCACATGATTTGAATTAAGTAAAACGGGTTGGATGGGTGGGGGAGGTGACGCTGCAACAACAGGCGGTAGGGTTGGTGGTGATGGCACATAAGAGGGGTGGGGTGGGGGCCTAGGGGGTTGCATGAGTGTGGCGGGGCACCAAAGGTTAGTAGATGCAATCTGATTAATCTATCATTACAAAAATTTAAGAATAGGCGGAGGCTTTTGTTGTTTTTCATCTTTTATAAGAACAAAATATATCATTATAGGCGACGGTTCATCAATAGCAGTGTTTTTAAAAAAAAAAAAAAACTATCACAAAAAAATTGTTGCCTATTATTAGTTTTTTTTTTTTTTGTAGTGATATGATGTAGCGCTCTAAATTATTCTATTTAACCATGTTAATAATTTAACAAAGATAAATAAATGCCCGAAATTGATATCACTTGCAAATCTTCCTAGGTTTTGGGTTGATGAATAAAAGAGCAATTTTGGCCTAAAGGATCTAGTCTAGTATTCATGCATTGAAATATTACATATTGATGACAGTTCAATTACAGTCGTATAGAAGTCAAATATACATATTTATGCTTGTCTAGTCAAACATATGAGTTGGCTTGCTCATCTGATAATAGTAGTCTGTAAGATTCCACATACTTCATCACGTTTAAATGAACCAAAAAATAATTAATAGATAGAAATATCATTTACTTCCACCATCAGAATTCATTTTCTCAAGCAATTGACTATTCGATGCATGTTCAATGCAAGTGCAATTTTTTAATTTCCGTTGAAAATCTCGTTTAGTTATTTGCTTGTACACTTGATGGTGATCTAATAGCTCTCGAAAATATATTTTTTCCCATGTACAACATGATCTTTTTAAAATTGTTGTTTTCTTTGACTCAACATCAGAAAAATATATGGAAATGTGGTCATAATGTTATTGTTAAGATCAATCTCTCAATATACAAATGATGATATATAAGGAAAGCAATATTCTCATATCATTACCTTCCATACTTGTAAAGTCAACACCCATTCTCAGGCTTCAATCTTGCAATTCTGTAACGTTGGTTTTAGCTCCAAAAATCACAGCTACAATGTGTATAAATGCTGACCATTCTTTGTGATAAAAACATATAGAATTTCATATTGTTTTATGGTATCATCGAAACTAGGTTTTTTCTTTTTCCCTAAACATCAACCATGGCCGACACCTATGCTTCCAAAATTTCTTCACCTACCAGTAATACTTCAGTGGTTGCAAATTTGCACTGTTCAGCAAATACATCAAGCAGTCTCCTTGAAATTAACAAGTGAGAATTACCTATTGTGGAAGACACAGGTAAAACCTATATTACGAGGCCATGGACTAATTGGGTTCCTCGATGGCTCCCTACCTAAACCACAAATTGATGCCGTTGAAATTGCGAAATGGAACCAGCTTGATCAATTGGTTCTTGCTTGGTTATTGACCCCTCTCTCTGATACAGTCCTCTCCTAAGTTGTCGACAGGGTCATTGTGCGCGAAGTATGGCAAACTTTTGAAATCCTTTATGGCTCTCTCTCTAAGGCGCTCATTCAACAATTAAAGTCTGCCCTTCAATCTTTAACAAAAGGGTCTTCTTCTATCCATGAATATCTTCAATAAGCCAAAGCAATTTCTGTAACCCTTGTAAGTGCAGGTCGGAAAGATGACAGTGAAGACCTCATCTTGTGGACATTAAAGGGTCTTGGCTCTGAATTCGACCCAATCGTTGTTGCCATCAACTCAAGGTTGGATTGTCCTACGTTCACTGAAGTTTGCGGAATGCTCCTTGATTATGAGATTCATATTCATAGCAATTCATCAAACCTTGAATGAGCCGCAGCCTTCAACACCATCTCTGGTGGTTGTGTGCCTCTCAACTCCTCTACTCAATCTTTCTCGTCTTTACCCGGGTGTGGTTACTCCCACCAATCCAATGACTCAAATTCTGGGGGACGAAATTCAAATCCTCGCAAACGTGGTGAACTTGGTTCCAATAGGGGTTGCGGTTGCAACTCTCGACACCTATCCAAGGTAGTTTGTTATCGTTGCGGCCATCCTTATCATAAAGCAAATAGCTGCTTTGCCCCTGACAACGTGGTTACTAAATTTTACCAAAGCCCTTATATCTACCCACGATTTGAAGTTTTGAAAGACAAGCTTTGGGTTGGCTCTCCATTAGCTTGTGAGGGGTTGTTAAGATCAATCTCGCAAGATACAAATGATGATACATAAGGAAAGCAATATTCTTATATCATTACCTTCCATCCTTGTAAAGTCAACACCTATTCTTAGGCTTTAATCTTGCAATTCTATAACGTTCCTTTTAGCCCCAAAATCACAGCTGCAATGTGTATATATGCTCGCCATTCTTTGTAATAAAAACATAGAGAAATTCAAATTGTTTTAGTTATAACTTTATAACCAAGATCCAATAATTAGAAACAGTCAATATCGTTACAACTAAATGATGGAATAACGTTATCATGACTTGTAAGAGAATCTACATTGCGAGTGAAAATGTCAAATGCTTATTTGGATGAAATAAGTGAATAATAGTAAAAAGTACTATTTGAGAAGAATAATTATAGGTACTCCTTTGATGTGATATTCAAAAGGACTTCAAAGTTTTATATGTTAGAAGTTTTAACCCATAAGTTCTCTACCATCTAAGTCTCTCACGTCTATTTTGGTAGACATCTTAGTTCTCTTAATTTGTCTTGTTGTTTTGATATAGATTGATTTATTCGTAACTTTATAATTTTGTGAATAAAGTATAACAATAACGACTTGCTTTTCTTTTTTTCTTGATGAAATGGTACATTTTATACCATTAAGTTTTACTAATTAGAAGATTATAAAAAAAAAAAATGAACAATTGTACCTATTCATGAAGTGTAAACTACAGTGCACCCCTATTGCTATGTCTAAAGGAATTATTATTATTATTATTTATTTTCTTCCATTAATGTTGCTACAGCTATCAGTCTCTTTATTGATTTTTTTTTTCTTTAACCCGTTGACCCCAACCAACACTCGTCTATTATGGGATTTGAATCTGTTGAGAAAAATATGGTATAAACGAGACAAAATAAACGAGAAATTCAAGACACAAAATACGGGGTTCGACCAACACCTGTTCCACAGGCAAAAGGAAAATTTTATTAAGACAACGTTGATAATGAATACAAGATAGATTCTCGCTCTAGCTCTATTCGCTCTATGCTAACTACCTTGCGTCTCTGTTCTCCTTTACACTTATTACAATAGACTAAGCTTATAGGACACAGAGACAACACAATATGGCTGGTACAATTAATGGTAGAATACAAATAAAGCAGAACTAGAAAAGGGCTTTCTAAACTTGTTTTAGGTCTACTTAGCCGTCAAGTAACTTGGCCTTCAAGCAATCTTGGTCCCTAAGCAATACGGGCCACAACCCAATAAATCTCCACCTTGGACCGTATTCACCCCCTATTGACCAAGCAAAATTCTCCTCTCCTTTGCCAATCAGCTCCACTCGGGCTCACCACTTTGTATTGCCCATACAAGTAAAGTCTCGTAATCATCTGAGCAACCTTTTCATTCCCTTCCAATGTCCTCATATCGCTGCATCCCCGTTGCCTACGTTGTTCGCAAGTGAAACACGTCGATTATCCTCCATAGCATCCTCAGCCTCAATGTTAACACTACTTGATTCAAGAACATTACACACATGCTCCACCTCATCATCAGAACCACGAAGAGACTCTATCTCTTTACTCATAGTGCCTTTCAACTAAGCTACCATTGGATCATCTTTAACCTACCATGGAAGCCTTGCTCATGCACACTCATCGCTGTGGCAGTTAAAGTATAAGCCAACTCATCTATTCCATCTTCGAGGGATTCTTCATCATGTCCACTTTACTTAGTACCAATCTCATACTACACACTTTGGGATACACATTCACCTTGCATCTCTTCTCGGACTGAACGTCTACTGCCATCCCTTAAAGCCTCAAGAGCATCACTACACATCTCAACTACTCAATGGCACCATTCTGTCCAACTTCATATAGACTATCTGTCAAAAACCCTCTCAAGAGCAATTGGGAGTAAGGACTCCATTCTTGCAATGAAACATACATTTGTGAGAATTTAACTGCCTAAGAGAAATCAAATTCTTCTTCAGCTCAAGGATATGCCAACACTTGAAAGGTCTGATGGTGCCATCAAACATCTTGATTTTCACGATGCTGGTTCAAGCCACCTCCAATGTGAAGTCATTCCCAAGATAGACTTTTTTACTCTTTCCGGAATAAGTAGAGAACCAATCTCTCCTAGGACACATGTGAAACATAGCACCAGAATCAAGAAACTATTGGTCGTGCCATTGTCCTGAAGTGGTGGACAAGACACCTCTAGTACCATTAAAACTCTCATCTTCTGCATCATCCACCACATTTGCCGACTCCTACTTATTTCTCTTTAGGCAAAGGTGCTTAAGGTGACCTTGTTCCCTACACTCAAAACATGTCACATCTTTTGCTCTTGGTTTTGACTTCCACAAAGATCTCCTTTTCTTGTATTTCACTGCTCTACTCACTAATCCCTTTCTCTCAACCTTTTCTTTGTTCCTCGAGAAGTGTATCTTCAAATCCTCGAACTTCAATGCTGAAAAAACATCATCCAAGCTGATCTTGTCACGTTTATACAACAGAGTGTCTATGAAGTTATCATATGAGGGCAGTAGAGGACACACCAAAACAAGGGCAATATCTTCTGAATCAATCGTCACTCCTATGTTCTTCAACTTCATCACAATGGAATTAAACATGTCAAGGTGCTATTTCACAGGCGTACTTTCCTTCATCTTGAGGATATACAATCTCTTTAAGATAAAGGTGATTCATTAGTGACTTAGACACAGAGAGATCAACCAGAGCCTTCTAAGCCTCGACAACTATCTCTTTATCGATTATCTCCACTAATACATGATTAGAGACGCTCATGTTATTGCGCTTATAGCCTTTTCCTCTAATTCTTCCTTTTCCTCTAGTTTCAATTCCTTCTTGATCTTCCATTCAAGCACTTTCCAAAGTCCCTGCATAACCATGAAAGCCTTGAACTTGATCTTCCAGACACTGAAACTACCTTTCCATCAAAATCGAACTTTGTCAAAATCAAACTCATCTTCATCTCTTCCAAAACACATACTTTGGGACAAAATTTGATCAAATCGACTACATAATCAGACACTGAAAAACCCTTGGATACCCCACTGGTCAACTTTGGTCAACTCGATCAAAGTTGATGATATCCTAAAACATGCACCTCAGAGCAGAAGTTTGCATAACAAAGTGTGAGAACGGATTTAGCACGTCGAGAAAAGTTGGGGTAGGTTCGGTCAAACCAAGTCAACGGTCAAAGTCAAAGTTTGGTCAACACTAGTTAAACGTGGTCAAACCTGTCATAGCAGCTTCCAAGCACACGTCACAACGAATCTGCTCTCTTGGTTCGCGTTTTTTGTGCTCCCAAGTATCCAAATTTTTGCGATAACTCCATGAACCAAATTCAAAACAATTTCCATGTGTTTTCTACATACACTTACAACAACGATGCCCAATTCGCAACCAAACTCTTGATATCAGTTTGTTGGGGAAAACGTGGTCTAAACGAGACGAAATAAACGAGAAATTTGAGGTACACAATTACGTGGTTCGGCCAACGCCTACTCGATGAGCAAAAGGAGAATTTTATTAAGATAACATCAATAATAAATATAAAATGGACTTTCGCCCTAGATCTAATCATTTTCTGCTAACTGCCTTACGTCTTTTTTCTCCTTCACACTATTATAATAGGCTAAGCACCAACTTATATGACACAGAAATAATACAATATGGCAGCTACAATTAATAGAATGCAAATAAGGCAAAACTAGAAAAGGGTTTCCTAAACTTGTTTTAGATCTACTTAGCCGTCAAGTAACTTGGCCTTCAAGCAATCTTTGTCCCCAAATAATACGGGCCACAACCTTACAAAATCTAAGACCACACTCCTAAAAAAATATTCTCAATCATTTGATGCACGCCTAATCGCAGTCTCTTCATTACTTTGGCATACCACCGTCACGGGCCTTAGGTCAAGAGGGCAGTTAGCACTATGGGACAGACGACATTTTTCTAATGAGATAATTCAACGGTCATCAAGTGCGTGCTTGATTTAAGTGTCTTGTAACAGTAGAAACGGAAAAGATTTCAAGGGAAAATTTACAAAAATTATTGAACAAACAACACTAAGATGTGGTGACGAGGAGGGCATCCTTGGCCGTAAAGTATATGGAGAATTTTATTACATTTTCTTATATTTAAATCCTTGATTATGTAATAGACAATAATTAAGTTGTTTTCATATTATGTTAGTTTTCTTACTAGTTAACTATTCTTACTCACGAAGTTAGTTCTCCTAACTCCATCCTATTTTCGTTCTATATACATCTATTTCGTTTCCGTGCTTTTTTTTTCTCTCTCTTTTTTTCTCTGCTTTTGATTTACCAAAACTGTTCCATCTGAATTAAACCTTTCACACTAAAGAAATTTTGCTCTTCGCGTCTCTGACGTATAAAAGCTTCTTTCAATTGAAGGGTTTAATTAGTCAAATGAAAGAATTTTAGCTCCTCCCTTTTGGTCGTTTGATCATCCCCTGGACTGGCACTTTTTTTTTTTTTTTTCCTTTTCCATATGAGGAAGACTTGGGGCTTGTATGGATTAGTCCTTTTAAAAGCACTTTTTATAACAATTTTTAGAAAAAGTATTTTTAAAAAAAAAGGCAAAAATTCTAATTTTTAAAGAAAAACTGTATTTGAATTTTTTTTTTTAATTTTAAATTTTTTAAAAGTCAAGCCAAAAAGCTATTGCAAAAGTAAAATACTTTTTTTAGGAAAAAAAAAACAGATTTTTTTTCGTGAAAAAAATTAATCTAAAGAGGCCCTTAATTGGCAAAACCCAATCACTGAAGATCCTGTGGAAGCCAACCATCAATTAGCTCCTTTGGACTAGCATTTGCTAATGCTTTTTTCCAATGTATTACATTTTATCGTTGTGACTGCGACTATGATTGTGATTGCGTCAATTCATCTATTTGGTTGTCTGTGGGTGTGACTGTTTTTATGTCTTTTACCCTCAATTTAATCAGAAGAAGATATTGCGTAATGGCTGAATAATTCTAAGTATTCGACCTGATTTATCTACTGGAGGATCATGACTCATATTCTAAATGCATCTCCAGGGACAGGAATGATAAATTAGCTTCTGCCATATTAGGAATTATGTTCCTATAAATATTAGTGTCTTCTTGTGTTCTATAAATATAATTTATTGTATTAGGCTTATTATATGAAATAGAGAGTGAGACAGAGCGATATGTTGAGAGAGAATTTTGAGAGGTAGGGGTTTCAAGCCCAATCTCTCTCTCCGTGAGGTATTCGTTTGTTTTATCGTAAATTCTCTTGTCTATCTGTGAATGTAGATATAAATCCGAGCCACTTTCAGATTATGTGTCCGTCATTTCGTCTTCTCTAACTTGTTCTTCGTTCTAATTCTCAATTCCCCACATTTACATTACAGTTTCTCTCTTTTATTATTAGAATCGGATATCCAAAGTCTGTTTTGCTTTGGTTATTTTTATGTACTTATAAGCGATTGGTGCTTATAAACAGATAGTTGTTTATAAGCAGGTGATAAATAAATAAAGAAATATTTATATAAAATGTACTTATAAATTATTGGTGTATATGGTAAATATGTGCTTATAAGTAACATTATTACTTGGCTAAAAAAATTTTCAATTAACTATTGTCGTAAAACTATTTAATTTGTTGAAGGATAAAGAGGTTAATATTCATGGTCAAACATAAGTGTTTATAAATTAATGGGGAAAAAATAGCTGGAACTTATTTTTTTTCTTACTTATAAGCACTTAAAGATACTTTTTTTCTCAACTTATAAACATGTTGACGAACTTTTAGAGACTTAGCTAGCCAAACGCACTCTTATTTTAAGATTACGACGTTTATAGTGAAGCAATTCATACTAATTTGTCCTATCTAAATAATTTTATATCTTCTCGACTAGGGAGTATTATAGACCATTATAATCCGTCGTCATTATCTACACTAATTTTCATTGAAGCGCATGTAGGACCCGGGTTACACGTGATTACTGCTTGTTGTTACATATGATAGAAATGCCACTGAAAAAACTTCCCACCAACACATATTCCACAACAAAAAGAAAACCTTCCCAAGACAAGCACTAATTATCGTCCAACACCTTCCAAAATGATATTATGGTAAGCAAATAATGAAGTGAACTTTCTCTCGCAATTTTATATGTTATTTATTTATTTTTTGATGAGATTATCACTTTATATGATTTAAGTAATCCGTTATTAAAAAAGTTTGGTTTATTATATGTTATCGCTAGCATCTGTTTGAAGCTTACAGCATTCAAATCTCGCTTAAGTATAAGTGGTTTAGAGATAATGAATAATAAGTTACTAATAATCTCGCCTAATTTAATTAAGACAGCCAAAAAGTCGTTGCCGTGTTATATTGCCACCTAGCTAGGCCCAAGAGATAGTTCTTTAATTATCTTCATGATTAATTAATTAATTATGTATCATCTTATCCATTTTGGTAGATTGTTGATAAGAGAAACGAAGTCAGTTAAGCCATAGATAGCGATAGTCAATTTTAGTCTAGCCGTGTCAAAGACGGCGGGGCAACTTCTCTCAACCTGGTTCATCAGGCAACGTGTAGCATAACATTTTTTTAGATATTTCAAAGTACTTTTGTGGATTTAAAAAGAGAAATTAATCTCTATTTTCTGAGAAACTTTTAGTTAAAAGTCAAAACGAAAGTAATTAAAAATTAAAGAAAAAAAAACTCAAAATTAACTCTATGTACTTCAATTTAGAAGTTATCATCTTATTTTCTTAAAATATCTGAATCTTAATGTCTAAAATATACTACCAAATATTCAATGATTTTCATTCTATTCAATAACACCCCCATCCACAAAAGCTTTACTAGTAAAGTTCTATTGATCAATAACTAAAGTTTTACAGTTAAATCAAAACAAAACCTTAAGTGAAGAAATTTTGTTTAATTTAGTTATTAATTTGAGTGCCTATTTGCCATATCTGTAGTGGGAGTATCCTTTCCTTAACTTGAATATTCTTATTTGTTTTTTTTTTTTAACTTCTATCTCTATCCAATCTCTGACTCTCATAAAATTTAAACCAAGATTATTTCATACTGAAAAAAATAATGTTAGTCACTTAAGTTACTCTAGAAGTCTTCGGTACTCTTACGGTTATGGTCTTCCTTAGCTTTCCACCCGGTGACGTTGAACTTTTGTCTTGATAGCTCGAAGGTGCTTTCGCTCTCTTTCCTTTCTCTGTCATCATCGGCCGTGGAGGTGGGGGCCATCGCCGTGCCCGGCGGGCAAGAAATTGCGTTTTGAAGTTAGGTAGGGCCCACATGTTTTTATTTCCAACTATGTTTTGTCTTGTTTTTATTATATTGGGTGCAAATAGTTCACTTGCGTGCTAATTGTTGCATTATTTTAAAGCTCGACACAAAGTTTATTCTTTAGATTCACTTTCCAGCTTGCCTTATTATGTCTAACTTTATGGTTCATGTAATTATGCATGTGATTTTTCCTATTTTTTGGTGTTTTTGGGTCTCTCTCTTAAAAAAGAGGGGGGGAAAGAACAAAAGAGGAAGAAGCCTTGATCATAGAGCATACTAATTTTCAATTGTGTGATGTACAGAGTAAATCATATTTAATTTAGTAATAATTTTGTAAAAGGATAGTAAAAAGTAAAATATTTTTTAATCTCTCTCTTAATTGAATAGATGGATACATGATTTTATAGTGATCCAACAGATTTAAAGATAGAGAGACAAACATTGAACTTTGAGAAATAACAAAAGGGCTTTGCATATATAATATTAGACGTATAGATGACAGCAATTTAAGCCTTAAAAATTCGAAGAAAAATTCACATGTCGGAACAAATGGGTCCAATAAAACGGTGAGAAATGGCAGATGATGGTTTCGGGCGAATGAATGGTAGCAATTTTACAAACTTTAGTATATATAGATATTTTATTTTGGTCAAATTATTATTTGATTTTTAACCAATTGTACACTTAGATTAGGACAGAACAAACTCTTCAATAAAAAATTAAGCTCATTATTTGCTAATCAATTTGCTTCACGGTATACATTTCTTAACTCTAATTAATGATCTTTAAGAATCCACTGGTAATCCTCAAGTTGAGGTCAAGAGGGATTATTTGGAAGTGTCCCTCTTGAGCATTTTTGCTACGTTAATTAAAAGATTTGCAAGAATCGCTTCTTTTTCTTAAATGATATAAAGAACTCCTCGAAGCATGTATTAACTTATATATATATATATATATATATGTATGTATGTATGTATGTATGTGTATATATATATATGTATGTATGTATGTTGAATTTGGAATTACAATATCAGCTCAACTAACGTATTAATCAATTAACACTTAAAACACAACATCCATTTATAAATTTTAAAAGCTTTATGAGTAATTCAATATTTGTCCGCCAAAAATAAATGGATCCGTATGAAGTATGAAATACAAAAGTTATTAAATATTTCTAGCAGCCGGAGAATGGAAAATTCAAAAGAAGGTTATTGAATAGTGTGTCTTTGTTCATAATTTTGTCTTTGCTTTAATTATGTGCCAACATTGCTACGCCTTTATAACAACGCCGGACGAAATAAAGGCAAATTCGCTAGGTACAGAAGGGCCTTTTCACTTTTTCAGTGTCCATCCCAAGTTGAGTTTTCTTTTTTATTTTTTAAATGTTTTTTTATCTTTCAATTAGACTTACTTAGTTTCATCATAAAATAAATTAAATAGACATCCATCGTCAAAGGTATGTTCGAAATATTGAGAACGATATGTTAAACAGATACCAAAATGCCAAGTTGAGGTTTTTTTTTATGTTTTTTTATCTTTTAATTAGACTTAGTTTCATCACAAAATAAGGACTCGTTTGAATTAGCTTTTTTCAAAAATATTTTTTTTTACAACTTTTAAAAAATAGTTTTTTTTATAAGCTAAAAATTTTGGCTTTTAAAAGAAGCTATATTTGAGCTTTTTTTAGAGTTTTATTTTTTTGGAAGTCAAATTAAATAATTATTTCAAATTTAATATAACTTTTTCAAGAGAAAAAGTATTTTTTCTGAAAAAAATTAATTCAAACAGGTCCTAAATTAACTAGACGTTCACCGTCAAAGTTATGTTCCAAATGCTGAGATATGTTAAACAGATAACAAAAAATTTCTGAAAGTGTTATGACAGACTTTTAGCTTTCACCCTTGTCTAATTGGACAAATTGGGCAACATAATATTCGTAGCCTCGTCGCCTGGCTGAGCAATGCTTCAAGAATAACATCTCTTGGAGCTTCAGAGCAAAAGTTACGAGTAAAACACCAAGACAGAATGAATAATTCGTTAAAAATAACACGAAAGCCTCTGCGCAAAGGTTAAATAGCCGTTCTTTTCTTTTGAAAATTAGTGTTCGATCTATATAAGTGAGCTCAATATTTTTTGATTAAATTAGCCCAACTCATCTTTTTATTGAACTTCAATGAATTTTCTTTATTTCTCATGGCTGTTCTCGCTTTAATTGTCAATTGAATTTGCGACATTGTCATGCCTAGTTTTCCAACAGGACTTTGATTCTACTTGTTAGGAAAGTTAAGGACACATGCACATATACATTAAACCACAATGGAAAGCATACAAAAGAGTACGTAATACTTTTCATATGGATTGATACTCTACTTACATCCATGATTTCCATCCACTACTATACAAATAATGGGTTATAGTTTCACAGAAAACTCTTGCACACTAGACTTTATGGATGAACAAAGTCTAAATTCTACTTTGCAACTTTTTCTGACATGAGTACGCAAAACTCTCTTTGATGCTGTCAGGTCATCCACATCCCCATAGGGTGTGGCCCTATCTCTCGCTGATTTGGGCTTCTACTTGTCATCCAATTTGCAAAAAGTTAGACGTTAAGCTACATCCCAACAGATCAGGCCTATTACAAGGTTAGATTATGATAACATTGATCTATCGTATAACCTATTTTTTAACTTCTGATTCTTTTACGTGCCCTTTCTTTCTCATCCGGCACTAATGGGCATACGGCTTGGCAAAAATATCTAAAATTTGCATCCAGAACTGGCACCAAATCTTGCCATCCTAATGGCGCAAATGCAATCCCCGCTTCTATCCCAAGGAAAATGCTTAAGCACTTCTACCCAGGCCCCATCTAGATGGTTTTACCCCTAGCCGTGAAGGTAAATTGTCCCCCTGCATTTTCTGTAAACGACATCATAGCTATTGCTGTAGAAAGAACTCAAAGACTACATCAGCCAGTTCCAATCTGCTGATGTTCCTACAGCGGAACCTCAAGAATTATTGCTTTGCCTGTCTATTTTGTAGAATGGCTTTTCTAATAGGATTGTTTTCTTAAAAACGACCCATTGTTCCAAACGATTAGGCTGGCTGTGACGCGCGCATGACCCCAGTGATGGAGAAACCACCACGACGTCAAAGATTACGACATGCGTGAAAAGAAATTGCTAGCTAGCAAAATTATGGGAGAAACATCTAATGTGAGAAAATCTCCCACACGCTAAACCATACCTAGGGACCAGTTTTCAACTCAGAGCTAGCAGTTTCCTATCACAAACAGCAAAATAGCATGAACAAGTTAAAAGTACAAGGTAAGTGAAGAAAGATGAAGTGCACAACTACAAGAGCACAAATTTATAAAACAAAGAATCAGATTCCGAAGGCAGAGGGAAAGAACCTAGTGCCATCAATTGGTCACTTCCAATCGGTTCATGGAATCCCCAACTGAGGCCAAGAAACAATTTAAATTATCAAATTGCGGATGCCCTTTAAGAATAATTGGAATTCATAATGACATGAAGAATTAACAGGACCCTCTAAAGAATAGAAAACTAAAATGAGGCTTTTCAGAATACTCCTTAAGAGTTGAACTTGATCCTTAAGAATAGCTGGAAATCTGGATCAGTCTTCCAATGATCAGCGACGCAGTATATGAACTTAACTGCACATCCCATCCTTATTTTTTATTTTTCCACCACCTATCCTTTCGTAGTTTCCATTTGTCATTTTCAAGGAGTGACACCATGAGGTGAAGTTCGGGACTCGGTAGGAGGTGTTTGCGTTCGGGACTCGGTAGGAGTTTGTCCATCTGAGCCTTTCGATGGATCATCAGAGGACTGCCGAAGTGCATCATCAGTGTCTCCTCTATTCATATCCTCTATCATTTTTACCACCTGCTGCATTTCTGGCCTTTGGTCTGGCACAGTAGCAACACAAGCCATACCAATCTGAAGAAGCTGCACCATTTCTTCTTCGACATTGTGATACCTCATCAACTCAACATCGAAAACTTCAGCTGTCCATTCCTCCCGAACCACACTTTGGACCCATCTAGGTAAGTCAATTCCCTCTTCACCCAATGAGGCCTGGTTTGGTGCTTTCCCAGTTAAGAGCTCCAGCAACAATACCCCAAAACCATAAACATCAGATTTGAATGTGACCTTGCGAGTTTCAAGAACTTCCGGTGCGCGATATCCTGCAACTCGGTGGTTGGGCGGTGTTGAGTTGGAGAAGAGGGGATTTAGACCAAAATCAGACACACAGGCATCCTGGTTGTCACGAAGAAGGATGTTAGATGACTTTATGTTCCCATGTACAACTTTGCCTGAAACATGGAGGTGTGCAAGGCCTCTTGCAGCACCCACTGCTATTTTCATCCGGCTGTCCCAGTCTAGTTGTGTACGGCCAGAACCCCTACTACCTGCATAACATTTAGGAATATTTTTTAAAAGCAGCAAATTCAATGCATCAGTCAAGAAAAAGTAGGGATATTGATTATAAATGAACATGAAGAAGATCATAAAAATAAATTAAATGTCACACCATGTTCAAGAAACAACAACATCAGGACATGGTTCACATTGCCAGTTGTATTGTACTCTAGCAATTCCTTTCCCATTTCAAGTATGAAGATGGGATCACAGGATTATTCAAATTCTTTTTCAGTTCTTCGTATCAATGTTCTCAAAGGGTCAGAGGAAAAGCATAACACCCATATCAAGCTTTGGAGATCTATAGACACCTGTTAATTGATGAATCCAATAGAGTCCAGAGACTGAAGAAAGTACATTGCAAAAAGGGGGAAAAAAGAAAAAAAGAATCATGCCCTAACTACAGCAGGAACTTGGTTCGCATGTACAGAACTTGAACAAACAACACATAACTATCATACATGTTAGAAAATAGTAATTACTAAATAAATGTCTAAATGACCAAAGAAGTATGTATCTAGTGCAAAGATCTGCATGCCATATAAGATACAAAAGATTGAATGACTTAAATATGACTTAAATTCATTTTCAGTTACCAGAAAACTCATCCAAATTGCCATGAGATACGAAAATGAAACCAAGATAGGTGTAAATACCAGATTTTTTTATCGATTTAACACCCAACAAACCTAAAGTTAGCACAAAGAGAAGGTCACCAATATTGGGTGTTCCACCAGAAAATCTGGTTCTTATACCTCTTTTAGGTTTGGGTTCTGTATTAGGATGGCAGTTTGATATGAGTTTTCTAGTCACCAAAATCTTTTTAAAGTTTTGGTATCTTTTTGTTGCATACAAATACTTATAACAGCATGCCGCACACAGTCATGTGTATAAAAATAGCTCTGTATGTGCGTGCATTGTGTGTGTATATATAGAGAGAGGGGGGGGAGAGATACCATGGAGAAGAGCAGATAAGCTGCCAGCGGGCATATAATCAAAGACCAGCAATTTCTCATCCTTCGAGTAGTAAAAGGCTCTCAGAGGCAACAAATTTTCATGCTTGATCTTCCCCAACTCCTCCATTTGCTGTTCAAATTCTTTCTTGGTCACAACAACATCCTTCAACCTCTTCACCACAACAGTTGTACCCTCCTCTAACACTGCCTTATAACTGGTCCCCACGCTTCCTTTCCCCAACACCTCTGCAGAAGCCCTCAACAAATCCTCCAAGTCAAAACTATAATTACCACCATGAAAGAACACGAGCTTATTCTTTTCAGCTTCAGCAGAAGCACCAGTCATATCATCTTTGGATGATGATGTACCAACCTCTCCTACAGCCCCAGCTGCTTCCCTTGCTACTGTAGACGGTTTCTGTTGTTTGGCTACTTGCCTTCTGCGACTTCTCCTCAAACAAAGGAAAAGGATCAACAGAAGGAGCACCAGCGCTAAGGCAGCACCAACTGATATTGCCACAATAGCAGCCGTTGAGAGCCCTTTAGATTTTTTATGCACTGGAACTTGAGGTTGCATTGAGGGGGAAGGTGCAGGGGAAGGGAAAAAGGGGTTACATGAAGGCAATGGTCGTCCACATAGACCAATATTTCCCGAAAATGCTGATGCAGGAAATTTTGATAGACTGCTAGGGACTGAACCACTTAATTGGTTGTTGGAGACATTGAAGTCGACCAGAGCTGGTGGGTTAATGTTTGGGAGGGTACCTGTGAAACCATTATTTTCTAGGAAAAGGCCCGTTAAAAGGGTCAGATTATTGACAGAAAATGGGATTGAGCCGTTGAAGTTGTTGGAAGAAAGAACTAAGCGAGTGAGCCGGCTCAACTCCAGGATACTGGACGGAAATTCACCAGAAAATTGGTTGTTCTGGAGGTAGAGACTGCGCAGAAATGAAAGATTGGAGAAGTCTGAGGGAATTGAACCGGTAAGCCTGTTGGATCGGAGACTAAGAACTCGGAGTTTAGACAAACGTCCAAGAGTGTTTGGACGAATTTGTCCGACAAGCCCAACACCAGGAAGCCTGAGATTGTACACAAACGATTGGTTTGCATCACATTCAACACCAACCCAGTTGCATGCTGAATCAGATGCATTCCATTGCAGACGATTTGCATGTGCAACTTGTGAAAGGAAAGCAAGTAGGGCTTGCTTGTCTGCAGTGGGCTCTGAGTTGACTACATGACTACAGATCAGGCAAATGAACAAAGCAGAAAATAAAGCATGAAAAATTACACCAAACTTTGGAAAGACTGCCATTGCAATTGTCCGTTGACCCAGAAAGGAATTGGAAGAATGAAAAGATTTCTTATACGTGAGCTTGAAATGGTGGCTTATCATGTTTACTTTCACCTGGCACAAAAAAGATCATTTGAGAAGCAATGCAATAGAATGCACCTTCCAAAGTACAAGAGTGAGATGACACGAAGTCCCCAGATCGATTTTCAAAAGTGAGGATGTGTCAAGAATCCGGACAGCAGGCTATTAATATGTTAGGCAGGAGTGACGGAAGCTATTATGCTGGCAGCATTGATATTTTTCCTTTTCAGCCAACTGCAATTATAGTTCAAACGACTGTTTTCCGGCTGCTATTACCTGTCATTTTCAAGTACGTTGAGAATGTGTTCCAATGTAGCAATCTGGTAAAAGAGTTTGGACTTTCTTCACATGTGGAACTCCGGCAATCATATTGCCTGCATGTGAAATTATAAGGAAAATTTTCAAAAAAAGAATGGCAAATAATTTGAACATGAAAATGGAAAATTAGCAAGTAACTAATTACCAAAGTGTACTGCAACGGAGATATAATATGGTGAAACATTCATATTCAAACATGCACATAAATGAATAGAAGAATCAATTTACATGGAATTAAGTAATACAAAAATCTGGCTAAATGTTTCTCGTGTTTTAATTTGTTCCGTATTAAGTTTTATCATCTGAGAGAATGACTCTAGCAGTCTCCCCATCCATAAACTCACTTTTCAAAGACAGCTAGTAACAGCATCTCTTGATGCAAAAATAAATTCAGAGAGACAAAGCAAGCTAAAAATAGACAAAATCCAAAAGAGAGCAAAGCCTCAGAAAATTTCTTGACCCTCACCAATAATAGAAAGACACCTCAAACTCAAAAAGCCAGAAACATCAGAAATCCCCAGAAATTGGCCCCACTTGTCTTCTCTAGACACCAACATACACTGTTCTATTGTCATATATATTTTTCAATTTGTATATGTTGTGCTTGTTATTCATTAAACATCAATGATCAAATTGCTTAAATCAATTGAGTTTTGACTCAAAGCAGCAAAGAGTTACCTAAACATGGTTTATTGGCATTTAAGACTAATTTCAAGTTATCAACAAGACGTATATATGAGAAGTAACAAAGAAATAACTAGCAGCCATCTGCATAAGAGTGAGCATATGATAAGAAAATCCCATGGAACACTCAAGTGCTCCCCTTGATTTTGTGTTATGTTAAACATAACTAAGATAAGCTTCCATGGTACACACATAAAGTTGAGTTTGATCCCGAGAATTACAATGGAGATACTTACAAAAAAAATTCTCTTGCAAGTAATTTATTAACTACATCAATCAGTATTTTTATCGTTCGTAGCACCTAAACTTTGCAGAAACCACATCAAATATCACATCTAGCAAGGGAAAAAACTGATTCTGTCATCTTTTCTTTTACATACTTGATCAAATTTCCAGGATAATCATACAAAATGACCTGTAATGAATAAATGGAACTACAATAACGGCATCATGATCCCAATCCACTGGCAAATATTAATCTCAGTACACCTGTTTAAGGGAGAAAGACAGAACATAACAAGGAAAGAAAATAGAAATGCATAGCTCACGAATCCAAACTCAATATTGACAGAAGCCATGAAGTTTTGATGATAAATAAAGTTGAATAGATGTATTAGAAATGAAAGAGCAACAGAAAGGCAGCAAATTTTATACCTAAACAGGGAGAAAATAAGAAATTGGCAAAAAGAACAGCACCAGAAAACACCTTTAGTTTAAAAAAAAAAAAAGTTCAAATTTTTGCTAACTTGCAAATTGGACTTCAGGTTTTTACTGCTTAAACACTAAAATTAATGATTAATTCTTATACTTTTCCATTTCTTTTCCAACTCTTACAACACACGCAAGTGAAATATACATATTAGTATGGAAATTCATCTTCAACTCTCACCAATTATTTCCAATACTAATATGTGACCCCATTACACAACATTACCCAAAAATTATACCACATTACCTTTCCTTTTCCTATTTTTTTTCTTTTATTTCCACATTCATTTCCAACCTCAGAGCTTGGCACAAAATTTAACATGTCATAGTGACCCATAAACTCATCAGTCTATTTCCAATAGACCCAAAAAGGGCTCAAATACTTTTCGATAATTCGCGCATAACGAGAGTTTGGTACGAGAGAGCCTAACTGCCCCTCAATGCTTAGCACATGCCAGTCACCCACATGTTACATAAAAGTGTCACTAGTAAAAAGTAAAGAAAGAACAAGTAAATAATAAACAATTTAATGGAAAAAACATATTGTACAAGCAAGTAAAGCAGAAAGCTTACAATGGTCTCTCTCTTTTTCTCTTTTTCTCTCTGTTTGAAGTGTTTCTTCAAAGCAACAAAGACTATGCTTGAGAAAAAATGAAGAGCCAGATTAATTAATGTATTATAGACAAAAAAAAAGCCAAGATATTTGCAAGGATCTAAGGTTTGTTTTGTGGTAGCAGATGATGAAAATCGTGAGAAAAAGCGTTTCAACAAGGGAAGAACAGCACAGAGCGAGAGGCAGAGAGAGAGAGTGTATGGGAAAGTGTGTGTGTGGTGTGTGTGAAAGAGAGAACAAGGTGAAGAAAGCGTTTACAGACAAGAGAGAGAAAAATGAGCAGGACCGGGGGTATATGAGGGGACCGGTCACCGGGTAAGCCGGTAGCCTATATATCTGTTTTGTACATTTTTGTTTTCTATAATACTACCAAAATTATGCATTAAATGCGACGAATATGTTCCCCGGAAATTGCTTTCACTTATTACCGAATCCTAATAGATAACACCTGAAAAGAGTTCTTGGAGTAATTTTGATGGTTAGTTTAGATTGGTTTTTTTTAAAGCTATTTTTATAATAAATTTTGAAAAAAATAATTTTTTTAATAATTTAAAATTTTTAATTTTTTTAAAAAAAGTTGTAAATGAACTTTTTTTTAAAATTTTTCTTTTTTTCAAAATCAAGTCAAATAATTATTGCAAAAAACAATAATTTTTTCAAGAAAAAAAGTTAAAAAAAAAACAATTCAAATAGGCCCTTAATGTTTTAACATTCAAAAGTACTATTTTTTCAAGTTATTGTTGTTTTTGATAAATTATATTTTAAGTAAATCTTTAAATAACTTTTGTTTTTTTAAGTAGCCTTTTTGAAATGTTAAATTTTAACACTTCACAATAGATTTTAGTTTTTCATTTTTTTTTGTCAATTATACCTTCTTTTCAATTCTTTTTTTGACAATCATATCCTCTCTGTAATCTCTCTATATTCTCTTTATATGTTTATCTTTTCTTTTACCAATATAAATTTAAAAAATACGTAATTAATTTCAAATCCTATCTACATCAAAATATACAAAAAGTGCTTATTTGTCCTTTTTTTTTGACAAAATAAAGTTTTAATCTTTTCAAAATATTTTTATAATATTATTACAAACAATTTACAAAAAAAATTAATTTTACTATATTTCATTAATAAAATATAAAGATATATGTGTCTAATTATAGAATAAATTATCTCATTTCAATAATAATGATAATAATTATAATTATTATAACAATACTGATGTCTTTTTAAGTCATTTTTCATTTATTAGTTGATGCAAAAACTATTTTGTCAAATATATTTTGTCCATCAATTAACTAAATAGTTTTCCCCTAATAGTTAAATACAACAATAATCAGCTATCCCAATAGTTATCAATTATGCGAATATCTATCAACTACTTAATAATTAGTCATACCCAACATACCCTAAAATGAATTAATCGGATAAAGAATTTGCATTTTGCTTCAAATTGTTTTCAATGTTTAGTTAATAATCAAATTGTTTCACCACTCATTTCTCACCCATGAATTAAGTTTAGGGTTAATTGAAAAAATCTTCAATAATCTTATACTTCTTAAAATTTTATAGTCCTTAGTGTTTTAAATATTTGAATAGTCTTTAATATTTTATTAAAACTTATTATATTAATCCGCGTTATTTGAAAATTATTTATATTAGTCCTTATGTTTCATAAACTTATTAAAATTTAATTCCCCTTTTTACTAATTTTTTATTATATGAGCTAATTTGAATACTACTTCAAATACTGTTTAAAACATTATTTTACCTAACAAAAAAAATTAAAAAATAATTTTAATTTAGTCAAAACACCAAATATTATTTAAAATATTATTGCCAGACAGGGTCTTAATAATAGTTTGCCTTGTGATGAAAATCAAATGGTATGGATGTAATTATTTGATACTATAATTTAGTTTGTGTGGTCATTTCACCATAGAGTGAAAAAAAGTAAAATTGCTGCATACTTAATATGAATAATGGGGGCATAAATGATGAAGTAAATTACTGGAAAAGCAAAGAAGACATGTCAGTGCTTGAATTAGAATCAACCTAGAATATATATTTTTTCAGGTCAGTTTTAATAGGATTTTCTTAGGGTGTTTTCATGAGTTAAAGGGGAAAAAATGGATAAATATATATCATCATTGAAATATAATAGAGTTATAGGTTAAAGGGAGCGTTGAAACTCTCGAGAGATTTGTAGGTTAATATGATACATATAGAAGTAAAATTATACTCTAGAAGGTGTCGATATGTAGAGTAAAAAGGTAATTAGTGTATCTAATGTATTTTGATTTTTTCCAACTCAATTTTCATTGTCTCTCCTCTTCTTGCAAATAAAACTAAACACCATATATTAACTTGTTCCTAACTCTTTAACTTGGAAAAAAAACACTTTCTTCAATGAAAAAAATTAATAAATAATTATTAATTTATATCCCAACCATGCTTTAGGACTTGTTAAGTAAAATAAATAATAATGTCAATATCTTTTTGACAAGTTTAAGATTTTAGATGAGATAGTAATTTTAACTTGGTATCAGAACCTAGGTCATGGGCTCAAGTCTCATCATTACCGATTTAAAAATATTAATTTTTTTTATGGAGGGATACAACGTCACTTGAAGACCAAAATTTGCAATCCAGTTGGCGCTTCTATTGCTCTAGCAGAGTTGCAATCCTACGCACACCAAGAGAGAGTTGAAGACCAAAATTTGCAATCCAATCAATGCTTCTGTTTATTTCTCAATATATATGTGTCAATGTAAATCCTCCATGAATGGCTAACTTTCTCTAACACTCTTTGACTAGGGATATTATAGTTCCACCAATCTTGGCTTTGCCCTTGACCCATTACTCCACAAGTTGGGAATCAGCTTCTATCTCCATTTCTGTACAAATTTTAAACAAATTACGTTATTCGTGAGGGGCTCGTTAAGTATAATAAATATTTATGTCAGTATCCTCTCTACAAGCTTGTGAATTGGTAACTCAATAGGACTCTTTGAATAAGTGATTAAGTATAATAAATAATTATACCAATATCTTCTTTACAAGCTTATGAGTTGGTAACTATATGAGGCTCTTCCAATAAGTGGCAAAATTTTTTGAAGAAGTACAAAGAGTAATCTTATTTTGGATATCTCTAAAATATAAATATTTGCTTACAATCTATATAGAGGTGGCAAAACGGGTTGAGACTCGCGGGTCGACCCGTCTAACTCGCCAAAAAATTGGTTAGGGTTGATGATTTAGTGACCCGTCAGACAAACGGCTCGACCCGACCTGACCCGACCCGCCAAATTAGCGGATTGGATTGGGTCAACCCCGTGGGTGACCCGCGAATCCGTCAAAATGACCCGCATAACCCGCCAACCCGCTAAAATGACCCGCCAACCCGCGAAACGTGCAAAAACGACCAATGAACCCGCCAAACCCACCAAAGTGACCCACAAAGCCGTAAAAAATGACCCACGAACCCGCCAAAGCGACCCGTCTAACCCGCTATAATAATCCACCTAACCCACCAACCCATTAGGGTCGGTTTAGGGGTTAATATTAGACGGGTCAACCCGACCCGACCCGACCCGCCAAACATGCCGTAAACGAGTCGGGTTGACCCCCCGCGGGTACCCGTTTGCCATTTCTAAATCTATATTCATGACAAATGATCCCAAAAGATCGAAAAGTCATATTTTGATTCTTAATACAAAATTTAAGAGTATTTTATACTTCTTACTAAGTAGTATAACACAATAAATAAATTAACTAATATTCTTCTTACAAGCTTAAATTTTTTAGATAAGGTAGTAATCTAATTTGATATTAGAGTTTAGAACTCAAATGGTTTCAGGTTAGAAATTCACCATCACAATCATTTATTTAAAAACATTAAAATTGTCCACGTGCAAATCTCAAACACGTGAAGAGGCATGTTAAACATAATAAATAAATTAACTAATATCTTTTCTATAAGTTTAAACTTTTAGATGAGACGGTAACTTAATTAAGAAAAGACAAAGGAAAAAAAGGTAAAAGGAATCAAATTCAAAGCACTAGTTTGCACTATTGTGAAAAATATTATAAAAAATATACAACTTAAAAAACATTAAACTAACCTTGTCTTGTTTCTGTTCTTTTTCAATATCCATTGATAAGAAGTGAGATACGAAAGCTTCACAAATAATCTAAAGTCTACTTGTCCCCCCATTATTCAAATCCTTTTTGATAATTAAACACATTACTTAATATCTTTGTTGGATAGTAATTGGCGTTAATTGAGTAATTCAAGATTGCTTGGTCCAGCTGCGTTTTTTTAAATAATTTTTAAGAGGCGTTTCTTTCTCTTTGGTTACAATTGTGTTGTCTCATAATAATAATTTCTAAGGACTTGTAATAATGAAATTAGCCGGCGTTAGAATGCGCGTGCGATGCTATGACAATGAACGAATCAAACATTCTTCTCAGACCCATAAAAAAAAAGAAAAAAGGAAAAAGAAACATTCTTCGACTGCAAAATAGGCACACAGATGCATTGGCTGCTTAGATGCCCGCACATTGACCCAGAAAAGAAGAAGAAGAAGAAAAGGAAAAAACGAAAAAGAAAAAAGAAAGGTCAGGTGCCTGCACTTTTGGCTCTATTATTTTACTTGGTAAATACTATCACCAACCAATGGATTTTTCTAATTATGTGGAAACACTATAAAGGAAATGGTAACAGGCTGACGGTTTTATCACTATCTATATGGGCGTCAATTATTTTAAAACTGTTGCTAATATTGGCGTCCGTTATTTAAAATTCTGTTTATATATAATTTTAGGGAAAAAAAAATCACACTATGTTTTATCCAAAGTTCAAATCTTGAACCTTCTTTATTATAATACTCTATGTTCATGGCATCCACCAATTATACTAAAAATACATTCATTAATTATTTTACATAAATATTATATATATATATATATATATATATTACCTAAATCCCTACCTATATCGTAAGCCTATTCCTCATTATTTTATAGTGAAACTGGCACCTAGTTTTTGTTTTTTTAGTGAAAATCCAATTGTAAATTTTTATTTATTTATGGTCTACTAAAAAATTATTTGTTATGAATTATCAAAAATGATTTTCTATTTGTAATGATAAGAAATAAGATGGACTTCGTTGCTTGTATCTTATTAATTTTTGATGGTCTCTTTTTTTGATAAACTTATTTAATTGGTCTTAATATTAAATATTAGACAACTGTGAGATATGATATTTTTAAAATTTTAGATTTAAAATAATCTTATTCCAGATAGACTATAAATGATGCAGATATTTTATAGTTCTTAGATCTCGCTTAAAATATCCTAAAATTATAAAAAGATTCTCAATCATTTGAAACAAACATGCTTACACTTGACGAAAAATTCAGAATTTTCTTCCACGTACTAGGAATCATGACATTACTATTTTCTCAATAAGGGTTAACTTAATTTTTCATACAAAAAAAAAAACACATACTTTAAAATTAATTCAAATAAATGTAAACACTTTTTTCTAAGAAAATTTCACCACCATCATCATCATCTATACATACATATATGTATGTATGTATATGTATGTATGTATGTATGTATGGAAATGTATGTATGTATGTATGTATCAACCTTTCGAGCCAAATTGCGAGAGAAAACATTGTCTGTCAAGCAATGGAGATTTTCTTTTTTCATTTTAATATTAAGAATCCAGGCCCCCTAACTTAATCTCTATTCAGAAATTTAACCCTAGGTCATTATCCTAAGAAAGTAGTTTTAAATATTTAAGCGATTTCCTAAACCCTCACTATCGAGATGGCTTAACCAAGGATTGAACATTTTTTTTCTTTTTTTATCGGTGCCATTAGATGAAATACATATGTACATATATATATATGTATGTATTTATATGTACATATGTATATACATACATATATATACATATATGTATGTATATATTTTTCAAATTAGTCCCTGATCGACCAAGCTGCCAAATTTTCCAAACATATTTCAACGGGAATTTTGACTTTTTGTAGGGATGCCTTTTAGTTATATACTTCGTATAAATGTGGCTTGCTCACATTAAACATAGCCAAAAGCTATACAATTACACAATTTTATAAGTTGGCATGCACAAGTAGTCCAACCTAAGTAAGTAGAGCTTAAAGTTAGGTTGCTTTTTTTTAATTACAATCTAACAAGATTAGTATCTCTGTCGCATAACATTCAAATACAATAGAATGAAAAATTCATTGAACATCATTCCCCTTGTCTTCCCCAGAAAGGAGAAAAAAACCCTTGTTAATTGAGAAAAGAGCAACATTTTATATTACTCCTTCACTTTTCGTTTCACATGTTGCAAGTGTTCATTGTACTGTCTATCAAATATCTTATGTATATAATCAAAGTTTGATTTAATAAAGATGAATTAAATAAATAATTGATTCGTAAAAATAAAGATACAATATATAATAATACTTTTAAAAATAAAAGAAAACTAAACCCATAGATTTGTAAGTTTGTGAAAATGCTGCGATGTCTCACTCTAAAAGATTTCTATTTATCCGTGAATTGGGGATAGGTAGGAATCCATTCTATAATTCTACTCATTATCACTCGTAGGAAAATGATTCCTTTCTAAGCTTTTCTTTACACTTCATTTACTAACCCTGAGAATTTGATACTCTACCAGCCTTTAATTAGTTTCTTACTTCATCTTACTATTAAGCCCTCTTCTTCTATTATAGTTTCTTATGTATTATTTGTTTCATATCACATTATTAATATATACATACATACATACATACATATATATATGTATATATATATATATATTGTTATAATTTTTAACTTGGAAAAAATCAATGTTTATTTGAATTTCAGAACATTAATAACTACATTTTTTATATATGACTAAAAATAAATAAACTACAGCAAATTTGATGTTTGCTATTAAAAATAAATTAATTCGCACAAGATATGATATACAAAAGCGTAAGATTTCTCCAAAAGGATGACCTCAATCATGAAAGTTTTAAGAAACGACTCCCTAAATTATTATTATTATCCTTTCTCTATACGTGCACTTGATTTTGCCTTTTTTTTTCTCTCTTGTTTCATTATTGTTCTTGTTAAATATACATTGCGACCAAAATGTTGACAATATATGTCTTTTAATTTTTCTGAAGTTCCAGTTTTATTGTACGAGCAGCATAAAATAGCTAGGTTGTCTTTTCATCATCGATCCCCTGTAGCTGGATTGTTTACTACTAATTATTTACGTCACGCAATAATCTATTCTATTTAAAAGGGTTAACCAAAGGAGAACCCCTTTCCCACCTGGCCAGAGGCCCCTTAACCAGGCGGGAGGTAAATCGAGGGATGTGCGTGAGTGGCAGCCCGACCAGGGAGAGGACCAACGGGCGTGGAAATCCAAAGAATACCGCAATATTTCAATGAGATCGCCACCACACTGACTCGATCCGCGTTGTCGAGATCTCCACCCTACCACCGCCACTTACTAACTCACCGAATAATCTATTCTAGGTTTTGGTTAAATGTGTTTGAAATTTAACATTGTATATGCTAAAAGAATTACATGATCTGATTCATTTTGACCATTTGATTGATTCACTTACTATTTTATTTGATTCTTTTTTTCCTTTCCATCATGTAGTGGTGAAGAACATGTGCTTCCAGTTTGGCCTTTTCTGGGTTTTAATTGTTTATGGTCTATCACCATCAGAATTTTTTTTTACATTTCCTATGACTGCAAAATGCATATTGCCAACTTCTAGCTGAAGACTCGCGTCTAAAATTCCAAAAACTTGTTCTACCAGTAATTGTTTCCAGACTGCTAAATATTCTAACATTCCCCCTCATAATTAGATGAATATGAATATTTATAATTTGCACGTGAATGAATATTTATACATAATTAGACATATGATTAAATTAATTGGCTCAACTCTAATAACATGTTAAAAATTAAGATTTTTAACCTAAAATCAACTGGTGTGAAGCAGGTAGAATAACCCACGATCATATTATAAAATGATCCTAAATTTTATGAATTTTTTATGTGAAATGCTAATTTCACTAGATTCTGATTCCATATACTTTAGCACAAATCTCTGTGTTAAAGTATCCGAAAAGGAAAAAAGAGATAATTGGTTTTAATTCTTTTATTATAGATTACTTGTTATTTGACTCTGGCAACAGAGCTGGCCGGCTTTAAGTTTCAATTAGCCATGGCATCTTTAATTTTTCTTATTTACAAATAGAATACTTGTTATTGGACTCTAGCAATGTTTGAGTTGGTTCAATGAATATCTCACCAATTTGACTTTGATCGCTGCTCCTCGACCCCCTTCCCCTTCGAATTGTGCAATTATATTATCGTCTCTCAAGTGGGTATATGGATATTTTTGTACCCCAAAAAAAATAAAGTTCAATTGTGCAGAAAAAAATAACCCTATCAGAGTACACATAACCCATACTCATGATAGACAAATAGTATATGTACGTAGAAAAATGCATACATACGTACCTACATATATGTCTGTGTGCGTGGGTTTTTTTTTTTTTTTTTGGGGGGGGGGGGGTGGTCAGTGGGGAGGGGTGGGAGATGGTCATTGAAACTGATTCTCAATTGTTAGTGCATTGGGATAAAGGACTCGTTTGGATTGACTTTTTTCAAAAGTTCTTTTTTTAACAGCTTTTGAAAATCAGTTTTTTTTTTAGAAGCTAAAAATTCTGGCTTCTAAGAAAAGCTGTATTTGAGCTTTTTTTCAGAGTTTTAGCTTTTTTGGAAGCCAAATCAAATAGTTATTGTAAATTTTATATAACTTTTTTAAGAAAAAAAATGTTTTTTCCTTGAAAAAAAGCCAATCTAAACAGACCCAAAAACAGTCAAGACGGGTGTGGGAGACTCCTACCATATGTCGAGGAATCCAGAAATATGACCGCTAACCATTTGGAATATACCTTGATGCATTTTTCTCGGAAGGTTAATAGATGTACAAACTAGCTTGTAGATTTTGGACTACAACTCTTTATTGGACTTTATATTTTGACGGATTCCGCTGATTCTTTGAAAAGTTCTTTGAAGAAGATTATAAAGAGGTGTCTATCCCAAGGACTATTTGTTTATATTCGACTTTGTCTCCTTATAAGAGGAAACAATTAATTTGCATATATAAAAACTTAGATTTTTTAAAACAAAATATAAATATTAAATTGCCTTTCACGAGGACTTATATTTTACGTGCATTATATAGTCATTTCTTTTTCCATTGCACTGTATTATTTGAACACATCTGTATATAAATTAATGTGTACAATTTATTCATCTCAAGAACTGAGTTTCTATTTACCGGGCATGAAGATAACAAACAATTTTGAGGGGAGTTAACTTCAATGATAAGCCCCTTCAAAGCACCAACACAGTGGACCATGGCTTTGAGAAAGCATATACCTGCATGATTATCTTATTTCTTTGATGCTTTATAACATCATTTACGACATCCGGGTCTATTAACCATAAAATCATAACATGCTTATGCCCCCCACTTTTTCAGGATTATTCGATGGTCGAACTTATAATACTTTATTAGCAAGAATTAAGGGCTTATCTGAATCTTTTCTTTTATACACCACTAGCAACTCAATCCCAAATTGCTTACGGAATTCAAACGTAAGTGATTATTTGTGTAAAAAGTAATCTCAATCACTTGAATTATTTCTTAATTCCAAGAGCTTATGGGTTCATAGCTCATCCTGTTTTTTTTTTTTTAAGAAAATATATATATTAATAATTTTTTGAAAAAATACTTTCTATAATTCTCTTTGATTATGCCCAGCCATTATTCATATGCTCCCCATTCAAACAAAGAAAAGAAATGTGGGAACCATTTTTTTGGTAGAATAGATTATCCTGAGAGGATCATTAGGTACGCTGAAAAATTTTAGGGTACTACAGACCATATGCAAGAAACAACCCCTAGTCGTGGTGCTTCAGTCTTTGTGGTCCATGGGACAATGTGGGTTGTGTGGTTTGTCTGTCCCGTTTGGAGAAAAAAACTTACTGGAAAAAGGAAAAGGCAAATTATATATGCCTCAACTAATTATTATTAATTTAATTTACAAGACCAAGCTGGTAATATGATACTTACACTTATGAAAAATTAATCTTGAGAAACTCTAAAACTCAAAATAAAAGACATGTCACTAAATGAGGTGATTATTTCATATATAGTTCAACTAAAACTAAATGTCTATCTTGCGAACATCTACAAAAGTGAGTTAGTCTTAAGGAAGGACTACTTGAAGATAAGTGTCATTCTTCCTTAGGCCTTTTTGTTGGAGCATCTTAACGTTCCTTGGGTTTATAGAGCTTGTATGCTGCAAAGTTGAAACATACAGAATGTTGCCTAAAAACAATTCAATGCTTTAAGTCAATTATCCAAAAAAGGGGGAAAAAAAGGAATTAAAGAGTAAAATGTGTGGTATAATATGAAAAGAAGTTAGAAGGTCGGATCATTTGAGTGTTGGTAGGGACAATTGTTATGACGGAGAGATGCATCAGACCCCCATAATCTACCATAAATGCACAAAACCTCTTTGTGGTGTCAAAAGTCGCATAACAAGCCGTCTAATGAATAAAAGTTTACCCACACCACTTACTGTTTATTTCCCTAACAATGTTAAAATTTACAATAAAAAGATATTAATAACCTTACTTGCTCATTTAATTTTCTTATTAATAACTTTACCTACTCATTTAATTTTCTTTCTTTTTCTTTTTGTTTTTTTTTTTAGTTCAAACATGTGCATAACTTTTTCTTCTCCGATGCTCGCCCGACCCTTGAAGTGGAAAAGTTCAATTCTTTATTTCTTTCCTTTTCGTTTTTACTTATATGCTTTCACTCTTTTTTTTCTTGTCATAGTTTTTCGCTCCATTTATTTATTTATTTATTGGCTGATTAGGAATTTTTTGGTCAATCTACACTTAAAGACGATATGACAATCTGAATGTCTATATAAACTTATACATTTCTATTACATCGCTTTCTTCCCATTTAAGCTGATTTCATCCATTGTTTTGAAGTCTGTTTCTTTTAACTTTTCAGTCTTAATACAAGTTTTGAGATCTTTTATCTGTGTTTTATTTTTTTAATATTTTTATGCGCTCAATTAAATAGCAAACTTCTATCATAAGCTGCTTAACCAATTACTTGTGTATGAATTTTGCAGATATATGAGGCTTGTATTTTGAAATTTAATATTTTTATTTTTGTTAATTGTTATGCACTATTTGACAAAAAGAAAAACAAAGAAAGAAAATTAAATAAGTGAATAAGACTATTAATGTCTTTTTGTTGTAAATTTTTAACACTGTTAAGGAAGTATAGACAGTAGGGTACATATGAAACTTTACTCACCACAAGAGATTATTATAGGACTTTTGACACCATAAAAGATTTTTGTGCACTTATAATAGATCACGAAGAGGTCTCACGCATTTTACCCTAATTATAACTAGAGGGTGTTTGGATTGGCTTATAAAAAAGTTACTTAAAACACTTTGGCTTTAAGTGACTTTTTTTATTATTATTAACTTTAAGTAGTTATGTGTTTGAATAAAAGTTGTAATTATAAAAATAAGTATTTACATATTTGATTAAAGTAGGTTAAAAAGTAAGTTATATAGTTAAAATAATCATTGAGGATATTAAAATAAAATTTAAAAAGGTAAGTATAAGATAAAAGAGTAAATATATTTTAGTAATAAAAATAAAAAGGTAAGGATAAGATAGTAAATGATTTGGTCAAACTTGCCTTTTTTTAAAGTGCTTAAAGCCATAAAAAGTAAAAGTTGGGGTTGAGGAACTTTTTATTTTCTACTTAAAGTCATTTAAAAAAAGCATATTTTGTGATTAAAACAAACACTTTCACTGGCTTAAATTAGGCTTTAAGCAGGTTTGACAAGAAAAAAAGCCAAACCAAACACCCTCATAGTGCTAAAGGCGCTTATATAATGACTTAATGATCACGAAATATCAATCTTATCATCAAATTTGAAATCGTCATACTCACATATGAAAAATTGTTTTCAAGTATCATGAAACGGTTATACTAAACTTTCTTATTGAATGCTTCACGAAGAATCCGTTATTTGTAAGTATCAACTGTCTTTCTTATAGAGATATTAGGATTTGGCAAGTTGAACATATTTTTATTAAGTCCATTCAACTACAGAATTCTCAAGTAAGATAGAAGCCCAGGGTCAGCCCAAGATATACTGAACCTGAGTCGATTAAAGTTGGGATTAGCCCAATAGGATCAACAACACTGAGCATTTGTCGAACTAATAATTTGTCAAGAAGTTATCTCAAGCTCGACTTATAAATGGACCATTCGGCCCGAGCTACCAGATGCTGCGGTGGAACCCGAACCCGAACTGAATTCATCATTTAGGATAATCGGACTTAGGTTTCTAGCAATTACAATATTTATGTCCATTTAAATTCGTTTATTTTAAGGACAAAAATACTTGCAATTCAAAGTAGCTCCTTCTCTCTCTCTCTCTCTCTCTCTCTCTCTCTCTCTCTCTCTCTCTCTCTCTCTCTCTCTCTCTCTCTCTCTCTCTCTCTCTCTCTCTCTCTCTCTCTCTCTCTTCGTGAGAGAGCCCTCCTCTCTCTCCTTCTTCAAGAGACTCTATCATGGTCTGTTTGGTACCATGGAATAATTTGAAAAGAAATGATTATTCAAGATAGAAAAAAAAAAAGACAAAATGGACATAGAATATATATATATTGGTTAAAATTATAAAAAGACTAGAATAAAATGACTATCTTATTTGATATATTTGATAAAATTATTTTAAAACAACATTGGAGCAGAATAAAAATCAATTCAGTTAACCAAAATACACTTATTCTTTAATTTGACATAAATTTAGACTTATATGTGACAATTATTTTTATACAATATTAACATAAATTAAAATACCCTATCTTTTGATCAACAATAAAACATTTCATTATTTGTTCAATTAGTTTTTTATTTTTATTACCATATTTCAATTTATTTACTTTTCTAACATAATTGAGAGAAAAGTTAATCATCCAATAAAACTACACCTATTTTTTGGGTGAAAAATAGTTAAAAATTAAAAAAAAATGTGTATTTTTAATTTTTTACTTTTTGCTTTTTCAATTTTTAATTTTTAATTTTTTATTTGTTTAATAACAATCGAAGATTTAAACAGGGAATAATAATTTTTTTTTGTTTTATTTTATTTTGTATAATTCCAACTTAAGTTGGAATACTTATTCCTTGGGTTTGATTAAGAAATGAGTTTTCTTACTTTTTTCTTGGAAAGGCCATTCCATGGGAACGAATTTTCCGACGTCAGTTAGTTTCACCAAACAAAAAAAGTGAATGAAAAACTAGAAGGGCAATTCCATTCCAAGCTATTCTTGTATATCAAACGTAACCTTAGGGTTTTGACCCCTCCCTTTGTGCCGCTGCTCTCCTGCGGTGTGCATTAGCCCATTTAACCTGTCCTCTACTCAGGTTTCTCCTCCACATCTCTCTTGACCCAGCAAGGCCATGGCCTTGCATGGGTTTCTCTTCATTTTTGTCCCCCAATTTGAGCCACCAAATTAAGATGTGGTCCCCTTTTGTTTTGTTTTGCTTATGAAACGCCCAGATCTATAACTTTTCAACATTTTTTGATTTAGGTTCCCATGTGATGAGCTTACTATTTACTGGAATCCTACCATCCCAAGCTTCACTCCTCTTGGCTAAGCACTACCCCCTTGCTCTTGGAGTTTACTCATCCCTGTTCTTGCCAACGATTTTGCTGGATTATCTGAAAGTGATAGGGTGAACTTTGTTGCCACTTGTTCAAGCTTGGGACTCCAAAGGTCCCTTTTTTTTTGGAAATGTTTAGACCAATGGATGTTGAAATTTTCTAGGCCCAGCCTCTAGTTGGGTTTGGAGTGCCCCGGAAAGCATTCCATTGGTTGTTTCAATTTATTGCTCATTGCTAGTCTCAGTGACTCTTGTAAACAAGAGTCATAGGCTTATTCTACTTTGTGCTTGGTAGCCCTATTAAGTTTCGGAGTAGCTATGGGCGGAGGAGATCTCCTACCTTTGCAGATGGGATTACTATTGCTAACTTTGCGTCGTCAGTGCTGTTGAATTTGCTTGTAGTTAGGGTTTATGGATTTGTGTTGTGTTTGTTTGGATTAGCTTCTGTTGGGCCTCCTCCCATGGGTCTCTTATGGCCCATTTGTATTTCCCATTTGTTAATGAAATCTTCTATTTAACCCAAAAAGGGAGAAAATACTTGTTTAAAAAGAAAAAAGAATGTGTATGTGTTTGCTTGTTTTCTTTTTTGTTTTAGGTGTATGAATTGATTTTTTTTTAAAGAAATTCAAGGGTATTTGGGTTACTTTATTAAAAAAAGAGACCTTTTGTATAACTTCTCAAAAAAAGTATTTTTCTTTGAAAAGTTTAACTTTTGGCTTCTGAAAAAGAATTGATTTAAGATTTTAATTTTTTTTCCTAAAAATCAATTCAAACATCTATTAAAAAATGTTTTTTATCATAAAAAATATTTTTTGTCATCAAAAGCTAATTTAAATGGACAACAAGTACCCAGAAAAAAATATATATACACACTCACACAAAATGTTTTTTCTTAGAAAGTCATAGTTTTTCTCTTCATACAGAAAGCTATATTTTTTGGAAACAAACCAAACGAGTTTTATTCAAAGATTAGGAGTTCAGGGACTTCTGCTACCTTTTCCAATAGACACCAACATATCATATCATATTGTGCCCTGCATGCTAAACCAGTGTTATGATTTGCCATAGTTTACACACTTATCGTTGAAGCTACACAAAATCAGTTGCTTTGGTCTTTGCTTCCTGATGCAATAAAGTGCACGAGTCTGTGGTGGTCGC
Source organism: Cordia subcordata (assembly GCA_028554755.1). Taxonomy (NCBI): domain Eukaryota; kingdom Viridiplantae; phylum Streptophyta; class Magnoliopsida; order Boraginales; family Cordiaceae; genus Cordia; species Cordia subcordata. The sequence goes on along the minus strand of JAPTOF010000005.1, from coordinate 14,485,442 downwards.
AACTGATTTCTAGTTATCTTTTTCGACATGGCATCCCACCTTTACAAGGAACACGTTAGGTGCTATTTACATTGTTTATCTTTAACTAGAATAGCAAATTAACTATAAGAAAATTTGATGCACTTTTAAGTAAACACAGAGAGTTGTTTGAATATTTTCAATTAACAATATGTTAAAAAGAGACAATTTTTTGATAGAACAGGGTATGTGCTTATTTTCAGTGAAGATTATGAGGAAATTTTCATATTATAAGGAGTCTCATAAACTATTTAAGAATAGCAGGGTGTGTAGCATTTTACTCTTAATTTGATAAAGAAAACACACACAAACACTCACAGATATATGTATGTATGTATGTGTATGAGATATACGGACACGTCTTTAAACCACTAATAATTATAAAACTATTGACAGTTTGACACATAACAATAACAGCAACACAAGATAGAAATTTACACTTATTTTGAACTACAGGGTAATATACACTTATGATAAATTATAGGAGAATTCAGTGCAATTTACCCAAGATTATTTTCAGAAGAAGCATTCATCAATATAATAATGGCATGTACAGATCTAATCTCCTACTTATGATCTAACAGAAAGATTAATTTTGCTACTCAAGATTTTACTATTCACATAATGCCGAGATCGCGACTGCTGAAGCTGATTCTGAAGAAAGAGTTCCCAAAGTGTTGGAATTGGATAATTAGCTGAGCGGATGTTGTTGTATTAACTATTCGTGGGTGTTCTCATTTATTGTGCTGTCTTCTGTTTGTACTCTCTGAACTTTGCATGTTTGTTTGTGGTTATAAGAATCGAAGAAGTTCTAGACCGGCTAAAAAAAAAAAACTCATTTACTTTTTTCCAGATTTTCCAATTATTCAAATTCAATTTCAGCAAAATCTGAATTTTGCATCAACAATTGAGTTTTTCCAATGAATAAATACTCCTTCTTGCTCCCAATGTTGGCTTAAGTGTAATTAAATCGCAACGTTTTAACCAATAAATATATAAGACCATGTTTAATATAACGTTTTAACCAATAAATATATAAGACCATGTTTAATATATTTGGCATTACTTTGTCAACAAGAAAGGAATACTGATATTGATTAAGGATACATCTTGGCATCACTTGGTTGATACGAAAGTAATACTGATATAGAAGAGAGACACGTCATGGCATCACTTGGTTGACATGAAAAGTTATTTTAAAATAACATAAATTTTTTATTTTTTATTTTTTACCCCCAACCCAACGCCCATTTTCCCACAGGATCTGATCCCACGACCTTACTTCTAGAGAGCTATTCCCTCATCCCTTTCGTAAATATTTTAGGGCTCGTTTGGTAGCATTTCTGTTTCTGGTTTTTAGTTTTTGTTTATCAGAATTTGAAAACAAGTTCGTTTACTTACGTTTTCGTTTTATGGAAAAAAAAAAACAAAAACCAACGTATTTTTGCAACTTTAATAAACAAGAAAAGTAGTTTTCTTATTTTGTGGCAACAAGTTTTCAAAACTTTTGTTTACTTTGGGGTGAATACCTTCTAGAATTATCTTTTCAAATTTAATATGAACTATATTTCTTTTGAAAAATAATTATTAAAATTAAAATTATTTAAAAATTATTTTATAAAATATCTTTAAAAATAAAATTAATTTTATAAAAAGTAACTATCAAAAAATAATTAAAAATATTTTTAAAAATAAATTTAATAAACTAAAAATATTTTGAAAATATTTTTAAATTAAAAATATTTTTTAAAAATAATTTTATAAATTATAAACAGTTTTAATAAATTAAAATTATTTTAATAAATTAAAAATATTTTTAACTAATTTTAATAAATTAAAAATACTTTTAAAATATTTTAATAAATTAAAATTACTTTAAAAATTATTTTAATAATTCATAATTATTTTTTGGAAATTAAAAACATTTTAAGAATTAAAATTAAAATAATTTATAAAAATAATTATTTTTATAATAATTCTAAAAAATTATTAAAAATTATTTTTATAAACAATTTTAAAAAATAAATTAATAGATTAAGATTATTTTTAAAAAATTCAAAAATGAAAATAAAATTATATTTTTAAAATAATTAAACTTATTTTTAAATTATAAACTTAAAAAAAATAAATATGTTTTAAAATATCACCTTATTCTTTTACAAAATATTCTCATGTGTTCTATTTAATGTAAAATACTAAAATAAAAAATAAGAGACAAAAATAGTTTGTAAACTGTGGACAACTAAACATGTTTTTGGTTTTTGTTTATAGATTCTGTAATTTAACTAAATGCATTTACAATTTTTATTTTTAATTATTGTTGACAGTTTTTTATTTATAATTCTAATTTCCATTTTAAAATTTTTAACAAAGTTACCAAACGAGTCCTTAGTTGGCTTCAATCTAATTGTAGGCACATCACATTACTTTGAAAAAGGTTTAAACTGTTGAGAATATAGTAGCACCAAAGTGTAAACCTTGTCATTAAAAAATTGAAACTAAAATTATTAAATGCCGCAAATAACAACTTAGAGTACTAGATGCAATGACAATCTAATGCTTAAGCCGTTGCTTCTATACAATTTTATATTTCTTTAATTCTTTAACAATTAATCTCATTTCTTATTTTCTTTTGATGTGTAAATTCAGTATTACGAAGTACTTGTGGAAAAATTTTGGTATTATGCACCATTAATAAATTAATAAAAATATATTTAAAAAATGAAGTAATTTCTTGACTTCTAACTTTTTTAGATTGAAAAGGCATATATTTCTTTCTTATATAATAAATGTGAATCAAGAAGGGTGATTTGGTTCAAAAAACAAGATTTATAGCTTGTATGATGTAGCAATACGCTTGTACACTATGCTGTTAGTGCTATACAATTCATTTTATATCAAAAAATGTCCTCGTGTTAGGTCATCATTTGACAACCCTTAAATGCCATTTTGTAAAGATCTATACATTATAAAAAAAGTATGTTCTTGCCTTATTTAGTTATGTCATATGTTACACTAATCTAACTTATTTTTTCTCCAAAACCACTTTTATAATTAATATTTATAAAATTAAAATAATTCATATTCAAATCTTCGTTTATGGTAAATTACACACACACACACATATATATATACATAGATAGAATAGATAGATAGATAGATAGATAGAGTATATCAAATCGATTTTAAATTCATGGTTATGAAACTATACATATGGTAAATAAATAATATGAAATTGATTGTCTCCAAATTTGTGGTAAATCTATATATCTATATATGTTATAAAATAATATTATTGTCTTTTTTATTAATGTCACATGTTTTTGTGATATAGCTTTTTTCCCTCTAAAATACTCTGTGTCATTCTCCTTTTATTTGTGCCAAAATATTTCTTAATTTACTTATTTAAAAGTACTCATTAAACATGGAAATGTATGTATCTATTTTATACATGGTTCTTTTCCTAAGATTATTTGATTTTTCAAAATCAAGAAATTTAATAATGCATTATTCTTCTTCTATTGCTTTTTTTTTTTTATCTTTTCAAATCACAACATTTGTTTTTTGTTTTTATTTACTGCACCTCTCTCATGAAAAAAAATATGATTAATGTTAAAAACTTGCTATAAATTTTATTTAAATTTATCTTTGTATCTATCTCTTTCATTTATGATTTTTGTTCCTAAAATTATTAGAATTTCCAAAATCAAGAAATTCAATAAAATATGCTATTTATGTTCTATTGTTTTTTCCCCTTCATACAAGATCCTTTGTTTTACGCTTTTACTTTTCCTAATTCAAATATTCATTTCAATTATTACGGAAATTATATAAAAAATGTAATTACTGTTAAAAAGTCTGCTAAAATTAAATTTTATAAAATATATTTATATTTTATTCTCAAGGAATTGCAAGAAGATGACAGCACAGGGAGCTTTTTGGTATGGTTGTCGAAAACCAAAGCATTTGTGCGTATCGGGGGAAATTAATCATTTCAGCCATGAGCACCCTTTGATATTCTCTCACTTTGAAGATGATTGCAACGAAACGGACGATGATGATCAGGAAACACTGTGCAATGCTTGTGTGGGACCCATTTCCGGTACATGTTATAGCTGTGCTCGATGCAATCACTTCATCCAATTTGGATTGTGTACAGGCGTACAGCTGCCAAAAGAAATCTCGTGTGACTTTCATCATCCAGAGCAAAAACTCTTCCTCAGTTGCATCCAAGGGCTTTTTTCAATTACAAACTGAGCTTTCCACCATTTTATGAACATCCAGATGAATTTATATGTGACATTTGTGATTATGAAATTCATCCCAAATACTGGTTGTATTGTTTTGATCATGAATGCGACAACTCTTTTCATCCTCGTTTCGATCCTAGACTTAAGGATCAGTATCGTAAAATGAAGTTTGGGGTTAAAGTTCAAATTGATGAATATCACCCGCATCCTCTCACCTTAGTCAGGGAGGTTAAATATAATGCCTCTTGTGGCAACTTTGCTATTTCTACCACTGCGTCTTATGCATTCCCAAGATTCACGTTGTAAGAAGAGTTTAGAAAAGCGTATGGAGATTGCTGATGGAAGTAATTATTGTATCTTGAATGTTCAATAAATGATTTGCCAAAATAATAAAATTGATTAATCTTGTTGTACGTTTGTCTTTCTCTTTCTTTTTCTTTTTCTTTTTAAATATTACTATTATTATACTACTTAGCTTCTTTTTTACTCCCCAACCCCATCCACAATTCATGAATGAATTGGGAGCTTGTGTGAGAGTTGGTTTGACTGCCCTAACTATGGCAGAATATTTTCGAGATGTTAATAAACCCCTATTCTTTATGAAATTCAGACACAAATAATCACCGTTGAAAAAAGTAATCTTGACCACTTGAGGTATCCATCCCTAGACAAACTACATAACTTGCTTTCGTTACATTCAAGATGATAAGCGATTTTCGAATTTGGTGGGATAACCATTATGATTTCGGTTAGTTAGAAATTATGCCAAGCGATTATTGTTATGCTTACCACACATTTGACAAATAACCATCCATATTTTTTTTCTTTGTACCATGTGTGCCTTGATTCTTCTTATTAAAAATGGACTGATAGATTCTGCATGCCTTCGGACCAAAACAAGCTTTTGGATGATTGTTGGTATGCTGTTGACTTGGAAAGATATTGGTAGAACTCACAAAATTCAATTGCGATTATTTGCTAAAGTTCAATACCTCATTCAAGAACTTCTTGGTTGCGAATGGCAAAGATATTGGAAGATCGTTCATACGTAAAATCATAATTATCAATATGGACATCTCTCTAGAAATCAAAAAAACTCGTGCGACAACAAAAACCAAAAAAAGAATCACAGTCGAACTATTTTTATGCCGTACTAACGGTTTCAAAACCAAAAATATTCATGATACCTGTGGTGCGACCTTGCGAACAAGTAAACTAGTTGCAACTGAAGAATAATGTCTTACATCGAGCAAGGGTTGTTCTTTGGCCGCCATTAAGCTCTCCCTCGCTTCAGGTTGAGCAAACATGATTCAACTGATGCTGTGTGTTTGTCATATGCTTATCTAAAATCTTAAATCTAAAAAGTATATAAAATTATATAGTTTTCGGATTTATGACAAAGCATCAATTCTACCTGTCCAGTTTTCACCGTTCATAAAGCTTCGACAATAACATGGAAGAAGAGGGGCAATTTTCACACAGAAATGCATAACAAGTGTGGTAGGCAGAACACAAAGAAAATTGTACTATAATAAGAGAGACTGGGCCACAAAGTTGGAAGGTAAAAATATGAAACTGATCACTCAAAACGGTCACATATTCATCCATGCAAGTGTGTGCATGCGCAATTTTCAACCAGAAAGGTTTATGCAGCATACAAACTCCAGTGCTCTTCCACGCTTAATAATGAAACAAAAAAAAAAAAAACAAGTTCAACATTTTTAAGAATTTGAACCAATGAAATGCAGAGTCAAAACTGTATTCACTAAAACCCCCTTTGGGATTTATTCACTATCTATCACAAATGGTATTTGTTTGCATCTGTGTATAATCAAATTGCAGGTACTAAAAGATGTTAGAGCGGAACAACTTTAAATAGAAACTACCCCTAGGGTGAAAAGAGCAGGGAAATCACGACAGTTCTTGGTGATGAACCGAACTAACCCTTTCTTAACAAAAGAAAAGAACTTAAAACTATATCAGCACTCCTTGAAGTTACCATTTGCTACCTCACTCTGCTGTTTCCAATGGGCAAAATTGAGCTACCTGCCCCAGTGATGTGTCTTCAGGAAACATCTTCAAAGAATCTGCTTCCTTCATAGATTCCTAGAAAGAATGCTGGAACAAAACTGAAAACTTGTTCCAATCCCATGAATCTATGTCTGGAGACATAACGGTAGCACCAACAGCAACTGCAATGACAACAAAGGCCAGAGCTTTCAAGCATCCATGGCCACGTGAAAGCCTTCCCAAGATCACCTTGCAGTACTTGTCTGCCTCCTTGAAGATAGATTGACGAGCAGCATCCACTCCACCAGTTAATGCTTTCTCATTCTATTGAAGGCAAGGAAGTCAGAGAAGGGAAATGAGATGACATACATTACATAAGCTGGAAATCACTCAGAGAACCTCCATGCCAACGAAGCTATATAATGAATCAGATAGCGCAAAATAAATTGCACAAAAATACCGTAACCAAAAAAGAAAAGGATGAAAAACTAATTGCAAAATATGTTTAGAAGGAAAGCTTAAATTTTCTACCTTTTGCCTGAAACTCTTTAGGGTTTCTCCCAGAGCTCCCTTAGTAGACTCTTTTACAGAGAATTCTTTCCACTCGTCACAGAGCTTTTTCAGTATACCAACACTTGCTCCTATACTGTCCATATACAGCTTATCCTGTCAAATCAATAACTTGGTTTACATCAAAGATTCATCTGTACCTTCAGCTCCTACTTTTTCTTCATTTGTTCATTTTGCTAGCACAGTGGGGTTGGTGCACTTAAAACAAGTACAGAAAAGAAAGGAAGCTTACCCACTGCTTGACACAATCAGGGGATTGACACAAACACCATACAGATATGCTTGATGCTTCTCGGGATAGCTCTGGGATGCCTGCAAATGTTCAATTGGTTCTATTAATTAGTTCCGTTTACCTTACGGCAATTTACATTCTAAAACTGCAGCATGAAACCCATATCTCTAGTCCCACACAAGTTGCCCAATTAAGTTATATACTATATTACTCAGTTCCAATCTTCTATCTGAACTAATATCCAACATAACAACCATAGGAAGAAAGTGAGCATCAGACATCCAAAAAACTATTTAAAAAAAATTAATAATATAAAATATTAATTTGATTAAATAGTTTGATAGACTCTGATGACTTACTCAGCAACACGTACGATTAATTAATCTAATATCTATATGAAAATATTTATTATGAAACAGCCTACAGTACTAACAACCTTTTCATATCACGACTATCAGTAAGTATATCTGGGATCACCAGTGACATCTACCTTGCAGTCCACAGGTCGAAGTTGACTCTTTTTCCTCACTGAATTATCAGAAGATATGATTACCTTCATCAGTTGCTTTCAGGGCAATAGTAAATATCTGCTGGTAGACTTGTTTCATAGCTTTGCTTCCAGGAGCACCAGCAAGGGCGACCTCTTTGAGAGTAGGATATATTGCTTCAAATCTTTCAGTTGCCTGTAATAAAAACCACATTCTGAAGTAATTAGACCAAGACATATGAGCAAAAACATAGCGAGCCACTTTACTAGCAACGATTCCTACCTTGACTCGGGATGAAGATGCAGGGAAAGTCACATGCAGCAGTAGGCCGAGTGCCGAAGGGGGCATCAGTCGCTCTCCTTTTCTTACAGCTCCACTCACTAATATTGTACGGGCCTTTGGAGCTGACAAAATTCTGACCACCATCACAAGACAAATAGAAAGGCGGAACTTTAGTACTAACATAAAAACTCAAGGGATGAGCATCTCAAGCTATGGTAACTCAAATCTCAAACCTTTCCACAAGCTGCAATACCAAATCCCTTGATTGTGGATTGGTACCAAATTTGCCTCCCAATAAAGGCAAAGTATGATGTCCCCACAAGTAGAGTCCTACAGTCAAATCTCGTTGACTAGCCTGTAAAATGAAAAGTTCCAGCTTCAAACGGTATGTACACTTCTAGAAAACAAAAATAATACAATAAACAAAGAAACAATATGCTCTAATGCTTTCTTAGATGAAAAGAAACTGTTAGCCATTCACCTGAACAATCATCCACACAATAAGTGGAAGTTTATCTTGCCCTTGGTACTTTGAATTTTCCCTCAATGTTGGCAATAAGTTAATCAGTACATCAGGTTTCCGCCTCAGTACAATTGACAGAACTAAAAACATAGCAACCTGCCATATCACCAAATTTTCGCGGACATCAGCGAATAGCAAATTTCAGACAACAGTAACATAACTAGTAGCCCGCTAGAATGAGGAAAAAGGTGTAACATGTATTCTTGACTAAGAACAAATTTCATTAGCGATCACAAGCAATACAAGTTAAGAAAACAAAGACAGGAAACAATGAATAAACAGGCATCGCATACAAAAGACTCATTTCAGATACATTGAAGACCCACCAACTCAGAATATCATCTACAAAGGCCTTTGCATGCATGATGCCAAAGTTTGGGGCATAAGGTCCTATAGATTAATGGGAGCCGAAGCTTCAGAAGTTCACCATTGTCAAAACAGACCTCATATTGCTGCTATAAGTTATCAACAAGAAAAATTAAGGTTGCATATGGGTTGGTGGATTTGGATATCAAGAAGATCATAGACTCTTTTAATTGGAAATCACTATTACACATGATTCCATAAATATAAAAAGGATAATAACTACAAATTGGAGGATTTGAAATTTACAATTCTTCAATGACGTAAGAAAAAGTTAAGAATAACCACCATTTGACATGGACAGAGCTCCACTAAGAGACCTATTAGATTCATAATGGATATGGTCAAAGGATTGAAATAATAATGGCTCAAAACATTTGAACTGACCACAATGGGTAGTTGTTCTGAAATCAATACCATGATGATCTCAATTTCTTCAATTCGGCATGAAAATTTTTCACAAAAAGTTACCCAAGCAAAAGATGTAAAACTAAATCTCATTCCTAAATAGGCCTAAGATCTCTGAGTTTCAAGATTCTAATAAATTCATCAGATATTGTCCACTGTACTGGAAGAAGAAAGAAGTTCACCTCAGCAACTCAACTTCCATGTTAGGTCTTAGGAATCTTAACAAACATAAATCAGAAATTTTCCACTTCCTGCTGCATTAAATTGAACTCATGTTTTCTCACTTTCCTAGGTTATGGTTTCAATCAAAGTTTATAACATACATACATACATACATATATATATATATATATATATAGACAGACAGACAGATAGATAGATAGATAGATAGATAGAGAGACACAGACAAACAGAGAGAGAGAGAGAGAGAGAGAGAGAGAGAGAGAGAGATGTCTAAATAAAGAGAGAGCTCTTACTTATAGTCTAGAAGGTAAAAATGTAACATGCCAAGTCGTTCGATGCATTCTAGAAGGTAAAAGTGTAACATGCCAAGTAATTCGATGCATTCTAGAAGGTAAAAATGTAACATGCCAAGTAGTTCGATGCATTGAACTAACATTGGAGATAGCAGCATACCTGAGACTTTGAGGATGTCTGTTGCACAACTTTCTTCGAGCCCTTTGAACCACCTTGCTGGGCTGATAGGTCGGCAAGAATGCTATCCACTGCCCATAAAACAAAGGAACCTAATGCTTCGTAGGAACATTGGTTTATCCAATCTGCTGCAGTCTTATAAACCGTTTCAGAAATATGAGAGAAAGGAACCTGTTCAAAGTTGAAAAAAGTTAATCTTCACAGAAGGTCCAGAGATACAAAATAAAAAATGCAAATAATGTTCAATATCTTTTTTCTTTTTCGAGAGCTTGTTGATTATATCCAAACAAAATTGTTTATTATCTAATAAAAATGATTAAATATTAGGCAAGCAGGGTAGTACTCACTTCTTGAAATAATATAGGTGTATGCAGTATGGAATATAAATCTATAACCTGAGAAGCCAATAACACGTGCATCCACATAAATGAACAGAATCTAAGTCTCACAAAAAGAGTGTTCTCAAGAGTTTAGAGCTATCAATGGTAGTTGATTACAAAATTTAAGAACATATACCAAGCCAATGTGAACCCAAAGCAAATAACAGGTAGCTCTAACGAGAGAGGAAGGAAAAGGTCCTCATGAACATTGTCAGAACATGCCGATATAGACCAACACCATATATGCTGCTTTACAGGCAAATGTTGAATTTATAAGGAAAGCATAAATGGAATAGGAAAGGGAAGAATATATATCATGTATAAAGTATACAGTTGTCAAATGCAAATGCAAATGCAGTATCTTGTTCAGCAGAGGAAGCATCAGATATCAAGTAATACCTAACACTACAATTGAACTTCTTTAATTGGTCTGCATATACTTGCAGAGAACTTTAATATAGCAAAGTGCAATTTTTAGAACTAAAAAATGCAAAAGCCATTCCTCCAGTAGGAGAATGAGAAGTCTTCTACAGAGATTAAATAAAAAACTGTTTTGAAGAGAATGTAAAAAATTGAGTCCCGGAACTAATTTAGAGAAGGGGAAAGGGAAAAGCACAAAAGACTCCCCATTTCTCAAATAGTCAAATTGATGCAACTCGCAATGAAACAAAGAAACTAAAAAGAAAAGGACCAAACTTTCATAGTCATCCACAATATTCAAGATCAGTAAGACATTCTAATTGCCAAACGAAAAGAAAATAAATCATACATACTATTAAGAGTTCCAAGACAAACCAGAGAAGACCAAATTGCCCTCTGACTCTCTTCTATCAGAGAAACCATAGCACATCACAAGTTCAGTGTATAGAACTTATGAGCACCAATAATCATCAAATTTCTATGCTAAAAATAAAGATACAATTTCTTTTAACATTTCCACAGCTGCTACAATGCAATCATTGTACTTGTTGAAGTGCTAATTAACAAACATAGCTCAAAGGATTTGACATTTGGGGAAAGATGTGCTTACAGAAAACCAAAACTAGAAAGATTCAACATTTTCCAAATTAACTACAAAGCATTGTCTATATCCTAAACAGATGCAAATTCTATTCATACATGTACACATTACCTATACATACATACACGAATGTGCACGGACGCACATATACAGCTAAGAGAATTGGAAATAAGATTTTTCAAAATGTAGACAAGAAACTCACATCTGCGATTTTCGCAACCGGGGACTCTCTGAACAACTTTAGCCATGGGAATTGCGAAGCATTCACCGCCGAAAATGCGCGTCCAAAATAATCCGCAAATCGCATCAGTTGAATCTCCTGCTGCGATTCATACGACGCCTATACAAATACACAATAATATCAGTAAAACTTTAGTGTTAGGCAACAAAAATAGCAACAATCAATCTTTTTCAAATAAATTAATTGAAAAACTAAAAGAACCACAAATACCGAAATTTAACTTCAGAAAATAATTAGAGAAAAATGCAAATAAAAAACGCTTACCGACACGTCGGCGAGGAAAGCCGCCAGATCACCAGCATCGATCTTCGCAGCGGCTTCAGCCACGGTAACCTTGGGCTTCTTCGGCTTCTTTTGCTTCTCCTTCTTCTTCTTCTCATCAACAGCACCATTCTCGACTCTCTTCCCACCTTCGAAGTCACTATCCTCATCCTCCTCATCATCATCATTCCTCCGCTTCGCGGATCTCGCCGCCACATCATCATCACTACCGTAGATCGCGGCCCTCTGAGCCTCAATTCTCCGTCGCCGCTCCTCCGACTGCTTCTCCAGTGACTTAAACACATTACTCCCGCCTCCACCGCCGATAATCACAGATCCATTCGCCGTCGCGGCCCCTGCCGCCGCCGCCGCAGCCTTTGACTGAGGCTTATTCTTCTTCTGCTTCTTGGCGTACGTCACCTTCTGCCAGCCGTGGTTGCCGTCGTCGTGGTGGTGGTTTGACTCGAAGGCGATCGATGACTTATCTTCCATTTTTGGAGTGTTTTGGTAACAACGATAAACGAAAACGAAAGGAAATGAGAGGAATTGAAAGGAAATTGAAAGAGATTTTTTTTTTTTTCCTGAAAGCGAGAGATTGGTAAACGGAGGAAGAAGAAGAAAATGGTAGAAGAGTTGAATTTATAAAGGAGAGTAGATGCACTTAAGAAATTGGTCCTGGTTTTTGATGGATTAACGAAAATGCCATCATTGGTTGAGGATTGCATAGGAGACAAATCGGGGGCCGTTAAATTACACCAGTGGGGTACATGGTAACAACAAGGTTTCTTGGTAGGTGAGAGTCTTGTCTTATGAGGTGCTTGTTAACTTTAGAGGGGTTTGTTACACACGAGGTGGATGGAATCCATCAAAGATTTTATCCTGTTTGTGATTTTATATAAAATTGGTATTTATTATAAATTTACCAAAGCATCTTTTAACTATTTTTTATTCGTAACTAACAATGCAAAAATTAATTCACACTCGACTTGAATACAACCTGCAAAACAAAAAAATAAATAGTCTGATTACTTTGAGACACAAGTGTGATGTCAACCAAAAATTTTTCAATGCTCAAATTAGTATCACACTTGTGTTTGAGCAAAATAGGAGTTGTAGTCCTCTAAAAATATGTGTGTATATAGGGTAAGTCTTGTACTGTAGCTTTGAGTCTATCCTCATATTTATAGAATAAGAAGGATGTTTAGATAGGAATAGAACTTTTATTGCATATCAAATATTGACTCTAATAGTAGTGTTTTGATTATACCCAGACATGAGTCTTATGAAAAGAATAGTAGTCCTAAAACTCATCAGATAATGGGTCTAATTGTAGAGTTCAAATAGGAGTCCTAGATAGATTTCTACCAGGAGTCTTTTAACGGGTTGCTAGGGTTTTATCTCAAAATGCTTGGGCCTGACCCCGATAAAGGTAGAGTCGTGTGGAGCGAGACCTTGAGACTCAGCTAGGTTAGAATCCTCTTTGGGTCGAGTATTTCCTGAACACGAGATGCATGGGTTGGGATCAGTATTCAACCATACCAAAAGCCCCCTTAATTTTAGTCAAACTATGAAGTAGGTCAGATAGAACTTATCATGTTTTAGGCACTGACTTGCCCCATGCCTATACGTCTACTAGTGGGTGCCATATTTGAATAGTATAGCTGTGCACGTGTCATAACTGGTGCTCTTTCACTATGATTGTTAGAGTGATACTTGAGCTAACAAAGATCGTCAAATTAGTTCAGTTCAGAAACTTTCATTATATATATAGAGTCGTTACATGATATAGATTCTTTTATTACCTTTAGTTTTAGGTTGAGGAGTTGAATATTGAAGTCACAACCATAGGTTTAGGCAAAGGCTTGACTTGGTCATCATTTTATTGATAACTAGAGGTCAAGGTAGAAACCTGACCATAATATAAGTTGGTTAAATTCTATGACCAATGTTAGGGCCCAAATCATCTTATAACTTGGGATGGAATAAAAGCTCGATCCATGCCAATTCATGGTAGAACTAAGGCTTAGACCATGCCATCTATACTTGATAAAATCCCCCCAAAGGTCGGGCCATCTTGTAAAGCAATTCGTTTAGGACTATTCTTGGCAGGGCTAATGCTTGAATCAAACATTAAGGTGCCACGACCATGTAAATAGTTCCTAGTTGAGCTGAAGCGGCTTAGGCTGAGCTGTTTATGAATTTATCGGTAGAGCATAGGGGCTCGACCTGGTTATAAAAGTAAACCTTGGATGCATAGGGCTTGACCTGGGTATAAATATAGATCCTAGGAGCATTCGAGCTTGACCAAGGTATCAAAGTGTTTACGAGAGTAGGCCTTGACTAGAGTATCATAACATTTTTTGTAGTAGACCTCAATAAGAATATCAAGCATTTCTAGGAATAGGTCTAGATTGAAGTATTAAAGCATTTCTGGGAATAGTTCTGGATCGGAGTATCAAAGTGTCTTCCTAGGGGCATAGCCCGGCGAGGCTGAGTAGGAACTTAGGAGTCGACCTCTACTAGGCATGAAATTCTTGGGGGTAGAACCCGACTAAGTTGTTAAGTAGAATCTTGTAGGCAGGGCCTGATTAGACTACTGAGTAATTCTTGTGGGCAAGCCCAAGCAGGTTATTAAAATAATTTCTATGTTGGCTTGAGCAAATTGTTATGATAATTTCTATAGATAAGGTCCAAGCAAATTATGAAAACATTCTTGTAGGTAGAGCCCTTCCTGTGGACAAGGCCCAACCAAGCTGTTTGTCTTTATTCTTGGGGGGCAGGGCCAATTCAGACTGTTCACCTTCATTCTTATGGATAGGGCCCTACCAAGCTATTTATCTTCATCTTTAGGGGTAGGGTTTATTTAGGCTATTTATCTTTATTCCTAGGGGCAAGACCCACTCAGACTATTTATCTTCATTCCTAGGGATAAGGCTTACTCAGATTATTTGTCTTCATTCCTGGAGGTAGAACCCCACCAGGCTGTTTGTCTTCATTCTTAAGGGTAGGGTTTGCTTAAGTTGTTTGTCACATTCCTAAGGCAGGGTCTGACTAGACTGTTTATCTTTATTGCTAAGTCCATGGTCAGAGGCTAGATGGCACGACGAAATTATTACTAATTAAGGCTTAACCTGTAACATAATCATACACAACTTGATAGAAGATGTTAGAACTTTGATTAGTTCAATATTCACCCGAAAAGTATAAAATTAGTGTGTAGTGCATTTCTCAAGTTTGTGTTGTTATTTGCTTGGAAAAACCTTCACTAGGCAGCAAACCCATGGCCAAAGTTTCGGCCAAGGCCTCCTTTTACACGAAGGCCAAACTTTTCTACGTTACTTATACGGCTGCTTGGCTTTCTCGCATAATTTTACGAAAATGGATTATTTCCTTGCCCCAAACTTGGTTTAAAGACTTGATTTGATATAGATTACAAATTTTTTATTTGCAATAGAATCAAAGTTAATCAACAGAATGTTATTAAATACCAAGTCACTAATTTTATTGCACAAGTTAAAAGAAGATACAAAAAAACCCACTAGTGGATCCTTATATGCAAAATTTCTTTGACCCAGTTTCCATTGACCTAGTCCACGCTTTGGCCACCTTTGGCAGAGAGATACAATTTTTTTTTTGCTAAATAAGCAAAGAACTTTCATCGATAAGAAAACTTTACCAAACACACAGCAACAAAAAAAATAGATTATATCGGTGGGCCATGATCAAGGTTCTATGCTGTACAAATATGCCTATTGATAATAGAGTTTGTAAACTTTCTACCAAGTCAAAATAGTGTTTTACGTCAAAAAGAATATTAGCAACAGTTGTTCCTTCTGTAGTGCTATAATCCATTAGATTCTTCTATTTCTCTCGCGCCAGATGTGATACACAACTGTTTCAAAAAATAACTTAAAAATTCTAGCTTGCATCGAGTTAGCTTTCAATTTTCAAGTAAACCATTAACACACCCCATCCTAGTAATGTATCTAATGTGGGCCTTGACCATCCTCGTACTCCATATACATTTACTTATACCACATTCAAAGTAGAGATGAACATGATTCTCAACACATCCACCGCAAAAGACATAATAAGGATCGATATTAACACCCTAGGAAACTAATCTGAATTTAGTTGGGTTTTGGTCTAATATAGTGAGCCATGTAGATAAAACATGCCTAAGAATATAGCCTTTAAACCAAACCAGATTGTACCAGTCCACTTTTTCATGATACGCATGGCAAGACACCCCAGCTGAGTGAAAAGAAAACTGACCTTTAGGATGAGAGAGCCAAAGTATGGTGTTGTCATGATAGGCTCTAGGTGAAACATTCCCAAGTTGTTGAGATCCATCCGAAGACTTCATTCAAAGCTGAAACCCATCTGCCATTAACAAAAACTCAGCAACCTTATCCTCCAAAGAGCATCCAATCGAAGATATAAACTCCTCTCTAGTGACGTCTTTCAAGATGCCAATTGGATGCCAAAAATCAATCCAGAATAAAGTGTTTCTCCCGAATCCAATCTTGTAAAAAACCAACCCTTTCATAATGCCTTGAATCTTAATGAATTTCTTCCAATACCATGGAGCATCCATCTGCTCATTAAAATCCTAGATGCTCTTGCCTTGCAGGCGATACTTCTTGATCCATTTGACCTAAATTTTTAGTGTAAACAGTTTGCACTTAAATCTTGTATATTAAGAAACTCACATAAAAAGTATTATTAGTATTGAAAATTTACCCAAAAATTTAGTTTTAAACTACATTTATACTTTATCGTCGTATAGATTGCAAAATCTATATATATATATATATATATATATATATTATAATATTTAAAGGAGAACTCATGTTTATCTTTCAATGTCATATATCCTACTCTATCAATTTTACTTTAAAAATGAGTTGAACTCCAATAAATATATTATTCATCTTCTATCACTTTTCTTTTTCGAGATCAAATAATCTTAAAGTTTTACCTTTCTAATTTAAATTTCAATTTCCACACATTTCTTTTAAAAGACATATTAGTATTGAAAACTAACAAAAAATTAAGATTGCCTTTGGTTTCGAAAACACATTATATTTTTCATTTCTAAAAGCAATTTTTATTTTTCGTTTCGTAAAATTTAGAAAATGTATTTGGTTGAGAAAAGTTAAAATTATTTTCCAACAAATAAAGACTAGAAAATTTGTTTGTGTCTATTATGTATTTATATGCTCGTACTAGCATATCACACATATTACACACTATACACAACATAAATTATACATACCACACATAATACACATATCATATAATACATACAGTACACATTACATATATTGCACGTACATACTACATACACCACACACATTACACACTGTACATATGCAGTGCGGTATACTATGTGTCATATATGTGTTGTATGTATAGTGTCTTTGTGGGTGCAAATATCTTAAGAGGGGGGTTGAATTAAGATATTAGTACTAATTTTTGTTTTTTAAAATTTACAGAAAATTTACAACTTCTAACAATCAATATATCAAACACAAGATAAGCAAGGTAAGTAGGAATAAAAATAGAAGTGTAAGGAGAAGAGAAACAAACGATTTTAAGGTGGTTCGGCCAAGTCTACGTCCACCGCCCAAGGAAGCTCCCCTTAGGACTTCAAAGATCTCCACTAAGATGCTTCTTCAAAACTTGGTGAAGCACAAACCAAGTTCTTACAACCTCTTTGAAGCCTAGCTTCAAAGAACCCAAGAGATTTACTCTATAGGATTTCTCCACACTTTACAAGCTTTAATGAATAAATCTTACAAAGATTATAGCTCTCAAAGTATGTATGTACTCAAGAATAAGAAAATATTGAATCTGAGATTTTCTTCAAGAAGAAAATGAATAAGCTCTTGAAAGCTCAAATATATTGCAAGAATGGCTCAAAGATGGATTGAATGATGATAAACACTTTAGCACATTTCAATTGATGATTAGAAAGTGTATTGAATGAGTATTTAAATAGATTTGGGGATTAGGGTTTATGGTAGGTGAAGAATGAGTGATTTTTTCAGCAAAACGATAATAAACGGCTAGTGCATTTATTACAGCACCCGTTCAGCCGGTCAACCGGTTGGGTCGTCCGGCTTACCCTTCTCCTTCTTTGACTAGGCAGGACGCCTTAGCCGGTCAACCGGCTAGGGGGTCCGGCTTTTCCCTTCACCTCTCTGTTTTGGCCGGCGACCCACGCAGGTCAGCCGGTCGACCGGTTGGGGGTCCGGCCACTCCAGAATGTGAAGTAAAGTTAGATTTTTGCAAAGTTCATTTAAAGTGCAAATTTCACAACTCCAAATCATTTTGAATAATTTTGTAAACACATGTTGTGAATTGAAACGCCCCAAAAACTCATTTTAACTCTATGTGTGCATTCAAATACATTTGTGCATATGTTATTTCAAATGTGCAAGACTTGAAAATTTTTGCTATGAATAAGAAAAAAATTTTGAGCCAAGTCCACACAATATATAGGCATTTCACAAAAAGAGCAAGAAGAAAAACAAATCCGGTTCCCCTTATGGCTTCTCGTCTCCTCCTTATGCCTTCTCATCTTTTCTTCCTTCAAATAAAGCTTTTTGCACATCTTCATATCTTTCAAAGCTTTATATTGATATCATCTCATTTTCACAAGAAGTTTTTTAGTCATATAATGCATATATATTTTTTCATCATCAAAATCAATAATGAATATTTAGCTAACAATCTCCCCATTTTTAATGATGACAAAATTTTTAATATATGAGACAAAAGTACTCCCCCTTAATAAATGCATTTCTTTAAAAAGTGCATTTTTGGAAAAATGCTTTGACTATCAAATTTAAACTCATTTGCAAAGACAAAAAAATAAACATAAACTCATTTGCAAGAACAAGTAAACATATCAACAAAGCATACCATTCACCATTTACTTCTCCAAACAGAGCTTATGCATCCACCATTTAAACTAATGCAAATAGACAATACCATTCACCAAAGCATGAATACCACACCATACTTCTCCCCCTTTGGCATCATCAAAATCAATATAAAGGCAGGAAAAGAAATGTATAAAAGAAATAACTTGGTAACCAAAGTCAAAAATGTAAAGGTCAACTAAAACTAAAAATTGTTTTCAAGTGGAATGAAAAATGTTTTTCAAAAAAAAGAAAATCAGGGTGCGCGATCATGATGATCCTTGAAGTATTCTCTCATATCTGATTTCATAGCAACCACTTCTAAATCAATATGTTGCCTCCAAACAGTGAGCTCGTCCCATTGGCTTGTCATAGTAGCCCGCATTTCGCCCATACCAGTGTTTAAAGCCTGTAATTGGGACAAAATCTGAGCCATTAAAGAAGGGTCTTCCTGTTGTCCCATCGAACTAGAACCAGTACCACGACGAATTTTTCTTTGGCGTTGCTCATCAATGTGCACTTGCTCCCTAGATTCTCTCAACACTCGCGTAGAGAGTTGCTTCCTCAGTATTTTTTTCTCTTCTTCAGAGGTACTAACAACCATGGGTGTGGTTCCTGGTATGTCTATGTCGGGATTACCCTCAATTTTTGGCCCTTCATCTTCTTCAAAGGTGATATCTACCCCACCAAGTATGTCATCAAGGTTTTGTGCAGTGGTGCCAAAGACAGGATCGGTGAAAGTAGTCCCCTTCTTAGTCTTATTCCTAATTGCAGCTTGAGTGCTTTGGGACAAACTTTTGAAGGTCTTTCTATTTATGGGCTCCATATTGTACCAATAAATACCCATGAAGTTCATAAACAATATATCAAAATTCTAAGCAAACTCTCTATATGGAGCATCTGAAGATATGTTGAAATGAGAGAAAATATGCATTAAGGCCATACCATAACCAGGAGTGGTCGTTTTTCCTCCATTCTTTCCACTAATATGTAACATATGTTGAAGGATTAGGAAAGGCAAAGCTATCTCCTTTTTCTCCCTAAGGCTATAATAGATATAAGCATCCATGACTGGAATTTTGCCATCATTGATATTTCTAGGGAGAATTACTTCACTCATGATTTTAAGAGCAAGTCTCATATTAACATCAACATCTCTTAATAATGGAAGAATTAAATTGGGATCCTTAGGCCCTACTTTCTCCCACATATATTTTATGACTTCACCCGGGGTGGCGGTTCCCTTAATTCCTTCTAGCCATCCTTGACTATTGTAGTGGCCTTCCCCATCAACAGATATATGAAATATTTCATGTAAAGTTTCCTCCTTAAGCGCAAAATTTACCCCACAGACTGTAGAAGATAATTCAAGTTTTGGGCTTGTACAATATATCTCAAGATTTTCATAAAACTCAATTACTAATTTATCTTGCACATCACAATGCAGATGTAGAAACGCAGACCATCTATCAAATAACGGCAAGATATCGGTGCCAGCAAAGTCAGAGTCCACGATATATTTACCGTATAAAATTGATTGCTTGCCTTGAATCTTGGATACTGGAGGTGGTGGTGGAGGAGGAGATTGAGTTCTTGGCCTTTTCCCTTTTCTCCCACATGCTTGACTTCTTCCCCTTGGATTCACCATGACTTCGCATTATTTTTGCAAGAATAATCGGTGAAAAACTTTGTTTTTGAAGTGGGCAAGCAAATGTTAGGAAGAAATTTGGAAGAAAACGGTTGAAAATTGAAGATTTTGAGATGGGTTTTGGCTAGGGTTTTAAAAAAATTGATAGAACATAGTGAATTTGGGGTGAAAACCCCCAATTTTTAACCCTGTCCGGGTTCAGTCGGTCGATCGACTGGTCGCGAGGGTCGACCGGCCGGATCAGAGAGCATATTAAAAAGTTGTGTTTTAGCCGAACGCCTAAGGCCTTAGTCGGTCGACCGGCTTGGTCTGCCGGCTGGGTCAGAAGGTGCACAAATTTCTTATTTTTCATACCCAAGCCACATAAACACATATATATATATATATATATACCATTTAACCATATTTTATCGTTTCAATTTCTCTCCTAATCTTGCAAAATTGATCCTCATACAAAGGTTTAGTGAAAATATCAGCAACTTGATGTAAAGTATTAACAAATTCAAGAATTATATCACCTTTTTGTACATGATCTCTAATAAAATGGTGCCTAATCTCAATATGCTTAGTTTTTGAGTGTTGAATTGGGTTCTTAGTAAGATTAATTGCACTAGTATTATCACAATATATAGGAATATGATCATACTTCAATCCATAATCAAGTAAATTTTGTTTCATCCACAATATTTGAGCACACAACTACCAGCTGCAATATTTTCAGCTTCGGTGGTAGAAATAGCAATGCTATTTTATTTCCTACAAGACCAAGATACTAAGGAATGTCCTAGGAATTGGCATGTTCCACTAGTGCTCTTACGATTTACTTTGCAACCAGCATAGTCAGCATCAGAAAAACCACATAGATCAAATGACGTTCCTTTAGCATACCAAAGCCCTAAATTAATTGTTCCCTTAAGATATCTAATTATTCTTTTTACAGCTGTTAAGTGAATTTCCTTAGGATTGGATTGAAATCTAGCACATAAGCACACTGAGAACATGATATCAGGTCTAGAGGCAGTTAAATATAATATGCTACCGATCATACATCTATATTTCTTCTCGTCTACTGATTTACCTTTCTCATTTTTATCTAGCTTTGTTGAGGGGCTCATAGGAGTTCCAATCTCCTTTGCATCTTCAAGTCCAAATTTCTTGATGATTTCCTTGGTGTATTTGGCTTGATTTATGAAGATCCCCCCTTTTGCTTGTTTGATTTGGAGTCCGAGGAAGAAAGTTAATTCTCCCATCATGCTCATCTTGAACTCCTTGTGCATGCACTTTGAAAAATTCTCACACAAGGAAACATTAGTAGCACCAAAAATTATATCATCTACATAGATTTGGACAAGTAGAATGTCATTGTCTTTTCTTTTGATAAATAGGGTTGAATCAAGTTTTCCTCTTTCAAAATTGTTTTCTATCAAAAATCCACTAAGTCTTTCATACCAAGCTCTAGGAGCTTGCTTTAAGCCATATAAAGCCTTTTCTAGTTTAAAAACATGATCAGGAAAGCATGAATCTTCAAAATCGGGGGGTTGTTCAACATAAACTTCTTCTTCAATGAATCCATTTAAAAATACACTTTTCACATCCATTTGATAAAGCTTAAAGTCCATGTGACATGCAAATGCAAGTAACATACGAATGGATTCAAGTCTAGCTACAGGAGCATAAGTTTCATCATAATCAATTCCTTCTTCTTGATTGTATCCTTGTGCAACTAGTCTAGCCTTATTCCTAATCACTATTCCGGCTTCATCTAGTTTGTTTCTGAATACCCATTTGGTTCCTATTACCGGTTTATCTTTAGGTCTTTCAACTAGCTTCCAAACTTTATTTCTCTCAAATTGATTGAGTTCTTCTTGCATTTCCATTATCCAATTTTCATCTAGTAAAGCTTCTTTTACATTTTTTGGGTTCAATATGAGAAATAAATGCATGATGCTCACAAAAAATACTAATATTACGCCTAGTTCTTACACCTTCATTTGGATCATCAAAAAAAAGATCTTGAGGATGGTTTCTCACGAACTTCCAACTCTTTGGTAGATCTTCATGAGGTTCTTTTGTTTCATCATCTTTATTTGAGCAATGTTTGATTTCCTCATTTGCTTGAGATCTCCTTTCTTGAAGTTCTTCTTCTTGCTTCGTTGGTTTTTCTTTGTCTTTTGGAGTTGGATCTTCAAGCGTTGTCTTTTCCAAAAGATAACCTATATCATCAATTTCCTTTCTCGGCTCAAATGGATTAGTCTTATCAAATGTAACATGTATTGATTCTTTTACAACAAGAGTTCTCTTATTATATACCCTATATGCTTTGCTCTTTGTGGAATAACCTAAGAATATTCCTTCATCGGATTTAGCATCAAATTTTCTTAAGTGGTCTTTAGTGTCTAGAATAAAACATTTACAACCAAATACCTTGAAGTATGATATTTTAGGTGTTTTGCCATGCCATAGTTCATATGGAGTTTTGTTTAAAATAGGTCTAATCAATACTCTATTTTGCACATAGCATGTAGTATTTATGGCTTCACTCCAAAAATATGTTGGTAAGTTGTGTTATTTTAGCATAGTCCTTGCCATTTCTTGTAATGTACGATTCTTCCCCTCTACTATCCCATTTTATTGAGTAGTACGAGAGGCCGAAAAGTTATGCTCAATGCCATGTTCATCACAAAAGTTCATGAAAGGAGTATTCACATATTCGGTGCCATTATCACTACAGATGCAAGTTATAAAATAGCCTTTTTCATTTTGCACTTTTCTACACAATCTTGCAAATTCATTAAAGGCATCATTTTTATATGCAAGAAACATGACCCATGTAAATCTAGTGTAATCATCAGTTACAACAAATGTATATCTAGTCCTCCTAAGCTTGTCACATCAATGGGTCCAAACAAATCCATATGTAGTAGTTGTAATGTTCTATTTGTTGAAACTTTATTTAGGGATTTGAAGGATGTCTTATGTTGTTTTCCTAGTTGGCAAGCATCACAGATTTTATCTTTTTCAAATTTTAGCTTTGGTAGGTCTCTAACTAGATCATGCTTTGACAAATCATTCAATAAGCTTATGCTAGCATGTCCTAATCTTCTATGCCATAACCAAGCATTATCATGCACAACAGATAAACATTTAATATGTTAACATATAAGTTGATCAATTTCAGCAGTATAAATATTTTCATTTCTCTTAGCTACAAATAACACATTTTCATTTCCACATTCATACACAAGGCATTTAGACGATTGAAAAATGACTTTATGAGCTTTGTCATATAATTGACTAATGCTAAGTAGATTAAATTTTAGATCTTCTACTAATAGGACATTGTGTATAGCAAGAGAATTTTCATTACCAATGCTTCCTTTTCCAATAATTTTTCTTTTGCCATTGTCACCAAAGGTAACATCTCCTCCTTTGTCCTTTTTAGTTTGTAGAAAAGTGAAGAGTTCCCCGTCATGTGCTTGGAACAACCACTATCCAAGATCCATTTTATTTTGCTTGAATTGCTTTCATTGCATACCTACACACATGAAATTCAAATGCAATTCTTTATTTTGGGGTCCCAACACCTTGGGTCCTTGGCGTTAGTTTACTTTTTGTTTTTACCACCCATTTAGGTCTTTGCCAATACGGAACATGTGATCCCTTATCACGAATTTTCTTGTAATAACAATGAGTAGATACATGTCCTTTCTTTTCACAATAGGTACAAATAACATTTGACTTTGGTGGAGAAGAGGATGTAAAGGTAGAAGCCTTGACAAAATCGATTTTGAAATATTTTTTATTAATACTAGGTTTGTATCCAATACCACTCTTATCAAAAGACATTTTTTGACTTCCAAGAAGTTTTTCAAAATTTTTTTGCCATTAGTAAATTTTTGAATAATTCCATTCAAATCCATATTTTTCTTTTTCAAATCTTTAACCTCTTTTTCAATTTTTATAAAATCCTCGGCATATGAATCATTTTCTTTTTCTAAGATATCTACTTTTTCAATAAGAGAGGCATTTTTCTTTTCCAAGATTTCCTTTTCATTAAGAACAAGTTTTAAACTTTTATGCATTTGCTTGTTTTTTGCCAAAGCTAAGGATAAATCATCATGTAATTTAGCAAATGCATCTTTTAGTTCATCAAAACTACATTCTTCTTCCTCTTCTTTACTAGATGAATAATAAATAGATAAAGATGGTGAAGATAGTACCTCATCCTCATTGGCCATGGGGCAAAAGTTGGCTACCTCATAATGCTCTTCCTCATCTTCTTCGGTTTTGAAGAAGTCCCATGTGGCCTTGAGCGCCTTTCCTTCCTTCTTCTTTGAGAGCTTAGGACAATTTGCTTTTATATGTCCCGGCTTGTTGCAATTAAAGCATTTTAACTCATCTTTTGCATCTTTTATCTTTTTAAACTCCTTGCCTTCTTTTCCTTTCTTCTTCCAATTTGTATTGCTTGAAAAAGCCCCTTTCCTCATCTTTCTATATTTCATAAACCTTTTGAAATTTCGGCCTAGAAGTGCAATTTCTTCATCTTCTGGGTCCTCATCATCTTCTTCGTCATCACTTGATGGATATTTTGATGCAACGAGAGCAATGGACTTCTTTGCTTTCCTTTCTTCTTCTTCATGATCTTTTATCTCAAGCTCATGAGTCATGAGTGACCCAATGAGCTCATTGAGCTCCAATGTATTCAAGTCCTTTGCTTCCTTTATTGCCGTGACTTTAGGTTGCCATGATGATGGCAAGCTCCTTAGCACTTTCCTTACCTTCTCTACATTTGAATAATCTTTACCAAGAGCTTTTAAACCATTAGTGATTTTAACAAATCTAAAAAACATTTGTTCAACATTTTCATTTGGAAGCATCTTGAATAATTTATATCTATGTACAAGCATAGCAATCCTAGATTCTTTCATTTGGCTAGTTCCTTCATAAGTTACTTCTAATTGATCCCAAAGTTCTTTAGCCGAAATGCAACTCATTACTCTAGCAAATTCGGTGGCATTCATAGCATTAAATAAATAATGTAATGCTTTTTGATTTAACTCAAATAATTTAATATCATCATCATTCCATTCATTTTTCGGTTTGGGTATTCTCCTATCACTCTCTAATTTTGTAGGTAAGGTAGGCCCATTTTCTATGATTTTCCAGGCTTTATAGTCATGTAATTGTATGAACACTTTCATTCTCATTTTCCAAAATGCATAATTTGTTCTATCAAAAGGGGGTTGCTTGTTTGGTAGAAATTCCCTCCATATTTGCTAGAAATTCTACTAGTTGTTAGACTATATGTAGAACCCTAGCTCTGATA
Source organism: Cordia subcordata (assembly GCA_028554755.1). Classification (NCBI taxonomy): domain Eukaryota; kingdom Viridiplantae; phylum Streptophyta; class Magnoliopsida; order Boraginales; family Cordiaceae; genus Cordia; species Cordia subcordata. Next base: position 14,459,838 of record JAPTOF010000005.1, on the reverse strand, counting down.
CCAATTGTGGGTGCAAATATCTTAAGAGGAGGGGTGAATTAAGATATTAATACTAATTTTCATTTTTTAAAATTTACAGAAAATTTACAACTTCTAACAATCAATATATTAAACACAAGATAAGCAAGGTAAGTAGGAATAAAAATAGAAGTGTAAGGAGAAGAGAAACAAATGATTTTAAGGTGGTTTGGCCAAGCCTACGTCCACCGCCCAAGGAAGCTCCCCTTAGGACTTTAATGATCTCCACTAAGATGCTTCTTCAAAACTTGGTGAAGCACAAACCAAGTTCTTACAACCTCTTTGAAGCCTAACTTCAAAGAACCCAAGAGATTTACTCTATAGGATTTCCCCACACTTTACAAGCTTTAATGAATAAATCTTACAAAGATTATAGCTCTCAAAGTGTGTATGTACTCAAGAATAAGAAAAGATTGAATCTGAGATTTTCTTCAAAAAGAAGATGAATAAGCTCTTGAAAGCTCAAATATATTGTAAGAATGGCTTAAAGATAGATTGAATGATAATAAACACTTTAGCACACTTCAATTGATGATTAGAAATTGTATTGAATGAGTATTTAAAGAGATTTGGGGTTTAGGGTTTATGGTAGGTGAAGAATGAGTGATTTTTTCAGCAGAACGGTAATAAACGGCTAGTGCATTTATTTCAACGTTCACCGGTCGGCTGGGTCGTCCGGCTTACCCTTCTCCTTCTCTGACTAGGCAGGACGCCTTAGCCGGTCAACCGGCTAGGGGGTCCGACTTTTCCCTTCACCTCTCTGTTTTGGCCGGGCGACCCACCCAGGTCAGCCGGTCGACCGGTTGGGAGTCCGGCCACTTCAGAATGTGAAGTAAAGCCAGATTTTTGCAAAGTTCATTTAAAGTGCAAATTTCACAACTCCAAATCATTTTGAATAATTTTGTAAACACATATTGTGAATTGAAACGCCCCAAAAACTCATTTTAACTCTATGTATGCATTCAAATACATTTGTCCATATGTTATTTCAAATGTGCAAGACTTGAAAATTTTTGCTATGAATAAGAAAAAGATTTTGAGCCAAGTCCACACAATATATAGGCATTTCACAAAAAGAGCAAGAAGAAAAACAAATCTGGTACCCCTTATGGCTTTTCTTCTTCTCCTTATGCCTTCTCATCTTTTCTTCCTTCAAAGAAGGCTTTTTGCACATCTTCATATCTTTCAAAGCTTCATATTGATGTCCTCTCATTTTCACAAGAAGCTTTTTAGTCAAATAATGCATATATATATTTTCATCGTCAAAATCAATAATGAATATTTAGCTAACAGTCTTAATATGTGCAATGTGCGTAGTGTGTAGCTATTTTATGCAGGGGTGGGAATCGGATTGGATAGTCAGATATTCGGATAATCGGATAACGGATTGAAAAATCTAATATTCGATCAGATAGTTAAAAACTACGTATCCAATTGGATGGCAGATATTTTCAGATATGGATTTTTGAATTCTTTTAGTAAACTAAAAATTTAAATTTCTTATTGAAGATTTTATATCCTATTCGGATCTTTTATGGTCAAACAACAGGCAATGTTATTTTTTTGGTCATGTGAGTAAACACAGAGAGCAAATTAGAGAACTGACCCCTTATCCTTAACCATCGATTGGAGTTTAGAGAATATGCTAACTTGATGCTGGTGGCTAGGCTCTCAGAACTAGTGTTGTGGTGGTTGGTGTCGTGGTGGTTTGCGGTGGTGTGGGAGTGCTGCGCAAGAGTGACTAATTGACCAAGCAAGGTTATTGATTTTAGGGCTAAGGGCAAAAATAAAATATAAAGATTTAGTATTTATATCTTAGAGTATATTTTAATTTAATTAAAAAGAAAAGAAAAGGGGTACCCGATATCCAAATGGGGTAGCAAAATTGCTATTCGAAATCCGATCTGAAAATAATTTCGGATATTAGATCGAATAATTCAAAACCCGAAAAAATGCTATTTTTCCTATGTGATCGGATTTAGATGTGTATATGGGTTCGAATATGGATTGGATATTCCCACCCCTAAGTTTATGTATAATGCGTAATGTGTGTTGTGTGTGGATTGTGTATAGGTGTGTTACGTGGACAATGTGTTTTACGTCGACAATGTGTGTAGTGTGCATAATTTTTGTAGTGCGTGATAGAGAAAGTCTTTATATGTGAGAGTGAGAGTATATATATATGAGAATGTGTATTTATGTATATGTTATTTGAAAAAAAAATTATTGGAAAACAGTGAAAGAACTGTTCTTGGTTTTTTAAAAATGAAAATAAAAATAAGCTAACCAAATGTGTTTTCTATTTTTTTTTTTTTGAAATGTAAACAGAAAATAGGCAAATCAAACATGCTCCGAACTTTACAAAATATATTCATATTTTATCCTCATATAAATCATAAAAATTGATCATCAATAACCTTTTCTGTGTAGCGCACGAGTTATATTTTAATTACGCAAAAAGACGTGGATGTGAATCACTATGTTCTCAAAATTTGAATGCATTCATGAACATGCCTTACCTGATGTTTGACAATTGAGACTCGTTGCAATTCGGGTGATATCACGGGCAATAACTTGGACCTCCCTACAATGCAAATGGATCAAACATAAAGGCCCACCAGAACAACGATTCTATAAATACTTAACTTGGGCTTCAGATGTGATGGATCAGTGATCCTCATTCTTTGACTTTTGGCCCATTGACTTCTATGGATCTGTTTCATTCGATTAATCTGCTGGAATTGCTAGTTTAGACTTGATTAGAAAAATGTTATAAAGGAAATGAAAGGAATCTTGTTTGCATTATTTAAATTTATAAAGGAAAGAATCATAAATAATACTTACTATCTTTTTTTTCCTAAAAGAATAAGAATGATCGAGAAGGAAACTGAAGGAAGAAATAAATTCTATATATGTTCTTTTATCTTTTAAACCTTACCTATTAAAACAAAGTATTATGGTTAAACACTCGAGTAAAATCAAATTATTCCTCCTTATTGCAAATTTGGAGTAATTGTAAAATGAGATGAGAGAATGATTTTAACATTCCACTCTTAAAAACCTCGCGCTAAACGTCCTTAATCCAAACAAGAGGGGAAATCTAAAAGAATCCCTTGGCAAGGGGTTTTCTTAATGCAAACAAGTGGGGAAATCTATAAAGATCCCTTCGCAATGCAACCCTTGCCTCCAAAATATTGTCCTTTTCTTTTTTAATGTCAAGCAAAACCTAACCAAAGCCCTAAAATCAAAAGATTGATGAAAGCTAACATAACGTCCTAAATGGGTTTATTGGGTGACTTGTGAGTTATTTATAAGCAGATAGTTAATTAATAATTTGGATTGACAATTTTAGACTATAATTTAAGGGTTAAAGTGGTTATTTATTATATTTATAATACCAATCTTGTTCATGGACCTAAGGAAATTAGGCTCGGGAGTGTGATATCTGACTTGATAAACCCCAAATATAGAGGCTTGCCGTCAAAGGCCTCAATCCATGCTAACTATAAGTCTTCTTATCCTGCAATTGATTATAGTTCTACATGCTACAATAAGCAAGATGATGGATCTAATGAATTCATTCAAACCACATAAACTTTATCCTACATTGACATACAAGTGACATCACAGTCACTTAGCTTTCTACACGTGTTGAACCGCGTCTGCACACTGCAGGTAGGGTTTTGAAGATTGAAACTTTAGGAAAAAGGTCACTCAAACACCTAACATTTCACTCAGAATTTCCAGGTAGAAGCCACCACTCTTTGATGGTCAAAGCATGGATTTTCGGGGTTTATATAGAAGAGATAGCCACCCCACGAGAACTAGTAACGTGAGACACGGGCAAGTAACTATTGTTAGGCTAACTTTCACAAATTCTCCAAAACACAAAAAGTCTCGTATTTAAGGGACTTGTTAATAGTAAAGTACTCCAACAACTCTCTTATTTCATTCTTAAGATTTTAAATTTTTTCCCAACCCCAAAACAAAGTACCCATATATAGAGATTTTTTTTCATCCCCCAAAACCAACACCCAAATTTCATCCCCCCATCCCCATAGCTCTAAGATTGTAACATTGTAAAATAAGGGTGTTGAAGTGAAACTAAAATTAGAATTTCTTAAATTAAAAGTTTGGTAAAAAAAATAGGGAAGCTATTGGAATAAAATTAAAAATAAGGGTTCTCAAAATATAAAAAAAATAATTCAAATCACTTAAATTTAAGAAAAAAAAATAAGAAAGCTGTTAGAGATAATCTTAGGTAGAACGATACAATTACTGAAGTAAAAGAGATATACGTACTTATATAGGGACGTAGGTATGTTGGTACTTACATATGCATGAGTCCAATGTAGTATCGTACATCAACAGTTGGATTAGTTTTATAACTGTGATCAACTATAGTTTGAATTATGTTGTACTTTTGTTTTTAATCTATAACTTTTGTGTATCTATTATACATTGAGAAATGAATACAAATAGCCTCCTTGTGTATGTATTCCTCTCTATGACCACCAAGACTGAAGGTGGAGAAACACTTAAAGTCATCATTTGTAATGATTTTTAACCGTTGTTAATTTGCAATTTGAGGGGAATCAAAGTTACTCAAAAGTTATATATAATCTACCGCCATATAAATTCAATTGCTGATTTCCTTAAGTACAAATAAATAAATATAATTATTACAAAATGATCAATTTTCTCAAAACATTGATGCTCTGTTCGGAAAGTATGATTTAATTTGAGTTTTCATAAGATGCTTTGATAAGATATCTTATTTATAGTTGTAAAAAATAAAATAAAGATGCATTGCTAATGTCTTATAAGATAAAAAGTATACATGATTTGTTTTGAATTTTTATAAGATACTTATAACAAAATATCATATTTTTTATAAAATAAAAAAATAATTATTATTTCCTTTATATTAATAGAATAAATATCTTATAATAAGCTCGTTCCAAACACAACATGAGATAGAGAGGTGAAGATATATTCCTTGATCCACTAGAGCCAGGCGAGTGGAAACATTTCATGGTGGGAACATTTTAAGTGGAAATTGCGCGAAGACTGGATGTCATTTTCGAAACGTTCTGGAACTATCGGAACCTCACGAGTGATGTTGACACACTAACCTTTAATCTCATCTCCGTTCCATGTCTAATCCAACCCACTATTACATACAATATATCATGTCGTTCCTGGAACTATAGTGAGTTACAGACAGAGTTTGGAAAGATTAAATCTTTGATAACTCCATTATGCGCAAGTCTTTTTCTATACCTCTAACCCTCTTTACAACACACATATTGTTGCACAACCAAACTGTGTTACCTCTCCCAAGGTCAAAAAATAATGAATATATCACAATTTAATTGTAAAAGAAGAATTCAATTCAAAAGATTAGTTTATTAAATGGGAAACCCTTTTAAATTTAAAAACTACTCGCAAGAAAGTGAGATTTTCCTTGTAAGATATCATTACATTATACCCCTTAAAGGGCCAACGCTTACATTAGCCCTTTCTCTTTTGATGGCTACGCTCGTCTTGATATTTAGTGTGACTGCAATGTGCACCTTAATCTATCTTATAGGCATTGCTTATCGATGCGGTAGCCCTTTGTAATTGGCATAACAAGTCGAGTATCATTATAACAATTAAAACCAAAAGGAAGAGCCTAATCCGAGGACTAGTGTATTAGGTGGGTGAATCTCTTGAATTTGAGAATCACTAGTAAAAATGTGAATTTTTTTTTAAAAAAATTATTATATAATAACTCGTACTTTCATCACTTTGTACGTGTTATAAGACAAAGTAAGAGCTCGACAGGAACGATTAGAAGGCTCACAATCAAAGCAATATGTGCAAATGCGATTCCTTGCATCCAATGCAAGCACTTGCCGCAACCCTAGCTTGACGACAAGAAGAATGGTCGATCGGCTAAGCCATCAATTCTATGAACATACAGTGGAAGCCAAACCAATAGCCATACCCCAAATATGTTTACAATTTATTGTACTTAAATTACATTTTTTAAGAAAAATATGTGTATTTTTTAACGAAATCAAAATCATGGAATAAAGGTAATTGCACGAGTGGCGTTCACATATAAACAGTACTATACTGACAATTTCAGCATAACTTTCTCACCTCAAGCTCTTGAATTCTGTGGCTTCTCGTGACCAAAAAAATTTCAAGAATTTTAATATGACTTGGCTTCCTTTTACACTTAGCTCTCTTGAATTCTGCATTGTTTCTGCTGGTACAAGAAGTAGAATGCGAGAGCATCGAAAGTGACATGAAATTGAAATGGGTTACAATCTAGTATTTTAACCATATATAAACTAGACTAACACTCGTGCGTAGCACGGGATTAGAAACAAACATTAATGTTTTTGTCAAAAAAAATGATGAATGTTCGCATATAACCAATACATTGATGAATTTTATATCAATAAAACAAATTAAAATATAAATATTAAATTTGACAGTGTATGAATTTACTAAAAATAGCAACCTATAAAACCCAATTACTTAAAGATAAGTAGTATTTTAATGCAAATTTTGAAAAATTACTTTGTAAACAACATTTATAATTGTATTTGAACCTACACATTTTTCATTGTGAATCAATATCTTGAGCCCCTTTTTTGTTGGTAACTCTTGAAACTGCAGCATATAATTAGCTATGCATGAAGACTGGGCGTGGTAAATATAACCCAACATTTAATAATGATTGGTCCTGACTCTTGTTAATTGTCATTGCATATAAAACTATCAATAGGAATTGTCATCTCTACAATTTGAATGGAAAATGTAAATTTGAAGGGGTAAGCACCATCTTTAGGATGAAAGCTTTGTTTCCAGATTTTGACTCAATCAAAATTTTTGCTTTGGTCACATGTTTGCCCAATTGAGTTAGTTTCAATCTTGTCCAATTGTATAATCTTTTTATTTGATCTCAGTTCCTCATAAGCATTACAGGTCCTCCAGTTTTAAGCATCAACACATGGTTTGGCATTCCAAAACATTTTATTCTGTTAACAAATTTTGGGGTGATAAAGTCATGTTGGCCATCTCCTATGGAATCACTTTGGCATACACTTTCCGAACTCAAGTATTCATACTCTTCTCCAAGGATCTTAAAAAGAACAAAATCATTGATTTTTTGAACCACTTTAAGTATTGGTGCTAAAATAGCCTTATCATGTGGTTATTTGTCATCCATAGAGGTTTTTTTTTCCCCTAAATCAGGATATGTGTTTTCCACAATAGAAGCTACAGGATCCACAAAATCCTTGATCAATATGTCATATTTAATTTTAACATTTGATTCTGCATCAGCTGAATTACTTGATGATCCGTTGCCAATACTCAATATCCAATCAGCGAATTCCTTTAACTCATTCGCATCTTCAGGAATAGTGCATAAAAGCAATCTCATGTTTTTCATCAGCTTCGACAATTTTCCCACAAATGTGATGAAAAATTATTGTTGTTGTTTGTGTTGTTGTTGTTAGTATTGTTGTTGTTGTTGTTATTATTATTAGAATAAGATAATTTATTTTAGTTAGATATTTGTTTTTTGTTAAAATATTTTAATATTAAATCATAATAAATCAATTTTTGATAAAATATTTGTATCAATAATATACAAAATAATTTTGATAGATTCAAATTTTATTTTGTCAAAGAAAACTAATAGATAGACTAATAAAACTTATACATTTCAGTTTAATTTATTTCAGATATTATTTGGAATTATTTTTATGTTAGTTTTATTTATATTGGTGAAAGAAAAGATAAAAATATAGAGATAGATGGAGAAATAGTAGAATTGACCAAAAAAAAAAATTAGAGAAAGGACAGAGTTGCCAAGAAATAGATGAAAAGCTAAAAGCTGCTTAAACGTTAAAATTTTTTATGTTTGAGAAAAGTTAGTTGAAAAGCTAAAAACTATTTAAAAAGCTACATAAACATTATTTTATTAAATAATAATAACTGGGAGAAATAATATTTTGACCTAGTTAAAATACTAAAAACTACCTGACAAGTTGTTTTTAAGTATTGTCGAACAAGGCCGTCCTCATTTCACCCGGCTTTTATCTTTTTTGCCATCACTACAAAAAGTCTAAACATAGGCTGCGGTTTTGGAGCTTATAAGCTGCGGTTTTGGAGCTTATAAGCGGCGGTTTTCAACCGCCACTAATGACAAAACCGCTGCCTAATCTTGTGCCGCCTATACTGCCGCCGCTTTTTATGTGATATCATAGCCGGCGGTTTCTAAAACTGCCGCTTATGTAAAAATTACAATTTTAAGTGAAAAATATTTTAAGAAATAACAAAAAATATTAATTTGGCTATAGACGGCGGTTCCCAAAACCGCCGCCTATGAGCAACACAAAAGAAAAAAACAACATCATCTTGCTTCTAGCAAGATTCAAATTTCGACTATTTGTTACTGTAGCACCCTATGATCATTGTACCTACCAAATAAACTAAGTAATCATTTGTTAATTATCTCAAATAAAAATATATTTATCTATTAAAAAAACTGCCGCCTATTATGGAAAAACGCCGCCTATAGCTTTTTAATATTTCGAAAAAAATAAAATGTAATATAAACTCAATTTTATATATTTGAAAAAAATAAAATGCGGGACAATTAGCAGCGGTTTTGAAGAAAGCCGCCACCTATAGCTTTTTAATAAAGTGTAATAGAAATAAAATGTAATAGATACACATTTTTACTTATTCGAAAAAAATAAAATGCGGGACAATTAGCGGAAAACCTCCGCCTATAGCATTTTAATAAAGTGTAAAAAAAAAATATATAATAAAAACACATTTTTACTATTTCAAAAAAAATGCAAGACAATTAGTGGCGGTTCGCAAGGAAACCGCTGCCTATAACTGTCATTAGCAGCGCTTAGACTAAACCGTCTTCTATATTATTTATAGCCGGCAAATAAAACTGCCACCTATTCCATGTCTTCTTGTAATGCATTTACACAATTTCATTTCCTAACAAAAAAAAAATTGTGTGAGTAATAATATTTGGTTAAATTTTCTCAAATAAAGGCAATTGAATAGTTATAGTTTCTGACTCCAAGATAGTTGAACTGAAAAAAATAGAATAAAATATTACAAAAATCACAAAAGAAAAAAGTGAGAAGTAAACATTCCCATCATGAGTTCGAAGCTTTAGTTCTGTTGCCAATAGCATGTGAGCTTGGTGGTCATAAGTTATTTAATTAAGGAGCAAGTAGAGCTTTTTAATTTCCAAATTGTTTTTTTTTTTTCCGTGGCTATTGTGATCGTAATTGCAATACATATGGCACGAGGGCAAGTTGCTTTTAACATCTAATATCGCATCTCAATAAAGTTATCTTTTCCAAAAGGATTAAGATTAGCCACATTGACCTTTTTTAACATCCTAAAGAACTATATGATAGCGACATGTTGAAGCAGTAGTAAATAGTAGTTCAAGTACGAGCTATAGTTGACCAGGAAAAAAAAGAAATACGAGGTTGTTATACGCCATTATATTATAAAATTTATAATTTTAAGATAAATTTAATGTAACCATATTTAAGTTAATTTCTTGCATCAAGAATGAAAATAATTCAAAAGGGAGTAAAAATAAAGCATCTCCAAGTAATTTTAATCCCAAATTTCTGTTATACATGTAGTAGAAGCATTCTCTTCAAAGGATTTCGTGAAAAGGTGAATCTACTACTACGACTATCCTTAATTTGTATATTGTACAAAAGAGAGTAATTTTTTATATATTTGTTTATGATTTTTTGTCCTCTTAAAATCATGTAGTCCATCATTTCCATTTATTTGCCATTATTCCCTAATATAATTGTTAGGTTATGGCTCAAAGTCCAAGCCCATATAAATTAGGAAAGAATTTTGATGAGAATTAAAATTCTAGTTATGGTAAGAGTCTTAATTATGGTAGGATTGATAGATGAGGAAATCCTTTGTCTTGGAGGACAAGGAAATCTCCTCTATAAATAAAACTCTTGCATTAGTTGTATAAGGTATGCCTTAGGTCCACACCCCCGTGGGGTGTGGGTGAGAGAAAGAGCCTGAGAGAATCGAGTGTCTTATATTCGTTCTAGTCCTGTTGAGGATAGAACCATTATAAGAATTCTGTGGGGAGGGTTTAGACTTTTCTTTCCATGCAAAAAGTCATCACCTGAGTTGTAATCTCATTATTGTTGAATAGTAGAATTTATCCCTGAGGGGATCGTGGACGTAGGCAGAGGACCGAACCACGTTAAAATATTCCGTGTTCTTTATGTGCGTTTTTCGCTGTGCTTTGATGTGTGTGCGTGCGTCCTCGATTTTTCCCAACAATAATTTTATTTTTGGTTAACGAAGAAATAATACTACATCATATTTATCTATCGGTTTTGATGGTTAGACTTCAAAACTCATTGAGTTCAATATTATGATTGCATATAATTTATTGTTTTTTTTTATAACCATATAATTTATTGTTTGTTGAAGATAATACTTGAAGTAATATTTTTTACATTATTATTCTTTATGATTAAACTAGTCAAATGAAAAGATCAATTTCAAAAAAAAAAAAAAGAATTTATGATAATGCTACAAAAATGTTCGAGATAATACTTCAGGTGAGATTTTTGGATTATTATTCTTATTTCAGCTTTGAGATTCAAATGAAGAGATACATATTACAAAAATTCTTTCTCTATTTATAAAATGTAAAGTTCATTATTATCTTTTAATTTTACATATCTAATTCATTAATTATTATCCCACCAAAGTAACTAGTTAAGATCCAATAAACATATTATTCTTCTTCTAGAAAATACCTCATAAGAAAATTATTTGAACAGCAAACTGGTCATGAATTAAATTTTATAAAATATTTTTAATTTATACTTTGTTATCCGCATAGACTATAAAACCTATATATTTATATATCAATATTTTAATTTAAACATTCTATTTAATTATTACATATCTGTTATAAAAATGTCATTAGTATTAAAACTTACTAATTAAATTTACAAGATATATTTATATTATCCTCCATTAGCTCTAAAAATTGAACATCAAGAATAAATAAAAATATTAAAAATATTAATCTATCCGATGCATTCCATAAATTTAGTGCCAACTCAGCGAATACATTAATTATTAATCTTTTGTATATTATTATCTAAATATAATATTTCTTGACAATATCAATTTACAAATTTCAAAAACCTCATGACAAGATTTATCAATTACATTTAAAAATAGATAAACCCCTTACAAATCACAGACCACGAATGTGTTAGTCAACTATGTAACATTTAGATGGTATAACATGTAAAATCAAAAAAAGTGATCAAACTCACAAAGATTTTAACAAATACAAGCACTTTAAATTTAAATTCCAAAGGTTAATTGCACTAAAATAATCTCATAACGTGGTGCTTTTTTTCTAATATATAGGGAAGACTTAGGGCCTGTTTGAATTGATTTTTTTTTAAAAAAAAGAAAAATACTTTTTGTTTTAAAAATTACATTAAATTTACAATAACTGTTTAATTTGATTTTTAAAAAAGTTAAAACTTTGAAAAAAATTCAAAAATAATTTTTTTAAAAGTCAAAATTTTTATTTTTTTTTAAAAATAATTAAAAAAATACTTTTTAAAAAAATCAATCCAAACAAATTTCTTTTTTCCTGCCCTTTTAAAGCGCTTTAGACGACACGAAGTTTAGAAATTCAAACCGTGTCAAAATCAGATCAAAAGGTGTCATGCGTTAAACGAGACAAAACTAAAAAACAAATAATTAAAAAACTTACAATAAAACTTAAAAGCTGCCTTCGTATCTCACCAGTAATTTATTGGGTTTGAGATAAAAGTACTTAAGCCTACCCTAATGTGTCTTTTCGAAAAAGATATAAAAGTTCTTTCACATAAAAGATCAATAAAACCTAGAATCACTTTATCTATAAAATCTTGAATTATTTCACCTTATACTAATTAGTTCCAAAATAATATGTTATAGTTTTTAATATGGTATTAGTGTTAAGTCTTCATCCAATTATATCTAACTACATGTGCATATATATTCATGTACAAGTCATAGTCATATTTATTCCATGTGTGACTCTTTTCTTTTAGATTAGATCACATGTGGTCAAGAGTTAAAAAAATATAATTCCACGCATTTACAAAATTTATAGACTCTAAAATTACTTTATATTTATAAGATCTTCGACAATTGATAATGCAAAAGATTATCAGCGAGAGCTTCTGAACGTGGTTTCATACTTCTTGATTAGATTTGCCTGCAAACAAACAAGAAGACTACTCAAGTCAGTTAGGGAATATAAGTATGATATCGGTTAAAGGGATTCTGATACTTGACTCAATAATCAAGGCTCAAATAGAAAAATTGTATATATAATGAAGCTATTGATGATTGTGTACCTTAATAATTAAGTTGGGATTCCCAACCCCAATAATTTGGAGACACGTGGGCGAGACATTGAGCCTAAATAATTCAAAACCGTCTTCAAACAGGAGGCTCATCATATCCAAAAGTACTGTGTCAGATCGGGTCAAGCCGATATCAATAACCATTTTACCTAATACCAACTAATTTTAACACAAAACCTCAATTATCTTAATACTTTTTGCTCACTCCTAGACCATGCATGTGCAAAAGATTTCGGAAGTGATGGCTGTTTTTCAATATTTCCATCACTTTCTCCTCAAGGTGGGGTTGGGAACGTTGACGATGCTAATAATGATTGTGTATAATGACCATCGTTATTCATTAGTACGACCATTCAATGAACCTAAACACTTAGTTAACTTTGAAGATTAGTTTTGTTAAACAGACGGCTATGTGGTTTCACACGAGATCTAGCCGTCAATATTTTATGTAACAAAAAGTGTACTCTTACAATTGACGATGAAACTAAAGTATTATAATGAAGTTTCTTTATATTGCGACATATTAAATTAACGTTAATTATGTTGTTGCAAACCCGTACTATCAATTTTTTAATGAGAGTAACTTTTATCCTGATCAGACTCCATTTGCATAGGAAAACAATTCAATCCGGGAATCCGATACGTCCGGCTCTCAGTTGAACATCCCAATTGTCATGATATGATAACTTTCCTTAATGATAATCATTTTGCTGTAAATTATACTGTACACTCATATTATGGTATGCCCAAAAGGAACATAATACACCGTTCAATAGATCTCGCGGTCCAGCCTCGGAGCAACGTAAAATTTAAGAAGTTCACTCTCCTCATATTAATAAACACAACACAACAATCCAACCATTGAGCGAACACCGATAACACCTCCAATTATGATTTTCGAAATTGTTCATAAATTGTGAACATATCTTAAAGAGTCATGAACATATAATTTATCATTGTGAAGATATGATATAAAGTTTTTGAACATATAATATAAGAGTAATGGATAAGTAAATTGAACAATTAAAATTTTGAACATAAAGTGTTAAAATTGTAAACATATAACACACAATTCATAAATAATTAAAAATTGTGAACGTATAGTATAAAAATTGTGAACTTATAGTAATAAAATTGTGAATGTGCTACCATGACATGCACAATACTAAGTTGATGCATAATGTTTAGGGTGTATGGTAACCACACTCTCACTTGGGCAAGTTAGTTCCTCGAAGGATTAATTATTTGGTTAAACTAAGGGCCCAGCTTTTATTGGGTTTTTTCATTAAAAATATAATTCCTCAGAAAGAGTATTCTTTTGTAATAAGTATTTGATTTTTTTTTTCAAAAAAAGATGAAACTCTCAGGAAAAAAAAATCAAATTTAGCGATTTTCAAAAGCAAAAAAAAAAAAAAAAAAGGCTTTTCCGTAAAGCAAATTTTTTGAAAGATATAAAAAGAAAAATGCTTTTGATAAAGTTAATAAGAACAAACATTAAATCTTTATGTACAAAAGAACTAGCTATATAAAAGCACAAGTCTTAATAAAAGAAAAGGATCATATCTTAATTGCACAATTAACTTATTAATCTACAATATAGTTTTTTTTTTTTTTTAAAAACCCCCACTCCCATGGGATTGAACCCAGGACCTTACGTTTAGAGAGATAGTCTCACACTACTTGATTGCTTAATCTACCATACAGTTGATATGGTGAAACACACGTGGAAATGCATAGTCGCATTAAAAAATAAGAGATGAAATAAATTCAAATAATGAAGAAATATTTTCAAGTGAAAGTAAGGACTTGTTCGAAAAAAAAAATTACTTTTCAAGTAACTTTTGGTGTTTTGGCTCCTATTTTCTCAAGTTATTGGCGCTCCCTAAAATATTATTTGAATAACTTTTTAAATAGTTTTTAGTGTTCTTTAGTGTTTCAACTATCTTTTCTCAAATGTTAAAAATTTTAACATTTTACAATGACTTGAATGTTGCATCCTTTTCTGCAATTCTAGCCTTTCTCAAATTTTTTTTAGAAATCCTAATCTCTTTTCAGTCTCTTCCTACATTTATTTTTCATAAATATGAATAAAATATAATAAAAAAATTAATTTTAAATCATATCCACATGAAAACATATATAGTAAAAAAATATAAGTTTTATTAATTCGTTATAATTTTGTTTTAACAAAATAAATTTTGAATATATTAAAAATATTTTTTTTATAATATTAATACAAATGCTTTATCAAAAAGTTAATCTTATTATGCTTTAATAATAAAATATTATTATAAAAATTCATATATTTAATTGTAAATAAATTATCTTATTCCAATAATAGTAATAATAAGTATAATTATTGTAGCAATAATAACGTGATATTAATATAACTTTTCATTATTTTGCTTTTAATGGCTAATCCAATAACTAATTTTATCAAACACATTTTGTCTAATCTAACTAGTTAAATAGTTATTCACAAATAGCTATCAACCACCAAACATTTATCGACTACTTTAATAGCTACCCATATAGTTATCAGTTACTCGAACAATTATTAGTTACTTAACTGACAATTATCAACTACCTAATCAACTATAATTATTTAAACAATTATCAATTACTGTAATGGCTATTTGTGTCGAACAAATCCTTAAAATTGGCCTATAAAGTTGAAATTAGTTGTAAAACTCAAAATTTTTATTCGTCAAAAATGGAATGCCAATGTGGCTTAGTATGCGCCTTCCAATCAATTTGTAGTTACTAGTTTGCACAATCAACCCTTATGTTTGGCCGTCAAGTTATAGAAAGTTATTGAAGGCAAAGGCTCTGTATTAGGTTTTAATAGACTAGTTCAGATAGTTAATTTTTTTTCCTTGAAAGTGATGATATGAGTTCAAATTTCGTAGAATTGAGAGTTAAAGTCTAAAATTTGAAAGAAAAAAGAATTCCTAAATAAATAATAAACTAGAGTAGTTTTTCACCTGATCACCTGGTTGAACTTATTCCAACTTTACAATTGCATGGGACAAATCATTACTCTAAACCAATCATATAGAGTTGCATTTTTTTCTTTCGAACTTGTGCAATATATTTGAATTCATCTTAATACCGTAAAATATCTTGTGTAACTACATGTTGCAATTCAAGTTCTAGATCAACGAAGAAATACTCTATCGATAATAAAAACATAAATGTCTAAACTCACAACCTTTGATGCTTTTTTTATTTTTGGGACAAGAGAAAATTTTAACCATACTTGGTCGTTATTCGATTACTGTAGCCGTTATTTCGAAAAAAAAAAAAAAATAGTTAGAGCATTATCAGCCAACCGATTTAGGACAGACACTTTGCAGATAACAAGTTGTTGAGAATGATCTAAAACAGAAAAAGCTAACTTGCTTAACGCCTCGTGCAGCTGACGGCCTCAGTGGCAGTTAAAGTTGAAAATCTGACGGTCCAGATGGAATGCCAATGGGTGATAGCTTTTCCTTTGCTTTTTCCCACTCTAGTCTCCCACAAATATCTAAATAGCTACAACGTTTACACCACAAGCCACAATCACTGCTATCCAATTTCCCACGCCCTCCTCCCTCTTTTCCTTAAATTGCATTGTGCTTTAGTCAAAGTTACCGTCTTTTTTCTTTTTCTTTATTTTCTGTAATTTTTCATTATTTTATTTTATTTTATTTCTTATCTTTTCTCTTGCATAGCTATAGTTCTGCTGTTAATCTCACTCTTTTCCAGTTCAAACAGCTTGTATCATCGATTGATATTACGAGTCTATTTTGCCCTTTGGAATTTCTTGAATTCTATTTGAAGTCTTATCAATCGTTTCTTATCTTCCGATCCTGGCTCTGCAGCCATGTATGTTTTTGGTGTCTAGAGTGATTGTGATAGATTTCTTTCTTTACGTTAGGACTTGTAAACATTTGTTTATAACAAATTTCCTTTTCTCTGTGCCCTTTTTGTTGTTATAAATATAAATATTTAACTTATTTTTGACCAAAAAATTTATCGAATACAAAAAATAATAATAACAATAAAAAAAACTCCTACCTTTTATTGAAGAACAGAAGCTATGTATATAAATACACATTGGCCTTTCAGATTCACCCCTGAAAATTACAAGATTCCATCCAAAAGATAAACCCAAAAAAAAAAAAATTGTAAAGCTAAGGAAAAAAAAAAAAAAAAAACTGACAACAGAATGGTGAAAGTGATTCTCCAAGAGAGAGAGAGAGAGAGAAAACAAAAGCGAGGCACACTAAGTGGTGGGCCTCACCCATTCTGAGGCAACCAGCTCAGCAGAGACCACACCACGGCAAAGGGGTTGGTGCAAAAACACCGAGTTAGCATTATCCCAACTCACTGAATCCCATCAAATTGAGTCACGCGTCGGCTCAGCGAGTCACCTGAGTCTCCAAGCAGATGTAGCAATTAATGGCCTGGTATGCCAACCCAACATCAAACACCCGTTGTTCTCCTCAACCCTATACCCATCCCCACCCGCAAACAGAGCCAGCAGCATACTTGCCTGCTTAAACGCATTGGACCCCAAATGAACCGCCTCGAACCCGGCCGAGTTAAACCGGGCACGCCATTGGGCCAAAGTCTCGTGCCTCTCCACTCTGTCCACCCCTTCACACGCCACCACATTACAGATCTGCCTCCCCAAGTACACCTCAGACATCACCCTATCTTGATCGCTCGCCGATGACCCCCCCGCGCCACCGTCGCCGCCACCACCACCACCCCTGCACCCTTCCAACGAGTCGAAGAGAGTGGAGTAATAATGCAAGGACTCGGTAAAACGGTCCAGGAAAACCGGGCCGTTATGATTAGCCTCCTGCTCAACCACAGTAAAGATCTGGGGCCTTAAATTCTTCACAACTGACAACACTTTGTCAATAGCACCAGGCCTACCCAGCAACTGATGCAATTCAAACATAGAGTTGACAGCAATCGTCTCGCCTTCCCTTGTATCAAATAATGATGCGTCAAGATCGGCCAATGAGCTGGCCACAAAGCCTCTATACTGGAATTTAACATTAATGGTCTCGGCCAATTGGGCCAATTTCCAACCCACCTCCTGGAGATTATCTGTGTTGTCACCCGAGGGCGGACCTATCCCGGTTAGCCTAAAACTAGGTGGTCCACCCGGGCGCAGCGCCAACGCTTGCAACAGCGCAGGCCATTGCATACCCTGTTTGATGCCGAAATCAATGATGTGGACCCTCGGTTTGCCCGCGAATGCTTCCAGGATGGCTTGGTTCGCCGTGAAGTGCGCAAACTTGAGATATGGACAAGTCTCGTAGAAATGCATCTCCAGGTAATCTGTGAAACCCATGTCGTTTTGGTAGAGTTTGTATATCCTTCTGGCGAGCGCCTCCGCGAAGTAGGTCGCCACTTTCCGCATAACCCCGGCTTGGGAGACCGCTAAGAAACCTATCCGTTTCACGAGCGCCTCCGCCACTTTGTAATTCTCCTGCTGCACCGCCTCCGCGCACGCCATTAGAGTGTGGACCAGGCGTACGCCGTTCTCTTGTGAGTCCACCAGCACCACCGGCCGAGTTAACTCGGAACCCCTCTGGGTTACCGACGAACCCACCGACTCGCTCGGCATCATCTCCCAGCTGTTCATCGAGTTGGGCTTTGACCTCTTGTTAGGAGGCGGCTGCGAAGACCCCTCTCCGGCTCCCACCACCGTCTGGTACGGCGGCGGAGCAGTTTTCAGTGGGGGAGGAGGCGGCGGGAGCTGGACTTTTTGTGGGTAAACGGCGCTGCCGGGGATGGCGGTGAGATCAGAATCGAAAGACGAGTCGTCGAAGATCATGACCGACGAAGACGAGCTCTGAGGGTTGTTGGTACCGAAAGGATCTTGAAGAGCCGGCGAATTCTCAACGGGATTGAGCTCAGACAACATGGATTGGAGCCAAGAGGAGAGATCAGAAGGGTTGTAATGAACAGTTTCAGAAGCAATCTGAGAAAGCCCATCTTGTTCAACGCTGCACATGACTTGTTCGAGTTGCTCAAGCTTCTGGGCAACCTCGGCCATGTCCGACGACTTCACCTTGTAACCCAACACCGCCATTAACTCGTCAATCCCACCACCATCTTGTTCCGTTTCCTCCCACATCTTGGCCTTCCCCGAAGCGTTAGTTGAAGAGCTGCTGCCGCCGCCTCCGCCGCCAGTAAAGGCGGCGCTGTGATTCGGATGGTCTCTCTTCATCTTGTTGATATTTTTCTGTGTTCACAGCTTTTTTTGAGGCTTCTTTTGTGGGTATGGAAATGACGTTTATGGCTATGGGTGCATTGCTATTGCTCAGAAAGCTACGGAGAGAGGGATAGACTAGAGAGAGATTTGGGGAATTTTTTTCTTTTTTCTTTTTTCTTTTTTCTTTTTCTTTTTGGAGAGAGAGAATGAAATGGTGTGGGGGAGTACAAAAATGCGATTGGGGAGGAAGGAACATTAGTACGAATAGAATAGAGAGAGAAATTCAGGGCTCTCGTGAACAAGGGCACGAGGTCCTAAGACATTACTGACACATTATATCTATTTTTTCTTACTGCAACTGTTGCAAAAACATATATAAACTTGAAAAAGAAAATATTTCTATCCCGTTGAAAATTGTATCCTCATTGTTTTTTTTTTAAAATATATATTTTAATAATTTAAAAAAAATTTAAATTAAAGTTAAATCCTTATTACAAAGATAATAAACTTTTTTAAAAAGAATATTTTTGCTTGAAAATAAATTCATTCAAACAAGCCTTGATTTTGATTATTAGACTTGAGTTCGACGCAATTGTATATAAAACTAGCTAATTTAATATAAATTTTGTCGATAACAAAATTTTTATACTCAACTTTATATTTTTCGAGCTTTATTTTTCACTTGGCATGTTATTTGATGCATCAAATGCAAATACAATAATTTGTTTACGAAAAGTAAGTTGCGTGACATTTACAATGTAAGAGGCCGAACAAAGTGCAATCTCGGGTTGATTCTGACATATATAAAAGAATTTAGCAATTATTTGAAAGTAAAAATGAAATAAAAATCCCTTTATCATAAAATCAATGCAAGAAAATTTTAATAGAAAAATGAAAAAATTCATTGTTGTGATATGGAGATTATTGTCAGTTAATTCTCAGAAGGGGTGTTTAATGAATTGTGGGGTGCAATTGTACTTTTAAGCTACTTACCAAACTAGGAAAAGTAAGAGGTTGTTTGGCTTTACTTATTTGGTGTTTATATGTACTTAAATAGTAAAAAATATGTGAAACGATATTTTTTTGTGCTTATAAGCACCTTAAATAAGCAAAGCCAAATGCCCTGTAAGTCGGACTTTTTTTTATAAATAACACAAATAGTAAACTTTTTTACGAAAATAATATTGTTTTGAAATGGTTTTCAAAAATAGCCTTTTCGACTTTTGAATAGCCAAAAATGGCTTTTCAATCAACGAAATTGTTGCATTTATCATTAAGCTGTTGGAAGAGTCATTTCGGCTTTTGAATAGCCGAATGCGGCGATTAAATAGCAGAAATTTGACGAAATTTAAACCACAGCGGTAAATGCGCCTATTTTTTATATTTTCGGCTATTGAATAGCCGAATTCGGTTATTAACCAATCAAATTCGCCACGTGGCTGACAGAGTGTCATAAAAAGATTTACATTTATTCAAAAGTTATCATTTTCGGCTATTCAAAAGCCGAATTCGACAATTGAATAGCCGAAATTTGACGAAGTTTAACCCATTGCGGTAAATGTGCCTACTTTTTACATTTTCAGTGATTGAATAGCCGAATTCGGTTATTCAATAATCGAATTTACCACGTGACCTGATAGTGTGTCATAAAAAGAAGTTACGTTTATTAAAAAAAACTTTTATTTTTTCAAAAGTCATTTTAGACTATTCAAAAATCGGAAAGGCTATTTTTGAAAATCTTTTCAAAAAAATGCTATTTTTGGGAAAAAGTTTACTATTTGTGCTATTTATAAAAAAAATCCCTGTAAGTCACCATAAAGTGGTAACTGCTTTTTGGGGATTACTATTGATGATGGCAATGGCTATGAGTGAGTGAGTGAGTGAGTTGCTCAGTTAATGGTTTGCACTGAAATTAGTTGGGATTTTCATAGTACCAAACTTTCTGCCCATTAGCTTTCTGTAGTCTCAGGATTAAATGAACTACGGATTTTTGTTCATTGTATTCCATTTAGCATTAGCAAATCTCAGGTGAGGGAGAAAAGAGTGGAGACATGTATGAGCTAATGTATCCATCTTTGAAGCGTTTGGTTCAAGCAATGATTTTTCATTCTAAAAAATGTGAGAATCGTAATTTTTACTGATTTTACGAAATAATTTAAAATATTCTAATAACTTTCATTTGGAAAATTGCTTTACCCTCATTAGTCTCGATAACTTTAGTCATCAGCAACGTTTAAAGCCTTAAATACCGTCTCATTAATAAAATATTCTAAATTTGCCCATAGCCACATGCATTGGGGGAAAATAATAAAAAAAGAAAAAGGCAAAAGGTCTTTCAAGCCACATTATAAATTGCAAAAAGGGCTTTCTATGGACTTTGAACCTCTTATAATGATATTGTGGCAGGTTATTTAGAAAATTTGTAACATTTTAGGGCCTAATATTGTAATTGTTCCTTCGATTGATCGAGAAAAATAACTTCTACAAATTTATAATTTTTTGCTTGATCATTCATTAAAAGTGAAAAAAAAAACAAATTACAACGACCTGGTAATTCAAATAATCACGTCATAATGTTAGAGGCGCCAACAAGTTCCACATGTGCATAGAGTCCGCAAACCTCTTATCCTAACAGCATCTAGTAATGGTTCCAAAAAACCTACCCCAAAATTAAACATACATTAAGTAGTAAATATACCAATGAGAATGAATTATTTAAATCATTCATTTATATTATTATCGAATTTTTTCATAACGTTTTATAAAGCATCCAAATCTCTATGTGTATCACCGTTAAAAACAGAACCCAAGGTGCATTTAAAATATGGAGATCGAGGAGATGAGTGAAAGAGATGCTTGATTCTTGTAGAAGATTGATCACCAATTTCAATTTTGTATATAATATTTGTGCAAGTTGAACAGTTCCCATGTGCGATTCCTAAAAATGTAAGCAGCTGTGGGAGTATTAAAATACAAGTTGATAGATTCGAAGGGTGGGGAGATCAATCATCGATGGTCAACCATGCATTTGGGGATAACCTTTGACAGCTTTGATGCAAATGCACGCAGAGGGTGAGGCATCCCCATGTACTTTAAAATGCTCAAAAGACTTGAGGCAGCATTGTTCTAGATGTGCACAAAACGTGCAACAAATATTTTTCTAGTCCATCTCAAATATTCAAATGCAAACTAAAAACTACCGGCTTCTTCTTTTTTTTTTTTTTTGACAAAAAAAATTTAACTGACAGAATCTAGCCATCGGAGTGTACAACATTTCCCGTATACTATGGACCAGTCAAGTTGAGAACGCTCAACCCAGAGTAAGGGGTTGGATTCAAACTCGGGTCATGAACCGTGTCTGTCCTCGTCTCTTACCACTAGGATATCCTTAATAGACAAAATCAATAGCTTCTTTTCATTGGAAAAACTACATATTAATGCAATACAAATAAGTCGCTATGCATACTTGTTGCACTTCTATTTAAGTCGCAAGTGAAGAGGTCTTAATAGTAAGAACTTGACCTTTAAGATTAAGGGGGAAATTACAGTACTTATAGAATAATTTATATGTTGCAAAAATACTTTAGGTAAATAAGCAATGCATTCGAAATAGTTATGGGCAAATTTAAGTATCGATATGTAATCGCGGTTAAAGCAACTTTGCAACTCTTGTTTTTTTGAATCACAACAATCTTCATCAAGATTGTTCTGATCATGGATAATATATGTCCGTCCCCCATAAAAATAATGGTACATTGTTATTACCGTAATTAAATGCCACATTGTTATATTTTAATGACTAAGGTAATAACATGTATTAGATTATGGATTAAAATGTTACATTTGAAAAAAGAATTGGGTTGACAATATTTTTTGGGGGTTTAGACTTTAGACCTCTACTCCCAACCTAATTTTTGCCTCTGATAGAGTTCTAACCTAAATCATCACTATAAAAAAAATTAGTTTGAACCATTTGATACTCCTTGACCAGAGGAATTCTAAAGAAGTTTAACGTCTAACGTTTGTTGACAATTGCATAAAGATAAATGATTATCTGAGATATTAATATTTTTTAGAATAGTCATTAAAGTAAAATCTATCTGCAAACCAAACGAAAATGCCACAATTGAAAATCGTCCCAAATTATGACATTTTCATTCTGTTTCTGATGTATTCCATTTTCTTTTGTAACACAGATTTCGCGTTAAATGCTTAAAAAAAAAAAGAGAGAGAGATAGACAGAACTCAAATGAGGTCAAAATAAAAAAGTATCCGCGTTAATTTGTTGTCCACAGCGCGTGGACCATACTTATTACTCAAGTTCCAAAAGCGCGTGGAAGTTGATGATTTTAATTTGAAAATGTTTATTGAAATTAAAATTATTATTATTATTATTTATGGCTTTCAGTGTCAGAGAGGACCCCACAAGAGGGAGACCAATTGACCAAAGGATCCCGCCGTCTACATCAGACGGCCGTGGCCGTCACTTGTAATAATGTTCTCCAATCCCAATCAGGACGGCACAAAATAGTAACAAAGAGAGAGAGAGAGTAAACGGAGAACGGGAATAGTCAACGGCGCCGTTAGTTCGGCCTTATCCTCTAATTCTTCTGGTTTTTCATGCAACAATTGATAGTACGACATCTGTGCATGTTCAGTTTTACAAGAATGAATTGTCAATGCCGTTCCCACCTCCACATGAACTCCATCACACGTCTACCTTTTTCTATTTTAATTGACTTCTATAAAAGAAATTTATTTTACAAAAATCAAATATTTTTTATTTATATTTATATATTATATAAAAACGTATAAGACAAATGGTTTTAGACGTCATTAAACCATTCAACTAGACCTATTTTGATTATCAAACTATTTTTGATTTCAGAAGGACCATTAGTATTTTCAAATTGTCTCGTTTAAGCCATTTCTTTAAAAAACTTAACAAATCATGGTGAAAATACAAATATTTAAAAATTAAGTGACTTGAGTATTTTTATTTTTATTTTTAATTAATTCATTTTTTTATTTTTATCTCTTTATTCTTTTAATTTTTTCCTCTTACCTTTCGCTTTTTTTTTCTCTTTCAATTTCTACTCATTTTACTTTCTTATTTTCATAAGACAAAAAACTACAAGTAATTTTTTATTCTAATTTTTTTTATTTTACTTTGGCTAAAATCAAAAAATTATAATAATTAAACAACAATTACGATCATGAGGGAAACACTCTCGTCATGGGGGGTGCACTTCAAATGATATGGTCGTTTATTTTAAAATAAAAAAATAATAATAATACTTTTTATTTAAAAGATCATGCACCACTTGCACAAATGCGGATCTATCTACCAGATTGCCACTAACTTTGAGGTATATTTAAGTTTAATTCTCCTATTATGTTATAAAAAATAATTTTTTATTCAAAATATTTAATATGTTTATATAATATAAAAATTCTTTTTATAACAAGAGGCCAAATCATATTAAGTGCACCTTTTCATGACAAGAGTATTTCCTTTCATGATCGTAATGAGTGTATTGTTATTATCAACTTTGATTTTTAGCCAAAGTAAACGAAAAAATTTTAGACAAAAAAAATACTTGTAATTTATTTTCTTATAAAAACAAGAAAGTTAAACAAGCAAAAGTAGAAAGAGAAAAAAGAGAGAAAATGAGAAAATAAAAGAATAAATAGATAGAAATAAAAAGAGATTGAAATTAATTAAAAACTAAGAAGAAAAAAATACTCAAGTCACTTAATTTTTAAGTATTTATGTTTTCACCACAATTTATTAAGTTTTTTTTTAATGAAGTGGCTTAAATGAGACCATTTTGAAAAACTAATGAACCTTTTGAAATCAAAATAGCTCGATAGTCAAAACAGGACTAGTTGAATAATTTAATAAGACTAGTTGAATAGTTTAATAACTTGTAAAATAATTTACCCAAACATATATGTTTTTTCATATATGTTGTACATCTTTGGGAATTAATGGATAGCTCAAATAGTCGATACTATTTCTCCCCTGACGTGAGGTCTTGGGTTTAATTTTATGGGAATAGGGGTTTAACCATATGTGTGTGTATGTGTCATACATCTTTATGTTATTATTTTTTTAATGCAAAAAGCATTTAATTGATGATCTTTTCATGTTTAATTATTTTTTAACCTAAATCATTTTGTAATTAAGGCATACATATAGGGACAGGGCCAGAAATTTTTTTTGCTAGCGTCAATATAAAAATAATTTACATATAAAAACTTGAATAATTTCTCAAAATATAAATGCTACAATGGACCACGAGATTTTATATTTTAAAAGCGTTGAATAATTACTTCATTTTCAACACTATCAAATACACCTTTTTTAATGGAAGTAACTGAACAATCATTTATAAAATCCATCTCCATTTGATTTCTCAATTGGTTCTTCATGATATCCGTAAACAAAAATTGCAACTGGTAAAATCAACACTAATTTGATTAGCAAATAAATTGAAAAATACACGACATTCTTTTTGTCTCAATTAATTTCTCGCCACAATCACTAATCTCCCCAAGGTCATTGAATTCACTATTTGAACACATATTAATTAGTGGGGTCATGGACCCTTTTTAGTGGGTTCAAAGTTAGTTTTTTTAAACATAATATATGTTATGTATGTATATATCTATATATATACATACATACATACATATATATATATTTTGTATTTTTGAAAAGTTGAGTGGTGTCAAGTAACTGTAGAGGCGTCCCCACGTACATAATATTATTTCATATTTATCTACTACCTTTTTATCTTAAAATAACATCGGCAAATCTTGAGATTTTTTACTTGGAAATTATCGAAATGCTTTTGTTTCTCCATATACTTCTACGATTTCTTATCTTTTTTGTATAAACATAAAATTTTTGCAACAACGCATTACTAATTTTAATTCAAACTATTTTATATCCTTTATTTCAGTTTAATTTTTGCAATTTAATATAACTCTTAAAGAACTGCTAGGTGTTGGAGCTCTCTTCTATCTTTGGTTGTCATTATTATACATAGATTGAGCCATCAGGGTGCAAGATAAAGTTTTTGAGTTAATGAAATTGAAAACAAGATCACACTTAAGAAAACATTTATGAAGTTTGACATTTTTGTGTAAGTAAAAAATAAACTTATCTATACAAGAATGAATAACTCTCTTTTGGAAGAAAAAAGGTGATCATAATCTAACGTTATAAAAAGTTCAAATCTAATTCTAAACTAATTTGAAACATTTCATGATATTGATACTAAATTAAGTCTTTTTTCGTTTTCCTTCTTGTCGCATATTCTTTGCATATCAATTCATTATGGGTTCTAATGCAAGTGATTTCACCATAAGCTTTATGATGACTATGAATGATGACAATGCCTCTGATGATTTTCTTAATCAAAATTCTTTTTAATGTTATAATTAGTATGAAACAAATTCCCTGATTACTAAGTAGTAAACAAAGAATAAAAGCTACATTTAATTACTCGTTTGGTATATCAAAATAGCTTAAAAAGGCATGGTCATTCAAGACACATAGGTTTTGTTTGGCTTGGTTATGCAATTGTAGCTCTTAAGCTGTAGAGCTTTAGGTTGAAGTACTATTGAGCAAATAGTATTGATTGTTTGGTCTTATATTTATATATTGAACTTTCAAATATTTTGAGGATAATACTACTTGTTTGAAAATATGGATTGGTAATTTCATAAGGAAAAAGATAAATAATTTCTCATATGTTGTATAAACAACTTCTCAAAAGCCTTATTTAAAAAGCTCCAACTAGAGTTTCTAATTTTTTTTTAATGTTTTTAGTTTAGGCTTTTATGTAAAAGCTTTCTTAAAAATAACCCAAACAATTAAATTTTAGTTTTTGAACTCCTAGAAAATACTATATGTGTTTGAGGAATTGGTTCACGAGTTATTTCATTGGTTTTCTAGTGCTAATCTCATCAAACTAGATGTATAAGAATATTTTTTTATTATTTCTAGCTAAAAATTAAATTACTCATTTATATATCCATATAAAACATGAAATATGAATGTAAGGGTCGTTCATAAATTTTTAAGTGGGTCATATACTTCAATTAATTTTAAAAACATTTTAAATTGGACAAATTAGTATTGATTTTCCAAATGTTAAGGGATTCATGTGACTCCGCTTGTGCTAGGGTAGCTCCGTCTCCGGTTGGAATGAAATAAAAATCAACTTAATGGCTAAAAAGCCCTTGTTCTTTAATACAGCATAAATTTTATTTTATATATGATAATCAACTTATTTTTCTATGCAAATTAATAAAATTGGAGTACATCTAACACTATATCATAATTTATTTATAAATATTCAAACATAAATGTGTACTGTCTGATCGAGTAATATATATCTTGTGATTTTCATTTTTTCTTTTTCTTTCTCTTTTTTTTAACAAAGATTATAAGGTAATTAAGATTCTTTCTAGATTGTTTCTCTTGGAGGCAATTAAACAAAATAGCGGCACCAAGAACAAAAACAAGTAGTTGACAAACCAATTAATACTCATTAATTTAAGCCATATGTTAGGAATAATTTGAAGACGACATTTAAACTCTACATATTCCAAGCTAAAATGCACCTGTATCCACATCTATTTTATTAATCAGCAACAAATTCACATACTTTCTTCGTTTTCGTTTTTCTTTTTTGAGTGAAATGATACAAGAAAAAATGACAGTATTAAACTCAATTGGCATCTCCTGATAGGGATAAGCTTAGCCATTTCTTCAGCTGTGGCGTGACATTTTTCTTATAAGAGATAAATTTGAAAAGGTGATGTGGCATTAGGTAACATAAATTGTGGATTCAGTCTCATTGGTCTACTCTTGCGAAAAGAAAGACAAGATCGGGATTTCTTTATGAAAAGCGTTATTGTACCAGTGAAAGTACTTCCGATACTTAAACTAGCGATCTAGGTATACGAAGAGATATCTTGAAACTCGTGAGATAGATTCAGATCCATATATCCAAGTCAAATTGCTGCTAAATAATTAAATAAAGACTACACCTCAGCCCCCCCATGTGTTGACCTAAAGGACCCAGTCTTCTTTCAAGATATGAATAAATGTTGTACAAACGGTTTTGGTCTATTTGTTGTCTCATTCAGTGTCTATTTCTTTTATTATAATTAAAATAGTTAGATTAACAACTGAGCCTCTGAGCCTGGACGAACAAAATGACATCAACGTATAATTAAAAACATTGTTGATTTTTTAATTAGGGTGGGGACTGTGGAGGAGGGCAGGTATATGCATATATATATACAATAAAGTCTTCCTGCAAAATGGTTTGCACAAGCATCAACATAGGTAGCATCTGTTTCCTTGTGGAATCAACACAGGTATACATCTTAGCTTGTCCCTTCTAGACAAGCGTTATATTTGTCTGTTCATGTAAGAATGATATAAGAAATGAAAAAATATTAGACATGTTCTATGGTGAAATCATACACAAAACGAGCAATACACCTACAATTCAGCCTCAATTTTCTTTTTTCTTTGGAAGACAAGTATATTTCATTTTCATTCCATTTTCAAAAAACAAAATTATATAAGATCTTGAGCTTTTTTTTTTTCCTTAACACCAATTAGTTTAAAGATGAAATTTCATGATTCTTAAATATAGTATCAAAGTTAAGCCCTTAATTTAGTTTTACTCATCGCGCAAATTTATCCATGTGTGGCTCTAGTGGGCCTTCGTCTACTTTTATTCATCTGTAACCATCTGCATGTGACTCGGTTCAATTTCATCTCTTCTCTTTTTGAGAAGATAATGAAATTTAAATGCAATTCTATTATATTATTCTCAACAACTTGATTAATCTCAAAAAAGAGAAAAAAAAAGACCAAAAAACCACGAGTCTTCATCCGACAATACATAATTTTGCCTTTGGTTGTGGAAACTAATCAATGTCAACAGTTTCATTCCATTGAATGATTTGCGTGGTCTTAGCATTTATTACTCTAAATTAAAGTACAGCTAACATTATAAAAACATCTGCATGATTTGATCATACTAATAATTAAGCGTGGAGAATCACTTGAAATCTCAGTCGACGACAGATATGTCTGTTGAATGACAGGCTTCGCAACAGGGATGACCTTGATGTCTACCTTCTTCGACAATTTTTTTTCGTTAGTAAACTACTTGTTTCGGCTCAAAACGATGCGGACACATTATATGGTAAAAAGATTGTAATTAAATTATTCTAATAGTCTGTTGTTTTAAAGGTGACAAATGTTTATACTCTTGGAAACTTCTCCACGAGGCTTTAGCCACATAAAATGCATGTTGTGTTTAGGACTAACGTGAAATATTCTTTGCAAGTAATGAGCTTGTTTTGCATTTTATTCTTATTAGTCTGTGTATGGTTGGTTGGCCCTGTTGAGAGGACGGGAGCGCTAAGCGGGACAGACCTACAACGTTGTTACATGTAGTATAATGCCTATCATTTTTTTTTAAGTACCACAATTAAGCGATTTAATTTGTAATAGAAAGTTTCAATTTACAATTAGCCAACTCCCATAACTTGAAAAACACTGCTTAAAACATTAAATAAACCCTAAGGAGGAACCTCCTTCAATTTGAGAGTAAGAAGAAGGATCTTATAAGTCTAACATTGTCTGCTAACTAATCCGCCACTACATTAGTCATTCTAGGCACGAAAGTAACTTTCTGACCTTCCACGCCCATTGAGTTAATAGAAAATATATGAATATGAAAATGTTTTTATACAATTTTTTGTGAAAGTAGTGTAATTCATGAGTAATATTTTGATGAAATAATGTCCAAAAGAATAGGCGAGGCATACTAACAATATGAGTCCTATCAAAATGGACATGTAACACCATCATTCATCATATCCCGCTCCAAACTAGAACAACTACAGCGTATTTGTCTTACTTTTTTCATAATTGATTGTTTTACCATAAATCTCTTTATAAATATTATAATATGTATCATAATATTAAGAATATAATGCAATAGTTTTTGCCTATAAAAAATTCTTAGGCTTTAAAGGATCTATGTAATAGTACTTTCCAAATTAAAAAGCCACTTCATTTCAATGATCTCGAGGGGAAAGAATGATTGAGAAAATTTTCTGAAATAACACAGTTTTCCATGCTCTTGAAATCGTTAGTAGCATATTTATATTGAGAATTCACCTAAATTTGAGTCCTTATAACCATAGTTGAGAGTTTCCCAAGTGAAGAAGTTAAAATATAAATAATGGCATATAATGAGTTGTCTAGAAATATTAAATTTCTTCACTTTAGAACCTTTTCCTAATTAACTAATATTTTATCTTAATATTCGAACACTGCATTCTAACCATTTATTCCATTCAAAATATCTAATAAGACAAGATAAAATAGGAACGAAAAAAAATAGTGGAGCAAACAAAACCAACAAACAAGGTCAAGCCCAAGGGCCTAACAAAGAACAACTTTGCAGAAAAATTAATAACACCACATGGTGAGCAACTTATTTATTTATTTATTTATTTATTTTTAAATCCCTTTTGGTAGAGCTTGTGTATGCTTACCCCAAAAAAATGAAAAGAAAATAAGAGTTTGTTTGTCATAAATTGCAGGACGGCGATTTAGGAATTAGGGTAGGGAGTAATTCAATTGATTTAGATCATTTCATCCAAAGGCCAAGAGTGGTCCCTTTATATCACTAGTTTCTTAACAGGACCCTACAAGTAACATTACGCTAGAGTAACGTAATACAAAGGATATTTTGGATACCAATGATGTTTTTTGGGTTATGGGGTAAGGCTTTCGGGTTATACTAGGTTCGGACACCCAATTTGTTTTGAGTAAGATACCTGATACCTTAAATATATCTATTGCGCTAAAAGCATCCTTATCGAGCTGGGCTCAGCCTTAACCTTACTCATGGGCCCTTCCGAATGTTTGAGCAAATATTGCCCAATACAATTATTATATTTTATTCTAATAGACAACTATATTTGTGTTGTGATTTTCTTTGTGAAATTTGGATTCCTTTTTTTTTTTTTTTTTACTTGATAAAAAGTCCATAGCAAATATCAATCAGTCTTTATTGACTTTCTACTACTATTAGAAACGAATATTGTATCACTATACTCTGTCGCTATTTTCAACAAAAAAAAAAAAAATTCCATGGCAATATGTCACTGATTAGCAAAAAAAATCTAAGTCAAATCCAACCCCCTTAAAACTCTAGAATCCACCCCATTTTTCTAATACCTACATACATGTATCTGCCCGCCTCTATGGTGTTGCTAGTTAGAACTTTATAGAAAGAAAGCATTGTCTTGTGTCGCCGGTAGGTGTCTATTAGCATTATGATAATATGGATGAAGAAAGATAATTTCACATTATATTAACATATGTCTATTTAATATATTTAAGTCTACCTATTAAAGGTTTTAAATTGGTAAATTCTTAATTCCTTATGGGATAAGATCAATTGATGCTTGTAAGTAGGTATTTATGCTTATAAACAAATAACAAATAAGCAGATAAATGTTTGGATCAAATATGTTTATAAGCTATTAACATGTTTATAAGCATAAGAATTTGTTAAAATGACCAAAAAGACTGTTTATTAATTAAGGGTTTTTTTTTTTTGTATTTTTACAGGATATAAATGTACTTTATTTGGTCAACTTTTATTGCTTATAAGCGCATAAAAGAGGTTGAGAAAGTGGTGCTTTTTCTCAGTTGTTTACAAGCTAACTTTACTTGTCTAAAAACACAATTTGTCAAATAAATAAATTTTATTTTTTAATTTATAAGTAAGTTTGATCAACTTATAAAGACTCCTACGCACCCTGTATAGCTTTTGCTAAAGAAAAGCCACATAAAAGTAAGAATACCCTAGAACTCTTTTCAATTTGAAGGGTTAAAGTGTGAAAATAAGCAAAAGTTGAAGGGCTAGATACCACAATGATAATTTGGATTTGATTATTTTGGTAGAGTCATATAATTGGCACAAGACCCTTTTCTATTATTCTTTTAATGCCAAATTTATGGACAGGAATGCACTTGGGCACCGACGCCACATGCCTTTGATCGACGGCTATAAATTCATTTTTGCTGCAACCCCAAATTATAAGCCAAAATATCTATCTGTATCTATATTTATGTATACATGTATGAGCTTTATAATTTTTTCTCTAAAAAAGTTAAAAAAACTAGAGCTATTTATTTTTTATTAAAACTCCATCAAAATTATTTATTTGTGCATAAGATATAACTATTTTATGCAAATATATTGCATTCGCTAATATTTTTAACATTTAATTTTTGGACTCTCTCGTAATCTAATTTTAAGTATAATTTATAATACATACTTGCATAAAATTCTCTAAACGATGATGATGATGATTATTATTATTATTATTATTGTTATTATTATTATTATTATTATTATTACTACTACTACTACTCCCAAATAAACCGTTGATTTTCAGTTTCAATTTTGGTTATCTTATACACATTTCAGTTACTAACTGAATTATAAAAAAGATATATTATTTTTCTTTATTCTCCAATTCTCAAGCTGGCAAATTTTGGTATTTAATTAAAATTTGGATCCAAAAATAAAGAGTAACTCAAATGGTTAAGATTATTTCTCTTAGGAGTGATAACCTAGGTTTGAATCCCGCAGGAGACAAGGGGTTGGGTTGGTGGTGGGGGTAAAAAAAGGGGTTGGTTATCTAAATTACTTTGCTAATTTGGTCAATATTAAATTACATATTCTTTGTTTATTTACATTTTTGTTTTCTTTTTTTTTTTCTCTAATTTTCTTAGTTGCTAATTTGAATATTTGTTAAATTTCGATTATTTGGTTATCCAAAATGTTTTAATAATTTAGGTAATATACAAATCACATGTTATTTAGTGATTAACATAAATCAAATAGAAAATTTCATTGCATGATTTCAATTATCATCTAATTTTCAATTCTAAATCGCTCTATAATTTTTACACATTTAATATTATAATAGAAAATAACTCAATAATAATAATAATAATAATGATGATGATGATGATAATGATGCTGGTGGTGGTGGTGGTAAATTGCACCAAACATCCTATGATAAGTACATGTTAACCTATAATTTTAAAATAGGCGCGAATACTCATTTTAGGAGTATATGTGATATACATTTGTGGATCATGAGAAAATTCTGTGTCTGTATTTTAAAGTACGTGTGTTATATAATTTAAGACAACAAAAAATTTCGCACCTATTTTTAAATAAAATATGTATTTATGATATAGTATAAATAGATTTGACACAATTTATCCTAATAATAATAACAACCCTCACCGGGAAAGGGCAGAAAAAGGGATGCAAATGTGTGGAGTGCAAAGTTTCACCACCCTTTTGTCATAAAAAATTCCGTGTTCAATTCCAATTCTTACGTTGCAGGTCAGAAGAAACAAGAATCAGAACAACCACGTTTATCTGACTCGAATATACTTACATACATATTCCTCTTTTCCTTTTCTTTTTTCTTTTTTCTAGACGACTCTACCAAATCAAACCGATCTCGACTATGATCTAAGCCTAACCTAACCGCCACCATTCCCCTCAATAAAATCCTCACACTTTCACCCTCAAATCCCAAAACCTCGTCCTCTCTCAGACTCCTTTCTTTTTTCTTTTTCCTTTCGACACCACCCCAAGAGAGAGTAAAGAAAGAACGACCCAAATAGTGTAACTATTTTTTTTTTTTTTTGCTTAGTTTTCAAATCAAACCCAGGCAAAAGGAATCGATAATTGAATGGTGGAAAGTATTAGCAATCTGTTGATGGTCTCTCCTTCCTCTTTTCCAAGAAGGGGGATTCGCCTTCCTTCTTCGTTCGGTTCTTTCGGCTCTTGCAAGGCAGCCTGGTACTACCGGTGCATCGGCCTCGACCCGTAAAAACAAAACCTAAAAAGACAAAGAAATTTAAGAAACACACAACACAACATTTCCAAAAACATTCATATACAAATTCAACGATTTTTCTTAAATTTTTTGGTTTTATTTGTGGGTGTCTTGTGATAATTGAGAAAAAATGTTGCTGAGCAAGCAGAAGAAGATCCAGGGAAACAGCAAGGGCGGCGGAAACAGGCTGCTGATTAGCGTGACGGTGGTGGGGAGCGCCGGACCGCTTCGGTTTGTGGTGAATGAGGAGGAGCTCGTGGCTGCCGTCATCGACACCGCCTTGAAATCTTATGCTCGCGAGGGGCGGCTTCCCGTTCTTGGCTCTGATCTCAATGATTTCGTCCTCTATTGTCCCAGCTATGCTACTGAAGGTACCTCTCTTTTCTTTTTCATCCTATTATTAGTAACTTTTTTGATTGCATTATTGATGATTGATTTTAGCAAATTGTGATTTTTTTATTATTTATTTTTATCTTCATGTTGTTGGCTACGAGACCCAGAATAGAAATGGCCTTTTTTGGCATATACCACGAGATGTTTTGCCAATTATTAGGATTGTTTTTTCTTTTTTTTTTTTTTTAATTTTTGTCCGAAAAAATTTCATTAGATAAAAACATTACTCTTATGTTAGTATTCTTATGAAAAATTATGATTTGCAAATCTTAAACAGTGAATAAATATAACAAATCCCTTGTCGTCCCCATTTAATAACATTAAAACTGTAATTGAATGGCTCGTACTTTTAAGTGGTTGGTAACTTATGATGATTTTCTCTAATAAAGTGCTCAAATCAATAATTTCTGCACTAGATGTCATTGATTCGCTGAATCTCTGAGTATAATAATAGCATTTTCTTTAAAATTAATCTTGTTTTGCGGTGTAATTCACGTAGTTGATTGAATTATTGCCAAGATAATGTTATGTTCTGCTGCTGCAGCTCTGTCTCCATGGGAGACAATTGGGTCGATTGGCGTTCGGAATTTCATGCTGTGCAAGAAACCAGAGACATTGAAGAAGGCAGCAGCTGGTGACGGCGACAAATCGCCGGTGGAGATGGCACGCAAGCCTTCTGGGAGTTGGAAAGCATGGCTCAACAAGTCTCTCAATCTCAAGATATCATCTCATTGAATTGAATTCCAATTCGAAACCCCAAAACACTTGGTTCTAGGTTCTACTACTATATTCTTACTAGTTGTTTGTTTCTGAATTTTCAGTAGTTTTTAGTTGAGTTTTACTGTATGTAAGTGTGTCAAACCTTTGTTTGAAGGTTTATGACTTGAATTAAGTTACTTATATTTTGGATTGTGGTTGTTGTGTTTGGTTTCATTTGCTATAATATATGGTTGAATACGCTATCCATGGTTTATTAATACTTCAGCTCTTTTGCGCCTATCAATTTGCTGAAAGTTTCTCATTTAATCGCTTTCGATTCTTGAACAATTCACATTACTTCTATTTCTATTGTAAAACAGGATTAATATTAATAGGACAATATTTATTTATTTATTTATTTATTATTATTATTATTATTATGTCGTCTCAACAATATTTAGTTTGATTTGTTAACGCTGCTTGCCATTTTTGGGTCTTCTTAATAGGTGGTGTATTTAGAATGAAGATTATATAATATCATCAATATTTTGTGGTAATCTTTTGATAATATTTTGCTATAAGGGATTTATTTAATGTTATTGATCTTTCTGCTAACATTATACCATTACCGGACTTAATAACATGGCCCAGGCTAGCGGGATGAGTTTCTTCGAAAAATGTTTTTTTTTTTTTTCAAAAAAAAATTTCTTGGAAAAATTATTTTTTAAGAAGTTAAAATTTTTTTTATTTTTAAAGAAAGTTAAAGTTAAAAATATATATTTTTTTAAAATACTTTCTCGTGAAAAAAAGAAATCAACAACTCAAACAAACCCTGGAAAAGGTATTTAACTAACTTAAAGAATTTGATTGTTTTTCTATTGTTTTTGAGAAAACATTTTGAACTTTCTTTTTATCTTTTTGGTGCTCGAAAGGTTTAGGTCATTCTATGCGGTTCTATTAGGCCAATTCTAATAGATGTCTTAGACCATTTTCTACTGACATGTAGAGATAAATGGTTCCAACAGATTCTTTGATTTTATATCTATCACTACATTGATAAATTTTTTTCCCAAATAAAATTTGATCTCCTAGAATCTGTTGATCGCATTTTTATCTCCTAAAATAATATTAAGAAAAATTTAACATAAAAAAGCTATTGATATAAAATTCAAATAGGAATTTTTTAAAATAAAAGTTTGATTAAAGATAAAAAAGATTATTAAAATAAAACTGAAACAGGAACCTCTGTATAAGAAAGTGACACAAAATCTGTTAGATGTAGAGAAGACAAAAAGGGTATTTGTTGGTAGGACGGCGCCGACTTAGTTGTATGAATCGGACACGTAAACAACCTAAAAATATTATTAATTGGGTGGTTTAGTCTCATAATTACCGAATTTCCGGTGCGTTTTAGTTGACCTCTTGTATTATAACATTTTTATTTAAATTTTAATAATTCATTATTGGGTGATGTCGCTGATTCTCTAGCTACGCAATATAAAATTGATCAATTACTTTTGAATGGGCTTAACAATATTTCAAGCAGGTTGTTATCTCATCAATTAAATTACGTTATCTTTGAAAAAGAAAATAGAATGGCGTTTTGGAAAGTCCTCAAGTTGAAGAATTAAACTTTGATTTGTATTTGCTTTTGCCCAAAAAAAAATTGCTAAACATTGGTACATGACGATAGATTCAGACCAAAAAGAAAGGTATGTGACAAAAGATCGGTTTGTAACATTTTCTGAAGGAGTTTTACAACCTGTTTGGGTTTGCTCAAATGTTTATAGGTAAATAGGTTTTTAGATAAAAATGTATTGATAAATTATTATCTTTTTTGGTATATAAGTATTTATAAGTATAGTGTTTGTTAAAATAATTAAAAAGAATCAACTTCAAAAGTTGTACATTTTAAAAATATTTTCAAGGATTAAAATGGTTTTTTTACTTGCTAAAACTTAGTTCTTATAAGCACATAAATTAAGGTAGGGGCGGTGTTGTTTTTTTTTTTTTTTCTTTTTTTTCTCCCTTCCCTTTACTTATAAGCCACTTATATTTGCTTATAAACAAAATTTATCAAATATTTAACTTTTTTTTTTTTATTTATAAGCAAGTTTGACTAGTATATAAGCAAAGCCAAACACCCGGACTACTATATTATGCACCCAAGGATGGTGCACCCCAACAGCAGCAGACACCTCTTCCTGCATGTAAAACACGTGCCCAATACCCCAAAAAAAAAACAAAAAAAAGAGCAATTCAGGCTTCACAAACGTCTGCTAAGAAATCTGACCAAAAAAAAAAAAAAAAG
Organism: Cordia subcordata; assembly: GCA_028554755.1. NCBI lineage: Eukaryota > Viridiplantae > Streptophyta > Magnoliopsida > Boraginales > Cordiaceae > Cordia > Cordia subcordata. Next base: position 14,422,736 of record JAPTOF010000005.1, on the reverse strand, counting down.
TCTGCTAAGAAAGAAAAAATTAAAAAACAAATAGAAGTTTCAATTTTAATATTTTTAATTATTTACAGATATATGTTCAAAGTCTTTATATTATACTTCTACAATTTTATACTATATATTCATAATTTTTATGTGTTCACAATGTGTGTGTGTATATATATATATATATATATATATATATATATATATAAAATATTTCATATTATATTTTCACAATTTTAATACTTTAATTTCAAAATTTTATTGTTCATAATTTTTATATAATATGCTCATAACCTGAATTATTCACCACTTTTATTTTTGTATGTTCAAAACTTTTATGTTATATGTTCATAATTGACAACTTATAAGTTTACAATCTCTTTCCAGTACATTCATATTTATAAACAACACGTTCACAATTTTGTTCAAAATATTCACAATTATAAACGTTATATTCACAATTTTGTTCACACCTAAGAAACCACCTCCACCCTCTTCCATTCTCTTCTACGAAGCAAAATGAAAAAGAGAGAGAGAGAACAAAAGACAAAATAATTCTAGCCACTTACTCCACAACCACCACCACTTCAATTACAACCACAACCACAACCACCTTTACCACTCCCATAAATCATAAATAATTAAATTAGTTAAATTAACTAAAATAATTCAATGATTAATTTTTTATCTTTTGCAAACCAAAATAAAAAAAAAAACAAAAAACAAACTAATTGCAACCATTGACTCCATAACCATAACACTATTGCTGTCGCCGCCGCCACCACTACGCAAACATAGCACGAAGTGGTTTAGCCTTCATTCATCTGTTTTATCACCTCCACACATCAATCCTCACCCTATTACGTCATATCACGATCAAATTCTTGAAAAACCAGGGAAAAAAATCATCATACGAACCAGATCTTATGGATATTATATAAAAAAAACTGCAACATTTTCTTCTACCTCGGCAGCTCTGCCGCCTGCCACCTCTGTTGATTGCCACCTTTGAGATATAAAATTTGCGTAAACATCCTTAATGGTTGTGATGAAATGAGGGTAAATTTTATCACAAATTGTTATGGTTGTAATACTTTTCTTGGTTTGGGATATCCTTTCAAAATTAATCCCAAACACCCTTAGCAGTTGTGATGAAATAAAGGTTAATTTTATCACAAATTGTTATGGTTGTAATACTTTTTGGGCTATATTGTTTTAAAATTAATTTTAATGTTTCACAAATATAATCAAATCAGTCTCTATTATTTTAAAGATTCATATTATTTTTCATTGTTTCACAAAACTAGTCAAATTAGTTTTTATTATTTGCAAAACATTCATATTATTAGTTCTAAATATTTTACGAATTTATTCAAATCAATTTTTATTTGTAAAATATTGAGAATTAATATCTTCCGAACAATATTTTTATGAAACAATGATGAGGACTAATAAGGGTATTTTAAAACAATGAGACTAGTTTGACTCTATTTATGAAATATTATGAACTAATTTAAATATTTTTTGTAAAATATTAAGAAGTAATTTGAATATTTTAAATCAGATAAATATTTAAAAATACTTTTAAAGAAATTAAAAAAATTTAAAGAAATTTAAATTGAAAAAATTTAAAACTTTAAAAAATTAAAAAAATAAAATTTAATAAGTTCAAGATACGTTAAGTGGTTCAAACTAGCTCCCAGGAATGATGACTTGGGCTGAATCTTGTGGAGATTGAGGGTTGGGTTGGAGTGGAGGGTTTGTAAAAAAAAAAATTAAATATTTTAAAATAACAGAAATGAAATCAAAAGAATATAATAACAATAAAGACTATTTATGTAATTGACCCATAAAATATTGTGAATAATTTATAATCGTTAAATATTAGTTGTAGCATGTCAAACCTTCAGGCGAAAATATACTTTTGTGATTCCCTAACTACTTCGTTTATCAATTGATTTTGGCAAGGTAGTTGATTAGCTTTACAGCGTTTTGCTGACCCAAGAAAATTCTACATCTTACGAATTTAAAAGCTTCTAAACATGGTGCTGTGCATATCATTTTCATCTCACAACAATGTCTTGCGAGAGGTCAATAATGATGAATCGATAATGCATTTTTTTTTCAGGTATTCAAATTATTAAATATAAAATATTAAATAAGTGTATTATTACTTTATCACAATAATTTAGGGCTTGTTCAGAATGATTTTTTTTTCATTAAAAAACTTTTGAAAAAAGTACATTATTTTTTATAATAAGTATTTTGTAACTTTCAAAAAAAGTTTAAATTATGGAAAAAAAAGCTCAGATTCAGTTTTTTCAAAAATTAATATTTTAATTTCTTCAAAAAGGCACTTCTTTTAGGATTTTTAAAACAAAAAACACTTCTTCTAATAGTTATAAAGAAGCACTATAAAAATGCCAATCCAAAAGAGACCCTACTAATGGTTTAAGATTATGAACGAATAAACGTCCCATTTTTTATTATATATCGAGATAACGTTATAAAGTTGGAAGACATATCACGTCGCAATTCTTTACTATATAGATTGAGTGAGCATAAACAAATAAAAGAGATCTCCAGAAACAATCTGTCTTCTGGTTCATATAAGCTTGCACATGAGTGTAGGCCAAAAACTGCATAGACATGTCACATGTGCGACCTCTGCCACAAGATATGAACATGTGATGGTGCTATTATACTAGAGCTGATCTTATTTCTTTATTTTTTCTTTTTTTGGATCCAATACTAGGGCTGATAGGGGCATAGAGATTTCGAGTAGTTAGCCTTGCTATGCCCAATCACTAGGATTTTTTCATTCAACTGTTCTCAGAGTAATTAAAAAAAGGAGAAAATTACTATAAGTACATATAATATCATCTTAACAATTTATGAAATTTAAATTAAAAAAGAGTTATTTTTAATTTTTAATAACCACTATTTTTTCCCCCTTCTCTTAGGTGATATGGTTACCACCAACCCTACCTGTGCATAATGGGTCCTCAACTAAGTTTGACCCGAAGAGGGCCCCAAATTGGTTGGGTACCGTTATGGGTCCTAAACAAAGTTCATTACATAAGGTGGTTCTTGTAAGGATTAGGGATCTTGTAAGCCAAAAAGCAACATATTGAGAAGACAATTGGAAAGTAGTCATCTCACAAGTTGAAAATAACCGTCTAGTTAAAAGCCTCAATTGATGTGGTTAAACGGTTAACATTCCAAGCTTGCAATGTAAGAAGTCAAAATGAAATTTTTAATTCAAAAATAGAGGGAACTTTAGGGGATGCATCAAACTTTTAACTTCTTATGATGATAAGGTAGAAGTGGTATTGGAAAATGCTCCTCAAAATGCATCTTATATTTCTTTCTACGTTCAAAAGGAGATTTTGTGTGTGATATCTTGTAAGATATGAATTGCAATTTGTAATGAGATTGAAGATACAAAATTTGCATTATAGTTGATAGGCTCACGATGAATCAAAGAACGAGCAAATAACTATTGTTTTGAGATTTGTAGACAAGGATGTGTAAGTGTGAGAGCCTTTTTTGATTTAGTTCATGCGTGTGATACTACTGTTGGAATATTTCTTTTTAAAGTGGACTACTGTTAATTATTTTTTAGTTTTATAAAATAGGCCAAATATTTGGTTCACAAGTTGGCTTTGTAATCATATTGGATTAAACCTACATCATAATTTTATATGGTTCTTTTGTGTGTAATCATATTGGGTTAAGCCCACCTCATAATTCTATATGGTTCTTTTGTGTGTAGACCCAAGCCATTTATGGGTAAGCTTGTTAGAAAACATTATAAATAAAGTTAGGTCCTCTCTCCCACTCTCAACCTCATTCTCAACCCTGACAGTTTGTTTCCAATAGACATCTGTTAATCTTGAGCAGGAAGATCCTAACCTAAATTGGTTAACAGTTTTCTTCAGCAGCAATTCATCAATAATAATGGCTCAAACAGGTAAGTGCTTCTGTTATCAATTATGTCTTTTAACTTTATACTATAAATTCATGTATACGATCTATATATTGTGCTTACATGTGGTATCAGATGCTTTTGCTCGACATAATTTGAGTTAAAAAAATTGAGATCAAGGATATGATGGAGCAAGTAATATGCATAGGTAATGGTGTAGACTACAAGCTTTACTTTTGAGTGAATGCCTATATGCATATTACATTCATTGTTTTGCTCATCCACTTCAATTAGCATTGGTTTCAGCCTTTAGAAAGATAATTCCAGTGCATCAATTCTTTTCTAAATTGATACTTGTTACCAATGTTGTTACTTCTTCTTCAAAGAAGTGTGATCAATTACAAGTTGCTCATGCTACTCAACTTGAGGATTTGATTGCTAATGATCAACTTGAAATAGGTAATAGATTAAATCAAGTTGGCACTGATAAAAGGGTTGTTGATACTCGATGGAATTTTCACTTAAAGCTTTGTTAGGAGCTTATTGGTTACATATGAAGAAATGTTCAGATTTAAAAGTTATAATTTCCTAAGGGACTACTTATAGCCAAAAGAGAGATGTAGATTATGCTTATAATGCTATCACTTTGAATGTGTTTTTATAATGCATCTTGTAAATGACATATTTGAGACTATAGATGACCTATGTCGAGCCTTACAATACAAGTCTCAAGATATATTAAATGCGATAAATTTAGTATAATCGACAAAAGTGTTATTTAGAAAATGAGAGAAAGCAAATGGGGTCGTCTCCTTGACATTCCAAGGGATGAGTTTAGGTTATTTAAAGTTGATGATGTTTGCAATCTTGCAAGTAAGTTTTATCTAGAAGACTTTATAGCAAAAGAAAGATTACATTTGAGATAACTAAAACATCTTGAACTTGAAATTTATCATCACTCTGAAATGTGAAAGATGTCAACTATCTTGGAATTATGTTAATACTTGGAGAAGTTGGGTAAGTCAAGCATTTATCCTCTTATTGATATGTTGAACAGACTCATGCCAACTCTTTAGGTTTCAACTGCTACTACTTTGTGTGTTCAACCATGAGTATTATCAAGACTAGGCATCATAATAAGATGGTAGATGATTTTCTTACAAATTCCTTTATTATACATAATGAGAAAGAAATAATTGAGAACTTTGACACTGATACAATAAGTTATGATTTTTATTCTATGAAAGAGTGACTAGTGCAATTGAAGATGCCAAGGTTGTGATGTAAAAATATACAATACATAATTTGTCAATAGATGATCAACTTAAGATGTCAAAGAGTGATGCATAGACATACAATTTATAATTTTTTGGGATTGACCAATAGATGAAAAATAGTTATTTTTTTGTATGTAATTAAATATCTTTGAAGAATAGAAGTCGTTTTCGGTACTTTTGATGCATCATTCATATATTCTAGTCTCATGATTAATGAGAACAATATAATGAAACGTGTGTAATTAAAAATTTTGTTCATCGATATTTTAAATTAAAAATTTATTAAGATTTCAACCGCCTATCTTAATTTCCTATCTCCATCACTAATCATCTGACCAATATTTCCTTTTGATATTAACGAAGGACTTCAAACCAAATACATACACGAGAATTGACGTAGGGTTTGGACTTTTGGCCCTAATCACAGGCTTAGTGAGAGTACTCGTGTCAAAAAAGAGAACGCAAAAGACCAGGACAACAGGAATTAGGGCAATGTGGAAAATGATAAATTTTTTCCGCCTCACTTGAAATAACATAAAAAGAATATATATATATATATATATATATATATATATATATATTTTTTTTATTGTAAGACCAGATGTAGGCGTGCAACCACTATACGTTAACTGTCCCAGGAAACATACTGCACACATTTGTAATAGGCTTTCCTTAAAATTCTCTAAGTCCTGACGAGGCCTTTCTTTTTTTTCCCCTTTTTGGATTTTGGAGGAACAAAAGCGGATATATAATATTTACACTTATTAATATTAATATAAGAACTTCTCGCACTTAAAACGAGAAACGTACTAACTTGTGTTTTCGTGCTAATGGAGTTGGCTTTGGGTATCATCAAAATTCGGGTTCGCAGAGGCATCAACCTTGTTGCCCGTGACGTTAAGACCAGCGATCCTTATGTTGTCGTCAGCAATGGTCAACAGGTCTGTTGGCTGTTCGATCCTATCTTCATGCCCAGACATGCATATACTTGAATTATGTTTTTTTTTTTTTTTTTTTAGGTAAGAGGGATTAGCGTACTGTAGTTCCATCAGGTCACAATTTTTTCACGCTTTCCCGCTGTGTTATGAGCATGCAGCAACTAACCACTTTAACTAATTAAATCTTTTATTTATCGAGTTAAGCTCTTAAATAGAGAGTCTTTAATTGTCTTTTTCAATGTAGCTTTCGGGCGAAAGATAGAGGCGTAATAATGTCCGTCCCACGAAACTGTTAGCTTACATTTTGTCCTTGACATTATTGTCTGGAAAATATGGTTTCATGTTCATTATTTTTGTCTGTTTGTTTCGCGATTTCTCCTTGATGAATAAGTGCTAAAGAAATGATAAGCTTTTATTGGAGAATCCAATTGTCGCAATATTGGATAAATAAAGATTTCTATAGTCTAATACATTATTTAATCTAATATTAGTTGATTTTAGAATAGAACCTCTTACTTGTCATTGTACTATAACGTTAAGTCTCGATCAAATGTTATCCATCCATGTTAATTTAACCTATTCTTGCTACATTGACTCATCGTGCACAGTTAATTTGAGATATTCTTGTTTTAGGCATCGAGCTTTCACAATCTAACTGTTGTTCTTTGGTATGTCATTAAACACCATTTGCGTCATTAAGTATTAATTTATTTTAAGACAAAATTATTACCTTAGATTTTATTGTTGCATTAACATATAATATATTAAATCAAACCCCTCTTAACTCCTCTGGATATTAATTCTGATGTGATAGTACAAAAGATTCATGTTCAGTTTAACAGGAACAAGACTCTGGTTTGTTAGTTTGATCCAACTCTCTGAAATGATTTAATTATTCTTTTTTTCATAAATACCCTCATTTTTCTAGTCCCTTGCAAAAATACCTTTGTTCTAAAGTGTTTTCAAAAATACCCTTTTTGGAATTTGAAAACCCTAAGTTGCTTTATTAAACTCCATTTCCGAGAATGAATCTCTGAATTTGGACTTGCTGGAATTACTTTATCAACCCGAAGTTGCTTCATCAAACTCTATTTCGGAGAATAAATCTCCGTTTTGGGGAATAAATCTCCAAAAAGGATATTTTCAAAGGTTTTCTTAAATGAGTTTAAGAAAAGGAGGGTATTTATGAAAAAAAAAACCTTATGAGTCGAATTTTTTTGCTGAATGTCGTGGATGCCAAACTCGACATTGATTCTCACACTTGTCTATGCAGAAAGTAAAGACTCGTGTTGTAAAAAGAAGCTGCAACCCTGAGTGGGATGAGGAGCTCACTCTTTATGTGACGAATCCTTACATTCCACTAAAAGTGGTGAGTTTGGTTCCCTTTGTAATCGATACCATTGATCTTTTTTCTTCTAAGCTTATACTCGATGTTGATAAATTTCTTTTTACAATTCTTAATTTAGTATTACGTAAGGATAATATATATGTTTAGTGAAGAATTAAGTAATATTGTTTTTCCTGATTTTTGTTCTCTAGTTAATGATACAGATAGGCTAATATGCCTTCACTAGTTTTGCTAAAGCATATAAATTTTAGCACAAACTGCAGTTTGCCAATCTGTGTTTCATTAAAGTTGTATAAAATCCCCTATCTATAAAGAATGTCACCATATCTTTTATATTATAAAAAATGTGCACAATCATCTTTTCAAAAAATTTAGAGTTTTGGTATAACAATCTTTATAACATTGGGCGATATGAGTGAGTTTTGAAGCATAGGGGTTTTATACAATTTTAACAAAATATGGGTAGTAAAATGCATTTTTATCCTAAAATATATCATAGAAATTGGCCAAAATCTTTTACTCAGGCCCAACCTATAAAGTGACGGATCCTAGCTTGATTTTGGCATAGGACTGCTTTCAAATAAAATTGTGTAACATGTTGATAAGATACAAAACCTTCTTGAGATCTGATGAGCATGTTGTTCCTTTCCTTGTAATTATTCTTAATCTCTTTGTTCAATGACTTAATTTGTTATTAAGCACGTCGACTGGTAACCTTTCTCGTCTATCTTTTGAGCAATCAAGTTAGACATCTAATTTCAAGCGGTGTGATCTCACGTGCAGGTGGAGCTCTCACCCTGATAAAGTAATGCTAATATGTACTTATTGATAAAGAAATGCTAATATGTACTTACTAAATTAGGTTTTGCATTATGCAGAATGTGTATGACAAGGACACCTTTTCCGACGACGACAAAATGGGAGACACAGAAATCGATGTAAAACCCTTGTTAGAGTGTTTTAGGATGGGCCTGCAAGGTCTACCAAATGGGACTAAAGTTGATAGAGTCCAGCCCAGCAGATACAATTGCCTTTCTGATGAGAGCCCAATCATCTGGAATAATGGCAAAATGACCCAAGACATGGTCCTCAGGCTTAGAAATGTGGAAACTGGTGAACTAGTGATTCAAATCGAATTGTTTGATCTTCCAGGCAGTAGAAGCCTTTCTGGTTGAGCTACGCATCATATGCTTCTTCTTCTTTTTTTTTTTTGTTTTTGTTTTTTGTAGGATGTGAAATGAACAAGAAACTGAGGAGGGAGAAAAATAGGAGTTACGAGCTTGAAATTAAATTCTAAAAGTTTGATATCAATAAAGTCATTAAAATCGTGGGTAAATGTAAATAATAAGTAACATAATGATTTTTAAACTCTATTTTAGATCCAAATATTGTATTTGATTTAAGTGTTTGTGTAACACACTCTTGTTCTAGACCTAAAATTTTCTGTTCTATCCATTTCTATATTTATTCATTTAATTTAAACGTAAGAGTCGACAATGTGTTATGGATGTCTTTCAGAACTTGCTGTTTATTTGAAGAATAGAAAGAAGGGGCAATGGTTACACTTTGTCCACGCAAAATTCACTTACTGCAGGTTGGCTAACTTTCTGTAAATGCTTAGCCATAAATGAAACTTTGCTTGTAAGCCTTTCAGCAAAATTAGCTATTAGAAGTTCCGTATGACTTCTAATATTGCTATCTATTTAATATTTTATAATGTCAAATTATTATCGAACCCATACGATTTAATAGTATCAAATTAATATTGAAACACATGCATCACAAGGCACACAAAGAGTATGTGTGTGTATATATATCTTTTAAGTTACACTTGTTGATCTTTAATGTCTTAAAAATTCAAAGAATTAATTCTATAGTTATTGACTAGCTCTTTCTAAACCAAAACCACTCTATGAAAGCAATAAAATTTTGTTGTACATATCATATATTCTTGGTGTAACTACAATTGTCTTTATGTATTATAATTACAATGTAAATGTTGTAAAGTGATAAAGTGATTATTTAGAAAATATCAATGAAGAAATACTTTTTTCTTGAAACTCTTTCACTTTATGGAAGTAGTTTTTAAGTATACATCTCAAAGATATGAACTGATTATCCCCTAGTTGCACTTGAGTTGGACTCTTCCAGTGTCACGAGATTCATGACAAGCCTACAATTGTGTAGATCCAAATCTGAAGGTGTATGGACTGGGGCCTCACTTGTCTGCCCAAGAACTACCCGTTCGGCCCAACAGTTTAGGCCACTACCTAGGTCCATGGTGATTTCGGCCTCTACATTTACTATTGTCTAACCACTTGATTTTTCAATTTTTTTAATGGATTTATTCTAATAGATCAAGGCTGATAACACTGAAATTATTTGTTCATAAACAACACACACATTGCATTCTTATTTTCAAGGAAATAGTAGATTTTCGCTCACAAACTTCCCTAGATACTCAATTCATTATAGGAATAGACTTTATTTTATGTCTATTTATGACATACTAGATCTGTTACTAACAGTGACAATCTCACATAGAATAGAAAAAGATTCACTATCTCTGCTTGAGATAGTTTATGACAATTTTGGTATGGTGAGAACCTATTAGTTAGCATCTAGAATTGGTGTTACACGGCATTGGTGAGTCTCGATATCTTTGGTGAGCTCAAGAATCAAGTCCATCAAAGGGTCTGGATCTGGTATGCTTTCATTCAACTTCTCATACTCGAAAGTCCATGTCACCAAGTCGTTTGGACCATATTTGTCAATTTGAATGGTTAGGGAAAGAGTCTTGTACCACTCTGTGAAGTCTCCTTCAATCACCTCGACCATGATTAATCTCTTTTCATCGTCCACAACTGTAATACACTCTTTAGTAACCTTCTTTTTCCCATCTGAAGTTCAACCAAGTTTGTGAGAAAAATAGTGTGATACGTTTACAAAACAAATCATAGAGAACTTTCTACTTACTACGCTTCGAAATGATAACCAAAACATAATATTGAACAATCATTTAGGCCTTTACAGTGTTAAGGATCACGCAATTCCATTTTAAAACTAATTTCAGTACTAGTTGGTGTAGCATAGCATCTTTGATGGTGGACTTATAATTTGTTCAACTTGGGATAAGAACTATGTTGCTCGGACATAGATACAAATCTGAACTTGGACATAAAAATTGTCAAAATATAGGATTCTGGATCTTAGTCAAATATACGGTATTGTAAAGTTATTAAAATCACTTATAAACATTTCAAAATAAGAAATATGAAGTAACTATATATATTATATATGTGATTATATGAAAAAAAATATAAAACCTCAAAACTGTCTTGCAATTAAATGGATTCTTTGATATATTATAAGAATCAACCTTACAATCTAACAATTTTATGACTTTGCAATCTTTCATTTTTTTTAATTTAAAGTGTCAAAGTGTCATGCCTGGTTTCACATCCCATATTATGTCCTACGGCACAAACCCCTATCCCGCAATTGAAGAGTCAAAACAACAAAAGATAAGAATATATTGTAACAACAAACGACGAGACGTTTATTACCAGGGCCGATGTAGTTCCAGCAGATAACGGAACCTACGGATCCCCATTCGCCATGATGGAGATCACAACTTCGTACTCTGTTAGGGCTCGTTTTGGAACCTTGGTGGGGCCCGTACTCAAGGACCTCGTAAACCACATCACCACCGGACTTCAGCTCAATTTGTTTAACCAACTTACCACACAGACCCATCTCTTTTTTCACTAGCACCAAAGAAATAAAATGTCTGGACAAATTGAATGTGAAATATCAGAGGCAAGCAAGCATGGAAATATACTCAGACTCTCACATCTTTATATAGTTGTTTGCAAGGAATTTGTTTAGTATCGTGGTCCTAATTAGTTTGTCTTGAATTTTATTGTAATTTTAATGTATGGATAATAAAATAATATTTTAATGAGCAAGGAATAATTTTAATTGGGACAAAAAGTAAACAATTTTTTTTTTTGGAGTTCGCATAGTATTATATTATGACTACACTTAATAAAAGGGATTAAATTGTAATCTATGTCTTATTGTTGAAACAAAATGTAGGAATTCTACATGTATTAGCTAGATAGCGATAGTGTTATTCCTTAAATATGGGTTGATTGATAATTAAATAGTTTTTTTTAGAGTTACCACCTCATCTAAAAGTTTAAGCTTGTAGAGAAGATACTGCACATAGATAATTTAATATTTTTTTAAATAGGTGACGGTAAGGATTAAACTTGTGCCATTTGACTTCCAGACTCTGATACCATCATGAGATTACCACCTCATCTAAAAGCTTAAGCTTGTAGAGAGGATACTAGTTTATTTATTTATTGCAGTTAATATTTTTAATAATCTGATCTAATCATCTATCATTTTCTCGGTTAATGAAGTGTTTTCATAATTTGAAACACAGGTTTACAACCATCGACATTGAAGAAATAATCATATTAATCGTACTAAATTAGGTAAAAACCAAAGCTTTTAATGAGACTCAGCCCAGGCTATCATATAAAGAAGAGAACAATGCCGTTAATCTTAAGGGGATAATTTCGCGGAATTAAAAAGCTGCATACAGTGAGGCAAGAACTTTTTCATCTAAAAGGAACAATCAGAAGTGTATAAGAAAAGCTATATAACAAGTTGTTCTGTTTAGAATCTTCTTTTATTTCCTAATAATTGTTCATATTCCGTAAATTATTATGTGGGTAACATTCCACGAACAGCTATTTTGACGGGCAGAATTTTTTGGCCAGGCATCATGATGGGCAAAAAGTTGTTTTCATTTAGAATCCTCTTTTGTTTCCTTTTCTGGAATAATCTTTTATGAGTGGACTATCCATGTATGTTCTAAGACAGACCGGGAAAAAAAAAAGAAGAAGAAAAAAAAAGAAGAAAGAAAAAAGAAAAGAAGAAAAAAATGAAAAGGTTCTTGAAGACATCAAATTTCGATGTCTTCTTGGTTGTATGCTTGAAGCTATTGCAGACTGACACCAACGAATCTCAATTCTCACGCATCATATTTCTTCAATTATGTACTTATTATCCTTAAATGCTATATAAGGTAATATTGCGGAAGTATTATCATTTTATATATTAATATTGATTAATATATTAATATTAGTATTAATTAATATGTGTAGTATGTCAAAACTATTAAAATGTGACCAAATAATAAAACATAGTCCCAAATCAAAATTACTTAAACTTAATTTTACTAAATAATAACATACAGATATTTAGTTCAAGGTCAAATTAGTCAATCAATTAATTTAAATATAATTTGAAAACCACACAACTTTGATTTGGTTAGGCTTAATTTATTTTTTTTGTTTTGTATTTTTGGAAATATTAACTCATTGTAAAAAAGTTATACATTGGCTAGGGACCAAAAAGATTGGATTCAATTTGATGTGTGGGGGCATGTGTGTATATATAATTTAAATTAAGCATATAATTTGTGCATAACATGAATTTTGTACAATTATTTTTTTTTTGTGTGTTGAAAAGCAAACTAACTGCAAAAAATAATCATGAAGTAAGTTAGAAATAAATTTCATTCAATTTGAAATGTATATATTAGGAGAACGATATTCTAAAGTGAACTTAATTTTTTCTCTTATATTTTTGTTTAATATGAATATTGCACAATAAGATATTTTTTTCATCCTTTTCTTCATATATGAAATTCAATTTGTTGTGATTTTCTATTTGGTAGTAGGCTCAATTGTTGAATTATTTTAATAAGTTATTTTCTTGCTATTATTATCTTTTGTCTTAAAAAAAAAGAAGATAACAATGCCCTTAAAGCCTTGTTTGATAAAGTTTGAAGTCATGGAAGAATAGGAGTAAAATTAAAAGGTCGTAGGGGAGTTTGAGATTTAGGGTATAACCCATTGGAGGAAATGTCATTTTCCCAATTTTTTTACGATGAGTGGTACTAAAAAAAAATGGAAAAGAAAGACAAAATCCTCAAAAAATAATAATCTGGGACACGTGATTGTAAACCATTCCACCTACTATTATTTTGGAAGTGAAGATTTGGAGAGAAGTGTAAGAAAATTTCACTTATAATCCTAATATTCCTTTTAGCAAGCCGATTTTGCTTGAGAATATATGGGAAAGAAATTCTATAAATAATGCCAAAGGGTTGTAAAGTTTCTTTTAAGATGACTATAAAATAACTCAAGCATTCTATCACATTGAAATTGCTATCTTTGTGCCACAGAAGTTTCCAAAAGATGACTTAGAATTAAGAAAAGGAAGCTTATGGCTACAACCTATCATGCACGTACGGTGTACAAACTTTACCTAAAGATCCAAAATTAGAAAATTGGAAGCTTCTAGATTAAGGTCTTGGATGGATGGCCTAGCCGCTAGTGCCAAAGTAGAGTAGGAGCAGATGTGGTGATGAATATAAGATAACATTGAGAATAGGGAAACAACGATGAAGAAAAATTTGTATAGATTAGACATAATATGGCTCTTGAGGAATGCATCCCAGGCGAAGGTCCTCAACAACACGGTTATTGAGAAAATTCCAAGTAATACAAGTTTGTCTACCGTAAACTTTGACACGGATAATATATTGTGTTATATAAAAAAAATAGACTCTAGTCAAATGCATAGGTAACTTAGTCAAAGTATGCTAGCTGGAGCAAGAAGTTAGTTGCCAAAGGAGTTGGAGTTAGTTATAAACTAGTTAGTTATGTCATGGTCTAATTTCTATAAATAGCTTTGTACTCGTCATTAGATCAAGAATAGAGATCGTTCTGTCTTCGCAGATGTTCATTTTCTCTATCTACTTAATCTATCAAAGAACATGTAAAAAAGAAGCAATCGCCCGTTACTCTATTCACGGATGAGAAGAAGTTGACAAAATAGAAGGCCCTATATTCTGGATTGGCAAAGTGTGCCCATAGCCACCATTAGCTAGTCATGATCCTATTAAGGCGGAATGGACTGAAGCAAAGTTTGATCATATGTCATATAAATACAAGTAATACTTCTGTGTGACTAATACTAGAGTCTTACATGTGTTTGTGAATATATATACAATATCAAATTATAATAGATGACCAAAATTAAGGTTCAAATTATTTAAAAGAAATCCACTCGGCTAAGTACTCTATCAATTCCTAGCATATTATACTTTTTTCCAAATTCATTTTAGCATACTAATTCCTACAAAAATTACAGAGTGTGATATGGCACGGATTTATTCTAAAGCTTACCTCATGAATCATGCATGACTTATTTCCTAGATTGTGTTTTGGGTTTATCCTTTTTAGCTAACTCTTTATAAATCCTCAGCTATAATGGATACCTCATATATAGGGTTTTTCTTTTATTATTGTTGTTGTTGTTGTTGCTCTTAATTTCAAATTTATGTTTTAACCACTGCCATCTCCAAAAACTAATCATGGATCCCTAAACTTGAGATTGGAACTATGAATTTTGAAGTCTGCGTTATGCAATTCTAATTAAGATGATCTCCTACGCATGCAAGTGAGGGCACATATGTCCATGGCAATATTTGGTCTCTACAATTACTATTATTTAAGTAGTTAATATTTTTCATGGATTTATTTTCATAAATCAAGGCTGATACGACTGAAATTATTTGTTTAGAAACAAAACACACATTACATTCTTATCATTGAGGGAGTAGTAGTATTAGACAGACAAACTTCACCAAACACTCATTTTATTATAAGAATAGACTTTATTTTATGTCTATTTATGGCATACCATCAGGTCTACTATTGGTAGTAACAATCACACATGGAAGAGGAAAAACTTCACAATATATCTCTGCTTGAGATAACAATAATTTATGACACTTTAATTTTGACATGTTGAGAATATAATCCATTAATTAGCAACCAACATTGTTGTTGCACAGTGTCGGTGAGTCTCAATATCTTTGGTGACCTCAAGAATGAAGTCCAAGAAAGCTTTTGGATTTGGTATGAATTCATTCAGCATCTCGTACTCGAAAGTCACAGTCACCAAGTAGTTTGCACCATATTTGTCAACTTGAATGGTTGCGGAAAAAGTCTTGTAGAACTTTTTCAGATCTCCTTCAATCACCTTGAACGTGATTGACTTCTTTTCATCATCCATGGCTATAATAATATCTTTAGTGTGTAAGTTTGCAAAACCCCATCCTCATATGGGTTTATTATATTGATTTATATAGCTGATGATTACAAGTCCTAGCTTATGAGGCAACTAGATAACCTTACCTTAAATGGTACATATGTTATAACTAAAAATATTCAAATACAAGAATAATAGGATAATGCTAAGACGGTATTAACATAGTGACCTTCCTTTTCCTATCTAAAGTTCAGGCAAATTATTTAGCAAAATAGTATGGTATGTTTGCAAAACAAACAATTGAGAACTTCGTGCTTACCACTTACTATGTTAGAAACAATAACCAATATAGGATACACAATAATCATTCGAGTCTTTACATGTATATAGAATTATGAGATCCCATCTTTAAATCAACATGGTACTTAATGGAATAGTAGAGCGTCTCAAATGGTGAAGGGAAAAGAACTATGTTACTATGTTGGAAATGATAACCAATATAGAATACACGATAATCAGTCGGGTCTTTATATGTGTTAAGAATTATGAGATCTTATCTTTAAATTAACCTAGTACTTAATGGAATAGCATAGTATCTCAAATGGTGAAAGGAAAAGAACTATGTTGCTTGGATATAGAAAGTGTCAAAATTTAAGGTTGTTAGACTTAGTCAAATAAGTGTTTAACTTAAGCTCGGATATAGGGACACAATAATGTAAAGTTATCAAAATCATATGCTGATGTTTCAAATTGAAAA
This sequence comes from Cordia subcordata, assembly GCA_028554755.1. Lineage (NCBI taxonomy): Eukaryota > Viridiplantae > Streptophyta > Magnoliopsida > Boraginales > Cordiaceae > Cordia > Cordia subcordata. Next base: position 14,406,367 of record JAPTOF010000005.1, on the reverse strand, counting down.
ATATGAAGTAATTGTATATATTCTAGGATAAGAGTTTGAAGCCTCAAAATTGTTTTGCACATAAATGGACCCTTGGATAGGGTATGAGAAGTCTACCTTACAGTCTAATAATTTTGTAATTTTGTAATTTTGTAATTTTTAATTCTTTAATTTAAAATGTCGGTGACATGCCTGTTTTTGAAGGGTCGTGTCTCGTACATAATCCAACGAACATCAATACTTACTCTATCATTGAAAAGTCTAAACAATAATAGGATATAAGTATATTCCGGCACTATTCAAGCCAAAAACTCAGGCGGGGCCTATCATTTTCACAGGGGTGGTCTTCGAACAGTCTAGTTGGAAGGTTTTTGCATAGTAAAAACGAACACAAGAAAAAAGTGAGAGAAGGGAGGAGGATCGGAGGACATTTATGGTGTAACACAAAACGGAGCTAGCTAGCTTTATCGTGGTTATAGGTCCAGCAGATAACGGAGCCTACGGATCGCCATTGGCTTTGAAGGAGATCACAACTTTGTATTTTGTTAGGACTCGTTTTGGAAAATCGGTGTGGCGTGTGCCTATACACCTCCTACACCACATCATTCCCATACTTCAGCTCAATTTGTTTAACCAACTTACCACGGAGACCCATCTCCTCCAATTTTACTAGCACCAAAGAAATAAATGTGAAATATCAGAGGCAAACAAGCATGGAAATATACTTCGCATCGAGCATCTTTTCCTACTTAATTTGTGTTGAATGTTATTACAATTTTAATTATGTGGGTGGTAAAATAATGTTTTTATAAGCCAAGAAAAAATTTAATCGGAAAAAGTAAACAACTTTTCCTTTTGTTGAGCTAGTTTTGATAATATTATATTGCCACTATTCTTAATGAAAGAGATTTACAAACCAAAACGAGTAAATAGACCAACTAAATTGTAATTTATGTCCTATTCTTAGAATGAAAATGAAAGAGTTCTACATGTGTTAGCTAGATGGACGGTGGTGATATTCCTTGAACATGGATTGATGACGATTGAAAAGTTTTAATAATTCGGTCTTATTGTCTATCCTTTTCTCAAATAGTTTTATAACCATCAACATAATAGAAATAGTTATATTACTCGTACTAAATTAGGTAAAAAATTTAGCTTCTAATAAGACTCAACTCAGGCGCCTATCATATTTTTAGAAGAGATAATGTATTATGTATTTTCTCAAGAGTTTTTTTTGAGTAATTGTTCATTTTGTTGTTCAACAAAGAGTTCTAATATGGCTGTATTAATCTTGAAAGATACTTGTAATTTTTTGTGGTTTAGATTGTTCTTCTATAATTTTCTCAATTGTTTCTTCTACCCCTTGTGAACGGTTCTCTAATTGTTTTCAAACTAAGGTTTGTAAAGTTATTTTGGAGAGATATGGTTGAAAAATTAGGACTTCAATTTTATCTAGAAAAGTTGGTTTGCAGAAATGTGACCTTTTCCGGTTTGGAAGAAAATCTTTTTAGGAGGAAGATGTTTAGATTCTAAAATCACCGTGATTGATTTCCATTTGGAAGATTGGGTTTTGTTCCATTTTCGACTTTTTTTCTGAAGAACTTATATATTCATGTTGTTTTTATGACAGAACCAAGTGAAAAAGGAAATGTTCATCTTTAGAATTTTCATTGTTGAAATCTATTCTTATTTGTAATTATTTATTTTTTCTTCATTGAAGAGCTCAAATAATTTTTTTCAATTCGTTTCTCTATTATATTCTCATTTATATTCTTTTCTAAGAGTTCCCATATCAGTCTCAAAGTTCTCACTAATTACATTACAACCTATTTTTGACTATATAATTGGTCATATTTTATAAATTATTATGTGGACACCATTTGATTATCAATATAATTGCTTGTTTTCTTTGAAAAAAAAAATTCCACCAACAGCTATTTTGTTGGGAAAAAAGTTGTCTTCATTTAGAATCCTCTTTTCTTTCTTTTTCTGGAATCATCTTTTATGAGTGGACTATCCATATATTTCTCGAGACACCAAAATGGATTAAAAAAATATGTTCTTGAAGGCATCAAATTTCGATGTGACCTGGTTGTATTCTTGAAGCCCGCTGCCAAAGAAGCTATTGCAGACTGGATCCGGAACCTCTCATATGAGAAAAGTTCTGATATGAGAAAATTCTAATTCATTGCAAACTAACACAATGAGTCTCACTTATCATATTTCTTCAGTTATTTATTTATTATTCATAAATGCTATATAAGGTAATATTGGAAATGTTTGTTTTATATATTAACTAAGGTGATATCCGTGTGATGATGCACAGTATAAATACGTAGATAAATGTATTTTTTGTAATTTTTTCCTTTTATTTCATTCATTAAAATATTTGCTAGCTATTATATAATAATTCAAATATGACTGTCAGAATAATGATATAAAAAACATTAGTTTTCCTTTATAGTACTTATTTTACCATTGTTTACATTCAAATTGAACCTCTGAATGATTTACATTTTACTTTCAATTCATCATTACATGATTTACATTCAAATTGAATTTGTGCGTAGATTGAGAAGCTTACGCCAGAAACGCTCAACGTAATTTTGTCGAAGCTTGATGAAAAAGCTTGAGTCGAGTCTATACTGTCGCTGTGTCGAGAACTTTTCTGACAAATCGTTTCTTCGACGATTTGGTGTGCTTCAACTTTGCTATTTTTGTTATTTTCGATCAATACTTTGCTTTGTGCTTATTACTGTCATTTTGCTATTTTTGTCTCTTAATTACGTTGTTGTTTATATTACATTTTACAATCTAATGTTTAATTTTTGTTATTCTCGATTAATAATTTGCTATTTTTGTGCTTATTACCGTTATTTTGTTATTTTTGTGCTGTTGCTATTTTTGTCTCTTAATTATGTTGTAGTTAAGATTAAATTTTACAATCTGATGTTTAAATTTTTCTTTTCTTTTTTTTTTTTAAATTACCGTTATGTTGCGTTCATTTCCATTTTTATTTTGGCTTTGAATGTAAACATCCTTTAGGCGTTAGATTAAGCGCGGTGAAAAAGCGCTTCGGTCCAAGCATCCCTTAGGCATTAGATTAGCTGAAAAATAAATTTTATATTGAGTTTAACTTTTTTCTTTTTAAAAAATAATCTCGTATTAAAAGTTTGGTACAATAAATTATCGAAAGTGTGTGTTAGGCGAAATTAGGAGTAGAACTAATCGTCACGTGCCATATAGGGACACACGAAGAGCAGCTGGAAAAAGAGGAAACAACACGCACACACATAGACGACGAAAGGTCAAGGCACCCATGACATGACCAACCAATAGTAAGAGGCGGCTTTGGATTAAGGAAAGGCCTCAGTCACAGATTGGACTGCTTGAATATTGTGGAAAGTGTAGCGAGTGAAACCAGCCACCTTAAAGCACATACGCCCATTCTCTTGACGTCCTTTGCCGTTGGTGGTGTGTGCCATCATCACCATGTCCAGCATTAATCCCACATCTTCAAACTTCTTGTTATTGCTGCTGCTCTTTTCTTCACCATCTCCTGATGAGACCTCATCGTCTTGTATGACGGCCTCAGCCATGATCACTTCACCGGTGTCTTATGGGATAATATTGAGTTACTACCTTATCTATAAGCTGAAGCTTATAGAGAGGATATTGATTTATTTATTTATTATGTTAACACGCTTATCGTTGTTGTCATCATCTTGTATGATGGCCTCAGCTATGATCACTTTACCGGTGTCTTGCGGAATGATATTGAGTTATCACATCATCTAAAAACTTAAGTTTTTAAAGAGAATATGGGTTTATTTATTTATTATGTTAACAAGCTTATTGTCGTCGTTGTCGTCGTGTATGACGGCAGTGTCTTGTTGGATGGTATTAAGTTACCACCTCATCTAAAAACTTAAGATGTTAGAGGGGAAATTAGTTTATTTATTGGTTTATTTATCTATTATATTAACACGCTTATCATTGTCGTCATTGTCATGTATGAAGACCTCGTCTGTGATCACTTTACCGGTGTCTTGTGGGATGGTATTCAATTACCACCTCATCTAAAAACTTAAAATTATAGAGAAGATATTGGTTTATTTATTTATTATGTTAATATGTCCTCTTACGTGCGGCGTAATTTGTTTAAATCTTGCACGTGGACAATTTAATAATTTTAAATGGGTAACGGTAAGGATCAAACCTGTATCATTTTGCTCCCAGTCTCTGATGTTATATTGAGTTACTACCTCATTTAAAAAATTAAACTTATACAGAAAATATTGATTTATTTCTTTATAATTATATTAACAGATGGCTTCTCTACAGTTTTCCAAGATACGGATGCACTCCTAATCTCCCCAGTCATGTAATATCCACTGCATGCATGCATGTCATCATTGACAATTATATGAATAATTTAGTTAAAGCCAAAAAAAAAAGAAAGATACATGAAATTAAGAGAAGTTACGTTCCAAACATTAGAAGCTGCATGAGCCTTTGGAACAGTGTGAAACCTGTCGCCTCCAATATGCTCCACCCTGTCACGAGGTGGAGCAGCGGACACGAGGAAGATCAAAGTTGATGCCCTCTGAAATGAGTTTTTTCTCCATAAATACCCTCGTTTTTTTAACTTTTAGAAATACCCTTCTTCGAAAGTGTTTTCAAAAATGCTTTTTTTTGGGGGTTTGAAAATTAACCCAAGTTGCTTTATCAAACTCCATTTCCAAGAATGAATCTCTAAATTTGGACTTTGCTGGAATTGTTCTATCAACTCAAAGTTGCTTTGTCAAATTCCGTTTCGGAGAATAAATCTCCGTTTTGAAGAATAAATCTCCGAAAAAAGGTATTTTTGAAAAAAACTTTGAAAACAAAGATATTTTTAAATGAGTTTAAGAAAACGAGGGTATTTATGAAAAAAAATCCTTACGAGTCGTATTTTTTCTGCTGAATGTGGTGGATGCCAAACTCGACATTGATTCTTACACTTGTCTCTGCCGAAAGTAAAGACTCGTGTTGTAAAAAGAAGCTGCAACCCTGTGTGGGATGAGGAGCTCACTCTTTATGCGACGATTCCTTATATTCCACTAAGGGTTCGTTTGGATTAGCTTTTTTTAAAAGCGCTTTTTTAATAATTTTTGAAAAATAACTTTTTTTGAAAAGTTAAAAATTCTAACTTCTAAAAAAAATTATATTTGAGCTTTTTTCAGAGTTTCAGCTTTTTTAGAAACCAAATTAAGTGGTTATTGTAAAAGTAATATAACTTTTTAAGGGAAAAAAAAGTGTTTTTTTCTGAAAAAAAAAAGTGTTTTTTTCTGGAAAAAAAAAAATCAATCCAAACAGGCCCTAAAAGTTGCGAGTTTCCCTTTGTAATCGATAGCATTAGCTTTTTCCTACTCTGCTTATACTCGATGTTGATAAATTTCTTTTTACCATCCTTAATTTACTATTTAGTCAACATAACGATAATATATATGTTTAGTGAAGAATTAACTAATATTGTTTTTCCTGATTTTTGTTCTCTATTTAATGATACAGATTGGTTAATATGCCTTCACTAGTTCTGCTAAAGCATATAAATTTTAGCACAAACTGCATTTTGTCTATCTGTGTTGTGTCAAAGTTGTACAAAATCCCCCATCTATAAAGAATGCCACCAATACCTTTTATATTATAAAAAATATGCACAATCATCTTTTCAAAAAATTGAGAATTTTGGTGTAACAATCTTTATAACACAGAGCGATATGAGTGAGTTTTGAAGTATAAGAATAACAAATTTTAACAAAATACGAGTAGTAAAACGCATTTTATCCTAAAATTTATTATATACATTGGCCAAAGTCTGATTTTTAGTGCTCCGCAAAAAAAAAAAAAATCTGATTTTTACTGAGGCCCAACCTGTTAAATGATCCATCCGAGCTTCATTTTGGCATCAGGACTCCTTTCAAATAAAATTGTGCAGCATGTTGATCAGATACGAAAATCTTCTGAGATCTGATGAGCATTTTGTTTCTTTCCTTGTAATTCTTAATCACTTTGTTGAATGACTTAATTTGTTATTAAGCACGTCAACTGATAATCTTCATCGCTATCTTTTGAGCAATCAAGTCAGGCATCTAACTTTCAAGCGGTGTGATTTCGGGTGCACGTGGAACTCACACCCCGCTAGTTTTGCACGGTGCAGACAGTGTATGACAAGGACACCTTTTCCAATGACGACAGAATGGGAGACGCAGAAACCGACGTAAAACCTTTGCTAGTGTTTAAGGATGGGCCTGGAAGGTCTACCAAATGGGACTAAAGTTGATAGAGTCCAGCCCAGTAGATACAATTGCCTTTCTGATGAGAGCCCAATCATCTGGAATAATGGCAAAATGACCCAAGACATGGTCCTCTAGCTTAGAAATGTGGAAACTGGTGAATTGGTGATTCAAGTCGAATTGTTTGATCTTCCAGGCAGTAGAAGCCTTTCTGGTTGAGCTATGCTTCATATGCTTTTTCTTTTTTCTTTTTTTTTTTTTGTAGAATCTAAAACGAACGAGAAATGAGGGAGAAAATAGGAGTTAAGAACTTGAATATAAATTCTATAAAGTTTGATATCAATAAAATAATTAAAGTCATGGAAAAATGTAAATAATACGTAACACAATGATTTTTAAACTCTATTTTGGATCCAAATAGTGTATTTGATTTAAGTAGTTTATCTAACACACTCTTGTTCTAGACCTACATTTTCTTTTCTACCCCATTTTCTATATGTATTCATTTAATTTAAACTTAAGAGTCAATGTGCTATGAGTGACTTTCAAAACTTGCTGTTCACTTCAAGAACAGAATGAAGGGGGACTGGTTACACTTTGTCCATACAAATTCGCTTACTGCAGGTTGGCTAAGTACCTGTAAATGCTTAGCCATAAACGAAACTTTGCTTATGAGCCTTTGAGCAAAATTAGTTGTTAGAAGTTTCGTATAACTTCTAATATTACTATCTATTTAACACTATATAATGTTACATCATTATTGAACCCAAACGGTTGATACTATCAAATTAATATTGAAACACATGCACTACACAGGCACACGAAGAGAGACTGTGTGTGTGTATCTCTTAAGCTACACTCCTTGGTCTTTAATGACATAAAAATTTTAAAGAATTAATTCTAAAGTTATTGACTATTGTCTTTCTAACCTAAACCACTCTATGAAAACAATACTGTGTGTTTGTAACCCATATCTTATATTCTTGGTGTGACTATAATTGTATTTATGTATTATAAATACTATGTAAATATTGTAAAGTGATTATTTAGAACATATCAATCAAGAAATACTTTTTCTTGAAAGTCGTTCACTTTACAGAAGAAGTTTAAGTATGTATCTGAAGATATGAAATGATTATCGTCTAGTTGCACTTGAGTTCGACTCTTCCAATGTCACGAGATTTAATTAGGACAAGCCCACAATTGTGCAGATCGCGGGCTGATAGAACGTGTATGGACCGGGGGGTCGCTTGTCTGCCCAAGATCTGCCCATCCCGCCCAACAGTTTGGACCTCTAGGTCCATGGTGATTTTTGGCCTCTACATTTGCTATTAACTAAGTACTTAATTTTTTTTAATGGATTTATTCTCATATATCAAGGCTGATAAGCCTTGAACACATTACATTCTTATTATCAAGGAAGTAATAGTATCTCACACGCAAACTTCACCAAATACTTAAATTCATTACATAAATAGACTTTATTTTACGTCTATTCATAGCATACCAAGCATACTATCACACATAGAATAGGAAAAGATCCACAATCACTGTTAGAGACAGTAATTATTTATGATAGTTTTGACATGTTGAGAATCCATCAATTAGTAACCAGCACCGATGTTATGCGGTGTTGGTGAGTCTCGATATCTTTAGTCATCTCAAGAATCAAGTCCATCAAAAGGTTTGGATCGGGTACCCGTTCATTGAGCTTCTCATACTCAAATGTCCATGTCAGCAAGTAGTTTGGACCGCACTTGTCAACTTGAATGATTATGTTAAAAGTCTTGTACCACTCTGTGAGATCTCCTTCAATCACCTTGAACGTAATTGACTTCTTTTCATCATCCACAGCCGCAATAACCTCCTTAGTAACCTTCTTTTTCCCATCTGAGTTCAAGCAAGTTTGTCAAAAAAATGGTATGTTATGTTTGCAAGATAAATTATGGACTTTTTGCTTACCACTTACTACACTTGGACATGATGACCAAAACATAATTCAGAACAAGTATTCAAGCCTTTACAGGTGTTAGGAATAATGGGATTTCATCATAAAACTAATTTAGTACCACCTGTAGTAGCATAGCATCTTATATGGTGAATATAAAAATTTTTCAATGCAGGATAAAACTATATATGTTGCTCAAACACAGATACATATCCAAACAATAGAGACAAAAATCGTCAAAATTTAGGATTCTGAGACTCAGTCAAATACATGATATTGTAAAGTTATTAAAATCATTTATAGATGTTTAACATTGAGAAATATGAAGCAACCGTATATATTATATTTGTGATTGTATGATGAAAATCTAAAACCTCAAATTTATGTTGCAAATAAATGGACCCTTTGATAGACTATAAGAACTCAACCTTACAGTGGAATTTTCAGATTTTGTAGCTTTTCATTCTTTTAATTTAAAATGTCGGAGAATCATGTTTGGTTTTGAAGTGCCTAACACTTTCAAAGTGTTGTGTCCCAATGTCATGTCTCACGAACATGAACACCTACCTAGAATTGAAGAGTCTAAACAATATAAGATAAGAATATATTGTAACAACAAACAAAGGAGGACGAGAAGTTTATCGTGTAATACAATATGAAGCCAGATAACTTACCAATGGTGTAGGTCCAGGAGATAACGGAGCCTACGGATCCCCATTCGCCCTGATGGAGATCACAACTTTGCACCTTGTCCGGGCACGTTTTGGAAATCTGGTGTGGCCCGTATTTGAGGACCTCGTAAACCACATCACCACCGGACTTTAGCTCGATCTGTTTAACCAATTTACCAATTAGACCCATCTCTTCTTTTTCTAGCAACAGAGAAATAAATGTCTGGAGAAATTGAATGTGAAATATCAGAGGCAAGCAAGCATGGAAATATACTGAGACTCTCACATCCTTATATAATTGCTTGCGCGGAATTTTTTTTAGCATCGTGGTCCTATTGTATGGATGATAAAATAATATTTTAATAAGCAAGGAATAATTTAAATCGGGAAAAGAAGTACACAATTTTTTTTTTTTTTTTTTGAGTTTCGATAGTATTATATTACAAGTACACTTAATAGATGAGATTACAAATTAAAGTGGGTAAGTAGAGCAATTAAATTATAATCCACGTCCTATTCTTAAAACAAAATGTAAGAATTCTACATGTATTAGCTAGATAGATGGTAACGTTGTTCCTTAAACATGAGTTGATTGACAATTGAATTGTTTATTGATCCGGTCTAATCATCAGCTATCATTTTTTCGGTTAATGAGATGTTTTCATAATTTGAAACACAGTTTTATAACCGTTGACACAAGAAGAAATATTAATGGTACTAAATTAGGTAAAAACCAAAGTTTCTATTTAGTCTCAACCCACGCTGCTATCATATAAAGAAGAGATAATGACATTAATCTTAAGGGCATAATTTCGTGGAACTAAAAGCTGTATATAGTGAGGCAAGAACTAATTCATCCAAAAGGAAAAATCACAGGTGCACAAGAAAAGTTACATAACAAGTTGCTCGATTCAGAACCTTCTTTCCCTAATAATTGGTTATATTCCCTAAATTATTATGTGGACAACATTCCACGAACATCAATTTTGATGGGGGACTTTTTTTCATAAATATTCTTGTGTTTCTAAACTCTTTCAAAAATACGTTTGTTTTCAAAACGTTTTTAAAAAATACTCTTTTTAAAGATTCATTCTCCAAATCGGAGTTTGATAAAGCAACTTCGAGTTGATAAAGCAATTCCAACAAGCCCAAATTTGAATATTCATTCTCTGAAACAGACTTTTACAAAGCAATTTCAGGTTTTCAAACCTTGAAAATGATATTTTTAAAAACACTTCTAGAACAAGAGTATTTTTGAAAAAGATCAGAAAAATGAGGGTACCTATGAAAAAATCCTTTGATTGGCAAAAAGTTTTCCTTTGTGAATTGGCTAGGCATGATGGGTAAAAAATGGATTTCATTTGGAATTCTCTTTAGTGTCTTTTTCCTGGAATAATCTTTTATGACTGGACTGTCCATATATGCTCCAAGCCACACAAAAAAGAAAAGAAAAGAAGAAAAAGAAAAAAGAAAAAAAGGAAAAAAAAGGGCAAAAGGTTCTGGAAGACATCAAATCCCGATGTCTTCTTGGTTGTATGCTTGAAGCCCACTAAAACTAGTTACCAAAGAAGCGATTGCAGCCCCCAGGGGCATAGGTGAGTTGGTAAGTGACCAGGTGATTAGGGTGGAGACACTCTGACAACGCGGGATCGAGTCCGTGTGGCGGCAGTACTCCGCTGAAATATTGCGGGGGCTGTTGCTGGATTTCCACGCCCGTTGGTCCTCTCCCTGATCGGGCTGCCACTCACGCATATCCCTCGATTTATCTCCCGCCTGGTTAAGGGGCCTCTGGCCAGGTGGGAAAGGGGTTATCCTTTGGTTAACCCTTTTAGAAAGAAGCGATTGCAGACTGACACCAATGAATCTCACGCATCGTATTTGTTCAATTATTAATATTCTTACACTTAAATGCTATATAAGATAATATTAGAGAAATTATCATTTTATATAACTATTCTCATAAAAAAAACACAAGACGAGAAATTTACACTAGCTTGGGGATTTGTCATAGCAGTGACCACGATAACTTTTAGCTCAACCGATGAAAGACACATGGGATTGATTTTGCAGTTCCTTTAAAGGAGTAAAAGCCATTTCCCGCCTTGTACTCTAAAATCTAAATTTCCTCATGAACTTAATTTTAGTTTTACCCGTTTCTCCACTATATAAAACAAATATTGCCAAAAAAGGCCTTATATTCAAAGGCAATTTTATAGTTTTATTTTTTAGATATTTAATTTTATTTATTATCTTTATTTTTTATTTATATTTTAGAAATATTGATTCATTGTAAAAAAGTTATAAATTGCCTAGTAATAAAAAGATTGGATTCAATTTGATATATATATGTGTGCGTGTGTGTAATTAATTGTATAATTTTGTGCATAACATGAATTTTGTATAGTAGTTACTTTTTTTGAGTGTTGAAAAGATTGCTGACTGAAAAAATAATTATGTAGTAAGTTAGAAATAAATCTCATTCAATTTGAAATGTATTTTGTGTAATACGAGTATTGCACAATGAGATATTTTTTTATCCTTTTCTTCATATAATGATTAAATTTGTTGTGATTTTCTATTACATAGTAGGCTCAATTACTGAATATTTTAATAAGTTATTTTCTTGTCTATTATTATCTTTTGTCTTAAAAAAAAAAAAGACAAAAATATACTCTTAAGACCTTGTTTGATAAAGTTTGAACACGTAGGAGGACATGAGTAAAATTAAAAGGTCATGGGGGAGTTTGGAATTTAGGGTGGAACTGATTGGAGAAAATGGTATTTTCCCAATTTTTTAGGATGTGTGGTACACAAAAATGGAGGAAAAAAAAAAAAGACAGCCAAAACTCTTCAAAATATAATAATCTGGGACATGATTGTAAACCATTTCAAAATGGAGATTTGGAACCGAGTATTGGTGTAGGCAACCTATTTAGAAGAACCATAGTAGTAAACGCCTCCACCTACTATTATTTGGAAAGTGAAGCTTGGGACAGAAGTGTTAGTCCAATTTCATATATTTGCCTAATTTTCCTTTTAGCAAGCCGATCTTGCTTGAGAATATATGGGAAAGAAATTCTATAAATAATGTCTAAAGATTGTAAATTTTTTTAAGACGACCATAAATTAACTCAAGTATTCTATATAGAATGACATCGAGAATATGCAAACAATGAGAAATAGAAATTTGTATAGATTAGACTTAATATGGCCCTTGAGGAGTGCATCCTGGTGTGAAGGTCCTTAACAACACAATTAGCAAAAAATTCCAAGTAATACGTGTTTGTCTACGGTAAACTTGGACGCCGTCATGTTGATAGTAAATTATGTTATATTAGGAACATTTAAAACTTGATTCAATTTAAGCGAATGAGAAGAAGTTTACAAAATATATATTAAAGGACCAACGGTAGTAGAGTGTATGTCAAATCAACCCACAAAGCGGTAGTAGAGCGTATGCCAACATCTGAGAAAGTAGATTCTTGAATGTCTCGTTCATGCACTGGCAATTTAGCACGATAAATAATTTTAAGTATGGGGTTGGAGACAAGTATCGAACCAAAGTAATAAAACGCCTACAGTACTCCTTTGGTATACCATCCATTGTCACCAGCCACCACAAGAAAAAGTGGATAATAGTTATTGTGGTTGGGAAGGGCGTCGCATTTTTAAACCCTTGTCTATATATAATTTTAATAAAAAAAAAAAACACATCATGCAAAAAAAAGAAACACATGTTATGTTTAATCTATGGTTCAAACCTTGAACCATTGATATTGTTACATTTAATAATCACACCATTCATCAATAAAAAAAAAAGTACATTCATTAGTTATCTCGCATAAAAATATATCTATATATTATCAATGCTCTTGCTTATATAATTATATTGCCACTTATTCGTTAATTTTATTTGGTACATCCACGTCAGTAAGCGGATCTCCAATTACAGCCAATGCAGTTGATAAAGACAAAATTTTTTGAGTGAATTTCGTAAAACAGCGAAGAACTTGATAGTGTGTGATAACTTGGAGATGGTTGGAAGAATTTCTTCTTTTTTTTTTTTTTTTGTTTCAGTCAAGAGATTTTAGAGGAAGACAGAATATAGCTTCCAATTTTAGAGGGATTTGATTTGAGAAATTCAAACTTTTTGGTGCTTTTTTTTTTTTTGGAGAAATTCTAATATGAAGACATGTGGCTTCCTTGATTGTTCCTTTAGTATATATAAGCTGTAATTTTGTGCCACCAAGTGACCTTCTATATGACAAACTTTCCATAATTACTTATCAATTAAATATGTAGGTCATTTTTTGTTTTCCATTATTTATTCTGTTTCATTCCTATAGTAAATGTTTTAATTTAATTAATATTATGTCATTTCTTCATATATATATATATATATCATTGTTTTATTAATTTTACGGTATATAATTGTTTCAATAGCTATTTAGTAAGATGCAAAAACTTTATAATTTTAATATATCTAATTACATATGTCGCTTCATGTGCATCGCACGATTGTCACCCTACTACATTTATATATATATATATATATATATATATATATATATATATATATATGTGTATGTATGTATATAATAATAACAATAATATAATTAGAATATGTAACTAGTCTAATTCCCGCCTGATGCACGGGGCGCAATATATATTGTTTATATTTTTATCACTTAAATAATCATACAATTAGATGTCAATTAATTTATTGAGAAAATGATATATTAATTTTTTAATATATATTTCTTTTACTCTTAAATTTTATTTTTGGTGTTTGATTTGACTTTCATATTGGAAGATAGACAAAGTGTGTACGCGTGAGCAAATTTTAGTTCTTGAAATATTAAGTAGCGTTAAAATGTTCTCATTAACTAAAGCAGATGGAAATATTGTATTTTTCTCATATTTTTTACATTAACTGAATACTTGTAATTAATTTATTTTTACAGCATAAATTAAAAAATATATATTTTTCACAAAACAGTTCGTGGCGAACAAAAGTACCCATGGACATCCATATCTTTTTGTCTACTTTCATTTTATATGTTAAAAAAAGAAATAAGTAATATTCACACCACCAAGAATTTCTCAAACATGAAATTATGAGTCCTCGGTGATTAGCTTACGCAAACTTATAAGATTTGGCTACATTTTTAACTCTTTTAGCGAATTAATTTCTTATAGATGTGCATAAATTCTATTTATCCTACAATTCTTATTAACTATAAACATATCATTCTATTTTAATTCCCATGTGATGAAATTGAATTTTGTGCAAAAAAGTAACACGAGTTACATTCCCTAATAACCAAGTCAAACATAGAGGGTCATTTCCATCTCGATCAATTCAAAATGTGACTCAATAATTTCAGGTTGTTATTTATTTGTTTAGAGGAAGAAGTTGTTTTATAACTAAATTGAATAAACCGGTATCTCAAACATAAGTTTATTGGTTGAAAATTTTGAAAATCAATCATTCTTGAATTTGAATTACAGATAACTATTAGAATAGATTTATTAAATTTTGGAGTCTCCAAGAATTCATTTCATGTTTGATTGCATGTTTATTTTTTAAATCTTGGAATCTTCAAGAACTCGTTTTAAATTTGAGCTTACTAAATCTAGGAGTCTCCAAGAATTCGGTTTATGTTTGATTGCATAATTATTTTTAAATCTTGGAGTCTTCAAAATTTTATTTTTCATTTGAATTTTAGATAGCTATTAGATTAACTTTATTAACCCAGTTGTATTAATCATTTTTGAGTTAAGCATATCTCCTCTAAAAAAATATTCTTAAACCTTTGTTTGAATTTTAAATAACTGTCAAATTAGTTTTATTAACTTAGTTGTGTTAATTGTTTTTGAGTTAAACATATCTTCTCTTAGAAAAAATATTCTTAAACTTATAACACGCATTTTGCTTGTGAAATCAAGGTTTTTTTTATCACAAATTTTACTATACTCAGTAGAAACTGTGCACCTATGAGACATTGTGCACCTTAAATAAGGCGAAAGACACGTGCTTTAAAATTTTTTTGAAGCCTCTCATCTCGTTCTCTCCCTCCACTCTCTTCCTCTTTCTTCTTTCTGTCTCTTTCCAGCAAAATCAAACCGTCTGATTTTAAATCGGACATCACCATCGCGATCATCATCTTTGTGCGACCATAACGATAGTCTTCAATCTTTATGTCGATTTCGTTTCATCATTGATGCGAGTTGCCGCTGCTATTTTCTTTCTCTATTTTTTTTTGTTATTTTCTCAGATCTATAACCACAAATCTATGTGTGCATCATGGTGGTGGTGTGTAATATATGGTTGATGTATAGAAGTGAAAAGATGGAGAATTTGGTTGTCTAACAAATGATTTAAAATAATACAAATTAAGTGTTTGATGTTTTGGCTAAATCAAATTCGTTTATTTCCTGTATTAAAGTTTTGAACATATATTTTGAACTAGGATTGTTAATTGATTAAATTGCACACTTATTCATTTTGAACCAATAGTGTATTGGTTTTGAACATATTGAATAATAGTTTTAAACTAGGACTTTTAATTAATTAGATATCACACTTATTCATTTTGAGCCAATAGTGTATTGATTTTGAATATATAGAACAAGAGTTAGTTCACTTATTCATTTTGAACCAATAGTGTGTTGATTTTGAATATATAAAACAATAGTTTTGAACTAAGACTGTTAATTGATCAGATACCACACTTATTTATTTTAAACCAATAGTATATTAGTTTTGAACATATAGAATAATAGTTTTAAATACATACCAAATCTACTCGCGTATCATTGTCCATGGACTTGCATAAAATTTATGGGATATAATTTTTATTTTGTAAACCTACTTTTAAACTTTTAAACATGTAATATTAGAATTTTAAACATGTTTGTAACTTAATATAAGAATTTTGAACCTATAATATAAGAATTTTGAGCATGCTATATGAGCATGTAATAAAAGAGTTTTGAACATAGAATATAAAATTTATGAGATTATAATTTTTATTTTGTGAACTTGCTTTTAAATTTTTGAACATATAATATAAAAATTTTGAACATAAAGTATAATCTATGAGCATATAATATAAGAGTTTTGAACATGCAACTTAATATAGAAGTTTTGAACCTATGATATAAAAATTTGAACCTATAGTATAAATATTTTGAACATATAATGTAAAAATTTTGAACACATGTACTATTACGTACTATATGCGTCTGTTCACTCATAGTACAGTATATAGTATTCATGCGGAGCATTATGCATACAGTGCACAGTGTAGGTATTGATTTTTGATATAGAACATGATAATTTATCAAATATAAAAGATAATTATAACTTTTGTGAAATTAAGGTTTTGGGCATAGAATATGATAAGTTATCAAATGTAAAAGATAATTATAACTTTTCTATTTTACTAAAGTTTACTGTACTATCATATAACATCTTTGTTCAAAAAGTTTATTTGCTATGTAAGAACCATAGAACAATTACAATTCTTTTTTATTTTTATCTTTTGTTTTCTGTTATGGAACTCATTTCAACTCATTATGTCTTTTAGGTCAAGGTATTCCTTTGTGCTCTTTCCCTTGTTGTTGTGTGATAATTTAATTTGATATTCACTAATTATGTTGTGATACAACAATTAAAATATATTAAACACCTTTTTTGTGGAACCCATATTTCTCCCACTTTCAATTGTATAAAATGTTAAAAAATTTTGAAATGTTCTGTTTTGGAGCTACTTTTTGATCCACTGGCATTATATCTTAGTGTGATCACTAATGATTTCTGTGTTATGATTCTCAGGCTGGAAATTATATGAAAGACGAAGTATGGCATGCGCTTATTGTTGTGATCACTAATGCTCCTAAATCGTAATCTTCATGGATATACTGTGAGGTCATTATACAAGGCATTGCAATCAGCAGGTGAACAGGTATGGAGTTTTTTTTTTTTTTTTTTCCCCTGTTAATGAAAAGTACTGCGTTTTGGATAAGAAATCCTGTTAACGGAAAGATATGTTTTGGCCTTGTCATTTGGGAATCTCTTGTCCGAGTTGCTGTTTGGTGCATTGGAGAATGTGGTGATTTGTTGGTTAATGGTACAGTAATGCTCAATATACTTTTAAAAAATTAGAGAGAGATCGTTATCGACTTTTGTGGTTAGTTAATAAAATTTTGTTGTTATCCAAATGATATTATTATGATACAAAAGAAAGAAAAAAATTAAAAAATTGATAGAGGTAAAAAAAGAAAATATGAAGCTTTCTGTGATTAACTTGATTTTGGTCCAATTAATGAATCATGTTAGATTATTATCTTGGTCTTAGTGCAATTAATGAATCATGTATAATGAAAAAGCGAGGTAAAAAGAGAAAATTGAAAAGTGATGGAGTTAAATAAAAGAAAATCCGAACCTTTGGACGATTATCATTGTTTTGGCGAATTTATGAATCATGTTTAATGTTAAATATTTATGACATATACAAAATCATGTTAATTATTTTATATTTCTGAAATTAAAATTTTAACTATGCAAATAATTAATACATAAATGTGCCACATCAACCTTAGTGTCTTGGTTCTACTTGTGTGTATGTGTATGTATATCTATACTGTATTATATAAAAGAACTTTTTATAATATAATAATAACAAGTGTCGTACAAATAATATTATTAACATCCTTTTGTCACATGGCTCTTTTACATCACATTTAAATGTAAAAGTCGTGTTTTATTTTAGTGAGATTTACATTGATTTACTGATACATATTACATCCCAAAATTATGACATGCAATCTAGATTGATTGCAGATATCTATGATAACTCTCCAATTTGGTTATTATCAAATCTTGATCAATTTTAATTGTTTTTTATTACTATAATCGAAAATTAGCGTAATTTATTTAATATATCATTATCATATGGTGCTATTTATGATAATTTGAATTTTGGTTAATATCGACAAATTGCCTTTTTTTTATTCATACTTTCTTTATATTCATATCCTATATTCTATATTATGTATTTTTTAAGTGAAACTTTCATCCATATACGTCATTACACACTATAGATCTTTTAGCCTTTTAATTTTATTTTGTCCCTCTAGGTTAACTATTTCTTTTGAAACATTGGTATCGTATCTATCCTTTCTTCCAAAACGATCTTTTTATTGCAAAATTGCTAGGTTCTTTTGAAACATCGGTATTGTATCTATCCTTTGTTCTAAAACGATTTTTTTATTGGAAAATTGCTAGCGGGTATTCTTTGATTCCTAAATAGTTTGATATCTGGACACTCATCTCCATCTTAATATTTCTTAGATAGCTTGATATCCAGGTACTCATCTCATCTTAATATTTCGTTTACTTTTTAACTTTCAGAATTTATTTGTGTTTTTTATGTGTGCTCTTATTTGTGAAACTATTGGATAGTTTCATGAATGTACCCCTTTTTATTATTTTTTGTGTAAAAATCAGTTTATTTGATGCACTTGTTAGATAGATGAATGATTTCTCAGTCCGCTTTTGAAAGATACAAAATAAAGGCAATAAAATTGATGTAATGATGATAATTATCTATTTAGAATTATTTTTATTTTTTCCTATTCAATTTTTTATTAAAATTTCCATGTGATTTGTATTCTTATTAGTGTACATATTTCAATTGATTTTTCTTTATAAAAGTTAGTTCCATTTTCAATTCCCTTTGCTCTTTTCTCCCTTTAGATTTATGGTGCTCTTTTAAAGTCAATTTTTACTGACTTTGCACTCTAAAAACACATTGATTCAACCACATTACACATCCAAATTTCAAATGCCAGCAAACCAGCAGATTTTCTACTTTACTTAAAGCAACCAACTATCCCACACACATATAGATGCACATATATAAATATAAATATATGGAAACTATATCTCATATATAAAAATACATAAAATATGTAAGTAAAGGGCACTTGCAAAGATCGTCAAGGAGTTCTTTAGGCAAAAGGCTCTTCTTGGAACACGTGCTTGAAGATCGAGGAAGCCCTGACTCTATTTTTAACTATTTTTCTTTTTTATATTTTTTATTTTTTTCTCAATTAATTAAAATCTATCTACTAAACTCTAACTTATTTTCTTTTCAATTTTTGATTTGTCAAATTTATATAGGTGTAATATATATAGAGAAAGGATTGCGTTCCAACAAAACTGAAAACGTTTTATACAAGAAAATCTTTCAAAATTTATCATAGATAATTGTTTTGTTTTATTAATATATTCGTTTTACCTATGTATTGTAAATTTTACTTAATACAATGTGACATTATTGTCAATATTGGTATTCTTAATGTCTTAACTTCTATACCAATCTACATTTATTTAATTCTTAAAATATAGTTTGATTTCAATGTTTAGTAATATAAAAAAGCTCTATTTTAAAAAAAAAAACCAATCATATATTTCGCAATCTGTGTATGGCACGAGTGTTAGACTAATGTGTGTGTGTGTATGTATATGTATGTACATATGTATACACACACACACATATATATATATATAGAGAGAGAGATAACGTGCATATATGGTGATGAGGATTGATGATAAGAGCTTATTATAGGGCGTTAGTAAAATTAATTTTTTAAATCACTATTTTTATTAATATTATAAGATTGATTGTTTTAATGTTAAATAAAGGGTTTATTCACCAAAATTAGCTATTTAAGTAGCTGATAATAGTTATATTTAGCTATTTAGATGATAAATGTTCAACTAGCTATTTGAAAATATATGCTCGGTAAAACTAGCAATTCAACTAGTTGGTAAATTATAAAATGGCGTAAAAGGACATCAGAATCACATCATTAATGCCATTAATCATTTTTGTTATTAATTAATGATTATTATTTCTATTATTATTATAATTGAAATAGGATAATATACTTGTAATTTTAATACTAATGGTGATAATAAAATAATACTAATATATTCAAAGTTTATTTTGCTAGAAAATTGCAAATATGATTTTGATTTAGCCATTCATAAAACTTTATAATTAATTTAATTATATTATACCTAAAATAATTAAAATCAAGCAAAATTTAATGTGGCAAGCTAAATTTGAGATTAGGGTGTTAACAAAATAGTTTGTTGTTGTTTACTACATTTTTTGCATTATTAACAAGCTAGAGATAAATGGTAATTAACAGATAAAATTTAAGTGCTGTCTTATTATTCTGACATGTTAAAACCTATAACTTCTGATACAAAGATAAATATCAAAATAACGCTTTGACCAAAAAACACTATGTAAAATGCTATTGTCAAACGCCCTCAAAATCTAATTAAAACATTTGTCTTGGTTGATAACATCTACTTAAAACACTTGTCTTGATTGATAACATCCAAAAATAATTTTTCATTTTCTTTCAATATTTTAACATAATCAAGATACTGCTTCTTCTAGTTTTGTTGGCGATAAAATTCTCTCACATTCCTTTAGTGTTTAAATTAATTTTTTCAAATACTAAAAATCTTAACATTTCAACTTAGCTTTTGTAGTAATTCTGTTCTTTTCCTTTTCTATCTTAGCCTTAACGCCTTATCTTAGTTTTCTTTTTCTTTATCATATCATTTTATCTTACAATTTTCTTCCACGCTATCATGCTTATGTGTTTTCTCTTTTATATTTCTCTACTAAAGGGAAAAATATGTTTAGTCATCAATTTTTTGCCATGCTCTCACACATAATGCATAGATTATGGGCATGCAACATTTTTATATGTCATTGTACCTAAACAATTATTTTTAAAAACTATCACATCTAAAGAATATATAATTTTCTAATAGTAACATAATATCATAACAATTATCTAATAAATCATTTGTTATAATTATATTAACATTTTATTATGATCAAATATTATAACACAATTGTTTATAACATAAATATTGAGCATTGGATAGATTGTAGATGATTGTGTTAATTCATTTCTATTGTAAGCAATTTTTTTGAAGATAGCTTTATATGAACTTATGAGTTAAGTTTTAGAAGTCTAAAATGCAAATGTTTTTGAAATAAACAATGGTAAAATACATTGGACCCCCTACGATCTAAAATAAGTGCATGACATGTCAAAAGTCATTAATCACACCCCTATGCTCTTTAAAAGTATGGTTCACACTCTCAAGCCTACACCTTCACCCCCACCCTTTATTAATAATAGAAGTATCTTCCATCTAAACCTTCTTGTCAATGGTTCATTGCTTTGCATTTCCATTGTTGTCCAACTTCTGGTGGAGGGATCAAAGGCCATTTTTGCTTATTTGAACGTGCTTACAATCATTTGAAACATTTGATATTTCCAAGTACTTTTTTTTTTTAAATCTTTATAAGAAAAAATATTTAAGTGAAATTGGTTAAAAATATATTTTTAAATTATTGATTATTGATTTGTTTTGATAAAAAAGTAGAAACAGTGTTATTGAAATGATTAAAAAGAACTTTTGATTATAATGTAACTATCGTAAATTAAATTTTGCATCTAATTAAAGGTTAAGAAGTTCTTTTATTTGGTTAAGTTATATTGTTTATAAGTAAGAAATATTGTAAAATATCCAGGAGATAATCTTTTACGTTTTAGCAACAATGGCTCTGACATTGCCTTCGCTAATGACTTTGAACCCATCACGAAAAAAACTTTAAAGAAGAGAAAAAGAGAAGTCAACAGTGCCGGCTTTGTTCAAGCAAGAATGAGAGTAAAGAAGCAGTGAATTTATAAATGGTCGCAATAAATGATCAAGAAGAACTAATGAGAACCTCTAGACCAATAAAGAGAAAAGGAAAAAAGAAAACCTTTTTCTGATAAAAAGTAAAAGTAGACGAGACAATGTTAAACTTCTGTGTACATATAATATTAACACACAAAGAGCACAAAACACAAGCCTTGTCCATCTGCTTCCCAAATCTACATTCTTACATATCTTACATCCACCAAGCAATGCTCCCCAAGCACAAGCATCAGATTCGAACAATCAGCATTTGTAGAATGAACCAATATGCCTCTTCTTGCCGACCAACACGGCTTAGGATGTCAACCATGCATGCTTAATGTTCTCATTGAGTTGAAAATTGAGAGGTCATCATCTACCAGCCGTGAATGGCTGCAGCTAGATAGAACACCTGAAAAGGTAACACCCAAATCTTCACCGAGACGGTCTCATTCAACACCCAAGACGATCTCGAAAGTCGATTTCTCGAGCAAGCCCTTGAGAATCTTTGCCCACTCCAAAACCGTCCTGGCCGACGCCGTCATCGTTGCGACCGGTTTGGTAACATCACCGCCGCCATTTCTACCATATCATCATCGAGAAGGTAGAGAACAGAGAAGGGAGAGGAGAGAGAAGAGAAAAGGCGATGGAGAAGAGAGATACTGCGAGAATGTAGAGAGCGTGTAGCGGAGCAGGGAGATTAAAAAATTTTTTATGTAGGCTCATGTGTAACACGTGCCGAGGGGTGTATAATGCGTGTCTGGTATACAGTAAGGTAAGCGTATGGTATAATTTGCGTAGGAGATTGAGGTGAGGTGAGAGAAAAGAAAAATATGTATAATTATTAGGTAAAATATAAAGATGATAGGGTATTAAAGTGTTTTATTATAAAATTCAACACTATTTGTGTTAATTAATGGTTTGGTGGTATGTGGCGATACATTTAGCAAGTTTAGAGGTGTTATGAGTGACTTTTAGTATCATAGACTTATAATAGATCACATGGGATGTAAAGCATTTTACTCAATAAAAAAAGGGCAAATACTACGAGGCAAATATTGTATGTAAGAGAAATTAAAAGAAAGAAACATTTGGAGGGTAAGTGGTGTGGTATTATTATGCTTTTGAGTCCTTTAAGTGGGGGGAGAGAAACGAGAAGAGAGAGAGAGTGAGGCAGAAGTGTAATGCTATGTGAGTGGGAGTATTATGATATTATCAAGTAATACTGTTATAAAATTATTATATTACTATGGCTATTTATATTTGGGCTTGTCTATTGTTATTCAAATTCTAGATATAGTTCGTAATTAGTTGGATTTTTTTTGTAATGAAGTTCAATTAGCATATGTATTCTAAGTTCATATAAATTTTAATAATATATAACTACTCTTGTATTGTTTCTATAAATAATCCAAATATAAATATTTGGTATAAAATGTTCAAAACATTTGCTATCACAATATAGTATAAAAAAATAAAGTTACCATTAATCCTTTGATTAAACACCATTTAAAACTCATGCACACAAAAAGTGAGACATATATTATACGTAAAATATTTATAAGATAATATTTTTTCATAATTTAGATGAGAGAATTATAATCTATTACACTAGAATTTAGATTTTCAAAATAAAAAGAGATTTTTTTTAATCTAGAAACTAAATTTAGTAACAAATAATATGGAGTGAATGGATTGTCGATCCAAGGATTTACAAATATAAAACCCTAATAACAACTAAAATTGATTTAACCCTAATTTTATCGAATAATTGAATTGGAAATTTAACAAAAACAAAATTAAAAATAAAGATGAATTAGAAAATAAAGAAAACACTAAAAACAAAATAAGATATCTCAAAATTACTCAAATGACAAGAATTAAATTCTAATCTTGAAACGCTAGGATTAACAATTTCACCATCCCAATCGTCTTTATGTCCATTTTGTCTCTTCTCAATCAATTAATCTTATTCCTAGATGACAATTAGAAATCCTGAAATTTATCACCAATCCTTTTTGAAACTTAGCAATAACATCTCTTGTTATCAATTTACTATATTCATATGTAAATTAAAATAATTAAAAGGTTCATTAGGAACAATAAATGCTGTGAGAATATTCTTATCTCATAAAAATGTATGTTATTCTGTTTGGGGCTAATTCTAAACCTCCTTTTCCAATTCGGTTAAGAATTCCAAAATAATTAATTGAACAATTGGTCAATTAAAAGCATTAAGTACAAATAGAATATCACTCAACGAAATAAATTAATCGACATCATATTAATATGAACAAATTAAATATTCATGGTAGCATACATTGCATCCCTAGAAACTAAATCTAATTCATAGCTAAAAATATGAAATACAAAATCAATAATTAAAACATAATAAAATAATTAAAACTAAAACTAAAATTGAAAATATAAACTGAAATTAAATTTTAAAACTAAAATTTAAAAGAAAAATAACATAAAATCATAAAACAATAATTATTGGGTTTTTTGCTTTTAGACCCCATGTGTAAATTTAAAAGAAAAAATAACATAAAACCTAAAAAAATAATTATTGGGTTTTTTGCTTTTAGACCCTATACGTTTAGACATAAATACAATGCTAGTTTTTAAATTCACAAAATAGTAATTGAGTCTCCTTGTATTTTTTCAAAAATTGCACGTTTGGTCCCTCTGTTAGGATTTCCATCCATATTGAGGGCAAGCATCCAACACGTGTCAAATATGAGATTGGGTTTTATTTTTTGACGTTAGTTGCACATACATCCCTTATATTTTTCTTTTCTTTTCTTTTCTTTTTAATTCATCATATTTAAAAAAATTAAATTTAAAACCACCAATACCCCACCACGATCTCCTACCATCCCCACTCTCGACACCACCTCCCTCTAACCACCACCGTCACCGCCATCACAACTGCCACCATCATCATCACCACCACCACCACCACAACCCAGTTTAATTTTTTTCAATTACTTCATTGTTTTTAATTACTCCTATGTTGAAATTGAAGCTTTTTTTGACTTTACGGTAAAAAAATTGTTGGCGAATTTTTTGAGTTATTCACAAAGTTTTAGTTTGGTCGATTTATGGTTCATCATTTCCTGATCCTTTTGATTTTCTCGAAAGAAGTATGTGTGCTATCTTTTAATTGCATTTTCATGTAGGACGAGAGATGATAATTGGGACTTTATTAAGTATCTTCAAATTTGAATCTTATTCCTGCAAAAGCTTTGGATTTCTTCTTTACTTATTTTTAGTTGGGGGTGGGGGTGGGGATGGGGGCTAGGAGTGGCAGGGACAGGGGAGATGGGGATGATAGGCTGATGGATTTTTTTTAAATTTATTTTTTTTATTTTTAAATTAAATAAGGGTCAAATAGACGTTTTATTAAATAAGATAAGGACAAAATGAACACTTCTTAAAAGCCATTAATGAATTAACAAAATACTGGACGAAGGGCAAGTGTGCAACTTTTGAAAAAATATAAGAGGTTTTAATTATTATTTCGTGAATTTAAGGATTAGGGGTGTATTTATGCCTAAATACAGGAAGTTTATAAACAAAAAAAAATCATAATTAAAACATAATAAAATAATTAAAAGTAAAACTAAAATTTAAAATATAAAACTGAAATTTAAATGAAACATAAAATCCTAAAACAATAATTTAAATCTAATTTAAAATTTAATAGTGAAACTAAAAATCAAATCTAAAACTAAAACTTGAAATTCAAAATTAAAGTAAAACCTAAAACTAAAAATTTTATGAGTAAAAGAATCAAACTTAAAAAAAAAAAAAACTGAACAAAAAAAAAAAAAAAGAAATTGAACACGTCTGCGTTCGCCCTCTGCGCGTCGCACGTGACCTTTTCAAGTCTGTTTCTTCACCTCTGTGTAAACCCCACACGCACGCATATATATGCATATATATATATGTGTGTGTGCGTGTTTTATGTGCATGAGGTCTTCCACCGACTTGAGCTTCAAAGAATGTCACCCATCTTTTTTCTGAAAAAAATAGTTTTAGGGCTTAATTTTTCTAAAATTTAGAATTAAGGGCTTGAATTTTAAAATATTTAATAAAAAAATTTTAACTTATAAAAAAATAATATTTTACTCGCTGTTAAGTAACAATATTAGTTCTTTGTTTACGTGACATTTTTCCTTTTAAAATCTTTGGTGGCATTGTATTTTCTTTTCACAGTCAAGATATTTTTTTTTCAATGTCTACAATTTTCAAGGTGTATATGTGCCATCATATTACAAATTCTAATTTCTAAGATGAGTATATATTTGAATGAATAAGATAATGCCGTAGTCCACATAAATAAAAATTAATAGCGTTACTTAATGATGTGTAAAATATTACTTTTTTTATAAATTAAAACCCTATTATTAAAAATAGTGCAGAACCTTAATTACATATCTTCTGAAATTAAAATCCTAAAACTACCGTTCTTTCTTTTTTCTTCTTTAATTGACACAATTGCGGGCTCCACAAGAATAGCCAAATTTACTCTCTTTCCTCCACTCAGGACGTGTTTACCTTTCTTGCGAAGACAATTCCATCAATTTTGTAAACTTGTTACTGCTTGTGGGCCTCTATGTAAAATCAATCAAACTAAAAACTAAAGTTTAATAAGTATACCAAATTCATTAAAAATCAAACTCATTACGTAGACTATCTAATAAAAAATTGTAAAATTTTCACAACTAGTCCTCATTATTTCCCATTATTGTAAAATATTTAATTAAGTTCTTAATTTTTTACAAAAGTATTTAAATTAGTACTCAATATTTTACAGATATAGTCAAATTAGTCCATATTATTTAGAAAATTTATATTAGTTCTCAATATTCTACAAATGTAGTCAATCTAGTCTCTATTATTTAAAAACATTTAATGATATTATGTAGAATATGTGGACATTCATGGTCTATTGGTTAAAAGTCCAAGTCTAAGTCCAAGTCTAAAAAGACAAAAATTGCAAAGATAAAAAAAAGGAAATTAACTTGAGGTCAGAGGTCCGATGTATCACGATGGTGTCTTTTCTTGTTGAATGTGACCCGTATTCTTGGGCAACAAGAATAGCATATTTCCTTGTTAGCATATTACCTTATTCGCTTCTTACCTTTTGTAGCACATAATTAATTAGTTGTCTTTTCTGCTTAATAGGTTTTTAGTTGTCTTTTCTGCTTAATAGGTTTTTAGTTGTCTTTTCTGCTTAATAGGTTTGGGAAACCTTTGCACTATAAATATGTGGCAATACTTATTATGTTATGTGTGAGAGAGAAATCGAAGTGAGAGCCTTGTAGCATTCATGATCAATAATAGAATTATTCTCTGCTGCCCGTGGACGTAGGCTTTAAAGCCGAACCACGTAATTCTTGTGTCCGTTATTTCTTCTCGTATTCTTCGTGTTTGCATGTTTTTCCCCAACAAACTGGTATCTAGAGCATAGGTTGTTTTATTCCGCTGCAAGGGAGAAAAGGAAAATCAAAACTCAACCAAACTGAGCCTTAATTGAAGCCAAGTAAAGCCTCAAGCCAAACAGTGCCTTAAACCATTGTTTGCTGCCAAAATTTGAACTCAACTATTTTCCTTGATGAAATTAAACAAAATTGGTACCAAAAGTTTCCTCTTGTCGAGAGGAGTTGATTGGTAGTGCTTGCATCTTGAATAGACGGCTGGAGCATCATCGGCGAGTTAAGGAAGTTGCAGATTTCGAAGTTTGACGACAGCGGGGGGTCTTCGGCGTGAGAACAGCGATTGGTAGTCACCAGGAAGGCCTCGTTGACTGGAGAAAGTCTTGCTGCTGTTGGCATCGCTTGTTAGCAGCCAAAACGTGAGCTACCATTGAAGGAAGCTCAAGGTCGCGGAGGTGACAGAAGGTCTTCTCGCTGGGGTCAAAACGGAGTTTAGACGGTCACAGGTAAGTCGCCGGCTGACGTGGAGTGCATTGGTGGCTACAACGTCGGCGTTGGTGGCTTGGTGCGCGAGCTTGCATCAGGCGGGTCTTGGTGGCTTGTTCAGGTGAAGAAGACAAGGGAATTGGGTCTTGGGTTTTATTTTTGGGTCGGGTTAGTTTGGTTGTTGGGTTCGGGTAGGAAAAGTTTGGTGATGGACAAGGTTTTAGATCTACTGGATCGGGCCACAGGTTAGAGGGTTTGTCCGAGTTTGGGTTTGGCTTAGGTTGAAGGTCTTGGGTTGTTGTTGGTTTTTTTTGGTTGTTGGACTTAGGTAGTTTTCAAAATAAGAAGAAAAAAAAATTTTTTTGGACTTGGGCTTTGCGTATAGCCTGAGAGGAAAAAAAAGAAAAGAAAAGAGTATTTTTTTATTTTGATTAGGCCTGGTCCAGGAAACAAAAAAAAAAAAAAAAGGGACCAATTGACCAGAGTTTGACCGCGTTGACCGGGGTTTGACCGGGGTTGACTTTGACCATTGACCATTAACCAAGGGTTGACCGGGTTTGACCAAAGCCTTACCCCACGTTTTTCGACTTGCTGAGCTCGTTTTTGGGCTCTATTTTTCCAGATTCTGCTCCGAAGTACGTGTTTAGGGACGGTGTTGACTTTGACCAACAGGTTTGACTTTGACCGGTGTTGACCAAAGTTGACCAGGGGTGTTCCTAAGGTTTTTTGACATGCTGAATCCGTTTTTGTGATCCATTGAGCCAAATTCCATCCCGAAGTGTGAATTTTGTGCAAACGAAGATGTCTTCTACAGGTGAAAAGTTTGAAATCGAGAAGTTTGACGGGAGAATGAGTTTCGGCATTTGGAGGATCAGATTCAAGGTATTTATGACAATGCAAGGACTTTGGAAAGTCATTGAAGAAATGATCCCGGAAAAGACGGAGCTAGCAGTGAGAGAAGAACTCGAAGCGAAAGCCTTGAGTGCAATACATATGTCTGCAACAAATGAAGTATTACTGGAGATTGCTGAGAAGACGGCAGCAGTTGAGGCTTGGAATACTTTGGTGGAATTGTATGCATCTAAATCTCTCACCAATCGCCTCTACTTGAAGAAGCGATTGTATCATCTTAGAATGAAAGAAGGTACGTCACTAAAACAACACCTTGATGAGTTTACCTCTTGTTTTATCGCTTTGAAGGATGTGGGTGTTAAAATTGATGACGAAGATCAAGCTATGATCGTATTATGCTCCTTACCGCCTTCATATATGAACTTTGTGGACACTATGTTGTACGGGAGGGATAAAATTACCTTTGAAGATGTGATTACTTCATTAAAATCGAAGGATCTTCAAACACATATTTCGGGACATAGAGAAGAAGTTCATGGGGAAGGTTTAGTGAATAGAGGGAGATTGGAGAATAGAGGGGGATCTTCGAATAGAAAGAAAAGCAAGTCAAGGTCAAAATCAAAAGCGAGGAAGCTACACTGTTTCGAGTGTGGTGAAAAGGGTCACATTAAGAAAGAATGTCCAAAACTGAAAAAGGGAAAGAAAAAGGTGGAGAATTCAGCTAATGTGATGGAGAGTCTTGTGATGATGGAGATAACTCGAGTAGTACCGGGGAAGTTTTGACTGTGAGTGGATCACATTGGCATAATCAATGGATTCTTGATACTGGTGCAACATTCCATATGTGTCCTAGGCGCGACTGGTTCTCTACTTATTCCAAAAGAGAAGGGAAAGTCTTTCTAGGCAATGATCTTTCGTTGAAGGTGGAGGGAATGGGCATAGTAAATATCAAGATGCGTGATGGTATTACAAGATCTCTCGAGTGTTAGCATGTACCGGAGCTGAAGAAAAACTTGATTTCTCTTGGGCGTTTGGATTCTCATGGATACAAATTCTGAAGTGAGAATGGTGTCTTAAAGGTGACCAAAAGTGCAATTGTGCTCTTGAAAGGGAACTTGACTAGCGGCCTATATGTCATTCAAGGTAGTACAATTACAGGTGCTGCAGCTGTTACATCCGAGGAGAGTGATAATGACACTACACAGTTGTGGCACAAAAGGTTAGGCCATATAAGCGAGAGGGGACTGACCGAGCTGAGTAAGAGGAATTTGCTTTGTGGACAAAGAACTGGAAAGCTTGAATTCTGCGAGCATTGTGTCTTTGGAAAGCAAACCAGGGTGAAGTTCAGCAAGGGGTAGGAGAACACCAAAGGTACACTTGATTATATTCATTCTGATCTTTGGGGTCCTAATAAAGTTCCTTCCAAGAAAGGTGTCAGGTATTACATCACTTTCATTGATGCATACTCTCGGATGGTGTGGGTATACTTCTTGAAAACTAAAGATGAGGCGTTTCCAATATTTGTCGAGTGGAAGACATTGATTGAGAAGCAGACTGGTAAACAAATTAAGCGTCTTAGGACTGACAATGGGTTGAAATATTGCAATAAAGAGTTTGATGAGTTCTGCAGGAAACATGGCATTGTGAGACACCGCACATGTGTAGGGACACCACAACAGAATGGAGTTGCAGAACGCATGAATAGAACTCTAGTGGAGAGAGCTCGTTGTATGCTCTCCCAATCTGGTTTGAGTCAAGACTTTTGGGCTGAAGCCGTCAATACGGCATGCTACTTGGTGAATAGGTCTCCATCCAAAGCTATTAAATTGAAAACTCCTTTTGAGTTATGGTCTGGTAAGCCTGCTGATTACTCTCGATTGAGGGTGTTTGGTTGCCCTGCATACGCTCACGTGAAGGATGGCAAGTTAGAGCCGAGGGCAAAGAAATGCATATTTCTAGGCTATGCGTCCGAGAGGAAAGGTTACAGGTTGTGGTGCACAGATCCAAAGTCTTCAGGTTTCCTCATCAGCAGGGATGTCATATTTAATGAGTCTGCTTTATTAGACCAAGAAAGGGAGAAAGTGGTAGCTAGTTTAGACCACGGTGTCAAAGAGCAGGTGGAGGTATTTGCTGATGTTCCAAATGTTCCATCTAGCAATAGTAGTAGTCAAATTCAGCGAACTCAACCAACTAAGATGCATGATCAAAATGTGCCTGAACAACAGAAGTACAGCATTGCCACTGGGCGAGAAAGGAGACAGATTAGAGAGCCTCAAAGGTACGGATACGCTGATCTTGTTGCTTATGCTTTGACTGTTGCCGAAACAATTGAAGGACATGAGCCGAATTCATACAAATAGGCCATATCTGGGAAAGATTCTACTCAGTGGGTGGGTGCCATGAGTGAGGAGATTGAGTCTCTTTATAAGAATCAAACATGGGAGCTTGTTGAATTGCCTAAGGGATAGCGAGTTGTCGGTTGCAAATGGGTTTACAAGAAAAAGGAAGGTACTCCAGGGATTGAAGGTCCTCGATACAAGGCACGGTTGATGGCAAAAGGCTATACACAAAGAGAAGGTGTTGACTTCAACGAAGTGTTCTCTCCGGTTGTGAAGCATACTTCCATCAGGGTTTTACTTGCCTTGGTTGCTCTTCATGACTTAGAGCTTGAGCAGCTAGATGGGAAAACGGCGTTTTTGCACGGTGATCTTGAAGAGCAAATTTACATGAGTCAACCGAAGGGGTATGTAGTTCCTGGTAAGGAGAACCATGTTTGCAAACTGAAAAAATCCTTGTATGGGTTGAAGCAGTCACCTCGGCAATGGTACAAGAGATTTGACACATTCATGGTAGGTGCTGGATACACAAGGAGTGCCTACAACAGCTGTGTATATCTCAAGAAGCTTCCAGACGGTTCGTTTGTGTACTTGTTGTTGTATGTCGATGATATGCTTATTGCTGCTAGAAGCATGTCTGCCATCGACGAATTAAAGAAGCAGCTAGGTGATGAGTTTGAGATGAAGGATCTTGGAGCAGCGAAGAAGATTCTTGGCATGGAGATTCACAGACATAGAAACGCTGGGAAGATGTTCTTGTCTCAACAGAGTTATATTGAGAAGGTGCTGAAGCGTTTCGGGATGCTTAAAGCTAAGCCTGTGAGTGTGTCGCTTGCTGCTCATTTCAAGTTGTCTGCAGATTTGTCACCTAAAACTGAGGAGAAGGTGGAGCATATGTCTCATGTTCCATACTCTCGAGTGCTGTTGGTAGCTTGATGTATGCTATGGTGTGCACTCGTCCTGATATTTCACATGCAGTTAGTGTTGTGAGCGGGTATATGGCATCACTTGGGAAAACACACTGGGAAGCGGTGAAATGAATAATGAGATATTTGCGTGGCACTGCGAATATAGGATTGCTATTTAGCAAGATGACTGGAGATTGCGCGAGGTTGGTAGGTTATTGTGATTCAAACTTTGCGGGTGACCTTGATAAGAGAAGATCTCTGACGGGTTACGTGTTTACTCTCTCTGGATGTGCTATCAGTTGGAAAGCGACATTACGATCTCATCGTGGCATTGTCGACTACTGAAGCGAAGTACATGGCAATTGTAGAAGCTGTGAAGGAGGCCACGTGGTTACAAGGCCTGGTTCGTGATCTTGGACTGCAACAAGATACAAGTACAGCCTTTTGTGATAGCCAAAGTGCAATCCATCTAACAAAGAATCAGATGTATCATGAGAGGACTAAACACATTGATATCAGATATCATTTTATCAGAGATGTTGTATCACAAGGAATCATATCTGTGTAGAAGATATCTACCCATGAGAATCCAGCAGATATAATGACTAAGGTGGTTCCAGTCAGCAAGTTTAAGCATTGCTTGGACTTGGTTGCTATTTGCGGTGCGGAGCATTGAGCTCTTAGAGGCAGTTGGTTGCAGGGATGATGGTGTATTGATTGGAGCGAATACGTGCTAAGGTGGAGATTTGTTGAATGTAGCCCGTATTCTTGGGCAACAAGAATAGCAGATTTCCTTGTTAGCATATTATCTTATTCGCTTCTTACCTTTTGTAGCACATAATTAATTAGTTGTCTTTTCTGTTTAATAGGTTTGGGAAACCTTTGCACTATAAATATGTGGCAATACTCATTATGTTATGTGTGAGAGAGAAACCGAAGTGAGAGCCTTGTAGCATTCGTGATCAATAATAGAATTATTCTCTGCTACCCGTGAACGTAGACTTCAAAGCCGAACTACGTAATTCTTATGTCCGTTATTTTTTCTCGTATTCTTCGTATTTTCATGTTCTTTCCCAACATTTCTCAAGGTTGTTTTTACCTTCGGAATAGACAATGTGATGTTACAATTGTCGACGCTCAATATGTTCTCTCAGCAATGAAGGCAAACGACCTTGATACGGACATTCCAATAAGGAATCCCCCAATCAAAATGCTTGATGAACAAATAATAAAGATGCTCGATGGACAAATTCCTTCCTGCTCGTGGCAAAGCTATACGGTGCAATCTCGTGATGATGTCCTACTCGTGTTTCAACATTTTAACTCCTGTGAAACAGAGCACATCCACGTGCTCAGGCTGGATGTTTGTCAGCAAGCATGGGTTATAAAGTAAAGAGTTTGGGCGACCGGGTTCTGTTTAGAAATTGTTCTGCGTCCTGTTATACACAAGAATTGGGGATTGGAATGGCCAACTGCATCTTCTTTCCTTGCAATAATCACGAGTTTTTGTGTTTTCCAATAGATCTTGAGTATGACATTGTGAGTGGTTCTAAGATTGACGAGTGGGGCATATTCAACTTGGATACGCAACATGTCAAAAACTTTGCATCGCGTCCAAGTCCCTGGAGTGTGGGAGCGATGTGGCTTAGTGCACCCGCCTGGTGGTACAGCGCAAGTAGCCGGGGTATGGCTATGGCAAGCCAACCTCGAAGGAGAAGTGGAGTTGTTAGATGTGGAAAACGCTGCAAACTTCAATTTACTCCTCCTGCTGCTGTGTTCCCTTCTGCAGCATAAGAATCCACTTTTCTTGGCATCATAGCTACTGCAAATTGAATTTTATTTTTATTAAACGTTCAAAATTTCAAGTTATTAAAGTTCCAGTCGGGATAAGTACTTTGTCAATTCTTTACGTGTTTTTCTTTTTTTTTTTCCCAAATTTATTCTAGCATATATACCAATTCCCACAAAAATTGTAGAGTGTGATATGGCATGGATTTATTATGCTAAAGCTTAATTACCTCATGATTCATGCATGACTTATTTCCTAGATTGTGTTTTGGGTTTATTCTTTCTAGCTAACTCTTTATAAATCCTCCGCTATGATAGATACCTCATATAAATATATCAGATCAAATATCTGTTAGCTTCAGATTTAAATTTTCCCACCGCCATCCCCAAAAATTAATCAAGGATCCCTAAACACGAGATTTTGGCTGTGGATTTTGAAGTTTGCACTATGCTATTCTAACTTAGATGATCTCGTACGCATGCGAGGGCACATATGTTCATCGCAATTTTTGGCTTCTACATTTAATATTAGCCAAGTAGCTAAAAAAAATTTCATGGATTTATTCTGATAGATCAAGGCTGATACAACTTCAATTATTTGTTTAGAAACAACACACACGTTACACTCTTATCGTTGAGGGAGTAGAAGTATCACACGTACAAACTTCATCAGATACTCATTTTATTATAAGAATAGACTTTATTTTATGTCTATTCATGGCATACCATCAGATCTACTACTCGTATTAACAATCACACATAGACGACGAAAAGTTTCACTTTCTTTGCTTGAGATAGCAATTACTTATGACACTTTAAATTTGACATGTTGAGGATATAATCCATTAATTAGCAACCAATATTCTTGTCGTGCAGCATTGGTGAGTCTCGATATCTTTGGTGGCCTCAAGAATAAAATCCATAAAAGCATTTGGTTCTGGTATGCTTTCATTCAGCTTCTCGTACTCAAAAGTGATCGTGGCCAAGTAGTTTGCACCAGATTTGTCAACTTGAATGGTTACGGAAAAAGTCTTGTACCACTCTGTCAAATCTCCTTCTATCACCTTGAACGTGATTGATTTCTTTTCATCATCCACGGCTGATATAATATCTTTAGTAACCTTCTTTTTTCCATCTAAAGTTCAAGCAAATTTGTTAGAAAAATAGTACGGTGTGTTTGCAAGACAAATTATGGATAACTTACTACTTACCCACTTCCCACGTTGGAAATGATAACAAATATAGACCACACGATAATCATTTAGGTCTTTACATGCATTAAGAATTATGAGATTACATCTTTAAATTAACCTAGTACTTACTGCAGTAGCATAGTATCTCAAATGATGAATTAAGAATTTTTCTATGCGGCATAAGAATTATGTGGATCGCATGCAAAAATTGACAAAATTTAAGATTCTTAGACTTGTCAAATAAGTGTTTTGACTTAGACTCAGATACAGGGACACGATAATCTAAAGTTATTAAAATAATCTATTGACGTTTCAAATTGAAAAAAAGTAATTGTATATATTATATATGTGATTCTAGGATAAGAATATAAAGCCTCAAAATTGTTTTGCAAATAATGAACCCTATTATGATAGGGTATAAGAGATCCACCTTTCAGTCTAACAATTTTCTAAATTTGTAATTTTTCATTCTTTAATTTAAAAGTGTCGTCGAAACATGTACGTTTCTGAAGTGTGGTGTCTCGTGCATATACGACGAACACGAACACGAACACGAACACGAACACGACTCGCTCCACAATTGAGGAGTGTAGCTAGCTTACCGAAGGTATAGGTCCAGCAGATAACGGAGCCTACGGATCCCCATTGGCCTTGAAGGAGATCACAACTTTGTATTTTGTCAGAACTCGTTTCGGAAAATTGGTGTGGCCTGTACCTGTACACCTCATACACCACGTCACCAAACTTTACCTCAATTTGTTTAACCAACTTACCAGTTACACCCATCTCTTCTAACTTTACTAGCACCAAAGAAATAAATGTGAATATGAAAGGCAAGCGAGCATGGAAATATACTCAGACTCTCACATCTTTATATAGTTGCTTGCGCGGAATTTTTTTAGCATCGTGGTC
Source organism: Cordia subcordata (assembly GCA_028554755.1). Taxonomy (NCBI): domain Eukaryota; kingdom Viridiplantae; phylum Streptophyta; class Magnoliopsida; order Boraginales; family Cordiaceae; genus Cordia; species Cordia subcordata. The sequence continues at coordinate 14,370,782 of JAPTOF010000005.1, read as the reverse complement.
CTATTGTATGGGTGACAGAATAATATTTTAATAAGCAAGGAATAATTTTAATGGGGAGAAAAAGTAAACAACTTTTTTTTTTTTTTTGGGAGTTTGAATAGTATTTTATTACAACTACACTTAATAAAAGAGATTACAACTCAAAGCAGATAAATAGAGCAATTAAATTGTAATCTATGTCCTATTCTTAAAACGAAATGAAAGAATTCTACATGTATTAGCTAGATAGACTATAGTGTTGTTCTTTCAATATAGGTTGATTGACAATTGAATAGTTTTAATGATCCGGTCTAATCGTCTGTCATTTTTTCGGTTAATGATGTGTTTCAATTATTTGAAACACAGTTTTATGATCATTGACACCAAAAGAAATAATTATATTAATTGTGCTAAAGTAGATAAAAGCCAAAGCTTCTATTGAGACTCATCAGCCTAGGCTATCATATAAAGAAGAGATAATGACATTAATCTCAAGGGCATAATTTCTTAGGAATTAGAAAGCTATATATATATATATAGTGAGGCAAGAATTTTTTTTTAAACCCCCACTCCCATGAGATTGAACTTAGAACTTCACACTTGTGAGAAATAGTCTCAACTACTTGAGTTATTCTTTAATCTCATTAGTGAGGCAATAACTTTTTCATCCAAAAGGGAAAATCACAAATGTATGAGAGAAGCTATATAACAAGCTGTTCTGTTCAAGAATCTGCTTTTTCTAATAATTGGTTATATTCCCTAAATTATTACGTGGACAACATTCCTGATTCCACGAACAGCTATTTTGATGAGGAAAAAGTTTTCGTTTTTCGCCTAGGCATGATGGGCAAAAATTTGTTTTCATTTAGAATCCTCTTTTCTTTCTTTTTCTGAAATAATCTATGTTCCAAGCCACATACAAAAAAGAAAAAAGAAAAGAAGAAAAAAAAAATGAAAAAGGTTCTTGAAGACATCAAATTTTGATGTCTCGGTTGTCTGCTTGAAGCCCACTAAAATTAGTCACGAAAAAAGCTATGGCAGACTGAGAACAATATGTCTCAAGCATCACATTTCTTCAATTATGTACTTATTATCCTTATATACTATATAAGATGATATTACAAAAATTATCATTTTATATATTAATATTGATATATATTGATATTAGTATTAGTATTAATATGTGCAGTTATGTCAAAATTATTAAAATGTGAGCAAATAATCAAATGTAGTCCCAAGTCAAAATAACTTAAAACTTATTTTACTAAATAATAACGTATAGATATTTTAGTTCAAAGTCAAATTAGTCAAACTTGACCATCTAATAATATCACAATCCAGAACTACTTAAATTAACCAAGTACTTTTATCAATTTATTTCGAATAATTATATATGTCAAACTGTAATGCCAAAAACTTCTAGAAACTTCAAAGAATAGGAAGAACACTGACTTTTTCTCTCTTTTAATGTTTTCTGTTATATATATATGTGTGTGTGTGTGTGTGTACCTCTCCAATGATCAGGATGTAAGTTACCTAAGTCTATGTTAATTTTTTTTTCTCAAATTAATATATTCATATTTTATCACATCTCATCTAGATTCTATATTTATTTTAATGTAATTAGGTTATATAATATTATAACAATTAAAAGAAAAAACATTACTGATAAGAAAATCTTTTATTCATTTCTAAGCTGGACATTATACATTTATATGCGCGATGCATGGATATAAATTACATATACATTATACTTTTGCACGCGCGATGTATGGATATAAACTACAATTATGGGATCAAAAAATAGCTCTAGTGGTTGAGACTATCTCTCCCAAGTGTGAGGTCTTAGGTTCGAATCCCATGAGGGTGGGGGCTTAAAAAAATAAATTATATATATATATATATATATAATTATAATTATAATTAGTACACAGATATACATATGTTACATCTATTTCTTATAATGCTAAGGGGTAAATTGCACGAAACCTCTTGTGTTTTGTTATAAGTATGTGTTTATCCCTTGTAATTCAAAAATTAGCTGTCCATGACATCAAGTTACCTTAAGCCTTTGGTTCTTGCAGTATTTATAGACTGTAAGCATATGAAAATTTGGATTGGATTAGGAATCTTTAAGATACCCCAGTTACGAATCCTCGGACTATTCATACTAGGTGTCCGTAGTAAGATTCATATAGAACTCTTAGGTTCAGTATAAGTACGAGTCTTCCTCAGGTAAAACGTGCCCAAAACCCGGTAAAATATGGGTTATGTCGGATATACCCTTATCATATAGATTTAGTATGGCCCTTGAGGAGTGCATCCTGGTGCGAAGGTCCATAATAACACGGCTAGCAAGAAAATTTCAAGTGATACAAGTTTGTCTACAGTAAACTTTGTCACTTATAATAAACTGTGTTATATGAGGAACGTGTAAGACTTGGTTCAATTTAAGCGGATGAGAAGAAGTTAACAAAATAGAAGGACCTATATTCTGGATTGGCAAAGTTTGCTCATTGTCCAAGATTTTGTGGATTCAACAACGGAAAGAATGATGTTTAATTGTGAAATCCTGCAAAAGAATTTGAAAAGGTGCTATTGTGACGCTGAAATAAACGATACGTTTGTTTGGGAAGATACAATATCAAATTACAATACATGACCAAAATTAAAGTTCAAATTATTTAAAACAAATCCGCTCGGATAAGTACTCACCAATTCCTAACATATTTTACTCCTTTCCAAATTCATTCTATTATTCCAATTCCCACAAAAGTTATAGAATTTAATATGGCATGGACTTATGCTAAAGCTGACCTCATGAGTCATGCAAGACTTATTTCCTATTTGTGTTTTGGGTTAATCCTCTTTAGCTAACTCTTTATTATTTGTAATGAGATCAAATATCTGTTATTTCAAATTTAAGTTTTACCCACTGCCACCCCCAAAAATAAATCAAGGATCCGTAAACTTGAGATTTGAACTATGGATTTTGAAGTTTGTGTTATGCTATTCTAATCAAGATGACCTCCTATGCATGCAAGTGAGGGCACATATGTCCATGGAAATTTTTTACCTTTACATTTACTATTAGGTGAGACTCTGTTTGTTTCACAAAAAATAACTTGTTTAGAAAATGTTTTTTATGATATTTTTTTTAAAAATATTTTCCTAAATAAAGATTTTTCATTGTTTGGTTGTCACAATACAAATTAATTAGATTATATTTTTTAACGAGACAAAAGCATATATGTATATGCACTCGTGGGGGTAGAGGCGGGAAGGCGGAGGGCCCCAGTGCCCCTCGGCGTCTCCTACACTGGCACCCCTGCCCTTAACCCCAGAGCCCAGCCCCTTTGCCCACTCGACTCCCACGGGCGGAGGCGCTAGTGCCAAGGACGCAGTGGGCTGTGCGCCTGAGGCCAAGTGGGGTTAGTTTTGACGCACGGGGCGTGGGGCAGGGGTGAGGGCAACGCAAGGCAGGGTAGGGAGGGGGGTATGATATATATGGGGGTAGGCCAGGGGTTAGAGGGGTTTGGAGGAGATTTGATAAGTGTACAAAAAATATTATCCTTTTGTCACAAAAGGAAAACATTTTCGGTAAAATCAATCTATTTTCCTTTAACCAAGAAAATATTTTCTGTCGACTTTTTCATTTTTAGTATCCAAATATAAGAAAATGCAGAAAACCGCAAAACAAACAGAACCTAAGTAGTTAATATTTTTTTCATGAATTTATTCTAGTAGACCATAAAAGCGTTTAGATTTGGTATGTATTCATTTTGCTTCTCATACTTATAAGTGATTGTCACCAAGTAGTTTGCACCACATTTCTCAACTTGAACGGTTACTAAAGGAGTCTTGTAGCGCTCTGTCATATCTCTTTCAATCACCTAGATCATGATTGACTTCTTTTCATCATCCACGACTGCTATAATATCTTTAGTGGCCTTCTTTTTCTCAACTAAAGTTCAAGTAAGTTTGTCAGAAAAATAGTACTGTATGTTTGCAAAACAAATTATAGAGAACTTTCTGCTTATCACTTGCTACATTGGAAATGACAACCAATATAGACTATACACAATAATCATTCAGGTCTTTGCGAGTGTTAAGAATCATGGGATTCGATCTTTAAATTAACCTAGTACTTACTGAAGTAGCATAGCATCTCAAATGAATTATGTTGTTTGCACACAGAAATTGTCAAATTTTAAGATTCTTAGACTTAGAGGGTGTTTGGCTTTGCTTATTTAAAAACTAAAACTCTTATTTAACGGTGTTAAAATATTAACGAAGATAGTGAAATTGTGCCACTTTTTAAAAAGTACCGGGAGTAATATGATATTTTTAAACCACAGAGAGATAATCAGCTATTGTTATAAAATATAAGAGAATAACGTGTATTTTACTCTCTATATAATTAAAAAGAAAAAAAAACGCTATGAAACCAGTTGTGTTCAGAATCTTCTTCTTCCTAACAACTAGTCATATTCTGTAGATTATTATGTGGACAACATTCCACCAACAGCTACTTTGATGGAACAAAAAGTGTGTTTTCATTTAGAATCCGCTTCAATTTCTTTCTTTTTCTGGAATCATCTCTTATGAGTGGATTATCCATATATGTTCCAAGACACCAAAAAGGACGAAAAAGAAAAAATTCTTGAAGACATCAAATTTCGATGTGACCCTGGTTTATCGTTCAAGCCCTCCGGTATGTACTTATTATCCTTAAATGCTATATAAGATAATATTGAAAATTATCATTTTATATTAAGTTAAGGTGATACCTGTATGATGCACGTTATAAATAATCAAAAGAATATAAAATCAATTTTTTCAGCATTAACCACATAACCAAAAGGTTATAGCTTATAGCTACTTTAGTATTATATGTATGTATGTAGATGTGTTTGTTTGTGCGTGAATGTATATATATAAAAAGATAATAGCAAATTTAGATTAGAAACTAATTTTTATTTAACCGCAAATAATACTCAAATTAGATTGGAAAGTAATTTTGCACGGTATTACGAAAACATTACTTTAAGATTTTTATTAAAAAAAAAAGATAATGCTCAAGTGTGACAAAGAAATTTAAATTAGAAATGATTTTACGTGATAAAAAATAATGCTCAATTTAGTTTTGAAAATAATTTTGTACATGCATTACTGTAAATTAATATCAATTACTTGACTGAAAAAATAATACTCAATTAGCATATGGCATGAAATAAGGGAAATAATTTTGGACGAAAAGAGAAAATATAGAATGAAGATAGGTGCATTATTAGATATAGCGTGCACTTTACTTTAAATAATGTGTATACATATATATATATATATATAGATGTAGATGCCCTCTTAGGAAATAAAATTATTGATTGAAAGGGATACATAAAATTGATCATTATCAAAGAAAGTTTGACATGCAATGAGATAAGCAACTTTGGGAGGAAAAAGAATTCACCGTATGGGGACAAGTGGCATAAATTAAAAAGACAAAATACTACTTTATAATATAATATAGATATAACCAGAACATATATATATATATATATATATATATATATTGATATTAGTATTAATATGTGTAATTATGTCAAGATTATTAAAATATGACCAAATAATTAAATGTAGGCTCAAATCAAAGTTACTTAAACTTTTACTATATAAATAATAACATATAAATATTTAGGTCAAAGTCAAATTAGTAAAACTTGACCATCTAATAATATCCCAATTCAGACCACGTCAAATTAACCAAATACTTTTATCGATTTAAGTGGAATAACTATTATACATAAACCTATAATGCCAAAAACTTTTAGAACTTAATGATTTTTATAGTTTATTAAATAGATGTGTATCTTAATCTGTTGCGATTTTTCTGATACAGATTTTATTGATCAGAAACTTCATTGAATAGGAAGAGCACTAACTTTTTCTCACTTTCACAGTTTTTTGTTGAGTAAGTTTTTTTTGTGATGGGAAAAGAATGCATTCTCATTTTCTATATCCCAAGAGAGGACCACGTACAAATATATATCAACTTTAAAAGGTTTCCATCAAGATACATCTTATTATAGAAAAACACCTGTTTAAGTATTTAATAATATTACATCCATTATTAAATTATCTCATTAAAGTCACAAGGCCCTTTTATTCAAACGCGGGTCACTTTATCTCATAAAATTTTAAGGCATAGACCCAATTGGTAATTTATCCTTTTGATCATTTCATGCTTACAGGAATTAATGGGTTCTTGTTCATTGTTTTCATGAAGTGAAAACTACATGTGTGACACAAGCAAGCCACTAATTACTAGGGTTAAGGGAAAATAAAGGTATAGCAATCCTGTGGTCAAAATGACCTTTATGCATCCCTTCATAAAACTTGTGTTCTTCTAACCCTTCTACCTAGGTTCTCAGAGACAAACGTTCAACTTGCAAGTGTTAAGCATATATTTTGCATTTTTTTCGATTTTCTTTTATATTATTCTCATAGATATGTTGAAGCACTTGGGAAGTTGGCTTTCACTTAATACGTGATATAGATATAGATAATTAAGTTTGTCTTCGAGCTACTATATTGAAAGATTGAATTTATTATTTGTTACGCTCCAAGATTTGCCGACAAGGCAAACCGGGTTTATCACTACTATGGTCCTAAAAGATGAACACGACTGTTAGGAGATGAGCTCTAATACCAAGTTGAAAGATAAAAATGGAAAAGTAATAACATGGAGAATTACGTATACATATATATAATATAAAATATAAATAAAATTTATTTTTAGCATTTTTAATTTTCTAATTTCTTAATTTTTAGTTTTTAATAATTGTATACTTTTTAGTTTTTAATTTAATTTTCATTTTTTGAAATTTTTAATTGAAGGTGTAGTGGAAAATATAAATATTATTATACATTTTCAGAATACGTGCCTTGTCTCTCTATTGTAAATTAGAAGATAAAAGTATCCTAAACGTAACTTAAAATGATTATATACATATATATATATATATATATACACATATATACATATATATTATTTGTAGGCTTAAAAAAATAATATGTAAAAATAGCTTTTCCAAAGTTCTTTTTCTAAAAGCTCTAATTTGAAACTTCTAGTTTTTTAGCTTTTTAAGTTTTGGCTTATGTATAAAGGCTCTTTAATTTTTAAAATGGACCAAACAAGCTAGTTAATTAAGTTTCAGCTTTTAAACTAATAAAAAGCACTTTGGAGTGTCTAAAAATTAGTTCAAAACAAACTCTTGGTTGTCTTTACTTTGTACATTAAACTATTAAATAAATATTAGATGAGGATGGTCAAGCACATTGGCAAAGAATGTATGAAAATCATGTGATGCAGTGGACACAAAAGTTGTACTTGGCGCTGAAAACGTAAAACAACTCTCATCAAAAAGTACAAGACAAGAAATATACATTGGCCTTGTGGATTTTCATAGCAGTGACAACCACGATAATTTCAAGCAGTTGCACTTAAATTTATTATTTTGAAGATTTAAAACCATTTCAAACGAAGATTTAAAGCCAAGTATCGGTTTAGGCAACCTATTTATGAGAAACACTGAAGAAGTAAAGGCTTCCACATAAAATTATTTTGAAAGTGAAGATTGGGAGAGAAATGTATGACCAATTTCATATATATATGTGCCTAATTTCCCTTTCAGCAAGCCTATTTTGCTTGAGAATACATGGGAAAGATATTCTATAAATAATGCCAAAGGATTGTAAAATTTTTTTAAGACGATCATGAATTAACTCGAGTATTCTATCACATTGAAATTGCTCCATCTTCGTGCCGAAGAAGTTTTCAGAAGATGACTTAAAATTAAGAAAATGTTCAACCCAACTCAATTTATTTTTCATGGGATAAAATCATAGAAAGTGACTACGGTCATCAATAAATACAATGAAAAACCTTAACACAGAAGATGGAGGCTACTGGATAAGGTCCCTAACATCACAGTGGATCAATTCCGAAGGAACTAAAAGATTCTGACTGGACCGTGTGATACTAAGCTTTTGGCTGCAACCAATCATGCACGACGTACAAGCTCTATTCAGAGATTCAAAACTAGAAAGCTGGATTCTTTTTAGGGTCTGTACGTGGTAGCTGACAGTGACAGATCTATTTTTTTTTTTTTGCAGGGATTAATATTAAATTAATAAACTAATTTAATTAAAACTCTAAGAAACCATTAAACTATTGTGGTGTTGACATGTTTAGGCAAAGACCCATGGATAAAGCCTCAAAACCATTAAATTTAAATAAAGTAAAAACAGAATTTGTCTTTCCATGTTATGAAATTTGTGTTGTATAGTAGGACAGTGGTAAAATCTTTGACATTGTGGGAAGTCAAAGAAAATGTGGATGACGAAACCATTGCCAGAGATGAAAAATAAAAGCAAAACTTTCATCGCATACTTCGAATACCAAGAAAGGTTTTATGCAAAAGCATTTCGTATATTTTTATTAGATTAGTGACGTACGAGTCATATAAATACAAGTAAAATTTCTGCGTGATTAATACAAGAGTCTTATATGTGCTGGATAAAACACTATCATATTACAATTGGGACCAAAATTAAACATCAAATTATTTAAAAGAAACCCACTCAGATAAGTACTCTGTCAATTCCGGACATTCTTTACTTTTATCCAAATTTATTCTAGCGTACCAATCCTCACAAAAATTATAGAGCGTGATATGGCACAAGTTATGCTAAAACTTACCTCGTGATTCATGGATGACCACTATTGGCTATCTAGTTAATTTTTTTAATGGATTTATTCTCATGGATCAAGGCTGATAACATTGAAATTATTTGTTTAGAAACAACAAACACTTCCATAGAAACTTCACCAAATACACATTTTATTGCAAGAATAGACTTTATTTTATGTCTACTCATCCATGGCATACCACCAGGTCTACTGTTGGTAGTAACAATCACACACATACGAGGAAAAGTTGCACTGTCTCTGCTTGAGACAACACTTATTTATTACACTTTAATTTTGACATGTTGAGAATATAATCCATTAATTAGCAACCAGCTTTCTTGTTGCATGGAGTTGGTGAGTCTCGATATCTTTAATCATTTCAATAAACAAGTCCATGAAAGGGTTTGGATTTGGTACGCATTCATTTAATTTCTCATACTCAAAAGTCATTGTCATCAAATATTTTGCACCACATTTGTCAACTTGAATGGTTGCGGAAATAGTCTTGTACAACTCTGTCAGATCTCCTTCAATTACCTTGAACGTGATTGACTTCTTTTCATCATCCACAGCTGTAATAATATCTTTAGTGACCTTCTTTTTGCCATCTAAAATTAAAGCAAGTTTGTTAGAAAAATAGTATGGTATGTTTGCAAAACAAATTATCGAGAACTTTCTGCTTATGCTTGGAAATGATAACTAATACAGACTACACAATAATCATTCAGGTCTTTACATGTGTTAAGAATTATGAGATTCCATCTTGAAATTAATCTAGTGCTTACTTGAGTAGTATAGCATCTCAAATGGTGAATTTAAAAATGTTTCTAGGTGGGATAAGAACTATGCTACTTGGACATAGAAATTGTCAAAATCTCAGTCAAATAAGCCTCTTGACTTAGACTCAGCTATAGGGACACGATATTGTAAAGTTACTAAAATCATTTAGGGCCCGTTTGGATTGGCTTTTTTTAATAGCTTTTGAAAAATAACTTTTTTTTAGAAGCTAAAAATTATGGCTTCTAAAAAAAACTGTATTTGAACTTTTTTTAAAGTTTCAACTTTTTTGGAAGCTAAATCAAATAATTATTGTAAATTTAATGTAATTTTTTCAAGAAAAAAAAATATTTTTTCCTGGAAAAAAACCTATCCAAACAAGCCCTTACACACATTGCAAACAGAGAAATTGAAGTAATTGTATACATTATACATGTTACTAGCAGAAGAATATTGTAGACCCCCAATCTACAGTTAAGGTTTCCTTATTATCTGCCAAAATAACATTGCCTTAACGTTCCTAATCTCATGCATGCAATCGAGGGATTCACACTCATGTCTGAATTACGAACGTCCAGAGCCAATGAGCCGAGGGACTGAAGATTTGAAGTCAAGTGGAGCTGAGCTCACTACAAATATGAAATATCAAGATTATCTTGCAAATAAATGGACCCTTTGACAGGTATGAGAAATCAACCATACAATATAACAATTTTGCCGGTTTTACAATTTTTCATTCTTCAATTTAAAGTGTCACAAAACATGTTTGTTTTTGACGTGTCCAACACTTTTGAAGCGTCGTGTCTCGTATCATGTCCCATTGAATACGAACACTTACTCCACAATTGAAGAGTCTAAGCAATATAAGATATAAATATATTACAACCAAAAGGAGGAAAAAGTGGGGGAAGGGAGGAGGCGGAGGACATTTATGTTGTACCCCAATTGATCAAGATTCTCTGATATCAATAATTATCTCGTTCTGATATGAAGGGAAATCTTAACCATTCATTGGTAAATAAAAATATATCTGTCATATATTTTAAATTTTTTTAAAAAAAATTTCTTTCCCACTCGTCACTTTTTTTTTTTGAAATTTAAATGCTATCAATAACCTTCCATATCAATGTGAGAAAATTATTGATACGAGAGATTCTTAATCCGTAACACAATATGGAGCTGGGTAGCTTACCATGGGTGTAGGTCCAGCAGATAACGGAGCCTACAGATCCCCAGTGGCCATGATGGAGATCACAACTTTGTATAATTTTAGGGCTCGCTTTGGAAAGTTGGTGCGGCCGGTACCTGAACACCTCGTAAACCTCATCACCACCAGAGTTCAGCTCAATTTGGTTAATTAAGTTACCACTTAGACCCATCTCTTCTTAATTACTAGCACTAGACAAGTTAAATAAATGTCTGGACAAAGAAGAATACGAAATTTAAGAGGCAAGCGAGCTTGGAAATATACTCACACCCTCACGTCTTTATATAGTTGCTTGCGCGGAATCAGTTTATTGTCGTGTTCCCAATTAATTAAGTTGATTTAATTTGTATTTAATTTTATTATAATTTATGGGTGATAAAATAATATTTTGAAAAGCAAAGTATAATTTAATTAAAAGCGATTACAACTCAAAATGAGAAGAGAAAACTAATGTTGTGTTTGGAATAAGCTTGTTATAAAATGATTATCTTTTTGACATGAAGGATGCAAGGTCTATTATCTCTTTTTATTTTATAACATATAAAACATCATATCACATGCATTTTATAAAAATACTCAAAATAATTCATACTTTTTATTTTATAAGAATATAAGTAATCCATCCTTATAAAAATAAGACTTTTTATCATAACCATTTTATGAAAACTGAAAACGAACTATACTTTTTTATATAAAAATACATCTTATAATAAGCTTATAACAAATTGTAGAGCGCAAATTGTAATCTATGTCTAGCTATTATTAAGACGAAATGCAAGAATTCTACATGTATTAACTAGATATATGATAGTGTTATTCCTTGAACATCGATTAGTAACTTGTTTCCGTAATTTGAAAAGACAATTTTATATTCATCAAAATAGGAAGAAATAATTATGCTAATCATACTAAATTAGGTAAAAACTGAAGCTCATAATGAGACTCAGCCCAAGCAATCATATTTTAAAGAAGAGACAATGACATCAATAAAGGGATATTTTCGTGGAACTGAAAAGCCACATGTAGTGAGGCAAGAACTTTCTCATTCAAAAAGAAAAACCACAAATGTATAACAAGAAAAGCTATATTGCAAGTTGTTCTGTTCAGAATCTTCTTTTTCCTAATAATTGGTCATATCCCGTAAATTATTATGGGGGCAACATTCCACCCCCAGCTTTTTGATGGGCAAAACGTTGTTTTCATTTTAGAATATTCTTTTCTTTCTTTTCTTGGAATCATCTTTTGTGGGTGGACTATCCATACTATCCTGAAATGGTATCTAAGACAATATTGGTTAATATCTTTTTATATTGATATTGGTACTAATATGTGTAACTATGTCAAGATTCAAATCTAACCAACTTATCAATTGTAGTCGTAAATCAATTGATTATCAATTGTAGTCCAAAATGTAACAACTTATCAATAGATTATTGATGTATTGATATTTTTTCCATCAAAGAAAAAATATTAATACTAATATGTGTAGTTAACAAATATTAATATTAATATGTGTAGTTATGTCAAGATTATTAAAATGTAATCAACTTATCGTTGACCAATAGTGTGTTTAGAATGATTTTATTTTAACATGTTTATCCCATTGAAATGAGGAGAGGCATATTATGAAATAATTGTAAAAAAATATGATAAGGATGGATTGCTTGTTTTTTTATGAGATGAAAAGTATATGGTTTGTTTTCAGTTTTCATAACATGTATGTGATAAGATATCTTAAATCTTATAAAATATCTCCTCATTTCAAGAAAACAAACATCTTGAAATAAAATCATTCCAAAATAAGATCATTCTAAACACACTACAAGTCTCATTCACTTAACTTCACTTTTCCTTCTCCCTCTCTCCCTCCCCTCTAGCTTAAGAATCTTTGTCCTTGGCTTGGTATTCACTTTATGCCCTTGTATAATTAGCTGTGTAGTCATAATTTCATTTGCTATGTCTAGTACAATATCTCTTATTTCCTTTGTAGCCTACTAGAGATTGTGAAGAGTTTGAAAATAATAGACGAGAAGATTCGTGTATGAATGATTAATTGTTTGGCCTTCTCTTTGAGAAAGTGAGTATAACCTATTGTATGTAACTACATACTAAATTTATTTTATGATGAGGTTTAAGTTAAATTGGACTCCCAATCTATTTCTTTCTATCCACAGTATACCACATTAGTAGAGAAGTTTACTTCTAGAAAGAAGATAATATATTAGATGTGGCAACTACACATTTAGAAGATCAATGAAAGGGGAGACACTGCCATGATATTTGAAAGTTTCTAAGATACCAATCTATTAGGCTTTCTTTTCTTTTTCTTTCTTTTTTGGTTTTTGCACTTTGGCCAATAGGAAGGATCCACTTCAAGTGGATAACCCGAGAGATAAGGAGTATCACAATATTCAATTTGCTCGCCAAATGGCAAGGAGTCCAGTTGCATGAGATTCCAAGAAATTTAATTAATTAGTGCTTTCATATTCCATGCCTTGCACGGGCTTATTTAGGTGCTGTGTGTTTTTTAATTTTTTAAATATTTATAGATGTGTTTTTTTACTGTTTTTAGGTTTTCGTGTGTTTTTAATTATTTCTAAATATCTATAAAAATTAAGTCTAGTGTTTTTTATTCTTATTTTTATTTTTTAATTAGGATATAATGCATAATTTAATTAAATTAATGAGTTTTTTTGGACTTTATTACTTTAAATTCATTAAAAAGAAATATATAGGTGGTGCATAAATATAATTAAATAACTTGTAACTCCATTGCAATGATGAGGTTACGAAGTGGTGCATAAATATAATTAAACACTATAATATATATATATATTTTTATAATAATGTAATAATATTAAAAATAAAATTAATGATAACTTGGCAAATAGATGGTTATCAATGTGGTACCTTTCTTTGAGCTCATTTCAGTTTAACTTTTATATAATATATAAAATACAACACAATTTGCATATTTTATTTAAAAGGCAACTTTTATTTTATCTTTACAAAATTCAAATCACAGGAGATAAGTACAATAAGACAAAATCCAAAATTTGAATTAGTGATTTCTACCTCTGGACCACCAAATAAATTTAAATACTGTGAGTAAGTAGTAATTGAAAGCACTACAAGAAAAGTAGGCGTCATCTATTCGGGTTTAAATGTTTTTAAACCCACTGCCTATTCGGGCATTAGCTTTTTTAAACCGTAGCTTATATATAATTTCATAAAAAAATACATAATTTTTTATCTATGGTTCAAACATTAAACCTTCTTTATTATAGCATTTTATAATTGCATTATCTACCAATAAAGTTAATAATAGATTCATTAATTATCTTGCATAACAAAATTGCTATCTATTACTTAAATTGCTGCCTATATAAAGAAACCACTGCCGATTTCCTTTTTCTTTTTTGTAATGAAACTGCTGCTTATTCTTAGTTTTTTTTTGTAGTGAAGCTCAATTTTCAAAACTAAACTGATTAAGAATGTTGATGGATGATCAATTATTATAGTTTAGTATTATGAATATTTATGATGAATCTTAGAGATTAAAACATTTTTTCAAAGAAGTGTTCATATAGTTATATTTTCCTATTGTATATCAAAAATATATTTTATCATTTTTTGCAAAAAAAGTTTAGCATTCGATTAATAGAAAAGAGTAAAGCAAATAAATTTGCATGTCATAAATTATATTAATTATTATATTTTCATTGAATTTTTTTTTTTTCTTAACAAACCCAACATTCAAATTCCAAGTAATAAGTTTTTTAGATTTATAGTTAACACTTAAAGATCCAACCAACATAAGTTTGGGTTGACACCTAATTTTTCCAATCTCTACTTACAAGATGAGACTATTATGTAAAAGCTAAAATTATATGTTATTTTCTAAGCAAATAACTACATACTTATCATACTTTGATTGGATACTTTTTGTTTTTATCAAATCCAACATTCAAATTATCATCGATTTTGAATTTTTCCGTGAACTACAAAATATAAAAAATAGATGATACTGTTTTTTATGAATAATAAGTAGCATTGGACTAACAAAAAAATAAAGCAACTAAACTTGCATGTGCCAATTAAATTATATTAATTATTTATTCCTTTTTTGGTTGGAGTGCTTTAAACAATGGATGGAGTGATTCCATGCGTCGCTTTTTTTCTTGGTTTAGTAATATGTTTGCAATTAGATTCTATCAATTTTTATGAACTAGAAACTCTATCAAGTCTTGTTATTGTTATTATATAGTAATATATAATTATAGGAAAAGAAAAAAGTTATATATCAAATTAAATATCCATAAACACATACATATCAAGCTTATAAAATGATAAGAGTGAACCCAAAACTTGTATCTCAACAAATTGAAAGACTACTTTTAGTACTACGTTCAATTAAAAATTTTAAAATGCAATAAATGATTTAGTCTTTTTCAGAAGAGTGAAACCAAGACTTCTTTTACAAAATTCAAATCGTGGTAAATAATATCGTATCCCTACTATCTAAAAGACTAATTTTATTTTGGTTTTACGAAAATTAAATTCCAATAGATGAATTATGCATTTTTAATTTATTATAAAATTTTGACTCACAGAATATAAAAAGTACAAAAAATTGTAACCAAAAAAAATTAATTTTTAATATAGCCAAATATACACTAGTGATTCAAGATTATAAGTTATATGTAGAATTGATATTGGCGTAAGGGTTAAATCTATAAATAAGGCAATATAGAAAAGTCAAAGGAATATATGGTGCAAGTAAATAATAACTCGAATGTAGTTTTGCACAAAAGTATAGTTAGAGAGTGTTTGGCTTTGTTTATTTGGTGCTTTTAAGCACCTAAATAATAAAAAATATGTGAGAATGTTCTTTTTTTAAGTGCTTATAAGCACTCAAAATAAGCAAAGCCAAACACCATCTTACAAGAATGTATGGCAGAATTGGAAAGTCACGGGAATATAGTTCTTTAGTACTAAAATTAAAATATATATATATATATATATATTAGTTAATTGTTTTTATGATTTGTATTATAGTTTATTATTTATCATAATATTTCATTAAAAAAAACTTTTTGTACATTGCACGGGTACAATAGTTCTAATTAAAATGGTAACTTGCATTCAAATGAGGGCACCTGTTTGTCATATTTTCTAGTTGGGGTGTTAAAAATCCAGTAGACCATGGAAACATTCCCATTTAAGGGCATACGGTACTGCTACGGTCAGCCCATTTAAATCATAGCCCTTTAAATTCAGCCATTAAAAACAACCAACTACCCACGATAATCAAATTTGTTGACAGTCTGTCAAGTATGACAAATCTGAAGTGTAACTGTTGATTTTATAGTCTTGCTCCAATGTCATTGTGGGCCTCTAATTTTTATATCTATCACTGCTTCAAGTCTTCAACTGGTGATATTGGTACTTCTCATATGAAATGGAGGTTTTGAGGATGGGCAAAAGTATATCACTAGACCACACAGTAAAGAGTAATATTTTACACCATTTTTTATTTTTGTTCTGTCACTATTTGTTTATATGATAAGAATTTATATATTATATTGTTATATAGAAAAAGTTGATGAGATTAAGAGGGTGTTTGGCTTTGCTTATTTAGGGTGCTTGTAAGCACCAAATAAGCAAAGCCAAACGCCCTCTAAGAGAGTGTTTTGCTTTACTTATTATAAGCACCTAAAAAAAAGTATCTAAACACATATGTTTTACTGTCTGGGTATGTATAAGCATCAAATAAGCAAAGTCAAACACCTTCTAAACAATGATATATGTTGAAACATTCCTACCACATTGAGATTATTTAGAGGGTGTTTGACTTTGCTTATTTAGTACTTATAAGAACCTAAATAATAAAAGTATGTGAGAGGGTGCTTTTTTCTATGTGTTTATAAGCATCCAATATAAGCAAAGCCAAACACCCTCTTACAAAAGTTGTGAAAAATACGTTATCGATTTTTGGCTTTCTACAAAATGAAAATAAAAGTAAACAACCTAATTTTTGAATTTATGTTAAGAGATCAGAAGAAAAATTGACAACAATAACGATACTAATCGAGCCTTTTAAATGAGAGTCAAAAATGTTATTTCATACACAACTCATTCCCGCGCCACCTTAGTGATTCTTATCAATGTATATATTAATGCTGCCAATAAATATATGGCAACGACATGGGTGGATGGAAGCAATAAACTCATCTTTAATGTAATCAAGCAGACATTCATTCATTTCATGGCCTTCTCACCTGCATACTCACTCCAAGAATCTTTTGGACTATGCATAAAAGACTCTGATTTCAAGAAAGAGTTTATAAATTCCCACGAAGTTTCTGTTGCTTCTTTTTAGATTTCACCTTGAGAACATGGATATCGTTCAGCAAAAAGGTGACATTGAAATCACAAACGTAGACATAAAATATGTGTTTTGCTTTCCTGAGACACCAAGTGAAAAGGTCTACATATTATAATATTTTGGAAAGCTTATAGTTATATAATATTAGTGCATAAAAACAAAAAGATTACAAGTACTTATAGCCGAGATTGCTAGCTCTATAAAATGCCAGCTTAATTAACTCTGTGGGATGTAATTTACCCACGTGAAATAAAAATTGAAGTCCTATTTATAGCTAGCATAGATTGCTAAAGTTCTTTGTGGAAAGAAGATAGATTCAATTATCTATTTAATGTTTACAATTAAGCACTTATGAGAGTTTCTTCTTAATTAATTCTTTTAAATGTTAAAGGCTCGTTTGGATTAATTTTTTGTTTTATAAAAAATATCTTTTTTTTAAAAGCACATCATTTTTGTAATATTTAAGTATTTGTTTCAAAGAAAAAAGCTGAAACCATTATAAAAGCTCAAATTCAATTTAAAAAAAAAGTTCGAAATTTTAGATTTTTAAAAAAGTACTTTTTTTTCAAAAAATATAGAAAAAGCGCTTTTAAATTAGGGGAGCTATCAACAAGCATAACAAACATACATCAAGTTTTTCGTATGAATTTGAAACATTATACGATAAATGAGTGACGTGAGTTATTAATTAGATTTATATAATCGACTCTTCACTTGATTTGCTAATTAAATTAAAATCCCTATTGACCATTTAAACTCTCCTTCAATAGCCAGCCATTGATTAAAATTTTACGACCAAAAACATTAATAGAGGTCATAATTTTCTCTCTTTGGTAGTACTCTTTGTGCCCCATGCAATTGGCAATAAAAACTACTCATGTTTTGGTGTAATTAAATGCATGTTGGATTGCAGGGTCCGAAGCCCTGAGCATGCGTGTTGAGCCAGCAAGGACAGGCATCCCCATTAAGGAAAAGGAAAAATGGAAGCATTTAAGTCAATGAAAACAAGCGAGAACTTCTAGGAATAATCAATCCAAGAGGCCACAATTTTTGTGACGCAAACTTGGGTGAATATTCAGTTTAATCGAATCAAAAACAAAACCTAATTTTAATAATTGAATTTTAAATTTTTTAGAATTAATAATTAAAATCGAACTGAATTATATTAATAACTAAAATAATCTGACAGAACTTTTATTTTTTTAATAGACATTATTAAAAAATAATTAAAATAACCAAATTCATTTCTAATAATTATAGTAATTAAATTTTAATATCCATCATCACAATTCACATTAATTCAAGCTTAATACGAATTTGCAACTAGAGAAATTATAACTAAATAACAATTTCTTAAAAAGAATAGCTATTCAGTTGTTCAGCTATTAACCGAAGAGAAATAACTGAAAATTGAATTTTCCTTTTTTTAGTAATCGAAAACCAAACTGAAAATAAAAATAATCAAACGAATTTGTGTTTCAATTCTATTATTCAATTACATTCAAGTAATACTCACTCCTACTTCGCATGGTAACAATAAGTAGTGAAATTTAAATAACGTTAGATATCATATTATTTTCAATACTTAATTATTATCTTTTATGTTTCGTTTTTATGTTCATATAAGAATATAATATGATTTTGTACATAAAAAATTCCTCATCATAAAAAACAAAAAAGAAATTATTAGACAGATTGGTCATCCCTCGCATCGAGTGTGCTAAACTAGGTCGTACTAACCTCTAATATAACGCGTTCCTAGGGTTATCGTACAAAGCAATCAATTATTACTTGGAGATAAAAAATGTTCATTGGGGAATCCAAACGTGAACTAATGATTTTAATTTTGGTAAAATAATTTTTGTAAAAGTAATTTGACAAAGGGGCTTAGGGAACCGAGGATTGACAGAGGTATTCACTTTTCATGAAATTTCTAAAAGCTTAAAGAAAATAACAATAATTCAAAATAATCTAAAGACAAGTGTTTTATTTAAGGCTTATTTGGTTTGATTGTAATATTTCAGCTGCTAAATTATAAAGTTTTGTCATTCTTTTTGACAACACCAACAAAGAACTTTCAAATAACTTTTAGTCTCTTCACTAAGTTAAAGTACTATTTTTTTAAATAATTGCTATCCAGTAAAATAGTATTACAAATAGATTTTTAAATAACTTTTAATGTTTTAGCCAACTTTTATCAAATGTTAAATATTTTAATGTTTAACAATACCTTAATATTTCATTTTTTATTTTTGGCAATTCTACGCTTTCCCCATTTTTTGGCAATCCTAGTCTCTCTTTAAGCTCTTTACATTTTCATCTTTTTTCACAATATAAATAAAAATAACACAAAAATTTATTTTAGATTCTATCCACGTCAAAATATACTAAAAAGTTGTAAATTTTATTAGCTCATTATTATTTTTTTGACAAAATAAATTTTGAACATATTAAAAATATTTTTAATAGTATTGACACAAATGCTTTAAAAACTAATTTTACTATGCTTTAATAAGAAAATATTATTATAAAAAATAACTCTAAATTATAAAATTAATATTATTTCAGTAATAGTAACAATCAAAATATAAGAATAATAATATAATATCAATGTCCTTTCCGCCATTTTGTATTTATCAACTAATCCAATAACTAATTTTATCAATATATTTTCTTCAGTCAACTAATTAAACAATTATTCTCTAACAACTAAAATGTATTAGTTATCTACATTTTATTCAATCAACTAGTTAAACAATTATATGTTAGCAACTACTCAAACAGTTATTAACTATATGTGCCAAATATGCCTTATATGCCAGTAGAGTTTTGGGTAACAACGCTAACATGCCTTAGCAGCAGAGTTTTGAATAATAGTACTATTGAATAAAAGTCATTAATTGCTTGATTTGGTATTTTAGCAATTGAGTTTTTTTAATTATTTTGAAGTTAATATTGGGCTTTCAAAATTATGGAGTAGTATTTTTAAGAAAAAAAAAGAAAAATAATTTCTGACATAGATAAACAATCCTCAAAAGCCTTTTGATTTTTTTAACATTTTTTAGCTTTGACTTTTCATATAAAGTTATTTTAAAATTTTGCCAAACAAGTTATTTTTATCTTTTAAATTGGCAAAAAGCACTTTTAATTATCTAAAAATTGGACCAATCAGATTCTTTTTTTTTTTTTTGAAACCCCCCATTTCAGTGAAATAGTCTCAACCACTTAAGCTATTCCCGATCCTGTGGACCAATTAGTCTCTAAATAATTGCAATTTCAAAGAACAAAACTTAAACCTAATCTACTTCCAAATCCAAATATAATCCACATCAATTGGTTATAAATTCAAATCTTAAATATGAATACATAGTCCAAAATTTAAGCATAACTCATTAAAATAATTCGGGTTTCCAGAAATTTTTTCCTTTTTAAATTTCTTCCTATCTCTAACCCGTTTTTATTTTTTCTTATTTCCTAATTTTCCCATTTCACAAAATCTAAAATTTGAAAATTGTCAGGTTTCAATGATGAGGGAAGACCCCTACATGAAAAAGACGATGATATGATATATGTTAAGTATATATTTAGAACGAAGATTTACACTCTGAAAAGACACAACCCTAAATATATCCGTCTCAACTGTTCTTCAAATTTTACTATTTCTGGATCATTTTCTCTGTTTTTTTTTGGGTGCTAAGCCTATGAGAAAGTTTTTTTACGGCCTATGGAAATAGACAGAAACCAAAAGGTATTTAGGTTTGCTTTAGGCGAGAAGTAGATAATGAATTGGAATAAGAATGACAGCAGTTACGGGCCTAATAATAGCAGCTTCACAATTCACTACTGACAAATGTGCTGAAATGGTCAGGGTGGTGCTTGGGGTGTGACAAAAGAATTGATGGCAAAAAGAAGAGAAAAAAAAAAAAAGTAGCAGTAGATATTTATCAGTACAGTAACTACAAGTCTACAACAACTAATACGACAAGATGTTATAACTTAGTGTTAGCATCTCCACGTCTTGAATTCGAGCCATTATAAGAGACAAGCAGATAACATCTCTCGTTTAAATTTATGAATCTTGAGTTCGAATCATTAGAGTCTTAAGTTCGAATCGTTATAAGAGGTAGGTGAAAAATCACTACTAACTCTCTAAAATAAAATACAACAATTAATACAATCACAATAAAATTAACATAGAAGGTACAAGAGAGAAGATCGAACACTGCAATAGAAGGAGCAAGAGCATTTACAGCAGCCTGGCCTGCTCTTATTTCTGTCTTCCTTTTATCCCCTCAACATGGCTAGTCTGCTTCCTCTAACCTCATTAACCAGTGACTCAAAAAGCTACAAAAGAAAAAGCTTTGCTACCATTAACTCTAAATTCAGAGATAACAGAAAGAACTTACAGTCCTTTTTTAACTTGAATTCTAAAGCTAACCATGAGAATTAAGAGTAGAAAAGCTTCCCCCATCATGTTATATGTCACTTGTTGTGAAGTGGATTTGGACCTGTGCGGACTAATCTTTTGTCATCTTCATACAAATTGTCGGTCCCATTCTCGTTTCTGTTCAACATATGTGATGCACTCCTTGACGCTGCATGATACGACACGCTGATAGAAAACCCGGCTTTTCTTGGCGGTGACCATCTCGAATGATCAACGTTATTCTCAGCAGAAGCTACACGTAGCTGATGAATGAAAATTAAAAGGAACCAGCAAAAGAAAACTGCAATTCCAGATGAAGAACATTGCCAGCTTCTTCTTGTTCTTCTTCTTTTTCTTCTTGTTGTGTTTTCTTCAAAATGTGTCATTGCACCAAGACAATAGAAACTTGTTGGATCAGCTTACTGAAAGATGACCATTCAAATCCCAAGTGATGAAAACTTTAACTGACAATTTCTTGGTGGTTTGAGGGAGAAATGGATGTTGCGAATTGTGTGAAACCTGGAAAATTGTAAACCCTTTTGAAGGTGCAGAGATGCCTTTTTTGTACGTATAATAAGATTCTTACTTAGATCTTATAGGTGTCAAGTTCAAATTATTAATAAGGTGGGTAAAAAATTATTATAGATATTTTTTAAAAATGAATAAATAAATAAAATAAAATAAAATACCTCTTATGTATGCTCTCCTTAACTTAAGGGTTTAAAAGTCACATGAGCTTGACTCTTGATTTCCGGAACCTTCTTATGTATATCTTATGTCTGCTTTGGATCTTCGAAGACTGGACCTTTTCGCTAGCTTGTATCTAAAAGTACTCTTGATATCTATGAACTTATATAGATATATATTGTCTTCTTATATATTTGCTTGCTGCATGAACATGTACGTACAGATATATATTTATATATATAGATACTGGGCAGTGGGACTGTCCAGTATTAATAGCCGTTGTCTGCGGAATTTTTCAACAAAAGAATGCTTCGGGGTAAAATTTTGATTTTACCACTAATGTATGATACCACTTTCTATGCCATGTCATTGCCAGGGATAGATTCATCTAATTTTGAGTCTCTTCTCATATCATTAAATTTTTTTTTCATAACTTATTTGGTGCATATTTGGAACAAAATTCTGCATCCTAAAATTCACTAGTTAGTGGTCGAGTTTACTCAATTATGTTTCTTTTTATTATAAAACTGAAAAAAAAAGAGAAAAAGCATTTCCATGGATTTTATACTTCACTTCTTTTTTTTTTTTTCTTTTTAAGGGCCTGTTCGGCACAATTAATAGATTAGGTAACAGATAGCTATTTGAGTAGCGGATAACAGTTTGGGTAGTGAATAGTTATTGTGTTTTAGCTATTAGCAGATAGCTATTTTACTAGTGGATTATTTTAGATGTGTTTGATAAAACTAGCTTTTGGGTTAGCGCGCTGGTAAATGCAAAATGACAAAAAGGACATTGATATCAAGTTATTATTATTGTAAGGACATCAATATCAGGTTATTATTATTGTAATGATGATGATGATAATAATAATAATAATAATAATAAAGATAATTTATTTTATAATTAAATATATTTTCTTAAAATAATATTTTATTAATAAAGCATAATAAAATTACTTTTTTAAAATCAATTTTATTAATATTATAAACAATATTTTTATTATAGAATATTTTAATTGATTGAAAATTTATATTTTCAAAAAAATAATGAATGGACAAATAAGACCTATACTTTTTAATATATTTTGATATGGATAGAATTTCAAATTAATTTTTGTGTGATTTTTTATTTATATTCGTGAAAGAAAATGTAAAAATGGAAACAAAATTAGATAGAGGATACAATTATAAAAAAAAATATTAGAAAAAAGATAGTATTGCCAAAAAAAGGTGAAATACTAAACTCTATTTTAAAAAATTAATAATATTAGCTTTTCATAAATATTACTTCAAATACTATTTATAATAAAAATACTATTTAAAATATTATTTTATCAAATAATCAAAATAAATAAATAAAAATTTTTAATTTAATTAAGATACTAAATATTACTTAAAATACTATTGTCGAACAATACGTAAAAGGTACATCTTTTGTACCGTGCACGACACATCAAACTAGGCTCCAAATGAGTCCTTAATTGTCGAAATATATGTCAGGATTATCTTTTCGGCTCATGAGTACAATTCTTCTGTTCTGCTTTTATTTTTTATTTAAACCTTCGCCCCTAATCCAACTTTTATCTCAACATTTTGAATTTGTCATTAACTTTAAGAAAATTATTTTAATTATTTTACTCTTATTGTCATTCTCTTGAATCTAAACCTTAGGCTTGCATGTGAGATTAGTCTTGTAAGTATAATTAATAATTACTTAAATTTTTAAATTAATTAATTTAAAATAATTAACTCAAATTATTAATTATATTTACATTATTTATTTATTAACAAATCACAAATCACCTCGCAAATTAATACTAAATATTATACTTATGATCCTGTCATGCGACTGCATGTCCTGTAGCTGCTAGTGCGTGTGTGCTGAGGACCAGGGTACAGGGAGACCACCCTATACCATGCATTCCAAGGGCCGTTGAGCTTATAGAACTGAGCTGTCTATTTTACAGTTGACTGCTAATTTCTTAGTCAAATACTCAGACCACCAAGCTGCGGGTTTGACTTTTCACGTTGGACCTTACATGCCCCGGTCAGTATATGCACACGCATTGTTAATCTAAAATAATCATGCAAATGGTACAATTTGATGAAGGCTACTAACAAATTGTAATATATGTGATACAGATATATAACTTGCCAATTTGATGCAATGTGCAAGACTTTTCACTACACAATTACCATTAACAGCTCCATTTCCCGAGATAGGGAATCCTTTCAGACTTAATTTAGAATATGCTCTTCTTTAAATATTGCTACCACATTTTACTATTACTTTGTTTAGAATAGTCTTATTTGAAATTTGAAATCTAATAAGTATCTTATCTGATAAGTGTCTTATAAAAAATAAATATTTGATATAATAAGACTATTTGGTTTGTTAGCTGAAATGTTGTTATAAATTACTTTGATAATAATGTTATCAATTTTAACTCATGGTATTTTAATTTTATAATTAAATAATAAATTATAAAATATAAATATTAATTAATTTTTATTTTTGTTTTAAAAATTTTAAATTTTTGAAATTTTAATTTTTTTAATTTTTAATTTTTTACTTTTTATTTTTTTTTAATTTAAAATTTTTAAATTTTAATTTTAATTTTTTAATCATAATTTTTAATTTTTAATATTTAATTTTTAAATTTTAAATTTTTATTTTTATTTTAAATTTTTTAATTTTCTTTATTTTTAATTTTTTAATTTTTAAAATTTTATTTTAAATTATTTTCTAACTGATAAGATATAAAATAAGATATAAGTACCCAAAACTCAACTTATTTTTTATAACTACAAATAAGACATCTTATGAAAAGTGTCTTATAAGTGTCTTATAATAAGCCGATAACAAACAATCTGTTTCACATAAATTGTCAAATAAGATAAGTGTCTTATAATAAGATCTAAACAAACACAACATATGTCAGATTGAAGGAGGATTCTCACCTCATTGTTTTATTTATTTTACCTTTTCAATGATCAAGAATTTCCTCGTGAAGTTCTTTTGGGCTAACGTTAAGATTGTTAAACCTCACGACATATTATCCTGTTTATAAAAGACCTATAGATATTAGGAGAAGGGGTAATTTTAAAGATTAAACTTGGTTAAACATAAAATTAAGGATTAATTAAATTTTAAAACCTTTCAACAAATGATTGAATTCATGAAAAAGTTATGATTTATACACCAATAACTAATGATATAAGATTTGTGCTTACATAGTATTCTTTTCCTTTAAATCTTACATGGCATTTTTAAAAATACCACACAAAATATAAAATACAAAAAGAAAAAGAAAAATACCACGTAAATGAATCTCCATAATCCAGATGCTTTACCAATAAATTAACCACATAGTTAACGATATTCAAGTTTCTTCACTATGCGATTACGTACCCAGTTTTGTTTCTCGATATATAGGTTTCATCGTTTAAGACTTTCAAAAGCGAGCTTCTTTAAAATTTAAATAATGCCATCGCAATCTACTATCAGATTAAATTAGGATTATCAGCGTGATTTTTTTTTTTTTCAATTATAGGAAATTTTCTGAGAAGCTTCTCTAAGATTACATCATGAATCTTAAATCTCAGGAAGTATGATCGCTACAAATATTTCACAAATTAGTCCTACATGTCAAAAATGTTAAATCTCGAGATATATAATTTCGAGAGAGATATATGTTTCAAATTAGTTTGGCAAAATGCATACAGGCATTTCTTTCTTTTTTTTTGGCAAGGCATACAGGCATTGACTTGAAGACAAAACTAACAGGTCCAAACACTACTTCGTCACCAAATTAACCACTTAAGTAATTAATGTTTATAAACAACTTTTGATAATTAGGAACAAATAATAAAGAAGCAAATAAGTGTTTGGATAAAATGTACTTATAAACTATTGACATGTTTAGTAAATATAAGTAGCAGAATTTGTTAAAATAACTAAAAAGGATGACCTTCCATTAGTTAAGGGATATTTTATTTGATTATCTCTATGTGCTTATAAGTAGCTAAAAAAATTAGGGATATATGCTTTTTTTGTTGGCCAATTTTACTTACTTATAAGTAGAATTTGTTAAACGCGTAAATCATATTGTTTTTATTTATAAGTAAATTTGACCAACTTACAAATACTATTGAACACCCTTAAAGTTTGAGCTCCTCAAAGTTACCCTATGCAAGTTTCTTCCCGTTGTATTTCCCTAATAGGCTTCTTCATTTCAGACTTTGAAATCTGTCGATCGGGTTTTTTAAATATTGATACCACATTTTACTAAGACAAATTGAAGGAGAATCTTGAACGCGATTTATTGTTACGTAAAAATCGTTTTTTTTTTCTGCAAGCAATAATTAAGGAATGTGTATATAACGACAATCATATGCATACAAGAACACTAAATGGGTATCAGGCATTAGGAAATTTGGTTGCATAGTGTTTAATGCAGTCAAAGATTATCATGTGCTTTTTATTATTAAAAAATCAGCTTTCTTAGTATGGGGTGGTTGTGGATCATTTAATACAATCCTGGAATTTTACAAAGCGCACTTTAAGCAACATCTCTGCATGCCAGTCTTGACCTTCTCACAATTGTGTCCCAAAAATGAGAGAAAGAAGTGCTGGTTGCTAGCCAACGTACTCCATAGAACTAGCGCTCTAGGCTAATATATGAATTAGGCTTTTGTTTTAGTTAGTAATTTTAGAGGATAATCTATATTATGTATGGGGAAAATGTAAATTTTTTTATATTTTTTGTTTATTATTAATGGCCAATTTTTACCATTTCTATGAGGATAATATATAAATTCTTGTAAAATTTGAATTTTAATAAGTTTTCAATACTAATCATGTTTTTTCATTAGATATTCGTAGTAATTAAATATAATGCTTAAATTAGAAAAGTTAGATTTAAAAAATGATTTGATATGGGAAAAGAAAAGCTATAAATGATGAATAATGTGAATATATATATATATATATATATATATACACACACACGGAGAGAGAGAGAGAGAGAGAGAGGTGTGATCTGCGTATTCTGAATGGGCCTTAAGAATCTCAGTTCAGCCAAATAAGGAATCATGTTTCAACAGGGATTAGTCTTTTTTTGTATTATATAAATACTAGCTTAACCTATTGTATTAGGTGTGAGATAGTGAGACACAGAACATCAGATAGAGAGTGAGAAGAGCTAGAGAGGTGAGGGCTCTCAAGCCTGAGCCCTCTCTCTATGATGTATTCATTCGTTTCATAGTGGAATTTTCTTGTATGCTTGTAGATGTAGCATATGACTGAACCATGTTAAATATTGTGTCTGTTTGGGCCAAAAATGATTGAGCTTAAGAAAACCCGAAGGCCTCTGATTTTGAATGGGCAAAGTGTTCAATCTATTGTATCGCGTGTTGGGGGGGCCAGGTAAAAACGTTCATAATTGGAAGACTCAATCTTTTGCTAAGATGGATATTGGAGTGATAAGCATGATCTAGATATATGGTAAGGCTAAGCATGGCGAGGAGGCAGACATTGAGTAAAACACGATTGAAGACATAAAGGATCTGGAGGATTCTTCCACCTACTAAGCTATAAAATGCTATCCCATGGGAAAGGTAAAGGGAGACAAAAGTATCCACTCATTAATATCAGCAATTCGCCCACTACCAAACATATAACAATTTTTTATTTTTCTCCTTCACGCTCGCTGATTTGAGTGTCGGAGAACCTTTGGCCGGCACCACACCGGTGTCAAGGGTTTCATCGCTTACCTTCCTTGATCTTGCAGGTTATTAGGGCCCAAGACGAACCAATCCGGAATTGTAGAATCCACCATCTACAGTGGCCGTTGTGTTTATCTGTTCGATTTCTTGGCTCTACTACTATGACGAAAAATGGATAAGGGAGTTATTTTAATACAAGCCTACTGATGTCATCTAGATACTAGTCATGGCGTTGGCGCGACATCACTGTTCAACAATAAGAAAGCCATCGTCGTTGGTCACATTATCGCCTTTGAAGAAGGTCTTGCCATGAGAGACCATGACTACAAGGTTCGCTGTGGTAAAAGGAGTTTATTTAGAGAAGCTGTATCATGTGCCTTAGCTTGGAATAGCACTGGGAAAGCTTGAATTTTGCTTTAGCAAGTGTTAATGGTAGAATGTTGTCGGAGTAGCATTGACGGCATGAGTAATTGTTTAATGTAGTAGCGGTGGTCATTCTATATGACTTAGCAAGTGGAATTATATGGTGAATTGTATCTCGGAACCGGTTTAGACTTCGATGCATTAAGTCATGGAGAAGCTTAAACAGTGTTACGAGAAAGGCAAAGAAGGTAGGTTAAATATGGTTGACTTAAACAAGTTTAGACGTAAATGTCTCAGGAATGTGCAGTATGTGTGGCACTAAATAATAAGTGGAAAAGTTGGAGAATCTCTAGGATTTGTATTGGAGGATGACATTGTGTTTGCAATAGGGACGTATGTGCATGAGCCACAACTCTTATGGTGAGATCGATGGTCTTGATCCTAGTGATATTCAATGGGTTGGTACTGTGGGAGTGCTGATGAAAACTTCACATTCTTGAGTTTGAGGATAAGATGGAGTGATAGTAATATTATGTTGTTAAGATTGCTATAGGTGTGCTCAGAAGAGCTCCTTAAATCATTGTGGAGCACTACAGATGTTGGTTTGGTCTTCGGGTGACCAAAGAGATATCGGAGGGACAAGTTCTAGCAAGATGGCTAGAGACTTGGGAGGTAGAGGCAATAAATGGTGGTGGGCCTTTTATGGCATATAATGGCAGTTGAATTGAGAAGAGTTGATGATGAGAAGCAAATATAGTTCAAGGTAGAGATATATAGGGTGTGACTCATGTTCTAAATGGACTATAGGAATCCTAATTCTAGCCAAATTAGGAATTCTATTCCACTAGGATTAGTCTCTTTTTATGTCTTGTAATTGCTAACTTATTTTATTGTATTAGTTGTGAGACATGAAATAGAGAACGAGAAGAGCTAAACAGGTAAAGGCTTTTGACTATTTAAGGAAAGCATTCAAAAATCTTTCTTCGAAATAACATTCCCTGACCTCGTTGATTGATAACTTGAAAATAATTATAAGACAATGATGAAATATCGTTTTAATTGAGGAAATGGTATATCAATATGTAACAACGATTCCAATACCTTGTGTTCATTAGTTTGTTGATATCATTTTGGCATTCATATCCTTCATTAATTAATGTAACTATTTAGTTCAACTATTGGTCTACTATCACATTGATCTCAATTAACTGGCTTAAAATATTTAAGTCCATAATAAAAACAATAGTGAATCCAAGTCATTATAGATAAAACACAAATTTTACAAAGAACCAATGTCGAAAAGCGTTACAAGCATCACAATCACTGTGTTTATACTTTTTGGAGTGTATTGTATAGTTCAAGGATAGATTAAGATTTGTAATTTTCTCTGTAAGAAGAAGAGATTGGAGATCTTTTTGCGATACCAACAACTACATGGTTATAGTTTGTAAATAAGGGATTGGAAAAAGTTACAATGAGAAATTAATTAATTTCGAAAATATTGGTTAGCTAAGAATGTTAGGCAAGAAACCTACGATTGACTTGTGTAATATTTTAAATTGTACCTTTAACACTATTGGAGTTGGTTAATGTGTGAATATTAATGAAATCCTGCTTTTTCTGACTTAAAAAAAAAAAAAAACTTGCACACTAACCATTGGAAATATCTTTAAATCAATCTTATATTTGTTTACAACTTCACGATTTTGGGATTCAACTGGAAACATTTGAATAGGTCCTCCATTTGGATTCTTTAATGAAGGTAGAGAAGATTGATTTGAATATGCTACTTAGAATGTTAGATATCGAACCTATTATGTAAGGAATCACGTGTAGTTATTAATTATTCAAACAATTAATTTTTTGTGTATAATAGAACTTTAGTTTTATTTCACTCTATACTTGTATTATTATTAATATAGAATTTTAATGTGTTTTGACAAAAAAAAAGAACAAGTATGCATTATAGAAGTACTCCCTATTATTATTATATTATTAATTGTTTATAGTGATAAAGTCAAAGTTTTTATCAAGAGGGTAAAAAATAATTTGAACTATTTAAAATAAATATGCCAAAAATATACAATTTATAGTAAAGTTAAGAACATATCCTACGTGTCTTCATTTTTGAAAATGTGCATAACTATTTCATTACTAAGACTGTGAAATAAATTTATCTCAATTTACCTATCTGGAGCAAAGCACAGCGTTTTTTGGGTCTTGAAAGTTTAAATTGCATGATTAGAGGGAGAATAACATCTAAAGTATTGCGAAAGTAAAAGAGTCTAGATGAGTAGATGTGAGTAATTTATTAATTATTACTAAATTACTTATATATTTTATTATTTTTAAAATTGGTTTATGAGTTATTTTATTAATTTTGCAAGGCTAGTGCTTTCAAATTAAAAATAAAAGAATGTATTTTATTTGGTCTAACTAAAAATTAAATCTACTCATTTATTCTTACCAAAAAATAAAATGTGAATTTATAAGGGGTAATTTTTAAATTAAGATGAATCAAAGTTACAAATTAATTTTAATATTATCTTAAATTATATATAATAATGTCAGATAAGTAGATAACTATTTAGATAAAATATATTATAAGTCATCGAAATGAGACACTCAATAAACGAAGATGCCTAATAATATTGTAAAATAAAATTAGTTCTCAAACAGTATAAATGCTTTTTATTTGATCAAGCTTGTTGCCTATAAGCAGCTAAACAAAAAAAAGCTAAAAATATTGCTTTTTTTTTTTTTATGTAGTTACAAACCATCTTTACTTATATTTATAAAAATGAACACAATTTATTACACGTGTACATTTCATTTTTCTTCTGCTGCTACATAGTTATTTGGCCAGAATTTTTGAAAGAGAAGTCGGGTATGAATAAAACGACTCTTGTCTCCTCGCTCTTGCAATTGACGGCGGCGCTTACTTTACCACTGTGCCAGCACCGACTTGCGACTTCTCTCATACAAGTTTGGATTTTGCTTCTTATAAATCTCTCTCACTGCTTTTGTGTTCATTGTAGTGGTGATAATATCTAAGGTTTGAAAATTCAGAGCAATGGGTGCTCAAGTGAATAATACAACCGCCGAGTCAATCCCAGACGAAACGACGTCGGACTCTGTATACGCCTTGCTTGAGGTGAGGAATATGAGTTTTTATTTTGACTATTAGCGCATTAAACGAACGAAGGAAAATAATTTATGTTTTTATTTATTTTTAAGCACAGACAAAACAAAAAAAATGTAGAAGTATTGTCTTCTTGTTATAATAGAGCATACCCGTGTGATACACTGGAAAAGTGATTTTTTTTTTTAATTTTTGTAGTTTACGGATGTAATGAAGTACAATTGTTACATTTTCTTTTTTGTAAGTTTTAAATTTGACGAGGTATTTGAAGTGATTGAATGGAATGTTTAAATTAGAAAAGTAAAATAAAAGGGGATTTGATCTAGATTAATAGACAATTTTAGATGAATGGAATGGATGGATTCAATATTTTTTGCAGGAAAAGAAAAAGTTATAGAATGATAAACATGTGAAATTGATGGAAAAAGCATGTACTCTCTTTTATATATATGTGGAAAATGCAAATAAATAGCAGTATGATGAGTATTTTAGACCTTCACCTACTTTTGCTTTCATGTGTGCATTTTATTGTACAAGGATTGGGGGAAGGGGAAATGGAGTGAAGGGAAGGGAAGGGAATGGATGGGGGGATTGATGAAATTACATTTCTTGGTTGTTTTGAACTTCTTGAATAGGTGAAACCATGTGCATCACACACAGCAAAGAAAAAAAAAAAAAAAAAGAAACCAAGTGGAGGGATGGTCCAAATCCTTTCATTAGCCATGTGTTTCGAGTTTAGAGTAGGGGACGGATTCCATGTTTCATTGTGATACCCATTTTGCCTTACTTTCTCTGGAATTATACCTTTAACCTTGTATAAGTCTCTTAAATTGGTGAGTGAGTGTGTGCAGTGTTCTGCATAGTTTGTGTTGCATGGATGTGTACGGCATGTATATGGGAAGGGTATGTATCATTTTATATATAGGATTGGTCCCCTACTTTCATTTCCTTTCTAGTATGAACAAAGAAATACATAATCCTTTGATATCCTTTTTTTGGGTTAATTTTAATATTATGTGCAATCAAAATGCAAGGGTTTCTCTTTCTTACTTTCCTTTTCTTTATTATTCTCTCTCTTTTGCATCCAAATGAAGCAGGAATTTTGTGAATAGAAGGCTTTGCCTTTTTTTCCATGCATAGAAGGTGAAATTTCATTGAGAATCTGCTTGAAGCACGGTCACCATGCTCACAAATTTATGAATATTAAATTCAATCATTATCGATATACTTCAAAATCATTTTGTTTCTGTAATGAGTTAATCGGTCTTTTTGTATATGCATGTATATGTGTATTAGGTTTACATATATGGTTTGCTTGTAACTTTTTCTAAACTAGTAAGAAGCAAAAAGAGCGACCCTATTTGGAAGCGGTTCAAAGATGAATTTAATATCTAGAACAAAAAAGAGAGAAACAGGAGCATAATTGCTGTAGCTGCTAAGGACGTAGTCACCAGATTTGTACTATGTTTTGAATTGTCGTACGAGTTCGAGTTCGGGTACAGGGTATGCGGCTTAATGGTTTATAGGGTACAGTAGGGGTATACTTCTTTGGTATGCCAATTAGGTTCATGGTATGTTGTGAACAATTATCAGATTCATTAACCAAATATTATGCAGAGCAGTGATTTATTTTGCTTGCTAATTACTTAAATCAATTTGCTCTAACATTTAAATTTAAAGGCTAAAATCCTAATTGAATAGATAAGATAATTTTTTAATGAGTGGTATAAACTCAAATATAGAAAAATTAGTACTTTAACTTGGTCCAACAAGTAACTAAAAACAAACAAAGACTTCAAGTTGTTTCTCCATTCCCATTTTCCCTCTTGCATGACCTCTTGGTAGCTTAGCTACTCAAGTCGGCAACTTTAGTGAACTAGACTGTGAATCGATGTGTTTAAGTATGCCAATGTGCTGCAGATAGGGACGTATAATTTGGTACATGGTTCTAGGGGTCTTTGACAAATTTGGTGCCTATGCTCAAGAAATTTGATATGTGATATATATTATGTGTGTATCAAGGCTCCATTTAGATGAGAGGTAGAAACCTTTGCTTTCTTCTTGTGCATACTGCATGGTACTTAGCAATTATTTAAGGTGCTCCATGAACTTTGAGGTCTAATAAGGCTTTCAAGGCTTTATATTAGGTATAGAGAAAATCCTTCAGAGCCTATTAAGACCTTGGAATTTCTTGGAGTCTTTCAAATAATACTTAATTCTAGAGAATTTTCTTTTCTGTGCCGCATAGTACTTAGCAATTATTGAGAGACTCCGAGAACTTGCAAGGTTTAGTAAGGCTCTTAAGGTGTATATTACGTATAGAGAAAATCATACCAAAGCACTTCATCACGTCAATAATATTTTTTTGGACAACTATCTCTTTCCTAGGAGGTTCTTTTCCTAACCTTCCACACTTCTAAGCCTTCTCTTGCATATCTAGGCACATAATCAAAGTCAGCTCCTTGTTCCGACCACAATCATAGCTGCTGTCACGATGTTTCGGTGCGCTCGTGGTCTCATGCGCCACTTTGACAGCTTTTTCCAGTTTTGGCATTGGTTTGACATAGTTCTGAATCCTTTTTTGTTGTTGTTATGGGGGATTGCAGGTGTTTTGCTTACGAGTATGTAGTCCTCATCTAAATATTGAAGGTGAAGATAAGCCTTTGTTACAAATCTTTGAACAAACAAAACAATCACACTTCCTATGCTTCTAGATGATGTTGAGGCTAGGCAATTTATTGTGGTTGGGGGTGGTTCTTTGAGAAGCAGCGGGAAATGGTTGCGGAGGTTCAAAAGTATCACTAGATCTTTGTTTGTGTCTTTAGACAAAAATGGGTGGAGCCGTATGCTTAAATTGTTTGTGTTCAACGAAGGGGATCAAGGATTATCCTCATCCCTGAGGGACTTAATGAGTGGAGTGGAGCAAATTCTTTGAAGTTTTGGATGGCTAGGAAAATGGTATTGAGTCCAATATTCAGTATCCCTGTCTGAAGACAAATTCTCTGAAGTCTTGTCATAATCCATCCTCGTATGGGTACTTTTTCACTCTAGGAAAATTCTGGACAGGATTTCTCTTTATTCAGCTGCTGCCTTAAGTTCAAAATGACGCTGCAGCCAACTTGGTGTGTGGCAAGATGGTGGAGAAGGATAGGGCAAGTTTTAAGAAGGGCAAGAGATCTTTTATTGAGGTAGTATGGGGTAAAATGAAGGCGGAAGGACAGTCAAGGCCTTCCACTTCTCGAGCTAAAGGTGTCCTTTATGTGTACTAGTATAAGGTTGGTGACATTGACGCTGACTCAGATCATTAGTGACATGAGTATTAGCCCCTGAGTCAAGAAACCACTGTTGACTTGATGTATCAGTGGAGGAACTTGAGTAGAGTAACCTTGATTAACTGGTTGTTGGTTTTGATAAGTAGATATATCTAGGCCGTGCCAACTGAGCTATGTGGTTAGGCTTTCCGCAAATTTGATAATAAATTTTTGGAGAAGACTGTGCAGTGAGGGGCAGGTGCAAGAATGCCTTCGGAATTAGCAAAAGGATTGACCAGATTGACCACCTCTTTGCCCTTTTTGACTTCTGCCTTCGAAGTTCTTGTTGCCTCTTCCTCAAAATAACCTCCAGAGTTAGAGATAGTGCACAAGGCATTGTAAATACCATGGGACAGAGGATAAGAGAAAGAGAGTTTTGTTGGACATTTGCAGATGGACGTTCTTCCAGATTACTGAGATCTGCCATGGTGAGAGGGATCTTTTGACTCTTATAGAGGCCTTAAATGGCTCATATTCATGAAGTAAACCCCCCAAGCACATATAGAATAAGATCTTGATCTGAGATAAACTCAGATACAACATCAAGGCTATTGGTGATAGTTTTAACATCTAGATATGCTTGCATGACAGACTGCCTTTAGAAATAGTATGTGATGTCTTATTGTGTCGATAAATGGGTGATAGACTCAACTAAGTGAATAACTAAGAGGGTGTTTGGCTTTGCTTATTTGGTGCTTATAAGCACCTAAATAGTAAAAAGCATGTGAGACGGTGCTTATAAGCACCCAAAATAAGCAAAGCCAAACACCCTCTAAACCTATTTGAAAGAGCAGTCCAGACTGAGGCAGCTAAAGATGAAGGACTTATGTTAGCAGAACAGGAGTCACAGAAGCAAAAAGAAAGTATTTGAGATGTTGATCTTGTGCTAACCACTTAGAATATGCAGAATTGATCTTAGAACTCCCTGCAGCAGTGGTTAGATGCTTAGGAGGACAAGGAGTTGCTCCAGACACATGATCAAACGGATGGTGGACTTGTAAAATTATCTGCAGCTATGCCTTCCCCAGATAATAATTTGAGTTATCCAACATGAGCTGTGTGTGACTGTTGAGATTTTGAAGCAAGAGCTTCATACCAGAGGAGAGCTCAATGGCAGAATTGGAATCAGAGCAGATGTAGAAGCCATTGATGGAGAACTTGAAGCTGCAGAATGGAGAAGCGCCTTCAAAGACCAAAAATCGACCTGAACAATTGATCTGCTAGGAGATCTAAGGCTTCAAAGTATTTTCTGCTTAAGGATGTTCGAGAGATCTTCTTTAAGTGGAGCTCAAACCCTAAGGTTAGGGTTTTTAGAGAGAGAAAAGGAAGGAAAAAATAGACCAGGAACAGCCTGCTCTTGATACCATGAAATGGTATAGAGAAAAGAGAGGTTTCAAGAAAATGAAACTTACATTGTTAATCAATCTGAGTTACATCAGAGGTATTTATAGGCTTTACAAGGTATTTATAGCACATGTCAATTAGTTATGTAACTGATTGTACAAATATTCTCACTTACTCCTACTACCGTATAACTAGTTCTATTATTCTAGAACTTCTAGATCTTTTAGCTCATGCAATAAGCTGTGGGCCTGTGGCTATATAAAATCTCGAGCACCATAACACTGAGGCTCCTTATTACAATCACTATCTCATTTGGTAAATGTCCATTTCATGTAAAAGTAACCATTAAAAGTCCATTTAGTAAAAATACCATTTCCAAAATACCTTTCTGGAAAACTATGTTTTGAGACTGAAAGTCAAATTGGCCTATAGTGTTTATTGGTCTCTACTTCAATGCATGACTAGGTATAGTTTTTTCGTTGCCGTAAATGATATCCGAGAGAGCACTGAAGCTCAAACTACATGGTAAGAGCATTTTGCACACCTTTTGGAGTGATTGATAGTATATTGCATAATTTGTTTTAACTGTGCAGTTGGCTTTTCCTAGCTTTGTCTCTTATTGCAGCACCTGTATGACTTTTTTAATTTAAAGATATTTGGGAAAACCGGGAAGCTGAAAGAATACTCTTCGCTAACAGCATTCTTGAGGTTTTATATTTGATTTTGCTGTACCATTCTTGGTGTCAAATAAATTAGAGAATTTTTTTGAAGATTCTGTTACAAACTCCTAGAAGTATAAGGCACAGCACTAGGTGGAATTGGGCAGCTTCCATCAAATCATACTAGGTGTTCTGGATTCGTTACAGTAGGATCCATATTGCTAATTGCTACAGAGGATTTGAAATGCATACCCTACAATAGAAGCTAGAGACAGGACTAAGGCAAAGGAGACTTAGTTTGTTGGTTTTGTATTTGCATGTTTTTGCCTACATATATGGGGGATTATTTTGTTGAGATGAGACGAGGAGAAATTTTTAAAGTGCATTGGTCTCATAAAGAAGCGACATGTAAGTTACTGAAAGGCTGAGCATTATTTGGTTATAACCAAATAACTGAACTGAAATGCAAAATTCAGTTGGGTCTTTTTTATGTTTGGTTCAGTTTTGGTTATTAAAAATAGAAAATTTGGTTTTAGTTTGGTTTCGGTTTTTTCTCCAAAAATTGGGTTAATAACCAAATAACTAATTTCTTTTAATTTTTTTTTTTAATTTTGTTATTACCTTTTATAAGTTCGAATTACTCCTATATACATAATGTGAATTTGTGAGGATGGATATTGAATTCTGTTATTATATTTACAAATCCGGAATTTGGTTATTTTGGTAGTTTAAAAAATGTACGGCTTTTTTTTTTCTTTTTAATTCGGTTGTTTTGGCTAATAATTGAAACCGAACCGAAAAGGTTCAGTTAAATAATTTCGGTTACAAATTAGTTTGGTTCGGTTTCGGTTATTAATTGTTAAAAATTTAGAAGTTTGGTTATAAGATTCAGTTTTGGTTTCAATTCTGTTAGACTGAATGATCACTCCTAAAGTTATCGTAGTTGCTTTGGTGGAGATTTACCACTAAGTTAATTTTTTAATAACTTCTGTGAAGTCAATATGTCCTTTCTCATTTTATTGAACAAGAAAAGTTCACGTGTGAGATGTCACTCAAGGAAGTTTCAGGTTGATCGAACCTTTCCCTAAATCCTGTGCATATTGGAAGTTTTGTGCACTAGTCCTCTTTTACTATGGCAGATTTCCCTTCACTAATTAAGAGAATCTCACTCCTTATAGACAATCCCGATACTTTTTGTATAGTAACCATGAGCTGTTTCCAGTTTTACTGGTCAACTAAGGTCAAAGAACTTTCTTGATTGAAATACTAATGACAGGGCTATGTTACTGGTTCTTGCTTCCAGAGCGTGAATCACTTTGTTGATTGATTTCTTTGTTACTGTCAAACAGGCTGCTAGGTATGATGATATTGATGATCTGATAAGCTTGGCGTCTGCTGGTGTTTCTCTTAATTCCAAGGATTCACAGGGCCGAACAGGTTACTATTTTAACATGCATTAGCTTGAAACATGTTTGTAACACATCTCTATCGTCTGGTGCTTTAGTTCAGCTTATACTTATTTGGTTTACCCCCGCTAGTAAATGATTTTACTATTAACAAAGTTGATAAGTACATTACTGATTAAATATGACTGCAGGTTGTCCATTTTTATTTTTTTTGCAATATATTGTTTTACTGTTTTTGGTGAAGCAATAACTGGCATATTCTCTACTATGATTGCATCTTATATTGGTTGAGTTGATTAGTCTAAAATTTGGGAGCAGGATCTAGGTTTACTTCAGAATTGTGAGGGTTACAGATGGTGGTTGCTTTCAGATTGAATGAGAATTGAACCATAATCGCTAGAATTGAACCATAATCGCTATGGTGCTCTAACTGGTCTGTGTTTTACTTTAGGCTTCATAGGGACGCTAAGTTTTGCAAATTATGGTTCTCGATCCTATTTTAAGATGAATGTTCACATATAGAAAACATGTGATACTCATTTATTTAGGTATGCTTGTCAATTAGATCAATTAGTTGGGAATCATGGTATCAGGTGTCTAAGCTTTCACCTTTTGCAGCAGCTGAAGTTCTTACTAATTGCAGAATTTATATCTATTATGATGAAACTTAAATAAAACATTTACTACAGTGCTTGCTATTAATTCTTTAGAATATGTCAAAGCTGCACTAAAGAAGAATTGTATGTAAAATTCATGGCTTGTGTTCAAGTAGGCAAGAAAAGTGAGCAAAGTAGGCAAGAAGAATTGTATGTAAAATTCCCTGTGTTTTTTGGCGTGCCTTACACAAAATGTTGCCCAGTCCTCCAAACTGGGCACTGATGCTAGTTTGTCAGGAATTTGGAATGTTGGAACGAAGAATAAATACAGACACACAATTTAACGCGGTTCGGCCTTTGGCTTACATCTATTGGCAAATAAGAGAATTCTTCCACTATGAACAAAACGAATATATCATGGAGAGAGAGCTCGCACTTGAGAGCCGTCACCCCTCGAGCTCTCCCACTCAAGGTCTCGCTATCTCACTTTCTGTCTTAACGCGAATAAGCTCTATTTATAGATACAAAGAAGAGACTAATCCCAGCAGGAATGGGACTCCTAATTTCATCAGAGTTAGAATCCCTAAAACCTGTATCCCTAAGAATCCAATCAGAATACGGGCTATACCCTACAATTGCAAAAATACTCGATGGCAGCTAAAAATTGGATTTTAGTTCTAGGGTTCTCGTTAAATTGTACTTGTGTTATCCCTCTAGCATTGCCTATTGTCTATTTTGCTGTTCAAGATCTGAGTTTGTTTGGATGAAAGGGTAGAGCGCATGTATTATTTCAATTAGAAAGGTAATTTGGCAGTTCTTAAAGATTTATATTGAACTTCGAGGCAGTTGGCACTGATGCTCTTTTCCCGTCGTCCTTCCACAAAAATATTACCTTTCCTACTCTTCAAAATGCTTCACTTTCAAGATTTTATTCTTTTAATGACATATTGTCTTCTGTAGCTTTTGTTTCTTCAAGAATCTAAGACATGGCGAGGCTAACAATCAACCCTTTTTGCTTCAAGTGCTCTTACCTTATTGAAAATGAGAAACCCAGAAGTTGTTGAGGGAAATCAAATATTTGCACCTGAACTGATGGCTAAAATGATTTTCTTTGCCAAGGATCTTATTGCTTTTCCTAGCAGAATAGATCCATGAGGCAGTTTGTCAGATTGAAGTTTCCCCAAGATGGGTGGGCCAAGAACAATGGTGATGGCCACCTTGGCAGTAATCCATCTTATGTTGCCATTGGTGGAATTATAAGGGATAACACGGAAGCTTGGGTTTCTGTGTCTGTTGGATAGTTGGGCACACGTGATATTCAAATGTGTTATAGGTCATTGGATGGGTATTTCTCTCGGCAAAACAGTTGGTCTGATTTTTGTTGAAGTCGAGAATGACTCCGTGGTGCTGTTCAGGCATTACGGGATGCTAATACAAGACGGTATCCTGGTGGAGTGTCTTGTGAAAAATTGCAGATATTTGGCTCGCAATATAAAGTAGGAGTAGGACAGATCTCAAAGGAGGCCCATCAGGCAGCAGAACTTTTCACTGAGTATTGACTCTTGTAGCATAGAAGTTCTGTTATATTTGATCCTCCACAATAGTACTCGGACTGCAACTGTGCTGTACGTATCAGAAATTAACTGTGCTGTTAGACCCTCCAACGTATTTGTACCACTCTGCAAAGAAAACTACAAGAGGACACAGACAAAGCCAATCCAATTTTTGTGAACTAATCGTCTTCCAGTAAAAGTGAATCATCACTTAGGCCTGGTGTTCCTTAAATTGATTGATGCTTGTGTTGAGCTACCAACTAGTCCTTTTGATGGCATTCTGTTATTAGTACGCTTCATATTATTGTTTCTTTTTTTGGCTACTTTTGCATTGCTTCAAGCAGGTGTTTGACTTGGTTATGTGTATAACTGTAGCACTTCATATGGCATCGGCAAATGGGCATCTTGAAATTGTTGAGTATCTCATTTCTAATGGAGCGGTGAGAATTCCATCTCGATTGTCTAATTGTTGCTTCACACATCTGAAACAGTTGTATAGTTGTTTCCTTAAAGCAATCTCCTTCCATGAATTAATGTGTCATGTTTGTGTAAGTTGATATGTTCTATATGTAGATGACTGTGTACTTTAGGGACCATTGGGCTGTCACATGTTCTTTTTCTGCCTGTTTGCATATAGCAATGGTGCTTATCAGCCTATGTTTGCATCCTTCCTCAAAGTAGCTGCATAATTTTTAGATTTAAGCGATTCAATTTATTTAATGGTTTGGTCCTCAATGGGAGAAAATTTAAGTTGCCATGTCTGGCTTCGTCTTTCCTTAGATTCTGACCCTTTGCCACCTTTTTTGCCTTGCTTTGCTCATGATAAGAATAATTAGGGTGTAATAGTTGGAGACGGGAAATTCATGCACTTGAACTGTTGAGGTTTTGGCTTAAGATAATTTTGTACCTCAGTGATCATGTCAAGAGCATTCATATGATTCAAGCAATTTTTGTGAAAGATGTTCCTACAATAAACTTTAAGCGTCGAGGAATTGGATTTTCTATCATGTAAAAGGATTTCTCTAATCTTGTTTTTCCCACAAAAATTTCGTAGTCTGGAATCTTATACTCTGATCTATGCATTAATAATTCTTGAAAGGAACATAACGTAGCTATTTCTGGAATCAGGATGTCAATACTCCAAATGAGGAGAAGAATACACCTCTTCATTGGGCTTCCCTCAACGGGCATGTTGAGGTAATTATGTCTTCAAGTTGGGCATAGAAACCATTTATTATGTTCTTTTGTCTTTATTTACCAGCTTTTCAGGTTGTTAAGCGTTTAATTCTGGCTGGTGCTAACGTCTCAACTTTAAACAGGTGATCTACTTGTGATCATCTAAATTCATTGCAAGAAGGTGGTTTTGCATATCATTTCCTGCTATACTAATTGTTGCTGTGCTTAAATGATTGTTAGCCATGAGAGGACTCCGGTTGACGAGGCTGTGTCTAGGGGAAAGATGGATGTTGTTGATGCCATAAATGAAGCAGTGGCGCAACTTGAACTCACAGGCACTACAATTGCCTAGTACAGACACGAGACACCGTTTTGGAATTCAAGTAATGTCACACTATCTGGATTCACCAAGGCAAATAGGGGGACCAAAGTTTGCTGTCATCTGAAGAGACTGGGTTTCCTCATGTACATCTCTTATTTAGTTACTGAAACTAAAAGTTGGTCTAACTGCTAAGCTGTAGTCTTGCAGAAGGATCAGTTCTTAAATCTTTCCGACATGATGCATCGTTTTAAACTTCACCAGATGTAGTAAAACGTGGTACCCTGACGGCAAAATGATGTAAAGCTCCTGAGGTCCTTTGTTTTCCTCGTTTAGTAACAAACTACTTAGAGCTGGTTTTGAAATTGGGGTATCTCTATATCCAATTGAACCAACTAATAAATTATGAGCAGGAGATAATCCTATGAGAGCGGAAAATACCAAATCTTCCTCTTTGATTCTTTCCTCGGCTACAGTGAGGCTATCACTCAACAGTTTGACCTCATCTAAATATTGTTGAATGGCCTTAGATCCCTTGGATTATGCAATTCGTTTTTCAGTTGATAGGTATGAGATCTGCTACTAGACTTGTACTTTGCTCAATGGCACTCCATATTTCAGATAGATGTTAGCAGATGATACTCATATGACAGGACACCAGGAGTCAATGAAGCACGGAAACATGGTTTTAGATGTTGATCAATTGTCATCCATTCGGTTAAGTCGGATTAAGCATTAAAGATCAATCAGCAACCTTAATTTGAGGAGTAGGACAAGCCATTTTTAGCACAGAGTTACTTACGGAATCTCAAATCTTTCTTGACGCTGAGAATTTTGGTTGTGTGGAACTTGGTCAATTGGCAATCTTAGTTTGAGTAGGAGGACAATCAATCTTACCAAGTATATGGTCTGGAAGACCATTAGCTTTTAAGACTGCTTGAAGCTAGGTTCTCCATGGCAGGAAATTGTGGTGATCCAATTTAATAGTCACAAACGGAGGAAAGTGTCGAAGCAACAGTTTCAAGCCAGCGGGAATGGATGCTTTTGAAGAAGCCATTCTCGAAAACCCTAGGTTGAAGAGGCACCTTTATTTTAGCAAACTCTACAACAGTGATGCTTGACATATTCTTGAATTTTACACTTGTTGGAGAATAAAAGCAAGAAGATATAGGCCTTGAGAATACGCAAGAAGGAACAACCTCTTCCTCTTCTTGAAGCTTTTCGAATGAGACTCGGTAACGCAATGTGGTGAAATGGGTAGATCCTACAGCTTTTGCAAACCTAAACCTCGAGCACTGAAATGGAATAAATGTCTTAGCAATGAGCGTAACATGAAGAAATTACATTCATTCAATTTCGATCAGACACAAATATCAAAGCCAAAGGGATCTATTTCAGGCATAGCTTCCAGTAAAAAATGCGTACTTTTTACGGGTAGCTTGAACTTCCAACATGGTACGTTCCAGTTTACGCGAAAGCATTCTTGTCGAAGATGATAGCTACGAAACGTGTTCAGATGAAGTCAAGGATCGAGCTGTGACATCTTCATGAAACCACTCATTGAGAGTCCAAAAGATGTGAAAGAACTGCAAGAACGGCAGATTCTATTCACTATTCAACGTGCTTGGCAGTAACGAAGAAGCTGCGAAAACGTACCTAAACATTTACGGGTTGAATAATGCACTCATTTTCCATGACATGGATAGCTGAACTTATTCACACTTATTTTAGCAGGTCGTGGACTGCCAATTGCTTTGCTGCTTGTAATTTTTCTTCTTCGTTTTGAATTTTACTCAGACCTGTTTCACCATCAATCCTTCTCCCAGAAGGTAATATTGGATACCAAAAATTAAATTCCATGTTTGTATAGAAAAAAGCATATATAGTAAGCAGCCATTTCTATGGATGGATAGACATGATGTTGTGAAAGATGGATTTGCAGAATACTTGGGAGGAGATTTAAGGATAGAGGACTTTTGACACATTGGGGGTTGGAAGTCCATGACAGAAACTTTTTTCAGTACTGACAAGCCTGTCATCTGCTGGCCTTCCTTTTGCTGATCAGACAACCAACTGTGGGAGAGAAAGGTAAACAAATAAGGAGCGAGGCTCAAGAATGGAAAGGAAAGGCCGAGACAGCTCTACTTATATATTGGTAGCTCATCTTATATCAACTTCGATAAGGTCATCACGGAGGTTTTTCGAGGCTAATATTAAGCTATCATAAGGGCCAAATTCCGACATTTTTTTTTTTATCAATTTTTTCCTTTATTGGTTTCTCGTTTTCGGTATACTCATTTCATTTTTTTTTGTTTCTAGTGTTTGGGTCCAGTTTGTCTTGTTTCTTTTGCGCTCAATTAACAAGACTAAAAGAGTCCAATACTATATGTTGTGGGCTTCTACCCAGTGGGCCATGATTGACCGAACCCCACTATACATAGGGGCCCAAGCCTGACGTCAAGCGGGCCAATTAAGGAGTTAGGAGGATGCGCTTCTGTCTCGTGGCCCATGATCAAGGAGATACCTTACCACATTCAACTCATGCAGAAACAGGGTTCTGGCCCAATTACGATAATCCCAAAACAGGGGATTGGTCATGGCGACGTATGAGATGTACCGCCAATCACTGGGAGAAAAAAAGTTTGTTAACACTCCAGTTTCGATAGCAGTGGATATTTTATTTGATTTCCAAGACCAACAGTAGAAATTGCAGTCTATATGTTTTGCATAGCAGAGAGAACAAATGATACATTACGAGTTGTATTGCTTGACATTAAGATAGTTTCTGACATTGTTTTGGACCCAAATGTTGGCATTGGTTTGGGTAGAAGCAATATACTGAAGATCTGTATTTGGGACGCCTAGCATCACTTCAATGTTGGAGTCAGGAAGGGCTTCGAGGGCTGGTGGATATGGATCTTACAGGCGAATTTTTTGAATATTATACTTGTTGCAGAGAGCAACAACTTCTGATGGTGGTGGTTATTGATCCCCTAGCCTTCCATA
Organism: Cordia subcordata; assembly: GCA_028554755.1. Taxonomy (NCBI): domain Eukaryota; kingdom Viridiplantae; phylum Streptophyta; class Magnoliopsida; order Boraginales; family Cordiaceae; genus Cordia; species Cordia subcordata. Next base: position 14,325,965 of record JAPTOF010000005.1, on the reverse strand, counting down.
ACATACTCATACTCCTACTTGAGCACCTACATAAGCATTAATCAATAGCTTAGTGTAAATTCTCTCCTTCTACATGATTTATGTATGACACCTTTTCATTTTTTGTTTCAAAAAATAATTAGAGTACTGTTGTCAAAGTGTCACGAAAAAAAATGTCACAGAAAGAAAATTAAAACTAGATATTCATAAAATAAAACGTTTGAACCCAGCAAATATTCAGCAAATATGAGATACGAAATAGAAAAAAGAAAATTTTTAATACTCTAAAGCAGTAGAGAAATAGAGGAGACAGTTTTTCAGAAAAGTGTATTTGGCATGAAGAATTGAGAGGCTATTTATAGGCTTTTGCTCAACAAATTAACTCGAAAAAGGTGCGACTGAATTTGAGACATACTAGCTCAGCTCTTCAACAGTCAAAAAAGGAGGAAGACGAAGTAGACATTTTTACCTGTTCAAATAAATTAATTTTCTTGGTGCAAAAATAGAGCAAGTCCAAATAAGCAGTAAAAATATATTTATTTACGAATAAGAAAATAATAAAATCTAAAAGTGTGGCTTGGACCGGGCCTCACATATATCTCGGGCGTTGGGGGAGCAAATCTACCAATTTGAACTTTCGGTCCAAATCTCATGCGCATGAGTCCAATCCCTTGTTCTATCTTTCACAAGCTCACTAAAGTTTGAACTAATGTAAGGTGAGAAAAGGTTTATTATTTTTCCAATGTGACAAGTAAACTATCTTTTTAAAATACAAAAAAAAAACAAATAGTATATTTACTAGTTTGTTGTAATGTTTATCCAACATGAAATGATCATTATATGATGATGAGATAGAAAATTCTTTTCATCTTCATCATCCAAAGACCAATCCGTGAAAGATAATTAACAAACTTTTAAACAGAGACATATTAGTTACATACCCGTGCGTTGTCCGGGAAAAGGTAATACATGAAATGAATTAATCTCTTATTGTAAAAAGCTACGAAAATTTTTAGTCATTTATTAAAAAACATAAAGTAAACAATAAATTTTACATAATGCATTTGTAACTATATTCAGGAAAACAACATTATGAATTAAAATGCCTTGTTTTGTTATATTGCTAATGATGTTTCTAGCATTAGATAAATTTTCAAAATATTATGAATAATCAAATGAATTTTTTAAGAATTGGTTGTATCTATAAGGAAGATGAATAAGAACCTATTTTATTTTGTTCCCAAAAAAAAAAAGATAAAGTATATCATTTGACATAATTAAATTAAAAGAAAAGAAATTATTTATAAGCACGTAACAACCTCATGGCATGGTAGTTTATACTAAGTTATATCATTTGGTTTTAAAGAAGACTTTGATCTCTTAATAGTGACTATCTTCTTGATTTGTATTAGAATGATATGTTGAAAATTCTTCTTGTTATAAGTCCATATTCATTGCATTGGTCCATGACCCCACTACCTCATGAGGGCATTGAAATCATGAGCCTCTCCGAGTACACTGTCGGATCAATTTCTGATTAATAACATAACTGAGAGGAGTAAATGTGTGCGGATATCCTAGGGAGTAAATGTGTGCCGTGTGTGAAATAAATCGGATGCATATTTTGAACTATTCTGAAGTTCTTAACATTCTCCACAACATTGAATTTTTAAATGATATAACATTATCCTCTCGTAACATATCTCCAAATCGATCCAGAGGTAAGGACGCATAGATGCTTGTATCTTATCACCCTAAATGACTTAGACCAAAAAATAAATTTAAAAATATCAATTTACATCAACGTATTCAAATAAACATTAGAAAAGAAAAATGCAGATAAGAAAATTCAAAATAACAATCTGTACCATCTCATGAAAGAATAACATCTCGACACTATTTCGTTGTTGAGGAAAGGCACATCATTGCATAACGTCCTAAATACGCAACACAAGTACTATAATACTACATTCCTTTATCTCGCGTGTGAGATCTAAAAAGTACATCACCGCAATTTGTCGTAGAGATATATATTTGACCACGGAACTCCCTCAAAACAGGGATTTTTTTTTCTTTTAGCAATGTGTGTAAATGGTAGGAGGAAGTGCAGACATTATAAGGTTCGTTTGAATTGATTTTTTTTAAAATTATTTTTTAATAATTTTTAAAAAATAAATTTTTTTAAAAAAGTTAAAAATTTTGATTTTTAAAAAAAATTGTATTTGAACTTTTTTTAGAGTTTTAAATTTTTTTAAAGATAAATCAAATAATTATTATAAATTTAATGTAATTTTTTCATTAAAAAAGTCAATTCAAACAGGCCAATAGAATAATGGACTCCGCAACTAGGCAAAGTTTCAAAATATCAACTACAGTGGTTTTTTGGCCGACCCATTCTTAGCAAGCAAATGTAACATGTGAAGTATTCAATATGCAGCCAGAACATCATAACATCAGTATTTTCTTATCTTTACTTATTTCAAGATATAAGAATATAGTGTATGAAGACAAAATATAATTATTAGATACATGCATTCCAAGCTAAACACAGAAATGTTTATCACATGTGGAACTGAATTAGAAAAGATTTTTACCAAGAGTCTATTTGGTTCTGTTAATTTTGCAACTTATACTTTTAATATCAATATTGTTTTACCTTTTCATATATTTTTTATTATTTGTAACTTATAAGCCCTCAAATAAGTTTTGCCAAACAGGCTATAAATTGAGAGTTTACGTGCAATACATATAAATCTATAACATTATATCGTAGTATACAAATTGCCTTATCTTTTTTAAAATTTAATACAAAATATAAGAAATAAAATGCATGAAGATAAAATATAATTAATTAGATACATGCATTCCAATATATGTATATCTTACACGTGGAATCTAATTTTAAAAAAAAAACTAAATTGAAAGTTTACATTTGCAACGTATGAAGATAAAACATATATATAGCGTACATGCGTAACTATAAGTTTATGGAGGCTGTTTTAGGTTTATGTAATGTAACTATAGATAATAACTAGTATTAGTGTTTCTAAATGAAACCAGAATTGCAATATTACCATCAAAGAACGGGTGATTCACATGTTACCCTTATTCAGTTAGTATTTAAGTTTGGTAAATGTTTCTATTTTCATGTTTAGACATATCCAATTAATTTTGTCATATCATTAGAATTAGTATGTTCGTAGTGTAATTCTAATTAAATTAGTTAACTAACTAGAATTCACAAAGGTACTAGTATCATGTTATTGAATTACTAAGTTAATTGATTAATCTATAACATAAATGTGCTTCGCTTAATTAATTCTATTTATATTATGAAATTTATTTTATTTGTTAAAAGCATATTATCAAAATATTATAATTTAATTAATCTTTTATATGATATAAATATATAATAATAATTAAGTAGATTATAGTAATAAATAAAATGGTAAATATAAGGTAGAAGAGTGAAGAGATTTCGATAACAAAGACTAAAAAGTTAGGATAAGATAGTGAACGATTTATTCAAAAAAAATTTTAAGTAACTTAAAACCACAAAAAGCCAAAGTTGGAGATAGGAAGCTTTTATTTTTTCCCTAAATTATACATTAATTTATTAAGTTAATAATTAAAATAACATATTAATAATTCTATTTAGACATATCCTTCGGTATGTACATAAGAAAATATTAGTAATATAACTAGAATAACTAATAAATATAGTATATATTGGGTCATTAATATCGTTCTAGTTAAATTATAACCTTTAGTGTATCTATGTAAAATTTTCGACATACACAAAGTTGCACTTTAAGTTTAGAAGCCACATATTATACCCAATTGTTTGGGGTAACCCACCACTATAAATTCTTTATATTGTTTTAGATTACATGTATTTTTCGAACAGGAATCGGGTATCGGTATTGTCCGAATACTTGAAACCATATCTAATTTTTAAAAATCAAGTTTCGAGATGCAGATATTCAAGGGTCAATCTCTAGTTCTAACTCAAATCTTAACGGGATTATGAAGCGTTTCATTTTTGCTCTGAATTCTTAACCAAATCTTAACAGGATTAACATAGGTGTTTGGCTTTGCTTATTTTGAATTTTTATATAAGCGGTATGTGTCTCTTGCTCTCCTACTATCTCCATATATATGGGTTCCCACATCGGTGTGCGTGACGCTGCAGCTGCTGATGCACTAGCGGTGGCAATTCCTGACGATGATGATGCGTCGGTCAACCCTAACGTTGACCACAAGGTGCACACCATCTCTCTTATCTCCATGTATCTGATACGTATTGATTTTCATATCTCTTGGATTTGATGGTTTAGATGGGTAGTTAATTTGTGTGTGTGTGTGTGTGTTTTTTTTTATTTTATTCTCATGTTATTTGCACATAATATTGCGTATACGTGTGTGTTTTTGTTTCTTATCTATGGCTGCGTTTGCGTTATTGTAGCTGCAAATGGCTTTTGAAAAGAAACACTTTTGTTCACGGAAAATGTGTTGAGTCCAAAAGTTTTGTACTTCTGAAAAGAGTAATCTCTTAACTAAAAGATTGTAAAAAATTATATTTAAAAAAAAAGTCAAGCCAATTATGTTCAATAGACACTTTTATTTGTGCTTGTAACTTCAAATCAATTACTTTTTCCCAGAGGATTGCGTGACGTGAGGGAAGGTGGATCTCACGATTTTTGGGGTGGGGTTCCACGTGTGGATGCTTTGTGGATTGAATATTCAAAGCAAATGAAACAAACTTTTATTGTATTTTAATTCTAAAAAAAAAAAAAGAAAAGAAAAGAACTCAAATGTATTTGGCTAGGACCCAGCAGTTAGCAGGGATATTTATATGTAAATTTTTATATAAATATAAAAAATTAACTGTGAAAATATATAATAATTACATATTAATATTTTCGAAAAACATAGATAAATAATTATAGTTATTGTAAATAAAATTATTTTATAATAGTCTTGACATGACTTCGTATTTTAAAATAATTAAATATTCAACTTGATATTATTGAATATACTTTTTATTTAAGTGATCAAACGATCATTTATTGCACTACTTTTTTAATTATTTTTCTTTCCTTTCTCTGTTCATTTCTCTCCCTATTTTGATTTATTATTTTTACTTTTTTTATTTTTTATGATACAACAAATTAAAATTTTATATTTTTTTCATTGTAAATTTATTTTCATTTTCTTGATTAAGAACCAAAAGATAATAATAATACCCTGACGAATAGTATGCCTCTTTGTCAAGACGGGTTGCATTTTTATCACCAAGAAATTCAAATAAATTAATATCCAATTATGACCAAAATAATAGAGAAATAATATTTTAATTTTTCTTAAAGAAGCCAGGGGTGCCCATATGTGGCTCTACCGTTGGGTGAGAGACATAGGGTCTGTTTGGATTGGTTTTTTTTCAGAAAAAAGTCCTTTTTTTCTGAAAAAGTTGCATTAAATTTGTAATAACTATTTGATTTGACTTCAAAAAAAATTAGAAACTCTGAAAAAAGCTTAAATACAGCTTTTTCAAAAAAATTATTTTTCAAAAGCTATTAAAAAAAAGCTTTTAAAAAAGTCAATCCAAACGGGCCCACATAAGCTTTAGTGCCTTTGATGGTAGCACATGACACAACTCAATATGATATGGCTATTATTTTTTTTTCCAAAATTTAGTTACAATACATTGATATAAAATAAATGAAATATATTTAATTTTTTTTTATATATAGTGAATAAACATCATAAACAAACAAGAATAGATAATAAAATATTTGCCATATTGCTACTTATAAAAAGTAAGTCACAGAACTAACATGTTAACTAGTCATAAACCATTTCTACATGCTAAAAAGATAAAGTTGAAAATTAATATTTCACTCACTTTGGGGCATACACTCTACAGCTCACGTCATAGGGCCCGTTTGGATTGGCTATTTTTAAAAGTATTTTTTTAACAGCTTTTAAAAAATAATTTTTTTTGAGAAGTTGAAAATTCTGGCTTCTAAAAAAAACTATATTTGAGCTTCTTTCAGAGTTTTACCTTTTTTGGAAACTAGATCAAATAGTTATTACAAATTTTATATAACTTTTTCATCCTGAAAAAAAAGCCAATTCAAATAGGCCTATATTATATTGACACCCATGTTTCACTCAATTCACTCAGCACAACACAGACACCATAACTCCACTTACCTCAATTCGTGCACACCTCGGCACAAATATGGTGTCCAAGGGAGGTGTTGGCATGTGATGGAGTTATTGTTCGGCAATTCAGAGTTTGGCCTTCGATACATGTTGGGAGGAAAGAAAAATTAAAATCATTAAACATGTGTAACTCGTGTCAAGAGAAGGTTGGAAGAATGTCGATGTCTGTCAAGCGTCGGGGTTCGGTGCTTCATAGTTTGGTTCATTCGAATATTGCCAGAGATGTTTTGCTTTTTCAATAGTAGTTGTAAGATAAAGGTTTTAAAACAACTCTTTTAACTTATGTGGAACCTATTTAATGATTTATTATGTAACTTAACAATTGTTATTCTTGAAACAACAATCTTTTGATAGAAATCATTTTTATGTAGATCAAAACTTTGACTGATCGACTACTCCCAAATGTTTTGCAACATTGCAACTGATAGAATAACAATGAGGCGGAAAAATGATCGCGAGATTATTGATTTCAGTGGGCACAAACTGTACTTGTAGCATTTAACCAATAAGACAATATATGTTCTAGCTAAGCACATGTCCTCTAACAAACTCCAGCTGGCATTGCAAGTAATTCATCACCTGTGCCAAAATAACTAACTCAGCCAACCGAATTACAAACTGCGCAGACAACCATTGTTGAATTATCTAGCTTATCACCCTGCTCAAGCTAAGCTTGGGACTAGCCAAGGGCAGCTTGCCTCTAAGATAATGGTAAGAAAAAGTTGGAAGATATCTGCAATTTGCTCGGAGCTGGAATTGTATTGAAGGGTTAGTTGATTGGGTAAGACTTTCTCCCTGATGAAGTGATAGTCAAGATCTATATGTTTTGTCCTGTTGTGTTAGTCAGGATTATCTGCCAATGCAATGGCAGACTTAATTCTCATAAGAGAGTGAAGGTACTGGTGTGTTAATGCCGAGATCTTTCAGGAGAAAGGCCAACCACTTTATTTCTATAGCGGTAGAAGTCAAGCTCCTGTGTTCAGCCTCTGTTGAAGACCTGGACACTGTAGGCTGCCTTTTCAAACACCAACAAATTAGATTTCAGCCAAAGAACACGCCATATCCTGTTATAGATCTCTTGGAAATGGGATCATTAGCGCGTCAGCAAAAGCCTGGAGAGTAAGAGAGCCTTTAGTAAACTGATAACCAATATTAAGAGTCCGCGAATAAACATGAGCAACCTTTTAAGCAACCCAAGATGAGACTGCGTAGGGTTATGCATATATTGACACACAGTATTGGTAGCAGATTGGATCAAGACGAAGAGAGAATCCTGGTGAGAAAACTGGCAAGAAGTTGGTAACAAGCTCTTGGAGCTTGCATTAAGCTATAGATAAACTTGTGCAGAAGACGAACATGATTTGGCTTGATAGGGTCAACAAACCCTTCTCGTTGTTGCATGATAACTTCTTCTTGAAATTTACCGTGAAGAAAAGCGTTGGAAACATCCAATTGCTTAATAGGCCGGCTTGAATTTAAAGTTAGAGAAAGAGCCCGTCTAATAGTTTGCATTTTCACCATTGACTGAGGGCTTCCAAGTAACCAACTCCATATTCTTGATTGAAACTTTTAGCTACGAGTCTGACTTTGTATCATGCAACAATACCATCGCCATTCTTCTTAATTCTGAACACCCATTTGCAGACAAATTGACTTGGAGGTAAAGGTACCAAATACCAGGTATGTTGATTTGGCAAGGCATTATACTCCTTAGACATGGGTTTTGCCCATGAGCATGCTTAGATGCCTCCTTATAATTGACTGGCTTAGCTGTAGGGGGTCTGGGAATTGAGAGAGTTAATTTTGTATAGTGGAGGTCTTAAAGAGCCAGTTCTGGATCTGGTCATCTTAAGATGAGAGTTACATGTTCTAGCAGGTGGTGGGGCAATAATTTCAAGACTAGGCATTATACCATGAGAAGGTGATGCTTCCTCAGAAGGTGGATGTGACAAGACATACCGGAAAATATCTGACTGACTGACCAACTATATGACAAAGTTGATATTTGCTAATCTAACTGCCTGTGACATTTAATGCTTGACCTCTGTGTTATATCTCATCAGATACAAATCAAGTTGTGATCCTAAAATTTCTCTGCCAGTTGCATACGCCTCAGGAATCAGCTTGGGTGCGTCAGACGAAAGGGTACCTCTTGCTAATGTAGATGTATTTGGGTAATGGAAAGGCCTAAACCCCTACAAATACTTCCTAGGCTAGGACGAAGATCCTCAATCTTAGGCACTTAGTTAAGAAGCTTATATTCCACAAAGTTAGAAATGGAAAAAGCACCTTACTTGACTTGTTAATTGGTATTCTTCTAGATATCCAAAAGACTACTTTGGAGAAGGTGACATCCATTTGTCCAGCTTTGGTATACAAAGTAAGGTTGCAATTGTTTTTAATGGAGGACAATGGTTTGGCCAGGTTGAATTCATATTCTATGTGGTATGGCTCAACACATAGGCAAACCACCTTGAAGAGTTGAACACGAGGATGAAGTTATATGCTTACCACACTAGAAGGTAGATTCACAATTGAGTCAACCTGGGAAGCAATCAAGATGAAACACAAAATTATCCCATCCTGTGGTACGAATCTTCATATACTTTTCATCTCTGTGGTTGATAGATTGGGTATTAAACAAAAGCATCAATCTTGGGAATTGTAGATGGATCACCATTCTATCCTCTCCCATGGTTGCAGAGCCAAGAAACCACTTAGAAGTTGAATGTGGTTATACCAAGAGTCACTCTATAGCATCAAGAATAAATGAGAACTATCTTTTGCAAAACAACATACCAATAAACTTGAAGTAATCTGTTCAATCCTTGGAACTGTGAAAGCATTAATGAAGAAAATGTAGAAAAGGTGAATGGAAATAGGCATATATGGAACCACTCTGCATGACTGAACACCAAAAGGAGAGAATAGTGTATAAGACTGCGAACACATAAAAGAAAGCTTGAAAAGGATGTTCATCCATAATTACTTTGGTTTGCCTCTTGCATGAGAATAAATAAAGAGGCTTCTGGAATTAACATCTGATTAGATGTTGTGAAAATATAAACTAAAATAAGAATGAAACAGTATAATCTTAGTGTGATGTTCTGCTAGCCAGCTGCTACTTATCAGGCAGAGGGACAATTAATTTGCTAAAACTGGTTTGTCGTAATATGATTTATTTGCCAGTTACCACTATTACTCTTGATATTGCTCAAATCTCGGTGTTGTTTAATACTTCATTATCTTAGAGAATTATGTTGTAATTCTTTTTATCAATTGTTTACATCTTTTTGTCCCTCAAAACTAAATTTGGTGTAGGGAACAGGACGATGGGGGACTCTACTACTCGCTTACAAGACTCTAGGGGTTGTTTTTGGGGGACTTGTCACTTCTCCGCTTTATGTGTACCCATCAATGCCCTTGAAAGCTCCAACTGAGGATGACTATTTGGGAATCTACAGCACCATGTTCTGGACATTGAGTTTGATAGGGGTAGTCAAGTATTCTTGCATTGCTCTCAAAGCTGATGATCATGGTGAAGGTACATTTGACTCCAGACAGCTATGATTCTTGCTGACTATTAAATATTAACATAAACTTCAGTTTTTGTGGCTAAAGCTAATGTTGGAAATAGAAAAAGAAGCTGCAGTACTTGAACTCTTTTTTATTCCCCTGGGCATACTTGTTTATTAGTCTGAAACTGCCTCCTTCAGGGAATGATTTGTAACACAAGTTATGAAGTTTAGATGCTTGGACTTTCTAATGCAAATGTTGTAGTGCAGCATTTTTCCTTTTAAGATAACCCATATTTATGGTTGCAGTAGAGCATAGTTGATAGGATACTTAATGTTTAGGAGTACAGCAAGTATAGTCCGTTTACCTATGTTCTTCTGAAGTTACTTCCCAACTCAATGCATCTTTCCATATAGCTTTTCTATTTACATATCAATGTTATGCCGGATTTGACTGCTTTATACACATTTGCTGTCTCCCTTTCTTTAGTATTCATGTGTTTATTATTAAAAATTTTATAGACCCCCATATTCTCCATTCTTTTTCGTTGTGAATATCTCTAAGAATCTTCCTGTTGAAGAATGTGACTTCGACTGTATTGACTATTTGGTCCAGATTTTAAGAGTTGGCATTTTATATTACTCAGACAGTCTTTACTCATTCAGTACACTGCTATATCTCGCAATTTGGATTTCAGATAACTCAGATCATAAGAGAGTCCACAAGTCACAAATGGGCATAAAGGACTCAAGAATGAATTGTGCTTTGTAAATATTATGTTTCCATAAATTTGACTTACCCAAAACTATAGTTGTTGCAAGACAGTTGGTAGGACTGAAACTCCCCTCACTTATATTTTCACTTCCACTATATTGTAGCAGTTTGTGGTTCAGGGATTGCAAATTGTTGGTTAGATATCTTGGCTTAATTTCTTGACTCAGGAATTGTTTCTTTGCAGGTGGAACATTTGCCCTTTACTCCTTACTCTGTAGGTATATTAATGTAGGAATTCTGCCATCCAGACAGATAGATTCAAGCTCAAATCTGTCACGTGGCAACAGCACAAGATTTGAAAAGCCATGTTGGCTTGGTAAATTTTTTGAGAAGAACTTGATCGCTCGAAGGGTGTTGCTATTCATTGCAATGTTAGGCATGTGCATGCTGATTGGCGATGGCATACTCACTCCTGCAATTTCCGGTAAATTACATGATTATACTTATTCTTCTCTGCCTTTGGGCATTTGTTTCTATCAATTGGTACGTTGTTTAACTATTGCTCCTCAATCTTTGCTCAGTGTTATCAGCAATGGATGGTATTAGAGCACCATTTCCCTCTGTAAACAAATGTAAGTGTTATTGCATTCTGCTGCTGTATTATGTCCCAGTAACCTATCAGCTACTGAAGCCTTATGGATTGGAGATATATGGTGGATAGATTTATTCTACGTAAAAAGGCATCTTATAATAAGCTTATACCAAACAGAGCATTAGTTTTTATTTCTTATAAGATTATAATGCAATTGAAGAACAAAATGCTGATTCTTAGTTACATCTATACATACTAATAAAGTAATGACCATTGCACCATATCACGCCATGTTTCATCCCCTCTGCATTCCACGTGTCAGCTTCTTCCTATCAATTATTTCTGCCTTTCTTTCCTTTTCTTTTTCCGGTTTTTTTAATTTTCACCTTTCCTTCAGACATAAATTATATTGCACCACACCTATTACAATAAAGCTCGTCTACCCCATGTTATTACATTCAATAACCCTGTCAATTATTTTCATTATTGTGGACCCATCAAATATGTACGCATTTTTTGGGTAATTATTGTCATATACATTTTTAAAAATTCTATTGAACATACAAGACAATAATATATATGTATAATTTTATAATTTATATTTAATAACAATGTTAGATATAATTTTTTATTATATTAACCATATAAGTTGCTTATTTATTTTCAGTCCATAATTTTTTATCATATTATTTAAAAATAATTATCTTCTTTAAAAATTATGATAACCCCGTGCATCGCACGGGCGCTACACTAGTGGAGATATAGAGCAAATGAAATCAGTGCAGATAATAGATGAGTACAAAGGCTTATAGTTGGTCAGTTATCAGTTACTACGAAGTGGTTAGAGAAACTAATAATTGGAGCAAGCTGGGGCAGTTATCATTCAACAAGAGTCCAATATAAACAGTGGAGAAAATTTAAATTATTCTGATGGATAGCTTCATTTTCACAATTTCTTTCTCTGGTTCCAACTTGCAGCACTGGTCGAAGCCCTCTCAGCCATTGTCCTTATCTTTCTATTCCTCCTGCAGAAATTTGGCACGTCACGTGTGAGTTTCCTGTTCTCTCCTATAATGGGTGCATGGACTCTTTCTACTCCTCTTGTAGGAATATACAGCATAATAAAGAACTATCCCAGTATATTTAAGGCAATTTCTCCCCATTACATGTTTCACTTCTTCTGGAGAAATCGAAAAGAAGGATGGGTGTTGCTTGGGGGTACAGTCCTTTGCATCACAGGTGAGACATATGAAACTTTCAAGAGTTATTATCTATGGATCATTTTCACCTCTTTCCACTCTTATCCTCTTTTTTCTTCCTTTTGGTGTTTCTGCTCTGTGGTAATTGGGTTGGGATGGGTGTCGTGGCAGACTTTGGTTTAGTTTTCCACCTTAACAACAGAAATAAAGGATTAGGCATCCCAACAAACTCATGGACTTGAAACTTTTTTCTACATGACCTGATCAGTTCAATCAGGGGTATCTCACTAATGGCTCAGGCCTCCCGCTCTGCTGGAAGGAGGCGTCCTTCGTTTTCAAACCTAAGCTACGTATCAGAACTTTGGAATTATTATATCTTTCTTTCCTTCTTCAGCATTGAACTCAAACTGCACATGGATATGTGAAAAGGAACTTCCAGCAAGCATCAAAATTCTTAATGGGAGTATATGTGGGAGTTGTAGAAATTTCTCCTACTGGTCCTGGCCATTCATATCAAGACGTTCTTATCACCAGCAAAATATTGTGAAATGAGTTCTAAATTTTTCTGTACTAATTAAAAGTAATCGACTAGAATTCTTATATATGGTTGCCATAATTGTAAAAGGATGTGCCTGAGGTGGAATGTTTGTGTCTAGTATTTGAAGTTTTTGTTTTGTTTGTTATTTTTAATTTATTAATTTTGGGTTACCCTAATGGAAAAAAAATCTCAGTGAAAGTAATTAAGGCAAAGGAAAGAAATATACATGTTTCACAGCATTTTCTCTAATATTCAGGTTCTGAAGCAATGTTTGCAGACCTTGGTCATTTTAATAGACGTTCCATCCAGGTGAAGCACTGTTACTTTCGCTTTAGTAAATTTTTCTTTTAAATTTTTCGGGATTGTATGGTCTAAAGATAGTAATACCCGCAGATAGCATTTCTGTGCACTATATATCCATCGCTGGTCCTGACATATGCGGGACAGACTGCTTACCTGATCAGAAACCCAAATGACCATGATGACGGGTTCTACAAGTTTGTACCATCTGCAATCTATTGGCCAATCTTTGTTATAGCCACATCAGCTGCAATAGTTGCAAGTCAATCATTGATATCAGCAACTTTTTCTGTTATTAAGCAATCTGTTGTACTGGACCACTTTCCTCGAGTGAAAGTCGTGCACACATCATCCAGTAAACAAGGCGAGGTTTACTCTCCTGAGGTGAATTATATCCTAATGATTCTTTGTGTTGCTGTTATACTCATATTTGGGGATGGAAAAGATATTGGGAATGCCTTCGGTAAGACGAACAATGTCATCAACCTATTCTTCATTTATTCAAATATTTGCCTGATATGTCTCTGGTATCACATGCTTTTTGGTAGCATTCTTCTAAGTACCCAAATGCTTACAATCTGATATTGACTCACCTTAGAACTAGTAACCTAATTTATCCCAGGTATTAACCTTCCTCCTGGGTACCACTAGATTTAAAACTTTTGCTCTGATATAAATTCACCTTCGGCAAACTTCTTTGCTTTTCATTTTTGTAGCAATGAAACATTTAAGAAAACAATGGTGAGATTCTCTCCTAAGGCCAGTATCAACAAGTGTAATAACAACAGAAGTTATCATACATAATATCACTAACTGTATGTTGATTTGTCTTCTTTATTCATACTGTCACATGCCAAATAACTTGTTTTGGACAGTGTACAATTGGGCCTTAAGTAAAAGTTAAAGCTATTAAAGAGGTGCTTTTGTCATTATTTAATTATATCACGGATGCTGGCAGTTCATGTGCACGCCTGATTACTTTGATTGTGTATGCAGTATATTATAATTGAGTGGCAGAACAAATTGATCTGATGTTCTTTCGCTACCATTTCAAGTGATTATGGAAACTTAAACTATTGGCTAGGGGTTCCTATAACTCTCTTTCTCATGTTCTCAACAGAGAGTATTATGTTGAAATCAATCTTTTGTATCTTCTTTCAAATTGACATGCCTGATGACCTGCGTGGAATTCATGGGAAAAATTGGGCATCGACAACATTAACAAAATCCTCTGGCGAAAAGAGAATCAAAAGAACAAAATAAGGCGTTATAGAAGAATTGTTTTTCTCATGACAGAGGAGGCCTACGAGCTCCTTATAGCATGTTATTGTGCATTACTCTCTCCTAAGCATGTCTAGGACAATTCTTGCAATGACTAGACAAGTAACCAAGATGAGATCTTTTGCAGGTGTTGTGGTTAGTATGGTGATGCTGATCACCACGGTACTGTTGACATTGGTTATGATCATCGTCTGGAGGACTCCACCAGTTCTGGTTGCGCTTTATTTCGTAGTATTCTTCACAACGGAGGGTGTCTATGTGAGTGCTGTCTTTACCAAAATTCCAGAAGGTGGATGGATCCCTTTTGCCATTTGTTTCATTCTTGCATTTATCATGTTCGGTTGGTTTTATGGGAGGCAGAGGAAGATAGAGTATGAGTTGACCCACAAAATTGACCTCGACCGTCTTAAAATGCTACTAAATGATCCGGGTGTTCAGAGGGTTCCTGGACTTTGTTTCTTCTACACCAACATCCAAGATGGTTTGACCCCTCTTTTTGGTCACTATATAAAGAACATGAGATCTCTTCACAAGGTTACCATATTCACAACTCTCCGATATTTGTTGGTTCCCAAAGTTGCTCCACATGAAAGAATAATTCCCAAGAGATTAGGCCTCAAAGATGTCTACGGTTGTGTAATTCAGTATGGATACTCGGAGTCTCTCAGTCCCAAAGGGGATGAGTTTGTTAGTCAAGTTACTGATTGCTTACGAGCTCACATACGCAACATCTGCACGGACAGCACACAATTATCATCTATGGATGATGAAGAAGCTATTTCTGACTTGGAAGAGGCAAAGCTTGCCGGAGTGGTTCACTTTCGTGGGAAGACAAGGTTCCATGTAGGCGAAAACTGCAGTTTGTTTGACAGAACTATGCTCGCGTTCTATGAATTTTTGCACAGTAATTGCAGATCCGCATTGCCTGCTTTGGGCATACCACTACCTCAACGCATTGAAGTTGGCATGCTTTATGAAGCTTGATTAATAGTGTGTTTGGAATGATCTTATTTTAAAATACTTATTCTATTGAAATTTAGAGATATCTTATCACATGTACCGTGTATTTTATAGTTGTAAAATATAAGATAGGATAGATCACTTATTTCTTATAAGATAAAAAATATGGTTTTGCTTTGAATTTTTATGGGATGTATGATAAGATTTTTTAAATCTTATAAGATGTACCCTCATTTCAATAGGATAAGCATCTTAAAATAAGATTATAACAAATGGAGCATAAGAAGCCAATATCTTATATGTTCGGCAAAAGCTTATAGGAGGCAAGTATATTTCAACATTATTGTGAAATGATCTTAGATCCTCTCCAAATAGAGCATATTGGAGGATTCTTTATGTTCTATTTTTATAGGAGAGTAATATATATAGGTAAGATCAAAAGGTTTGTTGTACAACAAGAGTATAGGTATCTTACCATGCTTATTGATCTCAAAATATTTACACTAGAGCTTGAACCTTTTGAGATTATTTACCTTAATGACTCATATCTTCTGGTCTCTAGATAAATATTATCATTTTCTCTTCTTTTTTTTTTTTTGCAAGAAGAAAAAAAGGTTAATTTAATGTTAAATATACAAATATGATCCTATTGATTGGGTGTAAATTTTTTCTCCATAATAGTCATTTCTAGAGATGCTGATATGCAATGACAACTACAGGTCACAGAAAGACTGGGGGGTTAATTATGGTTTCTGCAATCCATTTGTTCAAGTGAACAAGTGCCTTCCAAAAGGATACAGCATTTCTCTAATCCCTTCATAAATATCCCACAATGGCGAATGAGGAGTCATCTAATTTACCATAATTTCATCCAATAGTGAGAGAGTGATTTACTTAGGGCCTGTTTAGATTAGTTTTTTTTCAGGAAAAAGTATTTTTTTTCTGAAAATATTACATTAAATTTGCAATAACTATTTAATTTGACTTTTAAAAAATTGAAACTCTAAAAAAAAGCTCAAATATAATTTTTTTAGAAGCCCGAATTTTCAGCTTCTCGAAAAAAATTATTTTTCAAAAATTATTTAAAAAAAAACACTTTTAAAAAAAGTCAATTCAAACGGACCCTTAGTAAAATACTGTTTCTTTTGTAATAGTCCCTCTGTTGCAAACAATTTGAGGTTTATAAAACTGAAAACTAAGAGGGAAAGAGAATGAAACGAGTGAGCAAGGGGAAGAACAATAAATTTTGTTATTCTTGAAGTCTATAGAATTACAACATACAAACCCCTATTTATCGGAATACAAAGACTTGTTTTTCAAGAAAGTTTCTTTTTTAACCTCACAGATTTTTTTCTCTTGGGCTTGGATTTTGGTCACTAACTAATGGACTTTGAATATCCACAAAATCCATGATATAAAGAGATATATAGTAAACAAATCAAATGAAAGATCTAGACACCCTTTCCAATTATATTCATTTACTGCAATGAATAACATTTTCAAAATTCTTCTGCTATCGACAGAGACTCTTCATCTGTATAATGCTGATCTTTTCATCTAAGATTAAAACTGAAACACAAACAGAAAAACGAAAAAAATAAAAAGATAGGGGAGAGAGAGAGAGAAAAGAAAATTGGAAGATGCTCATTACAGCTGAAGTTTGCAGCCATTAATGATACCCTTAGGAATTAAGAGACCAATCAAAGTTCTGATAAACTATATTGACAGGGCCCCCATCACTCAAAAGATGTGTTAGAAGACCGGCCTTGGTCGCGTCCAAGTAATTTATTATCCACTTCAAGAGCTCCCTTTCTTGACCGAAATCTACACTATACCTGCAGAATAAAGATTCAGAATGAACAACTGTTATTTAGATTGCAATACCATGTCAGAGTTTGTGAGCTCCACATACTTTTTGTGAGGCCCCCAAGTGTTTTTTCTAGGCACGGAAGAAGCTTCCCTTAATTGCACGTTCCCTACGATTCTTAGTTACATTCAAAGAGGAAAGAAACCAATTCCTGATCTTGTGACTTACCATTTTATGATCCTGGATAGATAGACAGTTCTCTTGGCTAAATCGACCTGCAACCCCTCGTCCCTTTTGAAGAACTCCCGCGTAGCATATCTTAGCTCAGATTCAACATTTTGGTGAGTGAAAAACTTTACTGCTGGGCAGGATTTAGTTGCATTACAGAGTCCAAAATGGATCAAAATGTTGACTTTTGGAAAAGCCAGCTGCAGGAGGAAAGACCAATGAGTCTCGCTTTTTAATCTGAATGCCAAGTTTGAAGACATTAGAAACTAAGCCTGTTTGCTAATTGGAATATGGACAGCTTTTGCATTGTTAACATGCTAGACACACGAATCCACGTTTTCTCTCACACACATGCACGTTCATGTACAGAGCACAGCAAGGAAAGGAAAAATGCAGAGGATAAAACTTTTTTCATGTTGTGTGGAGGGTAAAATGTCCCTAGATGCATGCTTGCTCCTTTCAAATAGGAAAACAAAAGAATTATGAGTTGTACCTCTCATGAAATGATGGTAGACTGGTTTAACATCCTCATGGAGAATATCAATCATTAGGACGGGATAGCATGCTATTTACTAATTGTTCAAGAACACATGTAAAACTTCTTTTTTCTTAACATCAATGATGAGGTGCCTATTTTACTGATATTGTTTCTATCTGCTAATTGTTATTTCCTGAAGAACTTACAAGAGATCACCAAAGTTCCCCATGACTAACACCAAAAATCATATGTGGAGTTCACTAAAGTTTCACAAGAAATCTTGCTCATATGATGCTCCAAAAGAATATGTATGAGTGGAACTGGTCTCAAAGTGAATGAAAAGTTGCATGGCACAATTGATAGAGTTGGTATATAAGAAACTTAGATGCTAAAGCGGAAGTTTATTTACCTCTAGGCGCTTGTCTCCACTGCCTAAAGGTCTGATCAATGAGAAAGGGGCTCTTCTGTTGCTTCTGAGGATCCCATTTCTTATCGTGGATAAGGAATAGGGATAACCCCCTACTATGTACATAAAATCAGAGAAAAAGTGCTTTCTGTCTATCATTCCTCCAGGATGACCAATCCTAATAACGGCATGAATGACCATGGCATTGTAAAGATTTAAAAAGAAAGCCAACTTCTCATCTACTGAAATTGCTGAAATGTCTAGCCTTTGGAGATCTTGGACCAAATTTATATATCTGCATTTTTCAAGAAAAAGATATATATATTATGTAGAACTACCTATTTGAATCCATTGCATAACAAAATCCATACGTAAAATAGCAGTTCGGAGACAAGCAATGCAAATTCAGCCATGTCAATAATTTTGAATTCCAAATTTGATAAATAAAATATCATGTTATGCCAACTCCAGCCGCATGCCTATCCAACCCCTTACCCCACATTTGGGGGGTGGATAAGGAAAATATACTCCAACAGTCCCCATATCCTCAACTAATTCTTTCTTCTCCCCTACATGTAAGATGTCCCTATCCCACGCCCCTTTCCAACCCCTTAAATCTAACTGCATAAAAAAGATTAATAATTAATTAACAATAAAATATCTATGTATATAATAAAAAGATTTAAAATAATGTAAAAAACGATTAATGAGTTTAACTAAATTAAGAAGAGATATATAATAAAAGTCATTTAAGACAGGGAGATATGGGAGTGAAACTGAAATAGGGATCCTTGAAATAAGATTTTCATTGGAAGTGGGGAAGCCGTTAGAGTAAAACCAAAAAGAAGGTTCTTAAATATAGAAAAATGAATTAGAACGCCTAAATGTCAAAGGGAAAGAAGGTAAGCTGTTGGAGTTAGTTTTAGAAGTACATTTACACGCTTGGAGCATAATTCATCTCCACAAATAGCTGGGTTCTCTGACCTGACTGAAGTATAAAACAAAACATAAAGGATTCTAGCCAAGACCCAAAACGTTCTTTCATCTCAGAAGTTTTCTGATGCAGAACTTTTATTGCTCTTTAGAATGCCAATCAAAATATATGCCCTACCATATAACTTACAAAAGTTTCTAAATTTGTCCTAAATTAGGCAAAAGTCTGTGTACGTTGTTGCCTATATCTCTCTCATGATCGACATCAACAATAGGGGCCTAATTTGAGCTCTTTCGTGATGGCTGATCAATTTCCACCAACAAAATTGTTTATATATATAACGAGTAGCAATATAGCTCATGAAGGAGCACCATCGATTAACTCGCGATCAATTTATGGCTTATTATGTGCAGTACTAGTCATTCAGGAAACTAAATGCGAAATGAGAAACATTTTGTCAATTGAGGTAGGTTCCTCCTAAATGCAAAGTCAAAAAGAACGTGAATAGCAAATTCTAACTTCATTAACAAGGACTGATTTGAGGAGGCTCTTCATAATGCCTAGAGAGGTGAGGTTGTATGTACTTCATACTAGAAAATCCACACCAGGATAACCATTGTAAACAATACAAACTTTCAGAATTAGCCATATGAAAGAGAAAATTATATTAGTCTTAAAGACGTGTGTTTTGTTTGTGAAACTTCATAAGTAAATATATAAACATATAGAATCATGTAACATGACAATGCAGCTATAGTGAGAAGCTTTTGTGTCCTTCTTGATTTATTTTTCAGTAGTGAAGAGAGAACGAGAACAGAGAGAGAAGTTTGAGAGGAGAAAACATCTGATCTTATTCATTGTGAAATCTCTTACACAGAAATTTATATAAATAGCCAGAAGCTCCTAGACTTCCTATTGACCAGAGTTAGTTACAGTCTATAACTCCCTGCCTGCCTTACTACCATCGAGTATAATATTGTATCTTATCAAGTAACAATCACTTCTAATTTTCTGCCATCATTCTGCAAGTATGCAAGCTTACGTGCAAGTGTATGCAATTGGTTATCAGTTTTCGTTACGAATTAAAAGCTAGTTAGCATTGTCTATCTGAAGGTAGTAATCACAAATTACCTCCGGAATTCTTCGCTATTACTGATGCCTACGTAATCAAGACGGCGCCTATCATCAGAAGCGTAGGACTCGAGCATTGCAAACATTATACTAGACAGCCTCTGGGACAAGAAAGCAGCTGCCTTGGGCTCACGGTCGTTTATGGATCCACGGAAATTGTAGCATTTTGAAATGAACGTCTCGTGCTCTAGAAATCGAAAGAAATGGTTTCCATCCTCGAACTCATTTTCTCTGCAAATGGATCAGCACAGAAAATACATTTACAGAGAGAACATTATGAAGTTCATGATTCCTTGGTGCAGAAAGTCTATCACTCTTACCCAAAGACATGATGGATGAAGTGCTTTCTTGCGAGTTGCTCCCCAATCTCAACAGCCTATCACATCATTCAGGTTCACAAATAATGAATTACATCATGTTAAAATCTGCACTTCACAAGCACAGAGGCATTTTGAACGAAACAGATTTTAATGTAATGTTAGGCAGCATGACACAAGCAATATCACTACTTACATTTCAAAATCTCTTTTATTCTGCTATTTACAACTTTCAATAGTAGTGCTTTGGCTTCAAGTAAGTTATTTCAAGTTCAATGTGACTTGAAACTTATTTTTATCCGGCTGAGAGAAGTGATCTCGAATCAAATCATAACCGGTTAGCCTTGTGCATTAGTTGTTCGGCTTTTCAGTTGTTTTGTGCATTTCAAAAATGAAAGTAAATTTTCACACAATGTAAAAATAGCTTTTTAAAAAGATTTTATTTGAGAAACTTTAATTTGGAGCTTTTGATTTTTTGACTTTTTCAAGTCTTTTAGAAAAATTCTTTCAAGAATCGGAAGCTAAGCACCCTCAAATGTTTAAAAGTTGGACTAACAGGCTGTTTGGCTTTACTTATTTTGGGGCTTATAAGTCCCAACAGTAAAAAGCATATGAGTCGAGCTTTTTACTATTGGGGCTTATAAGCCCAAAAATAAGCAAAGCCAAACAGGCTCTAAACAACGCCTGAAGGAATAGATGTTATGCGCTCTAAAAGTGATATAGAAAGACTTAAAATGAGCTGAAAAGAATAAGAATGATAAAGAAAGACTTAGGATGAGTTGAAAGAAATACTTAGATCAGATCTCTCGTGTGTCATTCAATAGAACCATCTCCATCTATTAAAATCAGGCTTAATTTTGTTTGAATTATCTATTTATTTTTGTCCAAAAATACAAATAGATGCTTATGAATTGATCTCTACCAGTATCATCTACCACGACTTGTTTAATATCCATATAAACAAATGAAAAGAAGTGGTTAGTTATGTGAAAATGGTCTAGTGTACAGATCACGTTACTTAATTTTTGTCCTAAGCCTATAATATGCTTAATTTTTGTCCTAAGCCTATAATATGCTACCTACAAAATTAACAAAAAGAAGCGAAAAAGAGGTAAACTTAAATAAATAAGGTAAAAGAGACATATTTTTTCAAAATTTTAAAAAAGAAAGAGTACAAAAATGTCAAGTTCCTCACTTTGCCTCTTAAATTAACCATTATATAGTTGTCAAGGGTAAAAATAACAAGAATAGGAAAAAAGAAGGGAAAAGTAAGGAAATCAACGTTTTAGTAAGGTGGGGCAAAGTAGGCCCATGCGTGGTGACAAAGGTCAACCTATCAATCCAACCAACCCGCGTGGCCCATGATCGTTGCCCTACTGGGCTCATAAACGGGCCAGGTCCAAGCTGGGCCAATGGATTAGGATCTCCTGGCTCGGCCCACTAAGTTAGGCGAGTTGGACCCACTTACTATAGGCCAGTAAACAACCTAACTAAAAATCAACCAAAAAATAGTTTTTTTAAAAAAGTATTAATTTAAAAAGCGGTTAGTTTTTGGGAGTTAGAAATGGTATCGTTAAGCTGACTTCATTTGGCTAAGGTTATAAGCTGGTCAAATTAGCTTCTAAACCAAAAAGGTAAATTGATATGTTTGGATAACTAGCTTATAAGTACTTTGGTCAAACTAATAAAAAGATAATATTATTTTTAAAAAAGACAAATAGTTTTAACTACTATTAATTAATGGCATATTTTTTTAGTTATTTTAACTATAATTGCTATTTATAAGTATTTATTTACTAAATATGTTAACAAATTATAAGCATATATTATTTCAATATACTTATTTATCACTAATTTATATACAATTTTTACTTACCAGCACAAGCTACTTGTAAGCACTTAAAAATAAAGTTAGCCAAACGGGCTCTAAGTGCACTCTCTTGTAATTTATCGGTCCATGCAAGCATGACAGACATATGTGAGAGGCAGCCTAACACACCAAGAAGGCTGTGGACCACTAACTCTTCTTCTTGACCAGAAAAAAGGGGAAAGAAAAACTCTTTTCAACTTTTTTTTTATGTAAATTTTGTTTGTTTGAAACAGAAACCATGAATTTCCGTGCTTTTCACTAATGACTAAATATTCTTAGGTCTAAATCTATGGAAACGAGTTGAATAATTCAAACACGTCATGGAAGCCTTCGCTTGAAATTCGAACAAATTCAAGTTTCTTATTTATTACAGATTTGACTGAGGGCCAGTGCAATTATTTGTTAATTAAAGAATACGTTACCTCGTTGATCATTTCTTTTTCTTTATTAAAAAAAAATTATCCTCAATTCAACTCTGATTACCGAGATCATTATTCTTAAAAAAAAAAATCCTAACTATTATTTGAGTTACCACCTAATCTCATCTTCCATAGTGGATCCTACTTTAAGTAAAGATCTTCTAATAAAGATCATAAATATTTTTACGTTATAAGTACGATCTCTTAAGTTTCCCTGATAGTATTATAACATAATACATATATCTATTTTGATCTATACCTATTAAGTCCTTTTCTCTCATTTCCTGTGGATGTAAAGAATATGATTTCTTAATTTACTTTGTCCGTACACCAATAAAAGCAGCAGCAGCAACAACAATAATAATAATAATACATTTGCACTTAACCTTATAATGTTATAAGAAAGATTTAATAATTAGAAGCTATTAATATAAACACAATAAAAATGAATATTTTTATAATTTAGTATTTCCAACAAGTGTAATATTGCACCCGTTAGTGTTAGATTAATATTTTCATTAGTATGAAAAATTATCATTTTTAATCTTTTTCACATTAAATTTTACCAATTTCGATGACTCTTTCTTTTGGGTTATATTTAATATAAGAATAACTAAAAATAATGAGTTTTGATATGCACAAAATCGTTTTATTAATCTCAAAGAGATGACGTTGCACTTATTATAAAAATGTTCGTAATTAACGTATCTCAACTCATGACACCATAACTAATGTGACACCAACAAAACAAGAAGAAAATTAATTATATAATATACGAGTCAAACTAAATAGAAACAAGAACCCCAAAAACCACGGCTCCGGAGTTAGAGCGGGTTTGGCTTTGCTTATAAGCTAGTTAAGCCAAAAATAAAAAATTACATGCTTGGTGAAATTGCTTATAAGTTATATAAGTTTGTTATAAGCAAGGAAAAAAAAAAAACAAGTTGGAGCTACTTAAAATTTTTGTGCTTATATGTCAATTAGTCGAACCTATTAAAAAGACATATTTATCCTCACACTTGAAAAACATATTACAATAATACCCTTACACCCTAATCTTCTCCTTTAATTAATTACATGTCATTTTTAGTTATTTTAACTACTATTGCTATCTATAAGTACTTATTTGCCAAATATTTGAACAACTTATAAACACATATTATCCAAATATATCTCTACTTATTTTTTATTAGCTTATAAGCAAAAAGTAACACTTACTTATAAGTACTTAAAAATAATAAACCCAAACGGGCTCTTAATCACATAATAGTTAAAAATCCTCTTACCCATTGCTTGTAGTACAAAACTATTGTCGTCATCATAATAATAAATATTTGTAATATAAATATAGTAAACATAGAAATAGAGGAAGTCATGAGGTAAGAGCAATGATAGAGGTGACAAGGTCGTTATGATTAATGCTATATAGCCTAAAAAAAACCGTTGGGGTCAAAAACGAGGATGGTAGTGGCCTTTCTTCCTTTATCGGTGCAAACAATCAAGGACGGCAAACGCATACTGCTTGTGGAACCACTCTCCGCCTGTCTCTCTCTTTTGCTTTCAATTTTCCTTCAAGTCCTTCCATTAACGCGTCAAAATTTTCTAATTTGACAAGTTCAAAAGCCACTAACTATTTTTGTGTAATTAATTTTTCAGTTTAAAAATATCTTTTGTCTTCAAAGAAAAAATTAAAATACCGATGGCTATTGCTTTTTGAATGACTTTACTCTCTAAAACATGGGACTTGAACCTAAAAAATAGACATGAAAAGAAAGAATTTTAAGTAAAACATGGGGCTTGAATCTAAAAAGAAATTAAAATGCCCCACCCATTTGAAAAACGCTCCCCCTTGGCACCAAAGTGTGGTTCACGAACTAGCAGAATAAGTAGTACCTTACTGTTTTGCGATTTGTGATAAGTGTATATTACTTTTTTATAATCTTAAAATAGATATCATATATCTTCTAGTCCTTAAATATGTACGACACATTTCTCTAAAAAAAAATAAATATCAAACTCCTTTATTATTTTTTATAGTGTAGCATAAATATCTCCAAAATGAGGTGCGTATCTATTTTAAAATTATAGTGCAATAAGATGCTATTAGAATACTATAGCAAACGTTATGTTGGTTTGTGTCTTAAATCGAATCTAAAGTAATATATATGGTTTCAATTTATAACATAAATGCCTCTAAAATAAGATTAGTATCTATTTTAAAACTATAGAGCAGTAACATAAAGGCCTCTAAAATAAGGTCAGTATCTATTTTAATAGAGCGGTAAGCGGCCATTAGGATGCTCTAACGAGTGGTGTGTGTTGGTTTATGTCTTAAACCGAGATGTCCCGTCGATGCGTGGTTATCCAGTTAGTAAATAATAATTAGTGTAAAAAAAAAAAAAAGGGAGATAAAAGTTTTTTAAAAAGAAAAAAAAAACAAAAATAAAACTAAAAAGTCAAAAATCCGTTACCTTCCTCCTGCCGCAGTCCAAGTGATGGATGATGACCTCCACAAGCTCCGACCCGCAGAAGCAATTCTTCACAATCTTCATCTTCATCAGACGATCCCGTATCGGCAATCTCTGCCGCAAAAACCTCACCATCCTCACCAACCATTCGTCCTCCTCCTCCTCCTTGCCATCGCCATCGCCGTCGTCGTAGTCGTCGTCGTCGTCAAACCCATAAGCCGGAGGAGCAGGCGCGCTCGCCGGACACTTGCCGCCTAACATTTCCTCCAATTTCTTCTCCAGCAAACCGCTATTCCGCAACGAATTCAATGCCACTAAACCCCCAACAAGCTTGTCGTTGAAGAATATCTGCGGCACTGTTGAACTCCCCGTTCTCTGTATCAGTTCCTTCTCCCTCGCCGGATACACGTCGACGTTGATCTCCACGTAGTTTAGCCTCCTCTCGCGGAGGAAACACCTCACCGCTGTCGAATCTCTACAGTTTGATCTCGAGAAGAAACAAACACGCCCTTGAAGTTGTTGTTGTTGTTGTTGTTCCACCTTTTGGTTGTAGTTCACGATTACCTTCACTCCCGACAAAAATTCTGTGATCTTCTCATGATTATCGCCGTCGTCGTCGTCGTTGTTGTTGTTGTTTTCTTTGAAGGATGACAATCGCTTCGTGATGGCCTCCGAAAAGCTGTGGCTTTTTTCGCGTATAAACTTGGAAATTGCAGGCATATTGAAGTTCTCCGATGAGAACGACGGCGGCGACCTATCCATCACTGCTTCCGGCGGCGCCTCCGGTTTCGGCAGAAGAGAATGGGGTTGAACCATTCCGGTGGCCTGGACGGCACCGTTTGGCCGGTTGTCATCCCAATAGTAACCACCATTGACGTCTTTCTCGTCCACGTCTTTCTCCTCGCGGTGATTATTGGAGGAATTTAATTCGTTTCCAGCCGTGATACCATCAATTAATCCTTCTGAAACATGTTCTCTATCTTCGGAATCATTTGATTTTCCATTATTTTCTATGTTGTTGTTTGTTTGATTTTCTGGAGAAACAACTTGCTCTGCTTTATCCTTTTCTCCTCCTCCTCTTCCTACTCCGCCACAAGTGGTGGTGGTGGTGGTGGTGGTGACGGAGGCGAAATTCAGATCATCTTCTTGTTGGGTGATTGTTGTAGAGTGATTCTGGTGGCCTTGTATGTTTGATAGATTCATTTTCCCAAGGAAAAGGAAATATGAGAAAGCGATGCAAATGAAGATGGAAAGTATCTCACGAGGTCCCATGCTACTATATATGCAGGGATTCAAAAAAAAAAAAAAAAAAACCATTTTGACCAAGTAGCAAAAGCATTTAAAAAAAAAAAAAAAAAAAAGAAAGAAAGAAAAGAAAAAAACTTTATAGTTTGTGAAAATGGGCCCCTTACATCTGAAATAACAAAAAGGCCCCTCTCGGCCACTACCATTATCAAAAGTCCAAAACAGAAAGGTTAAAAAGAAACTTTTAGGCCTCGTTGATGATAATACTTTTAATAACTATTGTTAAAGATTAGATTACTCATGTAGTTCTTCCAAACCAACGTCTCGAAGAACTTGTTGCCTGGTCAAAGCAAAAGAAATTTTGAAAACTTTTACAAGTTCTAACTAGAAGATATATTCAATTGATAGGTTGAACATGTCAAAATTCAAACGAAAAAAAAAACATAAAAGAATTTTGCTCATAGTTGTTGTTTGCTTATCTAGCACTCGGAATGGTACACCTCTACTTTATACACACACTATAAGATAGCAAGAAATTTTTGTCGATCACTAGAAGAAAAGGAAGAAACGAGATGTATAGATCGCGAGAGCAAAATTTTTGGCTTGGAGTAGGCTTATGTTTTTGCTAATTTGTGTTACCGTAATTTTGGCAACCAAATTAAGACTGAAGAACATATCTTTCAAAATATTTTTGAGGACGTTAGGGATCGAATTAACTTGCAATATAAATATAGATTTAGTCTTGAGAATAGTTTTTTGTGTAAAGCTTGGAAATTTGCTCTTGTATAGAATTGTTGTTTGATCTATTGTCTGAAAATTGTTTGAAATGAAATGAAAAAATTATTGCCCAAGCAGGAGGCCACGAGGGGGGAGGGGGGGTGGAAACTTTGCTTTTATGTTCATATATTAACTTTTTTTTAAGATTCTTGGTAACTAACAATAACTCTACTAGTAATTCCACATTAAACAAGAGAAACAAGAGCTAGGAAAATTACTCTTGCATTGAATTGTTGTTTGATCTGTTGTCTGAAAGCAGTTTGAAATGAAATGAAAAGATTATTGCCTAGTGAAAAAAAAAAAAAAAAAACTTTGCTTCTATGTTCATATGTTACCTCTTTTTAAGATTTTTCATAACCAACAATAACTCAGCTAGTAATTCCACATTGACCCAAAAGTTACTCTTTTCTTGTCAATTAATTTCATTAAACAAGAGAAACAATTACAAACAGTCAGGCAAGACCGTAGGATGTTGATCCTTTCACAATCAATCAAGCAGCAAGCTTGGGATATTGCCTACCCAATTATATGGCAAAGTACCTCTCAAAGCTAATTTTGCAACTCAATACATAGGTTGATCTTTCAACAATAAATCAAGCAATGAGTTTGGGATATTGCCCATCCAATTACATGGCAAAGTACCACTCACAGCTAATTTTGCAACTCAATCCTTAGGTTGGTTAGCTGATCTTCTGACACACTAAAAACACAAAGAGGGAATTTCGACAATAATCATCTGAATATTCTCCACCATTGTGTCCAACGCCACCATGAGATAATTGCTTTAAAAATAACTTCCATAACATTTTCCACTACGATACTCGACAAACATTTA
This sequence comes from Cordia subcordata, assembly GCA_028554755.1. NCBI lineage: Eukaryota > Viridiplantae > Streptophyta > Magnoliopsida > Boraginales > Cordiaceae > Cordia > Cordia subcordata. The sequence goes on along the minus strand of JAPTOF010000005.1, from coordinate 14,297,743 downwards.
TGATCTCTCTTTTACACATTTGACAAACATTTATGATCTCTATTTTACACATTTGCCCGAATCATGTTTCGTGGTGAACTGAAAGAACCCTCAAAAAACTTCCCATTTTACTCCTTATACCTTTCAACTACTAATTGCTTGTGTGCAATCTTAGTAGGTTCAAGAACAAAGTTAGCAATAGCTGGGATTAACACCGAGAACCCATCTTTACTAGAATTCCTTCTAGTGATATTGTCAAGAATGACATCTAATAGTAACATTCCTAGACAACTAAATAGTTAGTTTGGAAGAGTAATTAATGTGCAATTTATTCCTTATGTTGTTCAAAACAAACCTTGAGGTATGAAATTAAAGTCAAAATTTATTAGGCTGTCTCTATATTCTAATAGGCTATGTGTGTTCAACCCTTTTATGATCTCTTTATACTAACCCTTTTATGATCTCTTCATGCTACGGGAGTTGCTATATGCTTCCTGGTTGACCTATCTTTTAGACAATAAAGGACATATCTCCTCTTCCTATCTATAATGCTCCCTTTTTCTCTGTTGACCCTCGCAAGCTTCGCAAATAGTGAATACACTCAATCAATTTCTAAAGTTTTGTTTGACTCATTTAACTGTGTGATCTCATCTGTTAGATTGTATAACTTTTAATAATATGACTTTAGATAAAAGTGTTGCTCAATAAAAGCTATTGGTTGTTTGGTTTTGTATTTTTATAGTTCAATTTTCATAGCGATATAATATGGACTAATATTTCTTTAAAAAAATGAAAGAAAATAATTTCTGATATGATGTAAGGAAACAACTTTTAAAAACTTTTTTTTTAAAAGCTTCAGTATGGATTTTCTGGTTTTCTAATTTTTTTTCAGTTTCAACTTTTATATAAAACTTTTTTAGAAATTACTCAGATAAATTAGTTTCAATTTTTAAACTCACAAAAAATGTTTTGAAACACTTAACAATTAGGCCGAACAAACTCGAAATATATTTTATTCATCATTTTGATCTCGAGTCAAAGTATAGTAGTTACTTGTAAACTACAAATCTACAATAGAGCCTTTTAGGTGTGCAGACTGCAGGGTACTTTGCACAAAAATCATCCACGAACCAACTCGTTCACTTAATAATAAAGCCTCCATTAGACCTTCCCTCTGGATCAATGACCAGTGATCAATGATATGATCAAAGATATTATACAACATATAAAAGGAATGCTTCCTCGATTTCGATTTTTATATGTAACAAGTTTAACTAAATTATTGTGCTTTAACAACCTGCTTAAATTGAGTTCAATAGCAATCTTGCCATCATTAATCATTTACTAACGGAAGATTCTAAAATTAGGAAATTTATTTCCGCAAGGGAGACCGAGAGAGAGAGAGGAGACACGGTATACGATACTAAGGCTCTGTTTGTTTTGCATAAAATAACTTGTTTTAAAATATGTTTTTAATGAATTTTTTTTAAAAAATATATATATTTTCTTCGGTGTTTGGTTGTCACACAAAAAATTAATCGAAAAATAATTTTTAATAACACCAAAAGATATATCTATGTGCGCTGGAGGGGGTGAGTCCCTTGGCCCCTGGCACCCTAGCCCTACTCTTGGGCCCTAGTCCCAGCCCCTCGACACTCCTAGCCCCTAGCACCTTAGTGCCTTCGGCCCCCTCGACCTCGGAACCTACCAAAAGCCCCAACACCCTGGTCCCCCGACCCCCCAATCCCCCCGTCTCACCCACCAGCCCCCTTGGCCCACCGCCTATGTAGGGCCAAGAGAACCGAGGTGCTAGGGGTGTCGGGGTGCCTGGTGTCAGGAGTCCAAGGTTACCAGGGCCTAGGGGTCCAAAGGGCCTGGGCGTCGATGCTTGGGGTGTTGGTGGTTGAGGTGCCAAAGGTTGGGGGCTGACAACGTAAGGGGCTGTATGGCTATGATCTAATGTAAATAACCGTGCCTGAGGAAAGGGGCTAGGTGATTTGATGCTAAACAATAGTGCCTAAAAAAAGGTATCCCGAGGAGGAGGGAGGGGCCTGACGGGGTACCTAATATGTCTTGCATGGAGGGGTTTGGGGGTTGAAAAAGAGTTCACAATTGCATAGAAAATCAAACTATTTTCCTTTAACCAGAAAAACATTTTCTTTTGACTCTTTTATTTTTAACAGCCAAACATAAAAAAATACAAAAAATGTTTTCAAGGAAACAAACTGAACCTAAGAGGGTATTTGGTTTGGCTTTTAAAATGTCAAACTTATTTCATGTCCAATTTAAAATTTTAGATGCATATATTTTAATTTAAAAACATGTTCTTTTAAATGGTTTATGCAAGAAAAGAAAAAGGGCTTACACCTTGTTTAGTGAGACTGCCATTTTCAGGAATAACATAGAGATGATAGTCCATCTAATCAAAATACCTTAAGCATAAAATATATAGCTTATTTGGAGTGTCCTCAAAAACATTTTTTCAGGAAAAAAAAATTATTTGGTTGGATATTTCTCATGTTGTTCTTTAAAAATAATTCTAGAATATTGTTATCAAAAAATAAAGACACCATTTAGATATTTCTAGTGTTTTTTTAATTCTTTTTTTAATCTGAAAACAAATGAAAATATAGAAACAAAAAATTCGTTAATGTCAATATTATAATATTATTATGGAACACATCTAAAAACAAAATTCTATTCATTTTCACAAACTCGCCATTTCTCTCTCATCTTGAGCTTTTTCTTTCGCCTCTCTTATCCTTATAACACTCCAAAATTCAAGATATTATATAATTCTTTTGAACTTAGTCATACTCGCAAATAACAAAAGTCACATACTTCCATTGCCATAATCATATTAATTTATGGTAAAAGTCTGATCTCATAGATCACATATCTACTCAGATATATCATCTTGCCTAAGCCAAATACCACTTGATTTCTTGAATAGCACTATTAATTATTTCATTCATTTAAAAACAAAATTAACAAGTGTCACACTCAAGTAAAGCTGACTGGTATATTCCTTTATGAAATTAAATTTAACTTTTATTGAGACTAATTTTTTTTCAAATTTAAGTTTTGAATTTTGTTATTTAAGTTGTATACATAATGTCTCATTTATTTGAACTGAGAAAAAAATAAAAAACATATGCAACTAAATAAGTTTCTTATTTTTTGTTCTCGAAAATTTTTTTTAGGACATATTTTCCAAATATTTTTCTTGTTTTTTCTAAAGTTGTTCTCAAAATATATTTTCCAAATACATGTTTTGTTTTCTATTTTTAAAAACAACTTTCAAAAACTTAATTAAAAACTGTTTTTAAAAATCTATAACAAAAAACACTCAACAACCAGGCTCTTGAAGGATTAGAATTTAATTTAGGGCTGCATCAACTCCTAACCTCTACTGATTTTTCCAGCAACCAACAGATGGTTTTCTGGAGAAATACTGAATGGGACATAATTGACAAGCTGAGATTCCAACCCCAGCTCCTTCAACCACATTAACCTCCCAGCATCAATTATATCCTTGCACATGAAGCCTAGAATTGCTCTATCCATGGCCTCCATATTCCTCAGGACGTCTTCAGCTCCGCCAGCATCCACATCCACGGAACACTTCTCTCTCTCCCTGATTAAACATCTCCAGAAGGGAATTGTCACAGAGAGAACTAGAAAATGTTGCCTCAGTGAAGAAACAACTATTTACGAAGGCGTCAAGTTCCATATAGGGCCTGTTTGGATTGCTTTTTTGAAGAAAAAAGTATCTTTTTTTTTTTTTCTGAAAAAGATACATTAAATTTGCAGTAACTATTTGATTTAGCCTCCAAAAAAGCTGAAACTCTAAAAAAAAAAATTCAAATACAACTTTTTTTAGAAATTAGAATTTTCAGCTTCTAAAAAAAAATTATTTTTCAAAGGCTGTTAAAAAAAGCACTTTTAAAAAAAGCCAATCCAAACGAGCCCATAGTTCCACGTCGTACCTGAGTTGCAAATGTGAGCTGTAATCATCATCAGAAAGCTTTGAACCATGATCTGCATCAACAGCCCAACTGGTAAACCATGTAATAGCATGGAAATCTTCCTTGCTGATACCCAGCTTCAGCAAATATCTCCTATCTACATTCAATAAAAGTTCACAAGTCATCCCGTCAGAATATTTGAAAGTCAAATTTCTAGGGATTAGTAGACGACTAAGAGATTACTCATATAGTGATTCCACTGGCAAAGATGATGGCAGCATGTAGCTATTGCTAGGCCTCTAAGGTGGCAATTGGCTTCAGATTTGGTGGCATTAATTTGATCATGGCATTCTGGAATGCAACATCGCAGGGTCATATCTGCAGCATAATTCAATTATTGTAATGGATAAGCAATTATTTTAAAAGAGAACTTGATATCTGTGTGCATGGAGATTGAAATGATCAATGAGTCAGAGGTTCGAGAGCAAGGAAAAAGCTTTATCACCTGTTGCTGGCCCACAAAGATGTTTGCCAATTGCCAAGTAAGGAATTCCTTTTAAAGAATCGACAGCATTCAAGTTTAGATCCTCAACTACAAAATTCAGAAGCTACAATCAAGGAGCAGAAACATTAAGACTCTCAAGATGATTTCTCAGGTCATCATGAAGTGTTGTGCTGAACATGTAGCCTGCGTAGTGCCTAGAAGTCATCCATGCAACACATCTAGAGAAGCTTATTATTTCATGAACACTAAGCTACTTACGATTATAAAGAGCATTTGTCTAATATAAAAGAGAACCCCTACTTCACTATCCTTAATCTCAAAACAAATGCATTCCATTCTTTTCGTGATGTTACTATCAAAAAAAAGAACATGTCAGGCACCTACATTTTAGTGTCAGATTTAAGCAAAAACTCCTACTATTAAGAAAAGCAATCCACTTCAACTTGAACAAAAATTCAAAATATCCTAAACAAAGGATTATACCATCAGTTAGCCTAAAAGAAAAAAGGACTATATTATCATGGAGGAAGCAATATTGTTCAATTATAAACATAGCATATAGATGGTACATATATAGTTTGACCAAAATAGCGAAACTTTTATTGAGGAAAAAATTTTACCACACTAAATGAGGACTCTGCTTTAGATTTATGTTAGAGTCAAAGGTAAATATTTTTAAGATATTCACAAATTTAATCTAAAAGACATGGTGAAAGGGAAAAAACAAAACCAAAAAAAAGAAAAAGTCAAAATAGAAAAACCCCTTACTGTCGATTCTCAACCGCTCTAACAACAAGCTCTCTTTCTGTCGCAAACTACGATCAGCCTAAACATAAAATTATGCCATAAAAATTATGTTCGTCAAATTTATTAAATATTTAGGTCTAATAATTCAACATTTAGCAAGATGCATTTAAATATGGTACAAACAGTGGAGCAACACTGAGGTTTCGTTTAGAAACCAACCTTAAGTTTGTAGGACTTGCGCTCAACCAATATGACTTGGTTGATCCCGTAGCAATCTGCAAGGAGTTGCGTCAAGTACCCTCTGCCGGCTCCAAACTCAACAACAGCAGCAACATGATTATCACCCACAGAAGTCGCTGTTGAATCACACGGTTCCAGGATCCCTCTCAGGTCAGATTTTGGCAACACACCAAAATCTTCCAAGTTGCCAAGAATTGACGCTTGCTGCAATACATGTTTTTCTTGAAACGGCAACTTCCTGAAATCACCACACCATACACCATCATGAGAACATCAGAAAGAAATGAGTTTGTGCCCCCTTGCACAAGACTCCAGCAAATAGCAATAGGTACTTAGGCAAGGTGAGTTTCACTGAGTTACTTATCAACTTGGCGATTAGTCCAAACGTGACAGGCTTCAGGAATCTTGAACGAGTCTGGAATGTGATTGCAAACGGAAGCGTGAATGGTCTTGATTTTGCTAATTAAGTCACTGAGCTCGGCAACAGTCATAGCGTAGACGGCGTTTCTCTTCATCTCTGAAGTAACAAGAGTAGTATTGGATGAGGCATCACGAGATGCTTTATCGTCATCCTCCTCTGTACCGGCATTGATGCCCTTCTGGTAGTAAGGTTGAGCTGAAAGAGATTGCGATTGTTTGAGTAAAGGGCACCTCTTCAAATGACTCTCCAGATTTTCTTCAAGCACAGGGCTGCCACACCATAAGTAACATACAACATCCGCAACTAAAAATCATAAAAGCCAGCTCTTTCTTTTTAGGGCCTCTTTGGATTGGCTTTACTCGTAGAAAAACACTTTCTTTCCTTCAAAAAAAAAAAAAAAAAACACGCACACATTTTTTTCAATAAATATTTGAATTAGATTTAAAAAAAAAAAAAAAAAAGCTGAAACTCAGAAGATGAAAGAAAAGGAAAAAAAAAAAAAATCAACTTCAGCTTTTCTTTAGAAGCCATTTTTCAAAAGTTAGGCAATCCAAACGAGCCTTAAGTAAAATTAGTAGAGAAAAAAATGAGGGAAGTTGAGAATGGAGAGAGATAGGCAGATTACTGAGAAGGGTCGATAGGGCAAGGAATCCACTGGGCGTGGGATCTCTGGGTGTGGTTGCCGCAGTGTCTGAAACCAACCAATCATTTCAAAGAAATTACATACTAAAAATAGAAAATGATCAAACTATAGATGCAATACACACATATACATATAAATATATAGAGAGAGAGAGAGAGGCTTGTCTTACAAGGAATTAGCGAGAGCGGAATTGGCACAAAATCTCTTCTTCTTCGGAAGCCAAAACTTGCAGTGAGTTGCCATTTTTACGTCGGTCTCCGTTAACCCTTGGGCGGCTCCCTGCTAGACCTTTGTTTTAAAGAACGCTTTCAGAAATGGACTTCTTGATTATTAGAGTTTTTATATAAAACCGAGTTTTATTAAACCAAATGGTGTTTAGTCTTATATATAAAAACAATAGTTAATTGCCTAAACTATTAAAAGGATATTTTAAAGCTTATAATAGTAAACTATTTTGATCTATATAATATAAATAAGATATATTAAAAGATATTAAAAATTAATAAGTTATTATTGAATTAATGGATATTGTTTAATTTTAATTATAATTGTAATTCAAAAAATATTAATGACAAAAATAATGTGAATTGCTGAAGTAAAAAATTTTAACTTCTCTGTTTAAACTTAAAACTTTGTTGACTTTGAGATCAAACTGAATTTGAAATTGAAAAACCAAACACCTCCTTTTTTTTCAAAAAGAACTTTTATGCTGCAAAAGTCAATTTGACCTTCGAAAACAGAAAGCCAAACAAGCTCTTAGACTCACTCTAACAACTCACTATCTTTTCCCCTACATTTAGGGGTTTTGAATCATTTTTCTGCATTTAGGGGCCTTACTTCAATTTTACTTTGAAAGCATCCAACTACCACAAGGACGGTTGCATATGGAATAGCTGTAGATTTGATAGATAAGTAGGTGTAGATCGGAGAAACTACAACTATACTTTAAGAAAGTTTGTTAAGGCAATGGTGGCAGTATTTTTTTATGATTACTTAAAATCACCAAATAAAAATGTTATTGCTAAATTGTTAGAAATTGGAAAATAAGAGATTTCTTTAAAAGTGAAGAAATTGCCGAACAGGATGTAAAGGTGTATATAGTGGCAATATTCGTAAATCGACAATTATCTTCAAAATTGTGACTTCTTATGATCTTTGGTTATGGCATTCATTTTTCCATTTACCTGGATCTCTTAATGATATAGATGTTTTGGAGCTGATATATTAGCCGTAGCAGCCAAGCTTATTGGGAACTTGTCGACCATACAGCCTTGGGATAGACTCGATCGACCACTCCAAAGGTTCCTCCCGATGACGTCCCCAGTGAATCTGATGATCACCCATCAGTTTAACCAACTGGACACGTGTCTCCAGCCACAAACTATAAATAAGACCTCCTGATACCCAAATAAGGTAACTACACTTTATACTCGAAATTCCATCCTTAAAATTCTCCTAAAGAGAAAATTTGACTTAGACATCAAAGGTTTTTTGGCTGGTACCACACCGATATTTAGTTTAGTTGTTTCGTAGGTCACAACTCACCAAAGAAGATCACTGAAGTATTATTTGATTCTTTTTAGAATCAGGAGTGATCATCAATTTTTGTTAAATTAACTGAAGAAATAGCCCTAAAGGTCAACTATTTGGCCAATGGCATAATTATACTATAGGGTATTATCCCATAAATGGAGTATACTTGTCTTGCACAACATTTGTTAAAATTATACTAGTTTACAAGGTAATAAGAAAATATTTTGCGGCTGCTCAAGAGCTAGCCAAAAAAAGACGTAGAAAGTACATTTAGAGTACTTTAGGCTAGATGGGCTAATGTTTGTGGACCTGCATGGTTTTGGGCTGTTAACACACTGAAAAATATAATAATAACATGCATAATAATGCATAAAATAATTATAGAAGACAAGAGAGATATTGATAACTTAGATTTCAACTATGACTCTCTAGATGAAAATTTTGATTCAATGGTCTCACATGAACGAATAACCAAACTTACAAATTTTATTCAAACTCATTATTGTATTCATGATCGAGAGACCCATTATCAATGACAAATAGATCTTGTAAAACACTTATGTCAATTTCATCGAGAAATATGAACTAAATTTCTCCTTATTTCTCTTTCTATGTAATGTTTAAATTTATTCTCGTTTTATGTAATGTTTAAGGTTCTCCTTATGTTTACCTCTCAATAATGAAATTTGGTATCTATAAATATAACTAAAATTATTAGCACGTGAAATAACTTGCTTCCCACCAGAAGTTGCCTCCACCTCTTGTCACACGTGTCACTTTATCATTCAATGAAAAAATTATAGCCTTGCAGTGTTTTGAGTTCATAAAAAATAAATGTAAAATTATTCTATTTAATATATTTGTTTATATAAATGTCTCATACATCTATACATGTTGACTTAATTTTTATTGGAATGTGTTATTGCATTTTATTTATTTATATTACATGCAGTTACCGATACATGATTGCATTAATTTTACTTATATACATGTTACTATTTATTTTATATATATTGCACATTCATAATTTAGCATGATGATATTTATTATTATTAAAATTCAATGATTTGTAAATTATATAATATTAATAGGGTGATGATAAGTTCCTGTTCTTAATTTTTTTAATATTTTATTATTTTCTTAAAATAATACAACTCGAAAATTATTATAACCATTCTGGTAATAATTAGTGTGTGTATATATTCCTTCATTCCTTTCATTTATTAAAGTCTCCCTCTAAATTCAAACATAAAATTCAAGTCACTAATCCAACCTGACTGATGAAAACTAATTGGGCTGACGTGGCTTTAATGAAACCATAACTTAAAACACGATGTTAGAGGATAATAATTTGCTAAATACTTTTACAACCTTGCTATCTATTCATTAGACGAAAGCAACAACCAAGGCAGATTTGAAGCATTTTTCCGTCCGTTTTTGAAGCCTAAATTTGGACATGTGCCCATTGATCTGACTGTTTATTTGCAGCCCATTTAGCCATCCACTAACGGATTAATTAGTGATTAATATCTCTGATTCCACTTACATTTAAAATGCTAATACTTTTACTTTCTGGGTAGAAATGTAAAGTTAGTTTTATTAACTATTTGTCACATTTGTCAGATAGAGTGCACAGGAGAAGCACATTAGTAAGCTGTCTTTCCATGCACATATTTTCTTATGTGATAACCTTCAAGACATCGCTTTAATATATGAAAATTAACTTATTTTTGTATAATTTTTCTCCCTCAAGAAAGAGTTGTAGTTTCGCTAATGATTGATAATTAATTTGTAATTAATTTTTATATTATACTTTCTCCCAAACAATAATTACTTGATTTATTCATTTATTACATTTTTTTATAAAAATATTAGTATTAAAAACTTAATAACAATTAAATTTTGCCAAACATATTTATATTTTAAAAGAATAAAAATATAATTAACTATTAACAGTAAATAAAGTTTTTAAAAAAATACTCTGTCTGGGTTTACGCTAGTGGTGAAAGTTTAAAAGTCGCCAACTGGCATAGAGTTGGGTAGTAGGAAAGAAAGACAGTGCGAGACACTCGACAACGCGATCGAATCACATGCGCAGAAGATCACCGAAATATCACAGATCGCTGGCCAGATTTCCACGCCACGCTGCCTTCCTGGTCGGACTGCCCTTTAAAAAAAAAAAAAAAAGAAAGATGGCGGAAGCAGCAAAGGCAAGTACAGAAGAACAAGTTCACGAGAAAGAAGAAGAAGAAGAAGTTAAGAAATCGAAGGAGATGAAGCCATGGGAACAGCACTCAGCCGTCATTAGCATCCCTCGCTTCGATTACAAAGCCACCTCTTCTCTCCTTCACTCTTCCCATTCTGGCTTCCTCATCACTTGCCCCATCAGTCAGTTCTCTCTCTCTCTCTCTCTCTAGGCTTCAACTTTCTTTTTTCTTCTGTTAATTTCGTTTGTTTGTATAATTATTTGCTCTCTGTTGTTGATATGGGCGATTAACTGTTAATTACCCTCATAATGGTTTTTGCTTACATGTTATTTTTTTCATCTTTTTTGTCACATGATCTGATTCACTTTGGGAAAAAAGGAGTTAAATGCCCTGTTTTTTTTTTTTAAAAAAAAAATTCAAAATGTCATGTTTCTGAAACTAACGAGTCAAACTTAATTGATTTCGGACCCATTTAGTTGCCGTGGCTCGACCTTCACTTTTGTGGCATTTAATTCATTAGTTTCAGAAGCATGGCATTTTTTTTTTTCCTTCTTTCTTAAATTAGGGCATTTAACTCATTTTGATTGAAACTTCTATTAATGCACTAGAACGTTCTTTGTGGAAAGAAAAAAAAGAAAAGAATTAGAGGAAAATATCTTATGGAAGATGAAAACCATTGGAGCAGTTAAAAGAAAGTGAGGATTCTTGTTGTTTAGCATGTTTGCGTTGGTCTTGTTAAATGGAAATTTCGCATTTTTGCCTTTGATATTTGTGCATCCTTACTTTGGCCTGTGTCGTTTGTTCCAACTATGATGAAGGGTTCTTCTTTTTTCTCTTTACAGAGAGGGAGAAAAGCGCCACAAAAGAAGCCTTGTCTATCCTTGAAAAGGTTATCCTCTAGAATCTTGCTGCTGTCGCTTTAAAGATACTTGTTGTCTTTATCGGGGATTCAGAGGTTACGCCATGCCTCGTAACTATAGCTGTGTGTTTTGACCCCCCTTGTAGGATCCAAATGTTCTATTTATTCGTTTACTTTTTCATCTCTCTTTAGTATCTCAATATGCAAAAGCTTAACATGGTCCCGTGATCAGACTTTGATGCGCGTCTGTGTTTAAAGTGAGGAATTGTTGTTTTATCTTCAACTTTAGATAACATTAGTCAGCCATCATTTTGAAGTTGCTTATATCACATTGCACTCAGTTTTATTTCAACTTTAATCCTGTAAATGTTCAGTAAATGTGGAATTCAATACAATCATGGTCACTTAATTGATCCTTGGGGATCACTTTTATTGATTATTGCAGCATGTTGGATATAGTTGCTGCATTCTTGATTCTGATGGATTTGAGGCCAACGCAGCAACCAAGAGAAGGAAAATATTCTTGGAAAGTGGAGATGCAGAACGCTTGAACAGATGTGAACACAAGGAAAATGCTGATGAGTCTGGTAATTTAGGTAATAGTTCTATCATTTGTGCATGTCTGCAAATTTGAGTTTGCATTGATAATGGAGAACTATTATAGACAAAGAGAACCTTACTAGATGTAGAATATAAGATTTGTTGCACGGGCCCAATAGATTGGCAAATAACGCGCTTGCTGGTAAACCATGTCAGTTGACTTAATGTCCCTTCTTATAGCGTAAATATAGTTAGTTTCTTTACTTAAGGTAAATTTGGAGGCTACGTTGCGAAACGGACCTATATATTATCTCCTACAAAACGTATTAAGGCTTTTGAAGATGACCTAAAGTAGAAAAGATTGCATGACTAGAAAAAAAATCTGAATGATGTAAGCTTTAGTTGGACCTGGCTGGACCGGAATTTTGATCATTAGGGAACATTCTTCTTCTTAGAGTTGTCAATCAAATTAAGAGTCATCTAGCCGTAATTCATCTTTTGTTCTATTCACATCTTGATTGATAACGGATCCAATTGCATTGTTCATTATGTGTCTGAAACCATACAATTGCGGCAACTATGTGTATTTGGACTTGGACTCATGTTTGACTCACTGTGTGCTTTCTTAAACTTTAGTGCATTTGGTTCTAAGACGTGGGAAAATTTCTCGGTTATCCTTCTGCAGAATCTGATGCTAGTGGGGGAAAAGGTGATGCCCTTTCACTAATCAAGTTGACTAGGAGCGGGTTGGTTCTCTTCACCTTTCCTAGTGATAGTTCTTCTGATGTTACACATGTTGTATTGAAAATCATTACGTCCCTAGAATCTGGGACATTAAACTCACCACTGTAAGTTCAGTTTCTTCCCTCATCTTGTTTGAAATTGCTGTCTGATCCAAGTTCTTATTCTATGTACTACTGCTGTATTTTGGACAGGTTTGATGAATTACATGTACTTGTTGCTTTCATGTATCTTAAAGATGTTAGAACCATTACGGTGATGGCCAGTAATCCTTTCTCTCATTTTATTTATGGTCCTCAAAGCATGTATATGTATTACATGGTGGTTGTACTTTAGTTTTTTGGTTCAAATCAGAAATAAAAACAGAGAAATTTACATGTGTTGCAGTCCTTTTCTTTTCCTTTTCTCTTTGGTTGGTTTGGGGGACGATAGCTGGATACAGAGTGATAACTTAGCTGCATGTAGTATCTTAACAGGACAACCTTTTCTTCAGTATGATCTTGTCTTATCTGGGGCTAAGAACATGAACTGTATTAACAATTATTATGTCTGCTATAGTTGCTTTCTATGTTGTAGATGAGCTGGAACCTGAAAAGTATTTCCTGATGACGCCAGAGATTTTTCTTGATTTTAGTTTCTGTGTTTGACTTGTTGCTACCATAGATGTTGCTTAGCTGACAATGGAAACAAGAGATAATGTTATTCCGCTCTAAGATAATTGACTGAAAGTTGAGCTGAAATCTAACAACTCATGGACAAGGTTATTCATAGTATTGATTAAACATCTTGATTTTAGGCTCTCTTAAGTAGGCTTGCGGTTAGTGGATTTTCTTTTTTATTTTTTTCCTTCTTTTCATGCATCTTTGGATAAATTACAAGGCTTCATTATGTCATGCAGTTGGTGTCATCGGATCTTCCCCATCCAAGCCACTTGCAGTTTGAATGAGAAAGAACTTCACCCAATAGTGTCAAAGCTTGTTAAACAATTTGTCACTGATAACAAAAATGAGCTTTCTGGACCTCTAAAGGTATGGGTTGACCTCTCTAGTACTTTATGCATGGTGTGTGCAACTTGTATTGGAGAATGGAGGCACTTCTTACATCAGTGAAGCATATAGCGGCTTGATTTTCTCGTAGATGTGGTTGTAGCTCAATTTCTCCCCTTGCCAAATATATTAAAAGGAGAGATTCTATGGGAGGGAGGAAGCGACATTTTACATTTGTCTAGCGTGAGCTTGGCTTTAAATTACAAACTAATTTTTGATACTGAAACATCAATCACACACACAATAAGTCGATCTTCTCATGTTTATGTTGTCTTTGAAATATTTAACTGATCTTGTACTTACCCTTACTTCATATTTCTTTGTGGCTGAGTTTTATTCCCTTTTCCTCGGTATGATTAAAAGAAAAGACAAATATGAGACGAGAGTGGGAGAGAGAAGCAAGGTACTTTTTGACTCAGGTCACCTAAAACAATATTGGCTTTAAATTTCAAGGTTTTTGCTTTCTTTTCTTTCTTTCTTTCTTTCTTTTTTTTGGGGGGGTGTGTGTGTGTGCGTGTGCACGTGTGTGTGTTTTTGTTTTTGAGTCATTTGTATTATTAAAATAATCCCTGGTCTTTTCACGTGGACAAGTCTCTTAAATATCGAGCTGATTCTGTTGTTCTTGATTTCCATATTTCTTTGCGGCTGAGATCAGATTCCTCCCTCTCCAGCACCCCGCACCCCCAAACAACCACCACCCCACCTCCGCCAGTATCCTGTACGATTAGGAAAAGATATCTATAACAACATATGTCGGTTACTTTAGCACCACCATTAACCAAAACAGAACATCTGCATGCTGTAGTTTGCAATTGGGTACAACAGAAGAGGGATTGAGGAGACAGAGATGAAGGATAAAAGGATAACTTCAAGTGGTTCTCATACATATGCATTGTTAGACCGCGATAAATGCTTTAGTATTGCGGCTGCAGCAGTTAGAGATGCTGTTCCAGATTCAACCGTGGATCTGAAATGTCCTGTGGTAAAATGCTGTTAACCTAGTAGCCTTTTCTTTTTTGCCTTTTGCATTCAATGGACTGAACGTGACAATTGATTTGCAGCTTTGTGTACTTCTCGAGCTGTTGCCACTTTCAGCGGTTCCGGATGGATCATTGGTTGTCGCTGTGTCGGTTCTTCCTAAAAAACTTGTCAGCTTGAAACCAAGACTCTGCATTAAGTCGTTGATATCAGATAAAAAGGAGACTAATAAAAAATGAAGCTGGCTGCACTTTTCAGGAATGCTATATGTCATGCCATGCTGTAAGAGTTATTCTCTTCCTAATTTTTTGAAGGGATGCTGCTATGCTCTAGTGGGGAATTGAAGCTTTTCTTATCTCTGGTAATGAAGTGTGGGATGATAGTTGGTCCAGCTAATTGTAAGCAGGTATAGCTTGCTTATAAACAAATTTTACCAGACATGTAAATTTTATTTTTATTTTTAAAATAAGTAGGAGGTTTGTCATGCTTTTAACAAAGCCAAACACCAACTTAGTCATATTTGCTGTGGTTTATATCCAATTTTACCCATTTCAGGGATGAACTTGGGAGCTGCTCACGTTCAAATACATTCATTTTTTAACCCCACCACCCCAGCCCATCCCTTGTCGCTTGTGGGATTTGAACTTAGATTGTCACTCTTGAGGGAGTAGTTCTACCTATTTTTGCTACTCCTTGAGCCCTTCATATATTTGATAATAGAAGTTTGTAATTCCTCCTAGTAGTGTCAGGATTTTTATGCATAGTGATTTGCTGGAATTACTCATTTCCTCTGAGTTGCTGTTTTATGTTACTAATTTTCAGTGGCTTAAAAATATGTTTGGAAATGTTACGTATTACATCCCACTTAGGACCATGTTCCTCCCCATATATTGGTATAAATGGGGGGTCCTCCGTTTCGCAACTTGCTGACACCTTACTGCTCCATTTAGCTCCTCAATGAACTTCTAGTTATATAGCCTTAGGTTGTTAGATTGGGGGCAATAGAGGGTAGCTTAAGTGGTTGGATTACCTCTTACCTCTTTTAGGAGTGAAATCTTGAATTTAAATCCCGATGAGTGATGACACGGTCTACTTTGCAGAGGGATGGAAAGAATTCGATGAGGACAATTAGCTTTTATTTAGAGAATATATTATTCTTTATAAACACTTCCATTATCTTCAAATGTAAAATAATTCCTATTAATGACTCTTTTGTAGAGAGAACAATTAATTAATTGTTAGTCTTTTACACATTTTTATTATTCTTTATTCACTCTTTATGAATACTTCTTAACTTTTAAAATTTTCGGTTCTTGAACAATATATACCCATATGAGATGGTGAGCGAAATCATGATCAAGTAAAGATAATCTTTGAAGACTATTTTAAAAGATACGTGATATTTACATTAATATGTTAATTTCTTTCTTAAATGATAGGGGCATTACTTATTCTTATTTTTATTGTTTGTATATCAGACATTCCCCCAGACTTCATATTGATAAATGGATTGCAGAATTTAACATCTGTGTGTCGTTGACTACCATAAAGCATGATCTCTGAGAAAATGGAACTCCCACTTCAAGTTGGCAGTTGGGTTGGGCTTTTATACATATATAGGCTGGGTTAGGGGTATGTAGTCGGCCCGCTGACCAGGTCCAACCGGCCCTGTCAATTTAACCCAGCACGGCCTATGAAATGAGTCGGCTAACCCGGCCCACAGTTGATACATGTTAGGTCGGACCGACCCACACAGGCCTCAATGAATCAGCCCACATGGGGCTAATTCACTTGGTTTTTTCGACTTTTTTTTTTTCTTCTCTTTTTTTCTTTCATTTTAACCCCTACAATAACTATATAATTTTGAGGTTACAACAGGAAAGTGATCAATTTTTTCAGCTCTATAAACACACAATTTGTTGACCATTTTATATTTTTATCCACACAATGAACTATCTCTACAATTATTACTACGACTTTATTTACTCACAGATTTATTATGTTTATCATTTCACATTTACACAAATGCTTTCACCACCAATTGCACTAGTTTAGTCAATCCTTTACCCCATTCTAGTTTCTAGAATAACACAAAGTAAAATATAAAATACATCAAAATAGAATATCAATATTCTTATCACTTGTCAATGGTATAACATGCTTGCCCATTGAAATAACTGAAAATTTAAGGTTAAATATTAATAAAATATAGAAAATAGAAAAAAACCGATGTGTTGCCATGTGGCATCCGAATGTATACTCATTTATTTTGCATTTTGGTATATTTTAAACAATCATATGGTAAAGATTAATCATCTCATTGAGAGAAAATTTATCAATTTATATAAACTATATTTTGAAAATTTTTAAAATTTATCAACGATATAATTTGCATTTATTAAAAAAGATTAAGATTAATAGTCAATGGAAGAGTATAAAAAATTGAAAAAATAATATTAGATACGACGCTACGTCATTGGCAAGAAAAAAGAAGAAAAAAGAACAAAAAAACCAAGAAAAAAAAAAAAAACGGAATTCTCCTGCGTAAAATGGCGGCGTCCTTCAAATTCCCTTCGAACATTTTATTTTTATTTTTATTTTTATTTTTTTGGTGTTCTTTTTGTTTTTTTCCTTAGAAGAGAGAGGAAAAAGAGAAAAAGGTGGGAAAAAAGAGAGGAGAACACGGGACAGAGAAAACGAAAGCTGTCTCTACCACAGCGTCTAGTCTACTAGTAGTTTGCATAAATAACGAAGCAGAAAATGAAGTGAAAAAGAGCAGATTTTTATTTTATTATTATTATTATTATTATTATATATACTTTATTTATCATTATTTTTTTGTAAGTTGGGGAGCCTTTCTCTTCTTAGTTAGGGCTCCGGAAGAGGAAAAATGAAGAGATCGCTGGACGATTATGAGCTCTCCGACGACGAGTGGGCCCCGTCGGAGGACTCATTCCGACCCTCTCGTGTCCTCAAAATCACTCCTCCTCCCATCGAGTCCTTCGCATATAATAAATACAGCAACACTGACAATAATAATAGTAATAATAATAATTCTTTGGCTAACCCTATCGATATCGGCGACACGTCATCCTCCGACGGCGACGGCGGAGCTGGCGTGGAAAATTTGGAGGATGATGATGCTGACGTGGAGGTGGAGCCTCGCCGCAGAACGGCTTCGAGTCGTGGCCGGAGGTTCGTGGTTGAGGATGATGATGACGCCGTCGAGGAGAATGATGATGATGATGATGATGATGTCATCGAGGTGAAGTCCAATTTGGATGACGAGGAAGAAGCGGTCGGTGTCTCCGATGATGATGAGGATGTTGAGGATGATGTGTTCGAGGACGAGGAAGATGACGTCATCAAGACGGCCTTGCACAAGTGCGCGAAAATATCTGCTGAGCTCAAGCGGGAGTTGTACGGTACAACTTCCGCTGCTTGCGATCGCTACTCCGAAGTTGAGGAGACTGCTTCTTCTTCTATGAGGATGGTCACTCAGGTCAGTGTACTATTCTATGTCTTTGTACCTTGTGCACTACTGCTTGTACCTCTCGATTTGTTCTGAAGCTATTGTTTTGCTGCATTGTATGAATATAGACAAATATCTTTTAAAGTGATTCTTGTTGGTTATTCTCTATATAGGATGACGTGAATGTGGCGTGCGCCCCAGCAGATTCGGGGTTTAAGCCAGAACTGAAGCCTTACCAGCTTGTAGGAGTCAACTTTCTTCTTCTTTTGTACAGAAAAAGAATTGGTGGAGGTACGTTAAAAGCTCCTTGGTTCTAGTGACAACGTTCTTTCATCGCTGTGTTGATCGTCGCGTGCTGATTAATCGACGGTATTAGCTTATATCACTTCGATTTTTGAAGGGAATGGTGTTCCGGAATGTTGTCAATTATCAATTAGCTGGGCGTGGTCCTTCAAAGAGTTATTGAATGCAGTTGTTTCTGTTAAAGTTTTTTATATTCAACCTAAATGAGGATCTGCACATGCAGTAGGACCTCTTTTTGCTTTCCTTACGATGAAACTTAGTGTATAAAGTGTTGTGCTTTCCTTAAGCTGAAACTTAGTGTAAAAAGTGTTCTTGGCGGCCAAGGTTTATCACAAAAATAAAGGAGAAATAAATTTGTTTGGCATGTTTACGTCTCTATTAACACAATGTTCATTCATACTAAGCAACAAAAACCGAGTTGGGTATTCAGTATCTTATGGAAACTCAAACGGTACATCTGTCCATGATGAAATTTAGTTCCTTTTCCTTAGTTGCAAATACTTGGTCATGAAGTATTTTAAATAACTGATTTATGTTATATTGAGCATGTGGTCATCCTCAATCTGAAAAGATCATTGCAACTGTATTAATTTATGAAATGAAAACAAGGCATTTCATGTTGAAGTAGCTGTGCATTGAAATTGGATGGGCTAAAGTAACGAGCTTATTTAATGTTTCTGCTGAGAGTGGTCTATCATTTCCTTTCCTAATTGCATGATTTGTATGCTTTTACATGGTGATCTCTGTACAACTTTTTTCCCATTGTTTTGCATTGCGATAGGGATCTTTATTTTTTATGTAAGTGAGAAATTTTATTAGTAATGCACCTGGGTGAAGTCATATATAAGAAACATCATTTAACTATACAATGATGTGAAATATGAAAGCTCTGGAAAAGACAAACTATCAAAGAACTCTAAGAAAGACAACCAACTCTTTGGGCATCATTCACATAGGCTTCATTTGCCCCAACTTTTGGACTTTTAAAAGTGCTTTCTGTGAGTTGAAAAGGTAAAGTTAACATGTTTGTCCCATTTTAAAAGAGCTTTAGTGTAATAGAAAGTTGAGAGCATTTTGAGAGAGAAAGATAGGAGTGTTATTCATTATTGAGAAATGATTTACAGCTGCCTATTTATCGAGTTTGTTAGATTAGCACATGTGGCAATCCTTTATCTAACTCTTATACAACTGGGCAACTGACTCTGCTGTACCTATACTAAAGCTAAGTACATGAAATATCTCAGAACATACTAAAGTACATTGCTATCATAGTAGAGTTCGTACAATTGCTATTTCAAACTCAATATGACTAATATATTCACAATTAAATAGCAGTCATGAAGTACTCCCTTATCAACCCCCCTCATTTTGAGCTTAGTCATGAAGTACTCTCCTTATCAACCTCCCTCATGTTGAGCTTGGTAAGAAGCCAAACTGAGGACCTTAGAAACCACTTGTTCTCCTACAAAATGATAATCTATCTCAATATTTTAGTCCTAGCATGAAACACTGGATTTGAAAGCCAAAACCATAGTAGAAATGTTGTCACATTAGAGTATAGGCAGTGGAATGGAGATACTTAAGTCTTGTAGGTGAAACGTAAGCAATCTAAGCTCAGAAGCTGCATGGGCCATAGCCCTATATTCAGCCTTGGTGTAAGATGTAGCACTGTAGGCTGTTTCTTACAACAACATGAAACAAGATTTGGGCCTAAGTAGATAGCAATAACTTGATGTAGACTTCTTGGTTGAAGGATCACTAGGCCAATCTGAATCACTAAAGGTAGTGAGATGAAGAGAGCCTGACATGAAAGATAGACCTTGATGAAATGTGCCTTTAATATAACTTAAAGTTCTCTTAAAAGCAGCAAAATCACCCACTGTAGGAGAGTGCATGTGTTGAAATAAGGAATCTATAGTCTAACACATGCATATTGAAGAGTTGCTGACTCCTGAGATTCCGTGGATTTGCATGAGGAATGGAATTAGAGGTTGTGAGCTGAGTGGCTTTGGATAGAGTTAGAGTAGTGGCAGAGATGCAATCCACCATGCCTGCCCTTTGTAAAATCTTCTTACCATACTTAGTTTGATGAGCAAGTTCCTTGAGTCTGAATATTGAACCTCTAGGCCTAAGAAATAAGATAAGATACCCAGGTGTTTAAGTGCAAATTCTTGACTCATGAATTATATTCCACGTTGCCACACTTCAACAAGTAGACTCCCTTCCTCTCTCTCTCTTTCTCTCTCACACACACACACGTGCGCTCACTCACTCTCTTCTGGAGCCCCCTTTTGATACTAATGTCTTCAATATACATATGTCCTGACATGTTTTCTGTTCAGCTTTTTGTTTTCTTTTAACACAGTAGTAGGTTGCTTATTGGTATAAATGCTTCCAAATGGATGTTTCTATTGCTGAATGCTATTTCTGCCATTTGATCAATTCTTGTATTTCATTCTCGACATTCAATTGAATAAATCAACACGATGAATATGTTTGAGTGAAGGTTACGATTCCACTAATATTACTTTATAACATTTCATAGTAGAGAATGATCCAACATAATTGAAAATGATCTTCATGCAAGATTTATGATGATTTTATTATGAAGATTTTACTACCTTCTATTTGAAGAGAATACCAGAAATGTAAATGGTTCTTGAAGGACACTAGTGACTTTTAAATAATTTATGACACTGGCCTTTTTTCAACTAAATATAACTAAAAGGTGATTTGTGCAGCCACACTGTAATGTTCCTGAAAAAAGGGAGACGTGCCGTTAGATAACAATCTTAGCTGATGGGAGTTAAGCTTGCATGACAAATGGACTAAGAAGAGAAACAAAGTAGATGCTAGGAAATCACTCCAAGGATCCTTTGTCGGGGATGGGGTTGTACCACATATTCTCAAGATTGCTCTAGAAGCTCTTCAACTATTTGCTATGCTAAGACTGCTACTGACTGTGAGAAGAATATACAGTGTTTTGATCTTCAACTTAACACCCATTCCAACTAGGATTAAGAACTAACATAAGACTCCGAATAACATTATATTTAGGCAAAATTCCATAAACACTTTCCCTAGGTATCTTGATATTACAAATTTCCCCTAAAGTACAAAAAGACCCTAGGCGTTAAAACTGGAAAATTTTGACTTTGTGTCCAACACACTGTACTATATTAGAATTTGAACCTTAGGCCCCTCATTTTGTCTTCTCCAACTTCCTCTCAATTTTGGCCACTTGTTTCTATTTGTGATACATCTATTATCATCATGGACTGAGTTGGTGATTCCGGACAAGGAGTCCAATACTGCTATATGATACTTACATACAAACTTTAAAAAGACTAAATAAGCCAATGCATCATAATATGCTCCTTGTTTGGTAATTCTGATAATTATAGAAAATTTCATTGGCTTTTGATACTAGTTGAACAATCTGCATTTCCGTCCATATACTCATGATTGGCAGCTTTGTGACCCTTTTGCTTGTTTTCATTTTCTGTTTCTTTTTCCTGAAGGCCTTAAGACAGTTCATGTGGAAACAATTTTATCATTTCTGACGGCTGAGTTGTCCCAACTACTTACTTATTTAACCTTAAGTTTCACCAGTTTTGTTAAAAATATTAAATGTATATTTTTTTAGGAGCGTGATTGTTGGAGGCTGCTTTGGGTGCAATTGTCCTGCTCTTGTTTCATTTCATGTTGTAATGTAGATTACGTTATTTGGTAAACCAAGTTTATGAACACATATTTGTCGTTTGATATACTTTTTTAATCATTTTGTTTCAAGTTGCTAAGTTGAACTTACGTCAAGATTTTAGTTTAATTGTCCTTCACTATAATGAGATGAAGTAATTTAGTGCGTTTTTGGGTTCCAATGCAGCCATATTAGCAGATGAGATGGGTCTTGGAAAAACCATCCAGGTCTGTCATTCACATTGTCTTTCCGGTAAATCTTTTTTAACTATAATTTAGTTTTCTTAATGATTGTTAACGGTGTTGAGTTTGTCTTTAACAGGCAATAACATATTTAACCTTGTTGAAGCACTTAGAAGATGATCCTGGTCCCCATTTAATTGTTTGCCCTGCTTCTGTTTTGGAAAACTGGGAAAGAGAGTTAAAAAAATGGTGTCCATCATTTACTGTGCTCCAATACCATGGTGCTGGTCGGTCAGCTTATTCAAAAGAATTGAGCTCTTTGGGAAAGGCTGGATTGCCGCCTCCATTCAATGTTATTCTTGTGTGTTACTCGCTTTTTGAACGACACAGGTACTGTCTATTGTAATTTGTGCTCTTATTTTTTCTGCCTGTCTTTTGGTTTTCTTTGCAATTGGATAGTGGTAAAGTTTCAGATCTCTCATGTAGTGCACAGCAGAAAGAAGACCGCAAAGTTCTGAAACATTGGCGCTGGAGTTGTGTACTAATGGATGAGGCTCATGCTTTGAAGGATAAGAGCAGCTATAGATGGAAAAATCTTATGTCTGTTGCAAGAAATGCAAATCAACGTCTGATGCTTACAGGCACACCTCTACAAAATGATCTGCATGTAAGATCATTTTATTTTTATTTTGAAAAGTGTATAAAGAATTTTATAGACATGCACAAAGGGGGTACAATCCAAAATAAATAAAATATATAGGTTAACTTTGTATCTGTCGAAATGGCTTTGTATGAAATCGATATCATATATACAGGAAACCCAACTTAAAAACAAAGATCGCGAATAAAGATATTTCAAAGAGGCGAGGGAGAATAGCTTGCCTTAAAAGCTCCCTGATTTTGTTCTCTCCAAATAGTCCAAATGATTGAGATGAGAACCATCCACATGGTTTTCTCCTTCTTCTTAGATGCCTTGATTTGACTTCATATGTTGAATTCGTTGGAGAAGGTTTTTGAAGCAGCCCATTTGAAAGCCCATAATATTAAGGGCTGCCTCCCAGAGGCAGCTGACCCCATCACACCTAAGCAAAAGGCGGTCCACCAATTTTTAAGGCTAAAGCCATAGTTCAGTTGACAAAATCCTAGCAAGCTAAAGTATCTAGTCCAGTCAATGTATCAAGTTAGCAAGTGAGTTAGCGTAGTTAGTTTGACAGCAGACATAATTATCTTGCTTGAATTTAAAGAAAGCTGCTCCTTTAAATACATGACTCTGTGTATGTGTGATCAGCCATATCAATCATGAATACAATCAATTCTTCAATTCAGATATTTCTCCTCTCTCTCTCTCTCCCCATCTCTAATATGGTACTAGGGCTCCATGATCCTGCAGAATTTTTTAGAAACCCTCACTTGTTTAATTCTTCCGGAGTTGGATCGCCAATTGTTGATAGCTTTCAGAGCTTTGACAGGTCTTCTCCAAGTTTTTAGCTTATGTTTCTCACTTAGGGTTTTTCCCTCCATAGCTGCAAAGCCTCGATTCTTCATCTGGAGCAGAATTTGAGCTTTCTAAACCACCAAAAGGCTTCAATTACTCTTGAACTTGCTTCGAAGCACTTCTCCTGTGGATTCCCCCAATTTCTTCAACTTTAGGGCCCTCTACCTCCATTACTTGAGTGCTTTGGTCTCTTTTTCCAATGGCATTGCCATCAGTTTCATTAACAACAACTCTAAAGCTTTTTCTTCATAATTTCAGCTCCTTTCTACAAGTAAGTTGGACAACTCCAATTACATTTTATGAAGAACGCAAATGGAAGCCATGTTTTCTGCATATGATCTGCTAGATCATATTACTGGAGTCTCCCCTTGTCCAGCCAAGAGGACAACAAATGCAGCTGGGGCTGTAGTTCCTAATCCTCAGTACACTGCTTGGCAGACCATAGATAGACGCTTGCGTTCCCGTCTCTATGCATCTATTCAATAAGTTGTGTTTGCTCAAGTGTTGCAGCTCACCTCTGCTCCCTCTATTTGGACTGCTCTTCAGAAGAGGTTTCAGTCCCTTAGCAGATCACATATTCACCAGCTTAAGCATCAGTTCAGCAATATCCTCAAGGGTTCTCAGTCCATGCAATATAATCTGGATTCAATCAATAATATTA
Organism: Cordia subcordata; assembly: GCA_028554755.1. Classification (NCBI taxonomy): domain Eukaryota; kingdom Viridiplantae; phylum Streptophyta; class Magnoliopsida; order Boraginales; family Cordiaceae; genus Cordia; species Cordia subcordata. Next base: position 14,273,523 of record JAPTOF010000005.1, on the reverse strand, counting down.
GTGTACCATAGCTACAATTGATGCACCTCTGAGAGAAGAAGATTGGTCCGGTATGTTCTTAGAGGATTTCCTGCTTCCTATGCTCCAATTAAGGCCTCCGTCAGAGTGAGGCCAGAACCAGTAACTGTTTCAGAATTGGCTGGGATTCTATTACCAGAGGAAGCGAACCTTAACTTTCCACAAGCTGTTACTCTTACTGAACCGACTTCCTCTGATATCCATACTGTATTTTACACTGCTTCGTCCCCTACCTATAGAGGTGGTTCATCAAGGGGCAGAGGTAGAGTTCCGAACAGAGGAGGTAGAAGCAGAGGTCATAACTCTACTGGCTAAGGCTTTCCAACTCCTCAGGCCACACAACTCTAACATCAAATCTTCTCAGACCAATTCTACTAACTCCAGCGCCAAATATGTGGTAATCCAATCACTCTGCCATTGATTGCTGGCACAAACTTGACACCACCTCATATGCTAGCTCTAAAACCAAGCAAGCAGGCACTGACTGTTCAGATTTGTTCATCAAAACCCTCCACATCCATCTTGTATCTTGGCTCTCGAGCTACCACACATTTCACCAATGCTCTGACACATCTCCAAACTCATCAGTTTATTATGGAAACAGGCAGTTGGTAATGGTAATACACTTCCTATCTCTAATATTGGCCAGGGAACCATCTTTACTCCTTCCTCTTCTTCTCTTCTTTCATCCAATGTTTTGTTTGTACCTAGCATATCAGTTTTTCAGAGTAATCATGTGTAGCATTGTTCGTCTTCTGCAAATAAGGATTATGTCCATCTACTGTCTTTTATATCCTCCAATTTCTGAGAAGAGTTATGCTTTTTCTTAGTGCTATTACTTTCTTGAAAATATCTTCCTGAAGTGATGTTATATGTACATAAATTATATAAACTCACATGCTTGCTAATGGTGGGTTACTTTGGTTTCCTCTTAAATTCTCTGGAAACAAGGATGTTGTCGTACGGTTTTCAGCATAGTCAATAGCTAATTAGTTTAACTAGTTTCAAGATGCTCTTGACTTGGTGGCTAATTCTGTTGTACTAAGTTGTTGTAAAATGAGCCAATTACCCAACTTTTTAGTTCTTTTCTTTTATCCTTTTAACTTAAGGAGTCTCATTCCACGAGTTTGACGGATTCCTGTATGACTTGCTGATTACATGAAGTCATAACTGAGAATGTCACAACTTTCTCATAATGATTGCCTATTAGTCTAGTAACCTTATGTGATTCAGTAAGTTGACCTTTTCTTTTGCGTTCTTACTTTTATTGAAGTGCCTTTGTCACTTGGCATTCATCTTTTTTGTTTTTCAAGTTGGATTGTTGGTTTATGTTGCAGGAGCTATGGTCTATATTGGAGTTTATGATGCCCGATCTATTTGCAACAGGAGATGCTGACCTGAAAAAGCTTCTGAATGCGGAAGATAGGCACTTGATTGCTCGAATAAAATCCATCCTGGGACCATTTATCTTGAGACGCCTAAAATCAGATGTTATGCAACAACTAGTTCCAAAGACACAGATGGTATTCTATTTGTCCTTTTTGTTGTTTGCTTTTAATGAGTATATACAGTTTCTAAATGGATTCTTTTGGTTCACTTACTTTTTGAGTGTTGTATTTGGTTTTGCCTTCATAACAGTCATTCTACATGGAGTAAAAATTGTTCCCTGCAGATTGAATACGTGCATATGGATAAAGAACAGGAGGATGCCTACAAGGAAGCAATTAAGAACTATCGTGCAGCTTCACAAGCTCGTATTTCAAAGGCTTCTGAAATTAACTTAAACAATATTGCTGCTGTTTTACCTCGGCGTCAGATTTCAAATTATTTTCTTGAGTTTCGTAAGGTGCTGAAGATTCTCTAAATAAAGAAATCACCAGAATGTTTCATTCTCAAGTGCCGTTGCTTTAATGAAACCAATGTTGTTTGGTATAATGGTTATATTTCCAACTTACTTTCAGATAGCAAATCATCCACTACTGGTGAGGCGTATATACACCGATGATGACATTGTTCGCTTTGCTAAGATATTGCACCCCAGAGGTGTTTTTGGTTTTGAATGTAGCTTGGATAGAGTAATTGATGAACTTAAAGGCTACAATGACTACTCAATTCACAAGGTACAGTATCTTGGATAATGATGATGCGTTATTTCTTGTTTCCCTCTGAAAGAGATTTCCTTCTCCTGGTCTTAAAGATACCTCTTTATATTGGATCCTGTGTTATTTTCTCAAAGCTGAGTTAGGTCTATCTAATGAACTCTTCTTTCTCCATGGTTGTTTTAACTCTAAATACTACAAGCTCAGGCATTTATAGTAACCTAAGTATACGATCCAGGTCATGCCAACTGTCTAACTTATTAGTAGCTCTACCATTAACTGGCACATGTCCTGTCTAACTAACTCAGTAACAGAATATGACATGTGACTAAATATATGATCATCTAGAAGCAAGTAGGTCCTTATCAGCCCCGCTCAAAGCTGAGCTAGGTGTAGACACCAAGGGAAGCTTGCTTTCGTGCTGTTGTGCTAAGGCCTTTGTGAAAAGATCTGCAACCTGCTCCATAGATGCAATGTAGGATAGCTGTAGAGACTTGGTCCATTTACTCCCTCACAAAATAATAATCTATATCAATATATTCAGTTCTAGCATGGAATGCAGGATTAGTTGCTAGGACCATTGCCATTGCTGAGACATTGTCACAATGCAAAACTGGAACTGGAGTAGATATGGATAGATCATGAAATAAGTAAGTCAGCCATTTGAGTTCGCAGGTAGCATAGGCCATAGCCCTATACTCTGCTTCTGTAGATGACCTTGCAACAGTATGTTGTTTCTTTGAGCACTAAGAAATGAGATTAGGACTTAGATATATGGTTAGCCTGTGGTAGATTTCTTGTCAGTAGCATATGAGGCCCAATCGGAATCACTATAAGGATGAAGCTGAAGTGGTCCAGATTGGAATAGGAGTCCCTGACCCAGAGTACCTTTGATATATCTCAATGTTCTCTTAAGAAAAGCAGAGTCAGCCAAGCTTGTGTTGACAGAGTGACTTCATAGCAGACTACAGATCAGGCCTTGTCATTGTAAGGTACTGTAATGCTCCAACCAGGCTTCTGAAAAGAGTACCATTTGCATAGGGAGTGTGTTGGTCTGCAGTCTTGAGAGAAGCCTTGGAGTAAAGTGGGAGTTCTTACTGAGGAGCATTCTGAAATGCCTGCTTGAGTGAGAATGTCCTTAGTCTATTTGGTCTGATGAAGAATTAGTCCTTTAGGAGTTTGTGTGACTTCAATGCCAAGAAAGTATGATAGAGTCTCTAGGTCTTTCATTGCAAATTGAGCTCCCATAGCTTGAAGTAGAGTAGTGATATACGCAGTGGAGCTTCCAGTGATAATAATGTCATCCACATAGAGTAAAAGTAAACTAAAGTCTGTTTCAGTCTTGTGAATAAACAAAGAGGAACCTGCACTGGTAATTTTGAACTGTTGACTTAATAAAAAATTTGGGAGCCTATGATACCAAGCCTTGGGTGCCTGTTTGAGGCCATACAGAGACTTCTTAAGCCTGCAAATATAATCTAGTCTAGCAATGCATTCAAATCCCTGAGGTTGTGTCATGTATACTTCTTTTTCTAGAGCACTATGTAAAAAAGCATTGGAGACATCCAATTGCTTTAGATTTCAGTGATTATGCAAAGCCTAGCATATAAGAGTTCTAACAGTTGTACACTTAATCACTGGGTTAAAAGTTTCCTGATAATCAATCCCAGGTTCCTCCAGGTAACCCTTGGCCACTAACCTGGCCTTATCCCTAGTTATGAAGCCCTTTGCACAGGTGTTAATTTTGTAATCCCATTTGGAGCCAATTGGTTGCCTGTCTGGGGGTAAGGGTACCAATTCCTAGGTTTGTTGATCAATTAGAGCTTGAGAGTCTTCTTTCATTCCTTGATCCTGGCATTGATACCAGTGACATGATTAAGCAATTTACTTGCCTTAAGGAGTCACACAAGTTGAGTACTCCAGAGAACATAATTTAAGTTCTCTAGTTTGACAGTCACCATTGAAGAAAAGTGCTGAAGAAGAGTTTTGAGTCCCAGAGGAAGAGCTTCATCAGAAGGTAAAGCCATGTCTTGATACGCAAGAAGATACTGAATCAATTTCACCAATTCAGCTGAGAAGACTGATTTGATCCGCTAGATTCTCTCGCAAAGATGTAAGAAATAAGATTCTGAAGGAATTTGAGCTGGGCAACAAAGTTTCAAGCTCAATTGATATGTATAAGATCAATCAAAAACCCTAATTTTGAGTAACTTGATGGACCAAAAAATATCGAGAAGAGATCAGAACAGCTTCGCGAAGCTAGACTGAAGATCACAGAGAAGATTGAAGCTGTATGAAAGCTGCAGTTAATGATGCCGCCATTGACGAAGCTTCGAGAGCTTCAAAAAATTTGCACAGGCTCAAGATTGGCTCTTGATACCATGTAGAATTAGAGAGAGAGAGAGAGAGTTAGAGAGAGAGAGAAATTCATGATGAAAGAAAGTAACTGTATTTCTGTCAAAGATCAGTTACATGAGTTATCTATTTATAGCAGTACATTGACAAGATCATGCTCTTATACTGGGCTTAACTAACTACCAGCTGGCATAACTAACCATACATGTTTTAACTATCTACAGCTGCTGCCTTTCCCTTAACAGTTTCCATAATGTGTTGCAGTAAACTTCAGATGTCTCACTAGGTTATGGTTGCCAATTCACGATCTCAAAATTGATAGACATAGAATCAGTGCATCAAATTGTTGTTGATACTAAGTTTTATCTGATTGTGCAAAATGATTTGTCTTATTTTTTGATTGATGGATCTTCAATTGCTTGTTGTAGCTTCTACTCTATTATGGGGACGGTAACTCCAAAGGAGTTCTTTCAGATGAACATGTGATGGTTTCGGCAAAATGTCGGGTATGTTTGTAACTTCAATGATTTATGAATTTATCTTGCCTAGGTAAAGTGATTTGACAAGGGGTAATTACACCAAAACCTGCTTTGCCGCGTCAAGTTTCTGACAGTTTATCTAAGATCCCTACTATAAACATGGTTGCATATCTTTGCTGGTGATTGGCTATGTGGTGTTGTGATGGTAGATCTAGTTTTGAATCAAAATGTGCAGATTAATTAGTTTATAATGATGGATGGGGTGTGCCATTGGTCATCACTGTTTCAGGCCTCCTTTATGATGATGATGGATCGGTGGAATTGGTGGTGGATGAGGTCAACTAAATGTATCTATGGCGATGGTGTTTATGAGATTGACTGCTGGTATGTGTGACAGTGGTGTGTTTGATGGGTTTATATGTTTTAGTTTTAGTGTTTGCATAAGGGTTTAGTAGGGAAGGAAAGTGGCGGTGAAGGGTTCGAGATCTGGATGATGCTTTGTTGCATGATGCTGGCAGAAGAGAATGCTGCATTAGCAGTAGGCAGGACATTTTGTTTCTTTGCTTTTGTTCCTTGTGCGCATAAGGCCTTAGTAGGGGTTTGCACAACTTTTTAGAGTTAAGAGTCATTGAACAATAACGTGTGCCAGTAAAGGGGGATTATTGAGACTTCAAACCCAAAGCAGAGGTTTTCTATTGTCTCGAACTAAAGGAAGTCTCCATATAATTGTCAGAAACTTTGAGGGAGGTTAGTGTAAATATCCCTTATTTAAAAGCATTAATCTTTAGTTTATGATTCTAATTCAACTGCATATGCATGCACCAGGCATTAGCGAAACTTCTCCCTACATTGAAGCATACTGGTCATCGGGTTCTTATTTTTAGCCAATGGACATCAATGCTTGATATCTTGGAGTGGACTTTGGATGTAATTGGTGAAACTTATAGGCGCCTTGATGGAAGGTAATTGGACATTTCTTTTCCTTCTAAAGTTATCTATGTTTGCAACTCATTATTATTCTTTCTGGATTCCAGTCTGACGCTTAGTGCATTGCTAGACTACTCTTTTTCCTCTTCTTAGGGACGGCAAGATTGTTAATTTATTGCAAGTTTTTGAAAAGATTTGTGAAGATAAGAGGGAAGTCAGTAAGATAGCGAAAATACCCCTTGAATTGTTCAACATATTGCAATTGTTTGTTATGCACTAAGTCTTGAAATGCCTGTTGCCAATTGCTGTGAGCTGACATAAGATGGATGTACATTTATTTCCCTGAATATGCTTCAATTCTATGTAGGCACTTAATTGTTATGATGTGCTTGTTGCTCTTTAATTTGTTCCAGATTTCTTGCATGCTTGCCTTTGCTGTGTCTCTTCATCTTTCTCGCTGCTTTCTCCCTCCCACTTTTTTTTTTGTTTTGGGCGGGGGGTGTTGTCGAGTGTTATTGTGTTACATTCTCACCCTCAAAACCTTGTAATGGTTCTTCCTTAACCAGTAGAAGGGTTTGAACAGTGATCTTGTATAGATGATAACTATGTTACTCAGACTTGGACACAGGGGGTCACACTGGGTGCAGATTCAAGTGTTGGATACAGAAATTGTCAAAATTTAGGATTTTGAGTCTCGGATCAAATAAGTATTTTACTTTGGACTTGGATGTCGGGACACAATAGCAACAACAGAACTACTTTTTCAATTTTCTTCATGAATTGGTCACACATCAGTGATGCCTCCCGACAGCTATAAAGCCACAACGTTTTTTTAATTATTATTATTATAAGTTTACTTGTTTATTTATTTTTTAATTATGATTTCTCTTTAAAATTGTGAGAGAGTCTTATTTGCTGCTTCAATATTTTTTCCTAATTATTATTTATTAATTTATTTACTTTTCACTTTTTTTTATATAGTTTATTCTTTTTTCATTTGCAATTGTCGGAGAGTTATTCTGGAATGCATATTATTACTTGTTCTATAGATTTTTTCTCATCTTGATGTTCTGTCTGATGTTATCAATTGATAATACTATATCAATTTGATAAATATTTTCACTTCTAAAGAATAACATTGATAAGAGAGAAAGTAGGTCCAATTGTTTAGCTGTGATTTTGACAAACCAAAGTACTTATCACAAATCTTAGTATGAAACAATCATTTTTCACCAGAAAAGTCGAACTGCGTTATTTCTAGAATTATTGTAGGCATTATCAGTGCCATGTATATCTTATTTCTGCACATGTTGTTCTAAGAATTAAGAAACATATGTATGAACATGGAATGCAGACATGCTAATATGGTGTTTCTCGAAATGCAAGTTCCTAACTGGTGTGCTGATAGATATTTATTGGGATCATAATTGGGAAGGGATAACACTTCTATGGTAGCTCAAGGCAAGTTTTCATCATCATCTTGAAATTGACATCTCTTCTAACTAATTTGAATGAACAAATTACATTTCTACACTTTTTCAACCAATAATAGTTGATATTAGAGTTATTAATATTGTGTCTGTTATATGTTCTCACATCTTGTTCGAAGATGCTTACAAATAGACATGCAATCGCAACACTCAGCATGGCATTTCTCAGAAAAGAACAAGAGAATCTGGGGACAAAGTGTTTAACTGTATTTTTGTGTGTACTTTTGTCTGTGCATGAGTTAAAAATTTTATGTACTTCCTATATGTTTTTGTGAAAGTAGTCCTCTAAGGATAAGTTTATTTACTTGGACAAATAGTGTTGAACTCTTCTCTGAGGTATTCCAGAAGTATGAAATTCGGAAAAATTCAAAAGACTATTCTTTGCATGTCCGACACTTATTCAAGCATTTCTGTGTACAACATGTGTCAGAATTAGCATGTGATTCTTGGAGGTCTGCTTATGCTTCTGATATCGTCTAGTGAAATTTTTAGAATTGTACATAGTTTTCGGTAGATATTACCTTTGCAACACTTCATATTATTTATGCATTCGCGCGCTTGTGGGTGCATGTGTACATATCTATAGATTTATATTTCAATAGTAATTGCTATGGAATATGAACAAAATATTTTTATTTTATTTTTTTATCGTGCTATGAAGCATGGACACTCTCTGGAGGTTTGAGTATCCGTGTTTGAGGTGATTGAAACTCTGGTGTGCGTGTCGTACTAAGTTGAGTGAGATGTTGGTGTGAATGTATAATAACCTGTTAAGCAAAACTGAGGTTCCATTCTAAGACCTGTCATTGTTAGGTGGATTAGCCCAAGATCTTATAAAGTAGTCTTAGATTTTATGAACTTTCTATATGGGAGAAATAATATTCTAATCCTCACCTGATTTGAATGAAAGAAGAATGGACGTGGATGAATAAGAATATATAACTCTCACGTGGATGGATAGTCACATGGACAATCTGCTACTCACCACCATGCCTAACGTTAGTGTGGTCTGTGCTCATGTTTGAGGCTGGAGGTAGTTTTTGGCCAGAGTGGAGTCACTGTTCTTGCTCTTAGCCCTTAAAAGTTTAGATAACTTTGTGTACAACTTATTTATATTAGTTTCTTGTGTCAGCACTCAGGTGACAGAGAGACAAACTATAGTGGATACCTTCAACAAGGATTCCTCAATATTTGCGTGTTTGCTGTCAACAAGGGCTGGTGGACAGGGATTGAACCTAACTGGAGCTGACACTGTCATAATACATGACATGGATTTTAATCCTCAAATAGATCGCCAGGCTGAAGACCGTTGTCACCGAATTGGACAAACAAAACCTGTTACAATATATAGGTATATACCAGCTCCTCCCTCCGTTTGATTTTTGCTTATTACATATTGACGATCTTATGTTTGTTATGAAGGCTGGTAACCAAGGGTACTGTTGATGAAAATGTTTATGAGATTGCGAAAAGAAAGTTAACGTTGGATGCAGCTGTGCTTGAGTCTGGCTTGGAGGTGGAGAATGAAGGTGAGGTGTCTGACAAGACTATGGCTGAAATATTGTCTTCGTTGTTGCTTGGTTAGCCCGAGGAGACTATAGCTGAAATTTTATCGTCACTGTTGCTTGGCTGGCAAATCCTTGTTGGGAAGCTGGAACTGCAAGATTTCCTTTGTCTCCTACTTTGGTGCTACTACATAGGGTACTTTCCAATCACTTTTTGGCACCTTTACCTCTTTTTTGCGGGTCTAGAGTGAAAGAGGAGAAAAGATTGGGGGGTTTAACCCCTTCAGATTTCCCGGGTGGAAAGTATAGATATCTAGCAGCTGTATCAATTATCCATCTTCATTAAGTATGGGTACCATATGGATGTATATTAGTCTCATTAATCTACTAAATCATGATGAGAAATAACGCTAGTCAATAAACCGATGCTCTTCTTACTTGGCATGATGTTGCATTGTTTAGTGGTGCGTCTCAATTAACTACAACCAGTTTCTGTAGATCTTCCTGTGCCTACAACAGAGGAAAAGGCAGTGAGGGGGTCGAAGCTCATACGAAGGTATTTTTGAACTGAATAGCCATTTGTTGGTTCCGTAATAACCATGTTCAGATAACCACTTCAGTGGATCTCGAATCTGTGTGAAACTCATTTGAGTTGCAATTGATATAGTTTGGATTTCTTATGATGTTTGGAGCATTATTTGGATTCGCAGCCTGACTTGTCCGCCTTGGACCCTAACCTCCGCTGCCAGGTAAAAAAAAACACTGAAGAATGCGTTTTCCACCTTGGACCCTAACCCTTCGGGCTTCACAAGCCCAACCAACTTAACTGCACAGCTGACTGAAGCTCCACTGAATGCTCTGCTCAGCAGCTAAAATTTTACAATTGAGAGCCTGACATATTTCTGTTTTAGTTGTACATAAATATTTTTCAAAAGAGTATTACCGTGATTATAAAAATACTAGAAATGCCTTTAAAAACTGCTCTTCCTGGTGCATCAAATCCACCAAGAAAGCATTGTTAATTTTTCGGGCCAGGTTTTTCCCCAAAAAGGAGAAGGAGAAAGAAAAACGAAACGTCAATCAAGTGAGGCGTGCTACTTGTGAAACGTGATTACCGTTTGAGTAACAGAAGCTACCTATGAAACTTGATTAGCAATGATCTTGCTTTCCATTTTTTGACCCATCACTTGAGTTCATCGAATAAACAAACGATATTTCCGTTTTCACCAGGAGTCTTTTTAACCATAAGTCTATTTCTAGAACTTGAGTTCATCGAATAAACAAACAATATTTTCATTTCCACAACAAGTCTTTTTAACCATAAGTCTATTTCTAAAACACATTTTTAAAAGACGGCGTTCTCAAAATAAAAGCCAAGCCAGCCCTAACTGACAGGGTTAAGTAGTTGCCAATTGACAGAAAGTCCTCGTTCACACTCTTTGATCCCCAAAACTGGTGGAGGGGGGCAACATGCAGCACAACCATCATATGTCAGTGAAAGCTCCTACTAGAAACAGATAATGGAGCATCACAAAGCATTTATCATTCTCTTCATCTCGGCGGACCTCCTAGGATCTGGTTCTTCAATCGCTCTCTCGGTGAGGACATGCTTGATCCGACACATTGATTTTCTTACCTGCATTATCAGCAATCAAGCATCAAGGAGTTAGTAATGTCTTTGCTGGAAGACAAATTGGAAACTCGAAATATTATTTGCTCTTAGCAGTATAACTTGTAGTGGCAAGCCAACAGTGCCACTGCAGAGAGTTCGGGAAACATCATTACGATCTTGTAAAACTTAGTGTGTAATATTTACAATAATCTAATCTCTAGGAAAAAGTAACAGGGAAAGTTAATGAAGTAATCTCAAAATGGAGTTAGCACACTATTCTTGTTCAGCATTTTGGTGACATTAAAGGGGAACACCTGGGAGAAAAATGTAACTGATAGCCAAACACATACCTGACTTGGTCATAACATCCATTACCCTTTTACAGGGACTATTTATGAGTATAAAAGTAACTAGGAGTGAGGAGAACAATGATCATGTTGAGCTATAGCCACTATTATCCCAGAGAGACGAAGTAAATATGAGGAAGCATTGCACAAGAGAACTACATGATGATCCTGATCCTATTTAGTAAAATTAATGCAACAAAAATAGAAGAGAACCCTAACGCCCCATACTACACCTAAATACATTCTCATCCAAAATCAGAGGCCCTTCCCCAATGAGTTCTCATTCTAATATGAGTTGTATGGTTTCTTTACACATATCAAAGTTGGCCATTATCAGACAAAAGAAACCCCAATTCTGATTGCATCTTAAAGCAGGAATAAGTTTAGGGGTCCAACAACTTCTTACCAATTTGAGACCCCAAAGCATGAGGTTTCAATTCAATTCTCCCACCAACATGGAGTGTTAGTTCAATTATATATAGTATTAGACTACTATCTCCCAGTATTAAGTCAGTTATTGTGTAACCAGGAGTGGTTATACCTAACACATGATTTGCTTCCACTTAAGTGAATTGTTGCATAAATCATCGCTTATCCCAAATGAAAAATTAAAATATGAATTACACCTCAAAAAATAATTGAATTCTCATGAAGGAAGTCAGAAAATGGTAGAGACAGGAAACCGGAAACAATTGGGGCGGGAGATAGAAAGAGACTTAAAGTGTCAAAGCATGAGACAAAATTGCACAAAGAAATTTCCAATTTTCAAAATTGTGTGTCAGTGAGGACACTGCCCTGAAAGGCTCTTGCTATTGCTTTCGAAGTGTTTTGATCAATGTTAAGACACCCCCTATTGAAGCTCATTGCAGAAAGTGCCCCACAATCAGAGAGTTGGAAGCCAGAAAAACAATACAAGTGAAGGCAACTTACTAAAGGCAATTTACTACCTTCCAGTAGAAAGATTGATAAGATAGCAGCACAGTGATAATGATATCTGAAGTTCAATCGAAGTAGCCTAAAATTAGGAAGATTTAAAATAGAAGGTTTTATCCTGATGATATTGGTTAAGTAAACCTCTTGACCTCACACTTCCAATTAGGAACAGCAAAATAGCAGTTTTTGTCTATCCATTTTCCTAAAGTTTACCCTTGGCCAGAAAAGAGAGTCATCTACCTAGAATTGTGGAAGTGGAATACAGAGGAAATACTTCTTTACCAGAAGCATGAACTAATAGACTCGGTTTTCCTTTTTTTCTTTCTTTCTATCAGATAATTATATTATTAATAACTGAGACTACATATTTATATTCTTCATATCTTTGTGTGCATGATCATTGTCAAGTGCTCACATGCTAAAGTTCAAGTATTAGAAACAGTCTGCTATTTGTGAGAACCTTGTACACTGATTATATGACTTTTGTATTGTTAACAACCTCAGACATATGTCTAGACAAACTCTTTCTAATTCCTTTCATTAGGAACAAAGATCCTACAGTTAAATCGAATGTTCTTTCAATCAAAAAAGTTATTTCCTGTTCAATGTATATGAAAGGAAGGCAATATTTACCCTTCAATAAATATGGAAGGCAATATTTCCCCTTCAACGGATATGAAAGGAAGGCAAAAGTTAGTAAAGGCTTCAGCCGATGAATCTTTTAGAGCAAAGACAGATATGTAACACGGGGATGAACATAGCCGCGACTGTGTCCGAGCGAATAATTAATTAGTTGGCACAAACTCCTAAAGGCCCCAAATGTAATAGAAGTAATAATATTTTATGATATAAGAAAGAAAGCTAGCCAAGAATCTCACGATGATGCATACAATGGTAAAGAAGCCAAAGCTAAGTAAGAATCTAGCAGTGAACATTTATATGAGTTAATAGACGCCAACAAGGATCTGGCCCTTGCCCACACCCTGTGTGTAGCAGGAGCTTAGAACACGGCCGCCCTCTTTATGCGTACGAGTTAAATAGAAGACTCAAAAGGACTCAGCAATTCAAAACAAGATGCCGAACAAATTCATTTATAAACACATATCTGGAGAGCAAAATGCTCACAATACTCTTTCTTACTCTAGGGGAAATAACACCAACCCCTCATGAAGATTGGCATACCTACATAGGCCTATCCTCAAGGCTATGACCAACATGGCATCATTTCACAGTTATTAAAATCCTGCAATCTAGTTCATAAAATAAGACTAACCGCCCTTCTAGTTTGATAGATTATTACAAAAACCTTCCTTTTAGTAAAAAAAACAGTTATGTTGACCATTACGAAATTCCTCAAATACCTCTATAATTAATGATCAAAACATAAATTTCTCACAAGCTAGGCCAGTGTAATCGCAAGAGTAGAAGAAAAGGTCCATATGACTATTCAACTAAGTGAACATAACATTAATTAATACAAACTTCCAAGAAGTTTGAACTGGATTCCAACAGCTATAAGGGTGCTTCACCACAAAAGAGAGTGGTGTAAACTAGAACATCTTCTCTAATTAACTTATCTTGATGATCCATTGACCAATGGCATATTCTAGGAAGGTGTTTCTATCAAAATTTTGTGTCTACTATCAAAATAACTTTCCAGGCTGAGACAATACTATAAATAAACCAAGGTGTTGCACCAATTTGCTTACACCAAATAAGGTGAATTAGCAACAGCAATTTTCACTGAATGCTCAAGCCCATCAGCAACTAGCTACAACATTTAACTCAAAACAAGGTGAACAGGAAGCCAGAACAGAAGGAGATGGGAACACATGATGTTTAAATCAAGATAACTAGTTTGTCAAAGAAACAGGATTTACCTTAGGAATACGCTCTGGATTGGGAAACCTTAGGTTCTGAGCATGAAGCATCTGTCGCTGGGTCATCAACATGTTTTTCTCCTTTAGAAGAACATACCATAGCTTGTTCAGATCATCCCAAGACTTAAGACGCAATTCAGAAGCTTTCCAACTCCTACCTGAATGAAAAATGTAATAATTTATTCCTTTTTTTTTTGCGGATTAAATATAATATTTTATTCAACATAGAGAATGTCAATCATCATGACAGGCATAGTCTTTTTACTTCTCCCTAACCTTGACGAGTTTAACACTAGTTAAATGATAGTCCAATATGCTTCTGGACGCTCATTACCCCCATTTCACAAAAAGATATCCAAGCATTTTGAGGCTTCAAAGGTAAAAATGAAAGCCGATTAACAACAATTGGACCAGCCATTTACAAGACTGAGTAATAGCAATTCGACCAGCCAAGGCCACGTTTTCAGGTTGCCCTTAGATTAATGGGATTGAATAACATTGAAGAAAGTACAAGAAAACTGTAATTGCTCTTTATAACTTAATTTACAATAAGTAAGGACACTGGTTAAACCCTACACCCAACAACACACTATCAAATAAAAACACGTTTCAAGATGTGCAATAACAATTGCAAAAAGGTTGGCCTTGGCGACACTACCACACGAGAGCAAACATTTCAATCTCCATGAACAAATAAATCATATCCACGAACATTAAAACCAAATGTAATGTAATTAGTGAAATCAAACGTCTATACCATATACGACCGGCTTGTCATCATCAGGGCTTCGATCCGCCTCGAAGAACTCCTCAAGCGGGTTAAGTGCAGTCCTAAAATTGGAAGTAGCTCCTGCTGCTGCAGCTGAAGCGGAACTTTCGGATTTTGCGGCAGCAAATAAAGTCCTTCCTAATGATCTAAACACAGACATTTCTACAACGAAATATCCCTTCTGCAAGCCAAATGTTCGACAAAAAGTCACCAAAAAATTTAAAGCAAAATGCATAATCCAACACTAAATTAGTTGATGCTGACTCCAAAAAAGGTATTTCTGTGAATATATATATATATATATATATATGTGTGTGTGTGTGTGTGTGTGTGTATAAAATAGTGAAAATTTAGCAAAGAGAAAAATACCAGATGTGACGCTCCAGAAGACCCACAGAAGCTTGAGGAGAGCGCTGACGTTGAGGGTAGGGGTCGCGCTATGGGGTTTTGGCAGCGGGGGGTGTTTGCCTTTTTTTTTTTTTTTTCAATTAAAAACACCATCTCATCGAATATAGAAACACTATCTATTTTTTAATTTAAAATTTATTATATTCTATATTTTATTTTCCAATTTTTAAGAATTTTAAATTTTTTTATTTTTAGTTTTTCAATTTTAAAATTATGTTTTTTTAATTTTACCATTTAAAATTTTAAGATTTTATAATTTGTAAAGTTTTTAAATTTTATAATTTATTATTTTTCAATCTTTTAATTTTATAATTGTTGTAGCTTTTTAATTTTTGTAAATGGCCAAAACATATTTCTGAGATCAATATAGCCTTTACATAAACTTTATTTTGCTAAGTCTAAGTAAGAAAATGTGCATTATACTGATTTTGTTTGCTAATCCATTGCTATTACAACTGATTTTCGACAATCAATAAATTTCGTTGCTAATCCGTCGATAGTTACGACGGACTTAACTTTACAAAAACTTTTAAACACTGTAAATTTGATAAAAGATTTAACCACTTTTCAACCCTTAAACACACTTTTAACTATTTTTCGATATAATTTGATTTAATTTTTATTTTAGTTGATCTTAAATTTGACTAACTTCTAATGCTGAACTCCAACTTAATGGATGACTTTTCTTTTTATCTAATTCGCAACTCATAAGTAAGTCGAATACAAATATTTTATTTAAAGTAATTTTATAATTTATTTAAATGATGATAATATATTCCTAAATGTCAAAGTAGTAACTATATAATTTTTTTCAAAACAAATAAATCAAAATGTGTATTTTATTAATATCCGTTGGTAATCCATTACTATTACCGACTGATTAGCAATGCAATTAACTTTATATACTTTTTTAAACCCCGTAAATTTGAAAAAAAAAAAAAAAACCACTTTTCAACCTTTAGACACTTTTTACTCTATTTTTCATATAATTTGTTTTATGGGCAAGGCACAAACCGATAAGGTGTTTTGAGTCATCTATTCAAGCCATGGACCTAGTGAGTCCATCCTCTTTAAAAGGATATTTAGGCCGGATAGAGTGCGAATGTCTTTAGCCCAATCTCTCGCTCTGAGGTGATGAGTTCCATGAAACTAATTTTCAAGTTATCAACTCTCTGTCTCTCGGCGTGCGCCGCATTGCCAGAGTATGCGGGTTTTGTGGTGGTTTTCCTTCTCTGGTGACTGACTATGGTAAGGATGTTTGTTAATGATGAGGCGCATATCCCTTTTTTTTCTTTTTTTCTTAACGGTGATAGCCATTTTTGTTGCTTTTTTGCACAAAAGCTCATCAGAGAAGTTGTCTGTCATCTTCTCATTTTTCGCCCAAAACAGCAAATTGGATTTATCTTTTAACACTCAAATAAATCTAGCAAAATTACAAAAATATGGTAATGAAATAAATTCCCAAATCTTGTGCTAAGGATCAAAATCTAACAAATATGACACTTGGCCAAAAAATTATTCTTGCACTGAAAGTATACCCAAGCTTCAGGTCTACTAGCATCACAAAGTGTCGAGAAGTGCTTTTTCTCTGCTTGCTTAACCATGTTACAATACTTTGGAAGCCAAATACATGTATAAAAAGCTCATCAAGCTGCTTTAATTTGCATTAATCAATACCGTGGAGATGGCACTAGCAACCAATTCAAAGTGTTCGGAACATATCGTCAGTCGTGTCATTACATGTATTTGCAAAAACAAAACTCTGAATCATGTTACCATATACTCAAAGAATACCTTTTTGCAGCTCATTGTTTCTTTGTTGAGATTAGGGGTAGCTTAAGTGGTTCATTCCCAAGAGTGAGGTTCTTAGTTCAAATGCCATGGGGACGAGGTATTGGGTTGGGGTGGGGGAAAAACTTACTGTTTCTTTGTTCCTACCTGCACGACTTAGCTATTTCTAGTCCCAAATTTTGAGCACACATTCTAGGGAAGTCTTCTACAAACCAATTCACAAGAGATGATTCCTAAATGCTAATATAGCTTTAGGTGATAAGAGCAAAACAAATGCTAAGACTGAGCCAAAAAGCAGTTTGATAATATATCCCAACGGATCATTTTCAACATCTTCAGAGATACTACCTGGCCGTGACATTGCCATCGCTGAAGGCAAAGCTTCAATTACTGCGTCTGCCAGGTCGGTGACGAATGACGAGGTGCAATTCAAAGCAGGGACCCTACCCCAATTTTCTATACCTGATTCCAGAGCCAACTCCTTGTATTCCATATCGATCTCTTCCAGTGTCTCTATGTGTTCACTCACAAAGCTGTAATTTGAAGCACAAGAACATTAGCATGTCAATAGATCACCCAACACAAGATATACTGATCCCTAATCAGAAAAACAAAAATAAATAAATAAATAAAAAGTTCATCTCCACACTAAACGTCCCAGACAGGAGCAAACAGAGAATAACTGTGCAGGCTGCCCTAGAAATAACTATAGTTAATATAATTCACATGTTTGTACCTGCAACATCTAGTAACTTCACCTTTTTATTTTCTAATTTCTCTCCTCAAACAACTTCACAGAAATCTTACAGCTATTCAATGGCAAACTCATAATCACGTAAAACTGTTACGTGTGAACTTTTATAAAGAATTTGAATGCTCTTAAGTAACTCTTTTTTCAGAAAGATTGAATTGCTCCTGACGATCAGAAGTTTCTAACAATCAATCTTGACATAATTTATACAGTAAAATGCTTAAGGAACCACTCCCCCCCCCCCTTTCTTTTCTCTCTCTCTTTTGTGGTTAGGCAAAGGTGCTTACTTCCTCCGGAGTTTATAAATTAGCTAATTTACCCCTTTAGTCTATAAAATTGGGCATATAACTTCCCTCTGCTAAAATATCCATCCAAGAAAACGGCAATTGCATAGCATGTGCGGCAAAATGCATACATTTTCACATAATTGCACTTACATGGACAAAAAAGCCCTCAATGGAAACAGCAAATACTCAATCTACATGGACGGTTCTCTGCCCAAACCAAACAAAGCGTTGCCTGCTACTTCTTCCTTTGTCACACTACTGGACGCACAGACTCAATTGCTTTGTCCAATCATGTATAACGGCGACCTTGTTAGATTCTCTTGTTTACTATGTCTACATTTTTCTTCAGCCCGTGACCTTTGGTTGTCCTTGGAAGAAAATTATTTGCAATAGTCTCTTGCTCGGAGCTCTCATCTTCATGCCTAATTACGTACTCTCAAGAAGGATCAACAGTCGATTGCTGAGTACTTGCATCAACTTATGACTTTAGCCAATGCTCTTTTTGCTGTAGAAGATCCTCTATCTGACTCGGATCTTGTTGTCTCAGCACTTGATGGCCTCCCTTTTTTCTATCATGCTTCTATCACGATGTTAATTGAAAATATGGGTTCTCCACCACATTTCCTCAATTGAAGGATAAATTATTGACTTTTAAGCAATGTCTTCCACTGTCTTCAGACTGTGCAAATTCCACCACTTCTACGGTTTAACATCGCACTTTCACAGCTAGTCGTGTCATTGGTTCTTTCTCCAATTAGTCCCGTCCCCGTGTTGCTCCCTCGAAACCTCAATCAAATGATCATCCTGCTTCTCGTAACAATGGTTCTTCATATCACTATGTCGGGGTTCATCAAATGCAGTCCTCCTTTGCTTCCTATGACACTTGGTCCAAGCTTGCTTGATTCCGGCGCTACAATGCATGTCGACATTCCATCCCATTATCATCAGCCATCACTATCGAGGATGATGAGTGGATTGAAAAAAGGATACACTTGTTAACGATCAAGGCTCAGGTGATCGCAGCTGCGGCTTTACAATTTGGTATGCACCCTTTGAGTGAATTTTGGTCATAGACAAAGAAGCTTACTTCTCTATCTGACCCACTAATTGTTGCAGGGGGTTTCTCTACTCACGAAAGATAGCCCTTCCCTGTATGCCTGCTACATCGTATCCATCTTTATAGCATTGCTGTTATCATTTATTTTGTATTGTTACTTCAGAGTAGGTTACCCATCACAAAAAGTTCTACATTTAGATTTTTATGGTTATTAGTTGAGCTGCACTTGGTGCAATACTTTCAGCACTTTGCTTTGCCTTTATGGTACCGTAAGAAACACCATAACCTAGTTCTCCAAATATATTCCCTCATTCTACAGTACCCATCAAGGCAAAACAAAATGCTGAAAGCATTGCACCAAATGCAGCCCAACTAATAACCATCAAAATCCAAATGTAGAATTTTTTGCGGATGGGTAACCTACTCTGAAGCAACAATACAATAATAAATGATAGCAATGCTATAAAGATGGTACAATGTAGTCGGCATACAGGGAAGGGCTTTCTATTGCGAGCATAGAAGCCCCTGTAACAATTAATGAGTCAGACGGAGAAGTAGGCTTCTTTGTCTCCGACCAAGATCCACCGGGAAGGTGCATAACAAATTGTAAAGCCGCGGTTGCAATCACCTAAGCCCCGATCGTTAACGACTGTATTCTTTTTTTGATCCACTTATCATCCTCGTCAGTGATGGTGATGATAGTGGGGATGGAATGTCAATGTGTTTTATAGCGCTAGAATCAGGCAAACTTGGACCAAGAGGAGTGGGAAGCAAAGGAGCACCAATGGACTGCAACTGATGAACCCCGGTATAGTGATGAGAAGAACCATTGTTACAAGAAACAGGATAATCATTTAAGTGAGGTTTCGATAGAGCAACACTGGGACGGGACTAATTGAAGAAAGAACCAGTGACATGACCAGCTATGCAAGCATGATGTTGAACCATAGAGGTGGAGCAATTTGTACCATCAAAGGAGTCTGAAGCTAGTAGAAGACACTACTCAAAAAGCAACAATTTAGCCTTTAATTAAGAAAATGTCAGTGAAGAATATATATTTTCAATTAACATCGTGATAAAAACATCGTGGAGAAAAGGGAGGCCATCAAGTGCTGAGAGACCAAGATTTGAGTCAGATAGAGGATCTCCTACAACAAAGAGAGCATTGGCTAAAGTCGTAAGTTGATGGAAGTACTCAACAATCGACTGTTGATCCCTCTTGAGAGTATGTAATTGGGCACGAAGAAGAAAATGTCGAACAAGAGACTGCTGCAAATAATTTTCTTCAAGGACAACCAAATGTCACAGGCTAAAGAAAAACGAAGAGTAGAGTGAACAAGAGAATCTCATAGGGGCGCCATTATACATGATTGAACAAAGCAATTAGTCTGAGTCCATACATCCAGTAATGTGACAAAAGAAAGAATAGCAGGCAATGCTTTGTCTAGTTTGCGCAGAGAACCATCAATGTAGCCAAGGAGTTTATTGAATGTGAAAATTTGAGTACTTGCTGTTTTCATGGGAGATAATAGGTATTATCAACGGTAAGAGTGACATAGACTTTGACATGAGAAGTAGGTAAAAAGAGAAGATCATGAGCAATAGCCATGAGGACAAGAAAGAAGCAAGTCGGAGACGTCCATCGTGATGGTAATTGCCGATGGTCGTTTTTGTGTATTAAGCTATAAATAGAGTGTGATCTCTTATATTTTTTTAATTGTACCGAAGTCATTTTCGGTTTTAGAGCACAGAGTGATGACTCAGACACTATGTTAAACCCCCCACCCAAAAAAAAAATCAAGAAAAAATTGTTGTAGAAGAAGATTCTTCACTATTTTACCAGAGTACGACCTATCGTATGGAGGATTTTTTTCAATTGTTGGCCTCTTTTTCACAAAGTGTTACTATCATTGCCTTTTGTATACACTATAAATACAAGGATACTCTAAAAAATCAGCACCTGTGTAAAGAATGGGGACTCCTACTCTACTAATGTTTTTGTTCATGTTTTATTTTTGGTGGACTAAAAGCATTTTGGACTATAAGGCCTTTTGACGAAATTTTGTTTATGTTTTATTTTTGGTGGAATGAAAACACTTTCGTTGTAAGGCCTTTTGACAAAAATGACCAATAACATATAAGACAAAATATAGATATCGTATCACTTGATATGTGCACTCAAGCTTTACATAATGTTATCATGATTCTTTTTAACAAAGCATTTATAAATATATGTATATTTAGAGTGTGTGTGTGTGTAGAGTTTGTAAACTCAGGGTCTTTCACTAAAAGATGGAGGGAACAATGAGTGAAAATGGAGGGCCTGGAAGATTGGTGTGGATTGGTATGTTTAAACATGCAAAACAAAAAGAAAAAAGAAGAAATGAGTACTGAGGTTCCATTGATGCCTAAAGTGATGATCAATGGCAAAGATTTTTCTTGGCAAAGGCAACTTTTTAGGTTTTTCCAAATCCATCCTTCGTCCAGCATTTCAAGTGTACCAAGTCTCATTTGTATTCCATTATTACATTATGGAAAAGTAATATGTATTACATGATCAGATGTTCAACTAATACCGCATCTCTATTTCTTATATTATACATATACTTTTTCCTAATTTTTCGTATTTTTTAAATAATGAACAAATAACCTTTGCTATCTTATTTCACACTATATATAATCTAAGGTATCAAACTTGGGTTGTATACTACGGAATGACTTTGGATGCTCAATATATTCACGCTTTTATTTTATGCCATGTCGTTTTCATTTAATTATTCCTAATATATGTTTTATTAGTTATTTGTTCAATTTGATGAAAATGACTATAGATTCCATTACAATTTTATTACTTCATATCTTTTTAATACACATCTCATGTAGTACACGAGCTTGCAACTGGTAGTCTTACATTTCTTTACTTGTATTTGGGAGTGTGCTCTTAAACTAAGGTAATTTCTCCCACATAGGAAAACTGTTGAAAAACATGCTTACTAATAATAACCTGCCTAGCAATAAACAATCGCCAAGTTTAGTGGCGTGGGCTTGTAACTAAGTAGGGTATTAAAGTGGTTGGAAGTGAATGCAAGAATACAAGTTGGGTACACCACTAATCCACATGGATTACTCCATAATGGATGATTGTAACATCAAATCAAGGTTCTACCATATGATGTTCCTTCACAAACATCCACTTTTTTCCTTCGTTTTTTTACATCAAAAAAATTTTTGAATAAGATATAGTATAGTAGTTTAAAAAATTTAAAAGAAGAAGAAGAAAATCTAAAAGAAGATAATCAAAAGATTTTGAATAAGATATAGTATACTACTTTGAAAAAATTTGGGAGAAAATGTAAGGCCTGTTTGGCAAAATTAGTTATTAGGGTAACTAGTAGCTGTGTTTAACTACCTGATTGAACAAAATGTGTTCGGTAAAATTAACTTTCAAATGAACTGAAAAATGAAACAAAAATAAACGGACATTGATATCATCTTGTTGTTGTTGAAATAAAATAATTTATAGATATTTATTTTTTATAATAATATTTTAATATTAAAACATAACTAAATTTTTTATAGGTATTTGTATCAATATTATAAAACCTAATTTTAATAGATTGAAAATTTATTTTGTCAAAAAAATAAATGGAATAATAAAACTTTTACTTTTTAGTATATGATGATGTAGAAAGAATTGGAAATCAATTTTTATGCTTTTTCTTTATATTTGTGAAATAAAAATTAAAAACATATAGATATTGGAGAAATAGTAGAATTGCAATATGAAAAAAGTGTAGAATTGTCAAAAAAATTTATGAAAAGCTAAAATATTCAGCTTTTAGCAAAAGCTACTCTAAACACTAAGAGGATCTTTGGATTGGCTTTTCGAGAAACTACTTAAAGTACTTTTGGGTTTAAACGAACTTTTTTAATTTTTAACTTTAAGTAGTTACGTGTTTCAATAAAAAATGTAGCTATAAGAATAAGTATGTACATGTTTGGTTAAAGTGCATTGAAAAGTAACTTATATTGTTAAAATAGCTATTAAGGACATGAAAATAGAATTAAAAAAGGGTCAATATAACATAAAAAAAGTAAAGACATTTTAGTAATAAAGATAAAAAGGTAAATAAGATTGTAAATGATTTGTCAAACTTGCTTTTCCTCAAAGTGCTTAAGGCCATGAAAAGTTGGGTAAGTGTAGCTTTTTATTTTCTGCTTAAAACCACTTAAAAGAATACTTTTTAATTAAAACAAGCATTTCCATTAGCTTAAATTGAATTTTAAGCAGATCTGACCACAAAAAAAAAAAAAAAAAAGCCAATCCAAACACCCTTTAAATGCTAATGAGAAAAGCTGTTTTACCAAAAACTTAAAATTAGGAGTAATGTTTTAAGAAGCTGGGTGCATTTGGTTTGCTTGTTTTCTGTTTTCGTTTTCATGGAAAATGAAAATTAGGATAGAAAACTCATTTGGTTAACCATTTTTGTTTTCATTTTCAGAAAACAGAAAACATCAAAAAAGTGTTTTCTCCAAAAATAAGATGATAATTTTGTAAATAACTCTAAAAGATTTAGAAAACAATGTGACAATTTTGCAAATAACTCTAAAAGATTTAGAAAATAAGGTAACAGTTTTGTAAACATCTTCAAAACATTTAGAAAACAATGTGGTAATTTTGTAAATAGAAAAAAAAAATTTAGAAAACAAGATGGCAATTTTGTAAATATCTCCAAAAAATTTAAAAAACAAGGTGACAATTTCGTAAATAAACATAAAAAAAAAAACCTTTTATTAATCAAACACATTCTCTAAATTTTAGAAAACAGAAAATAAAAATTGTTTTCAGAAAATAAAACTAGAAAATGAAAACAGAAAATAGGCAAACCAAACGCAACCGATTTGTCTTGCCATAAATGCACGTAATATTCTAGTTTATGCTCCAAGATATTCATTTTAACTCAAACAAACATCTACTTTTAACTAATTCAAAAAATCCATAATGGATGATTGTAGTATTAAATCAAGGTTCCACCGTACGTGGCATACCTGCTGTAAAATTGCTTTTCCACAACATCCATTTTTTTATGAATTCAAAAAATTTTAAATAAGATATAGTGTACTAGTTTGAAAAAAATTCAAAGAATATGTACAATCCATAAATTTAATGAGTAAAAGCCATTTTCCCCTGTGAGTTTTGCTCTAAAACCCAAACTTGCCCATGAGCTTTAGTTTTACCCATTTTTTCCTCGTGATACAAATTTTTCCAAATAATACCATATGTCAACCAATAATTTTATGGTTGTATTTGAGCTATTTAATTTTCATCTATTATCTTTTATTTCTTTTATGTTTTATTTTATATTTTGAAAATATTAACTCATCCTAGACAATGTTATACATTAAGCTAAGAGAAAAAGATTGGATTCAATTTAATATGCATATATATGTATATAAAATGATAGAATTTAAATTATCTCTGTGATTTTGTGCATAACATGAATTTGAATAATTATTACTTTTTTCTTTTTATGGTCGAAAAGTTAGCTGATTGCCAAAAAAACTGTAGTAACATAGAAAAAAAAATTGATTCAATTTGATATGCATATATTTGGAGAAAGATATTTTGAACTAAATTTAATTGTTTCTCTTATACCTTGTGTAATATGAATTTTGTATACTAACCTTTTTCTTAATCTTTTTCATCGTGTTATGAAATTAAAATTTTTATAATTTTCGATTTGATTGTAGACTCATTTATTGATTGATTTTAATAAATTTTACTTTTTGCTTACAAAAGATAAAAATACTTTTAAGGCTTTGTTTGGTAAAGTTTGAACTTAGAATATTGGTAAAATTAAAAGTCGCGGGGGAGTTTGGGATGGAGAAGAACTCATGGGGTGAAATGGTTTTCCCCCATTAATTAATGACATATTTTTTTTTAGTCATTTTAACTATCATTGCTACTTATAAACACTTATTTACCAATAAGCACATATTATCCAAACACATTATAACCTGCTTACAAGTAGCTTTTTGCTTATAAGTACAAGCTACTTATAAGCACTTAAAAATAAGCTTAGCCAAATAGACTCTTATAAACCATAAGGGAAAAGCTCGCGCTTTCGCCTAACCACAAAGACTATAAGCCTTTTTTACTAATTAATAAAAGCATAAGATCTCATTGATATTACTCCAGTACTGTAGCAGTTTTATCCACCAACAGATTACGATCCCATATCATAAGTTCAAAACTATCTTTTCTAGTTGTTTGTGATCAAACTCATCTATTTACATGTGCAAGTTTCTTCTTCCCTTGTTACAGCTAACGACTCATCTTATACCAGTACTAAAAGACAGTAGATACACCTGACATACCAGCGAGAAAGACAAATGAACTCATTATTCATGGTGTGCTTCCGGGATATTATCTAAAGATGAGACCTAGAATTGACCATCGCTATAATCATTCATCTATCCAAGCATACAACTTGCTAAGGCTTATTATAGAACTTCCAATATGTAAAACCTTTAGATAGAACTAGTAAATTGCTATGTTCACAACAAGATCTTTTTAACAAATAATATCACCATGACCATCATGTTAACGATTATGGTGGTTAAACTTGTTTCTTATGGCCTCGAAGTTCGTCTAGCAATTAGCATTTTACTAGACTAGAAAATGAAAGAGGAATAAATAAAAGTGAACTCTTAAAATACCAAAAAGTACAGAAAGAGAAGAACGGCATTGGGATTCAGAATACATACCTCACTGGAACAGCCAATAGAGACTTCACGCCTTTGCGGCCAAGCTCAACAATCACTTCATCCGTATAGGGTTTTAACCATTCAACAGGACCCACTCGACTCTGGTTTGCAAAAATCACCAAATTAATTGGCATGCATAAAAATATCTAAATTCCATTGATTACTCTCCCTCTCTCTTCCCTAAATAATCATGCCCCTCTTGCAAAGAAAGAGAAATAGGGAATTGGTGTTTACTAGAGATGCAAGCCAAATTCATTAGTAGGTTAATACTCCATGATATACCAGTCAATAAGAAAACAAAAATTTAGAAACTTGAATAATATAAGCCAACCTGGTAAGCCAAAGTGTGATCGTTGTTGATTCCTCTTGCTCTGAGCTCTCGCATTATCAATGAAATGCACTCCTCCATCTGGTCTTTGTATGGATCACCCGCATCCTCAACATAACTTACTGGGACTCCGTGTGCACTAAAGAATATCATGGCCTAGAATGTAAAGAAGATTCATAGCAAAAGCATTTAACCAATATTCATACACATTATTGTGATTGAGCAAGAATTTCGCTCGGGGAGGAATTCACCTCATCGGGATTGGAAAAAATTTGTAACTCCTTCTCTATCAAGTCAGCCATAGACTTGATGTAACCTTCTCGTTGGTACCAGGACTGTATCACAGCAACAGGCAGTCTTGACAAAGACATGTCATCCCTGACAAATGACATAACATTCAGCACATCACAACAGAGAAAGATGTACCATTGAGCACATCCGTAAAGCTTGGAATAAAGTGCCATGAACATAGTCACAAAACAAGTTTCCACCTGAAAAGCCTTTGAAGAACACGGATGCTTGAGCCAGTTGTTGAGATAGAATATTGAGGATACAATGGCAGAACAACAAGTTTTGTAATTCTATCTCTCTTAATCTGTCAAAGGAAAAGAGAGGAAAGATTATAAATGTAACCATCACTTCGACAACATCCCCTTACTGGGTAGTGCGTACTCATAAGAGGGGGGAAAAAATTGCTAATCACACAAAATAAGCGGCAGTTTTAGATATTCAATCCATAAAATTAGCAAGTAGAAGAAATATATATTATATCATGAGTTATGAAATGGAGCTGGTTTCTTATAGATGTCAGGGAACATGGAAGCAAGGAACACATTAGAACAATGCAATTTACCATGTGTACAGTAATTACAACTTGCCTGGCGAATGGCTTCCTCTGTAAATGGGTGCCAATAACGCATTGCAATGTAGATATTTGCAGGGACATTCTTTGCTTCTAGAGCCCTTTTTAGTGCATCTGCCTACAGCAAAGACATCCAATTGTTAAGCATTATGCAGCTACAACAAAGCAAAAACAGAGTAAAGTATAGTAAATTAGCTGAGAAGGAAATAATTCTTAAGGCTAATACTTTAAAATCAGGTGTACCTGTTCTTCTGTTATTTTACGCAGAGGTGAACCACCTCCAATAGAAGCATAGCCTTCCTTGCTCTTGGGAGCTCGAAGGACTGAAATTAGCTGGGCCAATGGGCCTTGAAGGAACCGAAACAATCTAGGAAGGCGGATAATATCCTGTTTCCAAATATCAAATCCATTAACATCATGCTTATTATATGCAGGGAGTGTCTTACTTTATTCCTATGCTAGACTTTAAGAATGAGAGAAATAAAAAAATTTACAGGCATACAGGATCAGCAAATAAATTATATAAGAATGGCTGAACATCATTTAGTGTATCAGGTCCTCCAAGATTTAACAGCAGAACTCCAATCTTTTCCTCTGCAGCATGTGACCGGGATTCAGTAGCTCCTCCAGGAAATGCGCACACCCCTTCAGAGGTTAATGCTCTCCCAACAAGATCTATTTTTGTTACCCGAGGAAGGATAGACAGTCCTCGAATAATATTGCCATTCTTATCAGAAGAACTCGAGCACCAAATCACAGAAGCAGAATGTGAAGAAAGACAATGGATTTGCCTCCTTTCAAGTGAAAGGTTGCAATTGTATGCCGTTAGTGATTTCCATTGAGGGCATAATCTGCAAAGGCAGAATTGTTACCATTTGAGCGTGATTCTTGGGGTTTCTCATATATGTATTGCGAGAAGCATAATCTTGTTTACTCTCAGGTTTTCACATTACTACGAACATTAAGCACAACAAAAGAAAAACCCCAAAACCACATGAACATTGATGCATAGCTTTAAAAACCAAAATGCCAAAGCAAATAACAAAGTTAAACTTTCTCCGCAGCAGGAAAAGTCTTGGTCTCTACTTTCAATAGCTAATCAAAACCTAAAACTTTTAATGGAGTATGACAATGCAAGATAGGGTATAATACAGCCCAATGGCATAGAGGTTGTGAGAAAACACAACAGGTGTACTACAAATACCTAAAGAGGGGAGTTTTGGTAAAATCTAGACTATTGGCCATATTACACCCGGTCTAACAAAATCTTAAAGCCTTCCTTGATGGCATCATTCCAGATGTAGGTATAGATACATATATACGCAATGGTTTAACAATTAAAACAGCAAGTAAACAATTTAAAACGCCCTGCAGAAGCTACTCCAAGAAAATGTTAAGCAATTTTGAGTTTAATCACACTCAATCTGCACAACATCCCAAAGGGTCAACAACAACAACGATAACAACAAACAGAAAACAAAATCACCAATCAAATTAATCAACTCTATCAATCCTCTACAACATCCAAGCCCCAAAAGAAAAACAAAAAGAAAATGAAAATTTGTCAACTTAACTCAAACCAGACCGATTATATTAACCATGATCAACTATGATCACTAGATCCACACATACACACACATCAAACAATTCAGTTATTCAAAAAATCTCGTCCAATGTGCAAGTTTCAGGTTATCAAACACGTTTCGGTCTATTATACACAATCTTACCGTGTGTTTTATAGGATTTTCATAAACCTCAAAAATCCCAACATCGAAAAACCAAAAAAAAGGGGCAAATTTATTTAAAAATTCAATCTGGTCACACATACAACCACACAGGAAAGCTCCCACACAAACACATACTGTATATAAGGAATAAGATTCTAGAGAAAGAGCTTACAAAGAAGAATTGTTGGTGGACTGATTAAGATTCGGAGTGGGTATTGCCATTTGATGGGGAAGAACATGAGAGCTTGTTGATACATCCATGGCTTCTAGAAATTTTCCAATTTTAGTATGTCTCCGTGATATGCATGTAAATATGGAATGCGTCTGCGAGCTTTGGAAATGGAAAACTATTCTTAATTATTTCAAAAGGGTTTTAGGTTAGAATGTGCAAAATATGATCGGAATTTAATATTTCTGAATAATTTATATTTTTTTAAGTCTTTAGCTTAGCATAATAATAATAATAATTTATATAATTATCAAATCAAACTTTTATTAGAAATTATTACCGCTACGACCAGATTCATTGATTTCTTTTTGAGAGACGTGTGTGACGTTTCGGACAAACACCTTTTAACATACATAATACACCTAACCGTTGATCTTTTTTTAGTAGTAGTTAGGCAAAGTCAATAAAAGACGGCCAAAATTATTGGTGCGATGTTTTCTCTCCAACAGACGCGCAAATACAACTTTAGCACGGATTCGGTTTAGAGGGTGTTTGGCTTTGCTTGTTTAAGGTGTTTATAAGCACTTTAAAAAAAAATATCATCTCAAGTATTTTTTATTATTTAAATACTTATAAATATTTTTAAAATGTACCTTCTTACATTTTTTTTTTAATTATTTGATGCTTGTAAACCACAAATAAACAAAACCAAACAGCATCTTAATTTTTAGGACAAAAAGTAGCATTCTCCCTACGATTTATCAAATTAAGAGTGGCAATGTTAAGAGTATTCTGCCAATGAAGAAATCTCAAATTCGATACACGACTCTTATCCCAAACTTGATTAAAAATTAAATGAAAATCCTAATTTCGGGACATCCCAAACCCGCCTATGCTGAACATCCCAAGCCCAAGTTGACAAATGAAAATTTCTACCCAAGAACGTCCCAAACCCACAAAACCTGTAATGTTGTGAGCTCAACCCAAAATCTATCCTAGAACCCACATCACCTGAAACCCAAACTAAATCACGTGAAAAACAACTAAACAAGATAAATAAACTCCCTGATTTAGTCCCGGGGGGAGGAAGAAGGAAAGTTATGAGGGGAAACTTTATTTGGGCTCTGTTCGGTAATAGTATTTTAAGTGGTATTTAATGTTTTGACCTGACACTATCTCCTTCAATTTTTATTGTTTGATAAACCAGTGTTTTTGGTAGTGTTTGTATTTAAAATAGTGTTTCGGAGACATTAATATTATTAAAATTTTAGAGTAGCATTTAGTGTCGCGTAAGGGGGAAGAAGGAAAGTTATGAGGGGAAACTTTATTTGGGCTTTGTTCGGCAACAATATTTTAAGTGGTATTTAGTGTTTTGACCTGACACTATCTCCTTCAATTTTTGTTATTTGATAAACTAGTGTTTTTGATAGTATTTGTATTCAAAGTAGTATTTTTGAGACGTTAATATTATTAAAATTTTATAGTAGCATTTAGTGTCGCATATTTCTTTGGCAATTCTACCTTTTATCTAATTTCTTTTTTAAATTTTTGTATTTTTTTCTTAAATATAAATCCAAAATGACCTAAAAATCAATTTCAATGTCTATTTATATCCAAATATACTAAAAATAAATGTAAGTCTTATTAGTGCATTTATCATTTTTCTTTGACAAAATGAACTTT
Source organism: Cordia subcordata (assembly GCA_028554755.1). NCBI lineage: Eukaryota > Viridiplantae > Streptophyta > Magnoliopsida > Boraginales > Cordiaceae > Cordia > Cordia subcordata. The sequence goes on along the minus strand of JAPTOF010000005.1, from coordinate 14,243,278 downwards.
TAATTAATTAAAAATATTTCTATAAAAAATATTTTTTATAATATTAATGAAAGTAATTCATTAAAAAATAATTTTATTAAGCTTTCATAATAGAATACTACTACAAGAAACATAAATTTAATTATAAAATAAATTCTATTTGAATAATAGAAGTAATATTTATAGTTAACATAACAATAATGTGATACTAATGTCTTTTTATGTAATTTTGCATTCATCAGCTAATGCAACAACTAATTTTATTGGACACATTTTGTTAAATGAGTTAACTAAATAACTATCTACTAATCGCTAAAATATAACATTAATTAACTAACCAAATAACTATCCGCTTCTTGAATAGCTAATTTTGCCGAACAGGCCCTTAATTTGATGGGAGAATGATACATAGGTCCCTCAAGTATATGATTAACCTCAAATAGATACCTCAACTTTTTAGTCCCTTGATAGGTTATTCTAATTAATACCGTTAATAAAACTTAGCAATCAATACATTAATTTTATTAAAAAACCAAAAATACCCTCACGTTGATGGTCAAATTTGCATGGCATACAACCTTTTCTTTTTGCGTGTTTATTCCTATTTTTTGTCAATATTTTGATACAAATTTTTTTTTCTGCTTGCTTGTATCCAATTTCATCAAAAAATCATTTATTGTTACATCTAATGTACAAACTCACCAATTAACAGTAAAGCGAAAAGCTTTATGAATTAAAATTAGCAATATAAGTTCAATAATTTATTGATTAATTCCAAATAATAATATTTTGAGATTTGGTCCACGTTACCGTTAAAGAAAAATGTATTTTATGAATAAGTTCAGTGACATTTATCGCGGTTATGATTTATATTATTAATTAAATAAATTTCCGTGCATACTAATCTACAGAAGTTCGTTTTCCAAAATTAAATGAGGTCATGGTATTTGATTGTATTGTTTATAGTTATGTGACTATCTTATTTCTACAAATTTATAAATGACCATGTTGGGAGCATATGTAAACCTATAGGGAGAAAAAAATCTTAATAATATACAAATATATTAACAGCGATATGTATCAAAGCTCACAATGTAATCTTTTGGCATTAATTAATAAATTATTGAACTTATATTGCTTGTTTTAATTCATAATACTTTTCATTTTACTGTCAAATTGGTGATTTTGTATGTTAGATGTGACAATAATTAGGTTTGGATTAAGTTGAATACAAGCAAACAATGAAAAAATTAGTGTGAAAATGTTGGCAAAAAAAAAAAAAAGGAATAAACATGCTATGAAGTAAATATGTTATTGCAAATTTGACTATTAATCCGAGGGTATTTTTAGTTTTTAAACAAAGTCAATGCATTAACTGTTAAGTTTTACTGACGCTGTTAACTGTAATGACCTCCAAAGAAATTATAAAAAATTAAAAGACCTATTTGATATTAACCATATTTTATATAGTTGAGAGACCTAACATACAATTTTCACAAACACTCAAACAGACTTCTTACAGATTTCTATAAAAATAGATTGACTTGAACTGAAAAAGAGAAAAAAGAGGGAAAAAGTTTCGATGGTTTTGCCACCACATGCAAAGTAAAAAAGCTGATGATAAGAAGAAGGGGACAGGAAGCACAAGACAGAATGTTGAGATCACTGTCGTGCTTTCTTCATTAAATCGGAATACTTATCATATTCAACTAGCGTGTTACTACTTGATACGTGGATTTTGATATTTATTAGATATTATCAAACTTCATAATTGACACTATTATAAATTATATACCAGTAAAAGCAATAAATATAAATATTTTTCTACCCGTGCCATGTATAAAATTATATATTGATGTTTTCTTTTCAATTCAAATACATGAATATAAAATTGAATTTTGAAAGCTTCATTATATATAGTATTTTAGTTTGCTTTGTATAATATTAAAAAAGGTAAATACAAACTTGAACAAAAATTTATGTAAAAAATAAATAAAAACTTCTTAATGAACATAATGAAAGAAAAAAAAAATTTATTCCTTTTCTCTTGTAAATGATTAGAACGGAAGTTGATTTATTCTACCTTAATGATGTAATTGTAATCTAATATATCCAATCTAGTTTTACATAAAATTAAAGAAGATAAATACAAATAATATAAAATAAAAATTATGTAAAAAAAATCTTAATGAACATAATGAAAAAGCAAAATACTAAAAGATAAAGATTAGTGGGCCAAAAAAATTAACAAAAGAGTATAAAAATTTATGTTAATAAATTAATATTAATATATTATTATATATACTTAAAATTTTCTCATAACGATACGTGTTTTTCCAAGAGTTCTTCTTTAGTAATAGTAATGATTTTTTTTTTATCAAAAATGAGAGAGATTGCTATCAAAATGGAAATCAAATCCCTTGCACCAACTTATCATATTTATTTTCCATTTTCCAGGTCCGTGGTGGAATTTCACCTAGTGAAAGAATTCACGAACGTGGGCATAAAGCACGAAGATTATCCAACCAGTTATTAATGATTATTTCGGCAATTTATCACTATAAAAAAAGTGAGATTAAACATAAAAACGATCACGCAATCATTGGAACAATGTCATTTAGTCCCTTTTATTGGTAGCATACTTTATTTTAGCCTAGCACACACTAGCTTTGCTTAACTTAGTATAGCTTTTACCTAGCTTTTCTATTGTAACTTATAGTGTAACTCTAGAAAGTAACTGTAGTTGTAATTTCCATACTTGAAATGACTATGTGATAGAATTTTCAATGGTAATAATATGTCTCATTTGTCTTTCTTTTAGTGATTGTAACGACAACTGTCACCACTCGATCAATAAAGTTAAAAACATAAGATTTTAAGTGACTTGATTAAGATCTCACCCTTGGAGACTTGAGACCTTCACTAGTAAGGTTAGAGCCCAAATAAGGGTTTAATTAAGATAGCAATTTTATGAGAATCGATCTGTGTAGATAGTACCAAAATTCAATTTCTTTTGAATTCCTACTACTTTTGAGTTATGTGAATGAGACTTGCAAATGCACTTTGCACTAGAATGCCCAGTCAATATAGGTAAAAGAAACCTTTTTTTGCCTTTTTTTTTTATCTTTTTATTATTAACTTAACTCTTCCCTGTGAAAAATTTTCCACTTCAATTTTTGTGGGGTTTTTTTTTTTTTTTTTTTTCCGTTTTGGTCAACACGCTTCAAACTTCACTTAATTTGTACCTCTTCAATAATTTTTAAGGACGCAAACCGCCATATTCTCATAATTACACCCATCAAGATTCAAGAAGCTTAAGATTTTCGAGGTCACAAGATTTCGAACACCAAAATCATTTCTTTGAAGAACTGCCTAAATGGTATTTACAGTAACTTAATGAAGAACAAAATTTGTCATGAATATAATGAAAGCAGTCCTACTGGGATGAGATATGTAAACAAGTTCAATATATGAATAACAATAAATGTGCAATAAAATGCCTCTCATAAATAGTTGAAATGTGTCGGCTAGAAGGAAAAAGAAAAATTGTTAAAATGCTTTAAAAGCACTTCAAAGATATGCAATTTTGTGTTCAAGAGTTTTATGAAATATGATCTGAAATTAGGTGTATGAAGGATTAGAAGTGTGAAAAAGTCTAGTCCATTTCAGCATTTAAAACCGTAGCAATCCATTCACATATTTATTCAGATAACATCTGCAAATTTTGGTCTTTCACAAAAATTGTCTTACGCGCCATAAATTTTCACATTATTATTATAAGTGTATGTTGTTATTCCCTAATTTCAAAATAGACGTGGGACTCTCTTGTAGTCTTAAAATGCCTAAAAAAATAGACACGAGAGCTTCTTATGATCCTTGATATGTGTAGCACATATGCCTTTAAAAGTAGTATTCATTCGTGTTTTAAAACTATAAAAGAATAACATGCACTTATGATAAATTATAAGGGGTTTAGTATAATTCACCTAAAACAAAAAGAAGAAAGTGAAACAAGCGGGATAAAATAGTGGCCACCATCAAAAGAATTTGGAATGGCAATATAACGTTAACAATCCAATTATTCAAAAGCACAAACAATTGAAAGCATCATGATTAGTGATGTAGCTACAAGTACCACATGACAATAATTACAATAGTCTATAATGTTAACGACAAAAAAACTTAAACAATTGAAAGCACCATTATTAATAATGTAGTTATTAGAGTATCACACATGATAATAATTTTATAATTTTAATTCCTAACTACTATTATAGGACTTTACTTGAACAAAATAGCAAATAAATACAACGACTGAAAGAGACACAAACTTAGGGTTCATTTGGATTGATTTTGTTCAAAAATATTTTTGTAAAAACTTTTGAAAAAAAGGATTTTTTATTGGCAACAAAGAAAAAAAATATTTTTTTTGAAATTTTAAAATTTTTAGTTTTTAAAAGCTGAAATTTAGTTTTTTTTAGAGTTTTAACTTTTGTCAAGGTCTAATCTAAATACTTTTTTGATTGGTATATAATTTAAATATTTATTGTAAAAAAGGTTTATTTTTTAAAAATAATTTTTTTATAAAAAAAAGTCAATTTAAATTTTAAGCCGAGAGGATGACCTGAACCAAGTGGCAATCATTACTAACGCACATGATAAAGTTTTTTTTTTTTTTGCGTGGACGCATGATAAAGTTTACGCTGGAAGTTTAGTAATTACAAATTAATATGTACGACAAAAAAGTTGCATAGAAGATACCGGAACAATTAATGTTGAATTCCCTCATTATTATTATTTTCATTAAAAAAACAAAATTTCAAAATTTATTAAAAAATATTTAAAAAAAAAGACAATCCAAATATGCTCTTTTTCAATCATAACATCTTCAAATTTTTAGTCTTTCACAAAATTGTCTTACAAGCCATAAATCTTCACATTTTTTTTTTTTTATCTTTTTGAACTTTGCAAAAAAGAAAGGGTTAACTTGTACGGAATCTTTTATAATTTATTATAAGTGCATGTTGTTATTATTTAATTTTAAAATAGGTGCAGGACCCCCTTGTAGTCTTAAAATATACAGTATACCTGCCTAAAAAAATAGACATGAGAGATTCTTATGATCTTCAAAATGTGTAGCACATATGTCTTTAAAAGTAATATTCGTGCTTATTTTAAAATTATAAAAAAATGATATATACTTATGATAAATCATAATGAATTAGTGTAATTCACCCAAAACAAAAAGGAGAAAGTGAAAGAAGTGGGATAAAATAATACCTACCATCAAAAGAATTTGGAATGGCAATATAACATTAACAATCCAATTATCCAAAAGCATAAACAATTGGAAGAATTATGATTAGTGATGTAGCTACAAGTACCACACGACAACAATAACAGTAGTCTATGATGTTAACGACAAAAAAACTTAAACAATTGAAAGCACCATTATCAATAATGTAGTTATTAGAGTACGACACATGACAATAAATAAGTATATTCTACAATTTTAATTCCTAACTACTATTACAGGACTTTTACTTGAACAAAATAGCAAATAAATACAACGACTGAAAGAGACACAAATTTAGAGTTCATTTGGATTGATTTTGTCCAAAAAGTCTTTTCTTAAAAACTTAAAAAAAGGATTTTTTATTGACAACAGAGAAAAAAATATTTTTCTGAGATGTTAAAATTGCTGAAACTAAGTTTTTTTTTATTACAATTTTAACTTTTATTAAGGTCTAATCTAAATATTTTTTGATTGGTATCTAATCTAAATATTTATTGTAAAAAAATATTTATTTTTTATAAAAATATTTTTTCATAAAAAAAAGTTCAATTCAAATTTTAAGCCGAGAGGATGACCCGAACCGAGTGGCAATTGTGATTAATGCACATGATAAAGTTTATGAAGGAACTTTAGTAATTACAAATTAACAATATGTACGACAAAAAAGTTGCATAGACAATACCGGAACAATTAATGTTGCATTCCCTCATTATTATATTAATAATTAGTAAAAGAGTTACACCACCATCAAACCTTGGCTGTTGCTGAAAAGTCACGCGCTTTTCAATAACAACTCTTTTTAAAAAAAAAAAAAAGAAAAACACACACACACAAAAAAAAAAAAAACAGCTCAGCTCATGGGAACCCTTGCTAACGTTCGCAGATCTCCCTGCACGGGGCGCATTTTAGCACTTACCCACCACTCTACTTACTCACCTGTTTAGTGTTACAGATCTTCAACAAAGATTCCTTTACATGCAACAAATAAAAGTCTCATCTCTACTTTTTAGTTGTTACTGCTAGCATTAGTAGCACTTTGTATTAGTAAGGCTTCTCTTTCTCTACCAAATAATTTGTTGCTTTTGGTTGTTGTTGCTTTTTCTTTTGTTGTTTCTTGTCTTTTTTCTTTTTAATATTTTTTTTCTCATTGACCTAATTTTTTCTTTTTTTTTTTTCCTTCTAGAGGAAGACATTGAAGAAGAGGAACCCACTGAAACAAACTTGTTGTAGGTTGGTAGTGTGGGTTGAGGTATCTGTAAGGAAGCTTCAGATCTGTTGCATTCATACATACTCTCATACATACATACATACATATATATACATAGAGAGAGAGAGAGAGAGAGAGTACATATATAGAATTGGTTGTGGTGTTGGTGGTAATGGTGATGGTGCTGTTCATTTGTAGAAGCAACAACTTTTAGTTGCATTTCTTTAAAAGGTAAGAAAAAGGAAGAAAAGAAAAGAAACCCACTTTTTTTGCTGCTGTTATTTTCTATATATATATATATATTATAGAGAGAGAGAGAGAGAGAGAGAGAGAGAGAGAGAGAGAGAGAGAGAATACATATAGGAATGGTGGTGGTGTTGTGATTTGCATGAGCAACATTTTAGTTCAAAAAGAAGAAGAAAAAAAGAAGCCATTTTTACTTTTTCTTTTTTCTTTTTTGGGTTTGTCTAAAAATCTTTTCTTTATCTTTATCTCTGCTACATAGGTAGATAGAGGCTTCAGGGTTTGTGGGGTTGTGAAGAAGAGTTAATAGAAGATACAAGAAAGGCTTTTTTTGGGCTTCCAAAAGACATGCTGGGGTTTTCAAGTAGTAGTGGCAGTAGCAGTGTCTGTACAAGCACTACTTCCTGTAATGCTTTGCTCAGAGAACTTCAGGTCAATCCTCTCTCCTTGTGTGTGTGTGTTTTTTTTCCTTCTTTTTACTTTTTGTTAATTTAATATTGAGTCTTGAATTGAGATATGTGTTCTTGGCCTTTTGTTTAATTTTCTTGTTTTCTTGCTTTATTTCATCTGGGGTTTCAAATATGGAGTTTTTGTTCTTTTCTAATGGTGCTTTGGGCCTGTTTGGATTGCCTTGTTTTCAGAAAAAAGTATTTTTTTTCATGAAAAAATTACATTAAATTTATAATAACTATTAGATTTGGCTTTAAAAAAAGTTAAAATTCTGAAAAAAGTTCAAACGAATTTTCAATTTTTCAAAAAAAATTATTTTTCAAAAATCGAAAAAAAAAAAGTGCTTTTGAAAAAAGTCAATCCAAACGAGCCCTTTCTCTTTAACCATGTAGAGGTTTTTTTTTTTAATTCTTTTTCTTTGATACTATTACATTGTAGAGTCTTATATGGGATTTAACAGAATCTCAAGATTACGGGTCTTTCACTGATGTTTTCTAGAGCTCAAAACAAATGATGATTCAATTTTCTTATGGTTTATGATCTTTTGCTAACTTTTTACTAAGACTTTGTTTACTTGTTGTTCTTTTCTAATGAGTATTCTGTTTCATGAAATTAGTAAACTATGCCCCAATATTTTATTTCCCATGTCTTCTCCATTATGTGAATTGGTCTTTTTTTCTGCTGAGACAGCAAATGTGGACTGACATTGGCGAGAGCGAAGCTGATCAAGACCGTATGTTGTTAGAGCTGGAGATGGAGTGTTTACAAGTTTACCGAAGAAAGGTTGATGAGGCTGCCAATACTAAGGCATGTCTTCACCAGACTGTGGCGGCCAAGGAAGCTGAATTTGCTACTTTAATGGCCACTCTTGGTGAAATCAATATCAATTCACCAGTAAGAAGAATATCTTTAGGAGTTATGAGTGTTACTTTGCAGCTTTATGTTCTGCAACCTTTTTTTTTTTTTTGAATATCATTAAAATGGTTGCTAAGCTTGCTCCTTTGCTTTTTAATTTTTAACTTAGTCTGATGTGCTATAGTATGAGAGAAGAATAAGCACAGTGTAATCTTGATGTGACAAAACAACAACAAAAGGCTGTGTGGCTTTTTATTTTCTATTTAGCATCGTACCTTTTGAAGATCACATTGGCATGATCATGTATTTCTAGAGAGATTTAAAACATAGGTCAATGGGCTCTTCCTGTAGTATGAAGCTTATGAAAATTGTATGAACTGACTGTTGAAATTAGTGCAGTGAACTACTTTAACAATAAAACTTGTATGAAAATCTTTGCTTAAATTAATGGTCCATTTGAACGATTGCACGGCTCCTGTCCCATATTGTCCATGCGAGCTCCATTTGGCATAGTTCCTTATTTATTTAGGAAGGAGAGGTTGAGTGCATTTTCCTAATGAAGCATCTATAGATGTCAACATTCTGCATGTTGTTTATTTGTTGTGTCTTTTAAATTATGTGTCGTCCTGTACTATTCTTTTATCAATATTTTGAGTTTCCAAGTCTGTAAAGGTAGTCATTCATGACATTGGCTTCTGATGCTTGTTTTATTTGCCGTTTACGCCTGTCAGAATTACAAGTTCTGTTTTATTTGCCTAGAAACTAAATGTGAAAGTTTGCTTGAAGTGATGTCTTCTGGCCTTTATAAGGGACACTTAACTGTTGTAATTGCATTATTTTCCTTAAATGCTGAAGCTTTAGGCTCGAGTTAGAGTAAATGCGGAGAGTATATTGCCACACTACATCCCTCATGTCACTCACAATTATATTGAAACTTCAATACTTACCTTATACATAATACTATCATCATCATCATCATATATCCTTGGTCACTCCCTGTCGTCTGTTGCTCCTTGAATTTTTAAAGAAACCAGAGTTTCACACTATAAATGCCTCAAACATAGTTATTCTGTTAATGTAGTCACATAATTCTACTTGGCTTTACATTCTTGAAGTAATCACAACTATTTGGCCCAGCTTTAGATTTTGAATTAATTAATGAAAGAGTAAAGTATATATAAAGTTGTTTACTTGATGTGGCCTACTGTGTGAGAAATGTCGTACCTAGACTCAGCTGAACTTCATACATGTGAAAGTATAACTGGCATTGTGTCTTTTGCTGACAGAAATATATAAAATGACTGATACAAGAATGACCTATATGAACTGCTGAGAAAATGGATCTTATCAGTGATTCCCATCTAGTCTGATCATCATATTTTCCAGTTATCAAGGTGTATTATGCAGAACCCTGAATATACATAGCTAATTCACGGTTCATGAAGAATGAATTAACCATCCCTTGATAAATTTGGTTATAATACAATCAAAAGCATACTAATTGTTGCATTGCTATTTTCTCAAACTTCTTTTCTGAAATGATTAGTATAGGATGGAGGTGATTCTGATGGCAGTTCTATAATTGATGCATTTCATTTAGTAATTGTGTTTAAAGTGGGAACTTTTTGTTTCGGACCTATAAGTTTTCCGAGTCATGGTTTTGTCCAAAGATGATGCAGTCGTAATTCCCACATGAAGAAGCTTCAGCAATAAGGAAACTTTGTTACTAGATCATGAAAGAAATCTTGTTTATAGGTTGAAAACCTGAGATACTGAATTATCCTTTATCTTACACTAGAAACCCCCAAATCTTGTGGTGCCTTTACTGATCGTGTATGATATTTCTTCCGTATGTGCTTGACTTCTTCCGCGATGTTCAATCTGTTTCTCTCTATATAAGTATGGTACATAAGAATCTCTATAAGTACATGTAAAATTAGTGGTTGCCTTACTTTTAGTATGCCCCACATGAAAGTTTAATTTACCTTTACTATCTCTGATGATTGATTACCTTAAGCATGTATTAAGACTGAAGAGATAGTGCAATTTTTTCTGCTATGGATAAAGCAAGAATTCCCTCCCCAACCCCATCTTCCTTCACCTGGGACGAGACGAAAAAATCTCGCCTGGTGTGGTTTGGGGTTGGGACATGAAGATGCAACTCCTGCTTTTGGCAACTTGTTCACCTGAATTCCACCTCACATATCGAGGAAAAGGTTAAGAGGGATTAAGAAAGTAAAAACTCTTGTTTCTTGGATCTCGTGTAAAGTTATGTAGGCACACTATCATTTTATTGGCAGTCTTGAGATGTACAATTAAAGATAGACTTTTGCTTGCACTTGAGGTAGAATTTGATGGGTGCTTACACATGCTAGAAGGAAAAATAGCTGTTTATCAGAACTTGACTTTGACCATAGAATCATGTCAAAATTTACCAGCAAAACTTGTACATTCTGTTCTAAATTGCTTTTTGTTTTGACTCATTATATGTTTGACAGATCCAATCAAATAAGACTGCAAAAACACTGAAGGAGCAGCTTGAGGTGGTATCGCCCCTTGTAGAGGATTTAAGACGAAAGAAAGAAGAAAGAATCAAGCAATTTTCTGATATAAAAGCACAAATTGACAAAATCACAATGGAAATATCAGGATATGGTCACATTGTTAATGCGGTGAATTCCTTAAGCTTTGAAGAGCAAGACATTTCACTAAGAAAGTTATCAGAATACGAATCTCATCTTCGTGCTCTTCAAAAAGAGAAGGTAGAGTGCAGTTAATCACTTTCTATGCGACTTTTAGCTTCTCATCTCTCTGTTTACCAATCTGACCTTGTCAGTGTATATTTTTAACCCTCTTTTATTTGGCAGTATACCATCATTGAACTGAATAAATTTGTGATTAATTTTGAGTGTAACGAAATTCCTTAATAGTAGCTGTATAATTTGAACAATATCCACAAAGCCATAGCTTATATTTCTGACACATCTTCCTCTGTCAACATTGGGATAACTTCATTAGAGGTACACAGAATGGTGGCCCCACTCATTTTGCTGTAGAAAATTTGTCTGGCTTAATGCTTTGAGAAGGTCTTTAATGCTTTTGCTGAAGCTTTCTGCTTTGATAACATTAAATGCATGTGGAAAAATTGACCTGAATACTTTGCAATCATTTCTTGCTCAAAATGAAATGTCTAAAGTGCATTATGATTATGCAAGTTTTCACAATTTTTGTTTGTGGGAAGGGTAAGATGAAAAACCATCAAACAAATGTCTTTTATGGTCTTGAACATGTCTTGTGAAGAAACAAAAGTGAGGCTTGTTTTTTTTTTATAACACTGGGTTTCTCAAGATGCGAACATAATTATCTTTGTATGACACCTGAGCTACTGCATCTATTCTTTTCTCCAACCCTTGCATCAGGAAAGAGGAGATAGAAAGGAAAAACAATGGAAGCATATTGTTTTGTAATCTTGTTCCCAGAATCATCTTATTTTACATAAACAGAGCAGAAACCAGTCATGTTCATGGGACTATGATTGGGACATCGTATATCTTTTTGACATCGTTTTGTGATATAAGCGCGGTCATTTTGTATAAGGAAGGTCGTGGCAGTTAATGACAATATTTCAGGTTGAGAACTTCGCAATGGGGGATTTGCTTTCAGCATTATAATGTAGTATTCTTATCCTTTGGAACTAACTGCTTGCTGCTTTATGTTGAACAGAGTGAACCGCTAAATTGTAAAGAGTCTTTCCATGTGTGTGGAGTAATATATGTGTGCCTCACCATAATTTTAGATTGTGTAGTACAGTGTTGTTCCATCTCGCGTAATTTATCAGTTGGCACCTTGTGTCTTCTGCAGTCTGAACGGCTCCAAAGAATTCTGGAATGTGTCAGTGAAGTGCACTCTTTGTGCGGAGTGCTTGGTTTGGATTTTGGCAAGACTGTGAGTGATATACACCCCAGCTTGAATAAGACAGGCCTTGAACAGTCCACAAACATCAGTGATAGCACGTTAGAAGGTCTTAATCAAGCCATCCTTAGGTTGAAAGCGGAGAGGAAAGTTCGATTTCAGAAGGTACTTGTTCACCCAAATGGTCTTATTGTGGTTCTATCTTTGTTGTGCATACTGATCCCCCGTTAATACTGCAGCTGAAAGAGGTCTCTGCATTACTTATTGAACTCTGGAATTTGATGGACACCTCAGAAGCAGAGAGAAATAACTTTGCAAATTTCATTTCTGTTCTTGATTCTTCAGAATCCGATATCATCAAACCAGGTGTTCTTTCACTGGATATTATTCAAAAGGTAAGTTTACAACAAAACTTCCTTTTATCTTCTTCAGTAAGATAACAGAATATTAGCACTTTTAAGAATTATGTACTTCTGATAGGCCTCAGCAGAAGTGGAGAGGCTTACTAAGCTGAAAGCAAGCAGGATGAAAGAACTGGTCCTGAAGAGAAGGTCAGATTTGGAGGATATTTGCCATAAAACCCATATTCAACCTGATCTAAGCACAGCCGCTGATAAAGCTATTGCAATGATAGACTCTGGTAAGAGATAGTTTCATGCCTAAATTTGCACGGTGCATTTAAACATTCTTGCAGCTATGAATGTGAAAATTTCTGCTATCCAGGTCTTGTCGATCCTAGTGAACTTTTATCAAACATTGAAGCACAAATAAGCAAAGTAAAGGATGAGGCTTTGAGTCGAAAAGAAATTATGGACAGAATAGATCGATGGCTTTCTGCCTGTGATGAGGAAAATTGGCTTGAAGATTATAACCGGGTAAGTGGAGCCGCATCCTGGGTTAATTATAGCTTTCCATCACTTCTTTGAGCCTTACCCTCTTGTTAACAAGAGTTATTGTCATGGATAAAAATAAATAATCTCTGTTCTTGATATTTCTTTTCTTGATTCTGTACAATTTATTTCCTTTTTGTCTACGACAGTGAATTTCTGTTTAACTGAGACAGAGATGTGATTGTGTTGTGATTTAGCTTAAGGTCTCCGGTCTCTGCTTTTTGTTTGGTCATTGTCAGGACGAGAACAGGTATAGTGCAGGAAGAGGTGCTCACATAAACCTAAAACGTGCAGAACGGGCTAGAATTACAGTAACTAAGATCCCAGGTATGCCACTGGCTCTCTAACAATATTATTTACTCTCTGAGCTGGAAGTATATCTGGAGTTAATGAGCTATCCTTTCAGCTATGGTTGACAATTTGATTAACAAGACACTAGCATGGGAAGATGAGAAAAAGAAATTATTTATTTATGATGGGGTAAGTTGTTCTGCAATTAAAGGTTTCAAGATCTTTACTTTATCCTTCAATTTGGCTGAGTGGATTTGTCTATGTGCAGGTGCGTTTGGTATCTATTCTGGAAGATTACAAACTAACCAGACGGCAGAAAGAAGAGGAGAAGAGGAGAGCTAGGGTAAATCCAATTTGATTCATTCTAGTAATATTATGTAAATAGCATGACTGATAAACTCAAGATACGACATTAAGAAATGACTTCTCTTTCCAAGTTGTGTGGCTATGACATCTTTTGAGTTCAGTACCATTCCATTTTATTTTTGATGCATCACTAGAGCACTTGTTCCAGGGCATCCTGTGTTCTACCTCACGTCCCTTTGTTATATACCGTAGTTCTACCTAAAATGTCCTCTGTTAAATTTGGTCTTTTTGTACAGGACCACAAGAAACTCCAGGATATGCTACTTGCGGAAAAAGAAGCTATATATGGTTCTAAACCTAGTCCAAGAAGAACCAACAGCTTTAGGAAGACAAATGGGTACCGTGTGAATGTACATGGTTCAGTGACTCCTTCACCCCGCCGTAATTCCGTGGGAAGCCCAACTCTGGAACTTCTAACTCCTCGTTCCTATTCTGGTCGGCAAAATGGATACTTTAACGAAATGAGAAGGCTTTCTACCGCACCCTTGAATTTTGTGGCAATACCGAAGGAAGATACAATCTCATTTTCGTCTGTTTGTGGTTCCGAGCCAGAGTCTCCACCTCAGGGCTGAATTTAAAACTTAAATAGGTATTCTACATGCTATTTTCCTTTGTTAACAAATACTTGAGGCTACCGGTTTAATGTACATATTTAGCAGCATAGATTGCAATATTCAACTCAATTTGACAATCTCCTGACTTTCTAATTGTCCAGCTATTGCAATATAAAAGCTCTTAAAAATATTTGTTCTTTGTGTAATTTGAGCATTTGTGGAAGAAAGATTATCTTAAAGCATTGTTCATTCAATTACTACCAAAAAATATTATTTTTTTGCTGCAAGCAACATTATGTAAGTTCGCATGCTTGTGAGGATTTATTGCATGCAAGTGATTCCGTGGATCACATCTTATGCAATTGATTAATATGGATGAATTAATGAAAGAAAAATTATGAATTTACATGAAAGTTGCATTCTATTTTTGACGAAGTAGGATGAATATGATAATTTGTTGCCAAGAATGCATGAATTCGATGTTCTGGATTGTAACATGTAGACTTCTTGCATATTTAGTGTGATGTTTGACTTCGGTCTTAAACCATCGACCAATCATGTCTCCCTGCACTTATTCCATGTTGGAATTGTAGTTGCATAGGTCTTGATACTTTGAATTTGGAATAACATTATTTGTTTGCATCAATTAGTGTCTAAATTGGAACAATGTTTAGTTGCTTGCATCCAGGAAGCAGCCTAGTCACATGTGGTTCTTGATTTACACTTGCTATGAAGATCATGTGCATTTTGACTAGATGATGATTCTCAAAGACTGTAACACCTCATTCTCATCATATATATTTACAAACTAATAGTATAAGGAGATATCTCCAGTGTGAACTTTTAGCTTAAATGTCTTCTGCAGGGACAAGTTTATGCTCAATAACATTTTCTTTGTGAATCAGGCGAAGGTCGAAAGCTTTTGTGAATATAGGAGCAGATGTACACTAGTATATGAGGGTGACCTGTACATCCCTAGGACAGTGTTTTCTGACATAAGGAGGAGGACTAGCTGGAAGCTGCGCTAGCGGGAGATTGGTTTGTGGATATGTTAGTTAAACCCGAAACTTTTCTGTAAAACAGCTATGACTCTGACCATTTGTATCAACTGTTTTTTGCTTGCCACATCCATTTGCTGCATGTATATGTTTGTTTTGATGGATCTTTGGAATTGCTGGATACTGGAAAAATAATTGTATCATGTCTCTGAAGTTTTGTGCTTGCAGAAGCAACCCATCCACATTTTTCGATTTTGATCTGTAGTTGATGTCTCAAGGCCTTCAGGATATTCAAGCACCCGTTATATTTTGGCACTTTCAGGCTGCAGTCTGTTCTCAGTCTCATGCCGGGTGGCTGCTGCCAAAGAAAATTCTCCCACTGGAATGGCTGTGATGCAAAATTTGGAGCCTGTTTGCTAAGCTTATTTGGGGCTTATAAGCTACAAATAGTAAAAAGCATGTGAGGGTTTTTTTTTTTTTTTTTTTATTAGGTGCTTATAAGTAACAAAATAAGCAGAGCAAACAGTCTCTTGCTGGTGTCACTGGAGTGATTCGGATGGTCTAATCATCTCAATAATATTCTGAGTTTGTCTTTCACACATTATTAATATGTTTCTCTTTCTTTCGTGTAAAGCCCATCTTAAAGCAGAGCATTATGTCATTAAATAGGTTCCATATTGAGTGATTTAGTATAATTTTGGATATAATGCTGGTCCAGAATAAGAACAAAGAAGTTTGGAGCAAAAACAAAGAAAAAAGAGCGGAAAAGGTCACAAGATTTTATATCCGGACCTATTTTAAAAAAAAATAGTTGTAATTTGAGCTATAAAGCTCCGATTGAGGCGATTCAAGTGTCCATGAAAAGCTTAAAGCGAAAATTACAATTATGATGTTGAACATTTTGACAAATTCAAATGTTATGAAGATGAAAAATGAGCTTGAAAGTTCTATACGAAAATCTCAAGAAAATTGAAGAAAGAGAACATTGGGGGGGGTGGGGTGGGTGGGGACCTATTGCATTAATTGTCACTTAATAATTATACTGAAGAGTTCTGCTCATCTTTGGACTTCGGCAAGGCAGAGTCAACTTCATATGTAATAAAGGATCGGTGGGGCCCACTTACAAAATGCACCTTTTAGCCCTTCAATTTTGAGTTATAAGTCTTCTGTTAGTTGTTTCACTGACTTGCATTCAAAGCCGAGATTCTTTCGTCCAATAAAACTTAATACTATCGAGGGTAATTTTGACATAACACAAAATCAAACTCTTGTATTCCCAATTCACGCGATCTGTCCCCCATTTCCAACATTGCCAAAATTGCCTCGATTGTATTAGATTTTATTTAGCCATTTTGACGTTAAGTTTTCTATCAAAGTTAGTGAAAGAATTAATTGAAACCCTAAACTCAAAGTTGAGGAATTAAAATACACATTTTAAAAGTTTGGAGACCAAATTGTCCCAAAGCTAATAGTCGAGGGACTAATAGAGTTATTAACCCGCGCCATTAGTCTTAGTTGTTTTCATTCTTTGGCTCTTAGAGGAAGAAATACGTGATATTCTTCTTGTTACATGAAAAATATTACCTCTTATGTGTGTATTAGTTATATATAAGAATTAATATTTAAGTAATAAAAATAAGATAATATTTAACGTTATTTAAAAAAAAAATACATTAGTCCACAATTTTAGGCACTGCTATCACTGACCCAAAAGATAATGTCGAAGCTAAAAGCAGTTCGTGTTTAGGCATTAGAGACCTACTTCAATACGGAAGCAAAGGGCCAAATGTGTGGTTTAGGAGATGAAATTTCTGTTTTGAAGTCAAACTAGGACACATCAGATACGCCTCCATTCTGCGTGTTGACTCTGCGTTATTGTCATTTTTTTTTTTTTTTTGGGTCAAGAAATTTCATTAGAAAAAGGAGAGAGCAACATTCTCGTTAGTGTGATCCTTATCCAAGTTATAAAATTTAACTCCCTGTTTGGATTGCACAAAGAATATAAAATGAGAAGTATGGTAGTAGAGAAAATAACCAAAAAAAGATATATATAAAAAAAAAGGGTAACGACGTAACCAAAATGGAAGAAATTATTCTCTCTTTGATTTGTAGAAGGGAAGGAATAACAAATTTAAAATGAAGTATTACTTAGGTACCCTTTTTACATCCATTACTATAGAAATAAATTTTTAACAATATATAAGACTAGATAGTAAAAAGACTATTGGAGAAGCCAAATGTTATTTCTTCCTCTCTTAGAAATCTAAAATTGAAAGAATTATAAAAATCATCCCAGTTAAAGATTACTAATCCTCCAAGAATTTTTCCCTCTCCTAATGTATAATTCCTATTATAAATTGCTATTTAGATCAAGAAAATAATTCCTTAATCCCATTCATTCTTTTTGTTTCCTTCAAAATATGTAATCCAAACAAGGTGTAAAAGACAGAAAAAACAAGGGAAAAAGAACAAAGCATAAAACCTCGGGATCCTTCTTTTTCTTGTTCCGAATAACATGTGTGTATGATATCATCTATTATATTTATTTTTTTTAAAAAGCGGGTATTTGTATTGCTTGTCATGGACATAGACTTTGGTGTTTTTGTGCAAACGAAATTTCAATTCACGTAACTCAATCACCGAATCAATTCAGGAAGTTTGATCATCAACTGTTAAATCAACCAAATATGGTATTCATCATCACATGCAATCATTTTTCCCAACGAGGCCTTTTTATTTTTTTTTATTTTTTTAGTGTTATGAGGCAGCACGTAAGATCTAATAAGGTACCTCGTCTGAGATGGACGCCTGAACTTCATCGTTGCTGTGTTAACGCCATTGAGAGGCTCGGAGGCCAACACAGTAAATTTCTTTAATTATAGAAACTTAGTTATTGGGTCACTTTAGTTTTTGATCAACATTAGAAAATATTGTTATTCTTTTCTTTTCTTTTCTTTTCTCAAAATAAACCATGTTTTGATAATGAGTTTTTTCCTTTTTTTTCGGATGATGAGTGTAGAAGCAACACCTAAGCTTGTTCTTGAGTTGATGGATGCTAAAGGACTCAAGATATCTCATGTTAAAAGCGACCTCCAGGTTGGTTATTATTAATTTAATTGTATGTTTATGCTCTCTTCTTTCTCCAGAAACACAAACATCGATTTTCAGAATTATGAAGTGTTCATTTATATTTTCGGTTCTCTTGGTCCCTAACAGATGTACAGAAACATGAAGAGTGAAGTAAGCAGGCCAGGTATCTTTTTTGTCTTCTATAATTTATTTTGGAACTTGCTACTTGAAGGATCTGAAAGAGTCACAAATATATAGGAGAAGTATTTTGGTGTTCTCCCCACCTGTAACTCGGAAGACAACATGAGTTTGAATCCCAAAAAGGGTGAGGTTTTCCTTCAACGTTCCCGACCCAATAGAAGTTAGTCTGGAGTCAGACGTGACTTGGATATCAAAACAAAAAAAAAACACCATATGCAGCTATTATCACCATGTGCTTTCACTTGTTTTTGTCAAAAATATAGGCACACACGTCTTTTCTTTTCTACTTCTACACACGTTATTGACTGTTTCCAGATTTTTTGGTTTAGAGAGAAGGAACAGCTCCCGGCAAAGGAAACTGCAGATAAGCCATGCTCCTCCTAACAAAAAGGTGATCAGCTTATAAGCCTCAAAGCTCCTATGCTTTAGTTTATGGATAGCCAACCTAGATGAAGGAAAGCATTTACATCTGCACTAACTTTTCTTATATATTTTCTTTTCTTGATAGAATATATCAAGAAAGAAAGGCATACGACAATGATGATCATTCGCAGAGACAGGATGAGGAGAGCAAGGTACAATCCGATTCTTTTAAGGTCATAGGCCTCCCATTTCTCCTTTATTAATATATATATATATATATATATATATATATATATGAATACAATTTAATATTCGCATATAGAAAAATAAAATTGAGATTCTTAATTAATAGTACCTCAAAATTAATACGTATTTTCAAGAAAACATTAGGGTTAATTAGTGGGAGCCTCTCAATGCATGCATCCGCCCTTGCAATGCTTGTGTGACCAGTGGCTTGAAATTTTGAAAATTCTTCAGTCCGAATATGATATCAGCTTAATCATATAATAATGTAAGTCATAAAAATATAATGTTTATTATGATTGAAGGAGATTTCTCCTACAATTCACTTTATTTGTCTTTCGGGCTAGATGTAAGTGCTAGTGGGTTTTATGAGTAGTCTTGAGACATATGCTCTATGGTGATGGAGGAAATATTGTAGCACATATTTCGTATTGTGTGCTTAAAGTTGATCATTAGGATAATAAAAATATAGATCTCAACGACTTTTAATTATAGGAGACTTAGGAAATTGTGTACCCTTATGGACCATATTTGTTTGTTAAGATTATGGTATAATAAGGCATCACTAGAAAAATGAATTGAACTAAAATTAAAGGATTCTAGATTAGAAGAAGATCATTTTTCTATGTTAGGTGCCACACTTTTCCGAAGTCATATTCCTTAGTTGACCAATAATGATTATTTTTAAGTTGTGAATCATAATAGTGAATACTATATGTTCGTAATGGTATTAATGAGGTTATATGACGTGCAAATATGACTTAATCATCTAGGGTATGACGCGCTTCTATTGCTATTACATGGCTCTTTGAACATTTATATATGAAAATCTCTTATGCAAGCTTTCATCTAGTGTTAAGAACCATAAATAAATTGGCCTAAAATCACACCAAAACATTGCCTATACTTCTCCTAAATGAAGCTATAAGATGTTTTAAAAAAACATTCATATTAACAATCAATAGAAAAAGATTAAAAACTTTCACAGTTAGCATCAAATTAAACAATCAAGAATATGCATAGAACAACCTAATCTCACCACCTTTGAGACAATTTCTGAGAATTCTAAATCATTAAGTGTTCTAGGACAAGACCCTAAACATACATTGTGGTAACCTGGCTTTATACCACTTGAAAGATCTATAGGTGCATGCTTTTCTATCTTAGGTTACGATTTTTTTAAATATTAACTAGGATGGGCAAAAACTGTTAACTACGATAAATAAATATAACCAAATTATCTCTATTATATTAAGCTTTTAGATGAAGTGGTAACTTCTTAATTAGAGTCTTACTGCCACCCATTTAAAAGTATTAAATTATCCACATACAAATTTTAAACAAATTACTCTACATGTAAGGAGGCGTGTGTTAAGTACAATAAATAAATATAACGAAGTCTTCTTTATAAGTTTAAACTTTTAGGTGAGATGGTAACTCCAATAGAAACAATACCACATAAGTTTAGCATATAGAACACAATAAGAATAAACATAGAATTGAAAGATGTACCCCTAACGTGTGTGGTCTTTAGTGAAGCTCCAAAAAAAGGAATTTGAAAAATGTGAATCTTTAACGAATCTCGGTCAGACCCAAAATCACAAGAGACTATGATCATCTCTTTTATGATTGATGTATGGTTCCCTGCAAGGAATCTTCTTGCTATGTGTATATGCGTGTGTAAAATCTAAGAACTAATATTAATACAAGAGCTTTGAGTAGGGTGCCCAATAGGGAGAATTAAGTTCTAAATCCTATATATTCTAAGATTAGGTAGAGTGTCCAAGTTCATTGTCTTGAAGGCTTTTTTTGAAACTTTTAGGGCTCATTTGGTAACACTGTAAAAAATTTTAAAAATAAAAACCAGAATCATGAACAAAAAATTGCCAACCATAATTAAAAACAGAAACTGTAAATGCGTTTGGTTAAATTATAAAATCTATAAACAAAAACCGAAAACATGTTTGGTTGTCTATAGTTTACAAACTATTCTTGTCTCTTATTTTTCATTTTAGTATTTTGTGTTAAATAGAACAAATGAAAATATTTGAGAATATTTTGTAAAAAAATAATGATTATAAAATGGATTTATTTTCTTTAAGATTATAATTTCAAAAAATAAATTTAATTGTTTTGAGAACATATTTTATTTTTAATTTTGAAATTTTTAGAATTTTAATTTATTAATTTATTATTTATTTTTTAGAATTTTTCTAAAAATAATAAAGTTATTTTTAAAAAATATTTATAAAAATAATTATTTTTAAAAATAATTTAAACTTTAATTCTTAAAATGTTTTAATTTTCTAAAACTAATTATAATTTATTAAAATATTTTTTAAATAATTTTAATTTTAATAATTATATTTCAAAGAAATTAATGAGTTCAAATTAATTTTGAAAAGATTTTTTTAAAAGGTATTCAGTACAAAGTGAATAAAAGTTTTGAAAACCTGTTGCCACAACCTAAGAAACCACTTTTTCTTGTTTATCAAAGTTGCAAAAACAGGTTATTGGTTTTTGTTTTTTCAGAAAACGAAAATAGAAACAAACGAACTAATTTTCAAATTTTGATCAACAAAAATAAAAAATCAGAAATAGCAACGGTACCAAACGAGCCCTAAGTTAACAGGATCTAGAAACAAGATAAAGAATAAACCTTATCTCTCTAGCCCAACTAACTACCGTATCCTAGACTAACAAGGATTAAGCCTTAAATTTGAACCTTATTAGGCTCTACGTGTTCGTGTCTACTTAACTATGTCGGTTACCCTGTAAACCAAGTCTAAGCCCAAGTCCAAGCAAGCATAGAAGCCTTAGAATATTGGATCATGGAATAGCCCAAACCAATTAAAACTCTACTCCCATAATTAACACGTACTTGAGCAAATACCAAACAAGAAAATTGCTTATACTTGGATACTAACTAAAAGAGGGATTAAAAGACATAACTATCATTGGCTCCTAAAATGATCAAAATGCCATTTTCAACCCTAGGTGACATTAAAACAATATTCATCTCAGTTTATTGTACCAAAAGACTAAGGCTATGCTCCAAAGATAACTACTTATTCCAAAAAGCTTATCACAACTCAATGACATTGTCTTAAACCTATTAAGTTAAATAACCAAAACATCCCTCTATGTACATCATAACCAATTATGGTCCTTTGGCTTATACTATTACCTCGTGAATTAGACCTTAGAACATCTTGTCCTGAAAGATAATCACCCACTCGTTATAAAACTCTTGTTCTAGGGAAGGGTTAGAAGTCAAATGACTGATATATCCTAGAAGGACTATACCACTAAGCTTGGATTCAGATTATCAACTAAACAATCCCAAGGGGGCATATAGATTCTATATTACACATGGACATCCAAAGTAATTAGACCTTGACACCAACATACAAAGTTATTGACCTTAACTCAATAAGTTCTTGTTCACGGTAAATCAAAGTGTCAAACACTGACTTTGTCAATTTATGTACATTTATTCAAAATTAAGAGCATTATGTCACTTAGTGGCAGTGATATTGTTTCCAATATTTGACAGTACATTTTTCAGAAAATGCACGCACAAAGGTCTTGTCTAATACATGACACATACGCTAAAGAGACAAGTCTAAAATGACATCTAATTACTTAGATAGATCAACCTAATAAGGAGACTTGGTTGCTATAACCTTAGCCTCAGAGAATACCTAGCGCTACCATCTGATCATAGACTACATACATGATACAAGAAAACTAAACTTGGACATATTGTGCTTCCAGTCTCAGTGCCCACCTAACTCGTTATTAGTTTATGTCAAAGACCTTTGTACACGTATCAATATACACATAACAGAAATAGTATCATGTGTAAACTTCACATATTAATAATAGAAGTATAATATGTATACATGGAAGTGGTCTATAGGGCATATTGGTCCTAACATAGCCCTATCTCCCCCGATAGACTTAGTATTAGAATGAAAGCTCCCATCACCGCTGAGTTTGAACTAGCCTTGAGCTGGAGATTTCTAGCATACAGGTGTCATGTTGAAATGTTTAGCAAACAAATGGAAACAATAGAACTCTTTGGCCAGAAAGACATCCCCTTTTAAATTATCAATTTTAAGAAAATAAACCTCATAAAATTGTAGCAGTTTTCTGATTTTCCATGTGATCCTCTTGTAATTGAAACATATATTCCTATGCTTTGACTCGTTTCTCTAAATCCATCCAAACTATAGGATAAAGAAGGGAGTAAGAGCTCTAATGTGGACTTTGCTAACAATATCCCCATAACGCGACTGCCTTGAGATTTTATATCCAACTTTGCTATTAGGAGATACAAGAATAGGAAAGATTTCACTGGAATGCCTCCAGACTTGCATGATGGATCCTCCATATACAAGTAATGTATTATAGTTTCCAAACTCTAGTAGCTCTAGTACTTGGATGCTAAATGGAATCGTTTTCCCAATAATTTAGTATCAACAAGAAGCCAACCTTGAAAGAGTCTTCAATGGAAGAAAGAAACTTCAGTCGGAATACTGAGACTTCAAATATTTTTGCTAAACATCATAATAACTACGAAATGCCCAAGCATGTTTAAGACAATAGCTAAATTTTAGTTGGTAAAAATTACCAATTAGTAAATGATGGATATATCAGTATTCAAAAAACCTAAAGCAAGCTAATACAAGAATGTCATTTTTCTCTTCCTATTTATATGTTTAATTGCAATAGATGTGAAGACGTGGACAACAACTCTAATATAAACTTGGTTAGAAGTACATTTTGCTTAGTGACAAATCTGTTGTGATTGAAAGTGGTTTCTCCCATAGCAAATATTATGGGTTTAATTATGTTGTTAGGTAGTGGCTAAGTTATATATTCACTTCTTTTTTGCCACAGGCTGTCATACGAAAGGATGAAATATGTCATACAGATGAAAAAGATATTGATGGTTGGGGATTGTCCTTGTCACTCTCATTGCATCAACCCTCTACTTAGATGACTATAGATTGTCCTCGTCACTCTCATTGCATCAACCCTCTACTTAGATGACTATAGATTGTCCTCGTCACTCTCATTGCATCAACCCTTTACTTAGATGACTATGTAGCAACTTCTCTAAGGAGCCACTCTGTCAACTTAGACTTATCTACGAGGATTAAGTGATAGTTTGAGTTGTTGATATTATTTTTCCCCAAGCGTCAAGTATTGGATTTAATCCAATAGGAGTGGAAGGTTTAACCAGAATGAAAAACACTTAGACTTATCTATTACTTTGTGTGACACTTAAAATTTGTGGTTGATTCGACCAAAAGCAAAAACACTCAAAAGTGAAATTCATGGTAGAAATCTATAATTGCATTGCCATATTTGTAGGACATGTTGTGTGTTTATAGTGTGTTTAGAATGATCTTATTCTAAGATACTTATTCTGTTAAAAGATATCTTATCACACGCGCCATGTATTCTATAGTTAAAAAAAATAAGATAAAATGGATTGCTTATTTCTTATAAGATAAAAAATATGATTTGTTTTAAAATTTTTGAAGCATCCACGATAACATGTCTTATTCATTTCAATAGGATAAATATCTTAAAATAAAACTATAAAAAATAGAGCATTAGTCTCTTCAGCTTTAATTAATTGATTATAGTTATAGTGCCAATGTGAGATTGTATTTGTACAAATAATGGTTGTTTCAAGAGTGTTGGCTCATATGAGTATCACTTTTTTGATTCAGGGGAATGAGTTAAATGTCTTATTTTTGAAAAAAATAATCAAAATATCGTTTTTTTTAAATTAATGGGGAAAATGTCACAAAAAAACATCTTCGAATTTTCAAAATTCGAACATTAATAACCTTCAAGATTTCAAAACTTGAAAATCTGGGTTTATAAGCTCCAAGATAGGAAAAGCAAGGCTGATTTTCGAGTTTCCAAAACTCGAACACTAATAATATTCGAATTGTGAAAATTCGAACATGCTTTTTGTAGCATTCTCATTACTTTAAAAAAATGACATTATAATCATTTTTTCTCCACCTCTCCCAAAAAAATGAAAATTATAAATCTCATGCAAGACTCTACCAAAATGGAGGAACAAACTTGATAACATAAAAAAGGATCAAGTCTTACCTCTTGAAGCAAAACAAATAAAAAATTATGTGGCCCCATTGATTCGTTGATTTCACTTATGAAAAGAAAAATCAAACTGTTCAAAACACTTAATACCTTTTGATTATTTTAGAGTTTTCAAAACTCGAACATTAATAATCTTCTTTTAGATTTTCATAGATTGCTTTTCTCTAAAAGAATAATTGCCCATAATATTTTTCTTCTGTTATGTTTTATATACATAATATAAGTTTCGAAAGACAAACTGGCAAAATAGTAGTTTACTATGGTATTGTTACAGGCAGTTTTCCCAGGCTCTCTTTTCTTCCCCACCCCCCCCCCCTCTTTTAAAATAATCATGATTGAAATAAACAAATCCAAGTCGTGTCAATATATAATCATGGGTGATCGAAACTTGGCATACTAATATAGATAAATGCCAAATCCAAGTTTTATCCGCAAGTGCACGGATCAATTATAGTGTAATAGTCGTGAGTACAAAACCTTGTGCAGAAAAAAGCTCCTAATTAATGTTATATTTTTTGTTGGAAGTAAAATTTTGGAATTATATACTTTTCGATTAACAAAAAATATTTAATTTGTGTGATTCACATGTTATGAGATACTAGTATGTTTATGTCTGAATTTTAAGAATACTAGTAAATATATGTTTGTCTACGAATAAGGGAAATAAAATTAAAGAAAAAAAGAAAGGTGAGATGGTCATTCTATAAATACTTAAAAAAATAAATTTAACTTCTAGCTAAACAATTTTTTTTCCTTTTTTGATTTTATTAAAATGTCATTTGCGAAAATTAAGCACTGTTCTATAAAAAATAAAAGAATAGAATCATCGATTATACATTCATTGGCTTCTTCTCCTCTTGTGTCACTTTTGTTTGTGAGATTTGTGTTGTCGCGGTTAAATAATTTGAGTCTAACTAATTATTAATTATGCTTATCACGCGAATATTACTCGTAGGCCTAGGTTTTGGACCTCGCTCGCGGGCGGGTCTGGACCAGGGCGTGACATTGTACATACGTGTGTAATATGTAATAAGATAGAAATCCCTCTCTAACTGAAATTATTGGTCTGTGTGCAGGTTCTTTTGAATGCTTATATGCAATAAAAATTTGTTAAAAATCGAAAATTATGTATTAATCTTCTCGAGGAAGTAAAGCGTACGGTCAACAGCAGCAGAAGCAGCAACTGCAGCCGCCCTACTCTTCTCAATCCCGCTTACACCCAAAACGTAACGTATTTTTCCCCCTTTTCTTTTCCTTTTTTTTTTTAAAACCATTTATTTGTTTTAATTTTACGCCCAAACTTTTAACTTGCCTCCTTCCGAGCGGGTGGCTTGTTTAGTTCGAATCCTGAAAATAATCGAATGATTGAAAATTATAGTAATTAAGGTAGTAGTAGGGAGTTGTTGTACTTTTTGTTTAAATGGTTGTACACCAGATTTTGATGTCTCCGATGGGGATGAGAGTTCATAATTACAGGGTTTTCTCTGTACTTTTTCCCCTCATTTTACGTAGTCTTCTTATTTCGATATGTTTTTATTATGTTAACTGATAAGAGAAAAAGAGTTAAATGCCCGATTTAAAGTGCTATGTTGTTTAAACTAATGAGTTAAATGCCAAAAATGTGATTCCGAACTCAAACTTGCAAAAAATTAAAGAAAGAAAAAGGACAAGTTCGAATTTTTAAAATTCCAATTGCTAAAAATCTGTCACGTAGATGCGGGACCCTCTAAATTGGCGCCTCAAGTTCAATTTGTGGTGTTTTAACTAATTAGTTTAGAAAAGATGGCATTTTGGTTATTATTATTATTATTATTATAACTGCATAAGATTCTAAATATGTGAGACGCAACATAGACAAAAAGTAGATGCCTAAAACAAAGTTTTCGGTGTTAAGAAATGCAATCTAATTTCAGCATTAAAACATTATGGGCCTCTTTGGTGGTATAGAGAACAGAAAACTGCTTAAAGACTGAAAAAGACTGCATCTTTGGTTCCCAGTACAAATATTTAGCACTCAGAACAAGAAGTTTGCAGAATCATTTGTTGTTTTGAACAACTTGTTGAAACTCTGCAAATGCTTCCTATCCTTTCCAACATTTAGCTTCTCTTTGCAGGGTTCAAATGTATCCATCATTTTTGTTGATGCTTCTAAACCCAAATGCTCCCTATCCTTTCCAACATATATTAGAGTTTCCCAAACTATTGTTTTTGCAGTTGAAGCTTTTAAGTAAACCTTATTCTTTCTTTATGTGTTTACTGCAAAGTATTTTCACTTTTCAATAATGATAAACTGTATAGTGTACCAAAATGATTCATTGGGTCTTGAGCTTTAGTTACTCTTTATTGTGATTAGGAACTACCCCTACTCTTGAATGGACATACTTGAAGTACCCCTCACATGACAGAGTTAAGATTAGGCATAGGTGCAAAGGATATGATTGTTGACCTTGCATGAGTTGTTCCTCCATCTGAGCTGAATGCAAGATTGTTTGTGTCTACTTGAGGCACTGTTATTATTGTTGCATATGCTGTAAATATCAGTCATCAACAATAATTAAAGACATTAAAAGTACCCATTTATTTTGTGCATCGCACGGTTGTACTCTAGTGTTAGTAAAGAAGAAAATAAAGGATTAATATGATCATCTTCGTCAATGCCATACAATTTTTAAGGGGCAGATTTTGATTAAAACTTATGGTAAAAAAATTTATGATGACATTGACCTCATAAAACAGTAACATGTGTCATACTTTAAAAATGCTATACTTATAATTTAGAAAGAAAATTATTCCCTGTAAGTTTGATATAGATTTTGTATGAATAAAAGGAGATGGCAATCTGGAATAAAGTCTTTTTGGATGGAAAAAGGCATGGCATGATGACACGTAGCATAAATTAAAAAGGCAAACTTATATATAGATTTCACTTCTAAAATTAAAAATCTCCAAATGTAAATAGGAACTGCAATTTGACCATTTCTTGCTACAGAAAAAGAGAAAAAAGAGAAACAAAATTGAGAAATCTCTGTGTTGTGCTCTATTTTTCCTACATTTAAAGCCCCAACAAATGCACAAAGGTACTCATGCATGCCACTAACTTGAAAGCCATATTTTGAATGTTCAATTTTTATTTTTTTTGTTCAATTGTTAATTGAAATCTCAATTATTGATTTCTGCTTTTTTCTTTTTCCCTGTTTTCCCTTTTGTAGGTCTTTTTATCTCTGACACAGTGTTGATTGATTCAACAATAACATTTGAATGGAGGATAAAGTCTCTTGTAATGGTAATAGCAGTGGAAGGAGGTTACCGTCATGGATGCTTGTAGGTCATAAACCACCCCAGACACAAGATCTAAACAATAATAATAATGAGAGCAAAGAAGAAGAAATTGATAACGGAAATTTGACCAAGGCACGTAACCGGAGGACAAAAGCTAGTGAAAAGATTAGCAAAAGAGAGTTGGGTGGTGATGAAGAGGAGGCAGAGGAGTCGTCATCGTCAAAGTTATTGGTTAGATGTGAGGAAAGAAAGAGAAGGAGAAAACACAATGATTATGATGTTGTTGATGGTAATAATGACGAAATTCCTAGGTTAAAGAGGAAGCGTGGTGGGAGAAAAAGAAGTGTACGTAATGCAAACCGTACTCGCATTGATAGTGATAATGATGAGGATGAAGGTTCTTATAAGGAGACAGATGATGATTTAACAATCAAAGATTTGATGAGCATCGCTGAAGAGGTAATTCATTCGCCTATAAAGTTGATTTGGATATAGTTCTTCTAATGTATGTGAAATTGCTTTATTAGAACTCAAGATAAGTAGACTGGAGAAAGGATCATATTTTGTTCTGTTATGCAGTATGTCAGTGAAGATAAGGAAGCTACGCAAAGGCCATTATCACTGGAAGGTGATTTAACTGTTGAAGACTTAACCAGCATTGCAGAAGAGGTAATTTACTACTTTACTGAAATGCTTAAGACTTGCTTTGTGGAAATTCCTTTATCGTGTGAGGAGGTGCAGTGTGAGGTTGCAGAGAGGAGAAACAAGGTGCTACATTGGGTTGGATATTAAATTTACAAGGATAGATAAAGTGGAGAGAGGATAGACAAACTCTTGTTTTTTGGTTGTTTCTTTGCAGTATGTTGAAGAAGATACCCGTGCGAAAGGAAACACGTCAAAAGACGAACATATTGCTGAAAGAGAAGTCCAAAGTGTTGCTGTATCAAGTGCTGGCAAATATGATGAGATATTATCGCAGAAAGCAGTGGATTCTCAATATCTTTTGAATGAGAATATGACAAATGAAGAGACTATCGTGAAGCCCACCATGACTGGGGATCCCACGAAGGACATGTTAGATTTGTTTTTGGGTCCTTTACTGAGAAAACCAGAAAATGAAGAGAAGTTCAATGTAATTGCTCGGGACCTTAGTTTTGCTTGTGAAGCTCAGAAACAAAAGCACGGTGTTGAACCTGGGGAGGAAGCAGCCCCACTGACAAAGAAGAAAAGTAGTTTAAAGGACAAGGTAGCAATGTTTCTTGACTGAGTGAGAGTTCTACTCCACGACCCTGCCCGTTGACCTTAGTGAATTGAGGAACTGAACCATTAGCCTATCTGTCGAAGCAATCGATGTCAACACCTCTGTCCATTCTTGTGGATCGTCTATATGCCTCAGCAAGTTTGCATGAGATTGCTGTCATAGGTTATGTGCTTGTGTACATACTAGCCTTGAATTGCAGTTCTTCATGCATATAGCAAGTCTGTGCAGGCAAATTATACAGCATCATGACTTTTTTAGCAATAAAATTAGTTACCCACTATTCAACTATCTCGTAGTGTTTAGTATTTATATATCAATGTTCATACATTCTCTTTATTGTTCATTCATTTTAGCAGTATATTTGCTTCCTGGAAATTATGACAGGGGCAGGGGTTTGTTTACCTTCTCTTACCAGTTTGGTAAATGAAAAGGCAAGCTTATAATATTGAGGCCACATTAGTCTCATGACTTCCTCAAGACTTATTTTGTCGGAATGCTTCTTCATTAAAAATAAAAATTGTTAGATAGTTAATTTATTTATTACTAATTTAGTTTATTTATTTTTATTTCATTAGTTTTTATTTTATGTTTATTAAATTTAAAATTATGAGCTTATTTTTTTATTTCTTAATTGTTATATTATATTCTCTAATTTACTTTTTAATTATAATTATAATTCAATAAACATTAATAATAAAAATAATAAGGATACATTTGTCTTTTTTTTTTTAATAACTTCTTTCCACAAACTGTAAAGGGAGAAGTGAAAATTTTTAACTTCTTCGTTTACCCAAAACTTGATTGACTTTGGATTTAAACTAAGTTTTAATGTGGAAAATTAAACACTATATTTTTTCAAAAACAAACTTTTAGATCGCAAAAATCAATTTGGACTTTTTGTGTTTGATCTATTATTCTCTTCCGTATGCTAATACATGAATCACTATCATATTGTTAGCGACTTTAATGCAGGGGAACTATGTGGGTGTTTGGTTTGGCTAATAAAAAAGTTAATTAAAGTAATTATGGTTTTAAGTAATTATTTTATCTTTAGTTTTGAGTAGTTATTTGAGGATAGAAATCTTTTTTTCTACAAAAAAAAAGAGAAAAATAATTATAAATGTATTTGCTCTACTATAATTGAAAAATATTTTTTTCTACTATAACACTAAAAATTGCATTAATTTGTTAATGGCTTTCAAATATTTTCTTCTTTTTATAAAACTAGAAAATACACTTTCAAGTCTAAAAGAGAGAATATGCGCGTGTGCATGGATAAGAGGTGAAATTAAGGATTAGATGAAGCGAAAAGAAGAAGGAAGGTCAATAGAGAAACAAAAAATGAGACAATAATAAGAATTGAACTAAGGTTATGTTTGGTATGATAGAATGATTTGTAATGTTGTGAATTATGGATATTCAAGAATCAAGATTGAAAGCCAATTTTCAATGCATTAAGTGGGTAGCATACCAATTTTGAATAAAGGGAAGCTATCATATTGGGAAAGGAAAATTTTGTTGAAAATTTTCAAGCCAAAGATGCATCACATGATGATGAAGAAAAATTCAACACTTTAGTCATTTTGCATTTAATGATCATTTATTGATTTGTTTCCAAATTTTTTCCATAAATAGCATGGCTTGGTATGAGTATTAGAAGATATACAAGAAGTAGAGAAGGAGTAGTAGTAGAGAGAATTAGAGAGAAAGAAGAAGTGATATTATATTGTATGAGAAAGAGATTTTATTATTCAAGTTATTTTACACCATATTATATTTAAATTATTTTATAACACGTTATCAGCACGAATCTCTGCCGACGAGGAGTTATGCAAATTATTAAAAAGGTGCACGATCCTACAAAAATTTCGGTAACGGCTCTTATTTTATTTTTGGCATTACATCATATCTATAGCATAAAGTTTTTTTAACTATCCTATTTATTTTACATTGCGTTTATTCTAGAAATAAAATTTATGTTATATTATTTCTTTTAAAATAGATTATTGTAATATTTCATCCTTAAAATAATAATGATAAAATAAAATAACTACAAATACCGTAAATTTTTTTTGGAAGACCTAATTACCGTGACTTTAAGGACATGATCACCTTGACTTTTGGATATGTGATTATGATGACTTAATTAAAAATAATGACTCCTAAGGACATAAACCTAATATAGTTTTATAACGATTAACTATAATAATTATACAACAAGTTATTTCAACTTGACATCTTATATTATATTATGTCATGCTTATAAGTTTCATATGCCATATTTGTAATTTATTCCTACACGCTTATATTTATTGATTTACACGTTACATCAAGTAAATATAGTATTATTTCACTTACTAATTTATTTTTGAAATATGCTAGATTTATAATGTCAAATCTCACGAAACTTGAATTTGTGGCCCTTGATATTTCTGGAAACAATTATTTATCATGGATCCTAGATGCAGAAATACATCTCAATGCCAAGGATCTTGGAGAAACAATTAAAGAAGGAAATAACGCATCTTTACAGGATCGCGTTAAAGCATTGACATTCCTTCGACATCATTTCCATGAAGGGCTTAAAGCTGAATATCTTACAATAAAGAATCCACAAATCCTTTGGCAAAATTTGAAGGAAAGATTTGATCATCATAAAACAGTGATCCTTCCTAAAGTTCGCTGCAAGTGGATTCACCTATGATTGCAAGATTTTAAAACTGTAAGCGAGTATAACTCCGCTATATTTAGAATTACATCACAATTGAAATTATGCGGAGAAAAGATCACTGATGAAGACATGTTAGAGAAGACATTCTCTAGTTTCCATGCATTTAATATACTCTTACAACAACAATATAGAGAGCATGGTTTCAAAAAATATTCTGAACTAATCTCATGTCTTCTTGTTGCTGAGCAAAATAATGAGCTCTTGATGAAAAACCATCAAACACGACCAACTGGCTCAGAACCATTCCCTAAAATGAATGAAATTGTATCTCCTGAGATGAATGCTGCATCATCAAATAATTATGGTCATGGACATGGTCGTGGTCGTGGTCTTGGCCGTGGTTATAGACATGATAACGGTTATAATTTTCAAAAGTCAAATAGACCAAATTTCAAAAGACAAGAAAACCACGACAAAGGAAATCATCCACAAAATAAATATTTCCAACATACTGAAAGTACTTACTATAGATGTGGCATGAAAGGGCATTGGCATTAAACATGTCGTACTGCCAAACATCTCGTGGATCTTTATCAAGTTTCGTTGAAAGAAAAAGGAAAAGGTGTGGAGACAAATCTTGTTGAACAGAATACTCAAATGAATTACACGCACCTTGATTGCTCTGACTTCTCTGAAGATGCTACTGAAAATATTGAGCAATTGATTGGTGATGGAAATATCTATCTGAATTAATCTTTATGTAAAAGTAGAATGTTTCTATTATGTCGGATTGTCTGTCATTTTAATGCTTAAATTTAGCTTGAATGTAATATCTATCTTTTATAAAATGAATGTCATATTTTTACTAATATTTTCTATTTCCTTTATTATTATTATGAAGAAATATAGATTTGCATCATACCAATGTTGGAGAAATATGTTTGGATGATAGTGCTGAAACACATACTATTCTTAAGAATAAGAAGTATTTCTTCCTACTGAAATTAGCTGATGCAAATGTCAATACAATAGTTAGTTCTGCAAAATTAATTAAATGCTCTGGTAGAGCTTGTGTTTTATTTCCTGAAGAAACAAAGATAATAATAAACGATGCTTTATACTCAAGTAGATCACAAAGAAATCCACTCAGTTTTAAAGATATAAGAGAGAATGGTTATCATATTGAAACCTTGAAGGAAGACAATAAAGAATATCTCTATATTACATTGCTTATATCTGACAAAAAACATATATTAGAAAAATTGTCAGCATTATCTTCTGGACTATTTTGTACTTATATAAATCCTGTGGAATCACATGCTGTGATAAACCAGAAGATAATTAATCCAAAGAGTTTTACTCCTTGGCATGATCGCCTTGGACATCCAGGCACAATAATGATGAGACGAATTATTTAAAATTCACAAGGGCACTCATTAAAGAGTCAAAAAGTACTCTCATCAAATGAATTTTCATGTGCTGCTTGTGCCAAAGGGAAATTGATTTTAAGGCCATCCCCAACTAAAATTAATGCTAAAAATCCTGTATTTTTCGAGCATGTGGATCATTTCGATAATTTATGGTATTAATAGATGCCTTCACACGTTGGTCACATGCTCCTTATTATCCACTCAAAATGTGGCATTTGCAAGACTCTTTGCACAAATAATCGGCCTACGTGCACAATTTTTGAATTATACGAATAAGAAGATTCGTCTTGATAATGCAGGAGAATTTACATCCCAATCTTTTAATGATTATTGTACCTCAATTGGGATTATAGTTGAGCATCATGTAACTCACACGCATACTCAAAATGGTTTAGCAGAATCTTTCATTAAACGTCTACAATTAATCATTAGACCACTATTTATGAGAACTAAATTGCCTAGTTCTACTTGGGGACATGCCATATTGCATGCTGAAGCATTGGTTCGAATAAGACCAACAGCTCATCATAAATATTCCCCATTACAATTAGTTTCTGGTCAAGAACTAAATATATCCTATTTAAAAATATTTGGTTGTGCAGTATATGTTCCAATTGCTCCACCACAGCGCACAAAAATGGGACCACAAAGAAGACTGGGAATATATGTTGGTTTTGAATCTCCATCAATCATTAAATATCTTGAACTCGTAACTGGAGATCTTTTCACAACATGTTTTGCTGATTGCCAGTTTGACGAAACCGTATTCTCAGCATTAGGGGGAGAAAAACAAAAGCTGAAAAAGCAAGAAATTACATGGAATGTATCATTTATTGCTTATTTTGATCCTCGCACAAATTTATCTGAACAAGAAGTTCAGAAAATTATTCATTTACAAATGATTGTTCATCAATTGCCTGATGCATTCATTGATACAAAGAGAATGACTAAGTCACATGTTCCAGCTCGAAATGCTATCGCTAGAATTGATATTTCAAAAGAACAATCTAATACTCTAGCAAATGAATCTATGGCATGTCAAACGTGGTAGACCAATTAGTTCCAAAAATAAAAATCCTCGAAAAAGGAGGGAGCTAAATAAATAAGTTGGCATTTTTTAGGTTCTTAATGATCTTGTAGATGTTGCAAAAATTGCTGGAAAGGCAACACCAGTAGAGAATCAGGTACCTGAGTGTGAGAAAAATAGCGACAATATTAAAAATGAAGATATTTCAATTAATTATATCTCTACAGGAAAAATATGGAACCGAAATGAAATTATTATTGATGAAAAATTTTCATATGCAGTAGCTACTGAATTGATGATAGAAAGCGAGGATTATGAACCAAAGTCCGTTCAAGAATGTCGACATAGAAATGATTAGCCTAAATGGAAAGACACAATGGAGGCTGAATTAAATTCTCTTACAAAGCGTAAAGTTTTTGGACCTATAGTCCAAACACATGAAAACGTAAGGCTTGTAAGCTACAAGTGGGTATTCGTGCAAAAACAAAATGAAAACAATAAAATTGTAAGATATAAAGCACGACTTGTAGCACAACATTTTTCACAAAGGCCTAGAATTGATTATGAGGAGACATACTCTCCTGTGGTGGACGCAATTATATTGAGATATTTAATCAGCCTAGCAATTTGTGAAGGACTTCATATGCATCTTATGGATGTAGTGACATCATATTTATATGGGTTACTTGATAGTGATATTTATATGAAAGTCCCTGAAGGATTGAATATGCCGGAAGCATATAAGTCAAATCCTCGGGAAATGTATTCCATTAAATTGAAAAGATCCTTGTATGGATTGAAACAATTTGGACGAATGTGGTACAATCGTCTAAGTACATATCTTCTAAATGAATGATAAGTTAATAGTCCCATAAGCCCATGTGTTTTTATCAAGAAATCAAAAAATGGGTTTGTTATTATTACCGTATATGTTGATGATTTAAACATCATAGAGACTGTTGAAGAGCTTAAAACAGCAGTTGCATATTTGTGTGAAAAATTTGAGATGAAAGATCTGGGCAAAACTAAATCTTGTCTCGGTCTACAGATTGAACATCTGTCAAGTGGAATTTTAGTCCACCAAAAAACTTATACTGAAAAAGTTTTGAAGATATTTAATATGGACAAAGCTTATCCATTGAGTACCCTAATGGTTGTCCGAACTCTTGATATAAAAAAAGACCCCTTTTCGTTCTCGAGAAGATAACGAAGAAATACTCGGCCCTGAAGTACCGTATCTTAGTGCAATTGGTGCACTGTTGTATCTTGGTAACAATACATGTCCAGATATTGTATTTTCTGTAAATTTATTAGCAATATTTAGTGCTGCACCAACACGAAGACATTGGGCCGGTATTAAACATGTTTTTCGTTATCTTCGTGGAACAATTGATATGGGCTTATTGTATTTAAAACATACACATCCTGCATTAATAGGGCATGCAGATGCTGGGTATTTATCTGATCCACATAAAGGACGATCCCAAATGGGATATCTCTTCACATATGCTGATACAACTATTTCCTGGCGCTCAACAAAACAAACTATTGCTGCCACTTCTTCAAATCATGCTGAAATACTTGCATTACATGAGGCGAGCCGAGAATGTATATGGTTGAGATCTTTAACTCAACATATTGAAAAAGAATACAACATTTCAATTAACAAAAGGGGACCAACCATACTGTATGAAGATAATGTTGTTTGTATTGCTCAAGTAAAAGGAGGCTACATCAAGGGTGACAGAACTAAGCATATTTCACCAAAATTCTTCTTTACATGTGAACTTCAAAAGAAAGGAGAGATTGATGTTTGTCAAATTCGCTCAAGTGAGAATTTAGTAGACTTGTTTATAAAGGCATTACCTGCAACAACATTAGAGAATATGGTACATAAGATCAACATGTGACGACTCAGAGATTGCTCCTGATTGCCTTCATGAGGGGGAGAATTATATGCGCTGTATTCCTTTTCCCTTAGTCTAGGTTTTGTCTCACTGGATTTTCCTGGCAAGGTTTTTAATGAGACAGCATGAAGCGTATAATAAGGATATTGTACTCTTTTTCTTCACGAGATTTTTTTCCCATTGGGTTTTTTCGAGTAAGGTTTTAAGAGCTATATTCTTGTTAATAAATGTCCAAGGGGGAGTGTTGTGAATAATGGACATTCAAGAATCAAGATTGAAGGCCAATTTTCAATGCATTAAATGGGTAGCATGCCAATTTTGAATAAAGGGAAGCTATCATCTTGGGAAAGGAAAATTTTGTTGAAAATTTTCCTAGCCAAAGATGCATCACATGATGATGAAGAAAAATTCAACACTTTAGTCATTTTGCATTTAATGATCATTTATTGATTTGTCTCCAAATTTTTTTTAATAAATAGCATGGCTTGGTATGAGTATTAGAAGATATGCAAAAAGAAATAGAGAAGGAGTAGTATTAGAGAGAATTAGAGAGAAAGAAGAAGTTATATTATATTGTATTAGAAAGAAATTTTATTATTCAAGTTATTTTACACCATATTATATTTAAATTATTTCATAACATGTAATAGAATAGTCAATCCATTTTTTGATCCCTTTCTTTTGTTTGGTAGGATTAATTAAAATTGAAAAACCCATTATGTAGAATGATTTTTTTCAGAAAAAAAAATTAGAAAACTCATTCTTTAACCAAACCCAAAAAATGAATATTCTAATTTAAGTTGAGAATCAATATCAAATAAAGTAAAATCATAAAAAATTATTTATTTCCCATCTATAATTGAGCAAATTCTCATTGTTATTTAAAAATAAAAATTAAAAACTAAAAAATTGAAAATAAAAAATTGAAAATTCATTTTTTAATGGAAAATTTAAATATAAAATGTGTCTCTTACCTTTTTGACTCTTTTCTAGTTTGGAAAAATTGTGTTTTTCTATTAGGTAATTAAATTTTCTCTCTTAATCAAGTTAAAAAATACATAAATTGAAATATGATGTTAAAATAAAAATGATAGAAGAAATAATCCTATATTTTATTGCTGATCAGAAGATTGGGCAGAGTATTTCAGTTTATATTAGTGTTGTATAAACTTAATTGTCATGCATACTCTTAAATTTATGCTAAACCAAAGAACAATTGTATTTTCGTTAATAAAATTAATTTTCATTACATTATAACTTGTTAGAATAATTTTACAATAAATATAAATAAAACGAGCATCCCACCCTAGCTTTTTTCATGGTTTTAACCAAACATAATAAAAATATATTCAATGAGTATTCTGTTTTAAATTCCATTCGGCCTTGAATAGTCATTTATTTCTAAATCATTTCATTATACTAATCGAGTCATAAGAATCAACTTAAAATTCTGAAAATTTAATGTGTTCCCTGAATAGTAGCGATGGCAATAGAGCAAGGTAGGGTGAAATGTGCTTATCCCTACTCAATACCTGTTAATAAAACTTCTGTTCTTATGCCTATCATTTATCTATATTGGGGTAAACTCTTACCTACGGTCCCCGACCCCCTATCAAATGGAAAAAACTCCATTAGAGTACTGGTCAACAAAATCAATTACATTAAAATTCATTTAAAAATAGTAAAATACACAAGAATGTATTAAAAATACGTTAACTTTTATAACCAAACCAAAAAGGATTTTAAAGAATATAAAAATTTATATTAAAATGTCTAAAATTATGTTAGATAAATATACAAAATGATATAATATTTATATTAAAAATATATAAGAAATATTAGAAGTAACAAATATATGCCGCCCAACCCTCACACTGGGGAAGGGAAATAAAACCACACCCCAACCCTACTAGGGTTCTTTTTTTTGAAAAAAACTCCTCTCATATTCATGCAAAGCGGAGCGGGATGGGATATCATTGTCATCTTTATTGAATAGAGAATTGTTAAAAAAACACTCCAAATTTATTAAAAGAAATTTGCGAAACAATGTTTTTCGATTCTCCTCAAGTTGAAAAATTTTGAAAAATTATTTTCCAATTTTAGTTTAAATTTTTTTATAAACATAACATTTTACTTTTTATTTATTATACTCTTTTTTCCTAAAAAACTTATTTTAATTTTCTACAAAATGTACAAGGCTTAAAACCATGAATCATATGTAAAAGGGCTTTTTATTTCACTAGGGCTCCGCATTTTTCCTATTCATATATACGCTTCCAAATTTATCAAAAGCATATTTCGTTTCGTCCTTACGTTACTCACAATTCATTGGCTTCCTCTTCTCCTGTATGTTTTTTCTCTCTCTGAGACACAAAAACGCACTCTCGCCCATTTTTGCTCTTCTCCCAAGGTCGATTTTTACCTAAATTTCTATGTTCCTAAATACTAAAAATAATTCTGTATTTATACATATACGTAATAATATATAAATTTTTTAAACAAAAATTGTTGTTTTGTGTAGGGTTTTTTTGAATGCTTATATATATTTATACAAAAGAAAAAAATTGTTAGAAATCGAAAATAATGTATTCATCATCTTCTCGAGGGAGCAATGCGTACGGTCAACAGCAGCAGCAGCAACAGCAGCCGCCCTACTCTTCTCAATCTGCTTATGCCCAAAATGTAACGTATTTTTCTCCA
This sequence comes from Cordia subcordata, assembly GCA_028554755.1. Lineage (NCBI taxonomy): Eukaryota > Viridiplantae > Streptophyta > Magnoliopsida > Boraginales > Cordiaceae > Cordia > Cordia subcordata. The sequence goes on along the minus strand of JAPTOF010000005.1, from coordinate 14,203,939 downwards.
TTTTCTTTTCTTTTTTGTTTAAAAAAAATCCTTTATTTGTTTCAATTTTAGTAGGGTTCGTGAAAATAATATCTTTTTGTGTAATATGAGGAATGGTTGAAAATGATTCTAGTACGTTGTAGTAGTAGGGACTTGTTGTTGTACTTATTGTTTAAATGGATGTACTGTTCCGTGGTACCAAGATTTTGATGTCTCTGATAGGGATGAGATTTTCCAATTACCATTTCTAGGTCTTAGTTTAGTGGAAATCAAGGAACATTATTGGATGAAAGGTTGTGCTTGTGGCTGGCTCTCGACTGCTTATTTGTGTAAAACATGATTTAAGGGCTCATTTGGATTGGCTTTTCTTAGAAGCGCTTTTCTATATAGCTTCTGAAAGAAGTGCTTTATTGAGAAGCCAAAATTTTTGGCTTTTGGAACAAGCTGTATTTGAGTTTTTTTTTTTTTTTTTCCAGAGTTTTAGCCTTCTTGAAAGCTGATCCAAATCTTTATCGTTAAACAGATGTGCTTTTTCCAGGAAAAAGTGTATTTTTCATGAAAAAAGCCAATCTGAGTAGGCCCTAAGTCTTGAAAATAGCTTGTTTGACAACAAGGGCGAGAACAAGTACTTGTACCTTAGACAGACCTTACCATCTGCAGGAGGCTTAACGAAACACAATCAGGTAGATTTTGTTTGAGGGGGTCTGCGCTGTTCCACAATAAGCATAGAGTACCTGATGCTGATCATTGCCTTTTCTTTTCTTAGCATTAATGGTCTTCCCTACCATGATTAAAATGGGTCCCCTATTCTTGTTATTAGAAATCTAGGATTTATTTGGGATGGGTACAAACATCTGTGTACTCGTACAACATTGATATTGTATGCTGTGAACAAGGGATGATACCTTTTGCTGGTGTGTCATTATGTTATCTGATAAGTGACAATTCTTGTTGATAGTGTATGTTTATATTATTAAATTGTTTGTATGATGTTGTAGTTGGGAGCTGGTTATTCTCTGAGTTCTGTTGGAGTGACAGAAGGATCCATCAGTTCACGGCATTCATCGATGTTAGGAGGTCATCAAGAGGCTGAAGCTAGTGGATACAGAAGTCATGCTTCTCATCCGTCCAGTGCATCTCAATATGGTGGGCAGTACAGTTCTGTGTATGGTTCAACTGCTCAGCAGGTCTGTGGATATATTGTTATGCTGTTAACGGTAACTTGTTGCATTATTCTTGTATTATTTTTTGAAAGCCCAGACTGACATTGGAAAGGTTTTCTTGAAAATGGGATATACTTTTGCCATTGTGTTCTGTTAGGGTTCTGGAAAATGAATGTAAAGAGTTTTGGAGAAGTGATTCTCTTTATAGTTATGTTAGGCATTAAATAAACATTGTTGCACTGCTATTGTCTTGGAGTGGTTCATAGGATTTCACGAGCCTCCATGTTCTATTACATCTGAGGATCAAGAATTTCTACGCACTTGCTAACCAACAAGCAAGTTATAAGAAATCACGTGCATACACATAGAGAGTTTCTCAGATTTGGCTTGTTTTTGTTTCTGTCTCATTTTGCAAAGACCAATAAAGGAAATCTTTTTCGCCCTTCTGTTGCGTGAGTTACAAGCAAAAGTTCCAAAATTCATATGTTTGGTTTTATTCATGTTTGACATTCAATTTGCCAAGTGGTTTAAGTTTTTTGCTTCCATGTTAACAAGTTAAAAAATGAGATGGCAGAGATACGAGCATTCCTTTTTCTATGTTCAGTGTCGCATATTGACTACTTTCTTGTGTTTGGGGGTGAAAACTTGGATAATTAAAGTATATTAGGGCAAACTGAGTGTCTCTCTTTATATTAAAGGGTCGCAGCATGGTTTGCTTTTTGCTGAAATTAGGTAGCTGTTTTTTTAACATCGAAGACATTGTTTTAGGCATCGAGTTTTTGTCTTTCTAAGCTTTCTCTCATATATTTAGAATCTTATGCAGTTATACTTGTGAATGTATATTTTGTGAAAAAGAACATATGTCCCACTTCTTTTGTGGGAAGTCTCAAAAGGAGGCAAGGGAAATCATGTTGTTTCCTAGAATACTAGTTATAGTACCTCTTGAAGCTGTTTGTTAGAGCAATAGGATTGAGTGCAGAGGCTACTTGATAATTTTGATTATTCAAATTTAAAACATTAAGGGCCTCTTTGGTGGTACAGAGAACAAAGAACTGCTTCTTAAAAACTGAGTTAAAAAGACTGCATCTTTGGTTCCTGACATAAATATTTAGTACTCAAAAAAATACATTTTCAGAATTCTTTGTTGTTTTGGAAGAACAACTTGTTGAAACCCCAAAACATGATCCCTATACTTTCCAACATGTATTTTTTTGTTTGCAGGGTTCAAATATATCTCTATTGTATTTATTTCTGCTTACCCAAATTCACATCTGCCTAAGTGCTTCTTTATAGATTAGAGTTCTCCAAACTATTGATTTTGCAATAGAAGCTTTTAGGTAAACTCTATTATTTGTTTGTGTTTGCTGTGAAAGTATTCTCACTTTTCAATAATGATAAACAGTACAACTTTTCCAAAAAAAATAATAAACAATATACAGTACCAAAATGATTCGTTAGGTCTGATCTTTATTTACTCTTTATTTTGTGATGTCTAAACTGTCATGCTTTTAGTCGAATTTGCAAAAGGATGCTTGCTCTTTGTCTGATTCTCCCAATGGGCAACAGAGGTCCCATTCCATTTAGATAGTGCTGCCAATTAATTCATAAGCTTTGAGCTTTAGCTGGTCTTTGTTGTGTTTTGTGAAGTCATGATCTTTTTTGGATCTCATGAGAGTATACTTTTTCATTTGTTTCTTCATCAGATTCCCTCAGGGAGTAGCAAAGGAACCATCCCATCTACTTTGGAAGGTCGCTCTGTTTTTGGTGCATTGTTGCCAGAGTCGCCAAAGTACACATCTGGTGACTATATTTCATCTTCAACCCGGGGTTATGGTCACAAGAGCGATCAGCTATACTCTGACAGGATACCTGATTATCCATCAATAGATAGACGCCAATATGGTGAAAGGCATGGTGCTTATGTGGGCATCGATAAGCCAAGTGACCAAGCTAGTCGATATGGTGATTCAATTTCTTATAGTCATAAACACCAGGTATTTGTTGTGGCATCTCTGACTTTATTTAGTTATTTTTCTCTTCATTCTGAAATGATGTCTATGTAATGTTATCAGATACTTCCCGTTCGAAGAAATCTTTGGGTAGCTTATGGAATAGTACATTTATTTATGTTCTCTTTCCATGTCTGAAACAGGCTGAAGCATATGATCGCCTGGAGCAAACATCATTACTGCGGCATGAACAATTGTTGAAGGTTCAGTCCCTGCAATCTGCTTCCCTTGATGGAAATTCTAGGTATGTTTTTTAATATATTGTTCTACTGGATATGCTCAATCGTGTATTAATAGTTTAAGTGTGCAATCCTATGTGTTATTGATAGTCGCTACGATCCATCTATGGCTGTCACCAGTCATCTTTGTGAATGAATATGACATCAGAATATCAGCTTTACTTGATAGTGCTATATCTACTGCACTGAGTAGTGACAAATTTCTGGCAGACAAGCCGATTATCTGGCCACAAGAGGTCAAGCCCTTCGTCCATCAGGCCAGGATCGTCATCCAGCACAGGATCCTATTGCTTATGGTGGGAGGATTGACTCTGATCCTCGCAGTTTAACGATGCTAAGTAGTTCATCTTATGGTGGTCAACATACTCCATCGATTTTAGGGGCAGCTCCACAAAGAAATATTGATGAACTCATGTATGGTCAAAGTTCTTCAAATCCTGGTTACGGAGTGAGCCTACCTCCTGGTAGGAACTATGGAACAGGAAAGGGGCTACATGGAGCTTCCCTTGAATCAGATTATCCAACTTCTATGTTGGCACATCGGAGTCTTCCAAGGATTGATGATCTTAAAGATGACAGAACTGCATATGTTCGGGAACTTGAACGAAGGGAGAAGGAACGTCATCGAGACTACTTACGTGAGCGAGAAAAAGATAGAGAACGGGAACGGCAACGGGAACGTCAACGTGAACGAGAAAGAGAACGAGAAAGGGAACGCGAAAGAGCACGCGAAAGAGAGCGTGAGAGAGAACGCATTTTGGAGCGGAGGGAGAAAGAGAAAGATCGAGAACGCAAGCATGGTGCTGAAAATCGGCGTGAACGAACTCCTTCCAGATTGTCTCGGGACCGTGGAGGTTCCTTATTGACGAAAGATGCTCCTAGATCTTTAAGACGAGAATCCCCACATCGTGAAGCTTCGCATAGGTGGTTGCCACTTTTTTTGCATCGTAGTCTAGTCTTGTATCTTTAACTACTCGTGTATTCTGTGGCCTGAAAAACTAACCTGGTGTTCTGTCATACTGAAGGCATCATTCACCTGTTAAAGAAAAAAGGAGAGAATATGTCTGCAAGGTAATGGAAGAGCTTAGCTGCTAAAGGCTTATCTGCATATTTTCTTTGAAGAGGATTTTCGGAAGACAGAAACCTATGTAGCATTCTCTTTTCTTCTTTCACCACTATACCTTCACTATCTGAGATTCTGTGTACACCCTCCTTTCATCTTTCTCATCTCCTTGTAATTCTCTTATCCCACTTTGATTTTCTTCCATATGGGGTTTCTTGGCTCCAGTCTTCAATCCATTTTCTGTCTTTCCAGTTTGCCTCTTGCCTCTCAGAGTTCTCTTCTGCTTATTTTTCATCTTTAGTCAATGATTAGTTCTGGTGCTCATATCTAATCTTGGCGCCTAGTTGCTGAGGCAATTGCTTTGTAATACTCGCCCAGAATCGTGGATCTTTGCAGTTGTTAGTTCTTTCGCAATCTACTTGGTGGGGGCTGGCTATTATTCTATCTGATCATGGGAATTTACCTTCTCATATGTCCTCTTTGGAAGAATAAGTATTTCGATCTTATCAGAAGATAGCAATGCAGTCCTTATTTTATGTTTTGACTTTTTAAAAATAGTATTAGTTTTTTCCGATTGGTAGAAATGAGGTGATTTTACAAGGAATTGTTCTTTTAGTTGTTGATGCATTTTGATTATGTGTTCATAGGTTTTTTCATCCAGCCTGGTAGAGGTTGAGAGGGATTACTTGTCTCTCGATAAGCGATACCCCAGGCTTTTTATAAGCCCGGAATGTTCGAAGGTCTGTTTTTCTTTCTACTTGCTGGGCTTATTGTTTTCAATTTCTATGCATGTCACATGTAATTGACAGCCAACTGTTAATAGGTGGTTGTGAATTGGCCAAAGGGGAATCTTAAACTCTCATTCCACACTCCTGTCAGGTGCTTTTCTTTTTTGATCTTTCCTCCCTGTTATTGATTACTAATGGTATAGTATTTTTGATACTGGAGTATGATATGAAATTAGAAAATCTTAATAACAATGGAAATGTCTATGCAATGGAGGCATTCCTTTAGCAACATTAACTGCTTCTGGAGGTTCCAATTCTAACGATAACACTATTACATTGGTTATGTCCTTGAAATATTTGAGTGATGAGTTGTCTAAATCTATTACAGGTTGTACTACTAATTTGGGAGCTAGCCTAACATTGCTGCTTTCTTTTTGGTTGTGCATGGTGCTCTATAGTTGAAATTGACTATGTTTTAATAAAGACTCATTGGCAAGGCATTTTTACTAATGCATTTGTTTCTCTTTGTCCAGAAAGATAACCTTAACTCTGAACCTTGGAATATTGGAACCATATGTTCTTAATTTGAAACTACTTTTACATAAATAAATAAAAGTTATTCCCATCAATTTTGGTGAATGTTTTCCCACTTTGCATATTAGAGTGCTTTGCTATATTGCTATAAAATCATGGGAGGTCCACTAAATTTGGTATCATCTCTTTTGCTTGTTTGAGTTAAGAATAAAATTCACAATTCATAAGGTTCATCCTTGTTATGTCTTAATCTTTTCTTGGCTTTCATCAAGATCAAGTTTCTTCTAAACTGTTTGACATCTCTGATGGGGCAGCTTTGAACATGATTTTGTTGAAGAAAAGAATGGGGCTGAGCAGAAAGAGTTGTCCTCCAAACAAGCAGTGGGTGAACCTGGAAAATTAGAGCTGGGTGTTACTGTGTGGCATGCCAAGGTAATAGACTATTATATTGTTTTGACCAGCAACGGATATACCTGTTTGTAAAAGATATGATATCATCCTTCTGTGCAATTGTGGTTTATGGATTAATCTACCCAAGGAATACCATCATGATTATATATTGTTTATTACTCTGAAAGTGAGTTTTTGATCTTTCCGTTCCTTCTGCCATTCTAGAAACAGAATCCCTTTATCAAATCTTTTGAAACAATTGCCGCTTCCTTTTTAGTCAAAATAACGTTCCTGAAAGTCGCTTTGAGATGATAAGTTTGAAAAGGAAAGCAGCAATGTAGAAGTTTTCAACAGTCTGGATTACCAAAGGAGTGGTTTCCCATGTGCCTTCATCTTTCCTTCTTCTGTATAAGGTCCACCTTTAGTAGGTTTTCTGTGACTGTGCCTGGGATACCTTATGCACACATGCTGAAAAGTGAAAACAAAATACATACAGTTTTTGCAGGTTTTTAGTGCTACAGAAAGTAACTTGGGTTTCTCCATCCTTCTGCACATAGAGTATTTGAATAGCTATTTTTCTTGTTAGAAAAGTTCTGCCTAGTCATGATACTAACTGTGTGCTCATCTCCAGCCAAAAATCTGCAGCTTTTCTAGAGGCCTTGATCTATCCATATCTTTCGTGATTCAAAATTTCAACAGATCCTTTATGTAAAACCTGGTGGAAAGACTTGATTGAGGACTTCCCATCCCTTCAGACCCATCAATCTGATTATCATATAGATTCTGCAATTTAGATATGACATTTACCACCTAATCTTGGAAATCCCTTTTGAATGCTGGGTTCTCGTCTGTCCCATTACCACTGGTTTCCAACAGTTCACTCTCACATACAGATTTCCCACAGTTGGGAATAGGGCAGGGATTGATCTCCGCACTCTTGATAAATGCTAGACGCTTGGTTTGGTTTGGGAATAGGACAGGAAACCTCTTTCTTTTGGGCCCCAATTTAAACATATTTCGGAAGCTGGCACTTGCACCTTCCCACTTGGAAGTGGATGTGTTAAATGAGTCCACCCTGTCAACTTAAGTTCTTCTTCGAAAGGCACCCAATGTGTACCAATGGGCTTAATTAGTTGCCCAGACATGCTAGTCCGCGTTTGAGAGCAGTCTATTGTATTCATAATTTTTGAGTCAGATTGAACCTCTGAAGCCATTTTTGAAGGAAAACATGGTTGGAAGCTGCCAAGCTTCTAATCCCAAACCTGCCTCGTCTCATAGTGGTGCTACATATTTATTCCATCTTGCTAGGTGATACTTGGTCTATTTAGCTGCAGGTTCCTATAAAATTCGCCTTTGCTAATCTCTGCAAATTGTCTTGGGTATTGAAACACAGGATGAAACTATGTGGGTAACAGGCGAAGTGGATAAGTATTTAACTTATATAAGTTTGCCTCTTTTAGTTTTATAGCCTCTTCCAATTTGTAGGTTTGTGTCCCATTATCTCAAGTATACCATTCCACATCTTCTTCCTCAAGTGCCCATTATCCAGTATAATATTGGTGGTCTAGAGATGCGACAACTGACTGTTTTTAGTTGATAACTGAATATACTGGACTTCTCTGACTACAGACAGCTGGCTGTTCCTTGCATTTCTCTTCAGCGCAGATATTAGTTGGAAGATTATGAGAATTCCTCCTAGGCACAAAGAAGAAAACCATCGCTGTGTGTTTGTATGTGTGTGCTCATTAACTCCAACTCTTCTTTGAAATGACTCTCCAGGTGAAGCTTCTTTTGGAGTGCTTGTTGATGTTAAGTTACTGCTGGCTTAGCTATAGCCACGGCAAATTCTTTTCTCAAATCCATGGAACTGTTTGCAATACTAATTGTTCATTCCTCAGTTATATCACACTATCACTGCATGTTGGGTTTTTTGTGGAGCATTGCTTGCTAAAATTTTTTTCCTTTTGCATTAGATGATTTTAATGAGTGGACTCAGCCAAAATTCTCTGGAGGAGCTCTCGTCAAACAGAAGCTATGATGACCGTGTACCACATTTCTGCAATATGCTTAGGTTTGCTGTATTGAAAAGGAATAATTCTTTCATGGCAATTGGAGGCCCATGGGATACTGTTGATGGGGGGGATCCATCAGTAGATGACTCCTCCTTAGTTCGCACAGCCATTAGGTTTGTATCTGTTTGCTATACAAAGCTTTTGGACATCTTCATGTCCTTTTCAAGACTAAAATAACTTTTTCTTGTAGATATGCAAAGGATGTAACTAATCTTAACCTAGAGAACTGCCAGAATTGGAACCGTTTCCTTGAGGTACCATTTCTTCTCCATCTCCTAATTGTCCTCTCTCTGTTTGTCTGTCTATTGTCTCCAGATAGCTGCACACTTTTGTTCTTCTGCAATCAGGAGTTGATTGTGTGAGTCTATGGTATAACTGTGAAATATTATGTGGTGAAGAATTTTCCTTTGACATTTTAAGCAGCTCAGTGGCCACTGTAGCTTCTGGTGCTACACAAGGACGCCACTAGGTTGAGATAACCAATTCTCCTTTTGGGGTTTCGATTCTCAGCTAAAGTTCTTTTCTAAGACAAGTCAAAAGTCAGAGAAGGTTTTTTTACTAATAAATTGTTATTCAAAATAATTCCGTCATATTATGAGCTCCTTGCATTGGCCTTGCGGCGCAAGGTGCACTAAGTGCAAAGGTTGGTCTTGCACTGCAAGGCGGGATCCATGGCCCCTCATGTGAAGCATTGTACACATGCAATCTATAAACTACTCATGGTCAACAAATAAGTAAGAAATAAGTATACAACCTTGGCAAATCAAGTAAATGAATTGAAGAATTTAGTTTAATCTATCCATATAAAGTAATGGAGATTGAAACAATGAAGCCATCAAGGGATTTTCTTAAATAGAAGGAAATAAGATGGAAGAAAGTAGTACAGGGAAGAGATTTTCAAAGAAACAACGAAGGAGGATAACAAGAATAAGGGGGAGAAGAGGAGGAGGAGGCGGAGAAGAGGGGGGAAAATATGCCAGGAGGACGAGTCAGGAAAGCTCCTGCTTTCTTTCACATTTGTCCTGTGAAAAACACTGGCTATTCTTCAATTTGATTCATTAAGCAAAGATGACTCATTTGAATTGGCTTTTACAAAAGTGCCTTTTTTCTACAACTTTTGGAAAAAGTGCTTTGTTGAGAAGCTAAAATTTCTTACTTTTGGGAAAAGCTGAATTTGAGTTTCTTTAGCGTTTCAGCTTTTTTTGAAACCTGAGCTAAATATTTATTGTAACAAAGACTTTTTTTTTCTTTTTTTTGGGGGAAAGGTACTTTTTCATGAAAAGAGCCAGTCCAAACAGACCCTGAACCTAACCTGATGCATCTTGCATCATTAGACAATCAATAGAATGGCACCTATAATAAAGTCAATGGGAACTTGGTAAAAATATATGATCAGGAAAACTAGATAAAAAGCCAACAGCATGAAGGTAAAGGAGGAGGAGGAGGAGGAGGAAATAGTATTATTATTCATGTGTTATAATTTTTGTTGGCCATGTTGTTTCTAAATGTTGTGAAGTGATATTATTTCTGGGTTCAGCTATAACACAGGCTTGTACCATTATATATTTTTCTATTCCCTGGCATTGTAATTGCCAAGTAAATTAACCTAACAATTGACCTTTTTTAATTGTTCTCTGGGACAGCGTTCATGGGTCTGAAGATTAACAGTCTTTTATTTCGAGCCTCTCGGATATAAAGTATAAAAGATTAAATTGCACCTTTGTTTGTTGAAAGTAGTGCTCACTGTTCTTCTCTTTGAGCTGGAAACTAATTTATTTTGTTCATTGCAGATACATTATGATAGAATTGGGAAGGATGGATTATTCAGTCATAAAGAGGTCACAGTAATTTATATTCCAGATCTTTCAGACTGCATCCCTTCGTTGGATTTGTGGAGAGATCAGTGGTTCGCTTACAAGAAGGCTGTCGCTGAGAGAGAGCACCAGTGCACTCTAAGAAAAGAGGTCTGCGGTATTTTTAGCTTTAAAATCATATTTTTGCCAGTATCTTATGTGATGCAACAGTACAGATTGTATGGATGTGCAATCAAATTTTATCTGCATGAATTTTACTTGTCTATGGCTTCTATCCCGTCTTTCCTAACCTGATATTCATTGTATCGTCTGATAACTATTTCTTGTTAGGCCATGGCTAAACCTAGATGAAAGGTTGAAGAGTTGCTTTCATAATAATCTGCTTTGCTCCTTTTCAGTTCTTCGCCTCATGATTTGTCATGCCTTTTATGGCTAGGTACTTAACTAAGACCGGCAGCTGTGAGAGGAATCAACAGCATATGTTGAGTTCTGTTGGCATATATCATAATTGAGTGACTCTCTGCCTTGATGTTCCTCTCTGATTGCCATCTAATATCTGAATCCGAATACATCCTTTTCCTTGCAAAGCTTGGTTATCTTAGCAAGCTATCCTCATGTAGACGTAAACCTGGTTGCCTTAATATATTTTTGCGTTATAGGCAGTTGCAAACGTAATTTCAATGTTCAGTATGTTGCCACTGTTTCTCAATCTTGGTTTTCTGGCCTTGCTCCTTTTTTTTTGGGGGCATAGAGGAGCCCTTTTTACATATAAACCAATTCTAGGACATTACCCAGAGATATTCTGTTTTTATTCAACTTCTTTTACTAGGTGAATTCCACCCCCTGACCTGGGAAATGGAAAATAAATATGATACTTTGGTGCAGGGATTTGCCTTTCCATTTTGATAGTAATCTCTCATTTTGGAAAGAATTGAATATGATAAGTATTCCAGTTTTAAGGAGGAAATGATTGTAGCAATCTCAACATGCTCTCTCTTGTGGTTCCTCTTCGTTCTGTTTCTTATAACTGTCTGTATATGAAACGAGAGCGATCTTTTTCCTTTTTATTATAGTTATTAAGAGGAAGTGCTGATATTGGGCTATGCTATATTCTTGCTATCTTTGTTATTTCTCCCTGAGCCGAAATTTGACAGTATAAGAATGTAAAATCTTTCTTAATCATTTAAAAAATCTACGGTTTGAATTGAACTATTATTTCTGTGAAATTCTTTTCCTTTGTAGTAATTTTTGTCCTCTTATGATGTTGCATATGTGTATCTTTTCAGCAAGAAAAGTTTTAGTTCGTCTGTGAGGTCCATTGAGATAGTAAAAGTAAAATTAGTTATCGGTTCTTTAGCTGCATCAGAGGACATATACATCTAAAAGATCATCAAAATGACATCAATTCTCCAAAATTGCTAACCATTGGGTAATCAAGTATCTCCTATAAATATGTGAGTATCAATGTGAATATATCTTTGCATATCTAGAAGAAATGCACGCATATGACTAGCAGAATTTATAAATCCTCGAAAATGGTAAAGTGGAAAAATGCTGTATGAAATGCTTTTGTTAGTTGTCCTTTCAATTTTCAGTTTTTGGTTGCTTTCCTGTTCTTTCTGGGGGAAAGGAAGAGGGGAGGAGCATGGGGAATGGGAGGAATTGAGCCTGTTGACATGGTTTCTGGTGATGCTTATGTTCAATTTATTTTGTATGATGCTTATATTCAATTATTTTATTTCAGAAACCTGGAGAGAAGAAGGAAGAAGTGAAAGGTAGAACATCTGACTTTTTCTTCAGTAAGTCTTCTACTCTTAATTTATTTCTTTATTCACTTTACTTATTGGGTTCAGGAAAGGAGGGTGAGCACCCAAAAGATGTTAAAAGGGATAAACACACAGAGACTAAGAAAGAGGCTTCAAGCTCTGGAAAGTCAAAAATAGTTAATAAGACACAGCAAAAAGAAAACAAATTAAAAGGGGATTCGAGTAAGAAAGAAGGGAATGAGAATGATAAATTCGTTGATAACAAAGATGGGGAAGGAACTGGTGGGCCACTTAATAACACTGTGGAGGACAAAGGAGAAAGTACTGATGGTCAGAAAGCTGGTGGTGCAAAGTCTGTAAAGAAGAAAATAATCAAGAAGATTGTCAAACAAAAAGCTGCTGATACAAAAGATGCTGCAGAAAATACAACTAAAGAAGCTGATGATTTGGTTGAAAAGGATTCCAAAGAGAAGACCATAAATACTGGAGTTGCTGTTCCACAGGATGGCTCGTCTTCTAATCCTCCTGTTGTCAGAACTCTTGTAAGGAAAAAGATTGTAAGAAAGGTTCCAGTGAGGAAAAATGCCAAGAAAGAAGATGAGAGTGAGGCACCTGTAGTGACAACTGTGAAGGACTCAGAGAACCCTGAAGATAAAGCAGAACCTGCTGCAGTGGTCCAGGAAGCAAGCGCAAAAACAACGGTTAAAAGGAAAGTTATTAGAAGGGTGCCAAAGAAAAAGGCAGCTACTACAGATGCCAACAATGGGATCACTGATTATGATATTAACAAAGAAAGAGTGGTGAATGAAGAAGCAAAATCTGTGAAGGCTGAAAATCAGCTTGAAACAGAAAGAAAAACTTCTGAGGATATAGAAAAAAAGGAAGAAAAGAAAGCTGGTGAGAAAGGTGCATCTGTGTCCAGAGTTGCCACAGAGACCAAGGAGAAACTTCCTGTGAAGGATGATTGCGCAAAAGAGAATAAAGAAAGAAAATCTCATGACAGAAACAATGAGCCTACTGCCAAATCAAGTAAGGATGTGAAAGAAAAGAAGACAAGGGAAGAACCTCCACGGCACCCTGGGCTAATTCTTCAAACTAAAGGGAACAATAATGCAAAAGTAGGTTGATCAAAACCTTCCCATTATTATGTATAGACAAGGAGGATTTTGCTTCCTTGCACCCTAGTTCCTACGTGTACATCCTATAATTCAGTTCATCCTCTGCTACAGTTGCAGTCAATGTCACTTTCTCTGGATTCATTGTTGGATTATAGCGATAGGGATATTGAGGATTCAACGTTTGAGGTATGTTCCTTTCTTTCATTCTTCAAATATTTCCTGCAGTATCCTGAATGGAGGTGGATTTTTGTTCTCTCTCATATATGCTGTTTTCTAATCAATTTGCATGCCCTCCATTTATGTTGCCTTCCTTTTTGCAGCTTTCATTATTTGCAGAATGTTTGTATGAGATGCTTCAGTTTGAAATGGGGTGTCGCATTTTGAATTTTCTCCAGGTTCTCTTAGACCGTCATTCACTAGATAATTCTTTTCGCCCCCTTTTTCAATTATTTAGCTGTGCTTTAGCTTCTCATTTTGCGTATGGTTCTTTTATTTACTTGGGGCTTGGTCCCATTATATTGTAGAAGTTGCGTGTTAACTTTGTAACCAAGAGAAACTTACGGAAAAGACAGCGGGAAGAAGCTTCTAAGAGGGAACCTGAGAATAAATCATCGGAAAAGCGGTTGAAGAAAGATGAAGCTGCTGAGGATAAATCAACTAAAACTGAGGCACCTGATGGGGCTCATCCAGATGATAAAGGATCAAGTATCAAGGAAGAGACTACTTCAATTGGTCAGGTTGAAGAGATGAAACATGGTGAAGCCAATGAGGATGAAGGTTCAGAGGAAGATATGGAGGAAGATCCTGAAGAGGAGCCAGAGGAGGAATCAGAGGAAGAACGAGAAGAAGAAGAAATGCCAGATGCAGACACAAACATTCAGCATGACTCTGTCAAGGAGGCAAGATATCTTAACTTTGTATTTTTTTTTTTGGTGGCATGTCCTGTTTGTGTCTATCTCTGTGCATCGATTGTAGGTAATGCTTTTTGATATTTGTTAAGCTTGTTAGGAGAAGTAATCATTTTTATCTTTGAACTTTAATGGGTGTATTCGTCTGACACTTGCTACCTCACTCTCACTTTTCAAACCCCATCCGAGCAAATATCATATTAGTTTGTCTTCACATCTTTTGGGGTTTGACGTGCCTGAACCACCTTCCTTTTGAAGACAATAGTATTTCTAAAATAATATATGGATGCATATTAATTAGCATTTTTCCTTGCGTATCTTTTTAGATTTGCTTTTTATGCAATTTGCTTGGTCAGAAGTAAGAAAAGAAGCCTGGAAGGCCACAAAAGACCATGTTGTTAGAAATGCGGAACTAAAGATATTTAAATAACAAATTTTTAAAGAAATATTATTTGAATCTTCTCCAGATTAATGATGATAACTGGTATTGGAGTTGTACTGGTTAGTTATTGAAGGATAGCTTAGACGTAGGGGGAAGATGATTAAACATTGAAAACATTTTTTTTTGAAAGAAAATTTAGGAGCTTGTGTGAGATATAGTTGCTATCTTGCTATTTTCTTTCTTGTAGATAAACCAACCAGTAAATATAATAATTGTGGTCCTGAAATTGGTGCATATTGATTTGGAGAAATGGGTGCACGGTAAGTAGAAGTCTGGACATTAGATTTCAAAAGGATCGTGCATAAAGAACTAGTTAATTGGAGATATTTGAATGTCTATACTGCTAAATTGTCTGAAAGCTACTTTCTTTTGGGGAAGATTTATTATTTCCCGGCCATGGGTATTTCAATGTTTATCTGTATTCATGTAAGCTTATGATCCAGCAATGCTTCATTACAGGAAAAAGCCAACATGGGCAAGGCTGTTGATGATAAAGCTGAAAATGTTACTGGAAATGAGAATGGACGGCTAGAATCTGCGAAGAAAACTTCTGATGGAACACCGAATGCAGAAGCAGGCAGCGAAAAGAAGACAGTAGAAGTTGACAAGACCACAGGAAAAAAGGATATCGACAAGCAACTTTTACAGGCATGCCTTTTGGGACTTTCTTCACCATTTTCTTCTCCTCTCGTTTTTTGGGTTTGGTTGGTTGGTTGGTTGGTTATAGTCTTATCAAACAAATTCTCTTGTTAGCAGGCTTTCCTGTTTTTTGATCGAAATCGTGTTGGATACATTAGGGTAAGTGACTACCCATCTTTTCCCTGTTCACTGGTCTGAACTGTGGAGGACTAAGCAATGCATCGGTGTCTTTTTCAGGTTGAAGACATGAGGTTAATTATCCATAACTTGGGAAAGTTCCTTTCGCACAGGGATGTCAAGGTTAGTTTGCATACCTAATTCTTCTGAAAAGATTGCAATCTATGGATGAACAAGTCATTTGGAACCAAAGATTAATGTGCATCACTTATTGCTAACTATGTTCCGTTATCAGGAACTTGTGCAAAGTGCGCTTCTGGAGAGCAACACGGGGAGGGATGACCGGATACTATATGATAAACTGATCAGGTTGTCTGATGTTTGAAGGCCGGAGAAGAAGTGCTGTGATCGACACAGGTTTTAAATTATAGCTAGTTTGATGTCTCTAGGTTTTTCCGTTTATTGTTTTTTTTTTATAAGGATCCAACTGTTTGAACACATCAAGTTACTTGATAGGAATCTTGATATTGAACTAGCATTTTGCCAAGGTTTTTTTTTCCACCTCCTAGTTTCATAGTGGTAAGCTCTTTCCATTATTGTTCAATTTTTGGGACTTGTCATGGTTAAGTTATTATCTATAAATATTGATGTGATGAATGTTACTGGCTTGTTGGTGTTGGTGATTGTTTTAAACTGCAATGAGGACGTTGTGTTTGATTCTTTTGAAGTGCACGTTGAAAAATGGTGAAAGTGTAAGACTTTGAGATTGAAGGAAAGTTTGACCCAAAAAAAAAAAAGACATTGAAGGAAAGACATCGGGTTGAAATATTAAAATGATCATCCATCCTCTGTTAGAAAGTAATTATCGATCACGTGGTCTCCGATTATGTTTACTTGTAGGGTTGATTCAAATTGATTTTTTTTTTCAAAAATGTTTTTTTAAATAATTTTTGAAGAAAATGTTTTTCAAAATGCTAAAAATTTTAGTTTTTAATAAAAGTTATATTTGGCTTTTTCTTTTAAAGTTTTAGTTTTTTTAGATGCTAAAATAAATAAGTATAAAGAATGTGTTTTTTCAAGGATTTATATTTTTTTTTGGAAA
This sequence comes from Cordia subcordata, assembly GCA_028554755.1. NCBI lineage: Eukaryota > Viridiplantae > Streptophyta > Magnoliopsida > Boraginales > Cordiaceae > Cordia > Cordia subcordata. The sequence goes on along the minus strand of JAPTOF010000005.1, from coordinate 14,187,856 downwards.
AACATCAATCCAAGCAGGCTCTTAGTTAAAGATTAATAATTAGTTTTATTAATAAAAAATTACTAAATTATTAAAGATATGGTTCTTTCAATTTGAACATTCTTGATATTTAGAAAGAAAAATTTTAGAAGGCTAGAAATTAATTTGTCTTCTGAATAATTTTTTAATTTTTTTTTAAAAAAAAGATTAATTAACAAAAATTAAATATAAAAAAATCTAAAAGAAAAACACAAGGGGTCACGTGGCACTCCAATATCTCAAAACAAAACACTAGACTTACAAAAAGTTTAAACAAAAAAGAGGGAAGAAAAAAAGAACCACGGATGTTAGGATATTATGTGACACCTTAATTTATATCAAAGACCATCAAAGATCCATAATTACTCTCAACCTCTTATACTTATTTTATTCTTAACAGTTTCATCAAAGATTCATAATTGCTCTCAGCCTCTTATACTTATTTTATTCTTAACAGTTTCTCTTAAAATCCCATGCGCCATTGTTGAACACAGTTAATGTTGAGAATTTTTAATCCCATTTTTTTTGTTGATGGAATACAAGAGCTTTATTTATGTTGAAGATCATCAAAGATGAGTACTTCAATTATCTTCAATTTGTTTGCTATCACCTATAGGTACAAAATATCTCTCTCTCTCTCTCTCTCTCTCTCTCTCTCTCTCTCCATATACCTATGTATGTATATGTGTGTGTCTATATATATATATATATATATATATTAGAGAAATTGTTTAGAGTGACCATCTAATCAATCAAGTCCGGGGGATTTGAAAATTGAATTGCTGGGTTGTAGAACAAATAAGCCCAAACAAGTAAATATATGTGTAGTTTGGACGAGAAGCCCAATAGTCAAAGCCCATTGAAACAACGATGGCAGAGCCAAAAAGCCCATGAAAACTCGAGTGTTCTTGGCCAAGCCCAATCACTTTGTCTTCTGCTTAAGCCTCTTCTGTGTTTGTGTCTTTCTTGTGTGTTGTGTTGTGTGTGTGTGTGTCTTTTCTCTCTGAATAAAAAGTATTATTGCATGATAAACCCTAATAAACCCCTCAATACATTAACAATATACACACAATATACACACAGACGTACATCTTTGCGGTTGTTTTCGCAGCAATGAATGCAAATGCTTTCCATGTAAATGGAGCTCATCAATAAACAAGCCTCTTCCTCTGCTTTTGCTGCAGCTGCTGTTTTACTTTGTTGTTGTACCTTAGTCATTGAAGAAGCCATGTTAATTCTTGGTCGGAGTCTTTTGAGCATCTATAGCATCACCTCTCGCCCCCGCCGCTGCCGCCGTGTAAGCATCATCAGCTCTTCTCCTATACACTCTCCCCACGATTTCTTCATCTGGGTCACCACTTTTATCGGGTTTTTTCGATACCCATTTTGCACAAGTCCTCATCTCAGTAATTCTTTTGGTGGATTTTTTGATAGAGAATCGATATTTCGAATCGTAAGGGAGGATAAATGGGATGATAATTCGAGAATGTTAAGGATTTTCGACTCTGCTTTAGCTCCCATTTGGGTGTCCAAAATCTTGGTTGAATTGAAACAAGAACCTAGATTAGCTCTAAAGTTGTTTAATTGGGCGAAAAGGCGAAATGGATTTCGTCATACTATAGAGTGTTACTGTCTAATTGCTCACATTTTGTTCTTTTCTGGAATGTATAATGATGCACATGGTGTCCTTAGAGAATTGGTTAGTTTGAATTCAAGTAGCCAGGTGTTTCCCGGTTCTGATATATTGGACATGTTGTGGTCGACGAGGAATGTTTGCGTGCCGGGGTATGGGGTGTTTGATGCGTTGTTTAGCGTGTTGGTTGAGTTGGGGTTGTTAGAGGAAGCAAGTGATTGCTTTTCGAGGATGAGATGGTTTAAGGTGCTTCCCAAAGTACGCTCTTGTAGCCATCTTTTAGATAGGCTCTCGAAAGCAGGGGAAGGAGAGTTGGCAAAGAAGTTCTTTGAGAACATGGTTGGAGCTGGAATAGCTCTGACAGTATATACGTATAACATAATGATTGGTTATTTATGTAAAGAAGGGGATTTGAAGGCTGCAAGAAGTTTGTTTGTGCAAATGAAGCAAAAAGGCATTAGTCCTGATATTGTTACTTATAATTCTTTAATTGATGGGTATGGAAAGCTTGGGCTATTGGATGAGATGGTTTGTATATATGATCAAATGAAGATTGCAGGATGTGACCCTGATGTTGTTACATATAATATATTAATAAATTGTTTCTGTAAATATGACATGATGCCAAAGACCTTTCACTTTTTAACTGAGATGAAGGAAGGTGGACTGAAACCTAATGTTGTAACTTACAGCACCTATATTGATGCTTTCTGCAAGGAAGGAATGCTGCAACAGGCAATCAAGTTTTTTGTTGATATGAGGAGGGTTGGTCTTGTTCCAAACGAGTTCACATATACTTCTTTGATTGACGCTAACTGCAAAATAGGGCACATTGAAGATGCTTTCAAGCTGGTGAAGGAGATGCTTGAAGCAGGAGTAAAATTGAATATTGTTACCTACACAGCTTTGCTTGATGGCCTTTGTGAAGATGGAAAAATGACAGAAGCGGAAGAAGTTTTCAGAGCCATGTGTTCTGCTGACATACTCCCTAATATTAAAACATACACTGCCCTTATCCATGGTTATATGAAAGCAAAAAGAGTGGAGGACGCTATGGATGTCGTGAAACAAATGAAAGGACTTAATATGAGACCTGATTTATTACTTTATGGAACTATCATCTGGGGACTCTCTAACCAATCCAAGATCGAGGAAATAAAGTTTCTATTTAATGAAATGAAGGAGCAAGGTGTAGAAATGAGTCATGTGATATACACTACAGTTATTGATGCTTATTTAACTGCAGGGAATGACACGGAAGCACGAGGTTTGCTAAATGAAATGCAGGAAAGAGCCATTGCCCCAACAACGGTGACATATTGTGTATTAATTGATGGTTTGTGCAAACTAGGATTTGTGCAAGACGCAATTGATCATTTTAATAAGATGCAAGACTTTGGTTTGCAACCTAATGTTGCTGTCTACACTGCTCTAATTGATGGGCTTTGTAGAAATAAATTATTAGAAACTGCAAAAGATCTTTTCAGTGAAATGGTTGGCAAGGGTATGCTTCCAGATAAAACTGCTTATACATCTCTAATAAATGGAAATGTAAAGCATGGGAATCTTCAGGAAGCATTGAATTTGCATAAGGAAATGAATAAAACAGGTGTGGAGCTTGACCTTGTTTCCTACACATCTTTAATCTCTGGTCTCTCTAGATTTGGTCATCTGCAACAAGCGAGGAATTTACTTGATGAGATGATTGGGAAAGGCATCCTTCCTGATGAGGTTGTTTATGGTTGTCTGATGAAAAAATATATTGAGCTTGGTAACATGGATGAAGCTATTGTTTTGCAAAATGAAATGACAAGAAGGGGTCTCTCAGCTCTCTCAAATAACTGTGCTGTTCAAAATGCAAAAACCTGAGAGAAGTTTCAGAGTAATGCATCTTAGCAACTTATTGGCTAACTTTTGTTTAGAGACCTTAGCTTGAACAAATGGAAGATTTGTTCATAACACTTCTCCGTCTTGGAAGCGAAGGTTAGTGATGTGTTGTTTTACATTATTCTCTGTTTTTCCTCTATTATTGATCATCATCAGTTCTTTTTATGCTTCCACATAAGCCAATACTTTTGGTTTCATACCTCAGCTTGAACAAATCGAATATCTCAATTTGTTTGTAGAACTCTTTCTTCTTGGAAGCCGAGGTTAGCAATGTGTTGTTTCATATCTCTCTGTTTTTCTCCCCTCTATTGTTGATCATTATCAACTTTTTATCCTTCCTCATAAGCCAATATGGAAGCATCTCTATGTAAGGAGAGATAGTTCCTAGGACTGTTGCTTAACAAAATAGAGGAAAATATCTGTTGAAAGGGACAGAAGCATAAATTATAGACCAAAGTTTGATAGTGTTCTTACATCTTTGTAGGCTCGAAATAATGTCATTATGTCTTTCAGGCTCAGAAAGCTCATACAAATTATACTCACATGAGAAAACATTACTTTTTCTAGAACTCATGGAACTTTTAAATTAGTCCAAATAACGCTAAGTTATTTTATCTGTCAATCAGTTTTACTGCTTAAAGATGTAATTCCTGAGTGCCGGACCACTTAAAAATGCAAATGAACTTCACATAGAAAAATTTAGCTGCATGTCCCAAAATAAAACAAAATAAAATAATCAAGTTGCTGATCCCCCAAAAAGCTTAAATAATTAAGCTGCTTATTAACCAAAAAGGCCTCATAACATGTCCCAGTTGACGACCAAAGGAATTCTACTTAGATCTTTAAGTGGTTCAAGAAATAAAATGGTCCACACAATACTGGTTTGCTTCTGTCATCTGTAAGTCCCACTAAAGTAATAAATACTCATTGCGGCTGTTTCACATCTTACCATTGGCTGCACTTGGACACAAGGAAGGAATGTTTCAAAGTTGTCTTATTGAAATAAACTTTAGTTAATTCATTTAGGTGTGGGGCTTGAACTTTTTTCACCAAATTGATCTATAAGAAGACTGAAAGGAGAGAAGACCATCAAAAACTTGGTCGTAATTGTGAACAAAGCACCATGCTTTTACAACTTTCTTTATACCAAATTGATCTATAATAAGACTGAAAGGAGACCTAGGTCATAAACCTGGTTCATAATTTTCAGAATAAGATCATGCTTGAGTAATTCTCTGGAATATGTAAGTGTATCTTTTAATGTAATCCAAGTATATGGTTGCTTCTTTAGCAATAGGGTTAAGGCTGCATACCTCTACCTTCTCCAGACTCTACAACTTGTGAGAGCCTTGCACATTATGTATGACTTGCAACCAAGAGAATTTTTGCCAGAAGGTTCCAAGAATGTACAAACAGAGGACTCAAAGGCAAAAGCTTGTGAATGTTAAAATTCATCAGGATCATATTTCTGTGCTACTCTCTTGACATTGTGACTATTTGGAACATTGTTGAGTTTGTCTTTTTTCATGCTTTGCACCTTCAACAAGTAGAAGTCATTACAGTTATTGTACTTTGTCAATTCACTTTTTTCACTTTTATGAGGAGATTCAGCATCTTGAGACGTGTTTCCATTAAGCATTATGCCATCACTTTTTATGCTGTCTATGTAGACTTTGAGTAGATTTCTTACTGAAATCACTGAAATCTATTGTTATATGTAGGTTGGAAGCAACTTAGAGTGAGGAAGTGACTGACACCACTTCAGGAGATGTTGAAAAAGACATGGTATAATAATGTGACCAGGCCTGAGCCCTTACTTTCCAATGCATGCTATACTAGATGTTAAGAGTCAATATATTGGTAAGTGCCATTACTACATCACTTCAAATATTAAAATTCCATTTGATGTGTGTCCTTTAGTCCTAGTGTTGGATGGAGGAGGAAGGAGAGGTGATACTTTTCACTTCTTAAAGCTAATGTGTCTTCATTTATAATTAAGTTGCGAAATGAAAAGATAATCCCTTTGGATTTGAGATGCAGTACTTTCACAAGTATCTTTAATTTTTGTACAATTTCCCTATTTGAATCATCATATAATATTTTCCTCCTTGAAATCTTTGGTAAAGAACATGAGTCATATTCTTTCCAGGTGCTTCAGATCACTTGTCATTATCCTAGTCAGTCATAATAATAATAACATATATCCAAAATGGTATTATCTATGTAGGTAAAGAAAAAAGGTGTCAGCGGGGAGTTTATAATCAAAAAAATAGTACAGGATTTTTAATGCCTGCAATGCGATCGAATGGGTGTAGTCAAATTAAATAATTGTGCCTGTATGATGATGCTCATCATTGAGGATAAAAAGGTCGATTTCAGATCAAACTCTCAGTTTAGAAAGTTACTACTTCTTGAATTGTCAATTACTTTAGGCATGTCCATGTAGAATGGTAAAGGAAAAAACTTCAAGAAGTTTAGGCTCATGAAATTTCTGCTATTGAGTTATAGAGCTTTCAGTAGTAGAGTTTTGTGTAAAAAGTGCTATTCAATAAAGTAATTGACAGTTCAGCCGTGTATTTTGGGGGTTGAGCTTTGGCTGTTTAAGGATTTTATTAACTTTAAAAGACATAGAGCTGTATCTTTGAGAAAAAAGAATAGAAACAAATTCTGACATGATGTAAAAACAGTATATCACAACCCTTTTTGAAAAACTTTGTTTGGAGCTTCTAATCTTTTAGCTTTTCTTAGGTTTTTTTAAGCTTTGGCTAATATCTAAAAACCTTTTTGAAACATGGCTCGAGCAGGTTAGTTTAAGTTTTTAAACTCAGAGAAAGCATTTTTAAGTGTCTAGAAACTGGGCCACAGATAGCCCAAGTCATACAATTTTTCTATTGTCTATTTGAGTTTAGGCTTTGCTACATATAAGTGGTAAAGCAAAAAACTGCAAGAAGTTCAAAAGAAGATTCTGCCCAGTCTAAAGTTTGTTTGATATTTATAGTTGCTTCATGTAAAAAATTTGTCTGTTAGCTGTCATTTTTGGTAGTATATTGCATCAATGCTTAACAAGTTTGTGCAAATAAGTGTGCTGTTGGAGATATCAACAATGTAACATTTTAATTGGAATCTTTTCTATACTGAGATTCTGAATCCTCACATTTGAAATGGATGGATGTGATTTAGTCTGGATAACAGAGAGAGAGCTTAGCAAGTGTGAATTTCAGAATCTTTAAATGAATTTGGAACAGCTTGGCTATGGTATCAAACAACACAAGCTGTGTGAGAATTTCAGCTCCAATTAGAAAGGCTTAGTACATTTCTGATTCATTTGTTTAGATTTGTGAGTTAGAAATTGATTTGAAACCATCCCAATTGACTTCTCAGATGCCGAATGTGAAGGAATTACATGAGTTAATGTGTTGGAACAGATCTCTTGTTTGCAAATGGATGTAAAGCGGCAGCATCGAGATGGATGCTTTTGATCCTGTCTAAGTGGGAATTGGAAGGCTTCAGGATCTGGATAGAGCTGCAGGTAATGTCTAGTTAGTACTCCTTGTAGAGATTTTCAAAGGCAATAGTTAGCATACTGATGGAATTCAACATGTAAAGGCACGGAGTTATTTTGTATCTAATTCCTAGGAATGCAGCAAGCCATAGCATGGTTCACACTTGATGTTACCTTAATGGTGTGAACATGCATATATTTTCAAACTGCCCTTTCTCATTATCTTATCTACTGTTACTCCCCTTGCTTATACCTCTCCAGATAAAAATTTTATGCCTAATAGGTTTCTTCTGGTACTTTCCTCTTTTGTTTTTCTAGAAGAAGTTGGTATCAGTGAGAATTTGAGGTTTTCTTTGTTTCTATGGGAACAACTCTCATTTTACTTGTGTGAATGAAACCGATGAAAATTTAAGATTCTGTTTGCCTGTATGGTAATGAAACCCAATGGAGGTCTCTATGTTGTACTACACAAATAGCAGATTCTCTTTTACAGTATGTAAATGAATTCAAGTAGCATTAGGATGGTATGTTGTGTATAAAATCTTCCTGACCTGAACAATATGTTCATCTATGATATATAATTCTCTATGCAGTATCTTCAATAATGATTGAACTTGCTAGATTCTCTGATTATGCATATAATACAAGGTATTCAATATTATGATCACCCCAGAAGGCATTCCCTATTATCCAAACATTATATAAGAAAAAAGTTATTTTGTTTGTATCAAGGGAGCCTGCTCTCAGGCCAAGACTTCTACTTAGTTGTAACCTAATAGACCTCTATGGCCAAGACTTCTGCTTAGTTGTAACTTGATAGAGATAATATTTGCATTATTTTCTATTTCCATGATCTTAGGCTTGTATCTTCATTTAGCATGCTTTTAAGAAACACGCAAAATGTATAAATATTGTTGTACCTGAATACAATTAATAAAACACATACTCTTTTTCCTAAAATTACTCTCCATATGATATTAGAGCTTTTTTTTCCTTTTTTTTTTTTTGTTTTACAAACCCCCCACCTCCGTGGGATTCGGACTCAGAACCTGACTCCTGAGAGATTTAGTCTCTACCACTTGAATTATCCCTTGGTCCTTTATATGATGTTAGAGGTTAGAGACCAAACAATCTCAAGTTCAAAATGTACTGCCACCCATTTGAAAATATTAAAATTGTCCATGTGCAAGCTTTTAAACAAATCATGCTACACGTTTGTTTTGGGGGGGGGGGGGGGGAATTAAGTTAATAAATAAATCTTAACTCTAACATGATATAACAAATTATATAGCTTGCATTCGTGATCTTGCAGATGAGCTAGCACCGTGGGGCTTCCTAGTGCCTTCGCAAAGCCTCGGGGCACACACACTCAATGGCGTGGGGCCACATTTAAGGAATTGCAGCACTGCCCAAGATGATGTGATTTAGTTCGATCAGTTGGTTGATAAGCTGCTCGAGTATGAGGCCTTTTTGCGACAGGAGGAATTTTGAGTTTCTAGCAATATGGGTGGCCTCTCTTTGGTCACTGCTAATGCTCCACAAAATCATTCCACTCTCTGCAACACTCAAAGTTCAAACAGAGGCCAAAAGTTCTCAAATCAAAGGCTCAATTCTTCTGGAAATTCAGGTCAGTAAGCGAACTCTTCTAAGCCCCTTGTGACTCGTCAATTTTGTGAAGAAAAATGGCGTACCTCTAAGCAATGTTACACTGCAAAGAAGCTATTTTTCCTGTTTAAGTTTCTAGCAGCAAACACAGCCACCACTTCTACACCATCAAATACCTGGTTGCTCGACACTAGAGCTTGGCATCACATCACGTCGTAACTTAATAATTTGTCCATGTAACAACCTTATGAGGGACATGATGTAGTTCTTGGGGACAATACTAGTCTAGCTATGTCCCATACAAGGACAATCAACACTTTCTTCTCCTTCTAGAATTTCTAAATTGTCTCAACTTGAGGTGAACCCTAGAGGGCAGTGCAGTTCTCCCAATCCCATGTATACCGCTCATGCATAGGCAATGGTTGTTACTACCTTGAGGAATGGAGTCACAGACAATAAGGTGAGAAGAGGTGACAATCTTGTTGAGATTTGTGCACCTATAAGGTGGAAAGAGGTGATAGTCTAGTTGAGATTTGTGCACCTTGTATATGTTTTGTGTAAAAATTTGATTTGTGTTCCAACAATTTGGTCAGTCAAATAATGCTTCCATTGAGTCTAACCCTTTCTCTTTTTCTGTGAAGGATCTCTCCGCAGGGGGCACCACTTGCTTTGGGAAGAGCAAGAACCATGTCTATGAGCGTTCGGATGCTGTCTCTTTCTCGTCGTCACCTTAGGCATGTGTTAGTCTCAAAACACCTCTTCAGAATCGGCATGACAACTTGGATACCATTCGTTCCAAATTTTGCATCATTTAGTTAGAAATAAAGAAACGGGTCTGTTTCATTGAACATGTTTTCTCATTGTCATTCTCGTCACTATAATAAAAGCCATAAACAACCCTTTGGGGAACTTATTCTTAAATGTATTGAATTGGTTTTCACTGATGTATGGGGCCCATCTCCTGTACGGTATGCTGATGGTTATTCATTTTATGTTGTTTTTGTTCATAACTTCATTAAGTTTGTTTGGCTCAATCCTATGGCACACAAATCAAATGTCTAGACCATTTTTCCTCATTTCAATCTAATGGTGGAAAATCAATTTAATACTGTTATATCAACTATAAACAAAATGTAATGGACTTGAATCTCTTTATGCTCAATCTGGAATTCAACATTTTGTTTCTCACTCGTACACTCCCAAACGCATTGCAATGGCCGATTGTCAGTCACTGTCATATAGTTGAGACAGGAATTGCTTTGCTCCATCGTGCCTCATTTTCCTGATCTTTTTGGTCTTCTGCATTTCAAAAGACATTTTTAAAAATTATTAGGCTACCAAAATTTTCAACTATTGTTGTTGCAAATGGATGGTTTATAAGGCAAATAGATATCAATAATTCCTTTTTACATGGGCATTTATCTGAAGAAGTATTCATGGTGCAAACACCTGGATTCATTAATCAATTTAGACCTCATAATGTTAGTCGATTGATCAAATCATACTCAAACAAGCGCCTAGCCCTTAGTTTCTTAAGCTTAAAAGCTTTATTTTGTCACTTGGCTTTCATGGCACACGCTCATATAGGGCTCGTTTAAATTGACTTTTTTTAAAAGTATTTTGAAAAATAATTTTTTTTAGAAGCTAAAAATTCAGGCTTCTAAAAAAAGTTATATTTGAGCTTTTTTTAGAATTTCAATTTTTTTTAAACCAAATCAAGTAGTTATTGCAAAAATAATATAACTTTTTTAAGGAAAAAAGTATTTTTTCCTTAAAAGAAAAAGAAGAAAAAAAAAAAATCAATCCAAACAGGCCCATACTCTGCTGTTTGTATGGTCTCAAGGATCAATCACTGCTTATATTCTAGTTGATGTTGATGATATCTTAATTACAAGCAGCTCTCTTTCATTCACACAGAAGGTCATTACAACTCTTTAAGAAAAAATCTGTGTCAAGGATGTTGGTGCTCCTTCATATATATTTCCTTGAAGTTGAAGTTTTTGAAAGGTCGAATGATTTGTATCTCTTGCAAAGGAAGCATACTGGTGATCTCTTTGAGTAAGTTTAAAATTGCAGGTGCAAAAGAAAGTGCTACATCTCAGTTTTTCGGCGAAACTCACCAATGACAGCAGTCCATTCTTTGATGATGTCTCTCAATGTCAAAGTTTAATTGTGAGGTTCCAGTATTTGGTCATAATTAGGTTGAATATAGTTATGCTGTGAGCAAGCTTGCTCAGTATATGCACCAGCCACAACAGCAACATTAAGTTGCTGCTAAAAAGTTATTATGATATTTGAAAGGCACAACACATTTTGGGTTGCAAATACGGAAAAGCTTAAATGCGTCCCTTGTGGCTTTTTTCTGGTGCGGTCTTGGCAGGAGACTATGATGACTACACTTCTAACACTGCATATATTATTTTTCTTGGTTCCACAATGGTGCCTGGGAGCTCCAAGAAGCAGAAAAAAGTAGCAAAATCCTCCATAGAGGCCGAATACCGCTCTATTGCAACAACTGCTGCTGAGCTATGCAGGTTATCTAATTTGCTCAAGGAGTTACACTATTCACCACCATGCTTACCACGAATATTATGTGATAACATTGGTGCAACTTATTTATGTGCTAATCCCATTTTTCATTCGTGCATGAGACATTTGGCTTTGGACTATCATTTTGTTCGAGTAAAGGTATCATCTGTTTTTCTAACAGCATCTCACATTTTAACTGAAAACCAACTAGCAAATGCCTTAATAAAGCCTCTTTCAAAAGCGTGCTTTCACGAACCATAGTCCAAGATAGGCATTGTCCCTAACAATACCCTAACTGCGGGTGTATATCAATGGAGACTCCTCTAAGGCCAAGACTTTCTTAGTATTAAAATGATAGAGATAATATTTGTATCATTTTGTATTTCTCTCAAGGATAGCAATGATACCCACCTTATTTCTCTGTAGGAGCAGCACAGAGGTAGGGGCGTAGTTTTTGGCAAAAACCCTATTAAGGGCCGAGTTGTGTTTTCTTCCCCTACCCTGGTGCAGGGGCAGGATAAGGTAGGAGTTTATCTATCCGCTCCGTCTTGTACAGCTAGATAGGTATTTATCAGTTTTAATATGCCCTTATATACTTTTAATATGATACTTTTATATATTTTAATATAAACTTCATATCATAAGAGATTTCTTTATTTTAGTGGCAAAGTTAACTGAGTTTTAATATATTCTCATGTGTTAGTAGTTTTATTTTTTTTCAAAAAATTGCTAGGACCTCGATACCATATATATGGGAGGGATAAAGGTAGGAGTTTATAAACAGGTGCGAAGTAGGGGTAAGTATACTCTATCCCTACCTTACCCCATTACCATCCTAATTTCTATGATCTTAGGCTTGTATCTTAATTTAGCGTGCTTAACACAAACACACAAAAGAATATAAGTATTGTTGCGTCTATGTAAGATTGATAATACACATAATTTTTCTCCCAAAATTACTCTCTATGGTTTGGTCTATCAGCTTTTTGCTGAAGAAGAAATCAATTTCCTTGACAAGTAAGAGTTGTGAGAAACCTTCTAGCATTAGATTTTAGATGCTTTACTTTATTATAATGTTATGTGATGTTAATTTTTGTGATTTATCAGATTTTCTTTGCTTTATTATGTATTCTTTTGAGGTTATGTGATTCTTTTTCTTTGTTCACATCATATAATATTTTATGGAATAGGTCATTCAGCTTATCTTTTTCTTTGCAAGATTTTTCTTTTGATATGTGAAACTAAAAACACTTGTTCAAGATTTTTAATTATTTGAAGCGGCTGCAATTGATGCGGAGCATCTTTAAAAATTTTTTGAAGACTTTTATTATGAGCCAACTTAAAGAAAATCCAATTATATTGGGTTAATCCTTAGAGTTTATTTTCTTTTAAACAAAATCATGTGATTAGTGTATGCTTCATTAAAATTTAAGTTATGTGGGTTATTTTGCAATTAAGGCTTTAGAGTTTCATTTGTAGTTAGAGATTTAGGGTTTCTTTTATGTTTATTTTCTTTTCTAATTAGGAAATTAGGGTTTCATTTATGCCTATATAAGGGGTGCTTATGGCCTTTGTAAGAACTAGTTCTTTTTCATAATTTTAAGTGAGACAATCATTCTCTTAATATTCTTTGGTATTTTCTCTGGTACTCAAGTGGATTTTTGACACCATTCACTTTGTAGTGTTGGTTCCTAACTCATTTATAGCTACGGGATTTTCACTCCATCAAATTAGAACTTTGGTTCTTGGTTTTTTATAACCAATAGGTCAGACTCCGCTTATCTTTTGTTTAGATTCCTATTCAGACGTTCCTGGCTTGGTTTGAACATATTGTTATGGGGTCTCGTGACTTCAGTGGTTAAGGTTCGCATCAGTAATGGACTATGACTTACGTGTATAGGAAGGCCAACCAAGCTATCCTAATCTATTGGCTAATTGGGGTAGTATAAATTGCTGAGCTACAAACTTTTCATAGGGCTGGATGTTTGGAGGATTGTTAAGGGAATTAATTCAGTATTTTAGGTTGATTGGTTAGAGGAGGTTGGGTATGGTGTTTGGCCTTTGATTTTGATAGTTAGAATAGGTTTTGTGTGTATGTATGTGAGTGTATTTTTAGGAGTTTGTTTAACTTAGTGTGGTCAATTAGGGCTTTTTCTATAATAGAGGGGATGTCTTCCATTTAGATAGAGTTTTTAAAAACATGGTATTACGCCCTACCCTTGGGTTGTAGTTATCTTTTAGTGATTAACAAAATTTTAGAGAGCGTTCTTCTATTTCGATTCAATGTATATTTGTCATCATATATGGTTGCAGTTTTGCTCTTGAGTAATAAATTGTAATTCTATGCAATGGATGCAATTTTATTTAGATTTACATTCCAAATATTGTTGAAAATGAGACATATATGACATAAGTGAGTGATTAGGTCGTGTAAATTTTTTTAGTTTGGTTTTTATCTAATTTTTAATATTGTATAGTTAGATGCAAGATTTATGAATATAGAACCTTATAGGACATTTTTTTTTGTAGATTATTTTTTTATTTGTTGAAAATCTATACTATATACACAACAAGGCATGAAAATGTTTCCCCTCTAAGTTTCAATACATCTGCTTATGTCTTAAAGGCTTAACCTAAACCATGTCAACAACTTCATATGCATTAGGGATTAGAGGAAACCTTAAGTGGCTTAGATTACCTTCTTCCATAAGTGATGTCCTTAGTTCAAATCTGGTGGACATAGGGGGTTGGGAAGAAAAAAAAAAAACAACAACAACAACAACTTTAGAGGACGGAGGAACGGGGAAAAGAAACAACTTATATGCATTATCATTTAGGGAAAATTAAAAGCAACTATAGCACCATTTTCACGATCTCCCCAGCACGTATGTGAAATAATTCATGACATGCTTTCCCATTCATTGATCTTTGTAATTGCTATTCCTTTTTTATATTACATTTAATTTAAGTAACATTTATTTAACTTACACTTATAATTTGAAATGAGGTAGCTAATAAATTCCAAAATTTTTATTATGCAGATTTGAGGTTTTTCTTAATTATCAAATACTTTGTGAAAATGGAATTATAACACACATACATATTTTATATAGAGAGAAAGAGAAAGAGAGAAATTATATTATTTATTATGTAAGAAAACTAAAAAAATAAAATATTGAGACACATTTTAATATTAATTCACTTACATAGGTTGATCTATGTAAAATTCATCATTAATACAATGTTAATCAATTGATAAATCATCCAATTTAGAGAAATCTCTTGGACTATTTTTATATATGTACTCGTGATGCATAATATAACTAAACTAGAGGTCAATATCTAAATTGTACAAGTTACTGAGTATTATATGTCTATGGTAGTAGATGAACCTTTTTGACTCTTTTGATGAGATTATATGTAATAATGCTCTTTTTTGTCTTATTAAAAATGTAATAATCCAAAATAAGTTAATTATATCCAATTATATTTATTTTTTACTTTAATTATTATAATATTTTTATTTATGCACACTATTACATCTAAATTTATATTGTACTGTGCAATGTTAATGTACGAGTTTATGCCCCTGAGAACGAAAAATTACACAAACACAAACCTTCCGAAACAAACCAACCCAAACCATCAAGTTAATGAGTTAAATAGCTATATTTTAAAAACTTTTAACTGAAAAGACAAGTTCTGAAAATAATGAGTAAAATAGCTAATTTGCAGCTTCGTATGTTGAAGATCCGAAGTTCTTGTTTCCATGTCAGCAGCCACTCGGTCATGGTAGGTAGATCCTTGACACATTAAAATTGTGGATTAAACCACAGACTTATACTTCATGTTTTGAACACATAAACAAATTCTTCGTATTTTGTAGATCCAAAGAAATTCTTCGAATTTTCAAACACACGGACATGATGTTCTCACTTCAAGTCACTAACCTGGTGAAAAGCCTTGGTCAAAAAGCACAAAGTATTCCCTATCGGTGAAAAAGAAATAGAGCAAAGCTTTCAAAATTTCATATGGTGGTCTTGCTTCAAAAGGGTTAAAAAAAAAAAGCAGCCAAGTCGACAAACAATTCCAGGTGGTCCTTCTCAAAAACGGTTGGCGCTCTCTTTCTCTCTCTCTCTCTCTCTCTCTCTCTCTCTCTCTCTTATGTATACTTCAAAGTATGTATATATATATATATATATATATATATATATAAACCCGGACTTATCCGAAAACCCAGAACAGAGCAGATCAATGGCAACAGCATGGACACCCTTTTGGCCTAAAATCTTGATTATGTTATAAAAAGCAAAAGAGTTGAAGCCAAGGCCATGTACAAAGAGCACATGTTCAAATGACTTCATAGGGCCTTCTTAGATAGAAAAGATTTCAACTTGAAGATGGTTAAAAGTAATCTGGACCTTAAAGGTGCGACCTTTAAAGTAATAATGGCGAAGATTAAGGGGTAAGCTAAGGAACCAAGCCGTGGGGTCTTGTGGGGTCAGATAAGAGAGGGCAACATAGAGAAATGTGATTAGTGAGACTAAAATGGTGAAGTAGAACCAGGAGTGAAATGGGTTTTTTGTTCTTGAGGTGGATTTTGAAGGCTTCTTTTCTTGGGTGATTTGGAGAGTTTGGTTTGGTACTTTAGTTATGATTGCAATTTCGAGAAAGTTTCTGGGATTTATAGAAGGAGAGAAATGAGAGAAGGAAAAAGAATGGTCGAGTGTTAAACACAGAGTAAAAAAGCAAAATGCAGTTTTCAGATTTCAGGAAATGAAATTTGTTTAAAGAAATTCCACAAAAAAAGAAATTAGTTTAAAGAAATTAATCTGATTTTTTTTTTTTTACGAAATGAAAAGGAACAACAAACTTAGAAGAGAAAAGGGCTTAGATCCTTTTATACCGTATAATGTTACAAGAAAATAGTGAAGAAAGAGAATGGATCATCTTTATAACACATGAATAATTCATTATCTTTCTCTTTTCTTACATTTAAATATTTTGTTTTTAAAATGAGACATACCTTCATTTTTTATTTTTGAAAAGTTTTGTTATATTTAAGTTTAAAATTATTTAAAAAATAAATAGAATTAAACATGTATTGAGTAACAAAGAGGGTCATGTACGTATCACATATTAATTTTGATTATTTTTGGATGATTTTAAGTTTGAAGACAAGTGTCATCAAAATGAATAAAAAGGGACGGTTATATCCTGCTTAAAGATAAGGGATCTAAATATAACATTAGACAAAAATAAAGCATCAAAAGTTTTGGCAGGAATGAGTTTTTTGGTTTTGCTTTGCTTTATGTTTTTTGTAAGGGTAGTAACTTCTTGTATGATTTTTGGATGATTTTGCTTTATCTTTATCTCAACAAGGAGTTAGTTCTAGCACATAAATTGTCATCATCTTATATTTTGATTTAAAGTACATGTAAGGGAGAAAGATAGAAAACATTTGTTGAGAAATGACTGATTGTTCTATTATGATTTGTACATTACATCTATTTGTACTTGTTGAATACTTATGTTGCTTCTAACTATATGTAATTGTATATATTTATATGTCATTTAAATATTATTAATCACGTTAACTATGTTATAATATTTTTTAACAAAAAATTACCCCAGGTCAGGAAATATGGAGGGTGGACCTATTGATAGATCAGTATTAACATTGCAGGATACACGTCAGTTAGTACTTATTTTGGCGTGCTCAGGCTACGTAGGATGCAATTGAATACGTTAGTGTAATTTTTCTTTAAATATGTTTATATTATAAACATAATCAAGAAAATACAACACTTATGATATGTTATTAATCATCCAGGCTCTATTATCGTCTGCTTTTAAGTGTCATCAAGTTGATGCAGGTATGTATCGCACGATACAATTAGATGATGGACTAGAGCCATTTCTACAGCGAGCCGAATTTTTGGGAGTTTCTCAGATTGGTTATATTCAGATGGACTGGCATTTTATCACAGCATTTATGGCAAGATGGAGACCAGAGACACATACATTCCATTTACGACATAGTGAGTGCACTATTACTCTTCAAGATGTAGAGCTGCTATTTGGATTACATATCGATGGTCAACCTGTCACTAGCACAGGTCTTCCTACAGGAGTTACATGGACGAGTATATGCCAAAATTTATTAGGATTTACACCTCAAGAAAAAGAATTAGATGGAGGGCGTCTTCGGTAAAGTACTTTGCGAGAGCGATTCATTGTGTTATCGGAGGGTGCCCCGAATGAGGTGTTGCAGCAACATGCTCAAGCATACATATTGCAGTTGATTAGAGTTGCTGACAAATCTCAATCTACAGTACATCTTATATTTTTAACATTACTTGATAATCTGGATAGGGCTGGTACTTTTAGTTGGGGAAGTGCTTGCCTTACGTGGTTGTACTGAGAGTTATGTCATGCATCAATTGGTATTTTGAAGGACATAGCAGGGCCATTTATCATGCTTTAGGTATGGGCTTGGGAATGATGCCCACATATTGCACCCACGAGATTGGTACGAGGGCATGTAGATAAGATGCTGGTCATATTGGATGGCCTATTGGCGACCAAGTAATTAAGTTATACATCATATATAACAATTCTATATCCATGACTAATTTGTCAATAAATTTGAAATTATAATTTTCATAAAATGCAAGTGGATGACTGACTTTTCAGTTAAAAAAGTTGGCACACATTTGGTGTCCCAATATAGATGCCAGCTTGATCAATTGGCTCCCAATTAGTTTTTGTGACAGCCCTATACAAAGGAGTTGTTGGCCACGCTTCCACAATATTGTACTACTAGACATGCTGTTTGGACATGCTCTGTGCCACTGATATGTTTTCATACAGTGGAGCATCACTACTCAGCTCTAGTGATGAGGCAGTTTGGATGGCAACAAGATATACCCCCACCATATATGTATTCCATAGGACTCTATAAGATTGATTTAAAAAAAGGGACAACTGATTGGAACGAAGGTCACCAGAGCTATATAGACATATGGGATCAGCGTCATAACAATATCGTAGACAGTATTTCGGCATATGACGAGTCATCCCTCGATTATAAAGTATGGTACAGGCGTATCACCTTTCCATTTTTTACTTGGCTTAGATCTCTTCTTGATGTAGTGGTATGTTTGTTCTATTTTTCCTTTAATTCACTTACGTTCTTTATGTAGTTTATTTTGCATGTATATTTTTTGTTGCATACAATAATTTAGTAAATTTATATTTATATGGCAGGTTATTGAGGCACAACATATAAATAATGTGTCAATAGGGACATAACATGATGTGTTACCTAGATACACAGGTCCAACAGTAGAATGTTGTATGCTCTTGGTATGCATAGACAATTTGGTAATGTGCCAGATACAACTGCAAGACCATCCACATCTGGACCTGTAGATGCACATGACGCATATAAATCGGAAATACATTATGAAGATGCTATACCACCTTCTAACATAGACCTAGCATTTATATCATATATGTCAGAGCGTGAAGTCACTCCTCTTCAGTGGATTGGAGCATATATGGCGCATTCCTCCAATACATAGTATGCATTTCATTTGCCACGTGTTCTTTGAGTTCTGAGATGAGAATCTAAATAATAAGACATTTAGAGTTGGCAATGCCGATATCATGCATGAGGAAGGGGTTGTTGTTGAGAGTGTGCAGCCTGACATTGAATTGCCTATCCAAATGTTGAAAGTGTATCAAAGGCGTCTGAAGCGCAAGAAAAAAACCGTATTTGCCGCATTCGAAAGGCATGAAAAAAAACTAACGTGGTGTGGTACTGGATCAGATTTGTTGTAAATACTTTTACTACTTTTAGTATTGAAAGTATTGTAATATATTGTTAAGTTTCTCTTTGTGCTTTTCAACTCTTTATATTATTTAAATAGTGGTTTGTCATGTACATGTTTTTATTTCATAGGTAAAACGTGAAGAATTAGGGAAGATTATGTCGAATTTTCAATAAACCATTCCATTATTTAATAACTCAAAACACATTAATCATTCAAATAACCAAAAGCAAAAAATAATAATAGAATTGCTATTATTATTAGTTTTAAATTTTTAATCATTTCAATATTAATTTTTTTTTATTTTTAGCTTTTAATTTTTAGGTTTTTTACTTTTTTAATAATTTCAATGTTAAACTATTTTATTTTTAATTTTATTATTTAGTTTATATATTTCTATTTTTAATTTTTTGATTAAGATTATTATTGAAATTACAAATACGCACACAACATTAGCGTGTTAAGGGAAAAAAGAAAAATAAAAGATAACTTTGTGTCTTCAAAACAAAAAATTTGAAAAATTTAATCACCTACCGAAGTGACCAATATTATCATGCGTGTTAGTCAGGTCAAAGTGTGTTCATTTGAACTCTCCTAAATTGGTCGTTTAATTATTTTTTCAAAAAATTAGTCATTGTGGTGTAAAATTGGTCGTTTAATTATTTTTTCAAAAAATTAGTCATTGTGGTCTTGGTGTAAAAATTATAAAATATAGTTAGTTTGGTGCTTATCTCCTAGCCATCCCCCAAAGCCCCTATTAACCCACACTCCTCGACTCGACTAGTAGCAGAAAAGCTCAACGCTCTTGCATCTCTCCTTTTAAGCTTTTTACTGCAAAGCCGTCCCAATCACGTATTGCTTCTCGCTTCTGCCGCTGCTTCTATTTTTGTCTCTCTTCAAACAGGTCATCTCTCTCTCTCTCTCTCTCTCTCTCTCTCTCTCTCTTTATATACATATATGTGTGTGTGTGTGTGAACAGAATACAAATATATGTTATATGTTTGTATTTGTTTTTAATCAAATTTTGTTTGGCCTTTTGAGACTTCCAGTCAATGTGACAAGGGTTTGTGGTGCGGAGATTATTTTCCCCTTCTTTTCTTTTTTTTGTTTTTTTTAATTTTTTGGGTGAAAATGAATGGTGGTAAGGCGAGGGAAATTATGTAAAGAGGGCTTCAATGAAGTTAAGCAAATAGTGCTCGCAATTTCCTTATGAATCTGATAGGATTACTAACATTTACGATTTTTCAAGATTTCCGCACGCCCTTCATTTCCCACTTTCCGACGAGTTAGGGTTCAATTTATCAGAAATAAGAGTTTTTGATACCAGAGACGTGGAGCTTGGCAGTATGGTAAAATTGTGGCCGGGCAACTTGGATGTTACGGGTTTGAGTCATTAAAATAGTGTTTTTGCAAAAATGCAAATGCAATGTAAGGGGATATGTAATGCACCCCAAAATTGGGTGGAAGTGGCTGAATTTGCCAACTTTTTGGGTGCCTAAACAATTGTAGCCTTATCCAAGGAAGGGAAGATAAGGTAATCGAATTTGGCTGGAAGAGACACTTTTAGGGTGAAATCGTTTTATGTAGTCTTGTTGATGAAGTTGAGCCTTATATCCATGTTGAGTTCTTGTGGAGGGAAATTTGGAAGTCATGTGTCGCAACTAGAATTGACTTTTTGTTCGGGAATTGACTCGAGAGAGAATCTTAGCAATGGACAATCTCCGAGAAAGAGGGCAAAACATTGTTGATAGATGTCTTTATGATTATTCAGCAATCCTTTTGCGTTTTTAATCTATATTTAAGGGTGAAATGAGAAATGTTGTTTTAACTACATCACAACATGACCATTACCCTACTTTTTCAACCTTTGTGTCCTGTATGGAATTAGGAGATAGCTCAAGTGGTTGAGACTCTCTTCCTTAGGCATGAGATCCTGTGTTCAATCCCATGGGGGTGGGGGGTTTTTTAACAAAAAAATGTTTTAAAAAAAACCTTTGTATCCTGTATAAAAATGATATACAATTATCATACTGCTTGCAAGACTAGCATCCCTGGGGCCACTAGGTGTGACGTGAAAGGGAGTAATGTTGACAATTATTGCAATTGAAGCACAAGTATTGCCACTTTGTCCACCCTAAAAATGTTCTTTAACCTTTGTATCCTGTATAAAAACGATATACAATTATCATACTGCTTGCAGGACTAGTGTTCCTGGAGGCCACAATGTCTGATGTGAATGGGAGTAATGTTGACAATAATTGCAAATGAAGCACAAGTATTGGTACTTTGTCCGCCCTAAAATGACAAGAAATGTGGATATTCTGTCGTTTATACATTCATTGACTTTTGAAAAGGAATGGCACTATCTCTTTCTCCTTCCTTTTCCCCTCTTGATTTTCGGTAATTTTAACTAAGATACAACAGAATAATCTTAACACTTCTATGAATTCATGGTATTGCAGTGAAATAATGGCTTCACAAGATTGGTTGCCAAAGGAAGTCCAGTCGTTAACATCTCAAACCTCTGCGTCTAGTTCGACAATTGGGGCACCATCTGTGTGCCCTATTACTTCAGCTGCTGGAACTGCTTCAGTTGTGGGTACCACATCAAAAGAGACGACCACTTATATAAGTGAGTCACCGCAAGAACCTGCACAGAAAAAAATTGTTGCTCCTCCTATATATGGTGTTGGTCGACCTTCCTTCTCGTATATGAATGCTAATGCCTCTTCAGAAAGCTCTCAGCAGTCTTCATTGGGTCCTGTTAGTTGACTCTGATATATCTTTTCTAATAACAGATCAAGATAATATCATCTAAATTTTTATTAATAACAATTTCATGTTTTTGCAGGGTGTACATTCAGGCTCACCCATCTGTGCATCAGCACTCCAACCCCCTGTTCCTGGTCAGTCCACAGGTGGTCCTTCTTTTTCATACAACATTGCCCGTGGTAGTGCTGGCGTATCTAGTAGGCAGCAGTTTCCATCTCGCTTGGTGAGCACATTTTGTGACTACTATATAGCTTTCTATCAACTGTTGAAATAAGCACAGAGGGAGGCCGTCTGATGCAACATTTGGTGATATGTTTCTGAATGTTTAAAATTGAAAGGATGTATTCAATTTGATAGTGTGAAAGCTCATCTACATTCTTGGCAATTGTGGATTGGGTCCTCTGAATGCTTCAGCTCTGTCAACAAATTCCATATGGACTTCTCATTTTCTTGAAAAATCTTTAACACTAAGACTTAACTGTTGAAGCCAATGCATCCTATTATTGCAGATACGGTTCAAAGTGATGAGTTATACAATTTTCTCTTAACTGTTGAAGCCAATGCATCCTATTATTGCAGATATGGTTCAAAGTGATGAGTTATACAATTTCCTCCTTGCCAGTTGATGGCAAGCTAGAAATGTTATTTTTGCCAGGGATGAGGGTATATTGAAGATTGTCGTTTCTTTTCTTAATGTGACCACATCAGCTCTTATGCTGGTGCAATCTCTCTTGATGTTGCACTCTAATCTTCTCCAATGTTCAAATTTTCAAATGGTCTCAAAGATGGGCATCAAACTTTTTCATCCTCTCGCATCAGTGTTCCCTTCTAGTCATGCCTTTTTAAAGCATCCTAAATGAGCCGACTGATTTTAATCTGCTGATTTCCAAATAGGAACTCTTGTCTTTCATTTCTCTTCCATTGACAAGATAATTACTGAGAAGAATCTTTTTGATTCTCCTCTTTATTTGTGGACTTTGACTATGATCCCTTCAGTCTTGGGTATGATGTTGAACACATGAAGAATTTTCTCCTTGTTTTTGGTCAGGCATGATTAATACCAAGGAGAATTTTCTCCTTGCTTCTTGTCAGGCATGATTAATACCATGGGAGAATTTTTTCCTTGTTTTTTGTCAGGCATGATTAATACTTACACCAACGAACTCCTTTGTATTAAAAGTCTGTTAAGCCCATGCTCTACACTTTCAGGGATCCTAGCCCTGTTGACAAACTCCTTTTTAGTTTTCACCCATGGCTTATCTGAGGAATTCGAACTCTTAATGCATCCTCTTTGTCAACCTTGTTTCTTTTGAATCTTTCTATTCCTCACTTGTAGTTTCTGATGGCATTAGAAGTGTGGCTTACTATCCCTACCTTGAAAGTCTTTTTTTTTTTTTAATAAAATTTCTGTGCACATATCACCATTTCATTGGAACCTAAAGTATGACCTCGTTCTCTATTTGTAGGTGTTAAAAAGCACGCTTACTTTGGTTTTACTCATTGATTTATTTTAGCTCATGGGTGAACCCTCTTGTCAATTCATTTTGGTCAAGAAATTGACTATTCTAGAAATTCGAATTCATTCTATGCTTTTAACTCTGTGACTTTTTGTTTCTTTTTTGGTGACAGCCCATGGCTCCTGGACATCCCGTACAAGGAAATACAGCTTCATCTCCTGACCTATCTTTACAGCACTCGGCTCCAGCGCAGTCAATACAGCCAAACACAATGGTTTCTGGAGCAGCTCTGCAGATCGCAACACCTTCAGGCCCTCTTCCTGCCTTTGTATCTCAAGGAGCCTCAGTTAACAATGTAAACCTCTATTTTCGTGGGAATTCACAGTCAATGCAGATAGATCAGTCAAAATCTGTTAAAGAGTTTTTTCTCATCTCCGTGCATGCGCGTTAGTCACTAATGTGAAAGTTGGTTCATGGATCATGAAACGTACCATGAAAGTCTCTCATTATGCATGTAAAGGATAGTTTGGACTCTTTTACATTGCTGTCCAGTAAAGAACTTGTTCTTCAGATTGTTAAGTTACATGGTTGCTTGCACGCTGCATCTTCTTTTTAGAAATCATAATCATTCTGGTTGCACATATTCGTTCTATGAATCTTATTGTGTTAGGGACAATCAGTGAACCTTATGTGATAGGGTCCATTGGAATGTAAAATTAAATCAACCTTTAGTTAGCCTTGTAATTGCTGTCATGACTAAAATAAGATAACTTGCAATGTGAAAATGTTGATGATCTTGTTTCTCAAAAAGAAAATGTTGATGATCTTTCTCTTCTGGCTATTGCCCCTTCCTTTATGTTTTTCATATACCAAGGGAAGTTTATTCTCTGAAAGAAACTTTAATAATTTCTTTTTCTTTATGCCCTCCTTTGTAATGTGCTGAATGCAACCTTGATTACAATTGGTGTCAGATGCATTCATGTAACTCTGCATGATAATATTGCTTTATCTACATTTGTTGTTGTCAACTGACTATGAATTCATGGGTTCAAATTGGCCATGCATGTTGAAGAACGACAAGAATTCATTAATAATTTACCAGTTACTCAAAAGGCCTATTTTCGCTGACTACTTACGTGTTTTGAAATGTTGTAACAAATTATGTTACATTTAAAAGAAAATGTTTGATTGCATTAGCAGGGTCTTGAAAGTATCTTTATGTCTGTGGCTGAAGTAAAATGCTGAAGTGCACCAATTAAGTTGCAGCTATATGAGTGATGGTCTGATAAATGGTTCATGAGAACCTCATAATGTGTTACCAACCGTCACAGTGCATGACAGTCTAATTCTCCATATGTTGACATTTAATAATTCTGTTCATTCTCTGAAACTGTAGAATTTAGACGTTTTAAAGGGAACTGAAGCAATACCACCAGCACCGTCTGTCACGCAGTCTGTATCACAACCTGCTTACATGCCTGCTGCGCCACCTTTACAAGTCTCCCAAGCAATGGCGAGGACTCCTATGGCACCTGGTACCCCAGGAACCGCTCTGGCTGTGTCATTACCTTCCACTATGACTGTTCCATCTACCCTTGCTGATTCTTCCTCATTCACAGGGCCTGCCATGTCAGGTGCTCCTCCTGTATCCAGTTCACTGGTTCAGCCACAGGCATATGGCTCATATCCTAATGTTCCTCTAATGGCAGCAGCTCAGGGACCATGGTTGCAACTGCAACCAGTCACTGGCATTGTAAGATCACCTTATTTGCCATACCCTGCTGCTTATCCTGGGTCCTTTCCTATGGCGGGTCATGGTCTGGCACTCCCTTCTACTTCATGGCCTGACACTCATCCCCCAGGTGTCACTCCTCTGAGAGCACCTATTAGAACTCCTCCATCTTCTACGAGTCCTGGTGGTCAGATGACAGGTAATTCAGAGATAGTCCAGATTTACCCCCTGGAATTTATGTTCTCAAAGTTCATGATAAATATTTACATTTATTAGTTTACCTTATATGTTAATCTCTTTTCATAACACCTCATGAGGTTCTGCAGATAACAATAAGCATACAAGTAATGTTGACAAGAAAGAAAGCTCTCTGGCTAGTGAACAAGTAGATACCTGGACTGCTCACAGGACTGAAGCAGGAGCTATATACTATTATAATGCTTTGACAGGGGAATCTACGTATGAGAAACCTGCTGGGTTTAAAGGGGAGGTATTTGCAAATTCTGCCTTAAAAGCATTTAGCATGAAGTTGAACATTTGGGGATTTCTTTTATCTGCATCAGAGAATATACTGTTGGAAAGAATTATGGTTTCCTTGATGAGTTAATGTGCATTGTGTTTTTATGTCCCTTGTAACTTCAGTATTGTTTTTCCTAATTTTTGTATTTAGTTTGACAAATTCTTTGTCCGAGGCATTATGATTCAATGCTATATAATAAGTAGTGGGCCTTTTCATTTCATTTACAAGTTTATAATTGGTTTGGGTATGAGTCTGAAAGGGCTACGATGCTTTTCTGCAAGCTGTTGTTATGATTATGCAAATCCTAGACCTCTAATTGTTGTCTGAATAGCAGCAGAAGGATAGTAAGTGCAGAAAGGCAGTTATTTTGTATTTTAATTTTTGTGTGTGTTGTGAGTATGTGTCTCCCTTCCAAGAAGGAAAGTTGCGATGAAGCATTCATATAAGCAGACTTCCTATCGACTTTCCAGGGTCCTTCTTGGACTCTGAGGGAAATTCATGCACAGGTCAATATTACGGGTATTTTAAATCATGAAGAGAAAGGCCCCCTTCTGTTTGTCCCATTTGTTGGCCTCACAATGGTTTTAAGTTACTTACATATCTTTTATATGGTGCAGCCTGATAATGTAACAGCTCAACCTACTCCAGTTTCATGGTAAGTTTTTCTGACTAGTTTTAATGGGTTTCTCGACCACCTTCTGTCCCCTTCCTTAAGAAAAGCTTAAGTTGTTATCCTGATACAGGGCATGGTTTGCTTCTTCTTTATTGTATATGCTTTCTTTCACGATGTTGCTTTCTTGAACATGGTCATTTTAAATTTACAGCTGTAATTTGGAAGAACATGAAAGACTTAATGGATTATTGGTTTGCTAATGTAGTGCATCTTTATTTATTGAAGAAAAGCTACATTACATGACTATCCTGTCTGGATTTTTAGGGTTAAATTTGTGCCAATGCATCTGACGTGTGTTCTAATGGACCTTGAACTCAAGTCACATCTTGTTAAGGTCTGAAATTTCCCTGCATTTCATTACATGCTTTTTTATTTTGTTGCTAATCTTTTGACTTCACAAATTGTTGGTTGAATATTTGGACCTCCTTGCTAGTTGCTATTATTTGGAAGAGAAGGTTATGTGATGCAGCAAATAAGGATTCAAAGAATTAATTTATTCAAAGGTGGTCAGATTTTTGTTAAATTTGGCATAGTGGTCACTGATGTAGTTCGGTTCTTATGTTTGTAATCTTTCATAGGGTTTGTCATATAGGAATTCAAAAAGAGATGTTTTTAGTATTTTTTTGTAGGGTCTAGCAATGGGCTATTAGTTCTGTCTCTCTCAGTGTGCTTCTATATAGAATTACCATCTCGTCCTAAAGCTTAATCTTGTAGAGAGATATTGGCGTATTTATTTGTTATGCTTAATGCGCCCCTCACATGCAGGCGTGATTTGTTTCGAGTCTTTCATATGTACACTTTTAATATTTTTAAATGGGTAGTAGTGAGTTCCGAACCTGGGACCTTTAGATTTATGGGGCTGCATATGTACACTTTTAATATTTTTAAATGGGTAGTAGGGAGTTCCAAACCTGAGACCTTTAGATTTATGGGGCTATGTACCATATTGTATTATCACTTCATCTAAAAACTTAAGTTTGTAGAAAGGATATTGGTGTATTTATTTATTGTGTTTAACACTTTATTAGTTTTCTTGAACTATATTGATTGGTCTTTATTTGTGAGCTTGTGCATCCTAATGGGGCCAATGCGTAAGCTTAATGGGTTTAGAAGTTTGTTGAGGTTGTATAAATGTGAGGACCCAGTTTTCACTTGGTCAAATGTTCAACATGGTATACATATTATCCAAGCGTGATTAAGTTGAGTTCACTTAAAATAGAATGAAGAGTCATGATATATCTCATTTGTGAAGAAAACTAGCATTTAGGACTTATTACTGTCAATAGAGTGGTGAAGCAAAATGTGAACTTACAGAAGTTGATTTCCCTTAGCATGCAAAGGAATGAGAAAGAAACAAGAAATTGAGGGGCTGTTTGGTTTGCCAAATCTTGCAGTATATTAACTGTCGCTACCTTTGTCATGTCATTACATTCTTACAATCTAATTTATTCTGTTTCTCTACAATCTCATTTAAAATATTCTGGTCTCGTTTTTTTATCTTCTGATTCAAACCATCTATTCCAGGGTTGTTAGATCCTCTGATTCTGTTAATTTATTTGCATTCTAATATAGGCCATCTGTTTCCCATTTTTCTTACTTTAAATAATTTCTTTTGTGACCAGGGAGAAATTAGCTGATACAGACTGGGCATTGGTCACTACTAATGATGGGAAAAGATATTATTATAACACTATGACAAAGGTTTGATAGACTAAATTCTTTCTTAAGTTATTGACATATGAGATTGCTTATCCAATGGTTTTTTGAGAATGTCTGTGGTCTGCAGAAAGTGCTCTAAGCAGTCTTTGACTGTGGATCCTCTAAAACTGTATTATTGTATGCAATGATTCGTATTCCTTGCTGAACTTGATTTAATAACCTAGACATTTTGCATGCTCATTCTTAAATCCGCCTAATAACTTTTAAATGTAAAAGATTTTCCTCTGTTGCATCACTGTTATGACAAAAATACAAGCATACAATGGTAGGCAGAAAGTTGACTTGCGCAATCATTTTAAAAACAATTTTTGCTGTAAATTTTTTAGTCTTTGTTAAAAATGTATATAACACTACTTTCTTTTTCGTTTGAGTTATTCTTGCTCATAATTTTAGCTTCTTATTCTCTTTCTTTTTGTGAATCAGTTGAGCAGTTGGCAAATTCCGCCGGACGTAATGGAGCTAAAAAAGAAGCCGGATTCTGTTGCTTTGAATGCACAATCTACGTCAGTGACAACTACTAGCATGTTAACTGAAAGGGCACCTGCTCCTGTCAGTTTGAATACACCTGCTATTAACACAGGTGGTCGTGATGCGATGCCTCTTAGACCCTCTGGAATGCCTGGGTCATCTTCTGCACTGGATCTTATTAAAAGGAAGTTACAGGATTCAGGCACTCCTGCTACCACATCACCAGGCCCAACTTTACCAGGAGCATCAGAAGTTAATGGGTCAAAAACAGTTGATGCTACCGCTAAGGGTCTAGTAAACGAAAACAATAGAGACAAGGTGAAAGATGCAACCGCTGATGGTAATGTGTCTGAATCCTCTTCAGATTCGGAGGATGAAGAAAGAGGACCGACTACAGAAGAATGCATAATCCAATTCAAGGTACCTTGTTATTGATTTATTTCCTTTTTATTCTTTAACTAATTTTTCATTGGTAGAGACACTTCTGTTTTCTTCTGATTTTGCTTTCTGCATACATACGTTGACAGATAATACTGATTTACACGATTGAATGTTTGTAATTCACAGAAGTGGTTGTAGTTCTTTGATAATGCTAGCACTTAAATTGCTAACAATAGGGGATAGATCTGGAAAGACATAGCGAAGCCGAGTAGCATTCTGCATTTTCTCTTAATCCATATGAAGAGTCAACTAGGAGTATATTTTAGGACAGAGGTGTTAAGAGTATAGGGTTATATTTGTAATATTGTTGCTTAGAAGTAATGTCAGGATAGTTAGTTATAGATAATTAGTTAGTGATCCTCTCATGACAGTTCGGCACTAGCTAGCAGAGCAGTTGTAACTAACTGCCTTGTTGTACCTGAAGCCTATATATATAGCAGGCTTGTAATCATTTTCTAATAATGAAGACAGTTACTTTTCTGGCAAGTTAACGTGGTATCCAGAGCAGGCATGGTCCTGATTCCTTTTTTGAGCTTCGAAGCTCATCTCTAATGGCTGCCGAGCTCATCAAACAAGTGTTTCACTCCATCAAAAAGCTAGATTGTCTATTTGCAAGCTGATCTCTACTCCTTTTTTCTTCAGGTTTTCATTCAAGTGTTGTTTCTTCAATTTGTTTGCATTTTTAGGGTTTTCTTCATCTAAATCTTCATCAAAATCTACCCAGATCATTATCAAAAAGCTAGATTGTCTATTTGCAAGCTGATCTCTATTCCTTTTTTCTTCAGGATTTCATTCAAGTGTTGTTTCTTCAATTTGTTCGCATTTTTAGTGTTTTCTTCATCTAAATCATCATCAAAATCTACTCAGATCTTTTCACCCAGCCCTGAATTTCTGTTTACTACTATTTTTCATTTGTGTGAGCCTATCAATCGATTCATTTTCACAATCGCATCACAAAATCATCAAGTCTCTTGAAATCTCACTTTTGAGCTATAAACCCTAACCCTAACAGAGCACTCATGGCTCTTCCTTCAAATCAATCTCTTTCACCAGCTGTTAAACTGTTTCTTCAATACTTTCCAGCATATGTGAACATCTAACTTGACACTCAGAATCATCTCTTTTGGAAAACTCAATTTCAATCCTTCCTTAAGGACTGCAAATTGTTTGATCATGTTACAGGAAAAGTTCCCTGCCCTAGCCCTGTATTAAGGCAACCTGATGGCTCCGTCTCTCCTAATCCTGAGTACACAAATTGGCAAGACATTGATCAATATTTGAAAAGTTGCTTTTATTCCTTTGTCTCCAATTCCATTCTCAGTCACATCTATCAACTTAATACCTCCTCTGAGATTTGGCTTGCAATAGAGCAGAGATTTCAATCCAGCAGCAGGTCTTTGGTATATCAACCTAGGCATAGACTTCAAAACATCACTAAAGGTGCTAAGACTATCTAGGCTTTCACTGATGAAGTCAAAGCTATTGTAGATGCCCTAGCTGGAGCAAATGAACCTCTCAAGGATGAAGATATTGTCTACTATACCTTACAAGGCTTGCCTGCAGCTTATGACACCATCAGGACCTCTATTAGAGTCAGACCAGAGCCTGTCACAGTTTCTGAGCTCATCAGTCTACACGTTGATGAAGAACTTAACCTTGCATTCAATTCTAAACTTACCTTAACTGAATCTACTGTCTCTCAGCCTAATCAAGATCTTCAAACTGCCCTGTATACTAATGCTACTGCACAAAGAGGCAGATGTAGAGGCAGAGCTTTTAATAACACTTCAAGGGGCAGGGGTCAAAGAGGTCAAGGCAGAGCTCAGAAACCTAACACTCCTAACAACCAGACAGCTGGTCTTGTTTGTTAGATATATGGGAAGCCAAACCACAATGCATTGCAGTATTGGCACAGGCTTGACACTGAAAATTATTTCTATGTCAAGTCTGAATAAGCTGCTCATAGTGCACAAGCCTCTGAACCAAAACCTGAATCTTCTAACTTTGCTGCTCTTACTGCTCAACTCTCTACCACTTGGCCTACTACATCTGCAGCTGCTAGTCCATGGTTTCTGGATACAGGAGCAACAAGCTGCGTCACTTCAGACATGCAACAAATGCATCAAACTTAGCCTTACAAGGGAACATGTTCAGTTACAGTGGGTAATGGAGTAACTCTATCTATTCTTAACTTTGGTTCTGGTATTCTTCCTACCCCCTCTGCCAATCTCCTTGTGTCTAATGTCTTATTCGTACCTTCTATTTCATCCAATCTTTTATCTATCCATCAATTGACACAAGATAATAACTGCACTGCCATATTTACCTCTAAGGATGTCACTTTGCTGGACAACAAGTCCTACAAGGTTCTGTTCAAGGGCCCTTGTGGCAAAGGACTATACCCCATTCCTTTTTAGCTTCAGTCTCATTCTTCTGAGTTTTCTTCAGCCTTTCACTGCATCTGCACAGACTCTGCATCTACTGAGGACAGGATAAGGCACTTAAGGCTTGGTCATCACAATAAGCATGTATCAGCTGTTATTTCTACTAGCATAAATGAGCAGCTAGGCTATTCTACAGAGAACTGTCAGGACTGTTCTGTATCAAAAGCCCATAGACTGTCTTTTCCCAGTTCTGTAACTCAAACTACTAGACCTTTTGATTTAGTACATTCAGATGTATGGGGACCTTACCTTGTTGAATCTTGTACGAAATACAAATATTATATCATTTTCCTACATGATTTTACTAAATTCTCTTGGATCTATCCTCTGAAATTTAAAAGTGATGCTTATAATGCTTTCACTTTCTTCACTACAATGGTTAAAACTCAATTTTACTTAGATATCAAAGTTTTCAGGACTGACAATGGGGGGAAATTTGTTAATCACTCCTTGCAAACTTACCTGCAGTCTCTTGGCACACTTCGCCAAAAATAATTGCCCACCCACACCTGAACAAAATTGGGAAGGTGGAGAGAACTACTCTAGCACTGTTAAATCACAGTAAAATGCCTGTCAAATATTGGCTTGAGGCACTTGCCACAGCCAATTATCTTATAAACAGGGTTCCTACTCATACTATTAATCATAAATCTCCTTATGAATGTCTATATCATGAACTCCCTGATTACAGTTTTCTTAGGGTGTTTGGTTGCGTATGCCACCCCTGGCTAAGGCCATACACAGTTCATAAGCTTGATAATAAGTCCAAACCTTGTGTTTTTGTAGGCTACCCATTAACTACCAAGGGATGCAGGTGTCTAGTTGTCTACCAACAGGGTATACATGTCTAGACATGTAAAATTCATTCAAAATACTTTCCTTTTTAGCACTGTTTGAGAATCTACTGTCTGTGCTTGTACTTTTCCTCCATTGTTTCACAGCCATTCTTTCTTAGACTCATTAGTCAATCATGAACTGCCAGAGTCTCCAGTGGTCCTTCTAACATCTATTCCAAGTACAAATATCTTCTTGCCTTCCAGTTCTTCAACACAACCAGGAACTTCTAATTCTCTTAAGTCCAGTTCTTGTTTCACATCATCTCCTTCTTCTTCTTTACAAGAATTGGAATCTATGCGTTCTCTTGGTCATACAGAGAACAATGTAGGGTCTGTGTCTCCTAATTCTCTATTTATTATTGCATTTCCATCTGCCTCTCAACATTCATCTCATCATCCACCCCCTCCAGCAAACAATCATCCTATGCTAACCAGGTCTAAAACTGGTTCTTTACCACGTCCACTGTACCAGTTACACTCCACCACTCTCACACTCACTGAAACAGAAACTACCTCCTTCAAAGAGGCTGTAAAGGTGCCATGTTGGCAACAGGCAATGCAAGAAGAGTGTAGGGCTCTCATGAAGCAACAAACGTGGACCCTAGTGCCCCCACCTCCTGATAGACAACCTATTGGTTGTAAGTGGGTGTACAAAATAAAGAGGAAAACTGAAGGTTCTATTGCTAGATTCAAGGCTAGGCTAATGGCCAGAGGTTTTCATCAAGAGGCAGGCTTGGACCATGAAGAAACTTTTAGTCCACCGGTGAAAACACAGACTATAAGGACTGTACTAGCCTAGCTATGCATTTTGGATGGTCTTTACATTAGTTAGACATCTCAAATGCCTTTTTACATGGGGGCTTAGATGAAGTAGTCTATATGCAACTACCACAGGGATTCTAAGACCCTACAAGCCTGGATATGTTTGTAGATTATAGAAGTCTTTGTAAGGCTTAGAACAGGCACAAAGGACCTAATATTCTAAACTGTCCGGTTTTCTTATGAGTCAAGGGTTCACTACCACTTTAACAGATACTTCCCTATTTGTCGAAAGAAACCCTACAGCTACTGTCAGCATTCTTGTATATGTTGATGACATAATCATCACTGGCTCATCGAATCAGGCCATTTCAACACTGATTTCTGCTATGGGCTTTACTTTTGCAATGAAGTACCTGGGTAATATTTCCTATTTTCTTGCCCTGGAAATCCAAGAATTGTCCTTTGGGCTATTATTACATCAAACTAAGTATGCTAAGGATTTTCTACACAAGGCAGGCATGGAAGACTGTAAATCAGCTAATACTCCTAGAACTTCCAAATAAACAAAAGGTGCAGCTAATGGGGATTTACCTTTTTCCAGTCCTACCCTATTCAGAAGCTTAGTTGGGGCATTTCAATATCTCACAGTCACTAGACTAGAGATCCAATATGCTGTCAATACTGTGTGTCGGAAAATGCAAGCCCCTTAGATTTTGCTACAGTAAAAAGAATCCTCAAGTTTATCTAAGTGATTGTCCAATCTGCTGTCAATACTGTGTCTCGGAAAATGCATGGCCCTACTAACTCAAATTTTGCTAGGGTAAAAAAGAATCCTCAGGTTTATCAAAGTGACAATCACTTAGGGGTTGATTTTCACTCCTGGTCCTCTCACCTTACATATACTCAGATAGTGATTGGGCTAGTGACCCCTTGGATAGGAAATCAACAACAGGTTACTGTGTGTTTATGGGGTCAAATCTGATTTCTTTGTGTTCCAAAAAGCCGCCTACCATAGCCAGATCCTCCACTGAAGTAGAGTGGCTGAAACTGCTACTGAAATCACTTGGCTCACCTACTTACTATCTGCTTGACATATTACAGTCTCTCCTCCTACACTTGCATGTGATAATCTCTTTGTATTAGCTCTAGCCTCTAATCCTGTTTTTCATGCTAGAACTAAGCATATAGAACTGGATTATCATTACATAAGGGAGCAGGTGGTGTCCAAGAAGCTACAAATCTCTTATCTTCCATCAACAGAGCAGCTGGCAGACTTATTCACTAAGGCCCTTTCCACACAACAGTTTGAGTATCTCATCAACAAGCTTCCCTTGGCCAAAGCCAGAGTTCAGCTTGAGGGGGATTTTAGAGTACAGGGTTATATTTGTAATATTGTTGCTTAGAAGTAATGTCTGGGTTGTTAGTTATAGATGATTAGTTAGTGATCCTCTCATGACAACTCAGCACTAGCTAGCAGAGCAGTTATAACTAACGGCCTAATTGTACCTGAAGCTTACATATATAACAGGCTTGTAATCATTTTCTAATAATGAAGACAATTACTTTTCTCTCAAGTTAACAAGAGGGAGTATTAAGAGTAGGTGAAAGTAAAAAGTTAATTAGTACTCCATGCGGCATGAGTCAGCTGTTGCAAGTATTGGAGTTTTATTATGCACTTCCTAGTGCAGATAATGTTACTGTTTTGTGCTGCATGATGTTATCGTTTTGTGCAGGTAGAGTATCCTCTCTTTTCTTTTTCTGTGTTGCTCTTTCTATCTCCCGATCTTTGTTTATCTTGACTGGAACATATCAAAATTATGGATTGAAACTTAAGCATGATACTTTCACAGTGGAAAGGAGCTATTGGGCTTCGGTGCATTTACACAAGATTAGCTGAATAGACAGCATTAACAGACGCTCACTTGTCCGTCATTGTTATGTAGGCTCCATTTGAAATTCTATGAACAAAACGTGAGATGATATTATCGTGGTTCTTTCCTTATAATTAATATCTTGCCTGTTAAATGATTTTATACCTTGGTGGTTAATTTTCTGTTACACATGTAATATTTAGGAGATGCTCAAGGAACGTGGAGTGGCACCATTCTCAAAATGGGAGAAGGAGCTTCCAAAGATACTGTTCGATCCACGCTTTAAGGTTTGTTGAATCTAAAGATGAAATACTTTTCTTGAGGATCTAAGGGCCTTTCAACATCTGGAACTTCTTATGCAGGTTTGTTAGACTTGTATGTGTTTACTGCAACTGGGTGAACTTCTCAGTTGTATACATTGCTCTTATATGTTATAGGATGAATAGATCTGTACTTGGAAATCTTGTGCTGTCTCTGCAGTATGCGTACATCCACTTGGGGGCAATGAAAATTATGTTAACATTCAAGTGCATGTGTAGACTCCAAGATTGTATGTGGCATTGTTTGAGATAATACTGATCACCTGTATAAATGCATGTGGCATCCCTTTTCAGGCAAAACTAACATTAGAGCTTGCGGAGTACGAAAAGGAATTGATTCTATGAAACTTGCTACAGCATCAAAAGTAGAAATATTGTAAGGCCTGCTTTTACCTTGTCTGTGATGGGATACCGTCTCATGGACTAGTGGGAAAGTTGAAGTGAAAAAAGAAAAAGTGTGGGAAGCTGGGGCAGAAAAAGTTTCTCTTTTACCAACTTATTAATTAAAACCAGTAGCAGTGATAGCAGACTTTTGTTCATCCACAATAAAGATAGAGCCTTCATTGCCTCAAAAATGAGTGATTAGTGCCTGTTTAGATGCAATGAATGGGATTGTCATGAGCGAGGGAGAATTTGGAACCAAAAAATGCATGGTTTTGCCAATATAAAATCTCAAAAATGTGTGGTTTCTTAAGACTTCATACTCGGGAGCCATTAATGCTTTGCACTTTATGCATCCACAACAGACTTGTTTTCATAACATGTAATAAATTACTGTCAAGATTGATTTCCTATTAAGAGTTTTGTTTTCACTGAGAAAAATTTTCTTTTTGAGAACAATTGATGCAACTTTAACCTTGCAGCTGCAGTTATTTTCAGATTTTCCTTTTCCTTTCTACCTCATTTATTTTCGTTCCAAACTCTGACTTACATGATCACACATCCTCTTGGGTATCCTGCTGAATCAAGCCAAACAGTTGCCTTTCCATAATTTGAACTTAGCCTTGGCATTGTTAAGAATTCACTAGGATTCCATCTCAAAAACCAATTGGTTAATGACAGGAGTGGTTTAGCATCTTATATAGTGAACTCAAAATTTGAGACTTTTCTTTGTGAGAAAAATGTATATTTCAGCACTCCGTCACGTGTGGCCCATGATGAGAATAAAGAATCAAGAACTGAGAGCTGAAACGAATGAAACAAATAGAGATGGGTCAGACATGGATGACGTGAGAAATTGGGCCAAAATCCATCTCTAATACCGTGTTAAGAATTCACTGTTGTTCCATCTTAAAAACCAATTAGTTGATGCGAGAAGTGGCTCACGATCTTACATTGTTAACTTGAAACTTGAGAATTTCCGATTAGGAAGAAATGTATATATGCCAACAACATTATTGACATTTAGAGATACCGGTAAACTTTGGCTTTCAGGAAAAGGGGGTTGTGTGGGAATATATATTTTGCTGATGGCTTTTGGAGTATGATTCCTTCCGATATTTCTTTGGACATTCAGATACTTATTCCTCAAAGGGTCATGTTCGCATTGATCCTTGCTTAATTACCATGCTATAATGGGTAGGCTGGTGGCAGTTTTGTAGTATGTCCTAACAGATGGTGTGTGGTTAGATTTGATTGCATATTCTTGTTTAAGCTAATCATTTTCCCTGTTTGTTTAATGTTTTCCTAGTACATAATATACCATTCAGCTTATTAACCTACAATGAGGTTTTGATCATGCACCAAAGCTACTTGTTTTGCAGTTGATGCTAGAATAAAGTCTCATCTAGTGTCTGCTGAATTTTGGATTGCATGGTTAATGTGATGTCAAATTGCATGTTCAAGTTTATTCGTTCTTGTTGCAATTTTTTATTTCTCATCCATTTTGGCTCCTCTGACAGTTCTGACCGTGCCTAATATATCTTTCACGTGTTGTTCTGCTAGTTTACTTCCTGCTTTTTCTTACTGATTGATTCATCTCCTAGTGTTACCTCGAATAACTACTTTGAATGCTTTTCTTACTGGAAAATCCCCCATGTTACAGGCAATACCGAGTCACAGTGCTCGAAGAGCAATATTCGAGCACTATGTCAGGACACGTGCTGAAGAAGAACGCAAAGAAAAACGAGCAGCTCAGAAGGCTGCAGTGGAAGGATTCAAGCAGTTACTTGATGAAGCAAAGGAGGTTCAGTGCATTTATCCCTTAATAGTTGCCTTGGATTTCTGAAATTTCATCAGGGAGATGTAAGGACTAAAGATTGCATTCTGACCGTGCCTGACATCCAGGATATAGATCACAATACCAACTATCAAACATTTAAAAAGAAATGGGGCCATGATCCACGTTTTGAGGCCTTGGACCGAAAAGAGAGGGAGAACATGTTGAATGAAAGGTATGATTGATGTTGTGATACTTGATAAAAAGTTACTATGCACTTTGTACCCCTGGTTTCTCACACTAGTTAGCCTTTAAACATGTGCACTAATCACTGTGGAAAATCTTTAGCCATTGATGTGATAGAAGTAGGTGTGAACTAGAATATCAGAATTGTTATATCTCTCCATGTAGAGTGGGTGAGAAATGGATGTTGATAATGGATGATATGATCCTATATTGGCTTTATCATAAAGCTTTGTTTGTGCAAAATTTGCATCTGTTTAGGTCTTGTAGATTTACATATTCCTCTTTTTCTTTCCTTCTATAACAAGCTAAGCCTAATCAATCAGCCTTTACTCTTCTAGGTAGTATTAAACAAAATCAATCCCCTCTTTGACAACTTAATCTTATCTGATCATCTAATCTGGTGTGAGAGCCAAATTGAGAGAGGTTGTAGGTTCTACTCTAGATGCATGCAAGGAAGTGTGTTGAAGATAATGAATAAATATAGTATATTCTTCTCTAAATTTTTAAGCTTCTAGATGATGTGGTTATTTGATATCCTTACTGCAGCCTTTTGAGCTGTCAGCATTTTCTCATCTAAAAGTTTTAATGTGTGTGAGGGGCCTTTATTATATTTATTTATTATCTTCAACACATCCCCTCACATACTATTTGCATTAAGCACTACACGTGGATAATTTTTAGATGGGTGGTAGCAGGAATTCAACCCATAGTCTCTGTGAATTGGTCTCTGATATTTTGTTAGATGATCACGTCATTTAAAAGTTTAATTTGTTAGCAAAAGGTTCATATTTATTTATTGTCTTTGCCACCTTGTCCCTCAATCTATCCTTTTCCCAAATACTGAAGCTTAAAACATTTCCTTCCAACCCCACCTACACTGGAGTACCTTCTCCATCTGCCGCATCCTTGAAGTTGAGGGAACCTCCTTCCCTATATAGACTACATCCTGGAGGCAATGCAACAGTCCTTGCAAACTTAACACCATGCTTGACAATGTATTGCATTGTAGGTAGCAGACTCCGTAGGGTGGTCCTCCTTTATTCTGAAGATAAAACTGTCAATATAGCCAGAGCTAGATTTGGAAAATGTATTTTTTTTGTCCGTATTTAACACATACCTCCTACTTTATAGGCGGAGTTATACTTTCCAACTATATTTTTAGGGAAAAGGACATTATTTACTCTCTGTGTTTTCCATTCTCATACAATCTAAGGATTTCTTCTTTATTTGCAGGATTCTTCCACTGAAAAGAGCCGCTGAAGAGAAGGCTCAAGCAGAATGGGCAGCTGCTAGGTCTAGTTTCATGTCAATGCTCCGGGAGAGAGGAGATGTAACTGCAGAATCACGTTGGTCAAAAGTATGTGCATACTTCAAGTCACCATATTTTTCTTTGTTGGTTTTTCTGGTTATCAAACTATGGGAGTACAAGAACCCATTTATAGCGGGAACAACCAATATGTGTATAGTTGAACAAATAACAAGCGTACTAACAAGCTTGGGCATGGAAACTCATACTCCCAAAGCCTAAATCTTGATCTTCCTTACCACTAGATGAACACCTCGTAGGCGTCACTCGGGGGTCTTGCTGCTCTTGTGTCACGATGTTTTGGTAAATCTGCAACTACTACGGTGTTGCACACGGGTAATATTAGTTCTATGCAGTTCCCAATTTGTAGTATACTACTAAAGGAGAAAACTTCTGTCTAGGATTGAAACTTGATTCTGGCAATTGTTGAATTTGTCATACCTGCTCTACCAGCATAATATTCCTAAATACCTATTTCTTCTTCGGTTTGCTCTGAATAATTTGTGAATGGTTATCTTTACGGTTGATAATTCAGCTGCAGCAATCTTTTGAACCAGATGTTAAAGAGATAGATTTCATCATACTGCAAAGAAGCATAAGCCTATTTGGTAACACATTGTTCTGTTTTGATTTCCAAGAAAAAAATGGACGCATGTTTTCTATTTTGTGTTTGGTGCACATAAATAGTACAAGTTAAAGATGGCATTTTTCTAGTTTTTTCCCCATGAAAGCAAGTATAGGTCAGAGAAGCTTTTGAATTTGTACTCACATGACAGCAACTTAATCAGGATAACCATAGCTTACCAGGGTCAACTTCTGGTTGAAAAATTTGTTGCTTTATGTGGCAGACAATAGCAAAGATGTGTAAGAAATGGCTTTTATATCTGCTCTGGGTATGTGCAGATTGCTGCTTATTGTGGGGGAGGCAAATAAGGGCAGGGAAAGTGTTTGGGTTGCAATTGGTGGTGGTGTGGAGACAGCTGCCTTAGGTGGGTAGCAGCTAAGGTACTCCATTGAGGCTATGTGGTGCGTTTTCCTGTGAATCGTTGACTCATTAGGAGGGACGAAGGGAGGGACAAGCAAAGAAGGGAGTTGGGGGTAGTGAGCAAGCAAGTGCAGCACAAGAGAAACATCAGCCAGAAGTGCAGAACTGTTGATGGAAGAGTTCGGATTTGAACTGTATTCTGCACAAGTGGAAGACGTTTGATGGCTGAGAAAACATTAACACCATGTGTTTAGGGGATAGAGTTTAATAAAGGATTCTTGCTCGATTGGAAAATTTTATAGAGGAAAAGTTCAAAAAGGATCGTAGAGTTTTCTTGTTTGGATTGGAAAGGAAATGGAAGGGAGGGTGAATTTTATGTTTAAATGGACTTTTATACCCCTTTTCAATTTTATATTTAAACATAAAAAGAAGGGTACAAAAGTTATTACAAAAAAGAAATCCTCTCCCTCCATTTTCTCCCAATTTGGGAGGATCGATTTTAAAGGCTATTGGGGAACATGTCAAAACCCTCAACACCCTCTCCCACATCCCTTCTACCCAAGCAAGGGGATGGCAACCTGTTCACATCCCCCCATTCCACTCAATCCAAACATTGGGTAAGTATAAAGTGGACTTTGTCCACTTAGAGTGTTTCTGGCCCAACTTTTGGACACATAAAAATGTTTTGTGTCAGTTTAAACTTTAAGAGTTGAAGCTTACTGGTTTGGCCAATTTTTAGAAGAGCTTTACATTGATGTAAAGGTTAAAAGAAGGTGAAAAACTAGAGGCTCTAAATTGGAGCTTTCAAAATAGGCTCTTAAAAAGCTGTTTTTAGATAATGTCACAAATTATTTTTAGATAATGTCACAAATTATTTTTCTTCTTCTTCTT
Source organism: Cordia subcordata (assembly GCA_028554755.1). Taxonomy (NCBI): domain Eukaryota; kingdom Viridiplantae; phylum Streptophyta; class Magnoliopsida; order Boraginales; family Cordiaceae; genus Cordia; species Cordia subcordata. The sequence continues at coordinate 14,147,246 of JAPTOF010000005.1, read as the reverse complement.
CTTCTTCTTCTTCTTCTTCTTCTTCTTCTTCTTCTCCTCTTCCCTTTTCCTTTTAGATACTATTCTATATTTTTGAAAATCTAATTGTCTTCAAAACAACTGAAAGTTCAGTTCCTAATATACAAGGCCAAACAATCAACAGAATACACTTCCACCCAAGACTACTGCTAAAAGCACTACAACTGAACAGTTGAAATGTCACAATTAGGCTAAACACTCACAATTAGGCTAAACAAAGTCTTTGTTGCTTGTACAAAAGCTGCTTTTATTTGTTGATGATGGGAGATTTTGGTTTGCTTCTGCTTCTTGTGTTGGGAAATTGTAAAAACAAATGCTACAAATAATTATATTAGCTGTTTTGATAATTTTGAAAAACAAGAATAGAAAACTATCCTGCTGCCAGATGCCATATGGCAGAGATAGTCGAGCAAGAGACGTGCGTACTCTCAATTGTGTGAAGAAACTGGCTTGAATTAGTTACTAGTCTTCTAATGGCTTGATAATCATTTCTTCACTAGTTTTTGTTTGCACTTAGTGTCATGCATGTCACTTAGACTGTTGGTTTCTCTGACATATTTGGTTTACACTGATGCTATGCATCTTTGTGTACACTAATACTGAAGATTGTGGTTACCAATATTTTGGAGCTGTCTTTAGTTTAGGCACTGGTAGATTTTTAACCTGGATGAGGTATAGTTATTGTATGCATTAAAAAACTGTGTATAATTTTCAATCTTTTTGAAAGTGATGCTGTATGTGTCAATTAGAAGCCTTATGCATGTTTGGATATGCAAATACTTTCTTGTTTCACTTCATACACAGAATTATCTAAATCATTACCATATTTTCTTTGATTAAGATGTCCAGGTCTTTCAGCTTATATTAATGAAACATTTTCATGTTTTCCAAAGATAGATATGGTTTTTTTTGGGTCGAAAAAGATAGATATGGTTAAAAACCATAATTGTGTGATAGTTGTGTGACTGTATGGATATCCCTTTCCTAATGGCCATGGTTTCCTGGTGGTTTGACTTCTTTTCTTTGTAGCAGGTGAAGGATAGTCTAAGGAGTGATCCACGATACAAGTTGGTTAAGCATGAGGACAGGGAGGCTATCTTTAGTGAATATATATCTGAACTCAAAGCTGGTGAAGAGAAGATTGAGCGATTGTCCAAGGCTAAACAGGATGAAGAAGTTAGAGACTGCTATTTCTTTTCCTTGAATTCCTGATTTGATTTTTCCCCGTGTTTTTCTTATAATGTTTGTCTTAATATGGTAAGAGGCTTAACTGATTGGATGGTGTATTTGGCTTAGGTCATGTTTTGCACATGTTTCTTGTCTGTCTCTAATCTGATATTCTCTGGAAATTTTATTCTCTTTTTCCCTGCCTCTCACACTTTCTCTCTCATATATATCTGCTCACTTCCCAAAGCAAGAGGGCATATGAGAGGTTCAAGTGGACTGTGGGGTGCTTATTTTGGGTTAAATAGGGATCAGTCTTTTACAAGATTATTTGAAGGTGTAAGCTAGGACTTACCTTGTAGATGAGTTCTTAAATACAGTTAATGGTGTTGAGGTTATACAAAACACTTCTTTCCTCTAGAACATCCAAGGCATCCAAAAGGCGTCAGCTGTGAATAATGCTATACAGGGTTCAAATGTTCCCTTGCCCATTGTGACTAGTTGTTATGGATCCTATGCAACTTATTTCTATTTGGCTTCCTTCTTTACTCCTTTTTTTGTGTGAAGTAGTCATTATCTCAACTGAAGTAATGAGCCTCCCAAGTGGGAGACTCATTAATTCAACTAGTCCCCATGTTCCTTGACTGGATATCTTAGTTATTGAGAAGGTTGCCCAAAAGCGGTACACAAGGCATACCCAGGAAAACATACAAGTAAACCAGATATATTATCTTTGTTTTTCTTGTACTTTGACTAGTCTACATCAAGTAAGAGTTTGTTTGGCTCAATTTTTAGATAATTAAAAGTGCTTTCTGTAAGATTAAAAGTTGAGATTAACGTGTTTGGCCCATTTTTAAAAGAGCTTTTGCGTAGAAGCCAAAGTTAAAGAAAAGCTGATAAAGCAAAAGTTCCAAATTGGAGCTTTCTGAAAAGTATTTTAAGGTGTTTTTACAGCATGTCAAATTATTTTCTTTCTTTTATTCCCTAATTTTTGGAAGTCCTATATTGCCCTCGAAATATTAGATAGCTTAACTCCTAATAAACAAGGCCAAACAATTAACGGTGTTTAACAACACTTTTATCTGAAGTTCACTGATAAAAGCTCTACAGCTCAATAGTTGAAATCTCACAGTTAGACTAAACCAAGCTTAAGCAGTCCAGAGAGTTGAAGATGTTTGTCTAAAAGTTTACCAGGCAGTTATGTTATAATTATTATGGAAACCACTGTTTGCTAAAAGATATAAACATGAGGTTTATTATAGTTATATGAATACCATTTCAAAAGTTATCCTAGATAAAGGACTTGTTAGTTCTGAAGTCCATTTTCTCTCACATTTGTCTTGCTTTGCACTGTTCCTGCAGGAGTGAGTTCTAACTCACCTTATATAGCTTAATGTAATTTATAGATTAATTGATGTTTGTGGTTTCTCTCATAAATTAGATGTGAAAACCATGTAGGTTATAGTACTCTAAAAGCTTTATATACTTCTGTTGGATAAGTTCTTGTACACGTGCAACTAGTGACAATAATTTAGATTGCACTCAAATGAAGTCTTCACATAAGTTTAGCTTATTGAAATGTTTGGGGGCTAAAGGGAACGGTTAACGATGCCTATAAGGAAAAACTGTATTTATTTGATACGCGAAACCTTTTCATTTATCAAGTTATTTCCTTGATATTGGGGCAAGGTCCTCTCTTGATCTACAAGTGAGTTAAGACCTGTGCCTTATGTTTTCACTTTCATTGCTTCTCAATTCTCATGCTAAAAATATTAATTTTGAATGGCACATTTTTAACTATATGAGCAAACACTACTCAAGTATGGATTCTTAAAAACTATATATTCTGTTTATCTTCTTATTTCTTCCTCTGAATGCTTTTTTATTTTCAAATACTACAGTTGAATTACTAACTGTTTGCTAAACGCTAGCTATACTTATTGTCACTTTTCATAGTATGGATGCTCGCAAATTTCTGTTTTTGTCTTCCCTTCCCCCACCCCACCCCTATCCCCACCTCTCTCGTGTATGTATATAATATGCATGTATTTGTGTGTGTGTGTGTGTGTCTCCGCCTGATTGTCCACCTCATTCTTCCCATTCTCACAAGTAATTGTGTGTATGCATTTTTATCCTCTTGTGCCAATGGTGAGTATTGTGAATTGTTGGTTTGAATTTTGATGTTTCCTAGAAAAACTGATTAATTTGGTTGGATTATGGTATTCTTCATTTGATATCGTAATTTAGTTCTAAGATCAATTCATATGTGCTGAAAAGGAGAAACTGAAAGAGAGAGAGAGAGCTCTGCGGAAACGAAAAGAAAGAGAGGAACAAGAAGTGGAGAGAGTGCGATTGAAAGCTCTGAGGAAGGAGGCTGTTGAATCTTATCAAGCTTTGTTGGTTGAAACAATTAAGGATCCGCAGGTATATCCAGTCCGATATCTATGCTTTTGATACTATGCATTCCCTGTTCTACATGGACATTTGTATTAGAGTGTTCTTTCTACAATTTCTGCTTTAATGATATTCAAGTGCATTTTATGGAAGTACTCTAAGACTATGTGGTTTTGGAATGTACTGCTCGGTGCCTCGCAAATTTTGATATATGGAAATGGAGAAATCTGGATGGTCTATATTATTGTTTTGGATGGAGAACTTAGATTGAGCGTTCTTTCTTTCTTTTGTCCCTTCTTTTTTTCTCTTACTCGTTATAGTTATAGTGATACTATCGGCTGCTGTATAATATTAAATTGCCTTGAACGGAATAATGTTTTCCAGTGTTCTCTGACAAGTGGCATGTCTATTTAAAAAATATGCTGTTAGACTTAAAGGCAACACGAATTTTATTCTCAATTTTTGTGGGACAATATTTTGAGATTGCTTTTCTCTCTCTCTCTCTCTCATTAATGTAGAGATATGTGTATACTTATATGGAGTATAATGTACTCGTATGGATATGTTTCCCGTGAGATGTTACAATCGGTACTTGTACCGCTTTTACTGTCTGCTAATTTTATTGGTAAAATAGAGAAAGCGCTTCTCTCTCTCTCTCTCTCTCGGCTAAATCAGCCGAGAGCACTTTTCTATCTCTTGTGCTGTGGAGAACCATCACTTTGAAATCTGTACTAATTAGTTTATACAGAAAGAAATTTTTTGGTTGCCCCTCCTTTTGATATCTGGAAGCAATCATCTAACTTTCATGTTTCCTATTGTACTTCAGTGTCTCATTTTAACCTTATCTGTTGAGCTTCTGTTGCCTACTCGAGGAGTTGCATTACTTTTGTGCTTACTTTCTAGTGGATTGCATATGCACTAACTCTGCATCATAAGTATTACATATTATAGTATCCACAAGTTGGAGCATAGTATGATATTTGTAGGAGTTTGTGTTGCATTAGTGTATGTGGGTTTAATGTCTTTTGTTTGGGAAGTATGTAACACATAGTTGTAACTATAGTGCACCTAGCACGCATGCGCTCCTTTTGTGCGACAAAAGTTTGGGGTGCATCACATTTAATAAGATATGCAATGTTAAAACCATGGTGCAAGGGCAAGCTGCATTTTCTACATGCCTCTGACAAGATTTCGGTTTTTTGATGTCAACCATTGATTATTTGAATTTGGTAATTGTCGAGTCTTATATATAAGGTAGTATGACAATATTGTAGTCTGAGATGTACCAAATACATCAAATGAACAAAAAACCTGGAAGTATATATTAGATAATGGCAATTCTTTCCCTTTTTGGTTTGTTTTTTTTTTATTCTGGTTGATTTTTTTTTGGTGGTTAACAATTCCAGCAATTCAGAGGATAGTATGATTGTTGGAGATGTTAATTTAGGTTGACGTGATGGAGTGCTGGTTTCTTTTCCATGTTTTATGTTAGACTTCTTTCTTATTGTGCTTGTCTGATATTTGGTGCTGTGGTTATTCGGGCTTCAGTTAACGATGATAGGAAATCAAAGTCTTTACTTGTGTCTGATGAGTTTTGGTTCCAACTGGGTATCAACAAAAATTTTTAGCCTCTATCACTCTGTATTAGGCATCTTGGACAGAGTCAAAGTCAAAATTGGAGAAGGATCCTCAAGGACGTGTGGCCAATCCACATTTAGATCAATCAGACTTGGAAAAGCTTTTCCGGGAACATGTTAAAATATTAAACGAGGTAAGCTGACATTTCTGTCATGTCATCCTCATGAATCGATGCATGGTTACTGATGTGATGTTATCCAACCATTAGATATTGTATGTTCTTCAATGTTGGTGGCTGATTGTAACATACATTTCATTATTATATTTCTTCTTTCTTAAATATTGTTAATAGTAAATAGTTACGACTTTCTAACAGTTGATCACTGTGTTCTTTTCTTTTGGCTTTTTTTTTTCCTTTTAATTGTACCCTTTTGGTGCCTTATTGCCCTACAGCTGATTTGATTATTTGTGGTACCACTGAAGGTGCGCATGTACCCAAGAAAACATGGGATGTGTATCATCTTCGCATCTATAGCTTCACCCGTTTCCTTGTGTAGACCTGTTTTAACTCATGCTATATATTTCACAAACTTGTTACTCAATAAACTTGTTATGGAAAAGATACCTTCTCCAAAGAAACAAACAAAAAAGGCAAATTTGTTGGAACCAGTGAGGTTGTACCCCTGTCAGGTAAGCACACATAAGGCCAGGCCAACAAAAGTAATCTTGATTGGGTGTAGCCTCATGTTGAGTAGTCAGTAGAAGGGTCTTTTTGTTGAGAACTCTTTTACTGTCACTTCACTGATGTTGCAGCAGAGAGGGAAAAAAGGAAAAAGAGACATGAAATGAGGGCAAAGATTTTCCTATTTTAAGTCGTCGTGTTATCTTATACCAAATAGGAAAATTGTCCAAGTATTAATTTACCGCTAATTGAAAACAATCCGTCTTTCTTGGTAAGGGAACACAAAGATAATCTCTCACCATTCATTTCCTTGCTTTCTCAGCGGGTTGCACAAGAGTTCAGAGCTTTGCTGGCCAAGGTCATAACTGCTGATGCTGCAGCTCAAGAAACGGAAAGTGGTAAAACCGTTCTTACTTCGTGGTCAACAGCTAAACGACTTCTAAAAGATGATCCTAGATATTCAAAGATGCCAAGGAAAGATCGTGAATCCTTGTGGCGACGTCATGTTGAGGATATTTTACGCAGGAAAAAGTCGGCAAGTGATCAAGTAGCAGAGAAAAACACTGAAGCCAGAAGAAGCTCCGTTGATTCTGGGAGATTTTTGTCAAGATCAAGGACCGAGGAGAGAAGATAATTTGTGCTTCAATATGACAAGTGGAACTTCTGCTAATTGTAGGTGGTGTCTTTCCGGATAAAAGATGGAACCATATGCCTGGGTATTGCTCGTCCTTTCTTTTTCTGTCATCCCCTTTCTTAAAGAATCACACTTTTACCTTTTAGATTTGGGCGGAGCATATAAATAACATTATAGACTTCAATTTCTGTTAGGATGCTATTGATGCCTGTTCTTTTTAAGCATTCATTCTATATGTTTCTCCACCTTTAATTCAGAAGCTTGTAGGTCTCATAATTTTGTAATATTTTCAATTTAAAGTTTTGCCCTTAACTAGTGAGCAACCGTAGTTTTGATGTGTTTTCTACTGCTTTTTTGAAACTCTTTTTCTTTTGGGGGTGGTTTATTTATTTTTATTTAATTTATTTTTTTGGATTTGTGGGGGTGGGGACCGAGTGGTTCGGGATTCCTCCCTTGTTTTGGGCCAGGAGAAAACAATTGGATAATTGAGTTTCCGTCAAATGATTTGAGTGAGTGATTATTTCTTAGTACGATGAAAAAGTAAATAAGACTTTAAAACAAAGAGTAAGCATTATGAAATAACTATAAAATTAAAAAAGAAGTATAGGGATATGACCAAAAAAAAAAAAAAGAGAATATTTTACTGCTTCTTTTTATTTTTGCAGATTAATATTTTATTATTTCTATTAAAATAACTTTTACAATGCAGGGAGTTCTATTTATAAGAGTAATACAAGATTTGTTGTTTGTTGAAACTTTAAAAGATGGTAGGCAATTTGATGCAAGAGGCTAAAAATACAATGCAGGATTGTGCTATGGGTGATGAAGAAGATAGGAGATAAATTGCTATAGATATTTGATTTGAAATGTAGATTTGCTTCATCTACTAGAACTATTTTCTTTATTTTTTTCTTTTGTCGTAACTTGCGAGCTTCTTCTTCTTCTTCTTTTTTTTTTTAAATCACAGAAAAACATTAATTGGACATACATAGAGTACAAATACAGAAACACAACGATAAAACAAACATCGACATTACATAACTAGGAGCATTTCTAAACTAAACCCAATAAAGAAACTTGGAAACCTACAAAACATTCGTACATAACATGGCACAAGTTCTTCTTCATACCTCCAAAACAACACAAGTGGCAACCAAAGCCACACAATCAATAGGTGAGATGAGGGCTCACCTTCCCACGCAGCCAAAGCAAGGGCCCAATCCGGCCAAAATCAGGCCCCGAAAGTGTCCAAAAGCTTGATTCCCACAAGCCAAAGCCACCCAACATGGTGGATACAAACAAAGGAGACAAGATGATAGGCTAAACCTATAGTGATCAAGGCAAGCATCCAAATAGGGATAAGATAGATCTACACCTAGAGAACACACAAACAACAAGGATATTGAACCTTGAAATCCTTATTCCATATCTAACAACATGCCAACATAGAGAAAATACATACTAAAACACAAGAAAAGAGATAGACTAGAGCATGGAAAAACAAAACATACCACCAGAGCCACTAGCCTAAAGGCAGGGACTTTGGAGGATGGAAGCAAGAATTGGCTGAGAAAGAAGCAAGGAAGGAGGATTCTTAAGTAGAATTTTTTTTAGAGAGAGAGAGAGAAACTGAGTTTCTATACTGAATTAGACGAGCCACAAGCTTTTTATTTGAATATTAGAGGGAGACTTCCAAAGAGGATACTTGAAAATCTAACTCTTTGAAACACACAACTCATGTTCCAGTACATTAATTTAGACAACATTCAACCTTGAACTACCAACAATTACAAATTACTTCCATTATCCCCTTTTGATTTGTAGCTTTTATTAGCTTCTTGAATTTGTCAATGCTTATTGCTTTTTTGATGATATTAGTTGCTTACTCTGTAATACTGACAAACTCTAACTAGATCTTATCGACGAAACTAGAAAATCTAACTTTTGGAAACACAAGACTTATGTTCCAATACATTAATGTAGATAACATTCAACCGTCAACTACCTACAACTATAAATTACTTTCATTACCCTCTCTTGATTTATTACTTTTAGCAGCTTTCTAAACTTATCAAGCTTGTCAATACTTATTGCTTTTCTGATGATATCAGTTGGTTGCTTTGTAATACTAACAAACTCTAACTAGATTTTATCTTTTCTGAGCAGATTTTGGATAAAATGATAGCACAATTCGATGTGTTTCATTCTTCCATGAAAAATGAGACGGCTGACATGTTATTGCAATAGATCAAAGTAGGTCGCCCTTGTTTATGCTTCAAATACGAAAGCATTCTTCTTAGTCTATGTAGCATTGCTTTTCAACACTTAAAAGTACTTACTGTGAGTTAAAAAGCTAAAACTAACATGTTTGGCAAATTTTTTAAAGTACTTTTTTATAAAAGTTGAAGATGAAAAAAGTTAAAAAATCAAAAACTCCCAATTGGAGGTTTTTTAAATGACTTCTACAAGTTGTTTTACATCATGTCAGAAATCATTTTTTTCTTCTTTTCTCAAAAATATTACCCAATAATTTTGAAATTCTAATATTGCCCTCAACATCTGAAAGCTAAACTCTTAAAATATTAGGCTAAACAATCAACGGCTTTTATTCAATAGCATTTTTAACCAAAGTTCTATTACTAAAAACTGTACAATTCAACAGCTGAGATCTCACAGTTAGGTCAAACAAAGTCTTAGTCACCTAGCTTCACGTTCAACACTAGTTGTTGTTTTGTATTCAGCTTTTACGGAAGATAATGCAATATTGTTTGCCTTCTTTGGACTTTACGACATTACCTATGACCCAAGATAAAATAAGTAGCCTAAAGTATTTCTTCGATCATCAAGTGAACCCCCCCAATCATTGTCCATGTACCCAATTAAGTTATTATTAGCTTTCACATATTTGATTCCGAATTTCCTTATTCCTTCCAAATAGCGTAATATTCTTTATGCAACCATGAGATGAAGTTGGGATTAAGGATAGTTCAAATAGTTGAGACACTCTCTCCCAGGCAAGAGGTATTGGGTTTAATCCCATGGGGGTAGAAGGTTTCAACCAAAAAAAAAAAAGAAAAAAGTAAAAACCATGAGATGAAGTTACTTGGATTTAATAAATCTGGAAACATAACTTACTACATGAAAGATATCAGGCCTTGTGTTTGTAAGATAGATCAATGATCCAACAAGACTTCTAAACACCTTTGGATTTACCTTTGCTGCATCATCATTATTCTATAACTTCTCATTCAAAGTGAAAGGAATAGACACTGAGTTCCATCTTTTAGTGTGAAAATTTTTTAGCAAATCTTCAACATAATTTTCTTGTGAAATGAAAATCTTCCCTTTTAGATTGCTTTCCCTTGAATTTTAAGAAAATATTTTATGAGCCAAAGATCTATCATCTTAAATTTTTGCATCATGGACTATTTTAATTCTTCAATCATCATCATACTTGTGCTAGTGTAGATTAAATTATCTACATACAAGCATACCACAAGAAAATTAGAATTGCTTCTTGTCTTTACATAAAGGGAGCACTAGTCACTTAGTAGTAGTATGTAGTGTTTTTTTGTCTTTGATAGCATGATCTCTAGAAAAAACACTAACAATTGTCTTGTCTAATATGCACACATACATCACAGAGACAAATCTAGATGTACTTGCCTCCGATGACCTAAGTAGGTCGCCTTGATAAGCAGACTTGCTCTTTATAACCTTATCTAGGTAAATTGCCCAACACTACCATCTAATTATGCACTATATTCATGATACAACTAGAACTAGAGTTGGACCTACACCCAAGACTTTAGTTTATAATGCCTTTATACGTGCATTAGTATACATATAACAAAGAGGATGTAAAGCGTAAACCCAACATATTAATAATAACTTCAACATAATATATCCAACATCTATTACATGCTAGATACAGAGGGTCTTTAGAGCATGCCAATTCCACCAATGGGTTGAAACTGCTGTTGTTGGCTGGATGTTGGTCTAATATCGGCCAATGACCCTCCTATGGGTCAAGTTAGGTTTTTGTTACTAAATTGATTAGTTATGTTTGAGGACAGAATATTTCTATTTTTCGAGAATGGCTATAGATGGGAAGTAACCTTGTTTAGGTGCCTTTATGGAATATTTATGGGGTTCTACTAATGTCATCCAGTGAGGTTTGGTTAATATTTGAACTTGAAGGTTAGGAAACTATTCACTCTTATCAAGTTGGTATAGTTCTAAACTACATTTAATGGTTTGATTTGATCCTTGATGTGGGTGGTTTGGGCTGTATTAATGGTGCTATCTATGTAAGAACGAGGCACGAATTGCCACTATGGTATAGGCCAACCAACCACACACAACTGACAAGCACGAAACGCAAAACATAGCGGAAGCTCATTACCTACAAGTACATTCCACCTCATTCCTAAATGCAAAATGCATCTCAAGTGGCTAGAGTCTTCTGGCGAAGGACCTAAGGGCATAGGCCACTGTCACCCCTGTGACAAACCATTCTCATCGAATCCGCTGACGCCCTCATAGCAAACAAAGTTTACCATGCCTCTTCATCAACATCCTCATTGCTTGTTACAAACACCAGTGTTGTGAGTCACCTAACAATAGCGGACGTCTCGACAACAATCCACAGCATGGCAAGCTCCTTCTGCCACTGTCATTGTCCCTACTCCTTGCTGATGAGTTTTTGACTTGGCTCGGATATCAATTGTGACAGGGTTAGAGGCTTATCCCGCCTTGCACCCTAATCCTTGCAACAAAGCCAACCAACCACACACGACTGACAAGTACAAACACAAAATATGTCAAAAGCTTATTACTTATAAGGACATTCCATGTTAATCTTAAGTACAAAATGCGTCTCATGAAACAAGGGTCTCTCGGTGAAAGATCTGTGGAGGTACAGGCCAATGTCACCCCTATGATAATTTGGAAGTCACTTCATCTTCAAATTCAGTTAAGGTAGGTTTGGGGTTCCATGGCTTGCCTAATCATTAAACTTGTTAATATATATAATAAGATATCCATATGTGTATCTTGCTATGTATATTTGATCCTTGTTACCATCAATTTTTAAATAAAAAATATCGGCTACACTAATTTTTTTTTTAATTAAGAAGAAAAGATCTCTTACTCGTCACTCAAAAAAGCAAAAGTTACAAGACAAAACATATAGAACCAATACAATATTTTTGTAAGGTGTTAGGGATTGTTTGGTGACAAGACAATTAATTAATACATGTATTAGGACAGATGAAAAGATGGGTTCGTGTATCTCTCTCTATCGTCACGGGACATTTGCAGACATTTTGGCATAAAAATGTCGTCTCACTCAATTTTTCATTCTCTTGAGTTGGGCCCCTGGTTTCACGTGCCACAAAACTGCTTTTCCACGTAATTACAAAGCAAACCAAACCAAACAATTACCTACGCGACAATGGGAAATCACAATACATTGAAGAGGCATAGGCCTTCTTGACTTCACAGAATCTGTCTCCAACAACAGACAAATTCTCCACATTTTTTCATTTGTATTCTATGCACCAACATGCAATTTTTATACTTTTTAAAAGAAATATCGTTTGCATTGTTTGAAGGGTTTTGTTGGTATTATCCACTTGTTCAACTATATTAATTTACAGTCTCATGAAATCAGAAGATTTTATCTGATCATGAAGAATAGTTTATCCTTCAACAAAAGTTTACCTGTAATTTGGACAATTATACGATGCAGTGCCCAATAATTCAAATCGTGCACAAAAATTTTTGGAGGGCGTTGTTGGTTTCTTTACGGGTCTAACTATCCCTTTAAGGGAAAACTTTATTGTATGTCAAATCCTTCAGGAGCATTTCTGGTCGTCCCTTTTTTTCCTTTTTTATCGCCTTTTATCATATTACAAGGACTACCAAAAGTCCAGAAAAACCCGACCACCAAGTAATAACACTAATGTGAACCTCGGTTGCATAGCCTTTTTTTTATATGCATTAGGTAAGTCAAAAAATAGAATCTTTATCAGCGTATGAGGAGACTCAGACATGAACGTACCTCAAGAACTACTTTCTCGATTTTAACCAACTGAGCTATATCTTGAGGGCCGTTCTCGTCTTCTCATGGCCAAACACAAATTTCAGAAAAAGTCTACAGCACCTCATGCATGACCCAGTTAGGTCAGGAGTTCTGCCTGGTTCCACAAGTCTTTTCTTTCTGTCTCTTTTTCATTTTCTTTCTTTCGTTTTTTTTTTTTTTTTTTTGTGGGTGCGGTAAGGTAGTTTATAGTGGAAAATAATAACATGCTAGACAAAATACAATGTATGCATAATTGAACTTGGAAGTTTTATTGGGAAAATGACAAAGTTATGTGTTCACACACTTAACTTACGGTCTCGGTCACATTTTAGCTAATAGCATCAAAAAGGGTGTGGCCTTGTTGGGGCATCGAATCATTTTGTAACGCAGATTGCTCAACTCGTGAAGACTTCAGATGCTGCTAGCCTAGTATATGTACATGTCCAAACTATATTAGCTATCCAATCCACTATATATATATATATATATATACATATACATATATATATATATATATATATATTGTATATATTAAATTGCTTCACATGGCTCTTGCCAGCCAATAGGCTTGAACATTGTTCCTCCTATGTTTCTTGGTTTTCAGTCAATGCAAAAAAAGCAGCAGCAGCCATGGCAGAGACCTGTGATCTCCAAGTCCGTATTAATGGTCAACAAACCTTCTTTGTGAATGAGGTAAGCCAAACATTTGTATCACTTTTCTTGCCATGCCAGGCCATTTATTTTTAGTTGCAGCCAAATTTATGAACTCCATCTTCTTTTCTGTTGGAACAATTTGCAGAAGATTATATCAAGATTCTCAGGAAAGTTGAGAAGGATAATCAAACAGGAGAAGAGAATAACTCAGATTAGAAGTTCAGGAATAGATATTGATGATTTTCCAGGAGGGCCTGAAGGGTTCGAAATGGTTTCAAGATTCTGTTACAACAATGGCGAAATCGCAATCTCAGTGTCTAATGTATGTATCCTCCATTGCTGTGCAGTGTTTCTTGGTATGACAGAGAAGATGTCCACTTGTAATCTCTTGCAGCAGACTCAGGATTTTCTTGAAGGGATGTTTTACTGGTCTTGGGGTGATATACTAACCTGTCTCAGGAGCACTGAGTCATTCTTCTCTTGTGCAGATTCATGTGGCCTTGTCCAGAAGCTCATGTTTTCTTTGTTAGCCAAGATTGCGCAGAATTCGGATATAAGTCTCCTTGCTTCATCGCCTTCCTCTTCTTCGTCACCGGAAACTGCGTCTGGGTTCAGGCTCTCTTTGTCGTCCAAGACTACTCCTGAACTTGTTAAGCCTAGTTCAGCGGGAAAAGCAGCTTGGTGGTTTGATGATATGACCATCTTATCTCCAAATATGATAGAGAAATTTGTGAAGACTTTAGGTGGATATGGGAACGATTACAACAATTTAGTCTTGACAAGATTTCTACTTCATTACCTAAAGAGTGCTGTCCAAGGCCAAGCGAATCTGCATCCGAAAATAGATTACAGTGGTATTGCAGAAACAGCTGTTTATGGGGTTATTTTGGTAGGAAAGTCTGCATTTTCTTGCAGAGCTTTGTTTTGGGTATTGAGAATTGTTTCCGGTTTCGGTTTGAGCAGAGAGACCAGGACCAGGTTGGAGAAATTGATTGCTGGGGTGCTTGACCAGGCATCACTTGATGATCTGTTAATAACAGGTCGCGATGGGGGCGTGTATGATGTCAATCTTGTGCTAAGATTAATTAGATTATTCGTTCGTCACGACGAAATCTCTGTGCTGAAGATGAAGAAATTTGGCAGCTTAGTTGATAAGTATTTGGGGGAGATAGCTCCTGACCAGAGCCTAAAAATCTCAAAGTTCCTTGGAGTGGCAGAGAGTTTACCAGATTGTGCAAGAGATTGCTTTGATGGGGTCTACAGAGCAATTGATATCTATCTTGAGGTGACTGCTTCACATGCAATAAATTCTTCTTTTTCCTTTCTTATCTATCTATGCTCAGATGCTTTTGGGCAAAGACAAAAAGATAACAGATAAGACACAGACTTTATATGTATTTTTGGCAGTTGTTTCTTCTAAAGTGCTACCAAAATTCCTTTTCTTTTCTCCTTTTCTCAGTGAAGAGGGTATTAAAAGGAAAGTAATTACTTTATACCAAAAACACATGAACATATCTGGACGTCATTTCCTGTCTCTGACTGTGCTCAATAGTCAAACAAATATTTTCACCACAAGAAATGAGCTTTTGTTAGTTTTGTGACTTAATGATTTACCACAAGAAATTACATGCTATTTTCATCTCATAGCTGTGTACTATGTTTATCTGCTTATCTTAGGAGAAGTGAACTTATATAGTGTTTGTTTGATCATTCTTTCTCGACATTTGATCCTCAAGGCTAATGAAAAATTCGTAAGAGTATCTTTGAAACTATATAGACTGGAAAAATAGGAGCTAGTCTTAGGAAAAATATAAAGTAAGAGGGCGAAAAATAAATCGGATTTTTCATATTCTGTTATTTGTGGTATATAAAACCTTACAATTACCATCTGCCTCTCTTGTGTTTCTTTAGGCTTGTACAGTTTTTTTCCATCCAGAAGTATATAATACGTACCTTAAATGCGTAAACCGTTCAAATTTTGCAGTCTCATCCAACTCTTTCATTAGAGGAACGATCAAGAATATGCAGATGCCTGAATTATGAGAAGATAAGCCTTGAAGCCTGCAAAGACCTCGCGAAGAATCCTAGGATCCCTCCTAGAATCGCGGTTCAAGCGCTTGCTTCTCAGCGTCCAAATCCGGAGAGTGAATATTATTCAAGTTCAAGCACAAGTAGCAGGCAAATGGTTCTGTACAGTAAATTGGACAGCAGCAAAGCTGGCAGCTCCCCGGAACAGAGTGAAGACAAGAGACTAAACCTGAAAAGGATGCAATGGAGGGTGGTGGAGTTGGAAAAGGTTTGCAAGGAGATGAAAGGTCAGATGTCAAGAATGGCGAAAGGTGGCGCCATTATCGCCCCAGGTCATACTAGGGCGTTGCCTAGACTTTGCTGACTCTCTTTACAAATGAGACATGGCTTCTTCTTCTTTCCTTCTTTTAAGAGAATATATTTCTTTCCATCTCTGGTTCTTTTTTTTTTCTTTTCCCTTTTTATTTTTCTTTCTTTTCAAGATAATAAAACTGGATATATGTTTATCATCTTTTGAACATGGCTAAACCCATGCTGTAATTAGTCAAATGTTGCTATCACATAAGCTGGAAAGCTTGAAGGTTGAAAGCCAAATCTCTCGGCAGTTGAAGGTGGCTTTCTCAGGAAAAGGAAAGAAACAGAAGCAAAAAATCATCAGAAGATTTCAGTGTATAAAGCTTACAAGTAGTTGTTCAAATTCCAGCATTTTGTCATTTATATGGCAATAATTTAAAGCGCTCTCTTTTTCTGTCTCTCTATCTAGTTATCTTTTGCAACTTGATCCCACAGGACAAACTTTGTTATGAGTGAGATTCGACCATTGTAATGGTTAAAAGAACTATGGTAAAATAATATAAATAGTTTATGACTACTAGTTCATGCTTGTAACGCTATAACACTAGAGAAGATCTCGCTCCTGCTCCTACCGCTCTATCCCTCCCAAAAAAAGAATAAAAAGAAAAGGGAATATTTCACTTAACCCCTCTTTTTGTATGGAGCTGATGACATTTTGGCCCCTGATGTATATTAATAGACACTTACCCTATTGACTATGTGATGTTAGAATCTACAATTCCATCTTGCAAGACCACAAGATAAGAGAGTGAGCCTTTAAAATAGGTGTTCTGCTGACCAAAAAACTCCAATGCTTAAGTCAATATTCAAGTAATTGAAAGTGTAAAGGATTGTAATTTAAGAAGTGACTTGAAATGCAACCATAGTTAGTAATGTCAAAGCTAGTGTGATGGACTTGGGTTGAGAGGAGATAAGTGGTGCTTCCGACGTCAATTGTGTGTATGACAGCAAGCATATGCCGCTAGGGATGGTTATTATTTGATTGTTGCCTCCCCTTTTTTGGTTATGTAGCATCCTCCTATATTGGTTTTTTGTGAGATTTATGCGCACTTTGTGATAGCTTGGGTTCACTACTATAATCATTACAAGTTTAAATATTGTGAGTCAGTTGATTAGACGCAATGAGGTAGCAAGAAAGGGGTTAAACCTAGGTCGTTACAGGTGGTATCAGAGTAGGTTCTAAGCAGATTTTACACTACCTCGGGTCTTGAACTATGGTTCTATTTATTTTGTTTGGATTATGGTTCTATTCTATCTGGAATAAGCATTTCAGGTTAGTTGATTAGATTCGTGATAGACCAATAATTAAGCCTAGGTCATTAGAGGTGAAATTAATTAGGTTCAATGTGGTGATAAGTCAGTAATTAGGCGTAAGTCATTACAGATGGATGTGATGATAGGCCAATATTTAGGCATAGGTCATTACAAGTGGTATTAGAGTCAGGTTCACCCCACAAACTGATCTGGAATATTATAATCCATGTAACGCCCTTCCATATCAATTCATTGTAAGATTTGTGTGAATATTTTATAATCACTTGGGTTCACTATTACTTTCATTACAAATTTAAGCATTTTGAGTTAGTTGATTAGACTAAATAGGGTGACAGACCAATAGTTAGACTTGAGTCATTATAGGAGGAAAAATAAAGAAACTGTTAGAGCTGGACTGACCCAACTTGTCAGCTAGCCCAACTCTAGTGGAAGGAGAGACCTAGAGAGGTAAAGGGTAATTTGGTCAACTGCTAAAACATTAAAATCACATTTTTGAAGTCCAACCTAACAAAGGGCTCGTTTGGATTGGCTTTTTTCAAAAAAGCTTTGTTTAACAGCTTTTGAAAAATAATTTTTTTTAGAATCTAAAAATTCTGACATTTAAAAAAGTTATATTTGAGCTTTTTTCAGAATTTCAATTTTTTTGGACACCAAATTAAATAGTTATTACAAATTTAATGTAATATTTTCAGAAAAAAAATACTTATTCTTAAAAAAAAATCAATCCAAACAAGTTCAAAGTAGACGTGATTGCGAAGTTTGACGAAAAGTAGGCCAGGTGCTCGAAGAAATGCTCAAACGTACAATAGACCCGACCACTATTTTCCAAAGCCGCGTGTATCCATCATGAATGCTCACGTAACATCTGTAAATTGCTTATATTTTATAACTATAATAATTATATTAATTTTTATAATTTTGTTAAAATTCATTCTCAAGAGGAACAGCCAACAATGGCAATTACAAATAAAGCCACCATCTTCACAGCTTCAGAGTTTGAGATTGCAGGACACTTTGCATCTCTTGTTGTTCAGCTCTATTTACACCATCACCAAATGGAAGCTACAGCATCTCAAGCAAATTCATGGCGTCCTCACAACTTGTGGTCTTTCAAACCACCCTTCACTACTCAGCAAGCTGCTCTCTCATTGCACATCTCTCCCTTCTTTCCCTTGTCTTTACGCTTCTTCTCTATTCAACCAAATTCCACAACCTAAGATTAACGCCTACAACAACTTGATCAGAGAACTCTCCACTAGTTCAATGCCTCAAAATGTTATTCTTTGTTACGTCAAAACGCGCCGCACTGGTGTGTTTCCGAACAAACACACCTTCCCTTTGCTTCTCAAGGCCAAAACTCACGACCCATTTCAGCTTTTACACTTCTAGTCAAGCTTGGTTTCGGTTCTGATCAGTTCATGCAGAACTCATTGGTTTCTGTGTTTGCAAGCAGTGGTTACATTTGACTTTGCTCGCCAAGTGTTCGATGAAAATCTGCAGAAGGATATGGTTGGTTACTCTGCATTGATTGATGGGTATGTTAGAAATGGCCGTCCAGTGAAAGCACTAGAGTTGTTCTTAGGGATGAGAGTATTGTGAGTGCTTTTTGTGCAGTTGGGATGTTGAGATGTGTTTGGTTTGGCAGGTGGATTAATGGATTCTGTGTAGAATCAGGAAGAGTGTGTAGGGATGTATATGTTGATAGTGCTTTTGTGCATATGTATTCTAAGTGCGGCTGCTCTGATGATGCTGTTAGAGTTTTTAGGGAGATGTCTTATAGGAATTTTGTTTCTTGGAGTGCTTTAATAGCTGGTTATGTGCAGTGTAATAGGTATAGTGATGCACTCTTAGCTTTTCAAGAAATGTTAGTAGAAAAAGTTGAGCCTAATGAAGCCGTAATCACGAGTGTTCTTACTGCTTGTGCTCGACTTGGGATATTGCATTAAGGGAGATGGCTTCATAAGCATGTAATAAATATGCGGAGATTACGTATAAACTCAATGCTTGGCACTGCTTTGTTTGATATGTACTCAAAGTGTGGATGTATTCAGGAGGCAATGTTGGTTTTCGAGAGGATGATTGACAAGGATATGTACCCATAGACTGCCATGATCAATAGGTTAGCAATGCACGGTGATGCTGCAAGGTCCTTGAGTCTCTTCTCTCAAATGCTAAGCTTTGGTATTAGACCAAATGAAGTTACCTTCATAGGGGTTCTTAGTGCTTGCTCTCATGGAGGCTTTGTGGACGGGGGACGCCAGTTATTTTCAGTGATGGCAAGTATTTATGGAGTACAGCCTAATGTTGATTGCCAAGGTTGTATGGTTGATCTTCTTGGTTGAGCAGGGATGTTGGGAGAGGCTCTAAAGTTGATTGAGGACATGCCAATAGCGCCTACTCCTAATGTATGGGGTGTGTTGTTTGGTGCTTGCAAGATTCACATGGCATATGAGTTAGAGGAATTGATAGGGAAACATCTAATTGAGATTCAGCCTTATCATGGTTGAAGATATGCGCTTTTGGCAAATTTGTACTCAGCATGTAAAAATGGAAAGGGGCAGCTCATGTGAGAAAGATAATGAAAGGGATGAGAGTTGAAAAGGCTCCAGGATGTAGCTGGAATGAGCTAGATGGTTCACTACACGAATTTATTGCCTTTGACAAAACACATGACCAGTCAGAAATTGTATATATGATTGTGGATAGCCTAAGTGTCTAATTGGAGTTTTCTGGTCCTGGTTTTGATACTGACTTGTTCTTGATGCTTGACAAAACTTGACACTAGGTGAAATTGTCTGCACACAGAAAGCTTAAAGCAAACTAAGATTAGTTATGGGCTTATCCACCTTTTTCCATCTCAAGACACTGTTTGTAGACTGCCCTCTGCAATTCATTCTTTAGTATCCAAAATGCTAATCATTTGAATTATTTATCCTTATACTAGAATTCCATTACTTGCAGAATCCCATCCTTAATTTTGTATCCTCATATAATGCTAAAAGAAGTGGTGAAGTTTGACAAAATTGACATGACAGATGAATATTGTTGTCCATCACTAGGAGGACAAAATTGACATGACAGATGAATATTGTTGTCCATCACTAGGAGCTAGATGTGAAGGATCCTCTGCATCCCACGAATCCAAAATCTTGCACAGAGGGCAATATTTTAGACGACTAGAGATTGTAATTGGATGAGGTTAGTATGGTTGGCTACAAATGCAAGATTATTCAAATTACTTCATATGCTAGTTCCTGAGAATTTTGTGTGAGATATGCAAAAATAGAACTATATGTCTATATGGGTTTCAGATTGGATATTCCATTGCTGGAATGCTTGATTCGAAGGGAGAAAAAGCAGGGTTCAAAGAAAGAATTTTCCATTCTATGCTGTAACAGAAATGGTTATTTCAAATCTTTACAAAGAAACAACTAATATAGAAAAACAGAATGAATGTAACATGCCACAACATGCATCTCCTAGAAAAAGCAAAAAGAGGTGAAGAAGGAATATAAAATAGGTCTGCTTCTTGTGAGCATAAATCCAGTGTGTAAGTATAGTTGATCATCATCAGGTTTCGCGACTCTTGAAGCACACTGATGGAGCAACTGCTGTCAAGTTGCACTTCAACGTTGAATGGCTTTGAGGTTTTTATAGCTAGCTAATGGTGAGCCCTATAAAAGATATCTACTTGTAAATCCATTCCTTTGCACGGCCTCCTGACTCATCCATATCTATGAAAATGCTTACTGCCTGCAGTTATATGAAACAGGAAAACCATTAAATATTTTGACTTGAGAAAGCCTAACAATAGACCATTAGATAGTAGGCTAAAGTGAATTAATATTTGATCTTTATCTGATATTTCTGGCAATGTACCATACAGATGAATTCAACCCTGTCAAACTCCAAGAACGATTACAGAAGCGAAAAACAGTACAAATGAAAGTCAGAGATAAACTATATACTTCGAATCAACAATATTCCGGTTGTTCTAGTTTAGTACGTATGCTTCCTTCTGTGATATAATTCCTTGTAATCCTGAGATTCACCCAAAAATGTATTTACACCTTAGGAAAGCTTATTATATTGCCATTTCTATCTTTATCCTATACCAATAGACTCAATACAACAGAAAAGCCTTTTAAAACTAAAGATTCGGAACCAAGCAAACAGCTGAATATGAAAAACTCATATAGCTGAGAGGCAGTAGAAAGCAAAACATCCCCTTCCCTAACTATACATACAGTTCACATACGTGGCGGTGAGAGTGTATGGGGGAGGGTTAGGTTACAACTTATACATTTACACTGTAAACATATGAGGGAGAAAAGAAAGGCTTCATACTTCTAACTACTCTATTAATATTATTGTATAGGACAGAAAAGATATCGTCTCCCATCCAATGTGGGAGAGAGACATATTACATGACAATGTGATACTCAAGATATACATATATAAGACACACTATCACTATGTTTCACTTTCTCTCACGTATAACTGAAACTGGATTCTTGAATCACAGAGTATTTTTGGAAACGTAAAATCAGGGGTTCTACTTGGATGATACATGTCTGAAGTTGATGCAAACTAGAGGAACAGAGCAAACCAATCTTAAAACATCTAGTTCCTTTAGTTCTTACTGTTTTAGTATATGAAGGTTTTCAAAAACATTCCTTATGATTATGGTATTAGATTAAGCAATAGTCTCAACCTAGGCAATAAACAAGTTTGTTTCCTTGTGTTAGTTTTTCTTAATATATATTAGTTACCTTATTAGTCTAGCGTCCTACTGTTAGTGACCAAGTTATGAGACCTATAAATAGGCTCTCCTATTATATTCACTAAAATCAATGATTCACAATGTAGTCATTATCAAAATCTCGTTTAGAATCAGCGCTAGTTGTGGCTCCAACTGTTTTCAACATGTATATATTTTCTATCCTTATGCTTGCTCTTTTCTCTTTTCTGTTATATTTTTACATGGTATTAGAGTTGGACTCTTGGTCCAGTCTTGTCACACATCTGTCCATGTGTGAACCATCCTGCCATCCAGCTATCATAACTTGCATGATTATATTCTCACACCTTGCTATCATTTACTTGCTTGACAATGTTGTCAAACACTGCTGTCGTTTATTGACCTCACTGTTTTTTACATGACCATGCTATCACACCCTACTGCTTTTTCTACATGACCATTCTATTCACTAAGCAATCATTTTGGGTCAGACATGGTGACCACCTGGCAGCCTATTATGGCTACATCTTTACTCAAGTTCAATTTCCATTCTATCTTTTCAAGTTTTTGTTCCAGGTTTTTCATTTTTTCACTTCAAATTTTGATTCAAATCAATTTATCCCAGGATCAGTTTGTCCAACATTGCCAAGACTTCTCAGCAATTTGGTTATCAAACTCAAGTTGGTCTCTATTTGTTAACTTGAGTTTGAGGGGGCTGTTGAAGTATATTTAGGTTTTCAATCGTATTCCTTATTTTATGGTACTAGATTAGGCAATAGTCTCAACTGAGACAATAATCAAGTTCGTTTCCTTTTCTGTTAGTTTCCCTTAGTATACTAACTACCTTATTAGTCTAGCTTTCTACTCTTGGTCACCAAGTTTTGAGGGCTAAATAGTTTATTGTATTCACAAAAACCAATAATTCAAAAATGTAGTCATTATCAGAATCACTCTTTTAGAACCTCCATTGGTGGTGGCTCCAACTGTCTTCAACATACATATATTTTCTATACTCATGCTTGCTCTTTTCTCTTTTCTTTTCTGATTTCTACATACCATTGAATAAATTATCTAACTTTCAATTATTATTCTAGTGCACGAGTTGTGTGCCTTTGATGCTAGAAAATGGAAGTTCCACAAGTCTGCATCATGGGTTATTGTGACAATCTCATAATAAATTAGCCACACAGGATATACATTCACATAAAGCATGGTTGCAGCAGGCCAGTTTCATATTAAGTTAGAAAAGGAAACCATTTCGAGACCTTCTATTATGAAATTTGAATTCTATGCAATCGTGTAATTGTTTTTATTTGTTTTGCAATTGAAAGGGGAAAAAATCTAAATTTTTGCTGCTTTTAGATATACCATCTCCATCCATTTTCTTATGAATAATAACATAAAAATACCTTGCCTATCCTAGGTCGCTCCTTCAACTTTTCAAGGCTATTTCGAATGTGTGAGACAGCTCCCCAGCATCTTAATGTGTTTGCTACATCATCAAGCCTTAACAAGTACTCTTCTTCTGTTAATGGGAAAGATTTCTGGGAAAGGACAGGAAACATACTTTAGTTGATAATTATATACAAGTTTGCTACATCAAAATACAAAACTAGCTTAAATTCAATAATAGAAAGAATGCATGATCTTCTATCATTTCGCAAGTGCATCTTCAAGAATAATGTTTAGAATTGAAACAAGAATCCTACTTTCAAGTCATCCACCAGAGGATGACAGTAAGTACAAGAATACAAGAAAATTCTTGCCCCAACTATCCATCTCTTCTATCATGATTAGTATTTAGTATGTGTAAATCCTCAAGATATCTAAGCCTTTTACATTATGAGAACTGGTGTAATGAAGAAAAGTTGTTATTAGATATGATTAGAAAATTAAAGACAATAATCTTAGACCTTATAGTAAAATTAGTTCCTAGGGAAAATGATGATTGGCAAATACATGTGCAACTAACAATGTATCAACTCGAAAACCAAGTACAAAATAATTTTAACACCAGATATAGAGCCCTATTTCTTTTCAAGTATTTGAGAATTTTTTGCCACCAAATTTGTCACGGATAGTAAATTGGCATAAAAATATTATTCTACTGATTCTATGAGGCTTTAAAACACAACTAAGAAGCTTGTCTGCAGGAACACTATAATAATGAGGGCTACCTTTTTAAACTCTCAAAGAAAGCTACTCTGCTTACCTGCTCCATATACTTCCACATAACATTTAACGCAAGAAGATTTCGACCCATGAATTCCTGCATTAGCGGCAACAAGTTTCTGAACATAATCTCATCATCTAGAAGAAAAAGCATTAGGGATTAGGGGTAGCTCAGGTGATTGAGACTACTTCCTCCAGGAGTGAGGTCCTGGGCTCAAATCCCATGGAAAACAAAGGGGTGGGCAGGGCGTAGGGGTTTGTTAAAGGAAAAAAAAAAAAAAAAGGAATCTACAAAAAGAGCATTGTATAACTAAATGCAGTTTAATACAACAATAAATAGCTAATATAAGAAAAAATCTTCAAATGCATCTGCTAGTTTAGTGAAAAGATATCGATCAATCTCCACAGTTCAGAATCAGAAATGTGAAAATGGTAAAATGTACTACAAGGAAGACATCAACTCTAAGTCCACAAAAAGAAAATTAAAAATTAAAAATTAAAAGAGGACATTAACTTGGTTTTCTGAAGTACCACAATGTCTGAGTCAACCAAGTACACTCAAAGAAACGCACGGTATCAGACTGTTCCATAGATACATTATGGCCAATATGAAGATGCCACAAGAGTATACATGACCTATCCATCATAATACCAACAGAGATTCGCTACTCAAGTTGTAGTGCCAGAGAGCAATATTATGAACACTAGAGTGATGGAATAGTTAGTTAGGCAGTTACATTGTAATATGACAGTCTGCAGAGTACTGCAATCAACACAAGTAATTGTACAGCTGGACAGGTAGTTAATAAAGTTAGTTATGCTTATAACAAATTCTAGAAGATACTAACTAGCTGTACTACTCAACTATAAATATTTGTACTATCCTGTTGATTCAATTAATGGAAAATATCTACAAATCATATTCTCTCTATGAATTTCTTCATGGTCCAGAAAGCAATATTTTCACTTTCATAATACGTCTAAATATATGTGGAAAGGATGTAGACCATTAGTATTGTTCTAGATATCTCGGGGTAACATATATGTGGAGACCTATGCATATTCTTTTCTACCAACATACTAGATTTAGGAGGTTCTGGATGAAGTAGCCTACAGTATAAGACAGGCCAAGAAGGGAGGTCTTCCCATGCCTAGATGCAGAAGTCTGAACATAGTTTGGTCCTTTCTAGTATGCTTCCTCCTGAAAGAGAGGATGTAGAGTCCAAATGGTTAAAGAGTTTAACACGGAAAATCTTAAGGTTATGTTTGTTACAAACTTTTCTATCATAGGTGAAGCTCTGAGAACTTCTGCAAATTTTCCTAGTTCTTCTCTCTCTCTCTCTCTCTCTCTCTCTCTCTCTCTCTTTGCTTTTGCTTTTGCTTCTCTCCAGAAACTCTGCCAGATACCAGGTAAGCTTTCCCAATTTATATGCCTTGGAGCTAATTCTCAAAGTCATTACAATTTCCTAGTCTTGAAACCTTTTTGCTATAGCTGAAGCTCTGAGAACTTTTTCAAATGTCCTATTCTTTTTTTGCTTTTGCCTCTCTCCATGAGCTCTGCCAGATTTCAGATAATCTTTTCCTATTTATATGTCTTGGAGCTAATTCTCAAGGTTACTATTGTTCCCTAGTCTGGGAAAGCCTAGATCTCCCTACAACTCTGCAACTTCAAATCACCTATACCACAAGCACATCCTAAGGTCATCCCAAGTTCTCTTTAAACAGATCTTCATCCACCAAGTCCATACAGTCAAGCCATAACTAATTCATTGAAGCACTCAGTTCTGGCTCACTAAACTTTGTCGCCAACTAAAGCCACGAACTAATAACTTTCTCTCAACAAGCCTTGACAAAGAATATCACAACCCTCTATAATTTATGACTTAGACAACTAAGCTAAATTTACAAACTATCATTCACAATTTGTCCTGTCCTTTGTACACACCATGTTCAGCCTCTTGGAATATCCTTTGCAGACTGAAATGAGTATCCAAAACTATTTCATATGAAAATTCCAAATTTACTGTTGATAATATTTTTCATGTTAATTTCAACATTGAAGATCCACTGTGCAAAGATTGGCAGAATCTCCATCTTACAGATGGTACTCACATTAAGCTACAGTTAGTACAACCTTCAACAATGTCTAGGCAATTGTTGGGCACAAAACTGCAGCGTAGGACATAAGTAATTGTGGACTACCTTGTAATATAATAGAACATAAGGGGAGTTTTATAAAGTTCTTCCCATCATTCCAGTAATTATCATACTGATAGTTACAATTATCAAGTGACTCACGCAGATAAGAGTTTGCCCCTCTGTAGTTTAACGAATGAACATAGGCCTTCAGGCTAAGCAGAGGATAGTGAGATTAATGTAGACCAAAGTTTACCATCAGTCTGTTGCATTCTAGGGAGAGAAGAATAACTATATTCAGATTGAAGAGGAGAGAATGAAATAGGCCAGCTGTAGTAATAGAAGAATAACAGCTATCTACATATTGTCACTAAGATGAACGTATATTTAAGATGCTTGAAAATAAATCACATCATGCAAATTCAGGTTAAGATGATACAGGCAGAAATTTTTGTCTACGCAAGCTTTATTGCTCTTCAATTGATCAGAAAAAATCATCTTATGCACTAAATGGAAAGGATAAAATGGAATATTTAATGCAAGCTTTATCGCTCTTCAAATGATCAGAAAAAAATCATCTTATGCACTAAATGGAAAGGATAAAATGGAATATTTAACCTTCTTTATTAGTTGAACATCATAGGACCGCCCAAATTTGTTCCTAATAAGTGTTGCCAGGTCAATCCCACTGAAGGAAGAATCATCTGTGCCAACAATTTTCTCAAGCTTTTCTCTAAGAGCTTCACTGTCTACCTAGAAATAAATTTAAAACCAAAAAATAAAATGAGAAATCTTTGCTTTAATCCTGGACAAATGCTCACATAAATATGCCCGTGTTTACAGTCCCTGCATACATGTTCATAAACAGGCAATGCTATTTCCCTTCGCAAATAAAATGTGCTTTATTTATCCCTTCACTATCTGCATTTAAGTAATGCAATTTAAATTGGAAACTCGTAATCAAGCTGATAAGTGCTCTAGAAACCATGGGTTAAGTATTTTAGCACCCTTACCAAGACAAAAAGCTCATTGGACAAGCACCAAAATGTTGTGCTTACCACATTCTTTCTGGAAGTACTTGTACATAATTACAAAATCTCTAACAAGGCAACATATTCTTTATTTCAAAAACAAAGAAAAATGAAAAGGAGACCGTCATGTTGAATTTTCCAGAATCTGATGTGAACTAGTTCTGAAATAACCGTTTCTTTTACAGAACTTCAAAACAGTTGGCAGCTCTCTAGATTCTAAGAACAAAAGAAGAGAAATTGACGAGCTATGGGTAGGTTCAAGATGGCAAAATTATTTCAAAGCCATAGCTTAAATGGTCCCACTAAGAGAAAGTAATTTAATTTTTCCAATATTCATAGTAGAACTATTAAAATTAAAGGTCAAAGTAAATCTATTGGTGCAATAATCACCTTAAACAACTACTCTCCACCAAGTGGAGACAAGATACATGGTAAAACCAAGATGGACGATCATCATCAAAAACAATGATACTAACTCAAAGACGATCTAAGTTCAAACCTGTAAGTTGTTGCATATAGAAGATAGAATAGCAGGAAGAATTTTGAGCTTAGATAAATATCCTACGTCAGAGAATGAGAAGAGTGAGGTTTATAAGCAAGCGTTGAGGACTAAAGTGATAACCCAAAGACCAAGAGAATTATTCTTAAGTCTAGCTTGCGGGCTAAGGACTTTGGGTCTAAGGTATCAGACATTGCTCTATAATATGTGAACATGACAAGTAAAATTATGTTTTTTGCTACAACTTAGCCTGTCAGTCTTTTTGGTCATTTGTAACTTGGCAAGACATAGAGAACAACAAGACATAACTGACCGGATTACTGTCGCTATCCGAGGATTTATTCTTGTCCATTCCATCTTCAGAGTCATTTGGATACATTGTGTCACCTGATGTAGCAGCAGCCAAAGTAGGACAAGATTTCCTACTCCTAGTACTTGAATTGAGACCATTTATGGGAACATGGCTTTGATCTTTAGACAAAATGAATTCTCTGCAAGGCAAATAAAAATCGAAGGTCCTAAAATATAGGAATGAACTTGTTTCCTTTGAAAGATTATCGCGACGAAGCCTCAGTGACCACCGTATACTACAAGGCTGGCTTGCAATAATACTTGTCATTCCTGAACATAGGTGCAGTAAAACAAGTTCAATAGCAACATCAGTAGAAACTTTTGTGGCATACGATTACAACTACAACTACAATCATATTATCTTAAGTTTTCAGGCAGATCATTAGTTACAATCACATAATCCAAGTTTTCAGGCTGATCATTTAGTGTCTGCAACTTTTAATTGCCCACAAGATGCTTCCAAAATCCACAAAAACTTTACAAATTTTGATCATCAAAAATCATTTCATCCCTGCCACCAGAAAACACTACAAAACGGCCCCTGCTGATCATACCATTTAATGCACATAAACTTTTAACCAAGTAAACAAAATCAATTCTATAAATTATCATATAGCAATGAAGTAGTATGCAGAAGTATAATCACTATGCTATATAACAAAGAGGAAAATTTAAATCGTAAAGACTATGACATAAATGTTGGACATCCGTGTTGGGTGACCTAATATGGGCTGAACCGACCTAAGCAGTTTCATAACTTCCCCTCCCCACATCAATATGTAGGTTACATAGGAAAAACGAACGAATTCTTCCAGAGATTTGCACAAGAAGAATATATATGTTCTTCCACTAGAATACTGTTCTCTCACTCTCTTTCTCTCTCAATTTTGCTAAACTATCAAATCAAGAGGCACAACTTAAGTATATAATCTGGTCTAACGGGCTCATTTGTTTGGCTTTTTCTAAAAGGGTAGGAAGAAGCGTTTTTTTTTTTGAGAATCTAAAAATTTCTAACTTATGAAAAAAAAAAAACTAAATTTAAATTTTTTTAGAATTTCAGATTTTCTTTACGTAAAACCAAATCCTCATTGCAAAAAATAAATAAAGTTTACACTTTTCTTTTCTAAGAAAAAGTCCTTCTCGCGAAAAAAGCCAATCCAAAAAAGTCCTACAAAGACCCGCAACACAAAACGAGTAGAATAAATTTGAAATTCTATGAGGTTATGGGTTCTTGATCTTGGCTTTAAAAGTTCAGTAATTTATCTTGAAAAGTTCATAAAGAAATCATACCATGTACTATAAATTCTTCAATAACAATACTGATGAAATTACAAACAAGATAAGAAGGTTGGTACATACTTTTACGACTGTGGCAGCTTTTTCAAGAAGCAGAAGCAAAAGTGGTCGCAGAGGCTGCTGCTCGTTCTATGTGGAGTTTTTGAAATTCCGTTGGTGAACAGCCAAGGTTAAAAATATAAAAATAAAAAAAGCCATGAGAGCATTTGATTATATTATATTAACACAAGTGTACACGAATGCACCAAGTGGGAGGGCCATACACGCTACAATGGCTAGTACACCCATCATCTCATCATTTTACCAAACTGTCCTCCTGCTAACTTCGCAAAATAATTTCAAATACCTCATCTTTCCGGGTCGGGCCTGTCCGGGTCGGGTCACGGAGGCAGGGGCAAGTGGCAAGATAAAATGGGTAACCACCTCCAACCTCCTCCTCTCATTCCTTCTTCAGACTCCATGGCCATTCTCAGCCCGACACAATTCAAGGGTAAAACCACCGTTTAGACACTTTTTTTAGCAGCTTCTTTTACTATGCTTCATGCTATAAAATCCATTTTTTTAAAAAATATTTTATCTTTTTCAAGAATTCTTCAAACATTGAGCATACCCACATTGAATTTTCATCATTTTTGTTTGTACATTATGCTTGTGGTAGGCTGTCCACCATCTTCTACTCACTTATACACTCATGCTACTCCAAATATTATCTACCATGTAAGTTCACCATCTCCTCTCTCTCTCTCTCTTTCTCTGTCTTTACGTATATATGAATGTATATATCTATTCCTTTGAGTAAATTTGCGAAAGTCGCTCTATTTATCATGAAAAAAGGAAGAAAAAAACACATATTTTACCTAACACACTTATGGAAGCACATTCTCCAATTCCAGTAAAATTATCCTATTCTTGGTGATGTAAAAAACACTTCCATCCTTTTACCTAACACAGGAGATTGTAAGTCACTTTTCTATAATTATTGGAGATACTACTTCACCACTAACCTGCAACTCCGACGAAATACTTTTGCACTTTTTAGCGTATTCGTATTTGTGAATATGATAAAGATGAAAGTATTGTGTAGGAACTAGAGTTAGTTATGAGTTAGTTAGGCAGATGCCAGCTAAGCAATAGTCAGTTAACAGTTAATGTAACCTTCAGCTATAAATATAGCTGCTCTTGTAGCAGTTGAAATTGTAACATCCTCAAGCATGGATTCTTTGTGAGAGATTTATATACACTTTATAATTATTTGGGTTCACTAATTATTATTGCTGTCGTCACGAGTTTAAGCATTTCGAGTCACTTGATTAGGTTCAGTACGACGATAGGTTAGTGGTTACAGGAATAATTAATGAAAATATCATTTTCTGGTTTCTATATTTTCTATCAGAATACACTATCCACCTAGATGATAACCAATTCATATCAAAATATACCCAGCAGCTTATTTGCAACTGTGTAGTGGATAATGAATTTTATATTTTACTTCCAAGATGTATTCAATTGGTTCAGTGAAGCTTTGGAATCTAGCTCGCATAATTTGATGATACATCTTTTTGGAGCAAACTTAACTATCAAAGCTATATAGATAGTCTACTTTGCTCTCTCTTAATATCAAGAAAGCGATGGTCGCATTTGGTTTGGACAAATAACAAAGAACAGGGTTGTACAGGGAGGATGTGACATAAGAATTTCACTAAGGGGTATAGCAAGTACATCTGTGATGAATATGGCATAAGCTATTGACTTACCTGCTACCACTCAATAAAACTTGCAGTGTGAATTTCGTTGTAATGCTCAATGATGTTCAAAGCTCATGTATGAATCTTCACAGAATGAATGAGGACTATAATGGATTTCCTATTAAATGAAGTGTTATAAAAGTTAATCATGTTCAAAGAATGAAAATAGCCGGGCCCTTTACTGGATTATACTACTTGCCTTACATAATATGCTCATTTTGGATTTTCCAAGGGGAAAAAAGGAAAGAACTAATTTGGACTCAAACTTTTTCTAACACAAAAAATCTTGATCTCATTTTTTTCTTTTCTTTTCCTTTTTGAATGTTAAAAAAAATTTGCTATATCTCCATTTCCATTTTCATTTGGCTGTGTGGTTTTCTATTTCTTGTCTATTTTCTTTTGCCCAAGGTGGTTAGAGTAGGTCGGAATAGTTAGTTAGCAACTTCATTTGGAAGAAAGTTTGGGAATCATGTGGCAATTTGGTGGAGATATCCTTGTCTCTAAAGTCCACCTGCTCTCCATTTTTATATCCAGCTTTTGTAGTTTAAATGCCTTTTTGTCTCTTGAGACTTGCATTTGTTTCAAATCTGTAGTGATAGGGAGTGCAAGATCTTGCTTTCTTTCTCAACCAGATGTGCTCATTCAATCTCCTTTCCTTCTCACTTGGAGAATTTGGACTTGGATGGTTCTGATGTGTTTTCTTGCAAATCTTCCTCCTTTTATCTGGTCTGCTCCTAGTATTCTACATCTTTATCTTTAGCTTCTTTCATTTGGAAGTCAAACAGTCTAAAGACTTCAGATGGTCTTGGGTCCTCAAGAAGACTGTCACTAACGACTTCTTAAAGTAAGAAGACCTTACAAGAGATTGTCGTAGAAAGTTGGCGATGTGCGTGGACAGAGTAATGAAATAAATTCCTTAATATTGTACATTTCTCTGCTTCTAGAGAATTGTTGGATAAGTTTTTCGAAGAGGTTGGTGAATTTCATGTTCCCCCATCCTCTTTGAATGATGTATTTGTCACTAAGGCTGGAGGCTGTGGATGTGGCAAGAAAAGGAAAACCGTATGGATGTATGTTGTCTTTGCTATCACTTCAAGTATTTGGAAAGTGGCAAACTAGAATTTCTCTCTCATTGCTTATGAGACAGGGCTCTGCTTGATCATCTCTTTGGAATAAGCTGCTTGCCTCGCCCTCGTGGACCTAGAACACAACACTGATGAAATGCATTATTCACACATATGTAGTTTGTTTCTTGTCTTTCTACTTCTATACTAGAGGTGATTTTCCTCCTTTTTCTATTTTCTCTTATCTATAAATAAGTGTAACCTTCAACCAGAAAAAAAAGGAAAAAAAAAAGAAGAAGTGTATCTCTGGGTGATTGAATCTCATATGCACATTAAGATGTTAAGATTGAATCTCATATGCACATTAAGATGTTAAGTTGTAACATTATGATATGAGAAGATTCATATAGATATATGCCATTGCTGTGGCACCTTAAATTATGTTGAATTAGGCTTTTTGTACATATGGCTGTCATCCAAATTATACAGGAAATAGAAAATGTTTGACTCAGTTCTGGAAGGATGCCATCAGTTATTATTCCTGTGAACTATAACCCTTGAATGAGGAGACTGGGTTTTGGTTTCTGCAGGAGAACTTCAATTTTTCCACCAGAAGAAAAACAGCTCGAGGCTTGCGAATGACACAATCAAGAGTATATTGTACGATGGGAATGTCAGTTGAACCTATTATTGAAATCTCACAATCAGAGGCCACCAAACTCGGATATGGACATGGAGTTGCAGGAATTATAACATGCTACACAACAGAGACTAAAACTTCGGCATCAGCACTATTGCAAAATTTGCTGCTGATGGATTTAGATCCTGCCACGGCAAAGACATTGATCACTTTTCTGGGACCTTTTCTCTCAGCATTCGCTTTCCTATTCATCTTGAGAATAGTCATGTCCTGGTATCCCAAGCTTCCAGTTGAAAAGTTCCCTTACATCATAGCATATGCACCAACCGAACCGCTTCTTATCCCCACCCGAAAGTTGATTCCACCCCTCGCTGGAGTTGATGTAACTCCTGTGGTGTGGTTTGGATTGCTCAGTTTTCTCAATGAAATATTAGTAGGCCCACAAGGACTTCTTGTTCTTCTATCTCAAAAAATTTAGCTATTAAACCATGTACTCTGCACAACTACTTTAAGATATCCCTGCCATTTTCAGATTTAAGTCCTCAGTTATTAAAGGTAGAGTTGTATTGCTGAACTGCCGGATTTAATAGCTGCTTGCAGAGTTTATAGAGTACTAGTTTTCTTGATCTACCAAAGGCAGCAGAGCTTTTGTGGAAGATGCCACATAATCATTAATCAGCCTAGAGTGACTTCAATCTCAAGAGTAGTATGTCTGCTATCCTATAGAGGGCATAAAGCATGTTACCCCTGTGATTCATCAAATTAACTATGAACTTCTTGTATTTAACCCGCTTTTAATTTTCAAAATATGACGTATAACCCCCCTTCCCTAATATTTTCCGTCCAACTTAACAGAGTGATTTCATATGTATGTCGTGTGCAAATATGGACAAAGTTGGATGGACATGTCCCCCTATGTTTATGAATAATTAGTTGCTTAACCCTTGTGCTTTTTAAATAGCTACTTACCTCAGTAGCATGGTATGCAACTTTTACAAGCTTAATCACTGAAGATATTGTGTTTTATTTTTATTTATCAATTTTTATCGCAAAGTTAATGCATATAATTCTCACTCCACGATGCGGAAAAGGCCATAGAAAACATTAAATTCTTTCTTATTAAGTACACTCAAACTACATAAAATTTATAATTTTGAACTATTAGAGTAATTTTAACTATATAAAAATTAATTCATTAGAGAATAATTTATAAGTTTATTACTCTTTACATATTAACATCCTATGAATATGCCACTCATTAACCAAGATGTTTACATAAACTTTTTCTTTAATAATAACAAAGTTATTATTTCAAATACAACTAATTGATTAATTAGTAAATAATATAATTTAAAATATTATTAGCTATAAACTTTGATATTAATGACTTATCTCAACCCATCAACAACAGGCAAGGAATGTTAGTTTGGATTGGTTTTTTTTCAAAAGTGTTTTTTTCTAAAATATTTTTAAAAAAGTATCCTTTTGAATAATTAAAATTTTTTGTTTTTGAAAAAAGTTAAAATTGGCATTATTTTGAAATCTAATTCAAATATTTATTGCAAAAAAAATGTACTTTAGAAAAAATGCTTTCTTTGAAAAAAGCAATCCAAATAAGCCTAAAATATTCTAGACATGAATTTTTGGGTAAATTACAAAAGTAGTTCCCAATTTTTACTGCATTTAATACTTAAATCTGCGATTTTTTAGTTTAAACCCCTACCAACACCATTAGGGTGTGTTTGTATTGGAGAGGGAAAATTTAATAAAGGAAATGAAATGAAAGGATTATAAAGGAAATGAGAGAAAATGAGTAATTCATGTTTGGATTAGAGTTTTTTTTATAGAAGAAAGGAACATAAAGGATTATGAGTATCTTGTGTTTGGTTAGGAAGGAAGGGATAAATTTTATATGTAAAAGACTGAGAGTAAAGGATTTCAAAAATCATTTCCTTCTATTTGACCCCAATTTGAAAGAATTGAAAATAAAGGATTTGAGAGGATTTTGTTTTTATTTTCAAAACCGTCCCCATCCTAATATCTTTAAAACAAACAAGGAATGGAATGCCCAAATCCCTTCTTTTCCTTTCTCCCCATCCCCTTCAATCCAAACAACCCCTTAGTCTTAAGACCAATTTCGTTAAAAACATAATGATTTTTGCTTGGACCAAAGGAAAAGTTACAAACGAATTTAGTCAATGAAACTGTAAAACTTTCAACGAAATAAGTCTCAACACTAATAGTGTCACGACTACGGAAGATTGAAATTTAAATGATTGTTTTAAAAGATAGAAAATGTAAGCGTCGTAATAGACTATTTGCATAATTTACCTTATTTCGGCCAGAAGGGAAGCATCCTCCTTAGCCGGTGTTTCCTGCCACGTAAAATTACAAACCAAACAAGCGAAGAAGCGCTTGAAAGAGCGCGAAGCAATTCATTGTTGTTTCCCGCCAAAATTGCAAATCAATAAAAACAAGTGGCCAGGTGCACTTGGCACTCTCAAAGCTGTGTGTGTGTGTGTGTGTGAGTGAGAGTGAGAAAGAGACAGAAATGCGTGCTTTTTCGTCACCACCACCACCATCATCATCATCAACCTCCTCGAAAACCCTAATGGACTTCTTCAAACAACCGGCAGCGAAGCGTCTAAAGACTTCTGCCGCCGCCTCTTCTCCTACTAGCGCCTTGTCGTCATCGCCTTCTGCGTCTTCTCCGATTCACCCGGACCACTCCCAAAATGGCGTCGTCCTCACTCCCGAGCAGCAGTCGCGAATGGAGTTCAACAAAGCGCTCGCTAAAGCCAAGCGCAATCTCAGACTCTGCTCCGATAAAGTCTCCACTGCCTCCTCCTCAGGTCTGATCTTTTTCCTCTTCTTTCTTTCTTTATTTCTTTTTCATTTTTCTGCTTGTCTCATCACTACTTGGTGCGATGATCACAGGGCTCGTTTGGATTAATTTTCTTTTTCAAAAGCGTCTTTTTAGAATTTTTTGAAAAAGTATTTTTTTTTTATAATCTCAAATTTCTGGCTACTTGAGAAAAGCTGCAATTGAGTTTCTTTTTAGAGTCTTAACTTTTTTACAATGCGTTTATTACAAAAAGGATGATTTTTTTTTTTTTATGAAGAAAGTACTTTTTTGTGAAAAAAAGCCAATGCATATAGGCCCTAAGAAAGCTAGAAATTTTTAGGCATCTTTTTACCTGTATATATATGTTTCTTTTCTGTATAATTTGACGTATATACAATGATCTAGGCCTAATCCTAATCTTATGCTTGATAAGATTCACCTTTTAGGGCATAGATACAAATCAGTGTGCTTTTTTGTTATTCTAATTTAGTTTGACTACATATTTGAAGTATAATAGTTTGAGATGTACTGTATCTTGACCGTGCTCTGGGTTATCGCAACTTGCCTAACCTTTAATGAAGCTTAGATGTGAAATTTTTATTTGAAATGTGCATTATCAGGTAATGGGTATGTAAAGTTAGATGAGCTGTTGCTAGAGGAGACATGGTTGGAAGTGCTGCCAGGCGAGCTTCAAAAGCCATATGCAAAGAACTTGTGTAAATTTGTGGAGAGTGAAATATGTGGTGCTGGTGTCCCAATTTATCCTCCTCAGCATCTGATCTTTAATGCGCTCAATACTACTTCATTTGATCGGGTCAAAGCTGTCATCATTGGGCAGGTAAATTACATTTGATAACAGTGAAAACGCATATGCTAAGATTAGAACATATTGTTGCTGCTATCATGTAGAAGAGTTCAACCGGCAGTGTAGAAAACGCCAACACTTCTTGGTGAGTTAAAATTTTACATAGACACTCCTTGATATGTTCCTTTTTCTCTGTCTGTTTCCCGGAACGGGATGTGGCTGGTTTTGACATTGTAAACAAGGTGTAAATCAAAAGTTATGTGGTTGACCTAATATTGTTTTTTTTTTAAATGTTATGAACACTGTATTCCGTTGCAAAAACTCAATTCTGATGATTCTTATTTTTCTTATAATCCAGCTGTTTTAGTATCTGTGACCCAATGTTGTTTACTATGAATAGTAAAATTTAATTATTTTTAAGTTTCAATGCTGTAAAGAAATGGGAATTTTACCAGATGCCTTGTATGTCTGTGTATATAATTTGTGGTGCAGTTGATGTGTAAGACTGCTGATAGTTCCTATTTTGAATCACTTGTGAGTTTAGCTTTACCCCTTGTGTATGCTAAAAATCTTCTTAATTAACTTAGCTCATTGGACGTAATTAGGAATACTAACCTATAGTATTTGCATGGTTTTAGTTTTACTGTTACTTCTTTTTGAGCTCTTAATCTCCTCTTATTATGTAGTCATCACTTATTCTTCTTTTACAATATTAATAAAGAAGTTGAACTTTTAATCCAATTCTTTTATTTCATATTACTTTTCTTTGATGAAATGGTACTGAGCTTTGCTAGGTGTATTCATATGATCTCAGGATCCATACCATGGGCCTGGTCAGGCAATGGGCCTCTCTTTCTCCGTCCCTAATGGCTTAAAAGTCCCTTCCAGTCTCATGAACATATACAAGGAACTTAAGCAAGACTTGGGCTGTTCTATTCCATCCCATGGGAATTTGGAACAATGGGCTGTACAGGTAATTACTGCATTTAGCAGATTTATTCAATATTTTTAGTCTGGACTTGCTTTTACAATTCTGGTTTGGCCTATGATGCTTGAGGGTATTGATTACTGTATTTTCTCCTTCCCACACTCGTATTTTCTTAGGCAAATAAATGTGATACCAATTTGTCCTTAACATGTAATTTTCCAGACGTTGTTTAGTATCTTGACATGTTAAATACTTCGACATTTGTGTTTTAGCACTTCACTTAAGGTTGCTTCCTGAGACCATTAGTTCATCTTAAACGTAGATAATCTCTTGGCTGAAGCAAGATCCTGTTATGATAACATTTTTGTAGCATGTAAAACAACTGAGGAAAGCAATCCTGAGAGTCATTTACAACTGATTAATGTCTTCAACTTCATGTTATTGGGGTAATAAGGATCCAGAAGTCTGACTCTTAATTTTTTATTTTCAGGGTATTTTACTACTTAATGCGGTTCTTACAGGTAGATTTCCCATTCTCAAGTTTGTTATCAACTGCACCTCTAATGATCATTTTTTGATGGGGCACCATTATTGATCTTTTCAATTTTTTTTTTTTTGGGGATAAGGCACCAGTAATGATCTATTCCTATGCTTTATCATTTTATTTGCTAGTACTTCAAAAAATCCTATTGATGGAATAGTTAGCCAAACCTACCAAAGCTTTGGAAAAGTCAGAGTTGCAAATAAAGGTTGCCATGAATCGAGAATATGATAGCATTTCCAAATTCATATTGTTATCTCCTTGGACTAATTAACCAAATTATATATCTATTTTAAAAATGTCTTCTAATTGTGAAGTGATAAAATTATTTGATGCTTACTAGGTGGATTTTCTGCAATGGGTATTAATTTTGGTTGTGTATATTATTGCTCAAATCAAGATAACAAAACAATGTCCCTATTAGATCTTTAATAAGGTGAGTGTTTTCTTTACTTTCCTAATTGCTCAAGATTATCATATTTAATTGGAGGTGCCCCAACTAACCAAATTACTGAAAATCAGCAATGTTTAGAAGTTAGTTAAATTATACATGCATAAGCTGTAAGGAAGATCCCATCATTGTAGAGGATTTCATTACTAAAATATTTGCAAACCTTATTCATTGTGACATGGGGTTACTTTAATTCAGCCAATTTTGGAAGCATTGGGGTTGCAATTGTGTGAAGGATATTGTTTCAGT
The DNA here is from genome assembly GCA_028554755.1 of Cordia subcordata. Taxonomy (NCBI): domain Eukaryota; kingdom Viridiplantae; phylum Streptophyta; class Magnoliopsida; order Boraginales; family Cordiaceae; genus Cordia; species Cordia subcordata. The sequence goes on along the minus strand of JAPTOF010000005.1, from coordinate 14,108,886 downwards.
TGATGAGAGTTGTGCCAGGTAATAGAGATGGATGCTTGAGTGGTTAGAAGTTGATGCTTTCGCAGAGAAGGTGGCTGACTTGGTTCGTCTCATGCAAGGATGGTGCAGAGTAAAATGGAGTCATGGTTGTTGGCCTGATGTCTGTGCACTTCCAATTGGGTGTAGGGTGGCAACGTTCTTGTGCTTTTTGTGTTTGAGCCCACCATTGCGATAGGGGAGTCTTTTCTGTGTGGACAGTAAATTGATAAACAAACCCCTTCGTAACAGTTTAAACTTTTAGACGAGTGATTACATAAATATAATCCTAGTCCCCAACTTTGTCTGAAGGTCCAAATGAAATGAAAATAGTCTGTATGATTCATCAAGGACTCGCACAAATTATCTTATCCAGAAAATAAAAGATTGATGCATGTCTATATACCTAACATTAGCAGCTGTCATCTTCTTGGCAGCAATCAGCATTTTTGCTTTCTTCTATTGAAATTTCTTCTTTGTCACAATGTATAGGCTTATCATTTTGTAATATGACTTGCTAATTTGTTATCTCTACCCTGTGTAGCAACATGATTGCTTAAATTATTTCTCTTCATCACTCTGACTTGTTACATATACGACTATATTTCCTATCTGTAAAAGGTGAAACAAAGAAAACTAAACCTTAATGAGCAAGGCTCTATCCATGAAACAACACAAGAAAAAATCATAAAGAGATTCTCATCAAGCCTTAAATTGAGTACATCATCTCATCTGAGTGAAGCATATAGGCTATTTTGAGCTTGCTTTGTTGTTCTGCAAGGGGATAAATTGTGGTCAATTATGCAAGCTCATCCAAGAAATCACGAGCATAAATGGGATCTCCTAAACAATTTGTTGGAGTATATACATAGTACACTACCTTAAATGTACTTTTATGGTCAAAGTGTATACATTGCCTGGCTCAAACAAGAAAAGAATGGGTATAGACACTATTTTTGAAATGCAAATGGTGTGAGTATATATGCTGCATGAAAGTAATATATCCCCATGCATAATAGTTGAAATGGAGATCTAGACTTATAGGTTGGTTTGAGTGCTAGGAAACTGAATTTCCATTTAACTAATAAAAAATGAAGAATGGTTTTTGTTTAAATAGAAGTCGATTTACTGGAGTCTGAATCCTGATTTATCTGGTAGGTAATACTTTCTGTTTGGAATTCATTTTATTAGTATACTTGATCTTGCTTTCTAGAGTAGAAGTTCTTGTAAAGTCAATGTGGACAATATACAAGAATGTGTTGCCATATGGTTAGCTTATGGAGTTGACGTAGATCCTTTTCAGGCCTATACCTCCTTGATGCATATTGCTAAAATCTTCACTTGCAATAAAAGAATTCATTTTGTTAGGTCTTTGTTTTTCTTTGAAAAAGCTTGACATTGATCTCTGATACTTCATTCTCGTTTTCCGGGGACAATGTCTTGTGTCCACTGAAACATCAGTTGCATAATACATGTTCAGTAATGTTTTTTGCATTAAACTTATTGTTTGTGTACTGAAATTATCGTTTGGGCCTAAGAATTCCAGTGGAGCTTCCCTCCGGGAATTCTTCAATTTATGAGCAGACATGATTTGATTTTTGTTTTATTTATTGCTTTATCTATTCATCATTCAGTGCTACGCTGTTGTTTCTCTGTTTATTTGTCTGTTAAACTTACAATTTCCTGTCTCTTCTTAACTCTTCCTCATTACAATTACCACCACAGTTAGGAAGCATCAGGCAAACTCTCATGCAAATAAAGGATGGGAACAATTTACTGATGCTGTCATAAAAACAATTTCACAGAAGAAAAGAGGAGTTGTTTTTCTTCTTTGGGGAAATTATGCCCAAGCAAAAGCCAGGTACATGTGGTATATTGCTTAATAATCTAAAATTTAGATAAGATCATATTCTGGTATCAGCAAAAATTTATGAGAAGACATATGCAGAAGCATATTGTAATCAACTTTAACAATATTCTGTATTGGAAGAAACCCAATTACATGTAGTGCCATTGTTTGTTCATATTCTCTGATGCTTAATTGAATAAATTGGAGTACCATTTATACTATACCAAGAAATTATTAACTTTTTGCATGACTGGTCCCCCATTTCTCAAACCTCCTTCGAGTGATACGAAGCATGGAAGTCGAATGAGTTTCATAGCACTCTTGAACTAACTCTTGTCACCAAATTCATAGTGCATGTAGTTATCGTTACATGTCAACAACTGTGTTCTTTCTAATATTTCCATTGTCTTTGGGGTTGAGTTTCATAGCACGCTTAACTTCCTTTTTCATATTCTTGTATTGTTCACTTATCATAGAGCTTGGATTAAAGCAGTGATTCTGTTGTTCCTTTTTTGCTTTGTCTTTGCTTTCCTATGTCTTTGGGGCCTGGGCAGACAAATGATGTTGTCATAATGGTGGAATTAATAAATGAAGAGTCCTATTATGATTATGAATATGACGAAAGGGTTCTACAATTTTCTGATGATGATTTCTTGCAGGTTAATAGACGAGAACAAGCACTATATCCTCAAATCAGCTCATCCTTCTGGGTTGTCTGCAAACAGAGGCTTCTTTGGATGCAGGTTAATTCGCTGTTGTATTTCTCTGATACAGCATTACATCGCTGCTTAAATCATTCTACTTTATAAACAACTATTTTAATCTTTTTCTGGACATACCATAACACCATTGAGATGGTTAGCTGAGTTTGTTCACTTAGGTGAAAAATCTGGGTATCAAGATTTTTGCTATTTATCATTTCGATTCAAAATACAAATGGTTGGAACTCAACCCTCTTCCTAATATTTTAGGGTTGTATTTTGGTACTTTGTCTGTTTGGTTGCTCATGTGGACATAGCAGTCAATAGGTTCTGTTAATCTCCCAATATTGGTTGATTTCAATCTATGAACAAGGAAAATGGCAATCTGTTAGGGTCATTTCTACTATGAAAGTCTAGGAGAGCAGTATTCATGCCAAAAGTTGTTTGTTCAACGTGTTAGCAAAGAAAAACATTTATGACAAATAAGATCCCCTACAGTGCTTGTCAGGTGATGGCAAACATTTATTGATTGCAGGCTCAAAATTGTTATTACTAATTAGCGGCATTTTGGGTGTAATGGTCATCTGCCAGTATTACATAGTTTAAGTTTATAATTTTGAAGACCAATTATGGCATCATATTGCTATAGCAAATTCCTTGAGCTTTCAGTGATTTTCATTACCTTACCTTTGAACCCATTCACCAACTACTGAAGGGGGAGGTGTCTTGAATCATGGAAACCTGAAAGCCATTGTCATGTCTACTTGTGTACTGGTAGGTCAAACAGTCCCTAGGTAATTTTAAATGGCAATGAGGATTTTCGTGTATAGATTCTGCTTATTTTAGAAGTGGTTAAATGAACAATCTTTGATTACCACCCCTATAGCTTTATTGCACTGTGGTGTTCATTCAAGTTCATTGCACCTGTTATCCCTTTAACCATCTCTGCATACATATACAGAAATAATGATAAATCCCCATAGGGTCCGCAGATCTCACATGCAGCTTGATAACTAAATAATGGCATGGTACAGAAAGGAGATTAGATTGATGGCAGTTTCAAATTTAGTTGCTCTTCTTTTCCCTTAGTTTGTATGATTTATGTGATAGCAATTTTAAAATTAAATGCTGTTCTTTTCCTTGGTTTCTACTAATTATCACCTGCTGCATAATCATATATATAAGCCATGAATTTCATGTGCTCTCTCTCTTTGTGTGTGTGTTTGTTGCCTCTGAGTCCTGGTTATTTATTTGGAAATCGGCATTGTCCTCCTTCCAGGATAATCTTTATCAACCTGGTTGTCATGTGATGTGAAAGTGCATCATCTTTTGGAGCATATCCAAGTTTTGTGTTCTACAATCTTACATGTAAAATGAATAGTTTCAGCATTTCAGCATGCTACTGACAAGCTGCAGAATTGGTTTTCATTGTTTTAATTGCGTGCAAATATTGTTTATGTTATCAGGCATTTTTCTCAGACCAACCAGATCTTGGAGAAAATGGGAATCCCACCTATTAATTGGCAATTGTAGACCAGAAAACCAACCTCAATCTTTTGAACTACATTTTGGTTGCTGTTATGCTAATAGTATAACCTTGTGTATGCTAGCAAGATATGATTCCAAGCTTTTCTACTAAGTTATGCGGATATATTATCTACCAGGCACCAGCTCTTGATGGATCTGATGGGTAACCTGCTCATCGTATTTTAATTTTTGAAGTTACTGAGCTGATGTAGTTTGCTTTGTAATATATACAAGGTCCATCTAGATGATGGCCAAAGATACTCTTACAATACAATGCTATGTTTAGGTTTTGCAATTTTTGCATGTGACTAATACTTTTGTAAGCTTTGATGCTACAACTGGAATCAGTCTCAGTGTCCAATTTCACCTTGTATGTATGCTTTCTACTCTTTGCATTGTTGAAGCTCTTAAAGAAAAATGGCGTTAACCATGTCCAGGAGGCGTATATCGGTTTGATGATAGGATGCACAATCCTTTGATGGTGGAAATGATCTACATGTAATTGAGCAGGCTTGTTGTTTTAAAGTCAATGAAGACACTAGATTATGGTTCAACAAAGAAACAAGATATTCTCTCTATCAATAGTTTTCATGATTTCTTTAGTTTCTTCATCTTTTGATGCTAGTGGTGCTAGTGACACTGATGGTGTGTTATGAGGGTGTTTAGTAGTGCTTATAGGTATTTGAAATAAAAAGTTATTGGGTTTTTTTTTTTTTTTGAGTGCTTATAAGCCTCGAAATAGGTGCTGCCAACCCCCTTCTATGTCTTCACATGAATTGGGACTTTGCAGTCCTCTAGTGCAGTGGGATCGAGTAAGATCATGGGAAATTGTTTTGGGGATGGAAGAGATGATAGAGAAAAGAAACGTTACATGTTAAGTACTACCAAACACCCTCTGTCGTCACACGAATTGGGATTCTGCACTTTCCTATTGCATTGGAATCATGTAAGATCACGGTAAATTGTTTTGGGAAAGAACGAGATGATAGAGAAAAGAAAACGATATGAGGTTTATAGTTAGTTTAGAGTAAACTTATTTCAAAATTTGAATTTAAACTTTAACTTACTAAGGAATAAAATTTTGTTTGGTGTCAAAAATTCGAACTTTTTATTAAAATTGAAATGAGTTTTGATGATCATTTTATAATCAACTTTCCATTTCATTATGTAACATGGCATTTCATACACCTCAAAACGTTATTTTTATGATTCAATTGAGTTGGAGCTTTTGATGTGATTTTGAATGTTTCGTATAAAAGTTACAACTTCTTATTGTTTACTAATGACTTAGTAGTCCAATGTTGTGTTTCTCACCTTTAGTGTGAGTGATTTTGGGATCGATTTTCGATAGATACATGTAATATATAATTGACATTTGTCCTCTATTAAGAAAAAACTCCTATTATTTGATAGGTCCACTGTTTTAATTCTGGAGATAAATTAAAAAAAAAAAATCCTATTGTTTGATAGGTCCAGTATTTCAATTCTAGAGATAAATGGAATACCTTCAAGAGGAGACATGCTGATAAAGGTTTTGTAGGTGTATGTGCAAAGGGAAGCTGGGAGACAGCGCATACAATTCACCTTCATATGTGCTCAAACCATTTTCTTGAGAACAATAAATTGTTTTTACAATTAGACATCTTGACTTGCCCCTTACTTTTTGTTACATAGAAAAATTTAATAAATTTAAGATCACATTATAAAATCATGACTATTTCACCTAGATAGATAGATTGTATAGAAAAATAGATTGCATATAAATTAGGGGCATAGAAGATTTGGTTTGGTTTAATTTTGACAATTTTGCAAACCAAATCAAAATCAGTTAGTTCATATTTAAAACAAACAAATTGATTTTTTATCATGTATATAACTAGACCAAACAAATATAAAGATGTTGGTTTGGTTTTCAATTTCCTAAAGAAATTTAAAAAACCCAAATTTTATAATAAAGACAAAAAAAAATCAACTTGATTTACTATTCATATTATAAATTTGATATTATACATTTTTATCGTTATGCTAAAGTAAAGCACAAGGTAGGCTATAATTTGGTGGATAAAGTTTAAAAATATAGTAGTGAGAATAAGGATTCAACTCCTAAAAAAATATAAAATTGAGAATGAATAGTTCTATAGTCCAAACCAAACTAAATTAATTATTTTTTTAACTAATCAATTAAATTTTAATCATATAAAATAATTAAATTAATTTTAACTTTTCAATCGATTTGAGTTAGTTTGGTTGGTTTAATCCATCATTGTTTGTAAATTATACCATACACTCACATCATGGCACACACAAATAACTATAGTGCACCTCCCAAGAGATCTCACAATTCAATTGTCGGATTAACGTAAAATTTAACGAGTTCATTTCCTCACGTTGATTTTTTAACTAATCAATTAAATTTTAATCATATAAAATAATTAAATTAATTTTAACTTTTCAATCGATTTGAGTTAGTTTGGTTGGTTTAATCCATCATTGTTTGTAAATTATACCATACACTCACATCATGGCACACACAAATAACTATAGTGCACCTCCCAAGAGATCTCACAATTCAATTGTCGGATTAACGTAAAATTTAACGAGTTCATTTCCTCACGTTGATAAACACTCATTATGGTACACATAAATAAGTATTGTGCACATTCCAAGAGATTTTACAATCCGACCATCGGATTAATGTGAAATTTAATGAGTTCATTTCCTCGTGTTGACGAACACAACACAAAAATTCGATCATCGAACACCTCTAATTGCGAGCTCCAAAATCGTTCATTTATAGATTGTGAACATGTTGTTCACAAATTGTGGACATATCGTTTATAAATTATGAATATATCTTGAATAGTCATAAATAGATAATTTATTATTGTGAATATATGACATAAAACTTTTGAACATATAATATAAGAGTAATTAATAAATAAATTAAGAACAATTAAAAGTTTTGAACATAAAATATTAAAATTATAAATATATAACTTGCAATTTGTAAATAATTAAAAGTTATAAACATATAGTATAAAAGTTATGAAAATATAATATAAAGATTATAAACATGTACACCATGATATATTAATATAGATAATTTACAGTATATGATATACATATAATATAAAAATTATAAATATATACATCATGCTATATGGATGCATAAAATTTAATGATAACAATCTTGTATCGGAACAACTACTAGGAAACCACTCCCTACACCCCACTCCCGACTTCCGACTTCCCCCACTCGGTGCTCCCTTCTCTTCCTCTGCGTTTTCATTGTCAATCTTAATCTATTCTTTGAATGAGAAACCCAACGGAGAAGATTACTTCTACCATCATCATCAAATGGACGGCCCTGAATTTGGCGCTCCTGCTGCTTTTATTCCCAATCCCCGCCGTCCATTCCAAATCGGACGGAGGAGAAGCACCGGGCCAATGGCATATCGTCACCAAGCATAACTTTTCATCTCAGATCCGTCTCCATCCTCACATTCTTCTCATCGTCACTGTCCCATGTAATTTCCAACCGCCCATTTACATTTTCCCTCTTTATTTTTAACTGCTTTTATTATTTTTATTGTTATTGTTATTGAAAGGAAAAAGATTACGTTTTTTTTAAGTTCGGTGTTAATGTTAACATTGAACATCATGATGACTTATTTGAAACAAATGCAGAAATAGTTCAGTGGGCAATTTGATGTTTTTTACAAGTTTAGTGGCCGCCATTTTCGTAATTTACCCTGCGTAGATTTATGGTGCTTTTATTTATTTATTTATTTATTTTAATCTTAACCTGAATTATTGTAAATTTTGACCGTGAATATGAAACTTACGTGTATGTATATTTGAAGTATCACTAATTGAACGTTTGCATTCTTATTTCAGTTGACATGTAGTTGTACAATTGGCTCGTGTACTGAACGTGGATAGTTGACTGCCCCCTCTTTCTTTCGTGGTTTACATTGAGAAAATGAGTTAAATGCCCTTTGAGTTTTCAAAACTCAAACTTGCCCAACTTTGACTTTTTCAAAACTCGAACTTGCCAACTACAACTTTTCAAAACTCAAACTTCTCCTTTTTATTTTTCATTTTTAATTTTTAGAAAACTCAAACTTCATTTTTGTGGCATTTTACTCATTAGTTTTAAAAACATGGCATTTTGATTATCTTTCTAAGAAAATGGGGCAAGTAACTCATTTTCTTGCTTTACATTTGGAGAAATTTGGACACCTACCTAGTTTATTTGATGTAATACTTATGTGCTCTCTGGTTACAAATGAAATGGCTACTTTCTGTTTTGGATAAGCTAGAAATAGAATTCATTATAAAAGTGCACATTTATAGTGTGTTTGGAATGATCTTATTTTAAGATGCTTATCCTATTAAAATTTGGAGATATTTTATAAGATTTAAGATATCTTATCATATGCACCATGCATTTTATAGTTGTAAAAAATAAGATATGAAGGATTGCTTATTTCTTATAAGATAAAAAGTATGGTTTTGTTTTAAATTTTCATAGGATGCATGATAAGATTTCTTAAATCTTATAAGATATACCCTCATTTTAATAGGATAAGTATCTTAAAATAAGACTATAACAAACAGAACATTAGTCCTAGCGTACTTACTTGGATACATGGTGCACTAAAATCAAATAAGTTCTTTTGGTTGATGAAGAATGGTTAAAGCAAAAAGTTTACAAATTGGAGGTACCGGTACCATGTGTAGTTGGAACTCCAGTTTCTCTGTTTTGGTAATTCATCTGTTAGACTAGTTAATGCTACTTGTAGCTGAAAGGACAGAAAGAGGCATGCAAGTGCATAACCAGAAATATGGAAATAACTAAACAAATGTTGCTATTGGAGTTGTTCCCTGTCCTATGTAAGATTGAATGAGGCAAATGACTTTTCTCTTGCTAAATCTAGACTATTCTAGTTTCAATTTTCTTTTTTGCAAGTAACACACTTGAACAATAATTTTGTGGATCTTGGTTTCTATGTATAACTTAGGTTGATGGAAATTATACGAAAGAGTAATTTTTGCTGTGATGCAAGGCAGACTAACATTTTTTCTGAACTGAAATGACTAGGATTCTTCTAAAATGAGGAAGAAAGTCATAAGCTGAATGCATTACTTGTTGAGATTGCTTTAGTAATTTGAGCCCCAAGTAGGGATTTGTGATGCATGAATAAAATATATCAATAGTTGCCATTGCTGTGTATTTAGTCTGAAAATTCTGTAGGTCCTATTTAGCTGTAGACTTTGTAATAGAAAATTTAGGCAAATGGAACTTGCCAAATCAAAATAAAAAAATAGTGGTAGTTAAATGGCGTAATGATGATGAATCTGTTTCTTATTTATTATTATTACCAAAAGGGAAGAATGAAGATCAGGGAAAATCTATCTGGGTTGCATCTTGTTAAGAAATGAGAAAGAGAAGAAATAGTTGGTAAGACTTCTGGTTATTCTTGGTGTCATTTATTCTCTCGCACCTGCTGCTAGGTGATGTATGTAATCACTAAAATTGGACATTGGTTTGTAGTGACTAAAGTTGGACATTGGTTTGATTTTACCCTTTCATCCTTTTTTTTTTTTTAATTCTTTTATTCTTTTGGGTAAAAGTGTATTTTGCTTCAGGTGCTTAATGCATTTGCTTACCTTTGGGAGTTTGATTATTGAACTATGCTCATGGTCTGCCATGATTCTTATAGAGATTTTCAAATAATGGACCAGGTTTAGATATTATGTATTAAATTGTGAGATGACTTTGATCTTTTCCCAGGGTGTGGTGAGTCTCGATCTCTAGTGAAGGAGCTGTCTGATGCAATAACTCATGAGTGGATGAGGTACGATGGCCTAAAACTGAGGCTCTTGTATAGAGATAGAGAGAGAATGCTTGCAGATGCTCTTGGTGCTACCGAGGGAATAGCACTCTTTTACTACCATCAAGCATTACCTTACAAGTATCAGGGGAGACTTAGAGTACAGAATGTCTTATCATCTATTCGTTATGCCATATCACTATTGCCAGAGGAGATCCCTCTTAAATTCTTAAATACGCCGGAAGACTTGGGGGCTTTCATTTCTTCAACTGACAAAGCTTTACTTCTCCATGAATTTTGTGGATGGACTACCAAGTTGCTTGCAAAGGGCACCAAAAATGGGACTGAAAATGCTGCCGGTATCTTGTGCTACCTGCTGCTCTTTTTTCATGCTTATGTTTTCAAGTTAATTCTTTTTGGGACAAGATTTGATTTATCTCCCTTGCTACCTGCCTCTCACCCTTTGCTCTCGCTCTATACTTCTCTGTTGTGTATATTATTTATTGTGTGAATGAGCTTCCATGTGCAGGATACCTTTTATGTATGTCTATATTAATTTGTTACAACAACACCCTGAGGAAGATTGTCAGGTTTCACACATTCAGTTTGTTTGTTAGATGGATCTCCCACTTCCGTAGTGTTATAATAAAAGAAGCACCTGTAGCCAACTTTTAGAAACATTGTGATCTTTAAATTGTAGACCAAAGCATTACTTTGATTAAACAAGATTCTTCGAAAAGAAACTATTAACAGTATGAAAAATTTAAATGGAAAAGTATATTAGGGATCAGAATTGGTTTTCATAATATCTATCGGAAGTTGACTTTTAGATATCGATGATTAAGACTTTAGAACTGATATATAAGAAAGAACCCTATCAGTTCTATCTTATGCTTGTTGCATTTGGTTAGTCGAAAAATTGTGAGAAAGTTGTATGTTAAGTTAGGCTTCGTTTACTTAAAGAAAAATAGAGTTCTCATTTTCTCTAGAAAACTTAAAAAACGTGTTCACCAGTTGAAATGAGAAATAGTTTTCTCTTTCACAAAACTAGAGAACGTGTTTATTTATTAATATCTTTCGAAAATTTTCCTTTTAAAAAACTGGAAAACACATTATAAAATTTAAAATCTTTCTCCAAGTGAAAAGTATATCCCTTGCAAAAGATTAAGTAAAAGAATTGTCTAATTTGTGCATATTCATTATTAAATTAATTATTACTTTTTTTATTTCTCATTATTATTAAATACTAATAGTGTAAAAATTATATGTTGAAATGGTAAGTGTTAAAATATAATGGTTAGGTGAAACTAAAATAAAAGATTATTTAATTCATCATTTGTATGTACACATATTATGTGTTGCCATTGTTATATTTATTATCACTTTTTCGTCTCAATATTTATTAACTAGTAGCTGTGTGAAACTTCATAAAAGAATTAATTATATGTTGAAATAAGTGTCAGGTGAAGTTAAAAGTAAAAAGAGTTACAAGAAAATAAGATAATAAGGGGAATTGAACCAAGGATCAATAGATTGGAGTTCCGGATTTTTACATGTGCTTTCAATGTAGAGAATAGTTAGAATACACTCCAAAATTATTGAAGGAAACAGTTTTTCACAATTATTCTTTAATTTGGAAAACTGTTTTCCAGTTTTCAATTTGGAAAATTTTTCTTAGTGAACAAGATATTCCATTTTCTGTGGAAAATTTTTCAGGAAAACAGTTTTCTATGACTATACAGGGCCTTATATTATCGCAGTTTAGAAATTGGTAATTACCTACTTTAAGCATCCTATTTCCCTTCAAACAAACATGTGGAAAAATTGTTTTCTTTTCTCTTGCTTTACTTTCATTCATTTTATCAGGAGACATTCCCATCCTCCCAACAAAGGTTTGGTGGGTCTAGGCCATGGTGCATGTGGTGCAGGAGAAATAACAACCAGAGACGCTGTTAAAAACTAAAGATGGTCAATAGATTATGAAACTAAGACTACAAGCAGTTCCATGTAAAGAGAGGAAAGCCATCATGGATGAAAAGTGGATAATCAATTCTTGAAAAATCCACTCTAAGACCCTAATCTTGTTACTTTAATAAATCATTGCTAGAAGTATAACTAAAGTTCCTAAAATACCTTATTTATAACTTATGGCTAACTCTAACATATTTCCATAACGGTAGAACATAACTAGATTCAAATTTATACTATCTAATAAAATGGTTGAGGGGGTGACACTGAATGTTTGAGTGGGTGCCATGTGTCATCCCCTCAACCAAGGTTATCAAATTGAGATATATATTGTGTATCAAAATGTTAATTTTTTGTATCATGTATTCTATCGTAGCATATGATACATTATCAAAATATAAGTAAGCTTGAGAATGATAAATACCCTAATAAATAGTATGTAGTTAATATTCTAATGTCTAATATGAAGTTTTAAACTTTAACTATTGATTACTAGCAAGTCTAAACAAACTTGCAATAATGGCGCGTACTCAAGGATCTCCGGCGTGCCGCGTGACGAGGGCCTCGTAGGTGTGTCTGACACACCTAAGGGAGGAGCGAAGTTATCTCCCTCTAAGGACAGTCTTCTCGAAATTCCCATAGGGACCAAAGCTCCACCATCACCAGATCTGTCCTATGAGCCGTTTTTTGGTGTTTTTTTTTAGTCGAGACCCCGAACCTGAAGCTCATACTAGAGGGAAGGGAACTCTTTTTTGGCGCTCTCAGAGAGGGCAAAGAAAAATCCTTCCCCCCTGTAACCCCCCCTCCCTAACCTAAGCAGTCTTGTTCCTCCTTGAGGCAACCCTACGGCACAAGGAAGCCCTAGGTATCAGGTGTGGCTCGGGACTTGCCACCGGTCAAGCCTTTTATTTTGTTTCTTTGCTTGATAACATATTGTGATGGTTCATTAACAATTTTGGAGTTGCTCATAGTTACCAATCACTACATAAAAAATTGATTCTTTTTTTTTTAATTATAGATGCTTGTGTTGTGCAGTCTTGTCGGAAGAAGAGAGAGAAATGATTAAATACCTTGTAGTCTTTAGAGTCAAACCCAAAATAAAAAAGTTTGAATTAAAAAGTTATCCATGATTAAAACTTCAAAAAGAAAAGAAAGAAGTAAAGAAGATAAATGAGATAAACAAGTAGACCTGATAGGAGAAATAGGTCTATTTAGGGTTTTAAGGCGCTATTATGCTATGAAATGAGAGAAAAAAGGGTATCCATGCATATTGCCGGGATCAATGATACGCAGCAATATGAATCTTATCAAACGATAAAATGCTCGATATAGTACAATTTCCGATACTCCCATAGATACGCATAGTTTTTTGGGTGTTTTGTAGCACATTGTACAATATGTATTGTACAATACGAACAAGTAACAGCTATGCACCCATCCATTTTAGCTTATTCTTTTTTTTTCCTTTTTTCTTTTTTGAAAAATTAGTGTATATTATCTTTTTGGACAAATTAGTGTCCTAGTCTTGTTTTTCCATTTTTTTCTCTTTTAGTGTGGGTATATTGTTTTCTTCTTTAATGCTTAGGTAGAGCGGCATTTTCTTTATTTTTTTATATTTTATTTTTTAATAGTTAACATCAATCTTTTTATCGTTGATAAATTGATAAAAACTTTTTTGAAAATAAAGTAACTTTTTTTTAAATTTTAACATCTTTATCTACTTATAGTATAAATCTAAATTGGAATGCCATATTAAACCTATGATTCTTTCTGCATTTTTTTTTCTCAATGCTTCTATCTGACAAGCGTATTCTTTTTTTTGTTTCCTTTTTAGTTCTAAGAAGTTAGGATGTCAGATGGGACGTAAAGTGTTCTACTATTTTGGTTTGATGCTTAGGATGGGGTTTTTTTAATTTTTTTATTTAATAATTGAATAGGATGTCTGGTTTCATCCTGCAGTTCCTTCTTTAAAATTTTTAGTATTTTATTTTGTTTTATTTTTTTACTGCTTAGCTCAATTTTTTATCATTGACAATCTGAATAAAAAATTAAAAAAATTAAACTAACTTGTTAACTTTTATCTTTTATATCCTCAGCCTTATGAATATTTAAATTTAAAAAAATACTGCTTTAATACATTATTAAATTCTTCTCCAACTAAGACCACTCGACCAATCTCATTCACTTGAAAGTTCGTGTAAAGCTGATTCATTTTACTCACATAATATCTAAATTATATAAAACATAATATAAAAAATATATAATACCCGAAGCTTCGCTTGGGTCCATATACTAGTAATTTCCTAAGTTTGCTAATAGTCTCCACAGAAAAGAAAAAGAACTATGAGTTATGCTCAAAACTTGGGCTACATGAATTCCATATGTATGAGGGAACTTAGATCTATTTAGAATGATGATGGCCTATGATGTTCATCTTCCACCTTCCAGGGTTAGAGGAATTAGCAAAAATTGGCATTTCTTGCCCCCATCTATTGGATCTCTTTTATACTCTACCATATTTAGTTTGATGCTTTCTAGTTCCCATTGTTCAATATCTTATTCATCACTTTAGCATCCACAAGAGTAGTTCCATGTACCTACTTGATATCTTCAAATTCTTAGAAAAGACATATTTGAAATACTCTTGAAATTAAATAAGAATTACAGTCCAGAAGTGTCTTGATATTTACTTTCTGATAGAGTTTACAGGGATAGAGAGAGAGAGAGAGAAAATGAGAGAATTGTTATTATTTTAGAGTGTTGAATATTCTGTTTGTTACAGCCATTTATAGATAATACTAGCATAGTGACAAAATCTTGTAACTGGCTAACTAATCATGTACAGCTGGCACAGCTGGCATTGTTCTAACTCTATGCACACTATAGTAGTACATTCCTATACAACTAGTATTTGCATAGCTCTTAGGCAGTATACTCTATTATCCCCCCTCAAGCTGATGGTGGATTGCCAGTGGAAGCTTGTTCTTGAGATAGTAGAACTAAGAGCTAGGTAATGATTTTGTGAAGAAGTCTGCCAGCTGTTCTGCTAAAGCAAGATATGTTATTTGTAATCTTTTAGCTAGTACCAATTCCTTATCATAATGGTAGTCCAATTCTATGTGTTTTGTTCTACTATGAAAGATTGGATTTTAAGCTAGTGCAAGAGCTGAGACATTGTCACAGGCCAAGCTACTGGAAGATGAAGAGCATTGAGAATATAGGTTAACCAAACGAGCTCAGTTGATGTTTGAGTCATAGCTCTATATTCTGCTTCAATAGAGCTTCTAGACACTGTTGGCTGTTTTTTTCAGCACCTGGAAATTAAGTTTGGTCCAAGAAATATGCAAAATCCTGTTGTAGATCCTCTGTCAGTCACATTTGATGCCCAATCATTGTCTGAAAACCCATGCAAAGTAAGAGCAACAGGCCTAAAGAGAAGACCTTGAGCTAGGGTCCCTTTAATGTATCTGAGAGTCCTTTTTAAGAGGCTATAGTCATCTTCTGTAGGAGAATGCATCCTTTGAGAGATAAGACTAACAACAAATTGAATATCTGGCCTAGTCATGGTAAGGTACTGAAGAGCTCCCACTAGGCTTCTGAAATGTGTTGGATTAGAAAATGGAGTGGATAGTAGATTGATGAGAAGCTAACGGAGTAGTAGAAGATTTGCAGTTAATCATGCCTGCTTTCTCCAATATTTCTTAAGCATACTTGGTTTGACAAAGTAAGAGACCAGCAGAGCACTCTTGGGCTTCTATGCTTAGAAAATATGAAAGTTTGCCAAGGTATTTCATGGCAAAATGTGAATTCATTGCATGAATAAAAGATTGAATTGCTGTTTTAGAACTTCCAGTAAGTACAATATCAACAACATAAACTAGCAAGACTAGAATATGAGTAGGTGTACACTGGACAAATAGGTAGTTGTTTGCAGGAGTATTTGAAAACCCTTGGCTTAGCAAAAAGGTAGAGAGCTTGGAAAACCAGGACCTTGGAGCTTGCTTTAGCCCATAAAGGGACTTGTGCAACTTACAGACATAATCTGATTTGGTTTTGTCCACAAAGCCCTGTGGTTGAGTCATGTAGACTGTTTCTTCCAAGTCACCATGAAGAAAGGAATTTGCCACATCCAGTTGATGGAGTCTCCATCCAAAATGTAGAGCCATAGAGATAACAATCCTTATTGTTTGAGATTTAACTACAGGACTAAAAATTTCACCATAATCAATTCTTTATTCTTGATGAAAACCCTTAGCAACTAACCTTGCTTTGTACCTAGAAATAGTATCATTTGCATTTCTTTTGATCCTATAAACCCATTTACAACCAATTGGTTGTCTTCCATCTGGTAAAGGAACTAATGTCCAGGTATTTTGATTTTGCAAGGCAGCAAATTCTTCATTCATAGCCTTCTGCCAACAAGGATATTTTGATGCCTCATTAAAGGTACTAGGCTTAGTTTGTGGTGAGGCTAGTGCTACAGTGTGTAGATTGTATGAGGGTGGAGGTAGAGATCCTATTTTACTCTTAGTGAGCATGGGATGAATGTTAACAGGACCCTAATAATTTGGGATAGGCATAGAGGTAGTGAGTGATGGTGAGGATTGAGATTGCACAGTAGAAGAAGAGTGTGAGGTAGATGAGGATGACTGGGCCATTTGTGAATTGGAATTTGTGAAATGTGGATAATGTGATTGAGAAGAAGAAACTGAAATGGATTCGAAGAGCATTGGACTTTGAGGAGTAGATGAATTTGACTGAGAAACAACAGTGAATAGAACAGATGAGCTTGTGTCAGAGATTGAGATGTGACTGTGAGAGTCTTGTGATGTACCATGACTCAGAAAATTAGGTGGAAACTGAGGAATTGAGAGTGTGTCAGAGGTTTGAGTAGCAAAGGGAAAAGTATTCTCAACAAATTGTACATGCTGGGACAAGTATACTTTATTAGTAACCATGTACAGACATTTGTATCCTTTTGTTGTTGAAGAATACCCTAGAAAGACACATGGATGAGACCTATTTTGCAATTTGTGAGTGGTGTATGGCCTGAGCCAAGGAAAACATAGGCAGCCAAAGACTTTAAGAGCGTTGTAATTAGGTTGTTCTGAGTACAAGCATGCATATGGTGATTTATTGTTCAAAGTAGGTGTGGGAGTCCTATTGATAAGGTAGTTTGCAGTAGCCAGAGCTTCAAGCCAATATTTTCCTAGTAGGTTGTTGTGATTTAGTAATGCAAGAGTTGTTTCAATTAGATGCAAGTGTTTCCTTTTAACTTTCCCATTCTGTTCTGGGGTATGAGAGCTAGTAGTTTGATGTATGGTGCCTTGGTTTTTAAAGAAAAATGGCAAACTGGGAGTTGATGTACTCTTTTCCATTGTCAGTTCTAAAAATCTTAATCTCAGTATGAAACTGAGTTTTGACCATGGCATGGAAGCTTTGATAAGCAACAAAAGCTTCTGATTTCAACTTTAAAGGATAAATCGAGGAAACCTTGTATAATCATGAAGAAATATTGAGTAGTATTTGTATTGCATGCAAGAGGAAATAGGAGCAGGCCTTTATACATCAGAATGAACTAGTTCAAAAGGAGAACTAGTTTTATTTCCAGAAAGAGTAAATGGCTTTTTATGTGCCTTTGAAACAGAACAATCTATACAATGCTCAGTGCAATAGCTTATTTGCCTATTTATTGAACTATAAATGATGTTGGAAGCAAATCTTGAAGGATGACCCAATCTTAATGCCAAATCCTTCCTTGAGAAGAGTCAGAACTGGTGCAGACACAATGAAAGGCTGTAGAAGATGACTGAGTTGAAGTGGACACTGCGGAAGGAATAAGATAAAGGCCATGCTCACAGGGGCCATGGAATAGCACCAAATTGGATGTGTTGTCCAAAATTTTGACTCCCTTAGCATCAAAGATAGCAGTACAATAATTATTATATGTAAGTTGACAGATTGAAACAAGATTTTTAGATATAAATGGTATATACAGAAGATTAGAAATGTGAAAAGAGATAGTAGAAGTGTGAAGTATACCATGTCCAATGTTTTGAATGGACAGTGTAGCACCATTCCCAAGAGCGACTAAGTCATTACTTTATAAGGCTGAGACTGCTGCAGTTGAGAAATATCATGAGTGACATATGTGGAAGCCCCTGTGTCAATATACCAAGTAGAGGATGGAGCAGATGAGGTAGCAGTCTGAGTGATATAAGCAGTTTGAGATGAGGGCTCAGGCTTGACATAGAAATAATTAGTTGTGTCAAGTCTATGCCAACATTGAAGTGCATTATGGTTGGGCTTGCCACAAATTTGGCATATCAAAGAAGTAGGATTATTGTCAGTGGTTCCAGATGACTGAGCTGATGGATTTTGACCTCTACCTTGTCCTCTTCCTCTGCCACCTCTGTTAGAATTTCTTCCCCTGCCTTTGCCCCTTGTAGGGTTTGAATTAGTATAGAGAGCACTGTGAATCTCAGATTCAGGAGAAGTGGTAGTTTATTCAGTGACAGTGAGTTTGTTTTTGAAAGAGAGATTGAGTTCCTCATTAAGAAGTAGATTAGTGAGCATAGTAACTGTAACAGGGGTGTCTCTCACTCTGATAGAGGAGATAAGTGAGTCATAAGCAAGAGGAAGTCCTTTCAAAATATAAAAGATGACCTCCTATTCCTTCATAGGTTCATCTGTAGCACATAGCCCATCAGAGGTTCATCTGCAGCACATAGCCCATCAGTGACTGTTTTGATGTCATCTAGGTATTGTTGAATGGTTTTTGTGCCTTTGGATATATTATGAAGCTTGTGCCTCAATTGATGAATGTGTGACCTGCTGCCTGACTTGTATCTTTGCTCTAATGTGGTCCAGATCTCTACAACTGAAGGAATTGTTGCTATGTGTGATAGAATGAGAGGTATAACAGAAGCATAAAAACAACTTTTTAGGTACTTATCCATAATGAGCCACTGAGAATGCTCTGGATTAAGAGTAGTGGAGCCATCGTCAAGCAAAAGGAGTGATCTAGGGCATGGAATTCTCCCTAATACATGATCAATTAGTCAAATAGCCCTAAGCAGAGATTGAAATTGAGTTTTCCACATAAAATAATTGGAATTATCCAATTTAATGTTCACAGCAGCTGGAAATTGTTGAAGAAAAATCTTCAAACCAAAAGGTGGAGCTTGATCAAATGGAAGAGCCATGAAAAATAGACAGAATTTGAGAAATCCTTACCAGAAGAGCTTGCGAGATAAATCTGTGTAAAAATTCACTGGATAATTGTGAATCAAAGCTAAGAAATGGAGAAATTGAAGAGAAAAGGATCACGAAACCCTAATTTTGATCTGGAGAAGAGAAGAGCTTCAGCAGTTGAAGATCTTGTGACATTTTGTTGGAGATCATTATTGCAGAAGTGGCGCAGCTATTAGCTCCAGGATCGAGCTGTTTCCATGGAGGATTCACAAAGATTTGAAAAAGAAAGAAAATGGCGCTTAAGCCTTCTTAGCTCTAGATACCATGATAGAGTTTACAGAGATAGAGAGAGAGAGAGAAAATGAGAGAATTGTTATTATTCCTGAGTGTTGAATATTCTGTTTGGCACAGCTATTTATAGATAATACCAGCATAGTGACAGAATCTTATAACTACCTAACTAATCATGTACAGCTGGCACAGTTGGCATTCTTCTAACTCTATGCACACTATAGTAGTACATTCCTGTACAACTAGTAATTACATAGCTCTTAGGCAGTATACTTTATTACTTTCGAAGTTAACATATGCAAGTCTGCTGCTATATTGTCATTCTTTCCTGATTTTGTGTTCAGTAAAATCTTCCCAGAGATGATCAAAGTGTGAGTCTGCATTATGAGAACTATCATTAACACACACAAAAAGGTGGTTTGCTGCAGCCTTATCTTTCTTAGAATTATCATCAAACAGCAATGCACCAGAGCAATTGTTTGAATTATATTCACATGTTGAATCTAAGTTCACCTCTGCCTGTATGTTCTCCTTTTGCTAGAATATCCAACTAATTTGCATTACCATTACCCAAGTCAATCAGATAATTATCATCCATAACTCATCAATAGGTGGTGGGAAATCCCAACTGATATTGTCTTCTGCCCTCGACCAAAATTGATCCCAACTGATATTGTCTTCTGCCCTCAACCGAAATTCATCTCTTTCATTTAATTGTTTGTAAAAGATCATATCAGATTCAGGTCAAACCATTCTTGACTTTCAGATTTACTCCAAATGCTTCTTTTGATAGACTGTCAGGTTGGAGTGGTAGATTTTCACCTGGACAACTACCATTACCGGGTTGCCCATCTTATGAGTTCTTAATTTCTCCTGTTATTATGCTAATTGAGGTGCTATATCCATCAAGCTCTTATGTTCGCCTCTATGTGAGCCTCCCGTTCCTTGTCATGAAGCCTACAAATTCTAGAGTTGAGGCTTGCTCTGATAACCAGAACCTTGTGCTGCAATCTGCAGGAAAAACAATGCACCAAAGCAGCTGTAGGGACCACTGAGTATAATAAAGTATCCAAGTAGGGCAAGCAGGAGCAAGCAATAAGAGAATGCCTCAGGGAATTCTTTAAAAAAGATTCTCTAAAGCCTAACCTCGTGACTTAAATAAACATGAACTAAAAATTTTGGTTAAAGTAGGAAAAATGCTGTCTTTATAACTTTAGACTACCCTAAAGAGGTTCCCTGAATAACAGAAATTCATTGCAATCAAAAGAGTCTCTTGGATTTCACGTCATAGCATCTATACCTGGAATGAGCATATCCAAGAAAGACACAAGTGGTTGAGTTGTCATTTACGGGCCTTAGCTGGTGATTCGGGCTATTTCCCCCTTGCCGACGAAGCTTATCCCTCATCAGCTCACTGGCCGACCTTGACCCCTGTTTTTTTTAGGTCAAATCTATTGTTCAAAGTTTGCCTCAAACCACGTGCTCCACCACTTGTGTGGGCTCTGTCAATTCCTTTGAATTTCATTCTTGTGAACATACTCCTCAAGCTGGATACTTAACATGTTAGCTACAGCACTATGGGGGTCGATATGCACAGCGCCTAGTATTGATCCTTTTATGGCTAGGGCGCATCCATCCTAGTTAGCAGTTCTAGTGGCTCCTTGTCAAGGTCATGATCGATATCGTTACTATCATCAATATCGATATCATCAATAAGAAAACCTTTAGGCTTTTTATTTGGAAACTTGTTCATAAATACCGTAATGAAAGGAACACTGGAGTTTGTCGCTAGGTATTTGGCCAAATAGGATCATCCAGTTCCTTTATGCCAATAATCTCTTTGTAAACCATACAATACTTATCTTCAAATTGTGGCCAAAATTGCCATGCATCAGCATGTTCATAGAAAAGTTTAAAATTGAGGAAACTGACAGCACTTATTCAATACTTGATGATAAGCTATATTTGTTCCAATGCCCGAAGCTTTCTGAAATCATTTGATCTTGGATGGAATTTCTAGTACAAGGGAAAGCCTTTATGGGTGTGAATGGATAATAATTATGGTGTCTTTTGGAAATGCTAAATTGGTTAATGAAGGCTGATATAGTATGGTTTATCCTGCTAATTGCTTGCCCTTTTGATTTGGTTCATCTAATTACAAGTGTGCATGGGTCATGTGAAATGAAGAGATATCCAAGGCCAATGAAGAACACAAACTGAACTTCCATTGTGGATATATTTAAACTTGTGAGCATATCACCTCCCTCCCCCACCTTCTTTATCATTCCTTCTCAATCATGCAGAAATTTGTTTTCCCTGCAGAAGGTTATTCGGTATCAAGTTTCACCGAGGAGACTGATGCAACTCCTGCACTGCGGGCGAAGGAAAGAGCAAAGGTGGATGGTAGTTTCAAGTTGTTTATAAAGTATAACATATTATCTAGTAGTTTCTGATTGTTTACTCATGTCTCTCTAAATAGTTGATGGAGAATGGCAAGATGGAGTGTGATGCTGGGAAAGTTGTCAGGGGGATTCCCTGGTTTCATGAGTTTACTTCGGTAAATGACAGCCTGTTGCTGGAGGGTGAGAATACAACACATAATGGTGCAGTCACATGTACTCTTGAGGAATATCAGAACTTTGAACAGTTCTTACCAAAGTTCTTGACTGTTGTGAGAGATTTCTTCCTTCCTCCTGAAAGGTTGAGATTTGGTGTTATTCGTGACAGATCACTGCTATCATTGCTCAATGTGGAATATTCTGGTTCTTGTTTTGTAACTTCACATGTAGCAGGTTATCCCGGTGCTCCAAAAGTTGTCAAAGAATTTGATAATCTCAAAACTGTTTTACAGACTCAATCATCACTTATTATGGAGGCAAGTTGTTTCTAATCCCTTTGTTAGGCATTTGTTTGTAGAATCCAGCTGATTTATGAGATTGCTTCATCATCGGTATTTGATGTTATGCTCTCTCTGGCAAACTTTTGTCAGATTGATGATTAAGTTAGAATATTTCATAGGCCAATATCCTGGCATGACATTTCCGGTTGACCTGAAACATATTATCGGAGGAACTTAGTTTGCAAGATTAATTGTAGATTTATGACAGATTAGCAAAGTAATACCTGCAAAATTAGATTTGGCATCCAGGGGTAGTGGACTGACCTCAGAACCCTGTTTAATAAGTGAAAGACGTCAGTTGTTTCCTCTTAGGTTGGATAATAAGGATTGGAGAAGGGCAATCACCGATCACTGTTTGCCATATTGCTTTAGCCTTGTATTTCAGTCCTCTCTTACTTAACAAAAGGTAAGGGAAACCATGTGGATGGTGACATGCAGACCAGTCTGGTCAAACAAGTTTGTTCCTCGTATATTTAGCGTGATCAGATAACACATTAAAATCATTGTGCTTATTTGGTTTGGAGTAGCCTTGCTTAATAGTTCATTTTCTTACTTCCTCTACTGAAATTATTTTCACTTTCAGTTTGAGTATGGAAGAAGAACAGTAGACAAGGTCATTTGTGAGCAGATTTTGATTGTTTACCAGATTGTGTCTACATTCTAATATCATGAGTTAATTTCATATAATGCACTGTGATTTCAGTCATCAGCTCATTTTTTTCTTTCTTTGGGTGCCTTTGTTCTCTGTCATAATGCAGCATTTTCACTGTAATGCTTGAACTTTGTTTCTGTAAATGCAGCTGGAAGATCATATACCTGATGTACAGCCCGCTTTACCTGCAAATAAGCCATCAATACTTCTATTCATTGATAGATCATCTGATTCGCTTGAAATTAAAAAGGAAAGCAGGGAAGCTCTTGGTGCTTTTAGAGAGTTTGCTCTGAATTATCAGCCGTCACATCAAATCAGTAGAAGAACCACTGTCAGGCCACTGATGAGTTCAGCAAGCACTTATCCTGCACCAACGAGTACTTCCAAGCACCAAGGACTAGAATTGTTTCCAGCCTATCAGAAAATAGCCCAGAAAGAGGTGTCTATAATGATAATGAAAGAGGGAAAACATGTTAATGTTGAACATCTTGTTTCAGATCTACAAGGTAGTTCCTTGCAGGAGATCTTGGAATATGTACTTCAGAGAAAGAAGCAACTGAAATTAAGCACACTTGCAAAAGATGTGGGATTCCAACTTCTATCTGAAGATGTCGACATTAAAGGTCTTGGAGCTTTACTGGGAGAGACAGAAGCTTTGTCTGGTCAAGTTTCGGGACCCTCTTCAGAAGGTTCTCTTCAAGGCAATATTGATTCAGGGAAGGAACAAACATCAGATGTGACTGGAGAATTAGATGTGGAACCTGAAGTAAAATCCAAACCTACTGTTGGTGAATTTTCTGAGAGGGATGATGAGAAGAATTCTATGCACTTGAGCTCACTCTCTGCACAATCCGATGGTAATCATAACAAGGAAGAAACTAATAGCGCACAAGATGACAAGGTTAATGAGGAAACACTCGCAGGTGTAGATGAGCAAAAATGGGGAAAAAGCTCATGGGGTTCCTTTTTCTTTTATGATGGAAATTACAGATTACTTAAAGCCCTGACGGGAGGATCAAAGATCCCTTCAGTTGTCATCATTGATCCCATACAGCAGCATCATTATGTCTTGCAGGACCATGCAATATTTAGCTTCTCTTTGCTGTCCGATTTTATTCATAGGTTTCTTAATGGAAGTCTTTCTCCATACCAGCAATCTGAGCCCATAGCTCTGAAGACTAGGGAGGCTCCATCTCCTCCATTTATTAATCTGGATTTTCATGAGGTGGACTCTATACCTCGAGTGACAACTCGCACATTTGCTGAGTTAGTATTTGGTAACCGATCTGACAGGGGAAGTACTGGTGAAGGCCCAAATAGGAATGTCTTGGTTCTTTTCAGCAATAATTGGTGTGGGTTTTGCCAAAGGATGGAACTGGTTGTTCGTGAAGTCTACCGAGCAATTAAGGGCTATGCAAATATGCTGAAAGAAGGGTCGTGGAGTGATAAGACTTTGGTCACTCGTGGTAAGAAACGAAAACAATTACTTTTGCTGCACAATTTTTTCTTCTAGTTCTGGTAGAAGCTTTATGTACAAGTGTAGCTGATTAACATTGGAACTCGATCTTTGTGAAGAATGATTAGATTGCTTGCAGAAGCTTCACATAGGCACAATAAATTAACACTGAAAACCTATTTTTCATCCATGGTTCATGTCTTAACTAACCAATAGCTTCAGTACAAGTAACTTTCCACGATTCCATTCTAGGGTGCGTTTTTTCTTCTTAAATTTTTCTTTTCCAATTAAAGTAAACAAATCTTTGCACGATTCAATTCTTAATACTCCTTAGGGTATTGGTAGAATCATCAGTGATTATATTGCAAAATGTGAACCAACTATGTTCACCTCCACACTAGAGCACTCAACAATTGGGAAGAATTTAAATAACAAATGGATTGATGAGTTTTTTCTTGTGGCACTTAAGTGGCGAAAAAATCTTTCAAGGAGCCTTTGTGCCAGCTACTTTGATCTAATCTCAATATTTGAAACCGGTGGACCATCTTTCAAAAGTATAAAGTGGCAGAAAGAGAATTAGAATCGAAAGGAAAGGTACATGGTGCATAGTTTAAAGCTTGCAGATCTATTTGCTAGCTTGTCAAAGTATAGGATGTTGACCACCATCGTTGGAGCTCAAGGTCCATGCTTTTTGATGAATTTGGTGACATAAATTTATTCCATAAATTGAGAGAAATTGTTTGAGTATTTCCTCGATTACAAATCATAATAGAAATCAGGACAGGCAAATACTCAAATCTTTCCTATATTTAGTTCATATGATATTTTATGATTTTTCTTTTGCTTTTCTTATGTTTGAAAACCATATATATGAGATTCTCTTTGAAATCTTATGTTATCCAAAGATCTTATTTGACAGTGTATGTATTAAACGTTTGTAGATCTAAAATTCACCGATCAACATGTAGGCCTTTAATAGTTTCTCACAGAAACTCCTTTTGTTTGGTTATTCAGAGAACCTTTGATAAAAGTTCTGGCTTTCTGTATACTTCTCTTCAGGCTTCATTAGAAGATAAAACCAGACCTAGATAATAAAATATTGAATCATGAGTGCTTAAGTCATAATGATAGTTCTTTATCATCATCTTAGATTTTGTTGTCTCATTGTACTTTGGAAAAGTGTTCTAAGGTCATTCTGGTACCTTTGTTCACACTTGATATGCATTTGCACTTAGCCAGGTAGTTATCAAGAAAAGTAATATCTTTTCTCCTTTTGGAGGTTAATTGCATGCAAGTAAATTGAAAATCGAAAATTTATGACATAAAGTGTGTTACTTTTTATGGTCTATTGATGAGTGGTTAGACATGTTACAGATGATGTGAAGAAGGCAACATTGAAGCTTCCCCTTATTTACTTGATGGATTGTACTTTGAATGACTGCAGTATGATCCTAAAGTCAATGGCTCAGGTACCACCAATCCTTATTGAACTAAAGCTTCTAATCTCTCATCATTTGAACCTGTTAATGTAAAAATCAGAAACAACACTTGACCATCAGAAACAACATTTGACCATCTTATATGTGTGTGTGTGTGTGTGTTGTCTAGATCGAGACTCATTAGATTAGAGTTCTGAGCAGTTAATGAGGAAACATCTCCATTTTATGGTATCTGTTTCTTGTCTTACAAATAGATGGAAATGAATAAATAACCTTCCAGTGTAAACAACAGTGTTCCTTATTTTAATTTTTCTATAGACTTATCAAAGAGATAGATTTACTAGAAATTGTAGCGAGCTTTGTTCTCTTTTAGATAGATTTACTGACAACTACAGTGCCCATTAAACCCCTACTGCAGTAGCTTATTTATTTACTTTTGCACCATGACTTAATAGTTCACAAGTGACCTTTTGTTTAGTCTCTCTCTCTCTCTGTGCATGCGTGTGTGTTAGGCAGGGAGCTTGGGTTAGAGCCTGTGAAATTAGAGTCCCTGTAGGAAATTGAGGTGCTTTTTGAAGAGTTACATTTATGAACGCAAAGCCAGATATAACCAGCCAGCATAATGCATTTTCATATCTTCTGCTTTGAACTTCTAAATCTGAAACTAGAAAATGCCCCCGTGTCAAAGATTTCATATCCTGTTTACATCTTACGGCTTAAGTTAATTAAAACAAATAAAATTTGAAAACATATAAAAAAGTGCGTATTCATTGAGCAAATTTTCAACTACTTCTTGTGTGATCATTGAGACTGAGGAAATAGCAAATTATGTCATACCACACTGAGATTACTTTTGCTATGCGGAACTCATTTTGACATCTGCATTGTAATAACTATCACGTTGCTGAGCACTTTGTTTTCTACTTTTATTAGGTCCAGATACTGAACTTCAATTCTTCATTTATAGGCCTCTTTGGTGCTACATCAGTAAAGTTTTTTTTACCATAAAATATAAGATATTTTGTGAGTACTTGAGCTTGACCTAAAAAATTAGTGAACCCATGGTGGCTAATTTCTGATCATGGTTCATTTTCACAATGTGTTGGATTTTCCTAGTAAAGATAGTGTATTTATGCATGATTCACATTTTTTTCTCCCTTCGTTTGTTTCTCAAATGCCCAAGGAAAATTTTTGGTGTTAGATTGGGACACACCATATTAGGCTCCTAGGAGAGGAGGTGCCAATGGGGCTTGGTGGGTAGTGACATTAAACGTTTGCATGGTTGTGACTGTAGTTAATTGAAAATCTGTGTTTGACAGCTGTAACTTTATCTTAGTTCTGTTTGTAGTTGAGGCCCCTTCAATACCCTCAGATTCTAGCTGTAACTTTAGGCTACGTTTGTGATGAGGTGAAGACATATGATCATGTATCAATTTCCTCATCTATATTTTAAAAAGAATGGGGTTTAGTGAGAACTGGTATAAGTGGATCTTCAAATGCATCTCTTCCACTTTCTTTCGGGTCATCATTAATGGTGGCCCTATTGATTACTTTCAAGGGTAGGATTAGGTAATCCTTGTTCCCATCTCTTTTCTAATTTATTGATAAAAGCTGTGAGTATAATGATTTTGAATCTTTTTCGAGATGACCTCTTCATGGCTTTCATGTGGAGCATCAAGAAAGAGTTGTTACTATTTCTCATCTTTTCTTCACGGATGGTACCATTTTGTTTCATGAGGCAGACATTGAACAAATGATCAACCATCATAATGCCTTCTTTTTTTATTTGAAGTGGTGTCAAGATTGCAAATCAACCTCAGTAGAAGTGAATTGATTTCCCTAGGAGATGGGGAGAATATAGATAGATGAACTTGCTTACGTGTTTGGGTATAGGGTGGGAGCTCTCCCTTTTACTTACAATGGCCTTTCTCTCCAGGTAAAACGTAAAGACCTTAGGGTTTGGGACTCTTAATTGTGAAATTTGAGATAAGATTGGCGGGGTGGAAAAGGAAGCTCCTTTCCAGAAGTGGTAGACTAAATCTCATAAAAAGTACGCTTTCCAACCTTCCGGTGTAATCCATGTCTCTTTTCCCATCCTGAGTACTATTCAGAAGAGTTTGGAGGATATTGGAAAGAGATTCTTGTGCGGAAGACTAGGAAATGAATCCAAATATCATGTTGTGAAATGGGGAGTGGTCAAACAACCTTTTGCTAAGGGTGATCTTGTATCCTTTTGCTTCTTATTTTGAATAAACGTCTCCTTGTCAAATGGTTATGGAGGTCTATGATTGATAAGGAAAACCTTTGAGGGGAGGTCATCCTTGCAAGGGAAAAGCATAATGGTTGGATATCGAATGATAGGAGGACAACTCATGTAATGGGCCTTTGGAAAAATATTGTGAAAGGTTGGAACTCTTTTATTAAGTTCATTTTCTTTGATGCGGGAAATGGGGAAAGGGTCTTTCTTTGGGTTGACAAATGGAGTGCTTCTTCTGGTTCTTTAGAGGGTCGCTTCTCTAATATTTTTTCTTGTTTAGGGAGAAACATGCCACGATTGGCTCTATTGTGCAATGGGTGGATGGTAGCTATGGATGGGATGTGACTTTCACTAGAGAGGCAAATGATTTGGAAGTGGAGGACTACCAATTTCTTTGGGTGCCTTAACTATTGTAGCCTTAGCGGAGGGAGAAAGGACTAGATGAAGTGGAATTTGGCTTGAAATGGAACTTTCTCAGTGAAATCTTTACTGAGAGCTCTTCTTAATGAAGTTAAGCTTATTTCTCAAGATGAGTTCCATTGAAGGATATTTTGAAGTCGTGTGCAATTTAGAGTTCCACTTTTTGCTTAGGCAGCCTTGGGGAAATCTTAACTATGACAATCTCCAAAGAAAAGGGCAAGTTGGTAATAGATGTTATATTTGCAAAGATAATTTGGAAACAACAGATCATCTTTTGCTTACATGTAATTGGGCAAGAATGGGAGATGGCCTTCAATATCATTGGAGTCCAATTGGTTATTTGCATGTCCCTTAGGGAGGAGATGACAACTTGGAGTGGAATCAAGACCTCTAATCATTTGACAGTTCCTTTTGCCATTATTTGGAATCTTTGGAGAGAGGAATCAAAGAGATTTTGATTGGAAGGAATCTCCTCTTTCCTTGTTGAAATCACTTCTGTTACATGACATTTGTTTTTGGACGAGGCGTTCTTGTGTAGTCGACATATATAGTAGACAAGATTCTATAGGAAACTTAAATTGTTAGTGTAAGTATTTTTGAAGTTGCTCATTGTACCCCCTCATTATTTATTAATAAAATTCTCTATTTCTCAAAAAACAAAAAAAAGGAAGTATGACTGAGGTGAAAGAGATGTGATCTTGATGGGGACCATAGAGGAGGTGCATGGACGAGAGCTGTAAGCTTATAGAAAAAACAAAATCTATGAGAATCAAGGACAATAGAGAGCTCTATTGAAGTGTCCATCAATGATCATCACATGCCAAGGATGGAGGAGTTTTGAGTGACAACATCTCCGACTTGAGTTTTTCTGGAGTGATGGCACATCCACCCCCCCCCCCCCCATTCTTCCCATCTTCTCCAAAAGAAAAACAAATCCACCACCCTCCCTCTTCATTTGGTGCTTTTTTATTGGATCTATATACTGTTGTAGAGGGATTGCCTCCCTCTATGGTGAATCCAAATAAACTTTTTAAAATAAATTTCACCGTTGAAAGATAATTTTATTTTCCAAATCTTCTTAAATATTATATATGTTTAGTCCTGCTATCAGTTTATGAATCTGTTTATGTTGATGTGAGTAGTCTTATTGTTGTGTTATTAACTATGTGGAATCTGCTAAAGTGGCACCCACTTAATATTGGCTGTTGTCCTGATATTTGCTGTGTAATGGTTCAAGCATACAAGAGTGGTGTTTGGCTTCTGCCTCAAATCTGGGGAACTGTTAATCATTGAACTGTCATTGAGAAAACATCAACGAATTTTTACGGAAATTTTGTGCATCGCTAACATTGGACACCTAAAGAGTGATCTGAGCTCTCTTCTTTTGTACTGGTAATCAATAGCTTAAGCTCTTCACTTGCTTGTTTTTTGTCCGTATTGGAAGCTGCACCAGACTACTGAGAGAACTTATCCTTGTGTCATATGGGAAACAGGTTACTTATCATTTCTTGATTTGCTTGCAGAGAGAACTTTATCCGTCTCTGCTCTTATTCCCAGCTGGCAGTAAGAGTCCCATGGCTTATGAAGGAGATATTGCTGTGTCTGATATTTTCAAGTTTCTAATTGATAGTGGGAGTCTTATTCGAGGCCTTGTTAGGGAGAAAGGTAAATGATGTTGATTTATGAGCCACCTTTAATTTTTGCTTGTTGAAATTAGCGTGTCAGGAATATTTATATGGCGGCATGATATATATGACTGTGCAGGATAATTGTGAATACAGAAATCATGACCTTCTTGAACTTATTCTATGTTTTCTTATTATCCACACAAGTAAGAAAACCCACCAACTCACATTTAGTTGTATGATAGAACTTGTTCAAGTCATAGTACTTTACGTATAATACGGAAGCACAAGTGCAATTTTGGTTTGGGGGTTAAAGCTTTGAAACAAAACACAGAGGTCATGGGTTCAAGTCTCCCAATTTGCATTTTTATATTATAGTCTGTATATATATGATGTTGACTTGGTCTGGTTTTGATTTAACCGAAACCACTTCAGCTTTAGGAAAGCTGAACCAATTTTGGTTTGCTAGAAAGTCAATCCCAAATTTATTTTTTATATTAAAAAAAAAAGGAGAGAAAAAACCAAACCAAACTGAATTTTCGGGTTGGCTTGGTTGGTTTAGCCAACCCATCGTCACCCCTAGTAAGAACTCAAATATCATATAAATATGAAAAGCTAGAAGATTTATTTCAAGGAAATTGGTGGAGAAAAGATATTGCTTATTGAAACTATTGGATCTAGTTTATGTCTCACCATTATAGTATTTCAGCTACTCTAGAAAAGGATAAGAGCTGGAATGCTACATTTGGTGTTGGTGTTGAAATCTAGGTCATGAAATACAGAGAAGTGGAATTCCCTGCTTATGAAGTTATATTTGAATAAAGACAATATTTGCTGAAAGCAGTTACCAGTCTTTGTGCCATTAAATCAGCTGGAGGTAGGTTTGTTGTTCAAAATTGTTAGCCCCATATTTTGATATTTCCTAATATAACCTTACTATAGGTCCAGCTATACTTTTCTGTATGAAACGTGACATTGTATTACTGCTAAACTAAATTTAATGATCTTATGAAGAGAGAGAGAGAGATACTCTAGGTGTATTTGGAGGTGAGAGAGAGAGAGAGAGATACTGCATTTGGAGGTGAAGTCTCAAATGTTCAAAGGATGTTTGGTGGGCGAGATAAATTTGAAATGGATTTGTTACTGGACTAGGGAGGACCAGATTGGATATGATGTGAAAAAAGACAAAGTAGGAGCACCCCCAACTGAGGACAAGATGAGGAAGAAAGCGACAGAGCAAAGTATATGAAAGAACAATTAAGTAGAGAGTACCAGCTGAAACTTGGCACTGTATTATTGCTGGATTAAATTCTGTATTATTGCTAGATTAAATTTGTTGATTTAAGGGAGAATGAAAAACTCTAGGGTTGGGGTGATGAGCTAGCCACGAGACTAGGTTTGTTATATTGTTTAAATCATTCAGTGGTAAAGTTCTGATATATTCAGCGGATGTCAGTGGGTGGAATAAGAATGTTGATAGTAGTATTAAAAGAACAAGATTAGATATGATTTGATTAAAAATAAAGTAGGACATCCCCAACAGACAAGATAGTTTAGACATGTTAGGAAGAGGGTTATTGGAGACTGTTGGAAGATGTGAAGCTGTGAACGTAGTACACAGTAAGAGGGATGGAAAAAGACCTAAGCGGAGTTCGATGGACACTGAAAGCTATACTCATTGCGTTTTGCCACTTTACAATAATGCAACCCCCTTTATATGAGCATGCAACAGGACCTCTCTGCCAAGGACTCTATGAATGCTCGAGAGTACGCAGTAATAGAGGATACCTTGCCATTGATATTCCCTTGAACTAGGGACATTAAGATATGGGAACCCTGGATGGAAGAAAGATAACCTCGAGAAAGACACCATCCAACCACTTATAGATGTGCGTGTATCACTTTCTAGTATCTTTACACTCCTAGCTCCCTTAGATCATTGTGATGTTAAGAGTTCAGATTATAGATAATTTATAAAACCCAGATTTTTTCATTCTAATAGTTGCTAGGATAATTAACACATTGTGCTGCTAATAGCCCAAATTCTTGCTTATGCGAAGTATTTGCTCCTACTTGAATATAATGATGGTGTTGAACATCAACTTAGTAACTTTTTTGATTTGTCCCCAGGATTGTCGTTTCCTGTGACATTGTTGCAAGTAAAAGATCTTTTAGTTCCTATGCTACGTGTTACTGATACTGCATTTGCTTAAATGACTGAGTGCTGTCTTCAACATCTTATCTGCCGCTTCCAGATGTAGGTGTGTCATCGCCTGGAGCTGAACAAGGAGGAAGGTCTCTTAATTTACAGGACTCTACTCTTTCAAAGAGCTCACACTATGAAGTTTTGCTCAAGGACAGGATGGAGAAAGTTGGAATCAAATTAAATCAGTTTTCTTCTCCTTCTATGATTCACTTGCATGAAACAAACCCTCAGTTGGTGGTTGGTTCAATGCTAGTTGCAACGGACAAGCTTTCAGATGCTCATCCATTTGACAGATCCAATATCCTCATTGTGAAAGTGGATCAGATCGCAGGCTATCAAGGTCTGCTTCTTAACAAGCACATCAGTTGGGACTCCCTTGATGAACTTGATGAAGGTCTGGAACTTCTAAAAGAGGCGCCTCTATCATTTGGTGGTCCTGTAGTCAAAAAGGGAAGGCCCCTTGTTGCTTTGGCTCGAAAGTATATTAAAGATGAATACCCAGAAGTTCTACCAAGCGTCTATTTTCTTGATCAATCGGCGACACTTAATCTATTAGAAGAACTCAAATCAGGAAAGCAATCTGTTGATAACTGTTGGTTCTTTTTGGGCTTTTCAAGTTGGGGGTGGCACCAACTATATAATGAGATTGCAGAAGGAGCTTGGGAGGTGGCCAAAGGTAACATGGAGCTGTTGGATTGGCCATCAAGATGACAAATGATGGATATGAACCGTCACGGCATGGGGGTATACAACAACTTTGCTAGTGTCTGGTTGGCACACAATATTCTTTGACCGGCCCGTGTTAATTTCTTATACATTGACAGTTGTATATAATGACAGAGAATACGCTTTGACAATTATCACGGTTTCAGTGGCTCTACTGCTAATATAATTCTCGGCAGTGGTTGAGATATCAATTTTGACTTTGTAAGGATGTTTGTCTGAATAGTTCCTAATATTGGCAGCGCGCCCTTTCTTCTGTTGAACTGCAAGAGCAAACATTTTCAGAATACAGTTGTGTTTGTTTTATTGTTACTAGTAAAATAAAGTCGTGTAATTCACGACTATATTATCCAATATTATTGTAATATAAAATTTATAATATGTGATAAATATTTATTGAAGAATTCAGTAATCTTGCAAGGAGTTAAAGAAGTTATATTTATGTTTATGTTTCTATTTGTAAAATTGAAACTTAAAAATGTGCTAATTTTTGTCTTTTTGTTATTTTGACAAATTTGATGAGATGGATTGTAGAGTTAAAATGAATTTATTGACACAATGGGGTTGGGTGAATATGGGTTGAAAATATCTAAATTTTCTTATGTATTTTACCTTATCTTATTGGAATTTTAAGAATAAAGTTTATGATTGAAAAGTTAATTTTTTATTTCCCAAATACATTCATGTAATTGAGATGACTTCAAAATTATTTAAACTTAGAAAGTTATAATTTAAATAAATTTAGACCTTATGAATTTATTTTTGTTCAACCTTTTATATTTATAATTAAATTTAATTTTAATTGACGCAATATGATTCAACAAATGACAAAATGATAAAAGAACGAAATGCAAACCCGAAAGTTCCAAACTCACTATAATAAAATAACGAAATGCAAACTCGAAAGTCCCAAACTTGCTATCTAAATTATGATCAGTTATATAATTTCAATATCCAATTGAATAGTTTTTTGCTCTCAAATATTAAAAATTTAAACCTGAAAATTAAGAAATTCAAATTAATATGCACTCTTAGCAGAAAGTTGACATACATGATGAGCATAGAAGCACAAAAAAAAAAAAAGACAGCATATGGTGTTTTTAAGGAGGAAAAAAATATTGATTTGAACCATCTCAAAATTTTAATTTTTTTTTATGTCTATAAGTATTTTAATGTAATTTGGAATGATTTGATAGTTATTTGAATTTAGATAATTGTAATATTGGTAAATTTAATTTTTTATATTTATTAATTTTCAACTTTTCATATCTATTTTCACATTTAGTATAAATTAGTACATTACGATTTAAAACATCTATCTATTTTCGAATTTAGTGTAAATTAGCACACTATATTTAACAATAACAAAAAAAGAAAAATTTGAATGCGAGAAAATCCAAAAGCTAAATATAATAAGTCAATCAGTTTTTATGATTTTAAATGTTCAATTTAATAGTTTTTTTAGCCCTAGAAGTTCAAAATTTTGAACTTAAAAATTTAAACAAATTCTATTCTTAACCTAATTGGATAGATTTTTTGACCCCAAGTATAAATTTTTGAAGTACCCAAAGCAAAAGAAGCATGATTAATAAGGAAGAGAAGAATAGAGAGCATATAATTTTGATTGGGAAGAAAAAAGAAAAAAAATTGAGTAAATGTCGAATTATCCACTCGAATAATTTTTTTGGTTCTAGAAATTTAAAAACTTGAATATGAAATTTTAAACCAATTTCTTTAACCTGATTGGGTTTTATGAATTTTAATACCCAATTGAATAGGTTTTTCGATCTCAAAACTCAAAATATTTAAAATTCAAACTAATTTCTATAGTTGAAAGACAAATTATTTTGCTAGTGAAAAAAAAAAAGGTAAACGTAAAATTATATATGTTTCATGCTAAAAATGAGATCATAACTTTGCCATAATAAATATTATATAAATCACCATTAACAATTATCCCTCATTTTGAAAGTTATTACAATATGGCCAAGGACATGAATGAATAGTAGCAAAATAAGTGAATCCTTTCTAATATAGTAGAGATAACTCTACAGCTAAAAATTATGTTATTGTAGGCAAGTACGGTGTGTTCTTTTTCCTTTAATTATTTCTGATCGTTGTGGTGATATGACAGAAAGCACAAAGAGAGTAGAAACATGATTACATGAAAGCATATGAAAATGATCTGTACATACATATATATATATATATATATATACAACTGTTGTATTTAAAGAGTAAAAAATAATTAGCCCTTTCAAATTTTTTTTATTTACTTGTGTGATCTTGTACCTATAGCTTAACACATTAATCAACATCAAGAAAATTATATTAAGTTCAACTTATTTATAACTTTTTGTAAAATAATTTTATGTAGAATTTTTTTCTTTTTTTTTTTTCCGTTGTTAGTAGGCAAATATTTTAAAGCATGATATTATTACAATGGTTGGGAGTAGCAATTTGTACCAAACATTTGATATATACATATATATATATATATTAGTTTTTTAGTTTATTTTAAGGCACAACCTTGGTACAATGACAGAGTAATTTATCCCCCAATATTACCCAATATTAGATGTAATCTTTTTTTATTTTTTAGTTTGAAACTTTGAGTTCTTATCATTATATTTTGTATGAGTTTGTTTGATTTCCAAAATGGTATATAAGTGGCGAAATTTTTTGTAATAAAAATATAATTTTAGAAGATAAAATTTTAAGAATGCTTAATTAATTTATTTTTTGGTCAGACAATTTTAGAATTTTGATATAGTATTATTTAATTTGAGTATAGAGGTGATAAGACGGCAAATAACAGCAGTCCGTGGACATGAATGAGTCCTTAAGTTTTAAGTTATATCTGAGATATGCAAAAGAATGGATCCTTAGTATGTTACTTAATATATAATCAAACCCTAATCATGGAGTGAACAAAGAAGAAGGTCCTGTGCCAAAACGCCTTCAAACACAACAACGGCAACAGGCAAATGGACCTGGGACACTCCTAGGATTCAATCATATACTTCGAACCAAGACTCCAAGCAACATCAAAGATATATCATAACCCTTAAGACTAACACATATCAGCGGAGCATTTGAGGGTTATCATCTTGGTCTAATATTGGCTTAAAACAACTCTTATGTTATATCAGCATTATATCAATTCATCAACAACTCAGCCTATCATTAGGCTAAGAATCAAAACAAGTAAAAATAAATGACAGAAAAATAAAGAGAGAGTACCTTAGAGAGAAACTCTGAGCTTATTATTATTTTTTTCAAAATGTACAAAATATAAAATTGAAAACTAAACTAAATTTTTCGTTGTTGTTTCTCAGTCCGAGTTGTGGCTTTTATAAACAATTGAAGCCTCGGATTTGAAACAAAACTTCAAAACAATTCTTCACGGACTTCACATATTTCGAATCCGCGAAACATCCTAATTACAAACAGTGAAAAGTAAAATACTGTTTATCTACAGTACTTCCACTATCTATGAATAGTAAAACTGTTTGCCTAATATTGACAAATCTTCTTTCCATCTGTCCTCGTTGATTTTATTTAATCAACTGTGACTCTTCTGTCTGATTGTTGAGTCATGAGATTCCTTTGTTTTTGAGTAATTATCATGACCGCTTTCTCCACTGTCATCATGATAACCACTATTCTTTCTTCTTTTTCACCTAAACTTTATCCTGTTTAGGATCACTCTGGGACGATTCTCCCTCTTCTTTATTTGAAGTGGCCCCTTTAATACGTCTTTCATTGATTCGAACACGTCATCCAAGGAATAGATTTCTTCTTCCTCTGGATCTTGGGACTGACCTGCAAGACAAAAATATCTACTGCCTTGGGGTGAAATCTCCATTGATTTCTCTGAAGATGTATCACTCTGTTGAGTGAATTGGATCATTTCATCCTTCACATTATCCATATGTTGCAACATTATTTCCTGCAATGTAATGGACGGATTATCTTTCTGAACTTTGTTAACAAATTGCTCAAACCATGATTTTGGTTCAAACAACTTCTTTTTCTCCTTAGCTTCTTTCTTGTATTGCTAAAGCTTTTCTTCGATTTCTTTGATAAGATCCTGGGAATATAATTGATTCGTCTTAGGATCTTTTTGGATCATCTTATGCCAGAATTTTGTGAAGTATATTCTCTTCAAACATGGTACATGCTTATCTGTATGACCAACTTCTGGAATCCATCTGACAATCCACGGAATTGAGAACTCCAGAAAGAAATACATTGTTGCAGTTCCTTCAACTGATTGTTGATCTTCAAGGTTCTGCATCCTTGGTGAGACTTCCATCCATCTAGTATATAGATCTTTGAATGGATCTGGAAGTATTGATGAATTTGGACCAAACTGATTCCACCAAATTATAAACCATGATGGAATATCCTTATCAAGGACTGTACCAGCTATCTTTACGAACCATGAATGTTTATGCTGGTCATTCTCAAAATAAAATACCTTTGAGAATCCTTCAACATAATCCCAGTAAGAATATAGTACTGGACCTTGTTGTGTTGATACCACATAGGACTTCAATTTATGTGTAGAAAGTCCCCGCTGCTCTGCATTGACAAGAGTCTTGATGTAGATTTTGCTATAAGCAATATCCTTTGACATCATATCTGCCTTTCCACTCTTTTTGAAGTGTTCAAAATCTGCAGATTGCGTCTCCATGAGAATTTTCTCATAGTGGTGTCTCGTCTTATATGACTGAGCTGGAAATGAGAAATCATGCAGGTATTTGGACATAAGCAACCATGGATCTTGTTGATATATGAGATCCTTCTGGGACAAATAGAGGATTATTTCCTCTCCTGCATTCTGTGTATATTGCACAGATTCATCTTGCTCTATAGTATTTAGAGCTGAAATGAAAAAACTTATATTTCTTTCCTCTGCTTTTTTCTCCAGTTCCTCGAGAAACTTTATTGTCTCTGAGTATATTGGTGAACTGGGATGAGGAAGTTTTATATCAAACTTCTGAGCACGCAATATATTTTTACGTACTTCAGCTTCTTTAGAAGCAATTTCCAATGCCTTATTTGCATGGAAGAATCTAGAGCTTTATTTCTCCCTTTTCCACCATGACTCTATTTGCCACGGCTTCTTGATGAACCACCATGGACATATTTTCCACGGCCTTGAAAACCCCCATCAGGAGGTTGCATTCCCCTGCAAATACTCACGAGAAAGAAAATCAGGCAAAGTATTATTCTATCCCTGAATATGTTTGATTTCAAAATCAAAAGGGGCTAAATAAGTTTGCCACCTCGCAAACATATATTTTGAAACATCATGTTTAAAATCTTTATTGAACATGAATTTTGCAGATTTGCAATCAGTTTTTATTAAAAACTTTTGATTCAAAAGATCATCTTGAAATTTCAAAACACTGTTGACAATAGCTAAAATTTCTTTTGCAACAGTAGCATATTTCTTCTGACTTTCACTCCATTTTCCTGAAGTAAAACGAACAAGATATTCCTGTTTTGTTGTTGGTTGTACTTGTTTGAGTACTCCACCATATCCAATATCTGAAGCATCTGTCTCCACAATCTTATACCATTGTGGATTTGCAAGCATAAGGTAAGGTAATTGTTTAACCTTTGATTTGATCACTCTTACTGCCTCAGTATGACTTTGTGACTAAGGGGAAGGGGATTTCCTCAGTCTATCATATAATATAGCAGCATCCATAGCTAAATTCTTATAATAAGGCTGAATGTAATTAAGACTGCCTAAAAATCTTTGTAATTGATTTTTATCCAAAATTTCATCTGGAAATTTAGAAGCAAATTCAATACTTCTTTTAATAGGAATTATTTTCCCATCTTCAATATTATATCCCAAAAATCTAATTTTAGATTGGAAAACCATCATTTTTGGTTTAGAAACAACTAACCCATTTTTAATAACAAGATTTTTGAATATTTCTAAATGTTTAAAATGGGTATTAATGTCTTTTGAAAATACTAAGACATCATCAATATAAACAACCATAAAATCATTATAAGGTATGAATATATCATTCATAATGTTCTGAAATTCAGAAGGAGCATTTTTCAAACCAAATGGCATCACATTCCATTCATAATGTCCAAATGGTACAACAAAAGCAGTTTTATACCTGTCTTCTTCAACTACCTACATTTGGTAATATCCAGATTTCATATCAAATTTTGAGAATACACATGCATCATGTACTCTATCAATCAAATCCTTTTTATTAGGAATGGGATA
Source organism: Cordia subcordata (assembly GCA_028554755.1). NCBI lineage: Eukaryota > Viridiplantae > Streptophyta > Magnoliopsida > Boraginales > Cordiaceae > Cordia > Cordia subcordata. The sequence continues at coordinate 14,069,562 of JAPTOF010000005.1, read as the reverse complement.
TCTTATCGATTTCAAAACTTTATTAAGAGGTTTATAATTTACAACCAATCTTGGAGACCCTCTTTCAATTTTTGATTTTTTATTGACATAAAAACCAGTACAACTCCAAGGTGAATTTGATTTTCTTATTAATCCTTTTTGCAGAAAAGTATCTATTTCTTCTCTATATCTACCTAGCTCTTCCTTACTCATTTGAGCTGGTCTTGATTTTGTTGTTATCATTCTTTCATCAAAATCATCTACATATGGTAGACTAACAATATGTTTCTTTCTATCCCAAAAAGCATTAGGATGATCAGCACAAATTTCTGATGAGAATTTATTAATTATCAACTTTATATGTTGTTGAAGTTGAGGATTTTGTAATTTCTCATTTATAGTTAATGAGTTAATTTCTTGATTCAGAAAATTCAGTTGATTATTTTTTGCTTTTATTAAATCAACCATCTCATTAAGGACTCTGGTTATTGGATCCTTAATAAATTCTAATTGAATTTCATTTCCTTCAAAACTACCTATAATTCCATTGGTAGTTATTTCCTTTATTGGAAATATTTTATTAAGAAATGGTGTTCCTAATATGACTTGATTTGTCATATTTCTGACTAACACGAAATTGTTAGGAATACACTGTTTATTAGTGCAAATATAAGCTTTGGATAATTTATATAAAATTTCCATCTTATTACCACTAGCACTAGATAATGTATGTGTGGTTTTTTCAAAATATTTTGTAGGAATTAATCCTTCCTGGATACAATTTAAATCTGCGCCACTGTCTATTAACGCAATTAATTCCTTTCTAAATTCTCCTTGTATTAAGAGATTAATTTTGACTAACCATTTCTGAGATGTAATATATTCCATCTTTCCTAAAAATGGTTCTGATTCTTGATTGACACTGGATTCTGAAATTTCCTCAATTTTATTTTTTCCTTTATCCATATTGTCCAATCTTTTATTTATTTTTATATTATCCTGAGTTAATCTTTTTACCTCAGTTTATAAATTATTAATTTCCTCTTTTAAATCTTGTATTGTAGTAACAGATGTTACAGAGGATTTTGGATTATTTCTTTCTTCAATCCTTTTTCTTACTTCTGATAAAGTGTAATGAATGAATTTATCTTCTTCTTGGACACTTAATTCTTCAGGTTTTTCTTTTTTCCCTAAAGATTCCATTATTTTATTTCTAATTTCAAAATCTTTTATTATTCTGAGTAATTCAACAATATTATCATTAGTTAACACATTCAATTCCATATTTCTGAATTGTGATAACAATTGATAAAAAATTTCATTATCCTCACTTTGTATATTATTTATACAAGTTTGACAAGGTTTATTATCCTCTTCTGAACTTTCTATCGTTTCAGATTCTTCTAATAAATATTTCAGATTATCCTCAGAGTTAGATTCCTCTGAGTCAACAGAAACAGAATGATTTGGTTCTGAATCTGAATTCAGCATTATCTTCATAAGATTTTCTTTTAAATCTTCATCAATATTTAATGCTTTTATTTTCTTTTTTACAGGACATTTTGGAGCTATATGACCAATTCTCCCGCATTTATAACAAACAATAGGTTTAGAAGATTTTGATCTTATCCTCTTATAACCTTGTTGTTTTTTAATATTTTTCCTGATTTATTTTCTTTCTCTCCTAGCAGCTATTTTTTTCTGATAGGTTGGAGAAGTATATTTCTGAATATTAGAAAACCTAGTATATTTCTTAGGTTTACTAGATTGACTTACTTCAATCCCAAATTGTTCACAGAATTGTCCTAATTGAGACTTCTCTGTTAACTTTTGTTTTTTAATTTGTTGATTCAGCTTGATCTCATTACATAAAGCTAAACCTTCCTGCATGCATTTTCCTATTATCATGCCATATGTAAGATTATCATAATCAATAGGTGATATACCTATTCTCAGAGTTTTCTTTACTCTTTCAGCAAATAAATGTGGAAGACCATCTATAAACTTAGACTTCCAATGTGCTTGATTCGCATCTGGTAGTTCCATGACTCCACTAAGGAATACATCCTTATACCACCTAAATGAGGTGAGAGTAGGACACTTAAGATTCAATATGAGAGATCTTATATTCTCTGCATTTGTAGTAAATCTACCTGTGAAATGTTCACAAATATTTATTGTTAATGTGTAAACAGCTTCCTGTTTCACTATATTATTCTCTGTTCTTGTTGTATTCAAAACAGTTTGTCGTTGGGTTTCATTGAGATAATTTTCCCACCAGCCTTTCAATTGACCAGTAAACCCTGCTATTATCATTAAAACAATATTTCTATCTGTGTTATCATGTTGTTTACATATAGTAGCATACATCATCATTCTATGGATGGTATTATATATTTGTTGATCTGAATGGCCATCTATATTCCACTCATAAATCGTCTTACCATTATAGTAAGTTTGTTCATTTGGTAATTCCTCAAATAAAACATCTTGAGGTGTCGGTCTAGGATAGTAATACTTTTTCTGGACCGGTTTATCAGCAAATTTATTATTACTCTTTATTCTATTAAGAGTTTCATTGACAATTTCTTGCTGATGTATATTATCAACTAAATCTGGAACTTTTTCTTTAGTTATAACATTTAATTTTAATGTCTTAAACTTATTATCAAGAAGTTTCTCAAATTCATATATGGGTTCAATTTTAAAATTTTTTATTTCTGGAGAAGGTTGGATTGGATTACTCTTAATCCTAGAAGATTCTCCATTATTATTTTCTTTTTTCTCCTGTTGATATTTAAAAGAATTTTTTAATTCTTCTATTGCCATATATGTTTTTAATAACCTATTATTAAGAACTAATAATTGTTCTCCTAAGGCTACTAAATAAAGATTCGTAAAATTATTTTGTTTCACCACATCATTTATATTTTTGGTTGTGGTCGGAAGAGTCTCATTCTCTTGCAAATTAAAGAAAGCATTAGCATATAGCTTAAATTTTTCTTTATCCATTATTATGGATTGATGTGTAGAAGGATAGGTTGATTCCACTTGTTCTCCATTTTTCAATTTCCAAATTCTTTCTAGAGTATTAATATGTTGCCCTAGATAATTTTCTAAAAACCATGGAATAAAATCTTTTATTTGATTTATATTTTCCAAATGGTTATAGAACTGATCTTGAAGTATTTTCCTTTCTGCTAAATCTATATTTTTAGCAAACCAATCTCTGAAAGGTTGATATATAGGTTTTTGAAATTCAGCTTGTATTTGTTTCCTAGCTGAACTACCTGGACTGAAATCAATTTTATTTTGATTCATTATTAAACTGGAAAATTTAATTCTGACTCAGTTATTTCTGGTCTAAAATTTTCTTCAGGATTATTATATATACCCTGAGCTATATTATCTTCATTAATTTTTATACCCTGAACTTTATTTGCAGGATTTCAGATTCTGACTTAGAAGATAAACTACCTTGAGTATTAGGTAAATCAACTTTATATTCTAGAGGAGAAATATAAGAATGGATAGAACTAGTTCTAGAATATCTAGATTTTCCTAGTCCTGAAGTACTACCTAATTCAGATGTACTTTTCCTATTAAACTGAATTTGTATATCTCCAGTAGATGTTTGGATTGCATCCACCAAATCTTCATTTATTAATGGTGTTGCTGGAATTATCTTTTCAGCTAACCAAGTTTCTGGAAAGTCTATTTCATCCCATTTTATAGATCTACGCGTTGTTATTTTAGATCTATTAAAATTGGTTTCAAATAATATGGTTTCTTGTTGATTAATATTCATCAACTTACACTTTGGATTCAAAGTATATAAAGGCTTAAAATATACCCTATAATAGATACAAATAACTTCTGTACCTGGCAAATAATTATAATCATGCGTCTTCACATATAAAGTTAACGCATCCTGAATTAGGTAGTACTTCAGGACTAGGAAAATCTAGATATTCTAGAACTAGTTCTATCCATTCTTATATTTCTCCTATAGAATATAAAGTTGATTTACCTAATACTCAAGGTAGTTTATCTTCTAAGTCAGAATCTGAAATCCTGCAAAATAAAGTTCAGGGTATAAAAATTAATGAAGATAATATAGCTCAGGGTATATATAATAATCCTGAAGAAAATTTTAAACCAGAAATAACTGAGTCAGAATTAAACTTTCCAATTTAATAATGAATCAAAATAAAATTGATTTCAGTCCAGGCAGTTCAGCTAGGAAACAAATACAAGCTGAATTTCAACAACCTATATATCAACCTTTTAGAGATTGGTTTGCTAAAAATATAGATTTAGCAGAAAGGAAAATACTTCAAGATCAGTTCTATAACCATTTGGAAAATATAAATCAAATAAAAGATTTTATTCCATGGTTTTTAGAAAATTATCTATGAAATGATCCAATTCACTTAACAGAGTGATACATCTTCAGAGAAATCAATGGAGATTTCACCCCAAGGCAGTTCAGCTAGGAAACAAATACAAGCTGAATTTCAAAAACCTATATATCAACCTTTCAGAGATTGGTTTGCTAAAAATATAGATTTAGCAGAAAGGAAAATACTTCAAGATTAGTTCTATAACCATTTGGAAAATATAAATCAAATAAAAGATTTTATTCCATGGTTTTTAGAAAATTATCTAGGGCAACATATTAATACTCTAGAAAGAATTTGGAAATTGAAAAATGGAGAACAAGTGGAATCAACCTATCCTCCTACACATCAATCCATAATAATGGATAAAGAAAAATTTAAGCTATATGCTAATGCTTTCTTTAATTTGCAAGAGAATGAGACTCTTCCGACCATAACCAAAAATATAAATGATGTGGTGAAACAAAATAATTTTACGAATCTTTATTTAGTAGCCTTAGGAGAACAATTATTAGTTCTTAATAATAGGTTATTAAAAACATATATGGCAATAGAAGAATTAAAAAATTCTTTTAAATATCAACAGGAGAAAAAAGAAGATAATAATGGAGAATCTTCTAGGATTAAGAGTAATCCAATCCAACCTCCTCCAGAAATAAAAATTCTAAAATTGAACCCATATATGAATTTGAGAAACTTCTTGATAATAAGTTTAAGACATTAAAATTAAATGTCATAACTAAAGAAGAAGTTCCAGATTTAGTTGATAATATACATCAGCAAGAAATTGTCAATGAAACTCTTAATAGAATAAAGCTAAACCTTCCTGCATGCATTTTCCTATTATGATGCCATATGTAAGATTATCATAATCAATAGGTGATATACCTATTCTCAGAGTTTTCTTTACTCTTTCAGCAAATAAATGTGGAAGACCATCTATAAACTTAGACTTCCAATGTGCTTGATTCGCATCTGGTAGTTCCATGACTCTACTAAGGAATACATCCTTATACCACCTAAATGAGGTGAGAGTAGGACACTTAAGATTCAATATGAGAGATCTTATATTCTCTGCATTTGTAGTAAATCTACCTGTGAAATGTTCACAAATATTTATTGTTAATGTGTAAACAGCTTCCTGTTTCACTATATTATTCTCTGTTCTTGTTGTATTCAAGACAGTTTGTCGTTGGGTTTCATTGAGATAATTTTCCCACCAGCCTTTCAATTGACCAGTAAACCCTGTTATTATCATTAAAGCAATATTTCTATCTGATATAATGGATAAAGAAAAATTTAAGCTATATGCTAATGCTTTCTTTAATTTGCAAGAGAATAAGACTCTTCCGACCACAACCAAAAATATAAATGATGTGGTAAAACAAAATAATTTTACAAATCTTTATTTGGTAGCCTTAGGAGAACAATTATTTGTTCTTAATAATAGGTTATTAAAAACATATATGGCAATAGAAGAATTAAAAAATTCTTTTCAATATCAACAGGAGAAAAAAGAAGATAATAAAGGAGAATCTTCTAAGATTAAGAGTAATCCAATCCAACCTCCTCCAGAAATAAAAAATTTTAAAATTGAACCCATATATGAATTTGAGAAACTTCTTGATAATAAGTTTAAGACATTAAAATTAAATGTCATAACTAAAGAAGAAGTTCCAGATTTATTTGATAATATACATCAGCAAGAAATTGTCAATGAAACTCTTAATAGAATAAAGAGTAATAATAAATTTGCTGATAAACCGGTCCAGAAAAAATATTACTATCCTAGATCGACACCTCAAGATGTTTTATTTGAGGAATTACCAAATGAACAAACTTACTATAATGGTAAGATAATTTATGAGTGGAATATAGATGGCCATTTAGATCAACAAATATATAATACCATCCATAGAATGACGATGTATGCTACTATCTGTAAACAACATGATAACACAGATAGAAATATTGCTTTAATGATAATAGCAGGGTTTACTGGTCAATTGAAAGGCTGGTGGGAAAATTATCTCAATGAAACCCAACGACAAACTGTCTTGAATACAACAAGAACAGAGAATAATATAGTGAAACAGGAAGCTGTTTACACATTAACAATAAATATTTGTGAACATTTCACAGGTAGATTTAATACAAATGCAGAGAATATAAGATCTCTCATATTGAATCTTAAGTGTCCTACGCTCATCTCATTTAAGTGGTATAAGGATGTATTCCTTAGTAGAGTCATGGAACTACCTGATGTGAATCAAGCACATTGGAAGTCTAAGTTTATAGATGGTCTTCCACACCTATTTGCTGAAAGAGTAAAGAAAACTCTTAGAATAGGCATATCACCTATTGATTATGATAATCTTACATATGGCATGATAATAGGAAAATGCATGTAGGAAGGTTTAGCTTTATGTAATGAGATCAAACTGAATCAACAAATTAAAAAACAAAAGTTAACAGAGAAGTCTCAATTAGGACAATTCTGTGAACAATTTGGGATTGAAGTAAGTCAATCTAGTAAACCTAAGAAATATACTAGGTTTTCTAATATTCAGAAATATACTTCTCCAACCTATCAGAAAAAAATAGCTGCTAGGAGAGAAAGAAAACAAATCAGGAAAAATATTAAAAAACAGCAAGGTTATAAGAGGATAAGATCAAAATCTTCTAAACCTATTGTTTGTTATAAATGCGGGAGAATTGGTCATATAGCTCCAAAATGTCCTGTAAAAAAGAAAATAAAAGCATTAAATATTGATGAAGATTTAAAAGAAAATCTTATGAAGATAATGCTGAATTCAGATTCAGAACCAAATCATTCTGTTTCTGTTGACTCAGAGGAATCTAACTCTGAGAATAATCTGAAATATTTATCAGAAGAATCTCAAACGATAGAAAGTTCAGAAGAGGATAATAAACCTTGTCAAACTTGTATAAATAATATACAAAGTAAGGATAATGAAAATTTTTATCAATTGTTATCACAATTCAGAAATATGGAATTAAATGTGTTAACTAATGATAATATTGTTGAATTACTCAGAATAATAAAAGATTCTGAAATTAGAAATAAAATAATAGAATCTTTAGGGAAAATAGAAAAACCTGAAGAATTAAGTGTCCAAGAAGAAGATAAATTCATTCCTTATACTTTATCAGAAGTAAGAAAAAGGATTGAAGAAAGAAATAATCCAAAATCCTCTGTAACATCTGTTACTACAATACAAGATTTAAAAGAGGAAATTAATAATTTAAAAACTGAGGTAAAAAGATTAACTCAGGATAATATAAAAATAAATAAAAGATTGGACAATATGGATAAAGGAAAAAATAAAATTGAGGAAATTCCAGAATTCAGTGTCAATCAAGAATTAGAACCATTTTTAGGAAAGATGGAATATATTACATCTCAGAAATGGTTAGTCAAAATTAATCTCTTAATACAAGGAGAATTTAGAAAGGAATTAATTGCGTTAATAGACAGTGGCGCAGATTTAAATTGTATCCAGGAAGGATTAATTCCTACAAAATATTTTGAAAAAACCACACATACATTATCTAGTGCTAGTGGTAATAAGATGGAAATTTTATATAAATTATCCAAGGCTTATATTTGCACTAATAAACAGTGTATTCCTAACAGTTTCGTGTTAGTCAGGAATATGACAAATCAAGTCATATTAGGAACACCATTTCTTAATAAAATATTTCCAATAAAGGAAATAACTACCAATGGAATTATAGGTAGTTTTGAAGGAAATGAAATTCAATTAGAATTTATTAAGGATCTAATAACCAGAGTCCTTAATGAGATGGTTGATTTAATAAAAGCAAAAACTAATCAACTGAATTTTCTGAATGAAGAAATTAACTCATTAACTATAAATGAGAAATTGCAAAATCCTCAACTTCAACAACATATAAAGTTGATAATTAATAAATTGTCATCAGAAATTTGTGCTGATCATCCTAATGCTTTTTGGGATAGAAAGAAACATATTGTTAGTCTACCATATGTAGATGATTTTGATGAAAGAATGATAACAACAAAATCAAGACCAGCTCAAATGAGTAAGGAAGAGCTAGGCAGATGTAGAGAAGAAATAGATACTTTTCTGCAAAAAAGATTAATAAGAAAATCAAATTCACCTTGGAGTTGTACTGGTTTTTATGTCAATAAAAAATCAGAAATTGAAAGAGGGTCTCCAAGATTGGTTGTAAATTATAAACCTCTTAATAAGGTTTTGAAATGGATAAGATATCCCATTCCTAATAAAAAGGATTTGATTGATAGAGTATATAACACATGTGTATTCTCAAATTTTGATATGAAATATGGATATTACCAAATACAGGTAGTTGAAGAAGACAGGTATAAAACTGCTTTTGTTGTACCATTTGGACATTATGAATGGAATGTGATGCCATTTGGTTTGAAAAATGCTCCTTCTGAATTTCAGAATATTATGAATGATATATTCATACCTTATAATGATTTTATGGTTGTTTATATTGATGATGTCTTGGTATTTTCAAAAGACATTAATACCCATTTTAAACATTTAGAAATATTCAAAAATCTTGTTATTAAAAATGGGTTAGTTGTTCCTAAACCAAAAATGATGGTTTTCCAATCTAAAATTAGATTTTTGGGATATAATATTGAAGATGGGAAAATAATTCCTATTAAAAGAAGTATTGAATTTGGTTCTAAATTTTCAGATGAAATTTTGGATAAAAATCAATTACAAAGATTTTTTGGCAGTCTTAATTACATTCAGCCTTATTATAAGAATTTAGCTATGGATGCTGCTATATTATATGATAGACTGAGGAAATCCCCTTTTCCTTGGTCACAAAGTCATACTGAGGCAGTAAGAGTGATCAAATCAAAGGTTAAACAATTACCTTGCCTTATGCTTGCAAATCCACAATGGTATAAGATTGTGGAGACAAATGCTTCAGATATTGGATTTGGTGGAGTACTCAAACAAGTACAACCATCAACAAAACAGGAATATCTTGTTCGTTTTACTTCAGGAAAATGGAGTGAAAGTCAGAAGAAATATGCTACTGTTGCAAAAGAAATTTTAGCTATTGTCAACAGTGTTTTGAAATTTCAAGATGATCTTTTGAATCAAAAGTTTTTAATAAAAACTGATTGCAAATCTGCAAAATTCATGTTCAATAAAGATTTTAAACATGATGTTTCAAAATATATGTTTGCGAGGTGGCAAACTTATTTAGCCCCTTTTGATTTTGAAATCAAACATATTCAGGGAAAGAATAATACTTTGCCTGATTTTCTTTCTCGTGAGTATTTGCAAGGGAATGCAACCTCCTGATGGGGGTTTTCAAGGCCATGAAAAATATGTCCATGGTGGTTCATCAAGAGGCCGTGGCAAATATAGTCATGGTGGAAAAGGGAGAAATAAAGCTCCAGATTACTTCCATGCAAATAAGGCATTGGAAATTGCTTCTGAAGAAGCTGAAGTACGTAAAAATATATTGCGTGCTCAGAAGTTTGATATAAAACTTCCTCATCCCAGTTCACCAATATACTCAGAGACAATAAAGTTTCTTGAGGAACTGAAGAAAAAAGCAGAGGAAAGAAATATAAGTTCTTCTGTTTCAGCTCTAAATACTATAGAGCAAGATGAATCTGTGCAATATACACAGAATGCAGGAGAGGAAATAATCCTCTATTTGTCCCAGAAGGATCTCATATATCAGCAAGATCCATGGTTGCTGATGTCCAAATACCTGGATGATTTCTCATTTCCAGCTCAGTCATATAAGACGAGACACCACTATGAGAAAATTCTCATGGAGACGCAATCTGCAGATTTTGAACACTTCAAAAAGAGTGGAAAGGCAGATATGATGTCAAAGGATATTGCTTATAGCAAAATCTACATCAAGACTCTTGTCAATGCAGAGCAGCGGGGACTTTCTACACATAAATTGAAGTCCTATGTGGTATCAACACAACAAGGTCCAGTACTATATTCTTACTGGGATTATGTTGAAGGATTCTCAAAGGTATTTTATTTTGAGAATGACTAGTGATGTGTGTCATTTGTGCATGTTTGCATCTAGTTTTTGCATGCATATTTAAGGGTGTTCAGAGCATAATTGAGTGCGCTTAGTATAAAGTTTATGCATATTTGTTAATATTTGTACTTAATGTATTTAGGTGCATAAATACTATACTAAGTGTTATATCCCATGTTTTAGGAGTGTTTTGGAAGGGTTCAAGCGTATACGAGGAAGAAATGAGCTAACGGATGAAGACCAGAAGAAAAGAAATAAAGAAGAGAGCATTCTGATCCAGTCGGTCGGCTTAGATGAAGAGCCGGTCGACCGTCTAGGTCGACCGGCCGCTCCAGAGAATAAAAGATTTAGAGCTGGTCGAGTTCCTCAAGAAGCAGGTCGACCGGCTAGGTCGACCGGCCAGTCCAGAGAGCATCAAGATTGAAGCCGGTCGAGCAAGAAAGAGGAGCCGGTCGACCGGCTAGGTCGACTGGCTGTGCGCGGAAGAAATCTATAAAAGCTCATTTCAGCCCAATTTTGAGGGGAGGAACTTTTATTTCTTAAACCCTAATAAACCCTAACCTCGACCCACTACACAAACCACCCTAAACCACCATCTAAACCCCACACCAAGCAAGGATTGAAGCAGCAAACAAAGAATTGAAGGATTTGTACGGATTTGGAAGCAAGAATTTAGGGAAGTTCTTCTTGTTCTTTCTCTATTTCTTGTAAATATGTTACTAGATTAGGCTAGATTTATGGTTGATTGTTATTGTATATTAGATTAGGGCGTTGAATAATGGATTTGTGTAGATATTTGGCTCTTAATACATATTTATTTACATAAATTTATGGCATGATTCAATATGTCTATGTATTGGAAATCAAGCATGTCTATGTGTTTGTTAAAATGCCTAAGTGAATATGCATGTGTTATTTGTGCTTCAAATGCTCTTATCTACTTATTTGGGTGATGTGATTGTGCGTAATCTCATGGCTTTGCTTAGTAGAGTAGGCTTTAGCTTTAAATCCAGATAATAGGTTACATGCTTTGCTTAGTCGAGTTTAGGTGCTAGTCCTTGGCTTTAAATCCAACCAAGCGGATAAGTTAACCTAGACTAGAGTATTCCTCATCCACGTTAGTGTTGGTTAATTGAGCCTTAATGTCACGTAGTGTTTAGATGCTAGTCATTGGCTTTAAACCCAGCCAAGAGGATAAGTTCTACACACGAATTGCGTAGGCTAGGAGGGATTGGCCCTTAGCTTTAAATCCAGCTAATGGGTTGAACCACTAGTATTGGTTAAGAGAGCCCCCGATCAACACAACGGCAATAGAAGTCCCGAGCCTTAGATAGACATCATCTGTTATCCTAGCCCAAGTCTTGTTGCAATGCAATCGCCCTAGGTCCCCTTCTTCTTTATTAGTGTTTCCTTCCTTAGTTTGGCTCCTTTTAGTTCCTCCATAGATTAGTTTTTATTTTCCTTTTTTCTGAGCTCCTTTTATCCTTAAGTAAGTACACACGCACGTAGCTAGTTTAAGGCACCCGAGCACATAGAGACTAAACTAAGGTAGCCTCCCTGTGGATTCGACCCCGCACTTGCACACACTGTACTGCACACGTCCCGTGCACTTGCGGGCTATTAAGGCTTGTGCTCAAATAGCAATATCAACCAGCATAAACATTCATGGTTCGTGAAGATAGCTGGTACAATCCTTGATAAGGATATTCCATTATGGTTTATAATTTGGTGGAATCAGTTTGGTCCAAATTCATCAATACTTCCAAATCCATTCAAAGATCTATATACTAGATGGATGGAAGTCTCACCAAGGATGCAGAACCTTGAAGATCAACAATCAGTTGAAGAAACTGCAACAATGTATTTCTTTCTGGAGTTCTCAATTCCGTGGATTATCAGATGGATTCCAGAAGTTGGTCATACAGATAAGCATGTACCATGTTTGAAAAGAATATACTTTACAAAATTCTGGCATAAGATGATCCAAAAAGATCCTAAGACGAATCAATTATATTCCCAGGATCTTATCAAAGAAATCGAAGAAAAGCTTCAGCAATACAAGAAAGAAGCTAATGAGAAAAAGAAGTTGTTTGAAACAAAATCATGGTTTGAGCAATTTGTTAACAAAGTTCAGAAAGATAATCCGTCCATTACATTGCAGGAAATAATGTTGCAAAATATGGAGAATGTGAAGGATGAAATGATCCAATTCACTCAACAGAGTGATACATCTTCAGAGAAATCAATGGAGATTTCACCCCAAGGCAGCAGATATTTTTGTCTTGCAGGTCAGTCCCAAGATCCAGAGGAAGAAGAAATCTATTCCTTGGATGACGTGTTCGAATCAATGACAGACGCGTTAAAAGGGCCACTTCAAATAAAGAAGAAGAGAGAATCGTCCCAATCCGATCCTAAACAGGATAAAGTTTAGGTGAAAAAGAAGAAAGAATAGTGGTTATCATGATGACAGTGGAGAAAGCGGTCGTGATAATTACTCAAAGACAAAGGAATCTGATGACTCAACAATCAAACAGAAGAGTCACAGTTGATTAGATAAAATCAACGAGGACAGATGGAAAGAAGATTTGTCAATATTAGGCAAACAGTTCTACTATTCATAGATAGTGGAAGTACTGTAGATAAACAGTATTTTACTTTTCACTGTTTGTAATTAGGATGTTTCGCGGATTCGAAATATGTGAAGTCCGTGAAGAATTGTTTTGAAGTTTTGTTTCAAATCCAAGGCTTCAATTGTTTATAAAAGCCACAACTTGGACTGAGAAACAACAACGAAAAATTTAGTTTAGTTTTCAATTTTATATTTTGTACATTTTGAAAAAAATAATAATAATAATAAAAAGCTCAGAGGTTCTATCTCAGGTACTCTCTTTTTTATTTTTCTGTCATTTATTTTTATTTGTTTTGATTCTTGGCCTAATGACAGGCTGAGTTGTTGATGAATTGATATAATGCTGATATAATATAAGAGTTGTTTTAAGCCAATATTAGACCAAGATGATAACCCTCAAATGCTCCGCTGATATGTGTTAGTCTTAAGGGTTATGATATATCTTTGATATTGCCTGGAGTCTTGGTTCGAAGTATATGATTGAATCCTAGGAGTGTCCCAGCTCCATTTGCCTGTTGCCGCTATTGTGTTTGAAGGCGTTTTGGCACAGGACCTTCTTCTTTGTTCACTCCATGATTAGGGTTTGATTATATATTAGGTAACATACCAGGGATCCATTCTTTTGCATATCTCAGATATAGCTTAAAACTTAAGGACTCATTCATATCCACGGACTGCTATTATTTGTAGTCTTATCACCTGGGCCTTGTTGGTATCAGAGCCTGTTAGTCATACTGACAGTTATGAGTATTAACTCAATTCTTATATTGATCAGTATTATTTCAATTCATCACTTGATTGCTCATATAATTTGAGTATGTCTGCAATACTTTCCATATTTGTAAAAAATCAGAATACTGTGAAAAACAATAAAAAGGAAGAATATGAAATTCCTAAGAATCTAGATTTGTTGAATAAGTGGACAATTCCTAAAATAGAACCAAGGATGATATATTCTTTTGGTACTTTTGATAAATTGAGTTTTAAAAAAAATTGTTAAAACTTGTGAAGAATCTGTTCCTATACATAATGAGGAATTGACTATCAAATTACTTAGTCAAGAAGATATTGATGCATATACATCAGAATATAAGTTCTTACATATTGGACTTATTCAGGTAGCTTTTAAACCTCTTACTTTATCTGGTTTACCTGAATCATTTTTGGCTGTATTACGTGATGCTCGTAATATGAACTGGCGTCAATCTCTCATAGGCATAATAGAATCTAGTTTAGCTCATGGTCCTATATATTTTAATGCTTATCCGAATTTACAATTATCTTTGTCGGATGTTAATATATTGGATGCGTTAACTTTATATGTGAAGACGCATGGTTATAATTATTTGCCAGGTACAGAAGTTATTTGTATCTGTTATAGGGTATATTTTAAGCCTTTATATACTTTGAATCCAAAGTGTAAGTTGATGAATATTAATCAACAAGAAACCATATTATTTGAAACCAATTTTAATAGATCTAAAATAACAACGCGTAGATCTATAAAATGGGATGAAATAGACTTTCCAGAAACTTGGTTAGCTGAAAAGATAATTCCAGCAACACCATTAATAAATGAAGATTTGGTGGATGCAATCCAAACATCTACTGGAGATATACAAATTCAGTTTAATAGGAAAAGTACATCTAAATTAGGTAGTACTTCAGGACTAGGAAAATCTAGATATTCTAGAACTAGTTCTATTCATTCTTATATTTCTCCTATAGACTATAAAGTTGATTTACCTAATACTCAAGACAGTTTATCTTCTAAGTCAGAATCTGAAAAGGTATAAAAATTAATGAAGATAATATAGCTCAGGGTATATATAATAATCCTGAAGAAAATTTTAGACCAGAAATAACTGAGTCAGAATTAAACTTTCCAATTTAATAATGAATCAAAATAAAATTAATTTCACCCCAAAGCAGTTCAGCTAGGAAACAAATACAAGCTGAATTTCAAAAACCTATATATCAACCTTTCAGAGATTGGTTTGCTAAAAATATAGATTTAGCAGAAAGGAAAATACTTCAAGATTAGTTCTATAACCATTTGGAAAATATAAATCAAATAAAAGATTTTATTCCATGGTTTTTAGAAAATTATCTAGGGCAACATATTAATACTCTAGAAAGAATTTGGAAATTGAAAAATGGAGAACAAGTGGAATCAACCTATCCTCCTACACATCAATCCATAATAATGGATAAAGAAAAATTTAAGCTATATGCTAATGCTTTCTTTAATTTGCAAGAGAATGAGACTCTTCCGACCACAACCAAAAAATTATATTAAGTTCAACTTATTTATAACTTTTTGTAAAATAATTTTATGTAGAAATTTTTTCTTATTTTTTTTCCATTGTTAGTAGGCAAATATTTTAAAGCATGATATTATTACAATGGTTGGAAGTAGCAATTTGTACCAAACATTTGATATATACATATATATATATATTAGTTTTTTAGTTTATTTTAAGGCACAACCTTGGTATAATGACAGAGTAATTTATCCCCCAATATTACCCAATATTAGATGTAATCTTTTTTTATTTTTTAGTTTGAAACTTTGAGTTCTTATCATTATATTTTGTATGAGTTTGTTTGATTTCCAAAATGGTATATAAGTGGCGAAATTTTTTGTAATAAAAATATAATTTTAGAAGATAAAATTTTAAGAATGCTTAATTAATTTATTTTTTGGTCAGACAATTTTAGAATTTTGATATAGTATTATTTAATTTGAGTATACAAATTATTAATTAGTGACCATTTTTCTATATAAAAATCACTTTTTAATGAAAAATACTTTTTTCTAATTAGTATTAGGAGTAGCTTTTGAAAAAATAAAACTCTTTGAAAATATTTTTTTAAAGTGTTACTAAAAAGTGTTTTTTATAAGACGAGCCAAAGAGTTCCTTAGATTCTTTAAGAAAATCTTCAAGGTTAAACACAATATTAAGTTCATTGATTTTTCATATCAAAAAGTTACTGCTATGTAAAAGTGAGGATCATAATTTATTTTTCTATCTAAAAGCGTATAATTTATTATCTGAATCAGTTAGTTTTCTGTTATATAATTTTATTTTCTTTTGCTGAATAATGTATTTCTTAACTTCAGTATAATTAAACCGTTAAACATCGTTGACATTGCCAATTGAGTTTTGGCCTCCTACGCTCGATTTCTGACAATTATATATATACA
Organism: Cordia subcordata; assembly: GCA_028554755.1. Taxonomy (NCBI): domain Eukaryota; kingdom Viridiplantae; phylum Streptophyta; class Magnoliopsida; order Boraginales; family Cordiaceae; genus Cordia; species Cordia subcordata. Next base: position 14,053,277 of record JAPTOF010000005.1, on the reverse strand, counting down.
CGTACACAAATATATATATACACACACGTGATTCAGTCGGAGCAACTCTACTCTACGTCCGTCATTTCCAAATAACAATACGCCCTGTTTCCTCTCTCTCATCACAACTTTTAAATACACATAATCTATCTATCTGTCTATCTATTTATATATATAAATACACACACACAAAATAATAAACAAGAAGACAACTGTCATTTTGGACGGTGGTTTCATTCTCCGACCAAAAAACCCTCGCCGGTGATCCGCGGAATGGAATATCTCTAGGGTTTTTGTTTGAATTTGGACCAAGCAGAGAAAGCGGAGAAAGAAAGATGTCTCGCCAAACGACGACGTCTGCTTTTCATAAATCAAAGACTCTCGAAGGAAAATATGTAAGAAATTTTCTTTTTTTTTTTTGCATTCTTTTTTGCCCAGAATTAGGGGTTTTTTTTTAATATGTTTTACTGCCAAAATGTGCACTCAAAATCTAGTTTTTTTTTTTTTTTGGCTTCTGAATTTTTACAATATATTTAATATATATATTTTAATTTTTTTTATCGTAGAATGGGTTTTATTGGGGTGTTCGAGTTATGGAGACAACCTCTTGCAAATTTACTAGGGTTGCATGGAAATCCAGAATTAGGATTGTGAAATTCTACATTTTACGATTTAAAGCTAATGTGGGTCCCAGTCACCCGAGCTGCTGCTCTCTAATGAGCGGATTCTTTTCATAATTAAATTTGGAAACAGGAATTTCTTTTGTTAATCAATTATATGAGAATTTTGGCTTTATACAGACAATGCATTCTCTTTTTGTTCCGCAATTTGGATGTGAATTTTGGTACGTACATGGCTAGGTTTATTCAACAAGTTGCAACGCATAATACTTGCATAATGTGTAAGAATTTTCGGTTCTTTATGGTTTACTTTCTCAAAATTATGTTTTACTTTTTGAAGATTTGAATTGAAATTGAGAATCAGGCTTCTGAACTTTTTCAAGATATAATATATATTTGTTTATCTTAGATTATTAATCTGATGCACCTTTTGGTTTTGGTTTCTATATAATGCATGTTTGTTTTCCCCCCTCCCCAATTTTTGCCCCCTAAAATTTATCTATAAATTTCAATAGGTAAATATCAGGCTTTTATACTGTGCAGCAAGTTGTAACTTGTGATAAATGCTTGTAAGTTTAATTTAGTTACGCAAATTCTTCAATTCCGAATGAATATAATGTGTTATTTTTGAATTTTACATATTATTGTAAATATTATGATGTTCATGTTATTGTGCTAGACATTCATTGATTTCCAAAGACTTTAGTTCTCACACAAAGATAGTTACATGTTCTGTTTTTCATATGATGATTTTTGTTGTTATTGTTGGAAGATGCTTGGAGATGAGATAGGAAAAGGAGCCTATGGGCGAGTGTACAAGGGTTTGGATTTGGAAAATGGAGACTTTGTTGCTATAAAGCAAGTTTCTCTCGAGAATATTGTGCAAGAGGATCTCAACACCATTATGGTATTCTTCTAAAATATTTTTGAAACCCTCTTTTCGTTGTTCACTTTTTATATAGATAAGTTCACTTCATACTCTGAATTGCTCTGAACCATGTGTGCATTGATTACCACTAGTACTAGGAACTCTGATATATAATTTAATTTAGATGGCTGTGAGCATTCTCTTTCACGTGTACATGCACGCATGTATGTGGTTATACGTGTGGCATATGGTCTAACTGAGATGGCTGTATGCATTTGTTTTGATGTATGCATGCATGTATCTATGTGATATATCTGTATTTGCAACTTTTGGGTAAAAATATTGAATTTGGATGTGTGTACCCTTAGGTCATCAATAGTATCCAGATATAGCTGGTCACGTGTTAGGTGTGCAAAAACAGAATAAGTGTAGGATAAATTGTTGGAGTCATTTAAAGAATGTCTATGATAGTACCTCCTAAATGTTTTGACTGAGAGAAAATGAACATGGCCTTTTTATTGCACTGTGTTACTTCTGAAATTCTCTCAATAGAAGGTCTTTTTGGCCATACAGACGGCTGAAGATGTTTACTTGCAATAGATGTGGTGAAATTGTTGAAGCCTATGCTTTATGTAATTGTTTTTTTCTTTTCTTTCTGGCAAATTCTTCTCTCTTCCTTTTAGGTTTTTACGTTTTCCCTGATTATCTGGTACATTTTGTTTTGGGATTATATTATATTGAACTGAATTATTATGTGCTAATCTTTTATTTGCTTTCCTTTTTTTGTTTCTTTTTCTTTTTATCAATTAGGAATATACATATGTTATTGAACTTTTTGTAATTTTACTGCCCTGAACCCTTTCTTCTGTCCATTTGTCGATTCCACTTTATTAAGGGACGTGATTAAGTGTCTTGTTTGCAAATTAAATACTTATAAGTTTGTCAAACTAGCCTCATTAGCTCAGATTCTGAAAAAGTAAAAGAGTTTCCAACTCCTATTAAACAAAGGTCAATTTAGGAGCTATGAGATAGTCTGTTTATTTCTTAAAATGGAAAAAATTCTGGGACATCCCAAAATGGAGTATTGCAAGTAAATGGGATGGAAGGTAATATTTAACTTTCAATATCTCTTCCATTTAGATCTGCTATATCTAACATAGAGATGCCTTTGAATGCATCAGTCTAGATTGTTCGAGTTCATATTTAATCTTTTGATAATGGATTACACTTCTATTGGGATATTGTCAATAGCAAGAAGGAACCAGGAATGGACCAAGGCACTTGGAAGCTGTAATGCCACTAACAAACACATTAGGTCAATAAACTGTGCAGAAAATTGAGGGCAAATATTTTTGCTTTGCTTGGATAAATATAGTGTTTTTCCATTGAACACTTCTAAACAATCAGAAGACAAGCAATGGTCTGTAACATTTGAGTTAGAGTTTCTGAAAAAGTCAACATAATTTCTGCAGGTGACAATGGTAGAAGACTGGTACCTGCATTTAAAGAGTCAAGTGTGTCTCGGATCCCCACCACCACCAAACCCCCCCCCCCCCCCAACAAAAAAGAAAAAAGAAAAACTAAAAAAAACAATATTGCTGGTAGTTTATGAATTTCATATTATTGGATGCTTTGATTGTTGCATTAGTGCCTACGGGAAGCATTTAAGTTGTCCTAGTGATATTTTTTCAAATTTTCAAGGAATGGCGTGACACAAGCTTGTTGAGTAATATAGGGCCTCATTGGAATCAGTTTCTAGAAACAAATTTTTAGTTTTTAAAAATAAAAGGATAAAAAATTTGTTTGGAAAGGCTCTTTTTGTTTTTGTTTTTGAAAACAATTCTCAGAATAGTTGTTTTACAAACCAAAAACAAAGAACAACAAAAAGATGTTTTCAACATCTTGTTTTAAAGAACTCCACAATGTCCTCACTAATGGCAATTTTCTAATTAAGAAATCATTACAATGGCAAACACTTTCTCTTTAATCCCTCTACACTTTACATCTGTTCTACCATAAAAAACACATTTTGCCCTAGTCTTCTATCTTTTCTCTACAAGTTATTGGCAGATAGCCAAAAAAAAGGGCTAAAAGTTTAGTCAAGCTCCCAACCTGTAAATGTGAAAAACCTCAAGAATTGTATCATTAGTCAATAGTTTTACATACTCAAATGTATCAGTTTTTCTTTGATTCTTGTTTGGTTATTTTTCTTCAGCCATATTAGTGTAATATTTTATCAGTCTTTCTCTCTCTTTGCAATACAGAATCAAAAAGGCTGGGGGTTTGAAAATAAACCATCACCTGCTTTTTGGTTTTTTATCCACAGAGTTTTTGTTTTTCTGAAGTTTAGCATTGTTTTAAGAACAAAGTTCGCAAGCAAGTTTTTTTAACAATTTTTTTTCTCAGAAACTGTTTTTATTTTTGAAGAACTGAGCTAAAAAAAAACCTGAACCAAACAGGCACATAATTTTCTGATCTGATGATGAATTGTGAAACCTAATCGTGTATATTCTCTAGTCTTGTTGAACTACTGAGAGAGTTTATCGTAGACTTATGGTAAACTATAAATATCTTGCGTAAGTTTGATAGGCGGTTTGCTTTCTCTTTAGAAATGCTTTCCTGTTTCTGTGTCCACTTGGCCGGCCTATGATATTCTTCTTTATTCCTCAAATTTGTACGATATATTCCCTTGTCTATGACATACTTCTATCACAACCAAGATAAGGTAACCAAATGCTTCATTGTTTAATTATATTTAATACAGTGTATTTCATTTTTCCTTTAGCTTTACTCACTAATTACTGGTCTTTTTAATATGTTGGGATTGGTTTCACGCATCAATGTTGCAGCAAGAGATAGATTTGCTCAAGGTAAGCTTTTCATGCAGCATCTGTGATCTATAATCCATAATAGGATACTATTTTACCACTCAATCAATGCCCTGTTATCACAAAACAGAGGACTGTTTATACTGCTTGTGATAATGTTCAGGTGCTGCAGATCAATTTTCTTGTCCCTTGCATCCATTTTCTACATGATATGCCACATATATAAGAGTGAACACTTAGTGCAGACAACATGTTCTATCTTCACAGTTTTCTGTATATCTGGAACTCCTGCATGTGCAATACATTAAAATTACACCAGATTAAGGGCTTGTTTGGATTCTGTTTTTAAAAACAGTTTTTAATTTTCAAAAGCAAAAAAAAAATTAAAAAAAATGTTTCAAAAGACTGTTTTTGTTTTTAGTTTTTTGAAAACAGTTCTCAAGAATGCTGTTTTAAAAACAGAAGACAGAGGACAACAAACAGATGTTTTCAATATCTTGTGCCTGAGACCTCCACAAAAACAAGGGGGAGTCTACTTCATTGATGGCACTTTTATAATTAAGATACCATTATTGCAAACACTTTTCTCTTTAATCTCGCTCTACTTTACCTCTACTCTACCATAGAAGTTCCCAAATGAGTCTTTTAAGACTTATGTTCTCAAAAACTGTTTCCGAATTGTGTTTTGAAAAACATGTTTTTAAAAGCAAAAAATAAAAAAGAACCAAACAGGGCTGAGATTTTTGTTTTATGAATTTCGTACTACTCTAATAATGCTCTAATTGTTTATATGGATGGCTATTGGATAAACTTGGCCTTCCGAGTAACAAATAGATGAATAAAGCCATCTCAACCTGGTCTCATTTCCCACTTTATGACATATTGATGTGTTTTTTTTCTGTCACAGAATCTGAACCACAAAAATATTGTCAAATATCTTGGATCTTTAAAGACAAAGACTCATCTTCACATTATTCTTGAGTAAGTAAGCTTGAACAGTCTTTCTGGTCATTCTTTTCATTGTAAATTCCCAAAAGAAACTTGTCTCACTTTATAAAATTTGTTCTACCAGGTATGTGGAGAATGGCTCACTCGCAAACATTATTAAGCCAAATAAATTTGGGCCTTTCCCCGAGTCGTTAGTGGCTGTTTACATAGCTCAGGTTTGCAGAATGACATAATTCTTTGTTGGCCTCTTTAGCGCTTGATGTTGATTTCGGTTGCATTAGTTACATTTGCTTTGCTTTCAACCAGGTATTGGAAGGGCTGGTTTATCTACATGAACAAGGTGTAATTCATCGTGATATCAAGGGTGCAAATATTTTGACAACCAAAGAGGTAATGAACCTGTAGTTTTTTTCCCCCCCCCTCTTTTTGTTCTTTTGTTTTATTTTATTTTATCATTTTATTTTTGGAAAAGGGGAGATTTGATTGCTTCTATGGTTATTCCATAAGGAGATTTCTTTTTGGGTTTTATCTCTGTTTTGTGTGACATTGTTATTTCTGCAATGAGGTGTTTGGTCCAGGTATTCGTGTTAAACTTTGATGTTCAATTTCCCCTTGTGTTTAGTGAAAAAAGAATTCTAAGACTTCTCTTTCTATTTTGTGGTCTGACGTCTTCACCTTTGTGGTCACTGATATTTTTGAGCAGATTCTGCCTTTTGCTCTCTGGAAGTAGCAGATTATATGAACTAACTTATTTTGCAGGGTCTTGTGAAACTCGCCGATTTTGGTGTTGCAACAAAACTGACGGAAGCAGATATTAATACACATTCAGTTGTTGGAACACCATATTGGATGGCTCCTGAGGTAAATTGTTGAGCTCCAAGTGTGTATATATATGTTCATGCCTTGATGGGCATGTGCATATATTTTGTCTTGCTTTTGGTGCTATCGGGCTTCTACTGTTCATGTTATTTTGACCCATCATTTGATTATGGTCTTGATCGGTCTTTGGTGATTATGCAACAATCAGTATAATCCTTTTTCCTAAATCAGTGGACTGTTGGAGTTTCTGCTTATTATCCAACATATTCTTGACTTGTCATCTCCTACTTGTAGAACATGCATTTTCGATGTGCCTCTGTTGTCTTATGTCATGTATGCCTCCATTTGCTTTTGGCAGGCTTCACTAGTGAGCATAATTAGGTTTTATATTTGGAAGTGGACCTGTCTTTGTTGGACAATGTTTTTATGTCAGATGTTACAATTTGGTTAGTTCATAAGTAGATTAGAGTAACAGTCCACTTTATGATGACGTGTACATTGGCTGTTGTCTGTCATGGTGATAAAATTGAAAGAGAGCAATCCGCTAACTTGATTGAAATTTTAAATTGGTTTTGGTTTGGGGCCGCTGACAACTACTAGTGTGGCACCTTTCTCTACCACTGTAATACTCAGTCGACCCTCAATCAGCGGACTGGCCTCGCAACAATAATGGAGATCACATCATAAGTCCTTGTGCTGTCACCAGAGAACATGTCCTTGGCATCAAAAAAGAATAACTAGTGTAACATCTACAGAAAGTATTCAAGGGTTGAATCTAAAGATTGCCAAAGGAGAGACAAGAGTTGGGCTTCCATGCACAAAACCATACCTGCAGCATTCTCAGACTAGGCGGGGTTTTGATAAGATAATCCACAACCTTTGACCAAAAACCATATTTCTACTGCAACCAAGCAATATGGATAATTAAAACTATTTAAGCTCAGCTGTGGTAAGGGTGGCAGTTCTGATAGGAAACCTGCAAAGACGCATGAGGTAGAGCTTGAACTACTAGAGGCAGAATTTTAGATGCCAGAGTTTGTGAAGTAGCCTTGATAGCAACAAACTAAATATTGAGGAACCAAAGAAAAGAATCGAAGATGAAGCTTTTGTGTTTGTGCTACTTCCAGCACAAAAGCAAATCTTGAAGAATTCTCATGACACAAAGAATGGCTTAAAAGTGCATAACAAAGCCACATAATGGCTTTCTATTACTTGGTGAAGAGAAAAATGGCACGAAGAAGATGAAATCAAGGTCATAAAGATGCAGATATGATAGCGGAGTGAGGTTAAGCTATGGTGTTGAAGGCATACTGGCAGGCAGCAGAGTTGGCTCATGATCTCCACACATGAAGCTAATTGATGACAACTTAGTGCAGTTGGGTTGCCTCTTAAAAGCAACTTTAATAGTGGTACCCGTGTGCCAAGATGATGTTGGGACTAGTGTAGACGAAGAAGAAGGTAGTGTTTGGTATGGTGGTCTCCACCTAGGGTAAAATAGTTGGTGTTACCAGGGATGGCAGGGATGGAGTTGGCTCTTCAATTAGAGTTTGTTAACGATGATACAGTAAAGTGCCTTAATTCTTGCTAAGGCTTAATAAGAGGAGTTTTTCTTTATGGATGATGGGTGTTTTGGTGGGTTGGGAAAGAGACTGCCTGGGGGGTAGGTGGATGGTTAGGGTTTTAGGGTGGTATTTCTCAGCCTAGTTCTTGATACTAAGGGAGGAAGGATAATGACGCACGCCTGTCATATAACATATCCTTACCCTACTAGCAACAAAAGCAAACTTCTCCTTTACCGTCTTACTATGTCAACATATAAATGATCCATTAAATATTTCAGAGCGACATCTTCCTGAGAATGGGTTAAATAAACAGCCAAACAGATTTTTTTTTTGGGTATATAATTAAAAAAACATGATTTGCATGATATGATGCATTGACTCAAATGGCTGTATGGTTTTAAGACGATTCCATGAACCAATTAATATTCCTAGTACACCTTTCAATTCATTTTGTTTCTGTGTATGAAAATGAAATTTTAATGCTTTTGAATGATGCTTGCAAGTAATTTATTACCTTAGATATTTCATTTTTAAAATGGGCCGGCATAAATTGCTCTTTTATGTATCAACTACGGAGAAGTGTTGACAAAAGCAAAAAGATTCTTCCAGACCATCTAAAGGTGGAAGACTTTTGCTATTTTAGACCAAATAAGAGAACTTAGGCATTGGGTGGTCCCATCACTTAACTCTAAGCAGTATCCACTTATCTCCCTGCCTTGATGTTGTAAATATCCAAAAATGTGGCTGGAAATGAATCCTAAGGGGCATCACCTCTGTGATGAGAATGGAATATAAAGGTAATATATCTACCCGTATATTTTGTCTCAGGTGATCGAAATGTCTGGAGTTTGTTCTGCATCTGACATCTGGAGTGTTGGCTGCACTGTGATTGAGCTCCTTACATGTGTACCTCCTTATTATGATCTTCAGCCCATGCCCGCGTTATTTCGGATTGTGCAGGTTATGTTTGGTCCATTTGTATTCTGTTTTTCATTTTTTTCCCTTATGACAAAAACACAATTCATTATCTCTGGTCTCTATCACTTTCCTAATTGATACTTCAACCTTATTTTTTGGTTCCTTATCAATAGTTCTCGAGTTTGATGCTGAAAATCTGAAGAGATTATTGATAATGTTTTAGTTAGTCGTCTCTCTAATAGAAAGTTACTGAGATTTCTCTCTCTTTTGTTCAGGATGAACATCCTCCAATACCGGATAGCTTATCTCCTGCTATTACTGATTTTCTTCGTCAGTGTTTCAAAAAGGTATGACTGGAGAGAGAGAGAGGAGAGGGAGAGAGAGCAGTTCATTTTTTCTTCTATAGTTTTCTATTCCCTTTCTCATAGTCGGCCTATGTGTTATTATTGTCTGTATGTCTTTTTGAATTTTCCTTTCTGTTATTGGTTGCCAGTTTGTCATCATTCTTGTGGTGTCTCTTTGTCTGTTCTTTTAATTGAAAGGGACCTGACAGAGGAAAGCAAGAGAAATGAAGGAGGACAGGTCTACGCTTGTAACAAATAATTGCCATTTTAAAGAGGGGGGCACATTGTTTTGGGGGGTGGGTTGGTGAGGGGAGGTCTTTAATTGTTTGTGCCATATTTTATTGTTAACAGCACAAGAGCGCAGTATTTAGTAGAGCTTGGTTTATACCTTCTGACAGAGCTGATGCTGTTAAAAAACTGTTGTGAAATATTGTTCTGGTGGATACTTCTCGGATTTGTCAAATTATTTTGCATTTATTGCTGTCAAAGCCTTTTTATTTTTTCAATTCCTAGTTAGTGATTCTTGCTTGCAGCTTTCGCATGCCTGAGCTCGGATATCGTGGCAATCTTGTTTACCATGTATCCGCATCAAATTACATTCAAATCCTAAAGATGAAACAGGGAGAAGTTTGAAATTTGAACCCATCTTGTTTAAGAAATGATAAATAACAATTGGAGCTGAAATTGATATTGTAGTGGTAAATATTGTTGATTTCAGTGTTCTATGATCTTTTAGTAAGATGTTTGTCTGGTTTGGTAACTTGTGGAGCATGGACTAAACTTTGGGTCTGCTTTACCTAGTTATAACTTTTAACTTGGTGCGCAAGTTTTGTGCCTTTTAAGTACCTTTTCAGTTATTTCTTTTAACCTATGGAGCTTGTTTCAGGATGCCAGGCAAAGGCCTGATGCAAAGACACTACTTTCACACCCTTGGATACAGAATTCTAGGAGGGTATTGCAGAACTCCCTCCGTCACAGCGGAACAATTAGGTAAGTACTGTATCACTATTCGTTACCTTCTACACCCCCAATCTCCTTGGGTTAGTGGCTGCTGCTCCATATGGCTCCTCTACTGTATCCTTTTCCTGTATCTGGAGGTTGCATATCATGTTTTATAGCATCAGTTTTCGGCAAGCGTCTTTCCTTTGCTGACCTAACTACCATCATTGGCTCTTTATAGTGAATTCTGCAAGTGAAGCTATGCTGTGCCTCTGCTTGCATTTTTCAGTTTGAATTATTTCTTTCATGTGTTTGCCTTTATGACTCTTGATTATATGCCTGCATCTGGTTGGGTACAAGGCATCAATTTTTGTCACTTGGTTTAGTGACAGATTTTACTTTTCCACTGTCTTTACATTTGCATATCTTATTTCCGATGTTTTTGATCTGGTATGGGATTGTTTACATCGAGTTACTTTCACATATGAACTCTAAGAATCTCCTATTGGTATTCTATTGAACTAAATCATGTGTAGCATTACTTCATCCAGCTATTAGTACCCCACATCTATTTGAACCAAGCATAACTGTTCTGAGCGATAAGCAAATTTCAAAGTTTATGTGGTCTATAATAACAATCATTTTAGAACATATACCATGCTGCACCCAGTGCACAGGGGGTCCTGCAAAATGCAAGATATTGGAATCACTTTTCTTTGTGCATATGATGATGAATCTTTTGCAGAAGCATAAAGGAAATTGGATCAGAAGATGGCGAAGTATCAAATGAAGATGACCAGAATACTGCTGAAAGTTCCGCGCAGAAGGTACAAGTTATTCTTACAGGCACATTCTTTCAATTCTGTACCCTGTTCCGTGACTGCATAAGAAGTTCTTTACCTAGTAATCCTTGACTGTGTAGTTTGTGTTACTAACCTATGTTCTTTGAGGTCTAATCTAAACTTAGCTGATGATTATTTTTCATCTCAGGGATCTAAAAAGGAATTGACATCGACAGACAATATCGAGACTGAGAAGTCTTCTGAGGTTGATGGTGCCAGTATCAATCCCATTGAGGAAAGAATAGACAATGTTGAAGATGATTTTTCATCAGATCAAGTTCTCACCTTAGCTATCCATGAAAAGTCTGAAGTGCAAATCATTTCCGATGGACTGGCTTCTAATCGTGAAGCAGCATCTTCAGGTTCTGGAGAGCTTCATGACTCATTACAGAAAGGCAAACAAGAAGTTCTAATGAATGGTGGTCCAGAATCTTCTGAGTTAAGAAGGAAACATATAGTGAGTAAAGTTGTGGGAAAAGTAAGTCCTGTTGTTGCAGACTGTGGATCATCTGGTTTTGTCACAGAAAGTCATGAAAATGGTCCTCAAAAGGTAAAGTTTCACAGGCTGCTATCTGTGTCATACTTATTTCTTTATGAATAAAATTTTTATTCGTCCATTTTGTAATTGGTAATCAGTCTTCAGAAGTTTGAAATAGACAAATTTTAACCTTTCAGTATCACTTTACCCTTCTCATGGACTTTTGGTATGATATTGTTTAAGGTTGTCAAGGCATCAGTTGTTTCTGGAGGGAACGAACTGAGCAGGTTCAGTGACACTCCTGGAGATGCTTGCTTGGATGACCTATTTCATCCACTTGAAAAGAGTCTTGAGAACCGGTCGGCTGCAGCCTCTACATCTGCTTCCTCGTCACTTGCACATCAAGGCAATGTATCTTCCGACTCTGGGAAGAATGATCTGGCAACTAAGTTAAGGGCTACAATTGCTCAAAAACAGAGGGACAATGAAACAGGACAATCAAATGGTGGTGATCTACTTCGTCTTATGATGGGTGTATTAAAGGAAGATGTAATTGATATTGATGGTTTGGTAGGCTTCATATATTGGATCATTTTACTATTTCTTTTCTTCAACCATGTTTAATTGTGCTGCTTTCTTTTATCAGGGTTTTGATGATAAATTGCCTGCGGAAAATCTGTTTCATCTTCAGGTATCCTCCTCTATATTCAGTTTGCTTTTTGATTGATAATGGTCTTGTGAGTGTTATTGCTTTCTGTCAGAGATTGAGTCGCTGTAAGGAATGACACCTGGGTCGTTACCATAATATCAAAGTCAACTAAATTAAGTTGTTGAGATTCAAGTAATCTAACTTTACTGGGTCAGTGAGACCTAATTTTGCCTAAAAAGTCACTGTTAGACAAGATTTTTTTTTTTAAAAAAAAAATTTCTTTCTCCCAGTAAGTTTCTCATTCTTTTTTCTTTCTCCTCCTCCTCCGCCTCATCTCTGTCTCTCTCTCTCTCTCTCTCTGTCTCTCTCTCTCTCTCTCTCTCTCTCTCTCTCTCTCTCTCTGTGGTTGTAGCATTCTGTGATAATTCATGTCCCCTCATATAACATTGTCTTTGCCCTTTCTGCGTTAAGCATGTGAACACTGTTACTTTGTATCTGATTTAGCCTTGATATGTCAGTGAGCAACTTATATATTTGCTTTGCCTTTCAATAGTTGCGATCTCTTCAAACCCCTTACCAGCTGAAGTGACATTCCACATCTTTCATCTTAATCTTCAATTTAAAACATTTTGTATGACATGTTGTATCATCCTAGCTTCATTGGTTTAGAGAGTATTATCCACAGAAAAATGTGTGCTTTCCTATGTATTACTGGGGAAAAGTACTTGGGAGTTATATATTGTGTTAATGTGTTTCCAGTCATGTAATATTATGTACAATTCCGGTTACTTTTTGAGATTGTCTGGTGGGTCATATGAACAGACTAATTATTTGGGCTAATTCACCTTTGATTTTTGATATGTCGACTCATGGAATTATGTAATATGAGATTATGTCTTATCTATATCAGTCATACTCTGAATCACATAGACTGGTGTCATGATGTTGTACCCAGTTTTTGCAGTTGTTTCTTGGTATTTTGGCATAATCTTTGATGTCTGCCTTGAAAAAGGAAAGCCAAGCAACCCAAAAGGGATGAATGCGCCTTCTGTAAGCTGAATGCGATTTTCCCTCCTTGTTTCTGGTATGACAGGCAGTTGAGTTCAGCAAATTAGTTTCATCATTGAGACCAGATGAACCAGAAGATGTCATCGTCTCTGCTTGTCAGAAATTAACTGCTTTTTTCCTGCAAAGGCCTGAACAGAAGATTGTTTTTGTTACTCAACATGGTTTTCTCCCGCTAATGGAATTACTGGAGGTTCCCAAGACTCGTGTATGTCTTTTATGAATCTTTCAGGGTTATAATTATCAATTATGGGATTGTTAGCAATAACTCTGTGGACAATTACCTTGTCACGTTTCAGGTCATATGTTCGGTGCTACAAGTTCTTAACCAGATTATCAAAGATAACACTGACTTTCAGGAAAATGCTTGTCTTGTTGGCCTTGTAAGTTCGAGCAACTTGAATCTTATGTTTGACCTTATGGAGGGAGTGGCCAAAATTTAGCATACATATAACATGACATGCCCTTTAGTTAGGTGATTAGATCTGTTTATAATAACCAATCATCTCTTTGGATTTATTTTCCTGCTTATGTATCACAAAGAATGCTCTGGTTCGTACCTTATATGCTTCCTCTGCATATCTGTTCTGCACTTTTTGACTCTTAACGCTGTCATATCACACAATTAGCTTAAAAGATCAAACTTCTGCAGTAGAAAATAAGCAGAGTTTGTCATTTTCAATTGCTTCCTCAAGGACAGGTTCCTAGTATTTTTCAGATTTGCCTTCTCTTTCGTTCTCTAGATATAACATTGTGGTGAGATTTGAGTTTATGATTTACTATGTGATATTATCCACCAATCTAGAACCCTGTTCTTGCCATAGATATATGCCATTTTTGTTGTACTTTAGACAGACTTATTCTTAGTGTGTTCTGATCTTTCTGATGGTGTCTTAGATCCCTGTCGTAATGAGCTTTGCTGTGCCTGATCGTCCCCGAGAAATTAGGATGGAGGCAGCTTATTTTCTTCAGCAGCTTTGTCAGTCCAGGTTTGTAGTTTTCCCCTTCTGCTTCTTTAAAATATATAACATATTCAATTTGAACCAGAACCTGGGTGGATGTTTTGTGCAGCTCCATGACACTACAAATGTTTATTGCTTGCCGTGGTATACCGATTCTCGTGGGCTTTCTGGAGGCTGATTATGCAAAGTATAGGTTAGTAATTAGTATCTTCTGAATTTTCTGGGTAAATGATCTTGTTCAGTGTTTTGAAGTCACTTTGGGTAGATGATTCATCAGAAGTACAAAGAATCAAAATATTCGTTACATGGATGATAGGCCTCCTTAATTTTGAGTTTTATATTTTTGTCTCGAGAAAGTATATGTTATTTACAATATATGTAGGCTTAATTTTGAGTTTAAATGGAATCATATCCAAACTAGAGCAAGAAAAAAATGCAGCTCACAAGTTTTGGAATGGAATTGACCAAGTCTTGGCAAATGAAGGCGCTTTTCGTTATGAAATGTCAACTTTTAAGTCCTCGGGTAAGTCTGGTACTATATCACCCACTAGCAGTAGTTCGAAAACCTCACATCACCGAAGAGCTTGGAGCAAAGCTAATTGATCAATGTCCAACATTCTTCTTAGATGATTTTGTTAAGAATCACTAAGGTTCCATCATAAAACCCACTTGGTCATCCATGGTGGTCTTAGATTTTGAGATTTTTCTTTGTGGGAGGGATATATTTCAACACCCTTCTCATGTGTGACCTAGAACCTAGAACCTAGAACCAAGAACCAAGAACCAAGAGCATGATTGAGTTCGAATGAGCTAAAATAGGAATTGCATGAACCAAGAATCAAGAGGTCACGCGAGGGAAACGACCAAAGATGAGTTACACGTACAACAACGCAAAAATTAGGCCAAAACCCAGCTTTGGTACCATGTTAAGAATCACTAAGGTATCATCAAAAAACTAATTGGTCAATAAGAAGAGTAGTCCAAGACCTTATATGGTGGTCTTAGATTTTATGACTTTCCTATGAGAGAGGAATGTATTTCAACATATTCCTAGGTAATTTACCTAAGGAATATGTATAAACTACAAAGGATAAGATGGAAACTAATACATAAACTAGAGCTTGGACTTTCTCATCTGATGCTACACATGTCAAGATTAGCTAAGGGTCTCATTGTCCTGGTGCATGCAATTCTTAGTTGTGCTATGGTAGTTACGAGGGACTTGTTCAAATTTGGGTTGTCCATCACCCTCTCTCACTCTTTTTCTCTCTTTCACTAGCGTTTGCCTGCTGTCAATCATGGAAGATCAGAACAATAAATCATGTGAAATATCTTGACGTCTGCACCCTTGATGAGAGATTAGGAAAACAAAGCGGTTTACTTATATGCCTATCTTGTAATAAGTAAAAACTCATTTGATTACTAGATCTGCTAATGAATAAAATATGAATAAGGATGATCTAAAAGTTATCTAAGAAATAAAAATGGAAAGAGGGTTACTTTTCTGAGCTTTTCTGCAGTTACCTTTTGGTAAAGTGAAAGAGATTTCCAGGCTGAGAAGTTGATTAGGTTTCAAGAGGACTTGTAGGGAATGTAAATGTTTGTGCATCTCATCTCTGTGTGTGTGTGCGTGTCTGTCTGTCTCTCTGCTTACATTTACATACATGCACAGGCTCCTTTGAGGATGGTGTTAGCTCATCTGGTAAATTGTTTTGATTAATCTTTTGTAGCCCCCTGCCAAGTTGGCTGTTTTCCCTCTTTAAAAGCCCTTTTGAGTTGGCTATTTCTTTTTCGTACTATTAGCATTCTTTTGAAGTTGCAAGAAGTTAATGGCAGGAGATTAGAAATCAAATTTCCCCTTTTGTAATTAGAAGCAAGTCAAAATTTCTTTGTTCATGATTATCTATCTGCAATTGGCCTATGACTCCTGCTCTATAGAATTCTATTTTCTTTTCCTTGTAATTTCTGACTTTACTCCTCTGTCTTGTATTTTCTTTTTACCTTTTATTTACATTTAATTGTGAGAGGAAATGAAAGAAATTGAAAATGAAGAAAAAGATTTATCATTGCTCAAAAATGATTTAATACACAGGAGCATCTATATAATGGCTACCAAGAAGTTAGAGGAAACGTCTTCTCACTCACTGTGAACTAACAGTAACAGTCAGTCCACTACTAACTGAATATAACTAAATGACAGCACATCTGGCAAGCACTCATACAAGTAGCATCTATAGCTTGCTAACTCGACCATTCTACTGCTGTGTTTTCTCCTCTGCCTTATCAAAATTGTAATAAAACTCTATGATTTACTTAGCTCGACACTTTTAGCAAACTAATAACTATATTTTTGGTTTTTAGTTGTAATTGCATTCTTCTCTTTACTCAGATTGACAAACTGTTGCAAACTATATGCAATTATACTTTTGGTCTTCAATATTTCCTTTGTTTATTATAGTGAGATATATTGATGTGTTGCTGCCTTCTATATCCAGGGAAATGGTTCATATAGCTATTGATGGCATGTGGCAGGTATTTAAGCTTCAGCGATCAACCTCTACAAACGACTTTTGTCGTATATCTGCTAAGAATGGGATACTGCTTAGGCTCATAAATACTCTTTATAGCTTGAACGAGGCAGCTCATCTTGCAGCTTTATCTGGTGGAGGTGGGTTCCCTCCTGATGGTTTAGCTCCTAGGCCACAGTCTGGTCCACTGGGCTCTAGCAATTCTTCCTTCTTACAAACCGAGAACCCATTATATGGAATTGATGAGTCTGATCTTAGTAAGAGTAAGAATGGAGTAATAGATCATGTGTTGCCAGCTGGAACACAAGAACCATTACGAGCTTCAGTTTCACATTCTCCGGATTCTAGATTCTCTCCGCTGGATTCTGATAGATCTCGGGCAAGCAATGGGACAGTGGAAGCTTCAGGCAGCTCAAAAGTGTCAGATCCATCAGCTCTCTCAAAAGAGCGAGAACTTGACCTTAGGCAGCAAAGAGGTGCTACTGTTGTGAACAGGCCCTCCACTGACCGGCTCCCCAAGATGATGGAAGGGGGATCAAACGGAGTGCCTTCTGCAGCAGTTGCCCAGCAGGAAAACGTCCGGCCCCTACTTAGTTTATTGGAGAAGGAACCCCCATCCCGTCATTTCTCTGGTCAGCTTGAGTTTGTTCGCCATCTTAGTGGTCTGGAGAAACATGAAAGTGTACTGCCTCTGTTAAATTTGTCTAATGAAAAGAAGAACAATGGAATGGATTTTCTTATGGCTGAATTTGCAGGTATTGACATCTGTCTCACTTCTAGTTTCCTCTTTTCTTCCTGCAATGGAAAGAAGCCTCTGAAAGGAGAAAAATTATTGACATTCCTACCCAGTCCTCTCTCACCTCCCCCACCCATAAAATTGTAGAAATGAGAAGAAAAGGGAAAGAATAAAAATATGAGGCATTATGTCTTACGTTTTTAACAGCGTAAACCATTGTAATGTCATATGGACTAATTTGGCATTGATTGCAGTAGCAGTCTATATTATCAACATTAACTTGAGCATCTACATGCTATTGATTTGATAAATGCTGGTTATTAATGGCTGATAGAGGTTTCTGGGCGTGGAAGGGAAAATGCTAATTTGGAGTCATCATCTAGGAGTTCACATAAAAATACAACTAAGAAGATTGGATCAGTGGCATCTAATGACGGAGCAACCTCTATATCTGGACTTGCATCTCAGACTGCTTCTGGTGTACTATCTGGTTCTGGAGTTTTAAATGCTAGACCAGGCAGTGCAACCTCATCTGGGTTACTTTCGCACATGGTATCACCTTGGAATGCTGATGTTGCTAGGGAATACCTGGAAAAAGTGGCTGACCTTCTGCTTGAGTTTGCTGCGGCAGACACAACAGTAAAATCCCACATGTGTAGCCAAAGCTTGCTTAGCCGTCTTTTTCAAATGTTTAATAAGATAGAGCCCCCTATTCTTTTAAAGGTACAGTAACTTATTTAGTTGTTAACAACAAGCTAGTTGTACATTTGACTGACTTATTATGTTTCTGTTATTGCTGTTGTCTAGTTATTGAAGTGCATAAATCATCTGTCAACCGACCCACATTGTTTAGAGCATCTTCAGAGAGCTGATGCAATTAAGTACCTGATCCCAAATCTTGATCTCAAAGAGGGACCTCTTGTATCTCATATACATCATGAGGTGAGTCTTGTAAATTTTGTATGTGCTTGTCACTGGATGAGGAATTGCCCGTTATATATTTTCATTGCAAACTGAGATTCTTAAATGCCTTTAGTTTAAGATATCTGGTCTTTCAATGGTGATAACATTTATTAATTGACCTTGAATTTACTGCCTCTGAGTGCATGCAGCTTTGAGGTGGTTCTTCTAAGGGTATAAGAGTTAGAGGTACATTCGTGAGTGCGTGAGTGCTCTGTAGTAAATCTTTCAATGTAGTAGGTTGAAGATTCAGTGTTGTAGAAGCAATGCTCAAGAAAAGAAGATTTGTTTTGATTTGAACTCATGCATGATAATCCGCAAGGGGGAAAAAATAAAAAGACACTCAGGCATCAGATTTGGAACTTTTGGGATTTACTTTTGGAGGTCTGAGCACAGATCATGAATATAAACTTATAGTATTATTTTAGTTTTGCTATTTCAGTTTCATTGCTATAACTTGTTGAGGATTCTGAGGAATTTTGCTGTATGTTTGGTCTAAAAATGGGAAGGGAATGCTTTGGGGCATGACTGCATTCTCCACAGGAAAGGGGAAGGTATAGCTTCTTCCCTTGGTGTTGTATGAGTGGAAGGAAAGTAAAAGTTCAGTACTTCCCCTTATTTGTTGGAGTGAAAGGGGGTTGGGGAACTATATATATATATATATATATATATATATATATGTATTTGATACTTATTTTCTAATATGGTGGTGTGAAAGTACTCTTCTTTGGGTTACTTGTCTTTGGGTCAATACCTCCACCCCTTCAGTGTTGAAGGAGTTGAAAAAGCTGACGTGAAGGGGTTAGTCACTCCTCTGCATATAATTCAAACCAAACACTGCGTATGATTCTGATCTGCATATTTATGGTGCAAAATGTAATTAATTTTTCTAATGTCCACCAAAGATTTCTAATGCATCTTGCTTTAGAATATATAATAATCCATGTTGTCAATAATGCATATTTGTACGGCACACCCTTGTGTTGGGGACTTGCTTAATCTTTTCTTTTCCCTTTTTGTTGAAGGTTCTCAATGCCCTCTTCAATCTCTGCAAGATCAATAAGAGGAGACAGGAACAGGCAGCAGAAAATGGAATCATTCCGCACTTGATGCATTTTGTCATGACTGATTCTCCGTTGAAGCAGTATGCATTACCTCTGCTATGTGATATGGCTCATGCCTCACGGAATTCAAGAGAGCAGTTACGAGCCCATGGCGGTTTGGATGTATACTTGAGCCTCCTTGAAGATGATTTGTGGTCTGTGACAGCATTAGATTCTATTGCTGTTTGCTTGGCACATGATAATGACAGCAGGAAAGTGGAACAAGCATTACTCAAGAAGGATGCTATACAGAAGCTGGTCCGGTTTTTCCAATGCTGTCCAGAGCAGCATTTCCTCCACATATTAGAGCCATTTTTGAAAATTATCACGTAAGTTGGTCTGAGCTGCAAGTGGATATAAAACTGAACATTTTATATAAGTTAATTTGATCTTCAAATAGATATATAAATTTATATATACATCTATACATATGAACACAATCATATGCTTTGCGTATGTGTTATAGCAGTGTGTTGATCGTGATCTTACTTTCACAAGCTCAATCTGCTAGGGTGTTTGATTTTCTGTGCCCTGGTAGTATAGTTTTTAGGCTGTTTCTCTCATTTTCCTTGTAAACATAAATATTTCAACTACTGTTCTGAATGCCTTTTGGAAAACTTGAAAAGAGGGTGACAAGGGAAGCTTCAGTGGCACAAGTAATCAGTTTATAATTGTTACTCTGGGATAGATGGTTAAACCTTCCAGTTATTACCATGTGTCTATAATATCATCCTGTCATGTCTAATTTTGTTGTTCTGTTAATTCTAATTTGCAATCTAAGCGAAACCTATACTTAATGCAGAAAATCATCCCGGATAAATACTACTCTTGCGGTCAATGGCTTGACACCGCTGCTAATTTCAAGGCTCGATCACCAAGATGCAATTGCTCGCCTGAATCTGCTCAAATTGATAAAGGTGAGAAGTCCACCAATTTGTTTGTTGTAGGTCAGATGGTGCACTTGATTCCCACTTGTCCTTTCATGGACATGATAACATGTGTTTGGTATTGACTCTGAATTTGAGATTGCTTTTGTTAAGACTCTCATTCTAACCCTTGCAGAGAAGAGGTTGCTGGGTTTGTACGGAATGGCAGACATTTTTGAGTTTATTTCTTTAAGATCTCTGTAGGCGATCATATCATGCCATAAAAAACTTCTATACTTATAGAGAGGTCCTAGATATGAGAGCTAGAGTATGAATCAAGCAGTCCAATGGTTGGTCTATAGATTCGTCAGTACTGAAAGATGAGCTTTTCTGCACCCTCCACAATGTGCTCTTCCACCCTTAGTAGATGAGTGGTGATAAACTTTGATCCTGGGGTTAATATATGACCTTTTAAGGATGTTTCAGTTATTGATAACTTGAAATCTTTTCCCTTGTTTAAGCAATATATTCTTCAAAAAACCTTTTGTAAGGTCTCTATGTCACCATCTGGATATCGAATACTTTTGCTGCATGATATTTTGCAGAAAGGAGGGAATAAAAGGAAATTTCACCAATGCTGGTGAATATTCTTGCAATACATTGGCTTTACAGCTAGGCCAATTTAGATTATGGTTTGGATATCTTGTTGCTTGCTTCTGTTCGAGCAATGATTTAGCTAGCTGGTTAGCTAAACCAGCTAGCCTGTCCTCTTTTAAGTTGTGTGGGTTGCTATAACTTCATTGAGGCATTAACAGAATCAAGCGCTTATTTTCAGGCCGTGTATGAGCACCATCCACGTCCAAAGCAGCTGATTGTGGAGAATGATCTGCCTCAGAAGCTGCAGAACTTGATTGAGGAGCGCAGAGATGGACAGAGTTCTGGTGGGCAAGTTTTGGTCAAACAAATGGCAACTTCATTGCTTAAAGCACTGCATATAAATACAGTTTTGTAAATCAGATTCCTGGTAGTATTATTTTAAAAATGTATATATGAGTTGTTTCTGAGTTAGTAATTTCTTTTACTTTTCTCTTTTTTCTGTTTCTTGATGGTTGAAATTGTGGTTTACTTTCTTTGTTTTGTTGGTCTTCAATCATATAATAGTTTGTTCTTGTTGGTTCTATCTTTTGACTTTGTTGTCTGGATAAGCTTCTGATTTTGCTTTGATTAGTTCACTGGGGCTTTGTTAAGTCTGCAGCTTTTTTGCTTTCTGAAATATTGAGATGGAGACAAATGAATCACATAGACCGTTCCCTATTTTCATCAGACCGCTCTTCAATGAATTGTTCAACAGGCAAGTATGAGGCTGTCGTATTGTCACTTTTACTTCTGGTTGGCTTATTCCCAATCGACGAGAAAAGCGGTTTTGGAAACATTGTTGTGGTGGAGGTCTTAGGATATATGGTCAAGGCTTCTTTAGTTGTGACGTTGGACTCTGTTGTCCTGCGGCCTGGGGCTGAGTGTCTTTTTTTGGCCGCAGGGTAATCAACTTGTGTTAAAGCTGCAGAGTCATGCTGTGATCTGTGGGAATCATAATATGGCTTCTCTAACTGATGATGACCACAAGACTCGTAAAAATAATCAACATATTTTTGGTCATCCTTGTCAACATCATGTTTGTCTTTGTGATGATCATAGTTTTATCATCAAATATGTTTTAGGACTATAACCTCGGTCAAATCCCGTCCGCATTTGACTACCTAGCAGTTGTCAGTTGACACTGCACGCTCAACCTTCTATGGCTGGTGCACGTCCTTGGTCGAATTATGAGCATCCTCAGCCTTGGTCTGCCTAGAATGTTTTAAGATTTTTCTCGCCTTCAAGTCCCAGCCCTGCACTAACTTTCACCAACTTCTTTTCCCTGAAAATTGACTTGACTCTTGGAATCCTGTAATTGTCAAGACCCATCCCCTTAAAAATTGACTCAAATCCTCAACCAACGTGTGGACTTTGGCCTCCTTTGAAAAGGGATCTCTATCCACAACTATGTCCTCCAGAAATTGTTCTCATCATCTAATGCCTTTTGAATGGCACAATTACCGATGGTGCATCCATGAATGATGCCACTGGCAACACCTCTAGTCTTTGATCTCCTCTGAAGTAGGTATTTTGTGTCCCATGGACAGTTTATCTATCCAACCCACGAGAGGTGAAAAAAAATTTCTTCTACCTTAGTGATGTCAAAAGCATATCGTATCCCAACTCCACAAATCCTTGTTGGGTGCTACTTGGACCTCTGTAAATGGTTGATTATTGACAATTTTGGTTAACATCGGGCAGACACAACCATTCCCACCGGTAATCTTAGCAAGAGACGCCCCCTCTTCCACTATTCTTTGGTCATGGGTCTCGATTATCTATTCCATGGCATGAAACATAGCTGTTGTTGATTTCAATCTTTCTCTTTCTTCCTTTAACTATTGTGTTCGACGACATGCGTCGTTAACTGAAATAGGTCGGTAAAGAGTTCAATTTCGAACTTTTTGTAAAGTTCATAATTTAAACTTACTAAAACTAGTTGTACATATACAGGTTTTCCGTGTCATGTGAAACACTTATTTAGGTTTTGTTTAAATCGTGTAATAAATTGTTCTATTGACTTACCAGACATCTTTGCCAAGTTAGCAACTGTTACATGAGGCTCAATTCTATAAAATTGCTCCCACAATATCCTCTCCTTATTAACCCATGACTACACCAAATTTTGGACGGAGACTAGTGTATCACCAAAAAAGGTGGCCTAGCTAATAAATCGCGAAAAGGACGCAATTTCAAATAACCATGGCCTGCTACTTCTCGAGACTGAAGTTTTCAACCCCCAAGGGTCGACCATAAATAGGCTGATAATCGGCTTGAGCTCCTAGTCCCCACCATTCCTGCGACATTTTGGCCACCATATCTCTCATCATGGCCCCGGATTATTTGGTTGTGGCCTCGACTACCCTAGAGGGTATGCTCCTTAATTCCAATGATTGTAGGCCAGAACTTGTTGCCCCTGGGAACTTGAGGATACTTCTACTGCTTGTCTTGCAGTTGAGCTATTTTACATGTCCATCAGGCCTTTGCAATATCTAAACACGACCGAACTCAAATAGCAGCCTTGTTGTTTGTATATTAAAGCCCGTGGCTTATGGTCTACGTTCTTGCTAGGTGGTCATTTATACTTTTGTTCCCACAGACTTGATCGAGCAACTACTATACTACATCTATTATTTAATGATCTATAACATGGTCGATTTCATGGAAGTGAATCTCATTGTTCAATTTAGGTGCTTGACTAAAATTTTTCATGTGCATAGTCAAACCCCATGCTTGTTTGATGGCTTCAATGATGCCACTATTCTCTTGTTGCTCCAATACAATTCCCTGGTTGGCCATCACATCTCGAGTAACCTGGCTTGTTTTTCTTTTTTCCCCAACTCGGCTAACGAGGTTAAAGCATTCATTAAACTACTCAAGGGACTCCATGGCGACCCTTTGCATGTGCGTTTTTGTACATCAGGAAATGCCCAACTTATAGTCTGTTTAAATTGTTCAACCATTCTCTCAACCAATCCAATCTTGGCTGAATCTTCTCGTGGAGAATGTTCATTATGCCCTCGCTTGGATGGTTTTGAAACATGGAATGATTACCGCATCGTAAAATCTATTTTCAGTGAAATGAAAAAGATCAGGTTGACCAAAAGTTGAAGTTGTACGAACATGTAAACATGCAGTAATAGTTGAAGGTACCGGAGAGGCTCCCTCTTCATATACTGTTTCCAACATTAAACCTTACAATTATATACTATATCTACAATGGAGTTCACTGGGATACCAAAAATTTTTCACACACAAACTTTCTTCAAAGTTGAACGCACTTGGCCAAGGATAAGAACAGAATTTTTCTATCGAGTATTGAATAGGGGGTTCAGCAAACTTTTCTCTTCACACACCATTACCCACACTAGTCCAGCCGCGACTTGGGGCAAACTTCTATTTCCAATAGTTCCATAACATGACCTGTACGACTATACTTCTGTAATAAGGCTAGTCAGGGACCTGCTGCTAAGCACCTTCCCCACACCCATACTATGCTACAAGAAATTTTTATTATCAGACATGTCATGAACAAAGTGGATCCCAATAAAAAGCCCGATAAAGAAGAAAGATCGAGAAGGCTAACCTCCACCAAGAAAAAAAGGAAGCCATGACCTCTTTACCTTCATTAGCCGGATATAGAGATTGGATTTTTGTATTTGAGTTTTTTGGTTTCGGATAATTCAAATTTGGGTTCTGAATTTTTGAAGATTTTTGGACTTGGACTCCGAGGTAAAACTTTACACAGGAAACCCAACACAAAAATTTGAGTTTTTTTTTTAATTTTGTCTATCCATAAATACTCAAATATAATTTGAAATGATTTAGCACCTAATTAAACATGGATACTTATAATTTAATTGAATATAAACTTTTTATCCACATTTTCGTCTTAACTCTTCATACTCAATTTTGAAGTTATTTTATTACAAGATGATTTAGCAAATAACAAAAAAAGGATAAATAAAAAATTCGTAACCCGCCAGCAGGCATCAGACCAAGTTTATCATCTATAATTAGGGCAAAAAACAGAACCAAAAGTGAACACCAAAAAAGAGCTTCCCCCACAACAATATCCGTTGAAAGTAAAGACAACTTCAATGTCAAATCATCAAGTCAATCTAGCAGTTTATCAGCCATGGCAGATCAACAAAGATCATGCTTTTAACTGAAAATGGCGGGGGATAGAGGCTACAAGATTGCACGACCATCTATACACATCCAGAATTCAGTCACAGTTTATAGTTACCGTTTGGCTAATATAGCTAATCATTTACAAAAGTCAGTTTTGAAGAAAATATTCCGAAGACAATCTCTCAAAATGCGAAACTATCAACCTCTTCATCTTCATCTTCGTCCTCATCTACTACATCGGTGTCGTCACTAAACCTCTCGTCTTCATCTTCTTCCTCTTCCTTTCCTTCATCCATCATGCTCTTCCCAGCCGCTCTATCCTTCAAACCAGTGTTCAGTACCACAGTTTCCCCTCGAGACATTTCCATATCTCTCCTGAGCTTCTCCATGTTTTCCCGTCTGCGCTCTTCCTCCAGGCGAAGCTTCTCTGCCCGTCTCTTGTCTAGATCAGCCCTGCAAATATGCCACAAGAGTGATTTTTTTTTTCTGCTACACACGAAAAAGCTTTCTACGAGGGGAGAGAAGGCAAATGCCATCTTTCCAAGGTGGACCACAAATGACAAAAGATCAATCAGAGTTCAGACTATACTTGTAAGTTTCCATGTACTCCTCAGCACTTGTTTCAATGGCCTTGAAAAATGCATCGATGCCAGCACTAGTAACAGCAGACACTCCAACAGATCTAAGATTTTTATAGAACTCCTCTAATGCAAGGGAGAGGCTTTGAGTCAAGTCAGACATATAAGATTGGTCCGACTTCAATGCGGCATAGAATGCCTCAAAATCTTCCATCCACTGCACTCGCAGTAGTAACAGCACCACAGAAATTTTAATTAAGAAAAATCCAGGACAAAGCATGCATATGCTCATTACCACAATAAAACACCTACAATTCATGGGAAGTTTCGTACAATGAGGAATGAACATTCAACTCATCATGAAATATTTTCTTTGTTAAGAAGCAATATTACTTCATTAATCAATACAAAGAATCCTTCATCAAAGAAATAAATGGAGACTGTAAAATAACAGAGAGTGAACACTATAACTCTACAGTTCGGCTTGATAGAGAAAATGAAGAAACAAAAATATAATTATAGGATTGAATATGTACTTATTGTTTGAACCACAAGCCAATAGAAAATTCCAGCAAAAGAAAAGCAAGCTAGTAAGTATGCAGGAGGACATTTCTCTGGTAACTTCTTCAAAGAAATTTGAGAAAGACAATACAAAGAGAATTTGTAATGGTTTGCTCGTATTAAGAGCATTATTTATGAATTTTCAATCACAAAAAAGGAAAAATCAGAACACAGTCAAAATGGATCACATCCTTTCTTTTCTTTTTTCTACAGGTAGATATGACGTCCTTGTATTTGCCACTGATGTACTATTAGGATGATTGTCCCCAAAGTAAAATAAAGTATATGAGATATAACAGTACCTCTTTCAGATGCAAAAATACATATATAACTGATGCACTATTAGGATGATTGTCCCCAAAGTAAAATAAAGTATATGAGATATAACAGTACCTCTTTCAGATGCAAAAATACATATATACTGTTTCTACTTTTTAATCTTAAAGATAAAACAAGTAAATGAACATAATTACATGTCCTCAGAAAAGACAGAAGAAAATAAATATAAGAGATCTTAAATAACATCTCTTCTCCATTATCCGGTGACTGACAACATGAGCAATCCAGAATTCTGTTAATCTGTTCCCACCTCAGCCATTGAGGTCCCAATTTATTATTTTTGTAACTCAAGTTATTTTACAGGTTGGAACACACCAAGCATTATATACAAGGTGAAATTTGACATTAGCTTCAGAAACTCTTTGAAGCCTAAATTAGAATCTCACATGAACTTGAAGTAGCACAATATGCAAATTAACAAGAAAACATACTGAATAACCAAAAATGTTTTGGAACATTTTTCCTAAAGGCGAGGTATTGTCTAGCTGAACAACCAGAAGACAACTCCGAAGAACATTAACAATAACTGAAAGAGTCAGTCAATACAAGAAGAAATGAGCATTTATAATTATCTGAAATAAAATAACTCAAAAGAGGAGCATACCTCTAAGGCGAATTGATGTTGCGCCACATCTATTTTGTTGAATGCCAATATCAACGGTAATCGTGCCTTGTACAGGATGCTGCAAGCATAAAGCATATTGCTCATAAAGGTAGCTGGACTTGAAGAACGTGGAGTATCAACTACATAAGTGATCACAGTGGGAAATGTTGAGGCAAAAGCTTCTGTGATAATTGCTCCAGAGGCAGACCAAGTGAAAATCTCAATCTGGCCAGGAGTGTCCACCAGAACATAATCAAGCTGGTCTGCTCGTTTTTCAATTACAGATATGACCTACAAAATTTACACCACAAAGATTACACTAAAGAATACACCCCACAATCTGCACTGACATTGATAAAGAAGAATTTAAACGTTAAACTTGGGCTGCCACTGCCATAAATCTCCAAATAAGAAGTGACCACATCATGTCGAGAGCAACTTGTAAGCACGACTCAGGCAGTAATATCAACAACCATACAGATCATATATCAGATTTAAATAGCTAACACATTGCAAGCCAGAATCTATCCCCAAAAACTACAAAAGTTCTGAACCTGTGGCAATTTAATTAAGAAAAGGGGAAAAAAAATTAACTGGAGAATGTGAAAAAGAAAATCCACCTAAAAGATAACAGAATTAAGAAATCTGCTTCTCCATCTCCATCATATATGTTTACAAGTTACTCTGGAGACACAAGATGCAAGAGCCTTAAAAAAAGTGAGAAAAACATCTTAACGCAAGCTTGTAGATGTAAGATGATGTATAGCCCAAACATCTTAACGCAAACTTGTAGATATAAGATGATGTACAGCCCCTTTGGCTTTGCTTTTCTTAAGCTACTTATAAGTAATTGATGCTTTTACACAGCTTTTGATGCTTATAAGCCAATGATGAATAAGCAAAAAAAGGGTTTGGATAAAATGTGATTATATGTTGTTTGACATATTTGAAAAATATGTGCTTTTATGCAGTAGGGTTTATTAAAAAGACTAAAAAAAGACCTTCTATTAATAATGTTGTGAAACAAAATTAGTTTTGAAGGGGTACAAATGCCTTTTTATTTGGTCAACCCCCATTGCTGATAAACAGCTCAAAAAAACAAAGTTAGGGGATGGTGGTTTTTTTTGGTGTTGCTTATAAGCCATCTTTACTTGCTTGTAAGCCCCATTTGCCAAACATGTAACCCCACTTGTTTGCTTATGATGAGCAACTCTAAGCAATGCCAAACGCCCTCATAAAGCTGATAAATTTCAAAAAAGTGAGTAGACCACAAGGGTAGTCATAGCACCTTTTTTTTCCTTTGTCATACCATTTCCCAAAGCAGGACATGCATAAAATCATTAATAATAGAAGAACCAATGACACAGATTAGCAGAAACAAGAAACAAAAAATTCTGGTGCCTCTAGACTACTGTGAGAGAGAAAGAGTTGACAATTTATTACAGACTTAGGACCTTAAAGTGATCTTTCTCTAAATCATTGTTACACACAATAATGTGTACATTCTACCTTAAGCTTAAATTAGTTATTTGACGAACAAGTCACAGAAGTATTTAGAACAAATTTGAACCAAAGAAATAGCTATTCGGTCTACCTCAGCCATTCCAAATAATATGGGTGCACAAGTAACTAATAAACTTGCACAATGTCCTTGAGCAAATACTGGAACTCAAACAAGCCTAGATAAACACACATCTAAGAAAGTAGATACAGATGGGCTAGTAAAAGGAGCCACATATGCTGGAAAACACCTATAAGGATAAAACTGCAAATATCCAAAGCGATAGAGCTGCCATGAACCAAGTGGCATGGTGGAAACCACTTTATATTCCATTTTCTATGCAGAAAGCAGCAGAAACGCTTGTTTTCAGAGTTATTAATTTAAGTGCTAAGGCTCAATTCATGATTCGAGATTGAACAACAAAACAATTTCACGAGTTAGAAAAGAACATATCGTATATATTTCTCTTTTCTGCCACGTCCATAGATGCTAAAACAAACTTAATAGCTATGATGCATGATAAACTAGCATTCTCTTTCTATCTCCAATTCCATCTCTAACATTTATATAATTCATTTATTCCATCAAATGATGAAATTGTATCTGTTTTCTCAAGAGCTTAACAAAGTTTTATACAACTCAATGATTTTATGCATAAACTAAAACTTCAAGAGAAAGTAAAAGAGGAAGGAAGCAAAGAGAGATCTTATGCACTTCATTCGGATAGATCGATAAGATACGTAAAATATACAACGAGCATCGCACAAGGTTGATGACCCAACTGCAATAGACTTTCAGAAATGCTTTCAAGTAGACCTCTCGCTTCCATCCATTGGCTACTTGAGCCAGCATCAGCATAGATGTGATCTTTGGAACTCTGCTTAGGTTTTCCTAAGTGTGATGTGTGATATCTTCAATATCTCTATTCTGGCACATTAAATTTGAATATTATG
The DNA here is from genome assembly GCA_028554755.1 of Cordia subcordata. NCBI lineage: Eukaryota > Viridiplantae > Streptophyta > Magnoliopsida > Boraginales > Cordiaceae > Cordia > Cordia subcordata. The sequence continues at coordinate 14,023,957 of JAPTOF010000005.1, read as the reverse complement.
CTCTTCCTAAGGAGTGATGAGTTCAACTATAAATACATTCCTATATTGTTTATGGTATAGAATAATATGTTCTTGGTGGTATAGAATGAACTCCCTCTAACTCATACAGGTAAATATCACACTTCATTTGTGACATAACTAAAACTTGCATCTAATTTCATCTAGGGTATCTTTTAGTAAATAATGAAGGCTTTGTTACTTACAGCAGCGGAATACAATATTAAAGAGAAGTCAACTCTACAACGGCAAATCACATATTCATGTGGCTCAGGGTTGCTTTAGTAATTATTAAGTAGTAACTCTTTGTATGGCAGCATAACCTTTTAGAAAAGACATCCTCCCATCATCATGTCACTGTTGCAATTATCTTCAAATAATTTATATTATACAAAAGTCCTTTATAGGTTAACAAGGTAAGAAATAACTATTTCTTTTCCAGGATTGTATACACTTGTTGTTACATGGGTAAAAAGTAGCTATAGATCTTCAGATCATTAAGGACTCCTGACATTCTTACAATTCTTCACTAGCATAGCTGTCAGAAAATTATAAAAAATTAAAATTTTTCAAGGGAAACCCAAATCAACATCCCTTCTGTCGCTATTTTATTAAACAGCACTGACTTCAAAGCCGGCAAGTCTCTTCCGTGAACCAGCAGTCAGAGTCAATTTGTTAGTTGATCATTCACCAAGAATAGCCATTAAGATATAGTCCAAGAAACACGTGCAGGTTCAGCACCAAAAAAAATTCAAAGATCCATTATCCAAGCTTTACCTCATCAAACTTGGTCGCAAATAAGTTAAGGGAAGTGAGGATCCCCCCATTAGGCCCCAGGTTGAACTGCTTCATGACTTCCTTGTATTGAACAGTGTCTCTTATATCAATGTTTGCTCCAAATGGCAGTGTCATGACAGCAGGGTCAAGATTGATAACATAACCCCTAATGCCTGACACAGCAGTCTGACAAACAAGCCGATGAAGAAATGTTGTCTTTCCACTCCCTATTCATATTCAGCCATTCTTTCCATTAAAAATGAACCCTCTAAAATTAACCCATTTCAGTAATTGACTACATAATAAACTTACAAGAAGAAAATAGCATGAGATACAACCAATTTCCAAATACAATTAAGTATAACTTAGCTATAGATGATGTACAGTCTACCTGCCATTCCAACTACAAAGACGATAACAGGCTTCTGCTTGAAGGTAGAGGATGATGCATCAATCTTTAAATTCTCCATGGTCTTAGATATATCTTCTTTCTCTTCATCCTTAAATTAAAGGCACGAAACTATGATTAATATTAACCAATGATATAAAAATCGAACACGGGGACATATATATGGAAAACAACCCTCTTGTATTTCTTTCCGAAATTGGCCGTTAAACCCTCTACCACCATAATAATCTAATGGCTCCTACAGTTTAAAAGTTGTCCCGCATCCACTACTACGGGAAGCGCTTCGCTACATACTTATAAGCTATAAGGGAATCATTAGATTTTCACATTAGCATGATGTCTAATATGCAACATCTGCACAACACATCGGTTAAACCACAAGAAACACAAAAAATGGACCCAGAAACAAATAAGAAATCCTAAAAAGAAAAAGTGAACTCAACACATACACACAGACACACACACACACACACAATATATATGTATACACTTACTTTGGTGGTTGCAGAAATCGAGGGTTCCTCTGGAGCTTTTGGATCGATTTCCATTTAGCCGAGTGGCTTTGATTAATGGGTTATGCTTTCAAGTTCGAAGAAGAAGAGTTAAGGGTTTTGATGAGGGTTTTGCTTTCTGCTGTGTTCCTCCTTTTCTCTACTGTCTCCCTTGTGTTTGAGTTGTTTTATGCGCGCGTGTATATCACACATATAAGCCCAGCAAAAATAAATAAATATATGTATATTCACAATTTACATATGAGGTATTGATTACTTTATGAACTATCAATATCTATGAGCATGTTTAAATTTCATGAAATTTTGAATTCTAACATAACCATTATTAGGATATATGTAACAATAAAAAACAATTAGGCGGTGATTAAAATGAATGAATAAATTTAGACAGGAATAGAATGAACTATGAAATTGAATAAAAATGGGAATAAAATGAAGTTGGTAATAGATGTCTCATATTCAGTATGCTTTAGGAATAGATATATTGATTCCAAACCCATGTTTAATAGTATTAGCAATGACTTATACCCTTGGATTATCTCATACATGGTGTCGTTGTAGTAGCAGTAGTAATAATAATGATAATAATAAATTAGTAACAATAAATTAATGATAAATAACAATGAATGATTGTTTATTAAATTTTTATTTTGATTTAAATCATGGTGCGATATTTGTCACATAAATGCTAGTTTTGATGTTGGGTGAATTTCTTATACTACCATATGCAAGATTTGAAAATTGAAAAAGTTGAATATATATATATATATGTATGTATGTATGTATCCTAATATAGTATTAACCTATCAGCTGAGAGGGTAAAAAAAATACAATATGTTTCATGGTAGGAATTTTTGTTGTATAGTCCTTAACCAAGTAAATCAACATGTTAGATAGTCACTTTTCATAATATTTACTATCCTATAATATTTAAAAATTTTAAATTGTTGAGTCTTTACTAGAGAAAGATGATTTAATTATTATAAGGACTTAAGTGAAAAAAAAATTACTAAATTTATTGATAGAGCAGTTTCTAAATTTATTGATAATGTAGTTTTTAATTTATCAATTATATAAAGGTAATGTTATTGCCACTGTTACAAACTTTAAACTTCAGTAGTTAAGATGGCAATAACCAACTCCTCTCAGTCTTCCTCAGTCATACTGAAAAACACATCTGTCAGCTCATGGTCATGAGCAATGTAACATATAACTTTAATGACATCACGAGGAGTAAGATGTGACATTCTGTGCACTTCTTCATGAATTTTTTGCCTCTTTTTCTTTTTGAAATCATGGCGTCAACCCCAATTGCTTTATTAAAAGCTTCAATTGCTTTGGCTATTTCATTTATAATTGCAGAAGCTACAGTTTGTGCTTTAGTCACCATGGTTGAGACATGATCTTCACTTTTACTTCTTCTTTTTTTTCTTTTGGGCAGGAACACTTGAATGATTGTGAAGCAGTCATGCCCTCAAGCCTAATATCAAATGTACCTTCATCACAGTTGTTGATGTCATTTTCAACTTCCTCTATCTCTATCTCTTCCCTCATCTCACTAGGTCCTCCAACATGTTCTCCAATGGCATAGTCTTTTACAAAAATATCGATTAGAAAAATATATTAAAGTAAGACATTTATGTGTATACAATCTAAAGCTCTTAAACAACCCTATCATTAGAAAATATATTAAAGTAATATAGTTATATATTTTTTATTCAACTATAAAATGAAAAGTAAATTACCTTAAACCATTTCCATCTCTCATCAGTAGAGTCTTTAGGTATTGGTTCTAGTCTCTTAAACAACTCACTTTGAAGCCTAATAATAGAGTTAATTATTTTTTTAAAGTATCTATTAATCGTTTCACTTGATCATCCAAGGTTAGTATTTATAACTCTTTACTTCTGATGGTGTACTAATATGTGCAACCTTATTACTACTTGCACATCTACTAGCATATTTTTGTAGAAGATAATCTATCAGTGGCTTCAAGTCTAGAGCACAAACGTATAAAAGCTTGCCTATTCATTCTATAGAGATTCACATATAAAGTATCACTTGCATAAATAGTTTTTTCAACATATTTTCTCCTTAAAAGAAAGCCATACTCATAAGTTGTTCTTAAACTCACAAACTCATTAACATTTTCTATCATCTCCAAAATAATAAGAAAAAAGCAATTAACAAGTTACATTATGCTCAACCAGAATGACAGTGTTGCAAGGTTATTTCTTCTCTTTATCAACTTTCTTGTGGCCATACTCAATCTCGCCATTATCTTGTAATATGTAAAATAATATACAACAAGTTTGACCAAAAAACTATTTTCAATAATGTAATTTTCCTTTCTAAAATTTCTCTATCACACCCAAAAAGAGAAAACAAAAAGTAAAAGGAATCACTCATTGGTAAAAAACATACAAGAAGAAAGCTTTATTTTAATCACTTAAAATATAACCAAAAGAAGGTAAAAATCTCACTCAAAATATAACACAACAATATGATATGTGCAAAGTTTGCAATTGACGTCTCCAGTCGGGGAGCGCATTAGATATTTACCTAAACCAGTAAGTCCATGAGTGGATCCCACATTAGCCCCAAGGTGTTCGCAAAAGCAGTCTGCTCTAATACAAGAATTAGCTAATTTATTTTAACTATATGCCAAAGTGAAGAAGTATGAACAATTGATGGGTCACCAAGTTCAGCTTTTGTGAGGCGTATTAGCATATATCCTATGTAATTAAATCTAGTATATTCTTTGTAATTACACATCCTATGTGATTAAATCTAGTATTTTAACTATATGATGAAAGTGATGAGAATCGTCTCATCTAATTTCGCAAGGACAAGGAGCTGTTCACATTAATGATGTTTCTATTTTTTTCTTTTATGTAAATAAGGTTTTCATTTTTTCTTCAACATGAGAAATGATCATTAAGCTTTAAACCAAAAAGAGATACAACAGTGCAAATATTAGTACGAAAGAAAATACGCATACAGTCAAAAATTATATTTAAAAAAAAGATTTATTATACCTTTATTCTAATTTTTTTTATAAAATAAGAAAATTAAAAAATTCATAGCTAAACGTGCAATCCCGAAATTGATAGATTCATTGACAATGATATGATGCATGCTCAATTAAACAACTTAATAAGGTTTGATACAATTGAACAAATTATTAATTGTGGTGAGTGATATTTTATATATAGATATAAAATAAGATATATGTTACCATAGAAGAAGATAAAAGTTTGAGAGTAGTACCTGTTCTTCTTTAATATCGAGAATGGCAAACGAAAAACAAAAGTTTTCTTCTGTTTTGATTAGGGTGTAGGATTTAGATAAATCGTGTTTATGAATTGTTAAATTTGTAATAAGTAAATTTACAAAAAAAATATTTTAGTCTATTGCTCCAAAATTCTCATTCCTATAAACATAAGAATGAATCATATCATTCCTATATATGTTGACAGGAATGACTATTTTCATATTTATGAAAATAAGTTTTCTTTGAGAATAAGATTTCCAATCTCATTCCTACATATCAAGCATAGGTTTTAAAATTTAAGAAGAAGTGCCATTCCATTCTGTTGTAATTCCTGCGTACCAATCACTACATTATAATTCAAGTTTAGTTATATACGCATGTATGCCTATGTGTATAAATACACACACACATATATATATATATATATAGAAAATGGGGGATGGTAATCAAATATCGCTCCAGGCACCACAACCGAAACCCGACTCGAAACCCGATTTCTACGTACGCACGTTTAATCCCAATTTCGACCAAAACCCTAACGTGCATTTCAAATTGTTTCGTTCTCATTCCAGCTCTAGGTACTTAATGGTGGACCCAAATCAGATTTAAGCGTCCTGTTGCCATCCTCTATCTCACACACACACGAGCTAACCCGAACCCTGAATACGATATTAGTATTTTAGACGACAAACAAAAACACCATCTCATTCGAATAGAATCCATTTTACCTAAAAATAATCAAGTACATCTCCACTTTCATTAAACATCCATGCAGCAAAAAATCCATTTCCAAAAGGCCATGCCAAACTGACCATTGTACAACTTTGAAATTGTTCAGAAAGAAATTTGATCCTACATATAAAATTTCAGCCAAATCAGGAAAATTACATTGGCACAATTCTACATTAGTAAGATGATATTACTCGCTCTTTCACTGCAACACATCCAACCTTTGCAACATCCATTAGCACACCACAAAATTACGCACAAATCAAAATATAAACAATAGCAGCTTCAGCACCATCATATAAGATCGGCCACATTCATCGGCATTTCATCAATTTGTGTGCTGTAATATTGCTCTATATCTCTTAAAATTTTGATATCATCACTTTTGACAAAATTTATTGCAACACCCTGCACAGCACCAAGATCAATAAGGACAAATTTGCTAAAATCTCACGGTTTATGTTACAGATAATCACTTTGAGAGGCAAACTCCAAGGTGAAATTTTTGTGGAAGGCCAGGATGAGTGGATGTAAAGCCCACAAGATAAGGGCGGATAAAAAGAACACCATGCTTAGTTGCACCTGAAGATTACTACTAAGCCATAGTGCTTTTACAAACAATTTTGCTAGGTTATCCAGCAAATCATAACCAGTATTACTTTTCAAAAAATCTAAGGGCCTATTGGATGGCTTTTTCTCATTAAAAAAAAAAAGAGGACATTTTTTCCCTGAAAAAATTACATCTTTTTTACAATAAGTATTTCAATTAGTTTTTTTATAAAGAAAAAAGCTAAAACTCAAAAAAAAATTCAACTTCTCAAATTAGTTTTTTCCAAAAATTATATAAAAAGGTGCTCCAATCCAAACAAGCCCTAAAGCATATTGCGTGATACACAGAAAATATGACATCAACTTTTAGCCTAAAACATAGATCAACTTCTAACCTCAATGACTTGTACAGCTGCTGCAAGAAGAGAATACAGCCCCTTAAAGGGCTTCAAACATGCTCCCATTGAAGGGCACTCAACAAGGATAAGTATTTACAAAAAAAGATACAGCAGGAGTAGGAATATTTCTCAGGAAAGCAGCAACAGAGAGAAAGGCAAAAGAAAGCCTAGCATCTGCCTAGATCAACAAGGTTCCTGGTAAATTCTTATCGACCTTCTAGTGTCAATCTCAAATGTGCTCACCTATTATAGTTCATTGTTCAACAAAGGGCTTAACACATCCAAGAGAGGCAATTGAAATAACCTTTATTGCTCCCATTCACTACCTTAAAGAACTTAAATCAAATGATGTAACTAGGCATAAAACTATGGAAAATTCCTGTCATGCTGTGACCAACCTTCACTCAGATCGATCAATATCCGCTACAATTATAAAACTTGAAAGACGTTGAACTCCAACTACAATTGCATCCATATTCTGAGAATCACTCCGCAGTCTGCACTAGAATTGGATTACAGTATGAACACTGTCTTAAAGACATTTTATCTTTGCGGAGACAGACATTACGGTATGATCAGTGTCATAAAAACATACTTTATCTAGAGTCGCCACAAATTCACTTCTTAATTTGTCGTTATCCGCCCTAAAGGTATAAGTATAAAGATCGCTACTGGACCAAGAAAATGGAACATCCTAAATACAACAGACTTCAAAGAAAATGCCCTATTGGTAAGTCAAATTTTTGGGGCCCTACAGGTCACCTTAATCTTTTAAACATTGTTTTGGCGGGAAACACAATACTTTCTTATGAGCTTTTTCCCATGAACAATAGCCCACTTTAGCATATTTCATTAATCCCTAAGAAAAAAATTTAAAATAGAAGCAAGGTGACATAGTACAGAAACAATTGCAAGGTAACATAGTATAGAAACAATGGAAAAACAGAAAGCCTATCAAACTGCTGTAAAATGCCATATAGTGCAACTTGAAGAACATAAAAAGGGGAAAAGGAGATGTCCATGCAGTCTTCAACTTTACGAGGCATTGAAAATATACCTTCCGTCCAAAACGACCAGATCGACCAATGCGATGAATGTAAAGCTCTCGATTGTTGGGAAGATCATAATTGATTACCAGGGAAACCTAAAAAGAAAAAAAAATATGAAAACAAAACCAATGTGAATAACCACATAGTAATTTCACATCATAATCAGTCTACAGATTTTTCATCCATATACATGCTATGGCAAAGATCACATTTGAATATGATTGTTCACATAAATATGGTCACTGTAGTTTGATAAATCCATTGTCAGTAAATACAAGGTCAATCAATATTTTATCACATTCCATCTATCATTATTTCCCTAAAGTATTTGAATGACCATATTGAGATTGCGCTATACACAGGCAAATTCCAAAATTTTTATACCATCTATATCTTCATGAAGAGGAATAGAATAATTTACTTTTGCAGCATTCACTGAGACCAACTTATAGAGTTCAAAATCAACCAAAAGAAGACATTAAAGTCTACTCAATCTGTCTTTGGAAAACTCCTATCATATACAATGAGATCCCACTTCCAGATTGATTGATATCCCACACTCTTGACCCAACAAAGATTCATTCACATGAAGTTGTTTTCAAAGAAACTGGGTGGTTTAGAACCTTAGGTATACAACTATGTAGATTAGCATTGACATGACCAGTCAGTACATTAACCAAGACAATTTGTCTAAAAGCCACCATATAGCAAAGTGAAGCAAAACGGTATTCTTCTTCAACTCAGAAACAGATATAAGAGATGTGCAAGACCAATAGATGAGAACTTGCCTGTTGAACATCCAACCCTCTGGCCCATACATCAGTAGTGATGAGAACACGAGTTTGGCCTGAACGAAACTCTGCCATGATTGCATCTCTCTCCTTCTGAGGCATATCTCCATGCATAGACGATACAGTGAAGTTGTTCTCACGCATCTTTGCAGTTAGCCAATCCACCTGTTTGTGTTGTAACAGAAGTAACAATAATTTCGTTCCATGACTATTAGGAACCGGAGTTCAGGATAGATTCAACAAGGTTAAATAACACATTATGATTTCATTCCACTAGGTCAGTTTTCATCCATCTCACAATTAGCTGATTATTTAGGGCCATTGTGGTTTTCAAAATTTGAAACCCAAACTGACTTGTACAATTTACAAAGTCCATCTTATTTAGTTTTAATCTTAAAATTCCATTTGAGCACAAAGTCAACTGAGTTTTGGCGTTAAAAGATAAGATAAAATTTATTAGTTCTCCTTTAGCCATTTGCAAGATAGAGTTTTTCAAATCTTTTTGACAAAATTACCCTCATATCCAATACTCACCCCTTCTGTCTCCCCAACCCCTTTTGAATATCCTCTGTACTTTGAGGATACCTCAATTTTTAGTTTTTTGAAAAGTTTTTCGGAATTAAAACTATAATTTCTATAGGATTTTTGTAAAAGAGGAACATGATTAAAATAAAAAAGCAGATCATAGAAAGCAAACAATAATTTATTAATATTAATACAGCCATATAGAGATTTAGACAGCCAACAGTTATTTTCAAATATAAAGCTAAATCTCATTTGGTTAAAGTCCATCTGACATAAAAATAACCAAACGCATTTCTGTTTCCACTACAGTTCATTTCCAGAAGGCCTTAGAAAACTGTGTTTTCAAACTGAAAGCCGAACTGCCCCATATTATCCTAATTATTCAATTTTACTGATGGTCGCTTTTAGCCCCTAAAAAGATTAACTACATAGCAAGTGCCTTTTATAGAGTACTTAAATGGCCAAGTTACCATTATAATCCATTCGGTCAATCATCGACCAACAAGAACCTGTTATTTTTGACAAGACGAGAACTTGATATTATTAAATTTAGCTTAACATATAAGAATGACTAGAAAAGTCTCAACCAATAAGATGAATCTAGGGTTAACTTTGGAATAAACTTTATCCATCAATCATCAAACATACAAACCTAATTTCAATTTTTTCTTAAAGCAACAACTATACAAACACACATAAAGATAAGCTCTCTTCATCTTGTTTGTCAAATGGACAGATACATGCACAGACTATTGATAGCGGTACAATTGCTCCAAATTGGTTGCTTCATCTTCCCATGGTGTGTTTACTTTGAGAACAACTCAAACAATACTTAATCAATACAATGTATAAAACATTACTCCCTCTATCCTCTACTTTGAGGCCCTTCCAGGATTCCAAATTTCTTGGGAAGTACAATTTTTCATTCTTAAATTAAAGGAAAGCTGTTAATTCCCAAATTTATAAATTTGTCACAATTCAAAATTCAGGTCTCTTTCTTATGGAACAAGGGTTAATATAGAAAGCGGGCAGCCCAATACATCCATTTTAAGGAGGTGAAACTTTAATTTAAAAGGAAAGCAAAATCCAATTTGGGATGGACTTGTATTCTTACCAAGGTCCCAACCCACACACATGACACACACCAGACTTATTTAACCACCAAAATGCCACACTATGCCCAACAAAAAGTCAAGATCTCAGCATCATCTACCACAAAAAGCAAGGCTAGATGATGAAATTACCTTTCGCTTCGTGTTGCAAAAGATGACAGCCTGAGTTATAGTGAGGGTATCATAAAGATCACATAGAGTATCAAATTTCCACTCCTCCCTCTCCACTGCAACAAAGAATTGTTTGATTCCCTAAAAGAAGGAAAGCCACTTAAGAGGGGGAAAAGAAAGAAAGGAAGGGAAATGAAAAAAGAAGATATCTTCCAAGAAACAGTAAATTCAGGAACAAGCACTAACCTCCAGCGTCAATTCATCACGTTTTACAAGGATCCGTACAGGATCTGTCATAAATTTGCTTGTAATCTCCAAAATTTCATTGGGTAGTGTTGCAGAAATCAACACAACCTGCAAAATAAACCAGCATATATTAAACCCCCGTAAACGATTAATGAATATATTAAACACTTGTAAACGATTAATGAATATGTCCATCAAAATATACTCGTGAATACAAGCAATTTTAAAAATATGTAGAGTGAAAAAACTGAGCACTTTCTACACTTTTGCTTCTATTCTCTAAATGGATTATATTCTAAATAGGCACAGTGATACCTTTAAAAAACAACAAAAAGACAAAGAAAACCAGTGCAATAATATCAATTTGGTCATGAACATTTTACATAAGAACCACAGACAGGCAAAATTGGAAAAAGAAAATCATTATCCCTGATCCAGAATAAACACAAGAGATGCGTGGACTTGAATAGAGTGGCTTTATATAATATAAAGGAGATGAAAGTGCAATCAAAGTAGTGATATTATGACAGACACGTTTGCCAGACAAAAAATGTAATGCTGTTCACAAAGCATTAAGATGTATGCCATGCACTAATGACGTAACTAGATCAATTAACACACATATGAATAGTCAACTATGTTCTTTACTGCCTTCATATGCAAAGATGTGCAAAATAATGGGACCAGCAAACAGGAAGTGCGCACACACACACCCCTAAAGAAACCACTGAGAGAAAGTGAAAGAGAGATCACCTGAAGCTCTGGTGGAAGATATCTGTAGACATCATAAATTTGATCTTTAAACCCACGACTCAGCATCTCGTCAGATTCATCCTGTCAAATATTAAAAAATTGCAAATAGCACCAACTCCTTGCTACAACCTCAGAAAGTGAATAGCAGATATTTGATAAATCCAGCCTAACATACCACATTGCAACTTTACATCACATATTCCACAATGGACAAGTCATAAACTCACCAGAATAAGTAATTTAATAGCTCTAGTTCTTAGTGTTCTCCTTTTGATCATATCACACACTCTTCCTGGAGTTCCAGATACAACGTGGACGCCATGTTCTAATTTTCTGATATCCTCTCCCACACTTTTTCCTCCAATGCATGCATGTGCTTGTATATTTATGTAGTCCCCAATTGCCAAGATCACTTTTTCAGTTTGAGCTGCCAGCTCCCTTGTAGGTGATAATATCAGAGCCTGTACCCTATGAAATTGACACAAACCAATCAATCAAATCATTAGATATCTGCAGGAAGCACTTAACCCAACAAAGACCAATTGTTCATAGTACGTGCGCAAACTATTTTATGAAGTAGTGAAAACCTTACTAAACGAATATACTTGCAATCCTGTGTAGTATCTTTTGGAGAAATAATAGAACCCAATAACAAAAGATCAAGCCTAGTAGTTGATAATTATTATTTTCAATATCTTTTCCCTAGTTTTTGTTTCTAAATCTCCTATACAAGTAGAAATTTGATTGTCCTTTGTTTTCAAACAAAATGATGATTCACGATAATGACTTGCCACTTTACACCATTGAATTAGGTCCATTTCTAAACAATGACTACTTACTTCACAGCATGTGAAATTTAGAGCTCAAATTTTGTTTTATCTCTTCGTGCCTTTTGAATACCATCATAACAATTAAATAAAAACTCTTAAATTGCCATAACAAAAAGTAAAACAACTCATTTACAAAAGAAATAAAAAGATATTAAGGTTAAATAGAATGTTTCTCCGCCAAAAGCGAAAAATACATTATTTCCATATAAGAATTAGAAAAGGAAAAAACAAAAAAAAAATTTTGAACATGTAATATTTGCAACTATAAAGTCTTGGCACAATGGTAAGCTGACCACGCAAAAGTAGAAGTTGTAGATGACTGTCGACTGCGTTCAAATTGTGAAATCGATGCAAGTCCTTATGTAAGTTAAAACCAAAAAATGGAAACAAAATTAAATTAAACCCATTGGAGACAACAACTACGTTTAGAGATAGTTAGGGTCCCCAACAATTAAAAATAAAAACCATAAAGTTAGAGGAAGTCACAAACCAAAGCTCAACCTATATATCTATCCACACACATGAAATCTATATATATATATATATATATATATATATATATATGTGTGTGTGTGTGTGTGTGTATTCACACATGATAACTACATAATTAGAAACAGAAAAGGAAACATAAATTACATGAACTGGTAATTAAGGTTCCAATTAAAGAAAAATAGAAACCCTAACCCTAGAGGAAAAGGACAATTAAAAACGCTCATTTTTTTGCGCGTCTCAACATAAATACATATATAATTGTATAATATTGTATAATATAGAGAGAAAAACAACAAGAAAAAGGAAAGAAAGACGTACTCAGAAGATTTGGTGTCGACGACCTGGCAAACGGTTAGGGCAATCATGGAAGTTTTACCGGTACCAGATTGGGCCTGGGCGATGACGTCACGGCCCGAAATGATGGGAAGAACAGCCCGCTGTTGGATGGCGGAGGGCTTCTCGAAGCCGTAATTGTAAATGCCTCTCAAGAGTTCGTCCTTGATTCCCATCTCTTCGAAGCTCGTGATGGGCTCAACTCCCTTCGACGTCTCGAATACTAGCGAATCGTCTTCCTCTGCCGTCACCCTCCGCGTCCTTCCCATCGCCGTCGTCGCCGCCGCCATAGTCGCGATAAAGTTGTGTGCTGCGCTGTTTTTGTGCTTTTGCTTTTTGATAATGCGCGCCGGTTTACAAGGGGAGCTTTTAGTTGAGTATAAGCGTCGATGAGCCCTAGCCCCTCATTATTCCTTTCACCTACATATTTCTCTTTTTCTTTTCTTTTTTTTTTCTTTTTGACCGACCTTAATCTATATCTATCTATATATTTTTTGACCCGTAGAAAGATATACATGTATATCTACCATAATACATTCACAAATTATGAGTTACATCTATGCATCATTTCTATACTATACACATTAAAATTGAAGTGTTGCATTATGCTATTGTCAAGTGTTGTTTTCAATTTATTGTCATGTGTTACTTTCATTTAGACTGAAAGTCTATTTGAATTGGTTTTTTTTAACAATATTTTTAATTTTTTTTTAAATTAAAAATTTTAACTTCTAAAAAAAATTATATTTAAGATTTTTTTTTCAAAATTTTAGTTTTTTTAGAAACTAAATCAAATAATTATTGCAAATTTAATGTAATTTTTTGAAAAAAAAATATTTTTTCCTTAAAAAAAACCAATCCAAATAAGTCCTTAGAGTGTGTTTGGTTTTACTTATTTGGTACTTATAAGCATCTAAATAATAAAAAACACATAAAAAAGGTATTTTTTTTTCTATATACTTATAGCCACCTAAAATAAGCAAAACCAAACACCCTCTTATTCATTTTTTATTTATTTATCTTTTTGCTAAGTATATACGACTTATAACACGCGTTTTACAATTTATTGCTGAGCATACATTTTTGTCCATTTTCGTGCTCTAATATCCCACTTTAGCCTCAATCTATCTTCTAATCCTGATTTAAATACTAGTTTCTCTCAATCAACAAATCAAATTCTTCTAGTCTTGATTTACTATCTTTTATACCATTTATATTATCTAATCTTCTCTTAAAATGCGTGCATATAATTGGCCCCATTTATCATCTTATATTCCATCTCTTTCTATTTATCCGACAAAAATAATCATCTTTACTAAAAATATTTCCACATATTCATATTTGTGTACAATTCATTTTGTCATTTTTTTTTCATTAAACTACTACAAACAAATATTACTCAAATATAAAAAACTGATATTTTTACAACGCATATTGTAATGTAGTTTCTCTATCTTATAATACTACCCATAGAACAATGAAACCATACATAAATGTTCTAATTTTTCATAAGAATTTATTTTCCTCAAAATTTTAATTTAATAATTTACTCTCATTTACTAAAATTATTTTGTATATACATATATTAGTGTTCATTGTGTTCTCGTGTGTACACGGGGATAATATATTAGTACTCTAAAGCACTATGTTCTTTCCAGCTCTTTTTTTTAATTTGAAAAAAAAAATGAAAATAAAACACACATTCGTGCACAAACACATACACACTTAAAAATACAGGGAACAAACACACACAAGCACACTCGCACTCACACACAGATGCACAAACACACATAAACATGCAGAGGTGCACAAACACACGTTCACGCATACAAACAGTTACACAAAATACACGCGTGCACACATACACAAATTTACACATAAGACACTCAAACACATTCACTTTCACGCACACAAATACGCATTGATACGTTTAATTACGTGCGTGTGTCTGTGAGTGCATGTTTTTGTGTGTGTATATAAGGGTTTGTCTGTGTGTTCCTGCGTACATAGGTGGTATGTATGCATGAATGGATTTTTGCATGTGCCTGTGTGAAAAGGTGATTAAAAAATATGTTGAGTGGTAGACAAATAGTAAAAAAATTGTGAGCAATTCTATTAATATGTTTGTTCATAATTTTATACTATTGATTCATAAATTAGTATAAAAAATATATGTGTTGAATTATTTGCTCACTATTTTATGGTTGTTGTTCATTGATACATGCATAGTGCATTGTACAGTGGGAGAATAATATAACTTCTCACATACATATGAAGTAACTAATTACAATTATTTAAATTCAAATATATTTGTTAAATTGTATTTTGTTAATTTAGTCTAAAATATATATGAAAAGTTGAACAAAAGTAAATATAAAAATTTTAAGTTTACCTAATTACAATTATTTAAATTCAAATAACTATTATATCATTCCAAATTACATAAAGATACTTATAAAAGCAAAAAGAATAAGAAAAAGGTTTTATCGAGCAATTCAAGTCTATTATATTTTTTGTTCCTCTCTAACAAAAGCAACATACTCTCTTTCCTTTTCCTTGTCTCGCTTCTACGTTAACCACTTATTTTAGTTTTTGTCTAAGAGTGAAAATTGGTTACATTTTTAAACTTTTGAATTCAAACTTTTGAACATCGTGGGCAAAAAACAAAAAACTGTTCAATTGGTTATTAAAAATTATAACAATTATAATTTAGCCGTTCGTGTTTGGATTTTGAGTTCCTATTTCGCCTTTTCATTTTTTTTTTGTTTCTTAAACCATATTGTAGTAATAGGAAAACCATATTGTAGTAATTGAGATTAAATTTAAACTTTTGTAACTAGTCAAAGTCTTTTGATATTGTAGTAATTGAGATTAAATTTAAACTTTTGTAACTAGTCAGCTTCTTTTGTTACTTTATTTGTACACGAAGAAACCATTCCAGTGCTTCATTCTTTGTTTATTTCTTTAACATTATAAGTTTCATGACCCCAGAGAACGGCGCAATTGATGAGCACGGCTTTGCGAATAAACAAAAGATTAAATGTCAAACTTGCGACAAATAATCACGAGTTCTTGCAAGAGCCAATTGTTTCTATCGTTATGCGTAATCAAGAATTGCTACTCCGCATAACAATGCGTATAGTTAATTCAATTTGTGTAACAAGTTTACATATGAAATTTTACATATATATAAACAAATTGAAGAAGATCAAGCTAAAATGACTTAGGACTGCTCGTAAAATTTAATCGTTAGAATAAGTATTTGTTGTATTTTAATTATTAGCGAAATTGCTTAACTAAATTGATTGATTTGGTAAAATTAGCTGATGAATGCTAAATGACGTAAAATGACATTGATATCATATTATTATTATTATTGTTATTATGATAATTGTAATTACTATTATTATTATAGGAATAAGATAATATATTTCATAATTAAATATTTATATTCATAATCATATTTTAATATTAAAGTATAACAAATTTTTTGATAAAATATTTGTATCAATATTACAAAAATTAATTTTAATGGATTCAAAATTATTTTACAAAAAAAAGGTACTAATAAAACTTATTATTTTAATAATGTTGATTATATAGAAATTGAAATTTATTTTTATATTATTTTTTTATATTTGTGAAAGAAAAGGTTTAAATATAGAGAGATTAGAGAAAGAATAGAAAAATAAAAAAAAATATAAAAAGGTAGAATTGCCAAAAAAAAAAAAAAGTTAAAAGCTATCTGAAACGCTAAAACTTTTAGCTTTTGAAAAATATTGATTGAAACGTTAAAAATTACTTAAAACGCTAATTTACCGAACATTAATAATTTAACAAAATAATATTTTGACCAATCAAAATACTAACCACTACTTGAAAAACGGTCGTTAAACACGCACTTAATTAAAAGTGATTCTTACCGCAACTTGAGCTGATTTTAGTTGTCTGGGAGTACGTAGTTGCATCGATTGTGTGTATCCTGCGTGTTGTTGACGCGAGCTCTAGATGTTCGTCATTGGAGGCGTGCCGTTGAAAGGGACTTTTAGTGTTCTGTAATGTTTTGTGAATTAATTCCACCCCCCCCCCCGCCCCGATTCTAGTGTATCTGACACGCGCGGGCGGGTGTACGTAGATGGGCGGGTGCACAGTTGTTCGGGTGTAGGCATCCGAACCGTAGGACGCAATCCAGCAGCGACTGCGTTCACTTTGGCTACTCCTCCCACTTCACCCCAGCAAACTTGTACTGCTTTACCACACACACACACACACACACACACACACACACAGTTTTAAACGCTTCATTATCTTCTTCCCAAACACACACACACACACACACTTCTCTTACATTGTTCGATCACCACCTGAAGACGAAAACAAAGCATCTGCAGATGTCCCTCTTCGTCTCTCCACCTCTACCACACCGATAAACCCCTCTTTTAGAAGGATGTGTTCCATTTGCAACACCACCATGCCTACGTGCTCTTCATTTATCCCTCCGAACCCATTCTTCAATTTCCCCACCCATAGAAAGTCTAGCACCAAAAGGCTTCAAATCAAATCCTCAAAACCCTCCTTAAACCCTCCTCTTAATGTCATCTCTTTATCCACCAACCCAACACCACCCATCATTCACCTTCTAAAATCTTCCATAGCCTCTAAAAATTTCGCATTTGTTAGGCAGAAGCAAGGGAAGAAGAACCCATTTTTCTATAATGACGAAAATGCGCTCAAATTTACTGCCTTTGCGAAGCCGCTTGTTTACAGTTTGGTTTGTTTAGCTATTGGGTTGTGCCCAGTTTTCGGGTTTTTTGATAAGCCCGCGCTGGCGGCGGCTGCCACCGCCGCAGGTGGGGTGGAGAGGGAGGTGGGTGAGAGGCGAAGTGAGGGTGAGGAAAGGAAACAGCGTCATGAGTATTCGCACTATACTGATAGGCTATTGGAGACTGTTTCGGGGTTGGTTCAGGCGATTGAAGAGGTGAGGAGGGGTGAAAGTGATATTGATATCAAGGTTGTCGATAAGAAGTTAAAGGAGGTGAAAATGAGGAAGAGGGAGTTCCAGGATGAGATAATGAATGGACTTCATGCAGATTTGATGGGGCTGAAGGCGGAGAAGGAGGGTTTGCTGGATCGTTCTGAGAATTTGCTGGGCGCAGTGTTTAAGGCGAAGAGGGAGGAAGAGGGGTTAGTGAGGAACGCGAAGGGGAGTCCGGAGGAGGTGAAGGGGAAGCTGGAGAAGTTGGAGGAGAGATTGAGGGTCAGGAAGAAGGAGTATAATGAGATATTGGAGAGGATAGGCGACATTGAGGATCAGATTATGAGGAGAGAGACACTAGCATTGAGCATTGGTGTGAGGGAGCTTTCCTTTATTGAGAGGGAGTGTGAACAGTTGGTTAAGGGTTTCCGGAGGGAAATCAGTGATCGAACTGTTGAGAGGTAACAATCTATTTAATCTCGTTGAGACAAATCTTTTCAGGCGAGAAAGAGTACTGCATATTGCAAAAAACATGACTTCAAAATCTATTAAACATTCTTGGAAAAAGAACATCATATTTGAAGGTACTTGTCCTATGTGAGGATGAAGAATGATCAATGTAAAATATTTAGTTCCGGCAGTAGAACTCATGTAGCATATTCTCATTTCTTACTGTTTTGTTGGTGGTCCTCTCTGATTAAATGCCCTAGTTGCCGAAAATTACAAATATGGGTTATGACTTTATAGCTATATTCTTATGCTTCTGTTTGATTTTATTGTTCGGAGTGTGCTTTGCTCGGCTAATTGGTTTACTTTGAGAAATAGGTTCAGTGTGAAGCTATATACATGAATGCAGAACAGACAAATGCTTTTTTTCTCTACCTTATATCTATTAGGATTCCAGATTTTCTTTCTGATTCCTTCTACCTTAACTCTTTGGTGGATTCATGTGCTGGCTCCCTCTTTTTCTTGAATTCATGCTTAAATGTGACAATAATGATGAATAAAATAGTTGATAATGGTCACTTGTCTACCTGATGTCTTTGTTAAAGTTTTGCCAGTTCATGGTGTCAATTGGAGGAACATTAAAATTTCATCTAGAGACTTGTGTTTAAACTGCATCATGATGAACGTTGTTTATAACAAAACCCTTGTCTTTGAGGTTTCATGAGATCTTGTCGCTTGTTTGCAGTGTTCCTAAAGGTGCTGTCTCCAAGCTTTCTAAAGATCAGATTCAGGAAGAACTGAAAACTGCAAAAAGAAAGTTAATGGAGCAGATAATATTACCTAATGTTATGGATAATGAAGATATTGGGCCTCTGTTTGACCATTCAAGTGTGTTTGCTCAACATATCAAACAGGTGCTTAGGGATTCTAGAGAGATGCAAAGGGATCTAGAGACTCGTATAAGGAAAATTATGAAGAAACATGGTGAGGAGAAGCGCTTTGTTGTAAATACACCAGTGGATGAGGTTGTCAAAGGATTCCCAGCAGTTGAGTTGAAGTGGCTGTTTGGAAGTAAGGAAGTTGTAGTTCCAAAAGCCATAAGCCTCCACTTATTTCATGGTTGGAAAAAGTGGCGGGAGGAACGTAAAGCAGACCTTAAGAAAAATTTAATGGAGGATTTTGAACTCGGTAAAAAGTATGTTGCTGAAAGACAGGTAGGTTGCTGTAGAACAGAATATTATATGATTATCTATACATTATGTGCCCCGCAAACTTCCTTTTTGGGCAGCCACCTAGCCATTTGGTGATTTGACCTATTTTTGTTTGTTGTGAACAACATTATCATCATGTACATAATAGTTATTTAGTCTAATGATGCCTTTTGTTTCACAGGCCTAGTTTCGCAGCCAACAGACCTGAGCTTGTTTCATGATTGTTAAATGCTCACGAGGCAGTATCTGCCAGAAACTTATATTTTCTGTTTAGAAGTGAATCTCTTTTGGCATAAAATGTTTCTTGCTCCAAATCACAAGACCACCTGCATACTAACATACATCTTTGAAGATCTTCCTCTAATATATTCCTACTTTTTTCAATTTGTGATTGGCTTGAGCAAAATGTTTGTCACATTATCTGTGTTATGGCCGAAAGCAAAAATATTGCCGTAGAGCATATCAACTGTGTAATAGAGAAAACACACAGAGATATGTGTTATGTATGTGCAATGACATGTCTGTTTATTGATGCAAAGTAGTATCCGATACATAATCAACGAGCATCTGATAGGTTTAAGTATGACAGTTAGCATTGAGTCATATTGACTTGTTTGGAATTTCAATGATTTCTGACCGGTAAGAACATGATTTCTAAGCTTACTTTATACATGCTGTCACAAGTTAGTGATTGTTTACTTCTGTTTTGTTCTTTTCTTTGTGGGGAAGGACCAACTTACTTCAGTTTTGCATTGTTGATATGACTAGGACTGCTTTCAAAAGCCACAGTCCTGAAACTCACAGTTAAATTAAAGGCATATTTGATTGCTCATTGCTGTTTTCACAATGCAATATGTAGTTCATGTTTCTTGAATTCGGAATTGGTGAAAAACTGAGTCAATTGAATTTGCAGAAGGCTGAATTCTACTTGCATTCTATGAAAAATTTCTAAATGGGTAAAATATTTCACACATATGAATGAGAAGTAAATGGATAGGAACCTTCTCTAGGGTTTGAACTGAAGAGTTACTAGTTCCAAGTCAAGTTCTGGCTTGCCTTCTTTAATCAATAAAAAGATAAATATATAACTTCCTGTAACCACACTTTAAATACATTCTTGATCTGCTTTTGGTACCATGACTTGCTGCTACTGCTAGTTTGTAATAAATTGTAAATTTAAATTTTTATGATTGTGACTTTGGACTTTTTGCATCTGAAAGGACATGTAATTGCACTTATATAGTTTTGATACATATTGCAGGAGCGAATTCTTCTAGACCGAGATAGAGTGGCATCTAAGACATGGTACAATGAAGAAAGAAGCAGGTGGGAAATGGATCCAATAGCTGTTCCTTATGCTGTATCAAGGAAACTCATTGAAGGTGCTCGAATGCGTCATGACTGGGCTGCCGTGTATGTTACCCTTAAGGGGGATGACAAAGAATATTATGTTGACCTTAAGGTATAAGTTACTAGTGGACTTTCTTATCTTACTTTAAGTTTTAATTTATCAAGTTACCACCTCATTTAAAAGCTTGAGTTATATTTATCTATTGTCTTCAACATGCCACTGACATGCAGGCAAAATTTGTTTTGGGTCTTGCATGTCAACAATTTTAATGTTTTTAAATGGGTGACCTATGCTCTGATACCATATTAAAAGATTAACTCATCCAAAAGCTTGAGCTATTAGAGAGAGGTTTATTGTATTTATTTATTGTCTTCAACATAATTAAGATTTCTGATATCAGGAGTTTTGCTTGCAGGAATTCGAAACGCTTTTTGAGGAACTTGGAGGGGTCGATGGATTATATTTGAGAATGCTTGCTTCTGGTGTTCCAACTGCAGTCCAACTTATGTGGATTCCCTTCTTGGAGTTGGATCTTCACCAACAATTCTTCTTAATGATGAGGATGTGTCATCAATGCTTGAGTGAACTGTGGAAGATCAGAACTGTAGCATATGCAAGAGTGTGGACTGTTGAGAAGATCAAAAATATAAATGACGATATAATGATGATGATTGTTTTTCCCATCCTGGAGTCTGTTATTCCCTATCAAGTAATAAGTGAAAGAGCTCATAGTCACTATTGGTTTTGTAAATTTTTTATCATGTTCTGTCCTCTTTGAGATATCATTATTCCATTATTTTCTAGTTCTTGTTGGTTTATAAGTGCTGCATTTTCTCCTGCAGGTAAGGATTCGGTTAGGGATGGCTTGGCCAGAGTCCACAAATCAATCTGTCAGATCAACTTGGTACTTGAAATGGCAGTCTGAGGCTGAAATGAGGTTTAGATCAAGAAAAACTGACGACTTTCAGTGGTACTTTTGGTTTTTGATCAGAATTACCATATATGGGTATGTGGTCTTTCATGTATTCCGGTTCTTGAAGAGAAAGATTCCAAGGGTTCTTGGCTATTGGCCGTTAAGGAGGAATCCAAACTTGCGGAAATTGCGGAGAGTGGTAAACATCTATCCATACAACAAATCCATAATAGAAAGTTAAATATATAACCATTTCTTCAGTTATAAGAATCCAGTCATATACTTCTTGAGCATTGCTTTTGTGATCTTGATGACAAAACCTCTATTTGGTGAATTTGTGTTGTGTCTCTCACAGAACACTAGCATACTTTTCTCCATGTGTTTTGGGGGTAGCATGGGTGTTGGAAGTATATTGTTAGTGGCAATTTGTTTCCTTTTTGTTTTTGTATATGGATCATATGTCATGTAGATGAGGATGCGTCAGCTGTTCAAACCCTTTTACCTATGGTTCTATGATTTTTCACTTATGTAAAGGAATTTTTTTGTACTATCCTCTGAAGTTTTAGACTCCAATATTCTTGATGAATGGTGTTGCGAAGTGTATATTACATTTCTATCAGTTGCTCGAGAATCTCCCAATGCATTGCATGATTCCTGAGATTTAATGTTACATTAGATGCATATAAGCATTTGGCTAGGCATAATAAAAACATCCCACTTTCTACTCATTGGAATAACTATTCTGATGTATCATGGATTGCTTCCAACAATATATCTCTTCTTTGTCAAGCTGTATTCCCTCCATACCAGTTTACATTTCATGGTTTCCATTTCTGGATGGCCCATTATATGTCATGGTAATTCGAGTTTGAAAGATATAATGGTATTTACTTTTCATGAGTAGATTTATTATTGTCAAATCTACAGTTTCTAAACCATGTCCAAATTGAGTATGAGACATCAATTGGGGAGCTGGAGTACTATGGGGCTCTCTTAAATGAGGGGAGTCATGAGTTCAAACATATTGGAATCCTGTGCATCTGAGTTAATTGTCTTCGTTTGTGTGGGAAAGACCTTGAGAGAGCTTTCTTACCATCAATAACGGGATAAAAATGGGAAAGAAGAATCTTTGGAGCTCCAGCTTAGAAACTCCTTTTTAACGTTTTCTTTTTTAAAAATAAATTTTTAGATGGTTTTGGATGTTTGATGTTTCAGAAATGGTTGCTTTCTTTATGTTAGAAATGCTAACCTATTATGCGCCCTTAAAGTTTAGTATGTGAGGAGGAAAGGCAAAATCTGTTTTATTTTTAGAAAGGTAGTGGAAATGCAGAACATCTAGTTCTTCATTGTAAAGTAGCTAGTGCCTTTATGGAATTTATGGTAAGATAACTAGGTTGGAGGCTAACAGAAAGACGTAGAAGAGGAATAGTAACTTGGAGATGGCTCCTGTTAATATTTTCAGGAGAATTGGAAGTTAATCAGCTAAAGACCTTGTTGACTTTTTGGATAGACTCTTATCTTGAATTGGTAGATGAAATTACAATTGTTCATGCAATAATGAAGCCTATATAAAGGCAATATCATGGAATTTGTTACTTTTAGAAAAAGTGAAAATATGTCCATGAACTTACACCATTCAAACAATTTGTTTTAGTGATATCTTCATTACTTTGTAGTGTCATGTTTGGTTATAAGGTTAGCTGAGGTTTATTGTGAGCTTCAATATGTTAACTTCAAATTCACAAGGCATGGTACTGTTTCTTCTGGATGTGCCTCATCTCGATACTGTTTGGTGGTATTGAAAGGATAAGAGAGATGTAAATGCATTTCGCAGATCTACATCTGGAATATTGGTGTTATTAGTTATTACTTATTATTGTTTGTTTTCTTCTGCGAATTAGTTACTTTCTTTCGTTTCTCTTTGTTGCTAATCTTTTTTTATGCAAACATCTTCACACTGCAAGACGAATTTGACACTTCTAGTATATGTTGTGGAGTTACTGTGTCTAGATCTTCTTTATCTATGCCTAATTCCTTTGATCTATTCATCTTTCATCTTTTGATTTATCTGTCCAAATCAAATCTTTTACTTGTATACTTTCATGCTTCCTTGCAGAAATATTATTTTAAATTTAAGAAGAGGAGTATTCTACGTAAGAAGAAGGCTGGTGTTGATCCAATTAGTACTGCATTTGATCAAATGAAGGTATGTCTTTGTGACTCAACTATATGCATGATAAAGAGAAGGTTTAATGAATCAATTTGCAAGATGTCATTATTATTGCATTTCAGAGGGTGAAGAATCCGCCTATACGATTGGAAGATTTTGCTAGTGTTCAGTCTATGAGAGAAGAAATTAATGAAGTCGTTGCATTTCTACGAAATCCCCTTGCATTCCAAGAAATGGGAGCTCGTGCCCCTCGGGTATGTTGTTCTCACAGTATCACATACGTGTTTGCTTCGTCTATCTCGGTTACTTGTGAAGATGGATTACTATTTGCTCGTGTGGTTATATTGGTAGCATGTTTCTTTGTGGACATGTATGTGTGTGTGTGTTTAAGTATGCATGATTGGGGACCTGAAAGTGCAGTACTTATAAAACTGTCTCCGGTTAGTTACTTATTTCGTGGTACAGCATAAAAGCATCATTGGCATTCGTCATGTATCTGTCACAAACCATAGATCTTAACAGAATCAGAGGATGAAAGAAATTCATGTTAATTTCGTGCAAAATAATTAAGGTTTTCCTTGTTTAATTGTATGTGAAAATGAAGAAGCTTACTGTTGTTATTTAACAACAAAAATAAGAAAAAAAGTCTTAACATGAATAGGTACAATATGAGAGAGGAGGCCTTTGTTATCAACTGCTGCCCTCAAATTTCCACCTTTTGTTCTGAAAACTGCAAGAATGAGGTAATAGGTTTTAAAGTCTTTTGTTTGTTTGTTTGTTCTCAAGGATTGTGTGGAGAACTTGAGGAGAGTGTGCATAGAACTTAAGGTGGCGGTTGGTAAGGGGGAATGGATAAAAATTAAATGACATTTCTTGCCTCTATTCTAAATTCCACAATTAGTACAATGTAATTTAATAAGAACTTCCATTCTTGAGGAAATCTCACTCCCATTGGTATGGGAATAGTCATTCTTGACCAAATATACAGGAGTAAGAGAGGGTGTTTGATTTGGCTTTTTTTTTGGTCAAACTTGTTTAAAGCCTAATTTTAGCTAATGAAAGTGTTTGTTTTAATTAAAAACCTGCTTTTTTTAAGTGGCTTTAAGTAGAAAATAAAAAGTTACTCAACCCCAGCTTTTGCTTTTTATGGTTTTAAGCACTTTGAGAAAAAACAAGTTTGACCAAATCATTTACTATCTTATCCTTACCTTTTTATTTTTGTTACTAAAATATCTTTACTCTTTTATCTTATACTTACCTTTTTAAATTCTATTTTAATGTCCTTAATAGTTATTTAACTATATAGTTTACTTTTCAACCCACTTTAATCAAACATATAAATACTTATTTTTATAACTACAGCTTTTATTCAAACACGTAACTACTTAAAGTTGATAATTAAAAAAAGCTACTTAAAGCCAGAAGTGCTTTAAGTAACTTTTTTATAACCCAATCCAAACACCTTCTAAGTCATTCCCATGTTCGAAGGAATGAAATTTTTTGACAAATGACTAAAAGTATTCCTTCAAAAATTAATATATTACAAAATTAGGCTTGTATATGTGTTTCAATATATATTAGTCCCACATGTGACCCGTCCAACTTTTGTTCATTGTGTACATCCATTCTCATGGTGACAACTCTTGTTCATCTTACAGATCCATTCACGTAATGGCCCATCCATGCTAGCAGCCCACTAGAGCTAAATATGTTCCGAGCTGTAGTGGTACGTCTATTGTTCCGGGTCACACATCCATTTAAGTTCTGTCCAAGGGTCATGGTGACCTATCCATTGTTCTGAATCACATGTCCATCTAAGTTCCGTCTAAGTGGTGCAAGCATCATTTTGGATCACACTTGGGGGTGTTACATTATACATTGGTCCAACATGAAAAAATAACTAAGATTTAAGTCCAATAGGCCACTCCTTATATTAATCAATTAACTTTTATGATGGAATCTCAGTGGTTCTTAACAATATACATAACCTTACGCAAATCCTGTGATAAAATCAGAAAATAAAAAACTAAAAAAATTAATTTTAAAAAATTTAAATATTAAAAATAAAATAAACAAAAAAATAAAAACAAAAAAAAACAAAAATTTGAAAAATAATAAATAACAAAAAAAAAAGATAAAAAAGTTACTTTAATTACTATTCTTGTTCTTGTTATTATATAATATAAAATAACACAAGGCTACTCTAAACCATCTTATATAAGTCACTCGCAATACTAATTGAGAATACTAACTACTAAACATGGGTTTTGGAATTAATACATTGATTTGTATTATCATTCTTCACGCATACCAAGCATGGCATATTAATTACTAAGTTCATTCTATTCTCAGTTCCATTCCATTTCGTAGGTCATCCCACTCCAGTCCAAATTTGTTCTAAACTGCCAATCGCCACTTAAGAGTAAAAGTATCAACTTTCAAGAAAGGAAGTACTCCCAGGTGGTGATTGATATTATGGAATGAATTTGACAGGAATGGAATGAGATAAGGAATGGAATGGACTTGGTAATAAGTATATCATGCTTGGTATACTCTAGAAATGATGGTAGGAATGGTTGTATTAACTCTAAATTTATGTTTCGTGATTAGTAGACTAGTATGATAATGAAAATGAGTTACATAAAAAGCCAAGATTACTCCTACACTACTATATTATATACATTATAATGATAAACTTAATTATCTAAAATATTACTAAAATACTACCAATACTAATATAAAGTATATTTATATTAATAACCTTAATAAAAATAACAATGACGATAACGTATGTGTATATATATGAATATATAATTTGGTGAACTTTCTTATTTTTGTTCTTTATTTTTATTTTTCTTTTGTTTCTTATTTAAAATTTTTATTTTATTAAAACATTTATTTTTTATTTTTATTTTAGTTTTATTTTCTATTTTTTATTTTTGATATAAAACGCTAAATGTTAATTTTTGAAAGATGTGTTTTAGTCATTTAACGAAAATCTCATTCCCACGAACATAGGAATAAGCCATTCCTATGGGTTTTGTTAGGAATGACTATTCCCATGTTCATGGGAATGGGATTCCCAAAGTCATTACACAATACCAATTGTAGGATTTCAAATAGAGCCAGGAATGCCATTCTATTCTTAACCTATTCCCACATACCAGTCACTACCCTAGTGTCCAAAACTTGTTGCAGGATGTCTCAAATTGAAATTCTGTCTTCCTAAATAAAACTTTTCTATCATCTGAAGTAATAAAAAACCATAAAATACAATTGAGGTATCTACTGTTAGTTATTTGAAACTCCAAATATAACTTACGGTCGAACTTTTCTATATTTTGATAATAAGAAAACATAAAATACAATCTAGTTATCTACCGCCCATTTTTTGGAACTTCAAAATATAACTTGCACCCCTTCTCTATTTGTCTGTTATTTTTAAGTACATGGCACTTGGCTAAGATGCTATGCAAAGTCAAAAGTGACGCCCTTGTTGGGTTGGGAAGAGCAGACAATATTAACAGTTCAACTGTCAGTTAGCTGAAGCATACATGTTTAATAGTTCTTGATAGAATAGTTAGAAAGATAGTTGATGATGTGACAGAATTAGTTATTAAAGTAGTGGAAAGCTGTTATTCATGGAAGCTATAGGACAGCTGTACAGTTAGTTAGGAGAGGTAGTTAGAATCAAGAATATTTTATCCTGTGTACTCTCCAGCTATAAATAGCTGTACAAACACATTCTAATAGAATTAATGAAAATATCTTCTCTGCTCTGACTTTCTTCATGGTCATCAGAGCCTAACAAAGCTTTGCTGCCATTTTTTTTCGCATCAATCCTTCAAAATTCACCGTGGAAATAGCTTGATTCTGGTCTCTATCTGCTGCGCACAGCCTTGCGACTCTGTGTCATGGTTTTTCTTAGGGTTAGCCAATCTCCAGCTCGCAACTTGGTCTTCTCCCTTCACAACCTGAGCTGGGGTTTCATCATCACAATCTGCTATGACCTTCTTCAGTTCTCAATTCTCATCATGAGACAACATTTTGCCTGAAGGCCATGAAAGTGTTGTACAAAGTTTTTCATCTCAAAGTTGATATGTGGTCATTGGCTGTACATTCAACTTATGCAGTAAGATATGGCTTTTATATGTTTGACAACATTTCTCTGTGATTTTCAAATATCTTATGGCCTTATTTGAATGTTTAGTTTGTGATAGTTCTTTACATCATATTTCCTTTTAATGCCTGTTCTAGCTGGAATATAATCTATAGTTTCTTTTGCTTACTGCTTAGATAATGTTACAAGGTTTCAGAGCTCTGTGTTTCACCTTGAATAATTTTGCATGACACACTATAGGGGGTTCTTATAGTGGGTGAGAGGGGAACTGGAAAAACTTCTCTTGCACTCGCTATAGCTGCAGAAGCCAAGGTGCCGGTTGTTAAAGTGAAATCCCAACAATTGGAGGCTGGTTTGTGGGTTGGCCAAAGTGCCTCCAATGTCAGAGAACTGTTTCAAACAGCAAGGGATCTGGTTACTCCTCTCTCTCTGTGTGTGTGTCTCTGTGTGTGTGTGTGTGTGTGTCTAGTTACATTTTTAAACTGATGAATAGAAGTCTTTTCATTTGATAGGTATTTAATTTAGTGCATAAAATATATTGTGTATATTGTTATGGTGCATTGCTTTTGGCTTATACAACTTATGACTTGCTGATATAGAAACTATTCTAATGTCAAATTCTCTATGTACTTACTATTTTATTAAATCTATACATTTTGGATATTATTGATAAAACCTTATGAAGGCATCTGATCCACAACTCATTATTCTATTGACCAAGCCTTCCAGATCTTACATGTATCAGTAGAAATGGCATATAATGTTGTTAGAATTCTCATAACCCTTCTTTATTATACTAGGTTTAGCCCTTATCTATCAGCTGCATGATGGTTTTAAGTAAAGTAGTTGGCTTATAATGGACTTGGAATGATGCAATTATGAGGAATTGAGATCTTCTTTAGCAATATATTTTAAAATATTTTGTGGATTATGGTGGGAGATTTATAGTATGAGTCAAGGTTGTCCTTTTATGATTGATCATCTAAATTTTAATTTTGTCAATCGTGCATTGGTGGGCAGCAGATCCTCATTAATTTTCATGTAACATGCATTTCTTTTGTGCTTCTACACAAATTTCCATAATAGTCCTTTTACTTACCCTTCTCCAAAGTTTGACACTGAGCTGTTGAAGTTAGTTTCCTTTTAAGCTATCAGAAGGCCCTTTAATTTCCAATGGTAGTTACTATCTGCTTAATCTCTGAAACAGTTTAGTTTTTTGGCTGAACCATCATATTAAAAACTATAATGTATTCTAGAGAACCTGAATAGAAGATGCTTGATTGAGAAGTTTTTATGATGTTCTAATGTCATCAAGCTCCAATGGCTGGTGATTATGCTGGAGCTCATATCCTCTTTCATTATAAGAACTTGTTCAGCAGACATCCTTTTATTTAGTAAATACGTTCCATCTTTCTCCTTTCT
Source organism: Cordia subcordata (assembly GCA_028554755.1). Lineage (NCBI taxonomy): Eukaryota > Viridiplantae > Streptophyta > Magnoliopsida > Boraginales > Cordiaceae > Cordia > Cordia subcordata. Next base: position 13,994,461 of record JAPTOF010000005.1, on the reverse strand, counting down.
CCTTTTTCTCCATTTTGATTCTTGGCTTGTTCCGTTCCTGCATGATTGATTTGCTTCAGAATTTTTTGACCTCAGAAGATCCCTGCAGTGCACGGCTACCTTTTCATGCTTTTCTCCGTTCTTTTGTTGACCATGTATATAGACGTAGCAGACTGTAGGCTGTTCAAAGATTCTGGGTTAGTCAGTTGCCCCTGCAACCCCTTGTTGCCTATTAATAAAATTCTTTACTTAAAAATAGTATTTATGTCATTGTTTCTGTGTATTTCATAAAATTTGTCAGATGAAACAGGAAACTTTGCCACTTGTAGTGAATCTTTATGGTGAGTTTAATGGTCACCATGTATGCTAACTTTGGTCTAGCATAGGGGAGGAGAGAGGGAGAGGGGGAGGGTAAGGAAGTTGAGGAAGTGTCTGCTATCTTTCACTAATTTTCTTTTGCTTCTTCCTTCTTGTCACTTTTTGGTGGGTGGATTGGGTGAATTAGAGTGGGAAAGAAGACAAGAACTTAAGACCAATGTGCTTTGTTGCATGACTGAACAAACTAGTGAATTGAGATGACTTTTCTTTGACACAAGGGGGAGTCGAAACATTTTTGCCCTTCTCATCATGCATTGACTACACTTTAATTTCCTGGTAAAATATGAGTGATCTTTCTTGGAGAGTCTTAGCTTCTCCTTCTATACATTTGTACTTTTATATCTTTTACATTCTCCTTATCTGTATTTCTAATGGTATGGTCCTCATGTAGGCTCCTGTTATTATATTTGTGGAAGACTTTGACCTCTTTGCGGGTGTCCGAGGCAGGTATCTTCACACCAAAAAACAGGATCATGAAGCTTTTATCAATCAACTCCTCGTGGAACTTGATGGGTAAATTTTGAACTCATTCTTATTAGACACAGAATGATTGTATTTTCCTCTGTGCTGATGGTTTGGTCAATATCTACATGCTACTTCCTCCTTAACATATTTGGTGTCCTCTTTTGGTGTCCCAAAAGAGTCCTAAAATCTACTCCAAATAATATTATGGTCTCAGAATATGGGATGAAAGGAATCACTTTTTCTTTAGCATAGTCGTAGCTAGAGAGATAGATTCTTTCTATTGAACATTTATGGTGAGAATATTTTTATAACCTGCATGTCAAAATAATATCAATTCATCTGGTTGGTACCTTATGCTGATGTAAATGCCATCTTATTTTCTACACTGCACTAAACAAATGTCCCAGCCAAACCTTTCTAGAACAATGAAACCTTTTCATATGACTTAAAAGCTTACAAGTGAACTGCAAAATAGGCAACAATGCGTTACTCTGAATTTGATGGACCAGCTAGTCTCTTTAAGGATATGAGAAACATATAGGGTCTATTCACCGTCAGGTTTGTGTAGTGTTTGGTCTGAGTGCTGCTATTGCATCCAAAGTTTTACTTAGACATCTGGGGAACAACCTAGGTCAATATTCAGTGGGGAACATGGGACACTTAAACCAGTAGGCAAAAGCTGAAAAAATCCACTTAAATTATCTTAGAGGAGGTAAACTTTTTATTTAGGATCTTTTTAGCTGTTATTGTAACACATAGGGCAAAGGTGCTGCCCTGCAAACATTTCAAGATTTTAGATTTGGAATTTTGATAATGCTGTCTTATATTATCTGCACCGAGGGCATCATGTTATTACAACATTGTAAGGTAGCATTTATGCCAAAATTTTCAATGTTTTTGATAGGTAAATGAAGGTCAGTGAAGAAACACAAAAGGGGCACAACAATTCATGCAGAAAAGACTTAATATCAAACTAAAACATCTTGATCTGTCCATTGAAAGAAATAAACCCCTAAAGCCTAACCAAAGATTGACTTACAGGTTGGGGTGAACATGGTTTGGTTTGATTTGTTTTTGGACCTATTTGAAACCAAACCAAACCAGTTGGTCTTTGTTTGGACTAACCAATTGATTTCTGATCATAGAAAATAACCAAACCAGACTAACATCTGTAAATTTGGTTTGGTTTGGTTTCAGTTTTTATCAAAAGAATATTTAAATTTCATCAAAAAATTCAGAAAAATGAGAATTTACCCAATATTTTCAAGGAAAAATCATTAACCAATAAATTGACTTTGATTTTTCATCCATATTACAAGTTTAACTAATATACACATAGAATTAGGGATAAACATGGTTTAGTTTTGTTTTGGACCTATTTTAAACCTAACCAAACCAGTTGGTTTTTATTTGAAACTAACCCATTGGTTTTTAACCATGCGAAATAAAAAAACCAATCTGAATTTGTGGGTTGGTCTGGGTTGATTTGTTTGGCTTTACTAAACCGTGTTCATATCAAAATATCAAGGCAGAGAGAATTTGTGTAGAATGTTCTGTCATTTTTCATTAATGAGTTTGTAAACTTGGCCAGGTATTTATAGGAATACCTTGCCTCTATAAAAAGTAGTTACAACTGTCTAACCACCTTGCTTAGCTGGCAGTTAGTGGTCACTAACTGATGTACATATCAGAACCGAACTAACTGAACATAATAGAACATAACTAACAGCTAACTGGAGAAGAAACAAATTTGATGTGCTGATGGAATTTTTTAGCTGAAAACTTATGCAGATGGAATCGCTAGAAATAATTGAAAGATTTGGATGGAAGAATCAAGTGAAAGGATGAGAATTGTGAGATCTGGCACCCATGGAAGGTTGAAGCTGAAGCTTTGGAAAAAAAAGGCACAGGATTTTTAACCTGCTCTGATACCATATCGAAATATTAAGGCAGAAAGAATATGTGTAGAATGTTCTGTCATTTTTCATTAATGAATCTGTAAACTTAGTCAGGTATTTATAGGAATACCTTGCCTCTACAAAGCGTAGTTACAAGTGTCTAACCACCTTGCTTAGCTGGCACTTAGCGGTCACTAACTGATGTAAATAACAGAAACTAACTAACAGAACATAAGTAACAGCTATGCAAGCACTGTACTCTAACAGTTCATCCCTACCTACTGGCTTCAGCTCCCCTTAACTCCAGCTGCTCTTTCTGTATCTCTTTTGTTTGTAATCATAGTTGGTTTCACATATTCTTGGTGCCCAAATCTGACTGAGATATGCATTTTAACTTATTGTTATCCAATGTTAATTGCATGTGCAGGTTTGAGAAACAGGACGGGGTGGTCTTGATGGCTACTACGCGGAACCTCAAACAAATTGATGCAGCACTAAGGCGTCCTGGTCGCATGGATAGGATTTTTCATCTTCAGCGGCCAACTCTATCAGAAAGGGAAAGAATACTGCGGCTTGTTGCAAAAGAAACTATGGATGAGGAACTTATTGACTATGTAGACTGGAGACAGGTGAGATTAGGTAGTTTGGACCTGTAATTGTATACTTTGGCTGGAAGATGCTTTTAGCTGATTGTCATAACCATCTTACCTGCAAAATGTTTGCTTTTGTTGTTACATGTTACTTAGTAAATACTGATTTTTTCTTTGACTGTGCTGTGGGCTAATAGATCATATAACCAGTTCTTATGTCGCTCTTTTATATTTGGGCTATTTCATTTGGTGGGCCTTAGCTCGCCACCAAGTTTGCTAGTCAGCGCAATGGGGGATGATCTATGTTAGTTACATCTTAGTTGTATGACTACTGATGTTACTTGTATCAATGAAAATGGATAATTATATATGGTAGTGAATATCCCTTTCCCACCCCTTGGTGGGTTTTTGGTTAGTTTATTTTTTTTTTTGGGGGGGGGGGGTGGTAGGGATTGGGATCATCATTGTGGTTTTTTATTGTGTGCTTCCTGTAGGAGCGGATTCATCTCTTTTTTTGGGGATGAAAGGATTTTGGGTGTGGGGGTGTTTATAGATATCCAAGATCAGCATTCATCTATTCTATTTTGCATCAAAGGATCACAAGATAGTTTAGACTTTAAGCACCTTGGTTCAAACTATTGCAGAATTGCAACTTTACTCTTTGATCACATATAATTTATCATATACTGCTGAAATTCTTATAAGAAAAGAATTATTTGAAGGTGATTTGTTCACAAACTATTTTCTGTTTTTAAAGTGGTTACTTCCAACACTCAATGGCATTTGATTCTCGATATCCTACATATATATATGTTTATATTGGAGAACTTTGGAATGTTTCAAATATTACAGGGTAGAAGCGAGAGCTCTTTGTAGCCAACTTGCTTTTGTAAATATAATGATGAAGATTGAAAGTTTGGTCTTTACAATTCAATTCTAGATCTATTCATGCTGCTTGTCTTTGGGAATCTGTTTGAGACAGCATATGGGGTGGGGATGATCTACCCTGCTGTGTGACGGTTGACATGTAGGGTTCTCTTCTTCTTTTATAGAAGTATAATAATTTGTTGCAAGACTTGTATAATCATTTGTTGCAGGATTTGTTCTCCATTAATCATGTGAATTATCTGGGTGGTGTTGGTTTTCTAGCTTGCCCTATTTAACCCATGATGGATCACTAATGAATTTCTCTCGCAGTGTTTTGTCTATGTGTTCGTTCACCATCTTCAAACTTTGACTTTCTCTATCAGCGTAGTGGTTTAACCTTTTGATTGTTAAAATGGCATATCAAACATTGTATTACTTCTATCTTGATTCTTAATACCAACTCCTGCAGGTTGCTGAGAAAACGGCTCTACTACGTCCTGTAGAACTTAAACTTGTTCCTGTAGCCTTGGAAGGTAGTGCTTTCAGGAGCAAATTTCTTGACACCGATGAGCTTATGTGCTACTGTAAATGGTTTGCGGTGAGTAACTTGTGCTCTTTCTTATTTTGAATTATTGAGACCTGTTCTCATCTGCCAACTGATTATCTTTCTATCATTATTTTTGGAAACTATGTTATTCCCTGTTTTAACATTCATTTGACAGACAAACTCGGGTTTGAATCCTTTAGTTTTAAAGAACCTTCCTATAACTCAGAAAAAGAATGTTGTAGAAGCTTCATTTGAGATCCATGACCTATGGGAAGAGTTACAGCAGTTGTATGAGAATTTAGTAAATAAAAGTTTGCTTTTATAGTTCATATATAGTAAATTCCGGAGTTCAGTAGTTCATGCATTCGTCTGAGCAAGAGGAAGAAAAGAAGAGACTGGAAGGTGTAGCTTAGGCTTCATTCTTATCCTTTCTTCTCTCTCTCTCTCTCTCCCTGCCCCGCAAAACAAAATTCTCCTCCCTAAAAAGGCTTGGTTTGGTTTGGTTCTGGTAGTGGGAGCAGCAGCTAACCTTTTAGTTTCCTTGTGGCGCTAGAGCAATAGCTAAATGTCCTATTCAGGCTTGTCCAAAGAGTACTGTCAGAAGGTCTGATACTCATGTAATTTCCTTAGTAGCCTTAGTTGCTTTATTAGAAGACCAAATTATTCTCCAGAGAAGATTTTGAATAAATGAATTGCTTATGTTTGAATTTTCTCTCACTTAAAAAATTCATAAAATCCGGTGACACGTCGGGGGGGGGGGGGAGTTAGAATTTTCTTTCACATAGAAAAATCAATAAATCCAAGATCACCTTATAAGATTCTGGGCTACTCAACCTAATACCAATTTGTTTTAGGTTGGAACCCCAGAAATCTTATCATGGTATTGCAGTTGGGCCCTTGGTCTAGTTATATTTAACCACGTGTAATTATCCATCCGCATGAGAGTCATCTTCATATTCATTGATGTGTGACCATATCCATTCAATCATATCTAACCACTTGTGAGTCAATTATTCATCCATGTATGACCCATTTCCTTTCATCAAATCAGGTCACATATGAGGGAGAGTGTTAGAATTTCCTCCCAAGAGAAAAATCAATAAATCCAAGGCTACCTTATAAGATCTTGGGCTGTACCAACTAGTGCTAATTAGGTTTAGGTTGGAACTGTTAAACTAGAGAGAGAGAGAGAGAGAGAGAAATATCTTCATCTTTATTATCTGTGTTATTACTACAGATATGTACATTCATCTATTTATATATGCTGAGGTAACTTAGTGCCTAAGCATGTCAGTTACAAAGTCAATCATTTAATGTACTTGGTCAAAGACCTGCGTAATTGAATACAACTGTAACTAATAACAGAAAATACAACTGAATACAATAATTGCCTAGCTATATCTTTACAACCCCCCTCAAGCTGAACAGGGAGATACCATGAGAAGCTTGGACTTGAGTGCCAGAAATTTAGAATTAGGTAAGGCCTTAGTAAGAATGTCTACTAGCTGCTGATCAGTAGGAATATAGGAAATCTGCGGTTTCTTGGCCTGAACTTGCTCTCTAATAAAGTGATAGTCTATCTCTATGTGCTTTGTCCTGCCATGAAAAACAGGATTGGAAGCAAGAGCCAAAGCTGAGATGCTATCACTGATAAGCATAGGAGTGGAGATAGAAACATGTAGATTAGTCAACACATAAGATAACCATTTGAGTTCAGCTGCAGCCTGAGCCATAGCCCTGTACTTTGCTTCAATGGAGGACCTGGCCACTGTAGCTTGCTTTTTCGATATCCAGGAGATCAGATTAGTGCCTAGGAAAACACAAAATGCAGTTGTTGATTTCCTGTTTAGAATATCAGTAGCCCAGTCACTATCAGAGAAGCAATGAAGATGAAAAGACCCTGGTCTGAACTGCAAGCCATGAGAGACAGTACCCTTTATGAACCTGAGAATCTTCTTTAGGGCATTGAAATCACCAACAGTAGGAGAGTGCATATGTTGACATATGGAATTTACTGCAAATTGAAGGTCAGGTCTGGTTAAAGTAAGATATTGGAGTCCTCTAACTAAGCTTCTGAATTGAGATGGATTATGATAAGGTAGATCAGCTCCTTGACTGGGAATGGAATACTTCGAGTCAGATGGATTAGGACAAGAGTTGCAATCCTCTAGACTAGCCATTTCAAGCAAATCCTGAACATATTTAGTCTGATGAAGGACCATAGTATCACCTGAATAAGAGACCTCAATCCCAAGAAAATATGATAGAGTTCCCAGATCTTTTATGGCAAAGCTAGACCTCATAGCTTCCACTATAGCTTTGACTGCAGCACCAGAGCTTCCTGTGATTAGAATATTATCTACATACACAAGAACATAGATAGTGTACTGAGATGAGTAATACACAAATAATGAGGTATCTACAGAGCTACACTTAAACCCTTGTTGAAGAAAAAAGTTAGATAGCATAGTGTACCAGGCTCTAGGAGTCTGTTTAAGCCCATAGAGTGATTTTTGCAGCTTGTAGACATATGCGGGATAGTCTTGATCTACAAATCCTGGAGGTTGCACCATATAAACCTCTTCTTCCAAGTGTCCATGTAGAAAAGCATTGACACATCCAATTGTTTGGTAGGCCATTGATAATACAGAGCAATACTCAAGACAAGCCTGATTGTTTGAGGCTTGACCATAGGGTTGAAAGTCTCTTGATAATCCAGACCTGCTTCTTGATGGAATCCTTTGGCTATAAGCCTGGCCTTGTATCTGGAGATAGTACCATCAGAGTTCCTCTTAATTCTATAAACCCATTTGCAGCCAATGGGCTGTCTATTAGGTGGGGGAGGAACCAAAACCCAAGTTTGCTGATTTATTGAGGCTTGAAATTCCTCTTTCATGGCAGTAACCCAATAAGAAGATGTAGACGCCTCTTTATAAGTAGAAGGTTCAGTTTGTGGAGGAACCAAAGAGATAGAATACGAAGAATAAAGAGGAGGAGGTAGATGCCCTGTTTTAGACCTTATGAGCATAGGATGTGAGGACTGAATAGAAAGAGGATGAGAAACAATTGGCTGGGAGACTGAACTGGTAGGTTGAGGAGAGGTAGAACCTGGAGTCTGCTGAGTTTCTAGTTGTGCAGACTCTAAGATAGATGAGTCAGATGTGGATGTGGATATTACCCCCAGGTGTGGATCTTCAGGTGTAGATACTGAAGGAGACGGATTAGATGCAGAGGTGGAGACAGGAACAGCAGACTCTGTTTGTACAGGGAATTGAGGAATGAACTGAGAGAGTGGGATAGAAGATGTTTTTGGGAAATAGTTGATAGAGGGAAAAATGGAGTCCATGAACTTCACATGTTTGGAGGTATAAACTCTTCCAGAATGAAGATCAAGACACCTATAACCCTTAGTATAAGGACAGTAGCCAATAAAAGCACAGGATATTGACTTGTTTTGAAGTTTATGGTCATTATAGGGCTTGATCCAGGGGAAACACATGCATCCAAAAGGTTTAAGGCTGGTATAATCTGGTTTAGTAGCAAACAGACACTCAAAAGGAGATCTATCATTGATAATACTCAAAGGTAGCCTGTTTATTAGATAATTTGCAATGGCTAGTGCATCAAGCCAGTATTTGGTAGGGAGATGACTGTGATTTAGAAGGGCTAAGGTTGTTTCTAGAAGATGAAGATGTTTTCTCTCAGCTTTCCCATTTTGTTCAGGTGTATGAGGACAAGAGGTCTAATGAATAGTTTCTTCTTTTTGAAGGAGTTGTTTGAACTGATTACTAAGGAATTCCCCTCCATTATCAGACCTGGAGACCTTTATAGTGCAATGAAATTGTGTTTTAACCATTGCAATAAAACTGGTAAGCAGTAAGCGCATTTGACTTCAACTTTAGAGAATAAAGCCAACAAAACTGAGTAAAATCATCTAGAAATATCACATAATATCTGTAATTTATACAAGAAGTAATAGGAGCAGGGCCCCATACATCAGAGTGAATGAGCTCAAAAGGAGCACTACTCTTAGAAATAGAAACAGAAAAAGGCTGCTTGTGAGCTTTAGCCACAGAGCAGTCTGTACAATCAGAACTAGAGTAGTTTGTTCTAATTTGTAAATCTTTAGACAGAACTTGAGTCATGTGTTTAGATGGATGACCTAACTTGAGATGCCAAAGTCTGTCTACAGACTGAGAGGACTCTCTGCAATTGCATTGGAGAGCTTTATTTGTGGAAAGAGATAGACTGCTAGAAGGAATGGGATACAACCCATGCTCACAGGGGCCCTGGAAGAGCACCTTCTTGTTGTGAAGATCCAGGATCTGAACATCCTTGGAAGTAAACACAATTGCACAATAATTATCTTTAGTTAGTTGATGAATAGAAAGCAGATTAGAAGAGATAGCTGGGACATAAAGAACATTAGATAAAACAAAAGACATTGTTGTCACATTGTTGTCTACTAACAAATACCTCTTCCTTGTCACATTGTTGTCTACTTTCTTTTCTCATCTTTCTCATTGCAGGCGAGATGCGATCATATATTCACTCAAAGTGGACATGCTTCTTCCTTGTTTTGCTAATGAGATGGACCAGTTCTCGCTTCAGCGATGTGTCGGTTGAACAATCTCAATATGACCACTCAACCCCCTCTTATTAAGATCATTTGACCTTGTGGTCTCTCTAGTAGTAGCCCTTCTCCATTCCCAAATTTTGTCCTTGGCTTGTTCTCCTAGCAAACAACTAGGTGCTAATAAGTCTTCACTTCTAATACTACTATCACTAGAATAATTCTATCATGACTCCTCTTGACATTTACTAAATTCTACTTACATCCTTACTTATAACCATACAAACCTCATTTCTCAAAGTATTCTTCCTTGAGTATGACAAATTAAACCCTTGTCATTTCTGTTTACTTATCTTATGATAAGGAGAAGCTTCTAGAGTCATCTTATTGTTGGAATAACTATAAATAGTTAGAATAAATGTCTGTATCCGCTGTATCATTAGTCAAGTACAGCTGGCATTTCTCTTCTAACAAGTGTGATAGCTAAGGCAGTTATAACTAACTCTAGGAGAAGCAGTTATCTAGAAATACCTCTGCCCATCTTTGTAATCATTTGAGATGATTAGTCATATTTTCAATTGTCTCTATAAACCATTTTATGGTATCTGGAGCAGGTACAGAATCAAGGGTCCTCTCGTTTTTGGCCAAAGCTCATTGTTCACATTAGAGTTTTCTCTCAACAGTGGTGATCTTTATTGCATTCCTCACCATAATTCTTCTTATTTCTGCCTTGGGATAGCCTCTGTGGACTCTTGCAGAACTTCAATTACTTTTTTCTGAGTGTTACTCTCAGCTCCACCTTGTGACTCCATGAGAATCTGACTACATATATGTTGGCTGCTAAATACCTAAATCTACTGTCTTTCTTTTTGGGCTTGGGACTGCCATCATCAAGGGTAAAACCCATAACATGGTTTCTTGTTTCTTAATTTGTTCAACTTTATTTACGTAAAGCTTTAAGCTTCCAAAGTTTTTGTTTTCACTTGTCATAGTGCATAAATATATAGCTCAGTGTTGGGTTCTTTTCTTTACTGTCATGCATCTACCTAGAGGTAATTAATGAATCTATTTATTTCTATGCCCTTTTTCTTGCTTATTTGAACCAAAATGTATTAAGCTCTGTGAGATATTCTTTTACCTCTTTCTTATCTCATTTGTATTTTTACCGTTTTCTTGCTTGTTTGAACCAAAATGTATTAAGCTTTATCTCGTGTGATTTTCTTTACCTCTTTCTGATCTCATTTGTATTTTTCTTCATCTGTTGGGAGTAGAGTTGACTTAAAATAGTTTGCAGACTTTTGGTGGCCTTTTCCCCAATTGGCTGAGGAAGACCAAAATTGTGAGGAAAATTAGCAAGAAGCTGGTGAATCATCTTGGATTAACATTAACAAAAGGGGATTTACAGAATGTGGTTGATCTCATGGAACCATACGGTCAGATAAGCAATGGCATTGAATTGCTGAGTCCACCTCTTGATGTAAGCAACAATCTTTTTCATGATTTTACTGGTTACGGTTACTTCATTTGTTAATTATAGTTACTTCTTTTAATTTTATGATTTTAGCTTTCATGTTCAAACTTTATTCATATTTCTACCTTCTCTTCTATCCACTTTTAGAATACTTTGACGCTACTATCTTAAAGATAAAGGGACCAAACCATAAGAAGGATCAGGGTATTTTTTATATTCTTCTTGATTTTGAAGTATATGTTTGTATGCCCTATTTTGTTGAATTTGTTTAGACAATGTTTAACTCAATGATATGATTATCCTTCCTTTTGAAAGCAAATGCACACTTCCCTTTTTTGGGTTGTTTATTGTCGCATAATAATTCCTACTTTGCCCCGTTATTTAACCTTCACTGAAATTACGTCTTTCTTGAGAAGTCATTAAACAGTGTGTTATACTATAGTTGAAACCATCTCCTAAAAACTGAGTTGGGTTGAACCATGATCGCTTGGGCAGAGGAGTATTTACTAGGAAGAATTTGCTGAATGGCACACCATAAAGTTTCTCAATTATCTTTCTAACAACTGTCCATTTGTTCTCTATGAAGTGCTAACCTGTTGAGAAGATGGTACTTTCAGAATTGAGAAGGTTGAGATGGATATATTGTAAGACCCAGAAAAATAGGGGACATGGTCAAAAACAGGTTGAAATTTAGGGGTAGCACCTATTTAGGAAATGATAATAGGGAACTGTATGACATGGTTTGGACATGTGAGGTAGAGGCCTACTAAGGCACTTGTTAGGAGGTGTAACTAAAGGTGTTGTGCTTGCTTACCATTAGAAGGATAGGGGAAGACCCACCATCAACTTGAAGGAGCCCTTGGACAAGACCTTGAGTTCATGAAATTGTTGTAACATTCGTTTACTGGCTTTATTTCATAGGATGAAGGCTTTGGTTGATTTGGTTAGGCTTATCTAAGGAAGAAGAACATGTGACTTTTCTTCTTAAGAAGCAAGTGAATATGTAGATTGCAGATTTGGTGAAGCTTGATAATATAATATGTTGAATCAGAAGTTATGAGATTTGACAGAAGGATTATTCATTTCTAAATTTATGTGAATCAGTGTTTTCGTTGTGATGCATATTGCTAATAGAATATAGAATCTATAGAGAATATCTATGACCAAAGTCAGCTTTAAGAGAAGGCACTTCAGATAAAGAGACTGAGCCAGAGAAGTCAAGATTGACTTCCTCTGTTAGAAGAATACCATGTAGTCCTGAGACACTTCTGCTGAGGTCTCATTCTCATAAATGATTTTGGAGGAGCATAAGTGGCAGAGAGCCCTCTGAGAATATACCACACTACATCTTCTTCTCTGAGGGGCTGATCCAGTCTGGCTCTGGCTATAGTGTCACTGACTGCCTCGATGGAGTCCAGATAACCTTGCATGGATTGAGAGCCCTTAGTGATATTGCTATGCTGGTGCTTCAGCCGGTGCACATGTGATCTGCTAAGTGATTGAAATCTCCTGTAAAGCTACCCAAGTAGCTTGAGCAGTTGGAAGCCTTACAACTTGTGCAAAAGGCTACAGTTTGAGGCGAAGCAAACAAACAGGTTTTCAAGTATTAATTTAGAGTTTGCCAGGTGGGATATTCAGGATTTGTAACAACGGCACCTGGTTTCAGAGGTTATAGATTTTGCTAGATACTCAGCTGTAGTACACAGATGATCAAGAAGATCATATGCATGGAAGAGAGTCTCCATTTGTGTCCACAGAAGATAGTTGGAGTTATCCGGCTTTACTGGCACAAGAGAGTTGAAACTTTGAAGAAACAGTTTAAGGATCACTGGTAAAGCTGAATCTGATGGGAATGCCATGAATGTGAAATTAAGCAAGCTAAGTGATAAGAAACCCCTAACTGGTTGAGAGAAGAATGGATGAAAAACAAGTGATAAGAAACCCCTAACTGGTTGAGAGAAGAATGGATGAAAAACAAGTGATTTTCCGGTGGGACTTGCTAAAATTGATGTGTAAGAAGCAGAGAAGGCTGGCAAATCTCAACCTCAGTAGAAGAAGTGATTTGATGTATTGAAATGCCAGATTCAAGCTTTGAGGTATGGTGAAAACCCTAACAATGGCTGGAGAAGACCCTAGCTCTCGGAAGAAGTGATAAGATGCACGCGCTTTTGGAGGTGGAGTGTGAGAGCACGTCGGGTGGTAGGAAGGGGTAGGAGTGGCTTCTCTGAGGTCGCGGTAGCCTAGAGATTGCATCTGGGTGCTTAATTTAACGAAAGCAGGTGGTGGAGAAGGTTCCGCCAAGATTCTGGTAAGATTCCGATGGCGGCGCTGGTATGGTGGTGGTCGCCAGAGCACTGCGAGGTCACTGGTGGTGGTTTGGTGGTGGCTGGAATGGTGTTTGGTAGTGGCTAGGGTTTATATATATATATATATATATATATAATATTCTTTTTTTTTTTTTCCTGAATGAATGTAAACTTACACCTAATCTCTCCCTCTGGCTCTAGATACCATTTGAAAGAAAAGGAGAGACATAAAGGTCAATAATATATTGTATTGCATTAAACTAATGTAAAGAGCCCTTTATATAGGGTAAAATACAATAAATAGTAACCTGTTTTCCTAATGTGGGACAAACACTATTACTACAACAGGGTGGAAGAAATCCTAATGTCTTAACCTAGCTCTATATATCATGTTGAAGGAGACAAGACATTAGGATTTTAAGAGAATGGCTTGGTACATACTATGTATTTAGCCTTATTTATAGTATTGGGTAACAATAATAAGTTTCTTAATTCTCAGATGTGGGAGAATTACAATAATACTACTAACAAATACTAATAACTACTAACAATTATATTTATTCATTTGTTTCAACATGTCCCATCACATGCAAGTGGAGATTATGAGCCTTGCATGTGGACACTTTTAATGTTTTTGAATTGGTGGTGGCGAGAGTTGAACCCATGACCTCGACTCTGATACCATATTAAATGACCACCTTATTTAGAGATGGGGTTATTGTACTTATCTATTTGACTTCAACAACAATTGCCTCTGGGAACACTGGTTCTTGATTGTTACACTCCATTTTGCACCTAGCACCCCTCACACAGATAAGTTTGTTTTAGTCATTTCATTTTAGTGACAATTGGAGTTTTATATCCCGAGTTATTTGTTCTATTATATCCTACTGTATCGTTAATTTTTGGCAGAAAAAAAGGAAGTGATCTATATTATGCTTGTCATATCCACCATAGATAATGGGTTTTCCAGGGGCGGAACCAGCATTATCATTGGGGGCTTGACACCTATTTACATATTTGAGTGGAAACCACTTTCGAAATAGCGTTAAGCAAACCACTTTCGAAAGTGTTAAGTAGAATAACTAGTGTTCCTTTCTTGTAACGTGAGAGGGAAGCAATACATATTTGGCAATATCTATAATAACAAAGGTTGATGATATTAGATATTTAAACATAAACAAGTGTAAAAATTATTATTTAACAAAATAATATGAGATTATGTGAAGAAAAGTTTATTGATTCAATCGATGAAATTAAAGTATTCTCTCCTTAATGCAATTATCTAATCCAAAAAAAAAAAATTACATATGAAGAAATTCCCTAAATAAAATCTCTACAGAAAAATTAACCAAAATCTTCGAACTCTTTTAGAATTAACTTGTAAGAGAAAACCTTTAATTAAATACTTAACCTGCAAAATTAATAAATTAAGCATTACTGAAATTTATCTGCTAAATTACATATTTATTATAAAAAATTGATCATCGAAATACCATCTACATAGAAGAGAAATGTCTACTAAAAGAATCAGTACAAGAAGAACTTCAGACAAAAGAAAATAGAGGAAAAAGATTTAAGAGGGGCCATGGAAAAATTTAAAAAAATTTTACATATCCTAATATATATCTTTTTGCAGCTTGGCAGGGCTGGGCCCCACTGGTCCCTGCTAGTTCCACCCTTGGTTCTTATGTTTGAAGCATTTTCTCTTGTTTGTATCTTTATTTTCCTTAACTTCCATTCTGGTGCACGTTCATTTATGTATTTCATTCACCAAATAGGTTAACATTGCTTTTCTTCTTTGCAGTGGACCAGGGAAACAAAGTTTCCGCATGCTGTCTGGGCTGCTGGCCGTGGCCTCCTTGCCCTACTTATCCCAAACTTTGACGTTGTTGATAATCTTTGGCTTGAGCCTTTGTCATGGGAGGTAGTCACTTACATTTTCTTCTTTTTCTGATTGCCTCTGTGTATGTGAAGATGCATCAATGTGCTATTTACCATCATTGCAGTTATTTTTGTTTAGAGATGGAAATAAAAGCTAGAACTTCTCCTAATCTATTTCTATCTTCCCCATTATATGAAGTAGAGGATGGTGCCTTATGTTCACTGTCAAAGGCGTCTGTTTCTTTAAGAAAATTGCTCAACTTTTGACAGTTGAATTGTATTCGTCAATCTTTTGTTATGTTACACCTCTTGTTTCTGGTGATATGGCCTATTTAACCTTCTAATAATTGACGAATCCTTGTATTTCTTCATTTTGTCAATAAATTTTCCTTATCCAATAAACAAATGTCTCTCAGACACAGGAAACAGGGGGTTCGTCCCAACTGCACGTATAACCTTCCTGCATTTGAAGACAGACCACTATTTAACCCCTGCTGGAAAATAGCCGGCACTTACTCATTGAAAATGTGAGTTTGTGGCCTCTTTAGTAAAATGGGAACATACTAAGTCATTCTAAGGACTTATTCCAATGGTTTCTTAGATTGCATCTGTGTCAAACAAATTCCTGCAGCTGATGTTAGAAGGTCTTCCCCTTGAGATGTTATAAGATCACTTGTGTCCGTATGAAATGATTCATATTTCCCTTCCCCCAGTTGAATATCATGGCCTAACATTTTGGTTAAAGGTATCTGTTCTCTTCAGAACAGTAATATGCATCAATGAATTCTTCTTTTGACACAGCGAACCTTTCAGAATTGTTGTAGTGTCTATTTGAAAATATTGCTAGTGGAACAAACTTGTTCATCTTTTAGATTATTGCTTAATAAACGCTCTAACATAGATGAATAAAATGAGGGACATCTCACTCCTCGTATTTGTTTTTGTGATAAAAATATTTCAACCATGTCATCCTTAATTTGATGGCAGTGACTTTTTTCCATTCCATATATCTAGTATTGTGGATTCATCAGGTGCCCATTAGACGATATATAATGAGTGATGATGATGCTTCTTCATCATCCGCATCATCTTGGTTATCACATTTTAGTCAAACTCCGTAAAACTGCAATATCTTGGAACAGAAATGCTTGAACTCAGTAAAACTGCAATATCTTGGAACAGAAATGCTTGAACTTTGGTCTTAGTGCTCTTCTGTACAGGGCAGGCTTTATACATCAGAATCAGACTATGAAATTTCATATTTGTTAAAAGATCTGCTCCTTGCGCTTGCAGGGAATCGGATGTACAAAAATCTCTAAGGCAAAAAATGAAGGTATTGTTAATGGGAATGTTGAATCAAGAGCATATCTTGAGAAAAAGCTGGTGTTTTGCTTTGGCTCCCATGTTGCAGCACAGCTGCTGCTTCCATTTGGTGAAGAAAATGTTCTTTCTGCATCTGAACTAAAGCAGGCCCAGGAGGTTGTACAACATCTACTTCATTCTTTTAAATTTTTGGTGCATATAATGTTCTTTTTCATGAATGATTGGACCTAGTTATGTAATCAATGACTAAGGCTAGTTTATTAATTGACCAGATAGCTACCAGGATGGTGATTCAGTATGGGTGGGGTCCTGATGACAGTCCAACAATTTATTATCATGGCAATGCGGTATCCAGCTGGAATTTTATCTAGTAGTTAAATCTTTTCCTTCTTTATGATTTGATATTATAATCCTGAATTTAGTTAATTTGATCACTGGTGTTTAGGATATTAGTTTTGTGATTGAAATACTAAATATACCGTGTGGCAGTGTCTGTTGGGCAAAGTTGTGGAAAGATAGTAATTTAGGTAATTGTTGCATGCACTAGGATTAAGTGGAAAGTTGATGGAGAGTATTACATTTGGCTTATGATATCAAGTTTCCAACATGGAGTACACTTTCTAACCCTCGAGTTTACTTTATGTCTCTCTTTCCCATTTAGTAGCCCTTTGCAAAGAGGTTGGCGGATATTCAAAAATGATTCTTGTGGGGAAGGTCAGGAAGTGAATTTAAATATCATCTCACTTGTGATGTGGGGAGTGGTCAAACAACCTATTATCAAAGGTGGCCTTGGAATCAAGATGCTTCTTAACTTTTTAATAAAGCTTTTCTTGACAAATGGTTATGGAGGTTTCTGGCTGAAAGAGAAAGTCTTTGGATGTTGAATGATAAGGAGAACTACTGACGGAGTTGGCCTTTGGAAGATTATCACAAAAGGTTGGGACTGTTTTGTGAATGTGAAAGGAGAGCTCAGCTGAGAGGGAAAAGATATTTTGCGTTGATTGGTTAGATGATATATGAGAATTGTTCAAGTATTTATTAGACTGAGTTAATTACAAGAAGATATTTACAATAGATTGCCAGTTTTAAGTAGTTATAACTGACCATTCTAGAAACCTGACAGTTGGTCACTAACTCTAAGCACTGCTTCACTGCTCCTTTACTGAGTCAGGGACTTCATCCACATCTGCCTTAGCAGCCCTGTCAAGTTGAGCCTTGGGGTAGCAAGGGGAAGCTTGGTCCCGAGCCAAGTGAAGGTGATATAAGCTTGAATATGGAGAATTCTATAGAGAAAAGATCCCTCTACCAAAAGAAAGTATTGCCATGTTTGCATTAAAGAATGTGAAGAAAATGAGCTTGTGTAGAAAGATAATCTTCTTTTAGTTGTCAAAGGCTTGCTTTTGGTGAAACAAACTAGCCAATCTTCAGATTCATTTGTCTGCACCTTTTCTGATCCAAAATGGTCCATGTAGTGGTACGGTGCTGTTGTGCTTGTAACATGGTTTCCATATCCTTTAAACAAGTCTGTGTAGTGCGTGTCTAAATTAGTCCCGCTATTACAATTAGACACCCGTTGACCTACCACACAGTCTTTTGGCCCCTGCTGGTCTGAGCCCAATGCTGAAAAGTGATTGTGACCCAAAACTGAGTGAGGCATTGCTTTGCGAGCGAAATGCCCATTTCACTCTTTTAAGTGGAGTGGCCGATTGCTTCTGTACTTTGTCCTGGTTCAAACTTGCAAGATGGAATATGTCTCTGCTACCTGATTGCCATGATGTGCCCACAAATTCTTATCCAAATTCAAATGTTCATCTTCCATGCCCCTATCAAATGGTTGGGATTCACAACCATCATCTTCGTCCTGTGCAAAACCATGGGAGGCCCTATTAATTTCAAAGCGACAACCGTGAAGACTTGCATCTAGATAGACACCTTGATCTCTTTTTCCCATTAACAACATAAACAGTTACATGCTTTCTTTCTTTTTTCTTTTTCTTTTTCCCCTGCCGTAATTTTTTGACCTCCACAAATGACCTTCTTTGACCATTAAGCGACCGAAGGTAGGACTGGTTGTGCTTTCCTTGTTTTGCTGTGCGTGTGAGTCAATCACTTCCACAAATGTTTTGATTGATGCTCCAAAAGCTCTCCAGACGAAGCCTCTAACCACATCCCTCTATCCTTTGTTACGTGTCTGCCTGTCTGGAGATACCTCTTCCTTGCAGCTGCTTAAGCAAGGAGGTTGCATGCCTACAAAATTTCTTCCCCTCCCAAAGAAATCTCTCTAACAAATCCTCTTGCTGTCTCCATCAGATCAAATAAGTACTTAGGATTCAACCAGGAAGACAATCCTTTCACAAGATTGCTCTGTCTCCTCAACCTCAAAAAATTTTGATTCAATCCGGAAGACAATCCTTTCACAAGATCATGCATGCTTTAGAGTAACACATCATTTCTAGGGGACTCCTAGCAGTGACATAGAGAAAACAATGAGAGAGAGGGGTGGGGGCTGAGGAGGCAGAGCAACAGAGTCAGGACACGTATAAATGGAGTGTCAAGTTGGGTTACAGAGGGCTTTTGCTTTAACTGCATTCGGTTTGTCCCATATCATTAATCAACATATTGCTTTTAACTTTGCTTTGAAATATTCAGAAATCTGTTGAGCATCGCAATTCAAATATGGTGACAATGATTCTCTCGTTCACTTGTGTAGAGGGGTACTTTGAGCATGGGAAACAACTATGAGTATGAAATGGCTGCCAAAGTTGAAAAGGTATTTGAACTTTTACAATGGATGAATGTGTAGCTTATGAGTTGTCAGATGGTGCTTCCTGTGTTTCTTACTTGATACATGTATGCAAAAAATTGCTTATGATATCCAGGCAGCTTATTAAATTCTTACAGGGGATTCTCTTGGTGAAAACTTCCTCCAGCATCTTCCATCTTTGTTTTAAAGATGCACTACAAATTAATACATTCATTTTCTTGCATATACATCATCCTAGGCCATGCCTTAATATTAGTGTCTTCTAGCCCCACCTTGAAATAGTGATACCAAAACATAACATCTAGAAAGCAGTGAAATGCCTGAATTGCTTTTCAACTGTTGGTGTACCTTGTGATTTTATGGGCGATTTTCTATTTACATGAGATTAATATGACATGAAAGTGAGCAGTGCATTGTTGTTCGACGAGTTATGATTTCTCGATGATATTGGTTCCCATACGCAGATGTATTATTTAGCTTATGAAAAGGCAAAAGTTATGCTTCAAAAGAATCGGCAAGTACTTGAGAAAATTGTGGAGGAATTGCTTCAGTATGAAATCTTGACTGGAAAGGTAATAGTATCTTATTACTATCTGTTGTATACACCTGAATCTAATGCAATATTACTCAACTTCTATTGTGTTGAGACTTAAATGCATATCTATTCCAGACATTATCTTGCTCCTTTCTGAAATTATTTATTAAGTTTGTCATTCTTCTATTAGATCTTATGTGTAACTTCAAGTACACTGTATGCTAGTCAAATTCTTCTTGTTCACAAAATCTTATCCTGTTTATACATTAGAGCCGTTTCCTTTGGTCTTGTCAGTGATAATAAGAGGTCACAGCAGTAACTGTTAATTGTAATGGTGGCAGCCCATTAATTGTTGCTTCCTGGTTTGCAAGTCTAATGTACTTAATTGTTAAGGGAAGTTGACCCGTATTAGTTATATAAAGCTTTGAATCAGTTTTAAGTGCCAGCTGTAGGTTGTTAGGAGCGAGATAGTGGAATACTTGTAAGTGAAGTCATGGAACATGTGTATATATACACCTACCTGATGTACTCCTAACTAATCAATAACAATTACATTTTTTGGCCTACAATGAATTTTTCGCTCTCTAAATTCTCTCCACATGGTATCAAGAGTCAAATCTTGAGCCTGTGATTTTTTTCTATTATTTATTTATTTATTTATTTTTCTCTCTGAAGCTTTAAAGGCAGCTGAGCTTTGATCTCCGGCTCATCTTCCTGTTTCTTCTTCTAAACTTTATTACACTTGCTGTTTGAAAGTTTCGATCTCAATCTTGCCTGCTTTTAACGTCTCTTCGACTTTTTCAAGTCTTCTAGGGTTTCTAGGGTTTTCTTCATTGTTGAAGCTTTCTTAGCTGATTTCTTGCTTCCCAGCTTAACTTTTGATCATTCAGCCCTAAATTTCCAGTTGCGAATCCATCTCTACTGGAAATTTAGCCCCAAAGATAACCAATTGAGTGCAAAATTCACTTCTCACCTTCGCAGCTGACTCTTCTCTAAAGATCACCATTGGCACTTCCTTCTGACCAAGCTCTTCTTCCAGGCTCTCTAGCTGCTTCTACAACAATTCTCCATGATTCAAGTGAAATTGGAAAACAATAACTACACGTTGTGAAAAGCTCAACTTGAGACTATATTCACTTCTATTCAACTTTTAGATCATGTCACTGGCTTAGTTCCATGTCCTGCCAGAACAATCACTGCTGCCAATGGAGATAAAGTGAATCCTGGGTATCAGTCATGGCATACAACTGACCAATACTTGAAGTCCTGTCTCCTTGCTGCTATCACTTTAGGTGTTCTGCCTCAAGGAATTCATCTTGCAATTGCTTCAGCCATCTGGACTGCCTTTTGAGGAAAGGTTTAGTGTTTTGAGCAGGTCACATGTATATCAGCTTAAAATGCAACTGTTTACTCTTCAAAAAGGGCAATAAAAAATGCAGGCCTATTTGGATAACACCAAAGCTCTTTGTGATCAGCTGGCTGCCTCATCTGAGCCAGTTAGAGAGGAACTTGTTGTCCTCTTATTTCTCAAAGGACTTCCTCCTCCATATGACTTTCTTAAAACTTCTATTGGAGTAAGACCAACTCAAATCACCTTAAGAGAGCTCAACTGCATTCTGATTCAAGAAGAACTGCATCAAAGGTTCAACAAGTGCCTTTCTCTGGCTATCTTCTACCACAGATACTCGTACTGTTTTGTACACCTCCTATTCTAACAGGGGAGGTAGTAACCGAGGTAGAGGAGGTTCCAATAATAGGGAAGAGACAGAAATCAAAGGAACAACAATAGAGGAGGTCATAATGCATCGTTTCAACCAGCTTCTAATTCTGCAAGCCCTCAGAACTGTGTCTCCTACCCTCCTCCTCTACAATGCCAGATTTGTGGCAAATTCAATCACTCAGCTATGGACTGCTTGTACAGGCTGGGCACAACAAACTACAAGAAGGATCCTGTGCCCAAGCAAGCTTATATTGCACAAGTGGCTCCAGTCACTCCATCTTCTTCTGCTTGGTTTCTGGACTCAGGGCTGGGGCTACCAGCCATGTCACCAATGACCTTTCTCAGCTGCAGGCCAACCCAACTCTTGCCATGACATTGTCATAGTTGGGCTCATTTGGATTGGTTTTTCTTCAAAGTGTTTTTTTCAACAACTTTTGAAAAAGAGCTTTTTTGAGAAGCTAAAAATTCTAGCTTCTGAAAAAAGCTGAATTTGAGCTTTTTTCGGAGATTCAGCTTTTTTGAAAATCAAGCCAAATAGTTATTGCAAAAAGAATATACTTTTTTGAAGAAAAGAAGTGTTTTTTCTTGAAAAAAAGCCAATCATAGTAGTATTGATACTGGTATTCTACAAACTTTGTCTTCTACCCTTGTTCTGTCCAATGTCTATCTGCCAACTAACCCAAGACAGTGATTGTTCCATTGTTTTTGATGCTGAGGGCATTCAAATTCTGGACAATTAAACTAATTCAGTGAAGTTCCAGCGCTGCTGTGAGAGAGGATTATATCCACTTCCTTCAGGTCCCTGCCCATACTTCAACTACTTCAAACTCCATTTCAGCACTCCACTGCACTTGCCCTCAACATTCTACTGACAGACTATGACATCTCAGACTTGGACATCATTCCAAGCATATTATTACTACCTTGTTTCATTTACTTCCTGTATATTCTAGCTATGCAAGTAATGATTGTGTGGATTGCTTTGTGGTAAAGGCACACAATCAGCACTTTTCCATTTCTGAGTCTAGGAAGTACTGTTCCTTTTCAATTAGTGCAGTCTCATGTCTGGGGGCCTTCCCTCCTTTCTTAGTGTATGAACTACAAATACTATTAACTACGTTGTTGTTTTTGGATGATTTTACTCATTTCTCTTGGATTTATCCTCTAAAAGCTAAGGTTGAAGCTTATTTTGCTTGTCTAACGATCATTTTACATGGCCAGATATTTATAGCCAGACATTACAACTAGACAGTTTCTTATTTCTAACTAAATGTTGCTGAGCTGTCAATAACGAACCATAAGTGATAACTAACTAGTACATGCACTAACACAGCCAATACAACAATAACCATTTTCAGCAATGCCATTATCATTGTTAAGTATGAGTTAGGTAGTATATTGTTATAATAAGTCTCTCTCCCACATCGGAAGAGATATCATATTTGTTGGTTTTCATAATATTATAAATAGAGTAGGCTAGTACTTTAAAAGGTACGAAGCCTTTAAACCATTCTTTTATCTTTATGTATCTTTCCTTATTAACATGGTATCAGAGCCAACCCTAACCCTAAAATAATATAACCCACCACAAAACATCACGACCAGCCGCTGCTCTGTCTCAATTCTGCCGGAAAAATTATATAAAAACCCTAACCCTAGATGTCATCTCCGATTAGCTATCATCCAGCATTTTTTTCCTTAAATCTGAACCCACCAGGAGCTTTATTGTGCTCAGGCGACCTTGGACATCACTTTCCCGTTGCCGGAAGACCCTCCACGCGCCTCCACGCGCTGCCACGCGCCGCCGCAGGAGCTCCGGCTGGCCACTATCTCCGACCAGAATGCTCGCGTTGGTCTGCCCATCTCCGCTGTCTGGTTGGTTTCACAAGTTTTTTGCTCGATCATGCTTATTTATGATCAACAGATCTGTTAAGTTCAAAAAAAAAAAAAAAAACTGAGACAAAAAAAAATGCAGAATTAATTATCTTTTGGTCTCTTCGTTATTAGCTTAGCTTGTGGGAGTACCATTGTTATAGTGTAGGTTGCTGCACATTTATCTCGTTTCTTAGTTATTATGGAATCTGTTTCTACTGAGAAAACGGAGACTCGTGTTGAGTCCTCAAGCACTCAAGTTACTGCTGCTTCATCAGTTGTTGTCCCCTCCTTTTCTGGTACTTATACTGTTACTACAATCAAATTGAATGGCAAAAATTACTCGTCATGGTCTGTGGTCGCCAACATTTGGTTTCTTGGGCAAGGATTAGAAGACCATCTATCCTCTGATTGCTCGTCTGGTTTATCTGCGGCCGACTCTCGTACCTGGTGTCGTGTTGATGCCTAGTTGGTAAGTTTGCTCTGGCAATCCATGGAAGATTCCATTCAAACATGCTTTCGGAATTGCCAAACCTGTAAATCTATCTGGAATTCTGCTAAAGTACGATATTCTCATCAAGTTACTCGAGCATTCGATGTTGTGTCTGATATGTTGCGAGCCCAGGCAGATATGGAATTGACAGATTATTACAGCCGGTTTTACAATTCCATGATTGAATTCCGTGACCTTTTTCCGCTTAGTACTAATCCTACAGAGATAGCACAACAATGGGATAATTTGTGCTTGATCTTCTGGTTACACGGACTTCATCCTTGATATGATGCTGTACGTTCTCAATTGCTATCTAGCTCTACCTTGCCAACTCTAGATGATGCTTATGCTCGAGTACAGCGTGCTTATTCTCACTCCTTGATTTCTGGTTCGCAAATGATCAATCTGCCTTGGTTGCTCCTACATCGACCCGTGATGATAACTTTGATCGTGGGGATCGCGGTAGAGGTCGTGGTACTTCTGGACGAGGGGGAGGTCGCTCAAATGGCCAGTGTCCTCGTTGTGGTTACTGTAATAAACTTGGTCATGTTCGAGAGAATTGTTGGACTCTTCATGGTCGTCCTTCTCAGGTTGCCAATGCAGTCCAAACAAATTCTGTCGAGTCTTCTACTTCTGCGGTTCCTACTTCGGTGACTGTTACAGGGGATGAATATTCCGAGTTCCTACAATATAAGGCATCTAAACAAGCTATGTATCCGCTTCAACCGCCTCTTTTGCCCAGGCTAGCCCATCCATAGCTCTTATGACTCGTACTGTACCTGACCTTGGTTCTTGGATTCTTGATTCTGGTGCATCTAATCATATTTGTGGTAATGTTCGTTTACTCTCTGATTTTAGACCTGGTATGTTTTCACATGTCACACTTGCAGATGGGTTGTCTACCTCTGCTCGTGGAATTGGTATTGCCCATCCTACGTCTAATCTTCCCATCTCATCTGTTTTATATCTTCCCATCTCATCTGTTTTATATCTTTCGAAATTCCCTTTTAACCTTTTATCTATTAGTCAGCTTACCAAACTACTTAACTGTTCTGTGACATTTACTGTTGACTCTGTGTCCATCCAGGATCTGAAGACTGGCGTGAAGATTGGTACCGGGCGTGAGGAGTAAGGACTCTATCATCTTGATGTTCCTCAATCTACCACGTGTGTTATTGCCCCCTCACCAGAACAAGTCCACTCTTGTCTTGGTCATCCTTCCCTGTCTCATCTAAAAAAAATGGTTCCTAGTTTCGGATCAGTCAAAGAATTGTCTTGTGAGTCCTGTCAGTTAGGCAAGCATAGTCGTAGTTCTTTCATTAATCGAGTCAATAAACGGGCTACTGCCCTCTTTGCTCTTGTTCATTCTGATATTTAGGGTCCATGTTGAACTACTTCCAAATCTAAATTCCGTTATTTTGTTACATTTATTGATGATTATTCCCGTATGACATGGTTGTTTTTAATGAAAGAACGTTCTGAGGTGTTTTCTATTTTTACCAAGTTTTATGCTGAAATTCACACGCAATTTGGGGTTTCTATTCAAGTTCTTCGCAGTGACAATGCGAAGGAATACTTTTCTTCTTCTTTTTCTTCATTTCTATCTTCTCATGGCATTCTTCACCAGTAGTCTTGTTCGCATACTCCACAACAAAATGGGGTGGCTGAAAGGAAAAATCGTCATCTCATTGAGACGGCTCGTACTCTTTTTCTCCATAGACATGTACCTCTTCGTTTTTGGGATGATGCGGTCCTAACATCATGCTATCTTATCAATCGTATGCCATCCTCTGTGTTACATGATCAAATACCGTTCTTTATTTTGTTCCCTCGAGATGCTATTTACATGCTTCCTCCTCGGGTTTTTGGATGTGTCTGCTTTGTCCACAATCTTTCCCCCGGGGTAGACAAGTTAGGCCCTCGATTTATCAAGTGTGTGTTTCTTGGGTACTCTCGGTATCAAAAGGGTTACCGTTGTTACTCTCTTGAGTTACAGCTATGGTTTGTATCGGCTAATGTTACCTTCTTTGAACATGCTTCCTTTTTCCCTTCTACCACCACTTCTGATACCGTGGTTGAGTCTTTGCCACTTCCAGTACCCACCTTCGATGCACCTTTGGCCTCTTCTCCTACTTCCACTCCCGATGCTGCTTCACCTTTGCCCTCCACTGTACGTCTAGATAGACCGGACCTACGGGTTTATTCACGCCGACCGCGTCCGTTGCTACCTGCCCCGGTATTCTCTGATTCGCCACCTTCAGATCCAGTTTCTGCTCAACCGTCTGATCTTGACATGCCCATTGCTCTTCGTAAAGGTACTCGTTCCTGCACCACTAAGCACCCTATATCTAACTTTGTGTCTTACTCTTCTTTGTCTCCTTCATATGCATCCTTTGTTGCCTTTCTTTCTTCTGTTTCCATTCCTAAGTCTATGGCAGAGGCATGTGCTCATCCTGGTTGGCGAGTTGCTATGCTTGAAGAAATGTCTGTGTTACATCATAATGGAACTTCGGAGTTAGTTGACTTGCCAGCCGGTAAGTCCTCTGTTGGTTGTCGATGGGTGTATACAGTGAAGGTCTTACCAGATGGTCAGGTGGATCGTTTGAAGGCTCGACTTGTGGCCAAGGGATACACACAGGTCTATGGACTTGATTATAGTGACACATTTTCTTCCGTTGCTAAGATGTCCTCTATTCGTCTTTTCCTTTCCTTGGCAGCTATTCATCATTGGTCACTTCATCAGTTAGATATCAAGAATGCTTTCCTGAATGGCGATCTTGATGAGGAAGTGTATATGGAGCAACTGCCAGGGTTTGTTGCTTAGGGGGAGTCTCAGAAGGTATGTCGTTTTAAGAAGGCCCTGTATGGTCTCAAGCAATCTCCGAGGGCGTGGTTTGGACGCTTCAGTACTGCGGTTCTAGAATTTGGCATGACTCGTTGTAATGTGGATGTGTTCTATCGATGCTCATCCGGTAAACGGCTTCTTTTGATTGTGTATGTAGATGATATTGTCATAACAGGTGATGATAGCAACGGGATTGATGAGTTGAAGGCCTTTCTTCATCAGCAATTCCAAACCAAAGATTTAGGGCCACTTCACTATTTTTTGGGTATTGAGGTTGCACAGTCGAAGCAAGGGGTATTTATTACTCAACGGAAATATGCATTAGATATGTTGAGTGAGGCAGGGTTACTTGGCACGCGACCTTTTGACTCACCTATGGACCCAATTGTGAAGCTTCTTCCAGATGAAGGGGAGTTGATATCAGATCTGGGGAGATACAGAAGGTTAGTTGGAAAACTCAATTACCTTATAGTTACTCGACTGGATATCTCATTTGCAGTAAGTGTTGTCAATCATTTTCTGAACTCTCCACGAGAAAGACATTGGAAAGCGGTTATTCGAATCTTACGGTATATTAAAGGCTCACCTGGGAAAGGCTTGCTGTATAGTGACCATGGGCACATGGAAGTTGTTGGGTACTCAGGCGCTGATTGGGCAGGGAGGCTTACTGATAGGAGGTCCACCTCTGGTTTCTGTGTGTTTGTCGGAGGAAATCTTGTTTCCTGGAAGAGTAAGAAACAAGATGTAGTGGCCCGTTCTAGTGCTGAATTAGAATATCGAATGGCAGTAGCCACATGTGAGTTGATATGGGTAAAAAATCTTTTGAAAGAGCTTCAAGTCACCTGTTCAAGTCCTATGAAACTTGTTTGTGATAATCAGGCTGCGATACATATTGCCACAAACCCAGTGTTTCATGAAAGGACTGAACACATTGAGATAGATTGTCACTTTGTTAGGCAGAAGCTATTATCCAAGGAAATTATTACTTCTTTCGTTAGCTCGAGTGATCAGTTAGCTGATCTATTTACAAAGTCTCTTGGTGGTTCTCGAGTTAAATGTATTTGTAACAAGCTGGGCACTTATGATATATATGCTCTAGCTTGAGGGGGAGTGTTAAGTATGAGTTAGGTAGTATATTGTTATAATAAGTCTCTCTCCCACATCGGAAGAGATATCATATTTGTTGGTTTTCATAATATTATAAATAGAGTAGGCTAGTACTCTAAAAGGTACGAAGCCTCTAAACCATTCTTTTATCTTTATGTCTCTTTCCTTATTAACAATCATCAAATCATGTATTCCATGTAAGTGTTAAGATAAAGGCAGAGAGAATTTTGAGAAAGCATTGCTTATTTCATTAACTGTAAGTGTACAGGATACATCTATTTATAGACAAAAGTTCCTGCATTCTAGAGCCTTCTATAAGCAGTTATAACTAACTGCTGAGCTGTCACTAACTATAACTAACACACAACAAGCACATGCAGTTAGTTACAATAACAACAGCTGGCTATTATTCTCTGTTTACAGCTGGCTATGAACTAAGTTTTCCTATACTCTAACATTTCCTAAATTCTGAAAATTGTGGTTTACATATTCCCCACCATTGTCAGACCTAAAAATTTTAACTTGTGCTTGAAACTGATTAGTAATCATGGCATGAAAACTGACAAAAACATTATAAGTATCACTTTTGTAATGTAGAGGGTAAATCCACATAAACCTAGTGAAATCATCCATGACAACAACATAATACTTGTATTTCATACATGATTCAACTGGGGAAGGACCCCATATATCTGAGTGTATCAATTCAAAAGGCTTAGAAGATTGAGTAGCAGAAACAAGAAAAGAAAGCTTATGTGACTTAGTTACAGCACAATCATTACAACGCTCTGTAGAGTAGTTCAACTGCCAATGTATACAAGAAGCAATGACATTAGAAACATGTTGTGAGGGATGACCTAGTCTAAAATGCCAAGTCCTGTCTTCAGAAGCTTCAGAGTTAGTGCAAACACAGTGAAGAGCTGCAGTACTGTGAGAGGATAAAGACCTGAATGTAGAAAAATTGGAAGGAATTGGATAAAGTCCTTGCTCACAGGGGCCCTGGAACATTACCAAACTGGATTTGTTGTCCAGGATGATGACCTCCTTAGCATTAAAAATAGCAATACAGTCATTATCCTTGGTTAATTGATGAACAGATAAAAGATTGGAGGACAAGGAAGGCACATAAAGCAAATGAGACAAGAAATTTAGCAATTTTAGTTGAGAGAATACCAGAACCAGTATTCTGAATAGGAATAGTAGCTCCATTGCCCACAGTGACTGAAGCTGTGCCCATATAAGGCTGAGGATTCTGAACCTGAGTTATGTCATGTGTAACATGATTAGTAGCTCTTGAGTCAAGATACCAAGATGACTGAGATGGGCCTGTTGCAGAAGAGGATGTAGTAGGTTGTTGCACTTGAGCAGTGTAAGCAGTTTGCTACGGCTTGACATAATAGTAATTGTCCCCATCAAATCTATGCCAACACTGTAATGCATTGTGGTTTGGCTTACCACATATTTGATAGATGATTTTGGGAGTAGTTGAACCAGAAGGTAAAGTAGATTGAGCTGATTGAGAAGAGCTAGTACCTCTGCCTGAATTTCTTTGTCCTCTGCCTCTACCAGTGAAGTTAAAACCCCTACCTCTGCCTCTGCCCCTCTGATTGTTAGAAGAGGCATAGAGAGCAGTGTGGAGGTCTTGTGAAGTATTGATAGTAGGTGATTCACCAATATTGAGTTTATTACTGAAGGACAAATTCAGCTTTTCATTAAGCAGTAGACTAGACAATTCAGGAAGAGTGATTGGTTCAGGCCTTACTCTTATAGTGTTCCTAATAGAATCAAAGGCAGTAGGTAAACCTTGAAGAACATAATAGACAATATCTTCTTCTCTTTGATTATCACCAGCAGCAGCTAAGGCATCAGTAAGAGATTTCACTTCATCAATATAGGCTTGCATAGTTTTGGAACCTTTGGTGATGTGATGAAGTTTATGTCTCAGCTGATAGATATGTGTTCTGCTACATGTTTGAAACCTTTTGTCAATAGTTGTCCAGATATCTGTGGAGGTAGAAAGCTGGTGTATAAGAGAGAAGATAGTAGGAGTGACTGCTGCATAGAAGCAGGTCTTGAGATACTGATCAGTTGTCATCCAAGCTGTGAACTCTGGATTTGGAGTAAATGATCCATCAGCATGCCTTAAAAGTGGATCTGGACATGGTACATGACCTAAAACATGATTAAGAAGTCCTGAAGCCTTGAGAAGAGACTGAAATTGAGTCTTCCAGAACAAGTAATTCTGATCATCTAGTTTGATTGTAACAAATGCTTGAAAATGCTACAACAATTGCTTTAATCCTGAAGGCAGTGACTCATCTGAAGGTAAAGCCATGAAGCTAGGGTTTTGCCAAAAATGAGAAGTGAAGAGAATGTGAGATTTGATGTGGAGATTGCAAAAAGGATTCTATAAGATGAATCGCAATCCTGAATAAAGCAGAATGATGAATTTTCTCAGTTGGGAGAGCAAAATTGCAGCTGAAATTAGAGATTTGTAGATGTTGAAAACCCTAGGTGAAAAATGAAGAGATGTTGAAGATTAATGAAAGAAATGATGAAGAATTGCTAGGCAAACATATGAAATACAATCGAAAGATGAAATTGATGAATATTGAAAATTTTGATGAAGAAAAGACGCTGGGCAGCCGTGGAAGCTTGAGCTTGAAGCTTCGGAGAAGGAAAAAAAAAACCTCTCAGATCTTAATTGGCTCTGAATACCATGTTAAGATAAAGACAGAGAGAATTTTGAGAAAGCATTGCTTATTTCATTAACTGTAAGTGTATAGGATACATCTATTTATAGACAAAAGTTCCTGCATTCTAGAGCCTTCTATAAGCAGTTATAACTAACTGCGGAGCTGTCACTAACTATAACTAACACACAACAAGCACATGCAGTTAGTTACAATAACAACAGCTGGCTATTGTTCTTTGTTTACAGCCGGCTATGAACTAAGTTCTCCTATACTCTAACAGTAAGAACTAAACACATTGAGATAGATTACCATTTTGTGAGGGAATAAGTGGTCTCTACGTCTCTTGTTACAACATATAAAAAGTTCCCACATGGAAAAATCTTAGGATTTAAGATCATCATATGAGGTCATAGGTCATTCTTTATATTAACCAATTGGTTTTTATTATGGAACCTCAATGATTGTTAACATGGTATCAAAGTTGGGCTTTTGGTCCAATCATCACGCTGTGAATATGTCCACGTGTGACCTGTCAAGTTCATTCATTGTACACATCCGTCCACGTGGTGGCCCATCCCTTCAAGCAGCGGAGCTGCATCAATTCTGGGTCGTTGGTGGTTTCATCCAACCATTCCTATCGCGGGTCATATGACCATCCAAATCCAAGTCCAGGTCGTTGGTGGTCCATTCAACCATTCCTATCTTGGGTCACGAACATCCAAATCCAGTCATCAAAGTGGTGCAGGCACTATTTCGGGTCACACGTGAGGAGGGGTGTTATAACATATAAAAAGGTCCTAGATGGAAAAATCTTAAGATTCAAGATCACCGTATGAGGTCCTGAACCACACCTCATATTAACTAATTAGTTTTTATGATGGAACCTCAGTGATTCTTAACATTTCTCAAGCTATCCTATATTGCATGCAAGGATTAGGTGGTTAATCTCTTTACCAAGGCATTACCACAAAATCATTTTCAAATCTTAAGGAGCAAGCTTCCCTTGGTATCTTCCCAAGCTTAGCTTGATGGGGGCTGATAAGGAGTTAGATTAGATGATTATCCAAATATTTTGTATTTTGTAACATGTCAGAATTATGGAGGAGTTAGTTATATACCATGTGCTAGCTATTGTACAGTTTTGAGTTAGCTATAGTTACTTATCTAGAATATTCTGTTGCAAGTGTAATGAGGTGTCTATAAATACCTCACATTTACTCATTTCTAACTAATGAGAATTTCAACTTTTCTTTCAAGTTCCCATTCTATTCGGGAGTTTCTGCCTCACCAATTGAATGCTATTTAAGCCAGTCAGACCTGGTCTTTGCCCTGGATGTACTGCATTGACAATGCTAATCTGGCATTAAATTGACTTGTTCTTTTTGCATTATCACTTGTTATGACACTGAACATGTAAAGACAGGAAATTTCAGTTTGTTAAGAAGGTTGCGAACTGAAATTATCCACTTCCCAACGCTGCATATGCTCCATATGCTCCAGAAGCATGATTTGATGTGACATTTTTCTCCACTGTCAGTTGAAAGTACTTTTCCTCAAATGAGCACCTTTGTTTTTGCCCTCTGAATGTGAGTAGCAAAGTATCAAAACCTTGTGAATGAATCAATTGGTTCAGGTATTTGATAGATGAATTGACAATTTGTTAGACTCAATATGCTCATAACCTCTTCAGTTTCCTTTTCTGCGATACGATGATGTTAAATATGTTCAATTTCCTTTTATGCAAAACGTGCCGTTAGTGTCTCTAGGACTCATAGCTTCTTTTCGTGTTGTCCAAAAACTCTATTTTGTAATGTCTAGTAACGCTTTTTCTTTTAGTTTTTCAAGAAATATTTGAGTCACCAATTACTATAATCTATTTTTGCATTTTTACCATTTTTGGTGATTAATAATTTTTTTGCTTCATAGGATCTGGACAGAATAATTGCTGATAACGGTGGGATTCGTGAGAAAGAACCTTTCTTCCTTACAGATGACCGCAATGAAGAGGTATGATTTCCTTCTTTAATAAAATACCTGATCAAATGTCTTCTGTTAACTCCATGTTGTCTTCTAGCTCCAGATTTAATAGTGAATCATACTTAATTTTGAGGAAAAGTGATATTAACCAAACAAACCAAGAATTATCCCTCTAGGTGGGAAAAGCAACACTGTATAAACATAAAAAAGATGAGCTACTGGTTGTAATCCATTGAGAAATTGTGTGAAGTTCATATTGCAATGATTATTAAAACATTATGTTGCAGAAATGACTATTCAAACATATGGTGTAAACAATTATCAGCAGTAGAAACCTTGCACAGATGAAAGAAAAGAGATTTTAGAGGAATTCATAGTGTTTTCATTGTTCTTCAATGATTGCAACTGGGGGCTATTTATAGCCTGCAGATACAAAGCTAGATATTTCCTATTAGTTAGTTAGAGTATATAACTGACTGTGCCAGCTCAACAAGAGCTGATACATCAGTAAACTAATAACTACTAACCGACTAAGTACAACAATTAATGCAAAACTAAATGTATATGTACATTATCATCCCTCATCAAGCTGAGGCTGGGACTGCCAGAGGAAGCTTAGATCTTAGGTAGGTGAACTTGGAGACAGGAAGAGCCTTTGTAAAAAGATCTGCCAGTTGTTCTTGAGTAGGGATGTAGGAAATCTGCAGTTGATGAGTCAGCATTTCTTCTCTTACAAGATGACAGTCTAGGTCAATATGCTTTGTCTTGTTGTGCTGGATTGGATGTGAGGCAAGGGCAATTGCTGACTGGTCATCACACCATGAGATGGGGCAGTAGACTGGAACAAAGAGATCTTTGAGAATAAAGGTCAGCCACTTTAGTTCCGGAGTGGTAGATGCCAAACTCCTGTACTCTGCCTCAGTGGAGCTTCTAGCCACAGTAGTTTCTTTTAGAGCTCCTAGATACTAAGTTAGGTCCAAGCAATATGCCAAACCCTGTCACAGATCTTCTGGTCTGAGGATGAGTGGCCCAGTTTGCATCAAAGAAGGCTTGAAGTTGTAATGGGCCAGGCTTGAATAGCAGACCTGTGTTCAAGGTCCCTTGAATATATCTCAGAAGTCTTTTTAGAGCTGAATAGTGTTGCTTTGTAGGATTATGCATAAATTGGCATACATAGTTGACTGAGTACTGGATGTTTGGTCTATTTAAGTCAGGTACTGGAGGGCTTCTGCAATACTTCTAAAATGTGTAGGAGAGGCATAAGGTTGAGCAGAGGAATCAGATGTAGAAGTAACAGCTGAAGTAGGAGCAGCCTTGTACTTTAGCATACCAGAGCTGTTGATTAGATCAGAGGCATATTTATGTTGATTCAAGAGAAAACCTGCTTCACTAGAATGTACTTTTAGGATCAGAAGCATATTTATGTTGATTCAGGAGAAAACCCGCTTCACTAGAATGTACTTTTAGTCCTAGAAAGTAGGACAAAGAGCCTAAATCTTTAATAGCAAACTGTTTTCCCATTTCAGCAACAAGGTCATTCATAGCTGCAGGACTTGAGCCGGTTAGTATAATGTCCTCCACATATATGAGAATGACAAGTAGGCCAGAGTCCGAGCTTTTGACAAAGAGAGAAGTGTCAGCTTGGCTGCACTTAAAAACCTTGTTGAAGTAAGAAGGATGCCAAAAGTTGATACCAGGCCCTTGGGGCTGTTTTAAGCCATAGATAGATTTCCTGAGAAGACAAACATAATCAGGGTGATCTTGAGCCACAAAACCTTGTGGTCATTGCATGTAGGCCTCTTCTTGCAAATGGCCATGAGGGAATGCATTAGAAACATCTAATTGTTTAATAGTCTAGGCTGCTGAGAGAGCAAGTGAAAGAACAATACTCAGAGTTTGCATTTGACTACTGGACTTCAGAGTAATCAACACCATAAGATTGGTGGAAGCCTTTAGCAACCAGTCTCGCTTTACACCTAGCCACAGTCCCATCTACATGCCGCTTTATTTTGAACACCCATTTGCGGCCAATGGGAAGCCTGAGGGCGAGGCTACTAATTCTCAGGTGTCTTGAGCTTGTAAAGCCTTAAACTCCTCAGCCATTGCGTGTTGCCAGTGAAAATTCTTAGCTGCCTCTTTATAGGATTCTGGTTCTTGGGTGGTGGGTCATTATAAGAGTACCAATGTTGTACAAGGGAGGTTTAAGAGAACCAGTCTTAGATCTTGCAAGTGTTGGATAAAAAGAACCATGTCTAGCTGGGGGAAGCAGGTCAAGTTGTGGTGCAGGGCCAGGGGCTGCATGTGCAGGCTGAGAAGGACGTGGGGTGGTGGTGAAGGAGAGGATTGGGATGTGGCAGGATGAGATGAAGTAGAGGAGGCTGCAAGGGAAATGTGAGATGTAGAAGAAGACTCGATGGATGGTGAAGAAGAGGAGCCTTCAGGATGTATCTCTGCAGGTTGTGAGCATGCAAAAAAGTGTAAGAGGAAAATGTGATGGGACAGTAGATGAGGGCACTGAGGATTGATTCTCAGGAAACTGA
This sequence comes from Cordia subcordata, assembly GCA_028554755.1. NCBI lineage: Eukaryota > Viridiplantae > Streptophyta > Magnoliopsida > Boraginales > Cordiaceae > Cordia > Cordia subcordata. Next base: position 13,959,631 of record JAPTOF010000005.1, on the reverse strand, counting down.
GAAGTGTGGTTTGCAAAAGTAAACACTGACTCAAAGAATTGTACGTCTTGAAATGTAGACTGATTTAGTAAGTCATTGTATTTATGCCCTTTTGATGTATTAGAATACCCTTGGAAAACTCAGGGACTAGATATAGGTTCAAGCTTGTGTTTGGTATAAAGCTTGAGCCAAGGGAAGCAAAGGCAGCCAAATACCTTTAAGTCAGAATAAGAAGGGAGTTCTTGATATAGGCACTCAAATGGAGACTTCTCTAAAACAGGCCTGGGTAGTCTATTTAGGAGGTAATTGCAGTAGACAGGGCTTCTAATCAAAAGGTCTGAGGCATAGAGGCCTGATTTAACAAAGTAAGGACTGTTTCTATGAGGTGTCTTTTCAGACTTGGATTGGAACTACAGGCAGAAAGTCAGCCACAGGCTATTGGATATTTCTTGGGCCTAGTCTAGTTTCTTGGTATTCCAAGAAGTAGCAGACCGTTGCTGGAGCTCCATAGAGGCGGAATACTAGGCTATGGCCCATGCATTAAATGGGCGACTTATCTGCTCAAAGATCTCCATATCTTAATCACCATTCCTACTCTAGCATGTGACAATCAGTATGCCCATGCTCTCGCCTCCAACCTAATGTCTCATAGAAGTACCAAGCATATTAAGATAGACTGTCACTTCATTATGGCAGTAGATTATCTCAAAGCAGCTGCAAAACACCTATCTTGCCTCAGAAGATCAAGTATCTTGTCTTTTTTTATCAAAGCTCTTACCAGCTCCTCAAGTGTTCTTTCTCCTCGACAAAATCTGCTTGGTTTTATCAAGCTAAGCTTGAGAGGGGATGATAAGCCAGTAATATTAGTAGGTGATGTAGCAACTTATATTACAGTAACTTGATATTTCTAATCATTAAGTTATAATTAGAACCTGTTAGCATATTCCAGCTGGAGTAAGTTTAGGGATATTCTAGAATATTCATGTAAGTTTACAACTAACCATGTGCAGGCCTAGACCTATATATATCTCCACAAATTGTAAATAATTTGTGAAATGCAAATATTACATAATTCATGAATTGGCATTCATGTAATCTTTTGCAGCCTGTGTTTACAAGCTTGCTTGAAAATGGGAATGCTTCTGGGACTGCTCTTTTAAATGCAGCAAACTAGACCATCAATTGCTTGTGCACAAGAAACGAAGTAGACCATGATTTAGTACTGTGTTGGAAAACCGTGACAGTTTGCTTGCGACTCTGGATGGCAACCGTGACAGCGCTTGCGACTCTGGATGGCCCGCTACTAGGCTGGACGATTGGTAATTGTTGAGTGCAATGAGGATGATTTTGACACAGTGTTCAAGGTGTAATTTGGCTGTCTATAAGGTTGAGAAGAGGCTTCTCATTTTTCCTTCCCAACCATTATTGAGGCTGTACATTATTGCAGTCATTAGTGCGACGAACCTAAACAACTTTAAGTTCCTCCCCTTTTCTCTTGAAGATTCATCCCAGTCATTGCCTTGTACTCTAAAATCTTTTTGATGTTCTGAATTATTCATAACAGTGGCTGGTTGACTTAAATGTATGTAACTTTTGCGAGCTTTTTCTCTGCACAACTTTATTGTTGTTCCAAGTCTAGAAACTATAGTTTACAGGAGTATTAGCAAGTAACAATTATCAAATGAGTGGTAATATAGCTACTGCCAAAATATTTATTGTAAATTGCTCACCTTCTATGCCACAAATTGATAATTCTGCTCTGCCCTCTAATGCACAACATGAAGGCACGGCTCTTTCAACAAATAATTTTCAGCGCATGGTTACTAGATCTCAAAACAATATTCATCGTCCAAAAAAAATTTCTGTTTGTTTTCACAGTTTTCATGTTCAAAAACATCCGATGCCACTTTCCATTGAATTGACAAATGTCAAACAAGCCCTTCCTGATCCTAAGTGGAAGTTAGCTATGGAAGATGAACTTGCAGCACTTGAGTGAAATCAAACTTGGGTTTTGGTGCCAAGATCCTCTACTCCACGAACAGTAATAGGGTACCAATGAGTTTTTTGTTTACAATGAAATCCAGATGGTTAGATTGCTCGCTATAAAGTTCGTTTAGTAGCTAAAGGGCTTCATAAGAAACCAGGGATTGACTATCATGACACTTAGTCTGGTTGTTGAACCCACTATGCTTAGTCTGGTTGTTAAACCCACTATGCTTAGAATTGCATTCGGTCAAGGTTGGGCTATAAATTAGTTTGATGTTCAAAATGCTTTTCTCAATGGTCATAGGCACGCCCCTTAAGGTCAGGAATAGTGGGGCGGAAAAGAGAGTTCTATAGCTACTTTTGTCACGTGGGTTCTCTCAATGAAGCTCCAAAAAGCGGCTTAGTGAAGAAGTTGATATGATGCAGCCTCCTGGTCATCTTGATAGCTCATATCCCATTGTGTGTCGACTGAAGAAGGCAATTTATGGACTTAAACAAGCTTTGGAAGCTTGGTACAACGAGTTGAGAATTTTCCTGTTACAATTTGGGTTTCATGCTTCAAAAGTCCGATGCTTCGTTGCTTATTTATCACAAGAACTCTCTAACACTATGTTTTAGTATACGTGGACAATCTTCTTATAACAGGAAACAACACAAATTTAATGCAGAAGTTTATTACTGCCTTGTCAAGCCGCTTCTCTCTCAAAGATCGTGGCGAATTAAATTATTATTAATTTATTATTAATTTCTTTTTTTTGGGTACTGAAGCTGTAACAACCAGTGGAATATTTCTTTCTCAGCATAAATGCGTGCGATATCTTTTTGATAAATTTAATCTGTGTCAAGGAATATCGTAGCCTTAATAATGGACTCCAATACTTACGTCTCACTCATCCAGATACAGCGTTCTTAGTTAATAAATCGGCACAATTTATGCATACCCCACGTTAATGTCACTAGATTGCAACTAAGAGGTGATTGTGTTATCTTAAGAAGCCATTCATTATGGTCTTCATTACAAAAAGAAGCTCAAATATTTAGCTAAAAGCTTTTTGTAACGCTGACTGGGCAGGGGACGAGGATAATTATGTCAACAGCAACTTATATTCTACATATGGGCGACAACCCTTTCTCTTGGTGATCAAAAAAACAGAGAACTGTTGCACGGTCTTCGAGAGCAGAAAGAATATCGTGCGGTTGCATCTACTGCAGCAAAGGTCACTTGGGTTATCAATTTGCTCAAAGAGTTTGGAATTCTAATGCCTCAACCACTAACGATTTATTGTGACAATTTAAAGACCACATATTTATTTGCAAATCTAGTATTCTACTCCTGTATGAAACATATAACACTAGATTATCACTTTGTTCGGGACAAAATTGATTTTCTCCAAGTGGCACATAACTTCTCATCAACTAGTAGATGTGCTCACAAAGCCATTACCAAAACATGGTTCCTACAATTGAAAAGCAAGATTGGTGTTGCTGATGGCAGCACCATTTTGCAGGGCATGATAAAGCATAAGCTCAAGGATTTTGTGGTTAACACATATCTGCCTTGTTCATCTTATCTAGAAGCCGCTCAACAGATTTGAAGACCTAAAGCGAAAATGTCATAGAATATCTTTTATAAATTTTATTTAAAATTTATTTTTCTAGCTTTTTGTGATATTTATTTTTCTAGCTTTTTGTGATACAAAGTAACTAATTAAATTTTCATAATCAATTTCTTCTAATATTTCTTTCTGAATTGGCACTATAGCTAATCCATTTAGCAAGAGCTCCTTTTTAAGGCATTTTATAAATTTTACTTAGTTTTTTTTATTTATTATTTGTTAAAAATTTATCAAGGGCTTTTTTTGAGATTGTATTAGGGCTTCAACTTTTTGCTTTTTCTCTTTTAAAGTTTCAAATAACTAGATTCATATTTTCTAGTTGACATATTTAAAATTCTTATAAATTACAAAATATAGATATACTTAAAAAACAAAATGTACCTATAAAAAAATAAATTAAAAATAGTAAAGATGAAAGTATTTAAATAGAACAATAACATGATAAATGAATCATTCTTGAGAGTACTTTAATGGAAAGATAGTGCTCAACACAATAATAATAATAATAATAATAATAATAATAATAATAATAATAATAATAATAATAATAATAATAATAATAATAATAATAATAATAATAATAATAATAATAATAATAATAAATAAATAAATAAATAGTTAGAGATAAATCAGGAATAAAGAATAGAGGTTGTGGGGAAAAAAATGAACTCTAAGCATTTGTTCGACAAAATTAATTGTTAGGATAGTGGATAACTATTGTATTTTAATTGTCTGTTTAGCTAGTTGATTAAAGAAAATGTGTTCAATAAAATTAGAAGTTAGATTAGTTGATGAATGTAAAATGACGTAAAAGGATATTGATATCATATTATTATTATCATTATTGTTATAATAATTATTATTAGAGGAATAAGATAACATATTTTATAGTTGGATATTTTTTATAATAATATTTTAATATTAAAATCTAATTAATTTTATGATAAAACATTTGTGACAATATTATAATAATGAATTTTAATAGATTCAAATTTTGTTTTGTAGAAAAAAAATAACTAAGAAAATTTATACTTTTTAGTATATGTTGATTAGATAGAATTTGAAATTCATTTTTATATTATTTTTAGTTACATTTGTGAAAGAAAAAGGAAAAAAACATAGAAAGAGATTGAAAAAAGATTAGGATTGCCCAAAAAAATGAAGAAATGGATGGTAGAATTGCTAAAATAAAAAAGGAAAAGGTAAAAACTACATAAAAGACTAAAATTTTTAACTTGTGTGAAAAGTTAGCTGAAATACTAAAAGCTAGTCAGGAAACTATTTTACCAAAGAAGGAAAAACTAGAAGTAGTAGTGTTTTGACTAAATGAAAACACTAAAAGCTATTCAAGAAATTATTTTTTATGTCTTACCGAACACTTTGATAGAAGTAACATTGATGACAATTTTGGTAGAGCGAATTAAAGAGGAAAAAATAGAGATTTAATAGAAGTAAGCGTTATGACAATTTTGATAAAGAGAGAATTATAAGGGAAGAAAGCAATAGAGATTGTGGAAAACTAACCATAGGGTTACTATTGACTAATAGGAGAGATAATGAGATTTATTAAGATTGTGTGGCTTTCTTATAGTTTCTTTTTGTCGAAAACATAACTAAATTGATAGCCTTTTCCGTATAATTATATGAAACATAATTATAAAACTTTAAAATTTAGAATATCAGTTTTTTTTTTTTTTTGTCCTAAAGCAAATGCTTTACTTGCGTTATCCTTGAATCACCCTTAATTTTATCCTCTTTTTTTTTTTTTTTGTCAAGAAAAATTTCATTTCATTGCAAAATATATATATACAAACTTAACCAACCTCAGGGGGTTCGAAATCAACTTTTAACAATTTTTCCAAGAGAAGGGAAATATTTGACACTCATTCTAAAGATAAGCAGTTCCTAAATTTGGAATGATGGAACGAATTCGGAATGAATAAATGAACTAGAGAATGCAATAAACTTGGGAATAGAATAGACTTCGTAATAGATATGCAATATTTGGAATGATGGTAGGAAAGGATATATTATATATAATATATATATGAATATATAATTTGGTGAAAGTTTTTAATTTTATTTCATTGTTAATTTTAATTTTAGTTTTAAAATTTTTTATTTTACTTCTTATTTTTATACTAAAACTTTTATTTTTATTTTTCTAATTTTATTTTATATTTTCTAGTTGTATTTATAATTTTTTTTATTTTCATTTTAAAGTTTTTATTTTTGTATTCTATTCTATTTTTAATTTAGATTTTCTATTTTTTTCTATCTTTTAATTTTAATTTTATTTTATTCATATTTTTAATTTTTACAATTTTAAAATTTTTACTTTTTATTTTTATTTTATTTTCTATTTTGATATAAAATGCAAAATATTAATTTTTGAAAAAATATTTTTAGTCATTTGACCAAAAATTTTATTCCCTCCAATATGGGAATGACTCATTCTCATATGTTTAGTCGGAAATGGCTACTCCCATGTTCATGGGAATGGGATTCCAGGATTCATTATCTTACACCAATCGTGAAATTTTGAGGAAAGCTAAGAATACCATTCAAGTTTCACCCATTTTTGCATATCAATCGCTACCTTAGTCTTTACCACCTAATCACATTGCCTATTAGCAATCCTACAAATAGAGGAAAAATTCAAACGAAAATTTTCTAATCTTATCTGATAGATAAGTAACATTAGATTGTATGATTAGCGTCTCTTTATAAAACATTGTAACTTACGACTGCATGAATCAATGAGAATACTTGCAATTCCCACCTTTAGACTCTTGCACTCATCATGTTTTCGATGTGACAGGAATTTTGATCGAAGACTTAAAAAAAAAAAAAAAAGAAAAGAAAAGAAAAGAAGAGAAAAGAAAATAGAAGAATATGAAACAAGACTGCATTTATTGCAGATGAATCTTCAGGATATGACGTCTTAAAAGTTGTCGCATTAAATGCCAGATGATTTTCTTTTTCCCCTAAAAGTTTGTTGTATCAAATCCATATGTAGAAGCCGTTTTCGTGGTTAATTGCTAAAAGTCTGTTTAAACAGCACAGTAGTATTACTTGACAGTATAATTATTAGAATAGTAATTATATAGTCTAATAATTACAGAGTAATTTAAATCATAAGGTATGTTTAGTTACTATAGTGTAATTACATATTAATTCTACATGACACGTTTGATAGAATAGATGGTAATTACACAGTTAAATAATTTAATTTTATAAATAATACTTGTTTAAAAATTTATATTAATAATAACAAATATTTAAAGATGTTAATTTCTAAAAATATTTAAATTGAAATATTATTTATTATAAAAATAAATATAACTTAGTAAAAATATATGAATATAAATAGAAGTATATGAAACTAAAAATTATCTACTACTCATATTTTTAAATTTAAATACTAGTTAGCAAAAATATAATCATATTTAATTATAAACAACCATGCTATTAAAGCTAAATAAATTTTATATTTTTAAAATATTTCTTTATATTTATATTTATTTTTCATTTATTTTAGATTTATATACTTTTATTTATTTATTCCTTATTTATTTTAATTTTATTTAAATTTATTATTTATATTTATATATTATATAATATTCATAAAAAGAATAAAAGATTAACAAAAGTTGTAGAGAGTAAATACAGTGTGTAATTACACCAATTTACACTTTCCTATGAGAATTAAAGAGTGTAATTATAGAAGTTCAATTACACCTAATTGTCCTCAGACAAGTAATTACTTGATTTGACAAACATGCCTAATTCTGTAATTACGTTCAATTATACTCAATTTCAATTACGGCTTTTCAAATAAGTCCTAAAGCAAATGCATGTGTGATTGACTGTTAGCTAGGTATCAAATATATATGGATCCTTGGAATGTTATATGCCGCTTTAGGAAATATGATTTTTCCCCCCTTTTTCTCATCAGCAAATTAAGTACAAAATCAAATCTTTTGGGCTAAATAATCTTTACAAATAGCGATTTGGTAAAATATGCAAAGTTGAACCAGAATGAACCATTTAGCATCATGCGAAATTTGACACGACATAGTAAGAAATAATAGTAGAATCTTATATTAATTAATAAGTAATAATTAATTTGCATAAATAGGCTTTACAATCCTCATTAATGTCGAGAGTGGATTCCAGCAGGACATAAATTTTACACGAAGAGTTCCAACGGTAGTGGGATTCATATCCATAAATGATACATTTAATAGTTAATTTGTTTGATCCAATTTTAAAAATCTTTTTAGATAAAAGCCAAAACAAAAAAAAAAAACTAAAAATTCAAAACTCCAAATTGAGACCTTTCAAGAAAAAGTTTTGAAAAGTTCTTTACATATATCATGTGGCAATTTGTTTTTTCTTTTTCTTTCCCCAATTGTACCACTTCATATTTTTCAAATCCCAACAGTAGCCTCGTTTGAAAACTTAAAACCAAAAATACAAGTTTAGTTAAACGATTTTTATTCAACTCTACTTTCATCCAAAGTTCTCATGCACAACATCTAAAATATTTTTAGCCTCTTCGGCGCTATTAACAAATTAGGTAGCAGATAGTTGTTTGAGTAGCAGATAGCTGTTTGAGTAGCAGATAGATGTTGTGTTTTAGTAGTTAGCATATAACTGTTTCACTAGCAGATTGTTTTAGATATGTTTGATAAAACTAGCAGTTGGGATAGCTGGCGAATGTAAAATGACAAAAAAGATATCAGTATCGAGTTATTATTGTCGTGATGATGATGATAATAATAATAATAATAATAATAATAATACTAATAATAATAATATTATTATTATTATTATTATTATTATTGTTATTATTATTATTATTATTGTTGTTGTTGTTGTTGTTATTATTATTATTAAAATAATTAAGATAATTTAATTTATAATTAAATATATTTTCTTAAAATAATATTTTATTAATAAAATATAATAAAATTACTTTTTTAAAATTAATTTTATTAATATTATAAAAAAATATTTTTTATTATAGAAATATTTTAATTGATTGAAAATTTATATTTTTGAAAAAATAATGAATGGACAAATAAGACCTATACTTTTTAATATATAAATGAAATTGAATAGAGGGTACAATTACCAAAAGATGTTAAAGCAAGAGTAGTACTTCCATAAAAAGGGTGAAACGCTAAACTATACTTTAAAACATTAATAATATTAGCTTTTCACAAATGCTACTTCAAACACTATTTAGAATAAAAATACTACTTAAAACACTGTTTTATTGAATAACCAAAATAAGAGGAAGTAGTATTTTAACAAGATAGTAATCACTACTTAAAACACTATTGTCAAACAAGGTCTTTATAGTTAGGTCAAACAAAACTTTGTTTTACAGTGATAATATGTGTATTAGATGAGAGGCAGCACAAAAAATAAGCAACTATAGTTAAAATATTATTATATGTTATTGGTAGGTATTATTATTTTTAACTTGAAATTAGTTTAATTACTAATCAATTAATATTTAAAATATTATTTTTAATTATAAAACTTTTATAAATAAATTGAAAGTAGAAAAAATTAATTAAATGTTGCATCTATTATAAAAATAAATTAGTTTATGATCTATATATTATTATTATGTTACCATCATCTTATAATGTTAATTAATGATCTATTATTTATTTATTTATTTACTATTCATTTTTGTTAGTACATAATTATGTTTTTAACCTAAAATTTAAGTATCAATTAATAAAGTTTTAAAACATTGTCTTTTTTTTTTTAGTTCTAAAACAAATATGACTAAATTATCTATTTAAAATAGAAAAAAAAATTGTCTACATTTAATATATACCACTAAAAACAAATTAACCCTCTGCATATAGAAGTTCTATTATTATAGTCAAACACATATATATAAATGCAGCAAAAAAAAATCATCCACAATTATTTCAGCATTAGAAGACGAGTTAACTTTGACTACCTGAATTCCAGGCCGATTCTTGGTTGGAACAGCTGAATCCCACAAGCACAGGGATTCACTTTGACCACCTCATCCACACTCTTCTGCATTATATAACATGCATACACACACATATATATATACACACATGAGCAATTTTTTTGCACTCTATTTTGCTTTATATATATCCGACTCTTAGGATCTCTCCATTGAATTGATCAGATAATTCATTATCATCATCAGTTCAACTGAAGAATCCAACAGGGTCGGAGCCATGGGATCAGGAAAAGACGAGGAACATGGTGGTGGTGTTGGACGAGAGGAGGAGGAGGAGGAGGAATCCATGGAGAAGACATTCAGGAACACGGAGGTCCCTCCGTGGTACAAACAAGTCACGCTGAGGACGGCGGTGACCAGCGCCGCCCTCAGCGTGGTCTTCACGTTCATCGTCACCAAGCTTAGCCTGACGACTGGAGTCATACCCTCCTTCAACGTCAGTGCTGGTCTGCTCGGATTCGCCATCCTCAAATCCTTCACCACCATCCTTGGCAAGACCGGTTTGCTTAAGCAGCCCTTTACCAGGCAGGAAAACACTGTCGTCCAGACATGCATCGTCGCCTCGTCCGGCATTGCCTTCAGCAGTACGTTTCATATGATCTTCTTTCGCTTTAATTTTATTCAGAGATTTTTTTTTTTTTTTTTAAACTTTGAGTGAAATTTTCTTTATCTAACATCATCATATTAATACTCTTAGTTCAGAAGTTTTTCCTATTCTTACAAGTATTTCGGATTAATACCCTTTGGTTAATTTGTTTCTACCTCAAACCTTTCTGAAGTAAATCTGCGGATCTCTCAATTTTCTTGAGAAACAATTGTCCATATATATAGGACAGTTTGTTTAGTAAAAATTTCTATGTCGATTATCCTTTTTTCTTTTTTTTTATGCCGTTAAAACGGAGAACTGAACTTCAAACTCTCTTTCTTCATCATTAATGGAATCGTTGTTCCTAACTCACGATTTTTTCTTTTTCTCATTAATGAATAGATCTCTTTACTTGTGTGACTTGGATGTTTCATATTTCTCAAAGAAATTTAATTTTTATAGAGTATATATAAAATAAAGGTTTGTTTAAATTATATCTGTCGCATAGATCATCCATTGTGTTAAAATTCTCTCATAATGTTCATGCTTCAAGATTCTGGATCTAACTACTTTTTTTTTTTCGATTGCTTTTGAGAAAATAAATAATGACTTATTTATTTCTTTATTTTGCATACGTATTTATCAGGTGGGACGGGGAGTTATTTGTTGGGAATGAGTCCCAAAATCTCAGCCTTGGCAGACGCAGGGAACACCCCAGTCAGTGTTAAGCAACTTCATGTTGGATGGATGATGGGGTTCCTTTTTGCTGTGAGCTTCCTTGGCTTATTCACAATTATGCCACTAAGGAAGGTACCGACGAAAATTCATTTAGATTAAACATTATAAGAAATTATACCTATATTTTTTTTTAAAGTTTTTTGGCTTGGATAATTGATTTATATATCTAAAATGGCTGTTATTTTGAAATTTCTAAACAGATGATGATTTTGAAGTACAAATTGACTTACCCTAGTGGAACTGCAACTGCATACCTTATCAATAGTTTCCACACCCCTAAAGGAGCGGCATTGGCAAAGTAAGCATTATTGCCTTTGTTAATATAGCGCTGCTTATAAGCTCTTAGAAAAAAGCACCCCCTCACGTGCTTTTTTATTACTTGTAGCTTGTAAGCCCCAAATAAGCTTTGCCAAAAAGGCTCACATATTGGTTCCCAATTTCTTTCTCACCTCTTTATTTTCTAAGGCACAAATCTTCATCTTTGTATCAATTTAACTGGGGCTTGATATACATAATACAGGAAACAAGTTGCAACTCTCTTCAAGTGCTTCAGCTTCAGCTTCTTATTCGCATTCTTTCAATGGTTCTTTGCTGCTGCTGATGGCTGTGGTTTCAGTAGCTTCCCTACATTTGGTCTCCAAGCCTTCAAACAAAAGTTCGTACATATAGTCTTTGCTTGATTAACATGGTTTTTGTCGTGGCATGCCAGTAATTAGGTCTGCATCGTGACATGATATCCTTCCATGATTGCAGAATACATGTACTAATGAAAACGAGTTTTACCATATGTGCAGGTTCTACTTTGACTTCTCGTCGACATATGTTGGTGTTGGGATGATTTGCCCTTACATGGTTAATATTTCACTGCTTCTTGGAGCCATTATTTCATGGGGTATCATGTGGCCCATAATTGAGTCTAAGAAAGGCCTATGGTATGACGCTAGTCTCTCAGAAAGCAATCTTCATGGAATTCAAGGCTATAGGGTAATATGATCCTCCTCCATGCCTTTTCTCTTCAAGTTTCACGCTACTTAATTAGTTTCAGCATCAATATAACTTCAATATTATACATTGAAAAACCTTTAAACTAGTTTATGAATATAAAAAGGATTAATTATTATGATATGTAGGCCTTTTTGATCCCTAAATTCTAAAATTGAGCCTTATGTTATTTGGAATATTAATTGTTAGACACAATTCTTTTAGTCATTATCGCCCAAAAACTAATGTTTTCTGCACGACCATGATACACAAATAGCTAAAAGGACTAACGATAACATTAGATTTTCGATAGAAATAGATAAAAGAACTAGCAACCAAAAGGGCTCACCCTAACAGAAAGGAATTAGCCGAATACAAAACCCTATCAAGAGACTAGGGACTAGGGCCATCAGGATTTGATTATTATGTGCATGTCTAATCTACATGTGATCTTTCTGTTGGTAATTTACAGGTTTTTCTTGCCATCGCTGTGATGCTTGGTGATGGTCTCTTCCATTTCGTGTTCATGGTGTTCGTGACATTACGCAGTCTCATAGCCCAGAAGACGGGTAAAAACACCATCGCATCCTCAGATGACGATGAGTCCTCTGATGGACAAAAAAAGTATGACGACACGAGAAGAAAGGAGTACTTCTTGAAAGATCAAATCCCAAACCTCTGGGCTGTTGTAGGTTACATCGGCTTGGCAATCATTTCAATCATTGTGGTGCCAATTATCTTCAACCAACGCCTGAAATGGTACCACGTTCTCATCTGCTACCTGATTGCGCCCATCTTGGCCTTCTGCAACGCCTATGGCTGCGGCCTCACGGACTGGTCACTTGCCTCAAACTATGGAAAGATAGCAATCTTGGTCTTTAGTGCTTGGGTTGGGCTTGACCATGGCGGTGTTATTGCTGGGCTGGCTGCTTGTGGTGTGATGATGAACATCGTCGCAACAGCGTCTGATTTGATGCAGGATTTCAAAACTGGCTACTTGACTCTGTCATCACCGCGGTCCATGTTCTTCAGCCAAGTGCTCGGCACCGCCATGGGCTGCGTCATCGCGCCCCTCGTCTTCTGGTTCTTCAACAAGGCCTACACTCTGGGCGACCCCAAAGGCTCCTACCCTGCGCCCTACGCGCTCATGTACCGCGGGATCGCGCTCCTGGGAACCGAAGGATTCTCCTCCCTCCCCAAGAACTGCCTCAACCTCGCCATTGTGTGTTTCGTAGTTGCTGTTCTTGTCAACATTATCACGCAGCTGCTGAGGAAATACGAAACCAAGCTCAGGATTTACAGGTTTGTTCCGAACCCGATGTGCATGGCCATCCCCTTCTACCTTGGCGGTTACTTTGCCATAGACATGTGCATTGGGAGCTTGATATTGTTCATTTGGGAGCGCAAGAACAAACGACAGGCCAAACGATTCGCGCCGGCGGTTGCATCAGGGCTCATCTGTGGTGAATCCATCTGGGGTGTTCCGGCAGCAGTGCTTTCTCTGGCAGGCGTCAAAGCTCCCATTTGCATGAAGTTTATGTCAGCCTCGGAGGCCGCTAAACTCGAGTAGGTGGTTTGTGCGTTTATTTTAACCATATGTACTCCAGGATTGATCACTTTGTACATAATTTCCATTTTGTGTTCCTCCTCTTTTTCCTTTCTCATGGTTTTCTTAATTAGTTGATCTTCGTTTAGCATCACATTATGTTGATTACTTTGGTGCAGAAATATTATACAATTGTTTTTCAAGAGGTGCAAAATTTTTTTCATGCTTTTAATTTGGCAATTCAATGATTGAAAAGCTATTAGGGTTTTCAATTTGTTGAAGTGTTTATATGTTTTACTTTAATTGATTGAATTCTAATTAGATGATAGTGTACATGCTTGTACCAACGTTTTTATCTTATGAGATTTTATTGGAATTTTAAGGTTAAAATTTAATTGGATGTGTTATGTTAATAAAAGTTACTTATGAGATTTTAGTTTAAAGATAGTAATATATTTGGACATTTTATGCTAATATTGTTTTCACCGATTCTGTTTATCTTGCAGTTTAAAGAAAATGACATTAGAAATTATTGAATGTTTAAGTTTAAGCTATTTAATAAATTGACTGATTAAAATAGAGATGCTGATCTCTTTTCCCTCTTACAAACTCTCTTAGCTAGAACCTTTTTTTTTTTTTTCCTTCTTTTCTTTTCTACAACTTCGTCAAGTAAATCACGTTTTATTCTAGTATCGGGCTATCGGCAGTAGTCTATCATATCTCACTCATTTATCTTTGGTTGAATTTCATTATGCTTTCTGTAGAAATATAGTTATATTGTCTTTCAAATATGTACATGCTTCTCACAAAGGTTTGAATAAATATATAAACTCACGTAAACTTTTCGCGTATTTAACTATACATGTAATTACCAATGTATTGGCGAGTGTATACCAAGTAAAATGCACATTAATTTTCCAGAACGAGGTATTCATTTGATATTTCTCGCCGTAACATACTAAATCATTGAGAAAAGTCTTTATAGATTAATGGTCAAGGCACAAAGAAATGCTAATTAAAAAAAAAAAAAAAAACGCACGTGTAGGGCTAAACCTTATCTCAAAATCTGATCTTCAGCATAACGTAAGATATGATATTGTGACCATCATATTGTAATCGATCTTCTTATTCAAACTTATTATCTACATTATCGGTGGTATTCTCTGATTAACCAACTTATCAAATATCGATGGTTAATTATATCTTCCTTGTTGTTTTGTTTTGTTTTATTTTATTAGTCTTTTATTAATGTCAAGGATGACAATTTAACAAAGTTGTTGAAGCTATGTTTTATGGGAAATTGAGGATAGCATCAATTGCTCGGGATATGAAGAGTGGTACAACTTTTGGTTTGTCAAGTGCTATATCGTCTTTAATTTCATTAGCAAGAATGTTAATTTGATATCATTTTTTTTTCTTGAAGGGAGGCTAAAGACTGATTACAACATATATCTAACGGGATTTGATCCCTGGACCACTCACATTAAAGGTAAGAGGCATACAACTAGACTACTAAATCTTTAGTAATTTGGTTGTTAGTTGGATAGTCAAATATTCAATTTTTTTTTTTTTAAAAATCCAATGTTAAACCAAAAGAAACTTATCAAATTCGGGACAAAAATGGTCAAATATTATGTCCATATATTAATTAATGAAAAATCTTCTCAGAACAAATTAGCAATGTCCAGAAGATATTATTTGATTTGCCTTTTCACTGAACAATCCTACAATCAATTGCAGCTGACTTCTAGTAAATTTTTTTCTTCAGGGTTCTACAAGTGCTTTTTTTGAAATTAAAATGTCGTTAAAATCCAATACTTAACACCAATAAAATGAAACACTAATGACCTGATGAATGATGCAAATCGGGAAGAAAACAGGAACAAGACATTTATGTCTTTTACTTCTAGCCATTAAATTAAATAGGCTTTTTAGTTTTTTTCCCCCCTTCCCAGGCCCTCTAATACAAGTTATTTAAAGTTAAAGGAAAAGTTAGCTTTGTTAGAAAATGTCATTTCTGTTCTTAATAAAGCAAATGACAAGGCAAACAAATCTAATATTTCTTTTTTTTTTTTCCATTATTCATTCACCACTTGGATTGATAAAAGAATTCATTTTTATTTTTATTTACTTTTTACATTATCTATCTAGCACTTTGTTGGCCATTTAAAAGTTTCAAAAGTTTTTTTTACTTAAAAAAATTGATAGATATTTCTATTACTTTAAAAAGGCTTTTATTGCCTTAATAAATTAGCGATGAATTATTTGTAGACCCATTGTATTAATGCAAGAATCATGAAATTTTGGGTCTTGTATGAGTATTTGTTTTTGCGATAAAAAATTGTATACTAACTCCTATACTCACCCCTTTCCCTCCCTCTCCCCCAACAAAAGAGAGGGGGAAAACAAAAAGAAAAGGTAATGTGGTGAAACAAAGTAGAATAATCGCAAATATCAAAAGTTCAATAGAGACCCTTTTATGTGTACATACATATAAGAAAATGTAAACATATCCACAATTTTTTTCACTATTCAACCGGTCAGGTATAATAGAGATTTCTACAAAGCTTGAATATATTTAATATTCAATAAAAAAATCATCGTAGTTAAAAAAAACACATTAATCCATAATCTTTTCACAACCAAATGCTTCCACAAGACATGGCAACAGTATTATCTACACCAAAAATCCATGATTTGATAAAAACTAGAAATATCATCCATGTCAAAATCCACTTTCTTATATCCACCATTCAGTGGCACCAAATATCCCATCACAGCTAACCTAGTCGCCAATCCTTCATGATACGAAATGAAACAAAAACCAAAATCAAAGTACAATAACAACCCATTTAAAATAATTCCACAACAATAATAGCGGGACAATTAGTAACTCAAGAGGAATGCTTACAATAAGTTAGTAGTTACAATTGAAATACAATCGATTGCTTGACTTAAAAGCCTTTCTTTTACCTTTGACCGAAGACAAGAGATTGCCCTTTTCTTTTTTACTTGCTTTTAGGTATGGACTGGAACAACATAACCACAGGGATCACAAACCGAAAGACCATAGGATGGCGGTCAAGATCGAATGGAAGCTCTTTTTTAAGTATTGTCAAAGCTAGAGTCAAAAGTCTTCCTAGTATTATAGTCAACATACTAATAATTGTTCATAGTAACTCTGTCATGTCCCTAAACCTATTCAAATAACCATAACAAATCAGAAATTTAATGCAAGAAAATGTAAAAGAAAAAAATGTATAGTTGCTTGCATAATATCCTTATATTATTGCATATTTTTCTTGCATGTTTGGTTGACTAATAATTCTTTCAACCTTTGATAAAAATAAACAATAAAGAATATGAAACAACTATATCCACCAATAATATACTACAAAAAATCTAGACATACACGGCGGTTTTGAAGCTTATGAGCGGCAGTTTTCAACTGCCACTAATGACAAAACTGCCGTCTAAGCTTGTGCCGCCTATACTGTCGTTACCTATTATGCAATACCATAGCCGGCAGTTTCTAAAACCACCGCTTATATGAAAATTACAATTTTAAGTGAAAAATATTTTAAGAAAATAAAAAATATTAATTTGGTTATAAGTGGCAGTTTCTAAAACCGCTGCTTATGTGCAATACAAAAGAAAAAAAAAATAGCATCTTGCTTCTTGAAAGATTCAAACTCAAACTATTTATTACTGTAGTACCCTATGACCATTGTACCTATCAAACAAGCTAAATAGTCATTTATTAATTATCTCAAATAAAAATATATTTACCTATTGAAAAAACTATCGCCTATTATGGAAAAACGCCGCCTATAGCTTTTTAATATTTTCAAAAAAATAAAATGTTATAGAAACGCATTTTTACTATTTCGAAAAAAATGCAAGACAATTAGTGGCGGTTCGCAAGGAAACCACAGCCTATAACTATAATTAGTGGCGCTCAGACTAAACCGTCGTCTATGTTATTTATAGCTGGCGGTTCACTCAAATCGCCGCCATAAAACCGCCACCTATTCTATGTTTTCTTGTAGTGATATGATGATAAGTTATTCTTATGACCAATAAATAATTATTTCTAGTTATAACTACTAGTATATAAGAGAGAGAGAGAGAGAGAGAGAGAGAGAGAGAGAGAGAGAGAGAGAGAGAGAGCTAATATGATAGCATAGTATCAATTAGTAAGATTGAAAACGTTAATGCCGTAGTATATCACTAATGCCATAAAGTATTATGAACACCTATATTACTTCTGTCTCCCAAATGATATGTAACTTCATTATGCCGCTATGTCTCGAATAACACGCATCTATGGTTTACAGACCTCTGTCCGGAAGCTTGTGTAGGCTTTCCAAATTCCCCAATCCTGTTAACCTTTGGCCTTTTTTTTTCATACCTTATCTAGAGCTGCCCATTTTGGTGTGTATCATCATCCAGCCACATAAATTTATCTAAGACTGTGTGAATCATACCTCTATAAGTCCTTTTTATAGGCCTCAACTGTAAAGCACGGATCTACATTTTCTAATTTATATCTCATCTTCGTTGTACAAGTCATTGCATGCCTACATGGTACGCACTCACTTGGCATTCCCTAAAATGACAAGTATGCCCTTCCAAGTTCACTATGTCAACTTTTCCTTCTTAGGGGACTTGAAATACCCGGTCCGAAGAACATGATGGATTTAAATGCCCGCCCAACTTTTTTTATTTTTATTTTTGGACTTTTTTCATGACTTTTGGAGGAAGAGTTGAGTCCCATTGTAAAGCTTTCTAATACCTTATCATAAACTTTTCATTACCTTTGTTCCAATCCACTCCAGTAGAGTAAGAATTGGCTTACCTTTATTTGTGCTGAAAATACTATTGAATGATTCAAATATGTTGTTTGACGTGATCATTTTTAATGACTTCATCAAAGGCATGTCTTTCTCATTTATCCGATTTATCATTGTAATCCACTGTTAGCCATATATGCTTATGGGTCTATTTTACAAATTTCTTCCATTATCTCTTTAAATTCATACTCATTATATGATTTGAAGCTCCCCCAAAAAGCTTTCTAAGTCTCACCTCTCAAAATCTTTTTTTTCCAAAAAATTGCATATAAATGTTGTTAACAATATATTTGCCTATCACGAAAACATACATCATGAGCTGCATATTTCAATCCTTTTTACTTGTCACTCATAAATGTTATAGTCCTTGTGTAAGTACTACTTTTAGTCCTTTTAAGAAGCAACCGAGACCAATGAATGGTTTTAAACTATTTATGAATCCATCCCTTTGTGCCATGAAGCTGACAAATATTCTGGCAGATTTAAGAGTTAGCTTTGTAAACCATTACACTTAATTTTTTAATAAGCAATTGGTTTCGAGAAGAGCTTTTGCATATCAAGGAATACGGGCATAGCTTTTAGCCCAATCATCGGACACCAATTCTACAACCTTTTGTTTTGCCCTATATAATTTCTTTTAGGTACAAGAAAATTTTTCTTCCATTTTCAAGTCTATCTTAGATATTGATCAATTGATATTACTTCTGAATTTGGGCAATAATTGTTCATCTATCCATCTTAATAATGCTCTAATACCCTTCAAATTGCTTATACAAGTATATATGGTTTGAACTTACTAACTTTATTTTAAATATTCTTCCATCGACATAAACTGATGCATTGATCCTCCAGGTGCAGTCTTCATTACTATATATAGTTTTGATCACTTCTTATCATTCCTTCTTTCAGAAAAGTTTAACCCCTAATCTTACAGAATATTCTTCTACCGCCCTCCTCAAATACTTGATATTACCAAAGATTAGGCCTATTTTAAGCTCAATAGTTTCATTCCCCTCACTATCAACTGTCTTCTTAAAATAATTACCATGCATCTTGTCACTTAACTTCCCAATTCGAGCCCCAATGTCATCACTTGCTTCTTCATTATTAACATTACAATTTTCATTTTCGGAATTCAATCATCACTATTATCACCCCAATTAACTTCTTGATGCTGCCTGGTCTTCTTGCCATTGTTATCAGTATTGTCACTCCAATAACATTAATTCACCTGTAATAATTTCTTGACATTTTGTGGCATTTTAAAATTAGGAGACCGAGGTTTTTAACTGAAATCTTGCATTAATTGTGATAATTGTGAAGTGAAAGATCAGAGTTGAAGATTCAAATAGATATGTGTCTCACCTTCATCAAGGTATAAACATATAAGTCTTTGTACATCTTCATCATTTTTTATGGCCATAGATATCCTAGTCGTTGGGTGTACACCTTCAAAATACTTAAGTTGCCCTAAATATTCTCTATCCATCAATAAACAACTATCAGTTGTTAACTCTGTATAAGCATATCCATTTCATTTAAGATTGGGCACGAGTGTATTCTCCATTATAACAAATGTTCAAATGGAACAACATTTCGACTGAAATAATAAAAGAAAAGGTTAAAAAATTTCTATATCAAAAAATTTACAAAAACTTTTGTGCAAAAGTATTAAAAGCCTAAATTACAGACAGACTAACGAAACGAATTCTTTTTTTCATGTCCAAGATGATGCATATAGTGATAGGAAAAGCACGTGTATATTGGAAAGAAGCTAATGAGTTAGATCTAAATAGCATATTATATCCCCATGAAAGATAAGCTAGGCCTTTTTGAAAAATATGCTTGATACCACATGGTAATATTATAATATATAGTTTACTTTTATTATTTTCTTATAATTATGCTTCATACCACTTGGTAAGACTGATAAAATAACTCAACCGAATCAACATATTCCAAATGATAAACGCAATCATACAAGAGAGTGAACAATAGAATCTTGTATGCTCAAGGTAACTTGCAAACTTCTTAGGTTTTCCATAATCTATTAGAGCAAGAAACTCTCAAAGCACAATGATGTACAATAATGATTAATCACTATCAAGACATCCTAATAATCATCATAATTATAAGAAAATAACAACAGTCAGCTACATATTATAATTATTCTTGGTCATCATCAACCAAAAAAAAATACAAAAATAATGATTAATCACTAAAGAGAACATATAATTCATACAAATAACCCATTTAAATATAACAAGCATTGAAATAACTGTACAACTTAAAACAAGAAAGAGCTTAAAATTAGGAGAAAAGAAAGACAAATTTTTATTTAAATTAAAATTACTACCTCAATTTTGGATTTCTATAGAGTTTTTCTCCAATGTCAAAAAACATGTATATGACCTGCCAACCGAAAAAAAGTCCTTTGGTGATAGCAAATGCTTTGGCGTGTAGTTTATTTAATTTGTGGTGTTCTTCGGTATCGTAATAAAATTTTACGTTAAGAGTTAGGGTATTACTTATTGTCTTTCATTGTTTTTATGAATCTACTGAAGACTAAAATATCCTTACATCGTTAATTTTAATTAACAATAATATGACAGAGGAACTTGGGAATAGATATAAAAAATTTGAGGGGGACCTATTTTGTTTAATGGCTAAAAAATAAGGGATTTAGGTGTCTTTTTCAGGAAAAAAAATGCTGAAAAGACTATATAGATGTGTTTTACATGCAAAATTTGGGCGAAGGTAAAACTAGGTCAATGCAAGAAGAAATACTGAGAAAGAAATATGTGACATGATATGAGTTGTTGATACGTTTGAATTCAAAATGAACAACTAAATAAGGAAAACACGGTAATTGTTTGTGGCAAAATCAGGGAAGATCTTCATGTCAATTGAAGTGCCAAGAATCATAAGAAAAATTAAAACTTTTTAGGGTGGTTCAAGTATAAAGATGACCAATTATATCAAGTAAAGGGTTCCAAAACCACCACACTTCTAGCCTATTTATCCTTCTCATTCAAGTTATATAGCTTAGCATAGACTCTTAGATTGTTAGTTTATAATTTCGGTCTAAACAATGCCACTATACTGGTCTTTTGATGTGCCATTACTGGTCAGACTCACCCAAGGGCCTCAAGCTCGGGGGTGTGGCTGTGGTTGAGTTGACCATGAACTACTTGAGCAAGAGATTCGTATCCTTACCCTTGTGGTTCAAGTCCAGCGACTAACTAGCCAGCTCAATACAGTGGACCTTTAGGTCCAAGTCAACTTTCAACTTTTATAGTTTAATTGTGGAAAAATTCCACAAATAGTCCCTATTATTTACAATAATAATAATAATAATAATAATAATAATAATAATAATAATAATAATAATAATAATAATAATAATAGTTTAATCACTATTATTTTAAAAATGAACTATTTATTTTTAAATGTTTGTAAAAAAAAAAAGTTAATTTGGTCCATATTGTTTTAATAGTAATTCATTTAGTCTTTGATAATTATGTTTGCAAAAAGTGCCAATTTTGATCCTTCTCAATTGGTTAGGCGACCATCACATGACCATTTTTGGGGCTAAGATGGGGATAAATTAAGTCACTTTTTACAAATATTAGGGATCAAATTGGTCATTTTTTGAAATAATAGGGACTAATTTGATATTTTTCAAATACATTAGCCATTAAATATGTCACTTTTAAAATAATAGAAACCAAATTAATAATTTCTATAAACAATAGAGACCCTATGTGATGGGGATAAATTAAGTCACTTTTTACAAACATTAGGGATTAAATTGGTCCTTTTTTGAAACAATAGGGACTAAATTGATATTTTTTAAATACATTAGCCATTAAAAATGTCACTTTTAAAATAATAAAAACTAAATTAATAATTTCTATAAACAATAGAGACCCTATGTGAAATTTGCCCTTTATTTGATAATGTGTTAGTCAACGTTTATTACTTAGATGTGATCTATAAGGAGATCGAGGATGATCAAGCATTTAGGAAGTAGGGCGTACATCAGACGAGATAGATCAGTAAATGGCGCAGCTTTTAAATTAAGAAGGAAACACTAACAAAGACAACTTGCAAAACGAAATTAAGCTTGTTAAAAGGGAAGAACTTTCACAAAAGACTAGCAGAAATACACCTTTTATTGGGCAATGGCTTTAGAACAACGGAAGCATCAAGGATTACAAATACTTAATAACCAACACAAAAAGATGAAAGAAAAGATCATTCTTCTGCAACACGAAGCATTTATTTGAAGTCAATCTTGATGTTGTCAATGGTGACCTTGTCCCCAGCGGACTTTGGAATCAAAGTCACCAGAATGAATTCATCATCATCAGCTTGCAAGTCCTCCAATATCTCATCCAACCCAATCGTCATGCTGGTCGAGGCCTTACCAGAACCATGACGATGCCCTTTGTGTCCTCCTCCGCCATGAGGCACACTCACGAACGTCCCTGCAAACTCAGCCTTGCTCAGCACATCGCCCTTTTCGTCTTCGTCGTTGATGAACACATCGAACTTCACGTGGACATCCAATGGGAACTCTATATCCTCCAGCACCAGCAATTCGTGCTTCTTCTTCTTCTGTTCCTTGGACCTCGACTTCTTCGGCCGCTGAACCAAGACTTTCACCACCTTGTCTAGCTTGGCTGGGAATGCATTAGCCACCGATGGGGCCCCGGATGCTTTCGCGACATCGGTCTTGGTTAGTTTCGGCATTGGCTTGGCCTTGAGCCATGGCAGCTCCATGGGTTGGTAAGTATATCCTAGCTTTTGCTCGTCGAGGCAATCTTGAACCGTCACGTAAACAGGGTTGCTGTTTTCGTCCCAGAAGAAGAACTGAGAGTTCAACCATGCCGTGTTGGTGAAGTTCTTGCCTCCCAGGTTCAGCCATATTCTCCACATTCGGTCTACGTTGGCGTGGTGGCAGTAGAATATAGGGTCTTTCCCTGCAGAGTAGAAGTTGCTCATGTCCTCGCCGTAGCTTGGAGGGGTGCTAGTAGCATCCCTAGGCCTTCCGGTCCATACATGCACCGGGCCATGAGGCGAATTCTCAAGAGAACCAGGCCCAGGGTTTGGTGGACTGCCGAGGAAATATGGTTTCCCCATGAAACTTTCATCAGACTGGGCATTGGTAACCATTTGCCTATACATCACAGCAAGATTGTTGCAGACCTTTTGTATGTCAGGCGTGGTGGCCGCGCCAAGGCTCAAATCGAGCACAGCTGGTGGCAAATTAGCCTGGTTGCGATTCTCATCATACAACGGGTTGGGTTTTGAAGGGTCAATGGGTGACATTTGTGGAGCAAACATGTAAGGCATGGTCATGCCACAAGGGGCATCCCAGTTCCAATAAGGCAAAGCAAAAGTAGGGTCATCAATCAAAGTCCCAGCAATTTTCTCGAAGAAATACAGATACCACCTGTGGAAAGGAAGGAAGAGCCAGGAGTTGTGAACCTGAAGCAGAATATCATCGCCATCTTCCTCTTTGAGCCCTGTTGGGTAGCCATAATTGCAGTAGGCGCAATGGATGTTGGCTTGATGTTTGAAGCTCAGAGGATTGTTGATGTCAGTGTCAAGATCCCTCATCGCTTGAATGGCTTTCGTGTATTTCTCTACGTATTTGTCATCGACCAAATGAGCAGCTGGTCGGACTCGCAAGGTCTTGGTGGAAGGGATCTTGTATGGCTTGACCTCAGTCTTTGGCACAGGGGGGCAGCAGCTATAGGGCACTTCTACATTTTGTGACGGGTCGTCTGGGTTATAAACAATATACGCAGTGCTACAGCTAGACAAATCAGGGTATGGTATAGGTAGTCCGCTGCCGACTGTATCGGCAACGGCTGATTTGTCTCCGACAAGATTGGCAGCGCCGTAGAGGCCTCCCATGCCAAGAAGCATGTTTCGCCTGTCGAGTTTTCCAGGGGAGGTTTCGGGGGATTTGCAGCATGAGAATTTGAAGCGCTGGTGGCGCTTGGAATTGGCGACGAATTGGGATTGCTTGGCAGGGCCGAGCAAGGGCGAGGAGGATGAGGTGAAGGAAGGAGAAAATGTGGGGTTACAGCAAGATGCAAGCTGGGAAGCCATGGCTGAAGCTTTGAGAGTTTTTGTTTGGTGCCTTCCAAGTAGTCAATCTTGCATGGTTTTTATAGTTCAAATTTTCAGATCTACGTTAGAGAATTCTACCAATGGCTGGGCATTGTTTTTTTTTTTAATTTTTAATTAGTTTATATTATTATTTTAAAAATAATTAATTAGTCTCAATGTTTGAAACAAAAAATTAAGTTGGACTCTGTTATTTAAAAAATAACCTATTTAGTTCTTAGTATTGTATAGAAAAAAGTCCAAAATTTTCATCTTATTAATTGGTCATGTCACCGTGAAGTGACCAGTGGTGAAACCAAGATTTGGAGCTAGCTGGGGTAGGTGAAGTCTTAAAAAAGTTTATTTAAATAATCGATAATAAATTTAATAAGACATTATAATATATGTGTGTGTATAGACATAAACACATGTATTTATATATATATTTTACTATTCTCAGTATATTATAAACTATGTGCATGATTAATTGAGCAAACTAAATATTTTTTATTTTCCAAACACATTTTAATACATGTAAACGTAATTATTCCTCATTCATTGATTGTGTGTGTGTCTATATATATATATATATATCTATACTATATAATAAAGCAAAATAAATTGTAATTTCATGCTGCCAAATGGTACTTTATATAACAAGCTTTCTATAATTACTTATCAATTAATTAAATATGCCCATTCTTAGGTCATTTTTTGTTTTCTATCATTTATTTAGTTCCATTCATGTATTAAACATTTTAATTTAATTAATATTATGCCCTTTCTTTATATATATCATCAT
Organism: Cordia subcordata; assembly: GCA_028554755.1. Lineage (NCBI taxonomy): Eukaryota > Viridiplantae > Streptophyta > Magnoliopsida > Boraginales > Cordiaceae > Cordia > Cordia subcordata. The sequence goes on along the minus strand of JAPTOF010000005.1, from coordinate 13,934,399 downwards.
TGTTTTATTAATTCCATAGTATATAATTATTTTAATAACTATTTAATAAGATGCAAAAACTCTATAATTTTAATATATCCAATCACATATGTTGCTCTCCGTGCATCACATGGGTGTTACACTAGTGTGTGTGTGTGTGTATATATATATATATATATATATATATATATATATATTTATCTATTGCACATTTATACATCCTCTTTGATATCTCCCCTTATATGATATAAAAAATAATAAAGAATTAATATTTAAGTTGTCGATTATCTCTTTCTTTATAAAATATATTATCACCAAAAAAATAATTAATAAATATGTCAAAGTTTAAGTGTTATTAATTAATTTTCTTAGATTTTTATCGAAAATTATGTCAAATCAAATTAAATAACCCATAACCATTTGAGGATGATTATATTTAATTGGTAATATAAAGTAGGGGGACGGCACAACGAAGATGAACAAATTCCTAAAATAAATATAAACTTATCTATAATAAAATCCCGTGTCCTCCACCACTGCACGTGATTATTTTTAGGATTAAAATGGGGATCGATTGTGTTTATTTTTTGTAAACGTTGCGAATTAAATTGGTCACTTTTGAAATAATATTGATCAAACTGATACTTTTTGAGTACATTAAAAACTAAATAGATCACTTTTGAAATGGCAAAAACTAAATTAACACTTATTACAAACAATAACAATTACTTATAAAATTTACCCTTAAGATTTTATATTCTTCAAAGCCCATAACGTTAAACAAAGAACAGATTTTAATATCTGGAAAGCTGCTATTATCAAAGATCTTCGATTAAAGATTCTAATATTTAACATCAACTTGTGAGACTCGTCCTCGTTGACAATACTGATAGAATCAAGATGTGGTTGGTGGGGTTAATTACATTATTTGCAAAAATTGAGCCACAATGTCTCGTGCTTCGTATATATGTACTTTTTCAGTTTTATTTTTTGTTGCTGGGATGGCTTAAACAAAGCTTAACTTCATCTGCCCTGTCCAAAAGATTAGATTTGGATAAAGCGTTCTTTGGATTGTGGAGGACCAGATATTCGTTTCTGATAGAAAAAGAAAATGAAGAGTAACGTTAAGATTATAAGGTTATTACTGTAATTCAATGATTATAAATTATGGGAGTAAATAGTGCCATATTTCGTTGTGTTTTGTTATTAGTGCATAATTAGTCCGTGCGGATTAAAAACAAGCACTTGCCTCCTGTCATTTAAAAAAAAAATAAAGTACACATGCCCCATTTGATAACTCCATTTATTTTGGCTGATAAAAATGAAAAAAAGACTTATACACCCTTCAAATAAATACTACACATAAAAGACTTATATATACCCTTATTTTTATATGGGTAAATAGTACAATATCCCACGTAATTTATTAAAAGTTCACAATTTACGGTCCTTTTCAAATTTTAAACAAATTACTAAAACCACTCCCCATTCATCACCATCATTATGCAAAGAACCGTTGATTGAAGGTGCCGACGATTGGAAGTCGCTAGAGTTGTTTCAAGGTCGTAACAAATTAACAAATTTTTTAACGGAAGGGAGTATTGTGCTTAGTTTCAGAAAATAACAGGGGAGAGGGAGGGGGTCCAATGCCTGTTTCTAAATCACAAGGGCTAAGTAATGTTTCTTTGAAATGGAGAGAGAAGGGTATTTTTAACCAAAATAAGTTTATTACCCAAAAAAGAAGCCTAGTTGCAATTCGAGTTAGTGTAACACACTAATGGTTAAAATTAATGGATTCTTTAATCAAATATGGTATTGTGCTTAGTTTTAGAAAACGACAATTGAAAGACCCAGTACCTATTTTGATACCATAAAGGTTAATTGTGCAGTTATGATAAGTTATAGGGTATGGCGTTATTTGCTCCAAATTATTGATACAATCATGATTAAATAATATATGTAATTTTCAATATTGAATCTTGTTTGTTATTATGTTATAGAAAACCCACTATTAAAGACGTCCATGTAAGCCACGTCGTCCGGAAAGACAGATTATTAGTGCGATTTGTTTAGAGCACATGTACCACCTGCAACCTGTTGAATATTTGGGGATACTTAATTTGTTGGGGAACGGAACTAGAAAATGTGTATGTGGAAATACAGAGTGTCAATGCAAGTTGTGTCATGTTACCACTTACTACGTATTGATTAGTGGGGAATTTTTTAAGGGAAAATAGAATTATTTCTAAAGTTTGATAATCACACTAAAACAGACAGAGAGAGAGTATGTGTAAAGATGAGATATCTAGCTATATAATAATGATAAGGTCTCGTTTTGATCGACTCTTTCTAATGAAAAATACTTATTTTGAAGAAAGAATATATTTTACAATAAGTAATTGGATTAGACTTAAGAGTCTATTTGACCAAGCTTTTAGATATTCAAAAGTACTTTCTGTGAGTTTAAAAGTTGAAACTGATTTGTTTGACCTATTTTTAAAAAAGCTTTTACATAACAACTGAAGCTGAAAAAAGTTAAAAAACCAAAAATTCGAAATTGAAGCTTTTTAGAAAAGAAAAGATATTCTAAATTTTTTAAAGTTCAATATTAATCTCAAAACAACTAAAAGCTTAATTCCTAAAATATAGGGTCAAACAATCAATTGTTTTATTCAATAACACTTTTACCAAAGATCTACTGCTTAACCGCTGAAATCTCACAGCTAGGCCAAACAAAGCCTAAGAAAAACTGAAATTCTAAAGAATACTCAAGTTCAGTTTTTTTAGAAATTAAAAATTTTATATCTTATTAAAAATATTTTTTCATAAGTTACGGAAAAAAAAAACTTCCAATAAAATCAATTTAAACAAAAAAAAATTCCAATAAAATCAATTTAAACAATCCCTAAAAAAATTTTCATCACCAAAAGTACAGGAAAATATCTTTGCTTTCCTCGTAACTAGAGGTTGGTTGGAAAAAAAATCAATTTATTTTGTTTAATTTAATTTATAATTATAATATTACCAAACACTAAAAATTAAAAATATTTTCTGAAAAAAGACTTAGACTTTACGACAAACAAGCTGAAACTAACGAAGTGCACTCCAGTTATATTTTGTGAAGCACTACGTTATGTGCATACGTTAAATAAGCTGGTGATAAATATGTAACAAATAGGCATTGATTTTTGTCATATCCCTTGTAAATATCCTTAAGATTTAGTAACCAGTGGATGCTAAAGGATCAATCTCTAACAAGAAGAAAAAGAAGAGCTAAGTAAAAAAGAAAAAGGAAAAGGTTTTTGTTTTATGTTAAAAATTTGCCACCTCATCCAAATTTTAAAATGATAAAGAAGGATATATTTTGTTATTATTATTATTATAAACAAACATACTTAAATTGTATATCAAAGAATATCTCTATTGTAAAAGTAGGAGGAGGATATTGCTCATCACGGAGTTTGAGTCTTGTCTCTTGCCCTAAGTAGGAGCCTTGATTAAACCAACGTATGTATTATGAACGTACCATTAAATCTGAAGTATACTAGTTAATGATTGAATTCCACTAGTTAGGTTTTCTCCTTACTAAGAAGAAAGAAAGAAAGAAAACTAATTAAATTATAGACAATATTATATAAAAATTTTTTGATTGAGTTTTGTATATTGATCTATATTTTTAAATAGATAACAATAAATCTTGAATCAACGATCATTTTGTCAAAATAATTAGTACCAATTAAATGACCATTCATTTCAAAATCTAAACCGTAAAAGAATTATTATATTATTTATTATGTGACACTAAATTTTTTAGGTCACTTCGATCAATGGTGCAACTTGTTACATAGAGTGCATAAGAGCATTGAGCCCCAAAGGTCCACCTACCCACTTCAAAACCCAATATTGAGCAAGAGACAAGGTTTTGAGATTAGAGTAACCTTTTCTCTGTTTCTGTATAATTAATTAATGATTGTAGTTTACATAAAACTAGGTGAGCCAGATTCCTTGTGGCAGTTTGCCACGTGAAAACACGCATATGGGTTAGCGACTTAGCGTGTAGTGCGATCCGTTGAAGAGGTTTGACCATTAATTTGATAACTGAGTTATTTATATAAAATATATAAAAAAATTATTATTCTAAAACTAATATAGTTTTGGGAGTGAAGATTTTTATAAAAAAAATAAAATGAAATGAAAGAAAAAGAATAGAAAGTAAAAGAAAAAGAATATAATTTAGGACTAAATTTTTTATATATTCAATTTTTTTTTATTACATGCATGAGCTAGGAGGTTGGCTACATAATTAATGTAAATATAAATCTTACAAAATCATCTAAAATCTAAATTATATTAAATGTAGAATCAAACAGTATTTTCAATAATCGAGATATGCAAATCTTCAATATTCAACATATCTTCAAGGATATCAAAATATCTTTAATATATTTCCAAAGATATCAAGATATCTTCAACAGGGGGTATTTCTTATAATAGTTTTTTTTAATAATAAATACTATCATGAACTGCAAGGTTCCTATCAAAATTTAGCAAGATTCCTGTCAAATTATCTACAATATTCATGTCGAATCTCACAAAACTTTAACTTTAGAAAAATCGAACTTTAGATTAAATTTTAGGAAAATTTAACTTTAAAAAAAGTCGGACTTTGAAAAAATATTTCTCTAGCCAAAAAATGGGCAGCAAGACACTTGTTATTCAAATGACGTTTATTTGAATTTTAAAAAAAATGTTTGTTTAAGTGCGTTTAAACAAAAAATAATATTGAAAACGTCAAGATTGACTTTAAATGATCTTTTATCTTTTTCTGCGTAGGTTATTAAGTAATTTGATGGCTCCATTATTCTAAAGCCATTGCCCTTGAGAAGGTGTGTTTCTGCTTGTCTTTTGTGAAGTTTCTTCGTCTATTAAGCTTCCGTTTTGCCAGTTTGTCTCTTTTAGTGTTTCCTACTTCACAAGTTGCACGTCAAAAGACTAGTGGCATTAGCACGCGAGCTTGAGCTTGTGTTTTACCGTGATTTGTCTAATCAAAAGAGCCACGCTTAACAATCTCTTGTGCTTTTATAATGTTTTGGGATTACGGATTTATTTGGATTGGCATTTTTTAGGAAAAAAATATTTTCTTCTCAAAAAGTTTCATTAACTTTGCAATAACTATTTGATTTAATTTTCAAAAAAGCTGAAATTTTGAAAAAAAAAAAAAACCTCAAATATAGCTTTTTTTTAAAAGTCAGGATTTTTAGTTTCTAAAAAAAATTATTTTTAAGATGCTATTAAAAAAGCGCTTTTGAAAAAAAAGTCAATTCCAACGGGCCCTACAATTGATCTATTCCTAATTTTGAGCAAAATTATGATTAAAATGCTGAGTCTACGCTAAACTATGGTAATTAGAATAAAATAGGGAATAAGACATTCAAATCCTTCACTTTTTAATATTAGGATAACTAAGTTCTTAGTTTTTGTTTTTCTCTTGAAAGGTTTTTAAAACTTAATGCCATTAACTTTTTTAACTATACAATGATAAAATAGTAACTTTATACATATATTATACATATAATGCCACTATCTCACTTTTTCCCTCCAAACTTTCAAATGTCATTTGTCATTACTTGATTCATCACACCATAGCATATTTTGTGTATACGCGTGCGTGTACGTGTATATATATATATATATATGTATTTGTACACGAGTTTAAGTATTTCAAGTCAAACAATATATTGATAATCTATTAATTGAGTTAACGTTTTTCTAATGTGATAATCTCAATCAAAAATCCATTAATGTTGAAATTTAAAAAAAAATACATTTTAACACAAAAAATTCACTAGTGTAATCCATATTTCATAAATTAATTTAAAGCACAATTCTCATATTATTAGTAAAATAAAACTTGATAATATCAAATTAACATCAAAATCCGTACATCGTATAAGTCAAACACTGCTATATATATATTAAAGCACGAAAATTTTGGCCCTATTCATTTCTCCCGGAAATTCTATCAACTATTTGTCAATGCTTGATTGGTTCACTATGTACCACCATGTAATATTTTTTTTCTTTTCTATAAATGGTGCCAAGTTATGATGCTTTATTAATGGACCATCTGGTGACTTTTTCAGTAAGATTGTTTTTCTATTGAAGTACAAAGTTACGCATTAAAAGAAAAAAAAAGATGATAATGATGCTTTATTTAGGTCAACACATTATCCTAGCATTAATGTTTGCATTTATCACGATACAAAAATATACGTTGAAAACTAATTACGTGTATTTTTTAAAAAAATTAATAATTACAGTATAATACCAACTAATTATATTAAAATAAATATAGAATCTCGAGAAAACATGTTAAAATATGAAATGTGTTATTCTGAAAAAAAAATTAACATTGACTTAAGTAATTTGAAATTTATATTACATCTCGTACATCACACAAGTTTACTAACCAGTTTTTATATCAATGTGCAGGAGTTTAGTCCATGTCCACTGAATAAAAGTTAAGTAATGATTTATTATATGGAAAAAGAGATACTAAGCTTGAATTCATATATTTCCTTTGACCAAAAAAACAGTCATATATTTCCATAACATTATAACAAGAATGTACATAGTTTTTGAAAGAAAATTAATGGGTTAGATTTTGGTATTGGGCTGGCCTCTTCCCCTGAACCTCACAAACTATTTTGCTCAACGGGCCAAATGTTTCTCTTCCAAAGTGAAATGGATTGTCATTCCGTCTTTGGAAGAACTAATGGGCCTATGATGCCTCTCTTTTTTCAAGCCTACATTGCCTCAAGTGCTTCGACCCAAAGAAAGAAAAAACAAGACAGACATTTTATTGTTGACCTTTTCTTTTCAATTCCTTCTCCGTTCTTTTTCCTAAGAGGACGAAGAGAATGTAAAAGTTTTGCTCTCAAAAGGTTGCCCGCAATAGGATCCTCTCATAGTTATTAGTATCTTCTGAGTAAGAGATGAAATCTTATCTATTTATATCATAAACTAGTCAAACAACTGTGTACGGAAAAGCAAAATATTATTTTATATGCATAGTATTTTTAAAAAAAATTAAGATAAGTGGCATTATATTGAAATAAGTATCATTATTATTTCTAAACAATTACAAAAAGATAGATTCAAATAATTAAATTATGTATATTTGAGTTAAATTACAAAACAAAATATGAATAATTAAAGCATTTAGTAAAATGATTTACATTAAAATTACTAAGAGAAAGCATTATAAAAATATGGGTAGAAGCAATTAAAATAGATCACGATTTGATAACAACCAAATCGGAGAGTTACCATAGATATCTGCAACCAATCCAGATTGCATGTCATAATTTTGGAATGTAATATGTAAATATTAAAATAAATTAGAAAATTAATGTAAATCTCATTAAAATAAAATACAATTTTCACAATTAAACGTAATGTAATAGCGCCACGCGGCAAAAAGATGTTAAGAATGCTATCTATGCGATACTTGTCATTGTTATATTACAAAGGATTCTTCTATATAGTATAGTAAGTATAGATTATTAATCTCAATCATATAATTTTGAATTTTGAATTTTTCTCTCATTCTCTTTTGTGGCTCTATCTCCTTCCTTTTTTTAAAAAAAATTCCTCTCAGTCACAATCATCTGGTTTGTTATGAATGAATAGTAGTTCACCTCTTATTCATCCGTTAGAGACATCTATAGTCCAAATCAAGGCATGTCAAAAAAAGAAAAGGAACAAAAAGTTTTATTGTTTTAGCATACTATGAAGTGATACAAAGACAATAAAAATAGAGTAATATTTAACAAATCTCTTATTTTTTATTATTTTTATAAATAGCGAAAGAACAATCATATAATATGTAGTACCCTTCAATAAGTGAGAGCAAAAAAAAAAAAAAAAAAAAACATAACTGTAAGACGCTTGTTATTTCTACAATGATGTTATGAAAAGGCACATACTTAGAATAAATGGTCATGTGTGGTAAAAACCAATAATGAATAATTCAACAGATTTGAATTTCTACACTATTTTATGCTAATCAACGAGAGTGAATAAAAGGGCTCGTACACTTTTAACTAAGAAATTATATGATATCATATTGTCAAATCTTGGCCCACTTCAAGAAAAGTTGGCTATAAACACGTCTTGCTTCTTGCTTTTGATATAGGGGTGACCATTCTTTCAATTTAACCGAATTGAAGGTTTAATAACTGAACTTTGTGATTTTAAAAATTAATAATCGAAACTGAGCAATGTTATATTAAAGATTGAAATTATTTAATCAAAATTTTTTCGATTCAATTTCAATTATTATTCAGAATAAGGAATTAAAAAAAATCACGAAGTACTCAAACTAACCAAAATAATCAAATTCAATGATAATAATTAAATTCCAATATCCATCATCATGATTCACATTATAGTAATTACACAATAATCTAAATCACAAGACATGTTTGTTATCACAATGTAATTGCACATTAATTTCTTAAGTCATGTTTAGTAGTATAGATGGTAATTACATAGTTAAATAATTTAATTTTAAAAATAAATATTTATTTTTAAATTTATATTAATATTAACAATATTAAAAAATATTATTTTCTAAAAAAATTAAAATAAAATATTATTTATTATAAATGTATATATGTAAATATAAAAAGAATAAAAGAGTATGAGTAGTTGTTAAGGAGTAATTACACTGTGTAACCACAGCAACTCAAACATTTTCATGAGAATTAGAGAGTGTAATCACCGAAGTCTAATTACGGCTAACTATGTAACCACCCCCAGTTACACTTAAATTTAATTAAAAATGGCTTTTCAAACATGTTCTATGTATACAAGTGTAATATAAATCTATAAATGTATATGAATGTAAACTTGAAAAATAATACTTGAGTAACAATTTCTTAAAAAAAAAACTATCTATTGGGTTTGGTTAAATATCTAAAACCAACCTTTAAACCAATTGTTTCTGTTTTTTGAACTAAAATCAAACGAAATATAAACATAACTTAACTAAATTTTGTCTTTCAATTTGAGTCAATTATCCGGTTATTACGATTATATAAAGAAACAATGCTCATGTTTTCTTCTTGGTAGAAAGGGTGCCATTTCATCTTCTCCTTATAACGATGCCATCTCATCAAAATCCTCTGCAAAACAATGCCATTTCACCGAAACAAGAAAAGAATAGCCGTGTCTCCATCTTATGATTTGCCACGTTGTGCTACGTCTACGATGGTGGAATTAATAGGAAGAACAAAACACTCACTAACGCACACGCAGAGACAAAAAAAAAAACAATTTGAAAGCACCTTCGAATTTGTAAGTTCGATTCGAGCTTTGCCTTTATTTATTATTCATTGCTGTATGATGTTGTTATCTAGCTTCTTCTTCTTGCTGTTGCTACTTGCTATGTGCACGTGTATGTATATATGTATATATTTACACGAAGGTTTGAAATTAGTTAACTTAGTAGATTTGAAGTTTACATCATAGTTGTTGTAGCTTAAGCTTATTGAGAATTGATTGTGAAAAGAAACAAAACAGAGATTTATAATCTTCTGGCTGTTGCTATGTGCATGTATATGTGTATGACTTTTGCGTTAGTAATGTGGCTGTATAATGGACTATGTCAAGAGGATGGGATTTTCAATCAAGTGTGTACTTATCCTGTATGCCATTCTTCATTTTAAGACATGTGTTAAATGCTTAATGATTACTAAAATTGGATAATATTTTATATTTATTTGAACTGTTCATTATGATTACATCATTATGAATGATAAAAGAGAAGAAGTAAGCAAAGCTATTGCACATTATCTATAGCTCAGTTAACAGGCTCTTTTTCTTTGCTTCTGATCTTTAGTTGCTATAGATCATACACATTGGTCTAAGAGGTAGCACCTAGATTATGTTAGTTGCACTTAAGACTTTAGTCAGCAATCTACATGTTGCTCGCTAAATTCTAGAAAATCTTTTAAGTTTTTTTATAAGTAGATAAATACTACAGCCATTTGTAACTTTTTGGCAAATTTTGCTGGAAATTTTTGTCAAAGTTGCCATGACAAACAATGGTTTGTGTTTTGCTCCTTTAAAATTTGTGGAGTTCAATCAATTCATGTCATATTAGTTGTTTTTTGGTTTGTGCTCATTGGTCTTTGTATTGCATTAGTTTTTTACTGTCTTTCTTGGGGTTTAACAACTTTGTTCATTAAAGTTTATAGAGTATTTAAGAATTTGATGTATTGCTGGAGTAGTTTGTCCTTGACATCCATAAAGAGGCCAATTTTGCTCTTAATTGATTGACTCAATAAGATTAAAGTATACAGTGTTGGATATTCTTTACAACTAGCACTTTACATAGTTTATTAGTCATTTGATAGGGACAATGACTCTACAATGGATTTGTTTCTTACTGAAATTTCAATCTCAGTAGACATATTTTATCCTAGATGACATAACCCCATTTAGGGAGTTGGGCTTTTGACGTTTACTTATTGATTGGTGTATATTGTTTTCGTTGAAGCTTTGATCTTCATACTTGAAGGTAATTGAAACTTGACAGTTTGGAGTGCACTTGATTCAAAAGTGGAAATCAGATACAGCTGGTATTACCTAGGCAAACGAAACTCAGAACTTCCCTTATATGATCCATTTACTACCACAATTAAGCAAATGGCATATAACAATACACGGATAAATGCTTTTGGCTCAAGCAATGAGCCATCATTTATCATTTACTTGATGTACTAGAGACTAAAAGCTTACAAGGTGTTACAACAATATAAACGTATTCTAATAGACTTAAAATTTGGGAAAATACAATTTAGTGGATCATGAGCTTTAGATGTGATACAATTTGAGGAAATAGAGTACTCATGTTGTTGTTCTTTCTTACTCGTAGCCAAATAATAGTTTGTTGACATTAATTGTCTTTTCTTCTTGTTTATACGACAATTCTACCTTTTTCATCTTAGAAAATGAAGATAGGTTCTGTTTCTTGCTTGTAAGTAATAGCCTAAAGCAACAAATCTGTTTAAGAAAACTTTATTGCTATCTTGATGTCAAATTCATTCTATGTGTTTGTTGGTATAGATTAGACCTTTGCAAGTATGAACCTTAGGATGATGAAACCGATACTGGATTGTAAGGATTTTGAGCTACAAGGATTGAATTTAGTGTCAAAAGTCCATTTGTAAAACTTAATCATAACTTGGTTATATCATTTCCTCCCTTGCAGAATAGTTACCTTGAATATATTTGGACTTGACAGGATTAGTGATGGTGTATAACAGTGATTGAAAATTTGTCCAAAATCAACCAAGGCATTGGATTTTTGGATTGCTTTATATTGTTATGTGATTTGTTAAGTTTTAAGTATAATGAATGTATTTGCAGCTTTCATCTTTTAGGATCCATCTTTCATGCTGACATTGCAACAATCTACTAACTTTCTATTATGTATTTGTATCACGGTGCGTCCAGAAAATCTATTGCAAATTAATTAGTCTAAAGATAAAAGTTTGGTGCCTTATAAAGTTAGCATGCCTCATAATTAACACCAGTACCATATGAATCTAAATGAAGTATCTAATTGCTGCTGGTGAATTGCAAATGGATATGGTTATTGCTATTACTTATCCCGAAGTGATGTTGGCTTTTCTATATGTCGACAAACACACGTGTAGATTCAGAGACACGCATTTTGCTTAACTCCTGTATGTGATAGTTTCTACAGTAATCTTTTTCTTATACTTCTATATGATATTTTCATAGAACTCTATCGTACCTCTGTTTTACTTGTTCAAGAGCAAATTTGTTGGAGTTCTCAGTACATTATAATTCATCTTAGTTCTTAGAGACTCTTAGTTGTCGTTGTTGATGAACATCTATAAAAGATCAACTCATTTTTTTCTTGCAAATATCCATTCTTTTAGCTGCCTCAGTTAATTCAGTGCTTGTTGGATATGGTTTGTGCTATAGTCCTGTTCTTGCTGTTGTTTCTATCTTGCATTTATTTCAATTGTGTGTGATTTTTGATTTTTTTGCATTATTATAAGTAGGTGTCCTTTGTACTTTGATGCTTAGTTTCATTGCCTGATAATTTTGAAACTATAATTGTTTAATCTAAATAATCAAGATTCAATTAAGAGAATGAATACAATATTTCATTTCAAGTGCTAACCATGATTCGCATAGTCTTAGCAGTAAAATTTTCTGATTCTGAGTTCAAAATTGTATTCCTATTGATGTAAAAAAGCTTCTCAAGGACCGTTGCATCTCCTCAATCCAGTTCAATAAAAAATTAACTTGGTACAAAAATGAGAAACTTTCTTGGAATGATGTTTGATTTTTTATTACTTAGAATCTTTTGGTGGTAATTTAAGCATGGTTTGAGTGGCTTTTTTTAAGGATCAAATGCAATTTCTTTGATCTTTTTAATATGATGGTGGCTGGTGAGTCTTGTTAGATAAGAAGTTTCTTGTAGCAGATATAGAAAGATAACAATTTTCTAATATTTTCATGTTTCTTACTTTTTGAATTATATTTTAACCCGCATCCAAAATATATTGGATTTCTTTGAGGTAGGAGTCTGTTGTATATTGAAGTCTCTGATTAGCTAATTTATACCCATGACTCTGATTTGCAGTTTGATGGTATGGCATTGTAGATGACTTGGAAACATGTGATGAAAATGAAAATTACTACAGTTGCCATGAAAGTGGTGAGTAGGTTCATTAGTTCTTTGAGAGTTAGTTGTCTTGGTATTTACTGCTTCTTTAATAAAACTTTCTTCTATATATATATGTGTGTGTGTGTGTGTGCGTGTGTGTGTGTGTGCGTGTGTGCGTGTGTGTATATATATATATAGGATTATCTGCATCCAAAAAAAGCAATAGCAGAAAAAGCCCATTTGTTAGCCAATAGTTGTACTGATTTTTCTTTTATTTTAACAAAATCAAAGAGCAAAGGAAGAGGAAATTCATAAGTTCCCCGAAAAGAAACAAGCAGATATTTTACTGACAACCACATCGTAAGCTAACAAGGTATACAATATCCTTTACAGTGTATTGTTTCATCAACAGGTAAAAACCAATCCTTAATGATTTATACTTTGTTTACACATATTTTCAACCAAAAGATGGTGTACATGTTTGGGATTACATGCAGGTCTTTATTTATCTACAACTATATTTTTGATGATCTTAACTTGAAATTGCTGATTTAGTATTAGTATTCAAGCATCAGCCAACTCTTTATCAGACAAAAGCTCGAATAAGTGCCAACAACATAGTACAAAAAGAAATATCGAGTCGTGTTTCTTGATGCAAGAAATAACGCCTAGAGCAAAAAGTTGTCTATAGAAGAAAAAATGCATAATGTTCTAACCAACTAAACATAGATCTCTTTGACTTTGCATTTCTTGATGTGAAATCTTTAAATATGTTCGTAGGCCATGTAATGAGATTGATGAAAAGCTCTTGACAACTTTTTGGATCAAAATACATATTTGGAGTTATTCTTTTCTACCTATTCGATCTTTATGATGAACTTTCCTATAACAGTGACGTTTAAGAGATTTCCTTGTTTTACTAATAGCATTTTCATGACAAGGATCATTATCTGAAACTCATAGTACGTATATTTATTTAGTTGCGAAAAAATCAATATATTCAAGAAATTTGTTTACTCACATACAATGTACAGTTATTTTTCTTTATTCATATGCTAATATAATCAAAAAATTAACGGGCATGAATTACCAAGCATTGCTCGGTCTCACATGCTAGAATTTGAAAAGTGCTTACCTTATTATGAGCATTCTTGGTTTTACATGAAAAAATAGTAGTTAAAAAGATAATTTTAGGATAGGCTTCAAACTAAAATATGTTCTGAAGTAAAATATGTAACTTATGTTGTAAAAATAATTACAAAATAGAAAAGAAATATATGAACAAGAGAAATAAAGAGAATATAAATAACAAGAAAATAGAATATTTTATTGCTTCTCTTGATAGTTGATACTTGGTACATGATATAAGTTTACAATGTGGAGGCCCTTATTTATAGAAGCAATACAATAATAGTCACAACAGACTAAAATTTACATTGAGATAAAATACCTAAGCTCATCCAACTTTATCTCATAAGAGTTTAGATAATCATGAACCATATATAGAGTTTAAATAATAATAAACTAGCCCTAAGATGAATATCCACAATAATTGATAATTTCATAACACTCCTCCTTGGATATTCATTTCTCAGTAATATGGCTCGTTAAAACCTTTCTAGGAGAAAATCTAGTAGGATAGAAATCTTAGAGAAGAAAAAAAGTACAATAATCTTATTATACGCTTTATACTACTTCATTAAAAACCTTATCAAGAAAACCCAGTCCTATGCTAAGGGAAAAAAAGTATAGCACGTATTTGTCTCCCTCTCATTTAAACATATCAAGAAATCTTTGAATATACATGCTGATCTTGTAGTTTCTCAAATATCATTATACATGATATCAATTAAGATACACTTGCCAAGTTCTTGCTTGAGAAACTTGATGAGCATTTTTTCATATTTCTCGGGAAGTTTGTGCATGGATTTAGCATTATATGCTAGGCTCAATCACTTTCAATATAATTTCCTTTTACTCAAACAACTCATATCATTCATTTGCTGAGTAATAAATTGTCATGCTTTGGGGAGATAACAATAACAATGAGCTTTCATGAGCATGAGTACATAATAATTTTAGCATATACGAAAACATATTACCTGTTGTGAGTCGACAAATACTCAACAATTTTCATGCTCAATCAACTTTGACTTTAAGTGTCTTGATAATAATGATAATGAAATTTCTATGTAATACTTCCAAGGCCTTTCCATTGGTACAAAACTAACTCTTGATAATAAAATAATAGATAGGTGTGCCCACATAAAGTATAGCAGGATTTATTGATATAAGACACTTTAGGACCAATAGTGTTTCGTTATTTTCACAAAATCAAAATGATCCATCAAAATATCAAGAGTCAAAATATTTAGACACTCAAAATATGAGTTGTTTGACGCTAAAATATCTTTTGCCAAAGTGATTGATGGATAATATTCTATCTAAATAATAATTGAACTTTAGGCTGAGCTAAAATAATCATCTCAAAATTTATTTATGAAAGCTCTTCATAAATCTCTCTTATATATGGGTTCTTAAACCTTTTTCTTTAGAAGATTTGCATTAAAACAAATATGTCTCAATTTTTTAGATGTTTCAGCTCATACAAAGAGCTTTGAATATACTTCTTCAGAGATTTATGCTTTAAACATCTTTAATCCTTTATGACTTGTATACAAATATCAAACTCATCAAACACAAACATATTGTTATTTTATATTTATAAGACGCATAATTGAAGTTCTTTCGAAAATTGTCAGGCTAATATAATTACATCCATCACATTAAAGCATATCTCTTTATAATTAATTCCAAGTCACTAATGCTTGATTTATACAAAAAAGGAGTATGATAACAAAGTAAAACCACGTAACACACTAGCCCATTCCCTTATTAGAATTAGCAGTTTAAAAGCTAGGCAACCATATGGCAAATACATTTGCAATTCTCAAACAATATATGATTGGTCTATATCACACTCCCCCTCAATTCCATATGCAGAATGTGTTGACCAATAAGGATAAAAATATTTGGATATGCCTGAATTGCATCTTTTGTATGTATGGCCAAATTTATTCATGTCGACATCTTTAGATGGATTTCAATTTATGATTCATAATAGTAGCTATTGCAAATGTAAATATTTAATCATGATCATTTTTTCTTTTCGATTCCACTCTTTTCAAGAGTAATATAACTGAGCAAGATCTCTTCATTCTTAATAATTTAAAATCATATTCAGATATCTGATACTCTTTTTGAGTATTGTAGGTGCAAATATCTTAAGAGAGGGTGAATTAAGATATCTACTAATTTTTGTGTTTAAAAATTCATCAACAAAATTATAAAATGTCACATGGACAATATATCAAATACAATATTATAAAGGCAAGCAATAAATATAAATGTAGAGTAAAGGAGTAGGAAGACAAGCGATTTTTAAGTGATTCAACCTTGCCTACGTCCACCCCCCAATGATGCTCCCCTTAGGACTTGAACAATTTCTATTAAAATGCTTCTTCAACTCTTGGTGAAACACAAACCAAGTTTTACAACTCTTTGAGACCACTTCTCAAAGGACTCAACAGATTCTCTCTTTAAGATTTCTCCGCACTCTTTCAAAGCTTAACAAATATTCTCACAAGATTTTGTAAGCTATTTGAGTGTGTATACAATTAAGAAGAATTTAAAGATGGTGAAAGATAGATTGGTTCTTCTTACAAAAAGATATAACAAATAAAGCTCTTGAAAGCTCAAAGATTTTACAAGTGTAGCTAAAAGATTTCAACAATTGAATAATGATTTAAGATTTCAGATTTTGCAAGCTTAGATTGATGATCTTGAATGTGTTTGAATGAGTATTTAAAGAAAAATTTGGTATTAGGGTTTAGTAGGTGAAGAAATGAATGAATTTGGGACTAAGCGGTAATAAAACGGCTAGTGCATTTAATGCAAAACCTGCTCAGCCAGTCGACCGCCTTGCCTCTTTGCTTTACTAACTAGGTCGGATGCCTTGGCCAGTCGACCAGCTAAAGGATCTGACTTTTTGCTGTATTTCTGTTTTGGCCCAGCGACCTCCTGATCAGACGATCGACCAGCTTAGGGGGTTTGGCCACTCTAGAAAAGCTAAAGCAAAGCCAAACAAGCCTAAAACACAATTTAAACAAATTTTGACAATCTTTTATAACACCAAATCAACTCCAAACACTTTGTTAGCTAAATATTCATTATTGATTTTGATGATGAAAATATATATATGCATTATTTGACTAAATAGCTTCTTGTGAAAATGAGATGTCATCAATATGAAGCTTTAAAAGATATGAAGATGTGCAAAAAACCTTATTTGAAGGGAGAAAAGATGAGAAGGCATAAGGAGAAGAAGAGAAGCCATAAGGGGTACCGGATTTGTTTTTCTTCTTGCTCTTTTTGTGAAATGCTTATATATTGTGTGGACTTGGCTCAAAATCTTTTTCTTTGTCATTGCAAAAATTTTCAAGTCTTGCACATTTGAAAATAACATATGCACAAATGTATTTGAATGCACACATTGAGATAAAATGAGTTTTTGGGGTGTTTCAATTCACAACATGCATTTACATATTTATTCAAAATGATTTGGAGTTGTGAAAATGCACTTAAAATTGTTTTTCTGCAAAATCTGGCTTTACTTCACATTCTGGAGCGGCGGACTTCACCGGCCGATCGCTAACTCGGATGGTCGCCTACTAAACAGAGGTGAAGGGAAAAGCGAACCCCATAGCCGGCCGACCGGCTAAGGCGTCCGCCTAGTCGAGAAGGAGAAGGGCAAGGACGACCAGTGGCCGACCACCGAGCGGAGTCGTAATAAATGCACTAGCCATTTATTACCGTTCTAGCCGAAAAACTCAACCCTTCTTCACCTACCATATCTCTAACCCCCAAATCTCTTTAAATACTTATTCAATACACTTTCTAAACATCAATTGAAGTGTGCTAAAGTGTTTATCATCATTCAATCCATCTTTGAGCCATTCTTGCAATATATTTGAGCTTTCAAGAGCTTATTCTTTTTCTTCTTGAAGAAAATCTCAGATTCAATCTTTTCTCATTCTTGAGTACATATACACTTTGAGAGCTTTAATCTTTGTGAGATATATTCATTTAAGCTTGTAAAGTGTGAGAAAATCCTATAGAGTAAATCTCTTGGGTTCTTTGAAGTAACGCTTCAAAGAGGTTGTAAAGAACTTGGTTTGTGGTTCATCAAGTTTTGAAGAAGCATCTTAGTGGAGATCTTTGAAGTCCTAAGGGGGGATTCCTTGGGCGGTGGACGTAGGCTTGGCCGAACCACCTTAAAATCGTTTGTTTTTCTTCTCCTTACATTTCTATTTTTATTCTTCTTACCTTGCTTATCTTGTGTTTGATATATTGTTTGTTAAAAGTTGTAAATTTTCTGTAAATTTAAAAAAAAAAACGAAAATTAGTATTAATATCTTAATTCACCCCCTCTTAAGATATTTGCACCCACAATTGGTATCAGAGCTAGGTTCTACATTATAGTCTAACAACTAGTAGAATTTCTAGCAAATATGGAGGGAATTTCTATTAAACAAGCACCCTCTTTTGATGGAACAAATTATGCATTTTGGAAATGAGAATGAAAGTGTTTATACAATCACATGACTATAAAGCCTAAAAAATCATAGAAAATGGACTTACCTTACCTACAAAATTAGAAGGTGATAGGAGAATACCCAAACTAGAAAATGAATGGAATGATGAAGATATTAAATTATTTGAGTTAAATCAAAAAGCACTACATTATTTATTTAATGCTATGAATGCCACCGAATTTGCAAAAGTAATGGGTTGCACTTTGGCTAAAGAACTTTGGGATCAATTAGAAGTAACTTATGAAGGAACTAGCCAAGTGAAAGAATCTAGGATTGCTATGCTTGTACATAGATATGAATTATTCAAGATGTTTCCAAATGAAAATGTTGAACAAATGTTTTCTAGATTTGTTGAAATCACTAATGGTTTGAAAGCTCTTGGTAAAGATTATTCCAATGTAGAGAAGGTAAGGAAAGTGCTAAGGAGCTTGCCATCATCATGGCAACCTAAAGTCACGGCAATAAAGGAAGGGAAGGACTTGAATACATTGGAGCTCAATGAGCTCATTGGGTCACTCATGAGCTTGAGATAAAAGATCATGAAGAAGAAGAAAGGAAAGCAAAGAAGTCCATTGCTCTAGTTGCATCAAAAATTTCATCAAGTGACGATGAAGAAGATGATGAGGACCCGGAAGATGAAGAGATTGCACTTCTAGCCTGAAATTTGAAAAAATTTATGAAATTTAGAAAGATGAGAAAAGGGGCTTCTTCAAGCAACACAAATTGGAAGAAAAAAGAAAAAGAAGGCAAAGAGTTCAAAAAGATAAAAGATGCAAAAGATGAAATGAAGTGCTTTAATTGCAACAAGTCGGGACATATAAAAGCAAATTCTCCTAAGCTTTCAAAGAAGAAGGAAGGAAAGGTGCTCAAGGCCACATGGGACTTCTCCGAAACCGAAGAAGATGAGGAAGAGCATCATGAGGTAGTCAATTTTTGCCTCATGGCCAATGAGGATGAGGTACCATCTTCACCATCTTTATCTATTTATTATTCATCTAGTGAAGAAGAGGAAGAAGAATATAGTTTTGATGAACTAAAAGACGCATTTGCTAAATTACATGATGATCTATCCTTAGCTTTGGCAAAAAATAAGCAAATGCATAAAAGTTTGAAACTTGTTCTTAATGAAAAAGAAATTTTGGAAAAGAAAAATGCTTCTCTTATTGAAAAAATAGACATCTTAGAAAAAGAAAATGATTCATATGCCGAAAATTTTGTAAAGATTGAAAAAGAAGTTAAAGATTTAAAAAAGAAAAATGAGGATTTGAATGGAATTGTTCAAAGGTTTACAAATGGGAAAGAAAATTTTGAAAAGCTTCTTGGAAGTCAAAAAATGTCTTTTGATAAGAGTGGTATTGGATACAAACCTAGTATTAATAAAAAGTATTTCAAAACCTATTTTGTCAAGGCTTCTACCTCTATATCCCTCTCTTCACCGAAGACAAATGTTATTTGTACCTATTGTGAAAAGAAAGGACATGTATCTACTCATTGTTATTACAAGAAAATTCGTGATAGAGGATCACATGTTCCATATTGGCAAAGACCAAAATGAGTGGTCAAAAACAAAAATTAAACTAACGCCAAGGACCCAAGGTGTTGGGGACCCCAAAATAAATAATTGCATTTGAATTTCATATGTGTAGGTATGCAATGAAAGCAATTCAAGCAAAATAAAATGGATTTTGGATAATGGTTGTTCCAAGCACATGACGGAAAACTCTTCACTTTTCTACAAACTAAAAAGGACAAAAGGAGGAGATGTTACCTTTGGGGACAATGGCAAAGGAAAAATTATTGGAAAAGGAAGCATTGGTAATGAAAATTCTCTTGCTATACACAATGTCCTACTAGTAGAAGGTCTAAAATTTAATCTACTTAGCATTAGTCAATTATGTGACAAAGGTCATAAAGTCATTTTTCAATCGTCTAAATGTCTTGTGTATGAATGTGGAAATGAAAATGTGTTATTTGTAGCTAAGAGAAATGAAAATGTTTACACTGTTGAAATTGATCAACTTATATGTCAACATGTTAAATGTTTATCTATTGTGCATGATAATACTTGGTTATGGCATAGAAGATTAGGACATGCTAGCATGAGCTTATTAAATGATTTATCAAAGCATGATCTAGTTAGAGACCTACCAAAACTAAAATTTGAAAAAGATAAAATCTGTGATGCTTGCCAACTAGGAAAACAACATAAAACATCCTTCAAATCCCTAAATAAGGTTTCAACAAATAGAGCATTACAACTACTACATATGGATTTGTTTAGACCCATTGATGTGGCAAGCTTAGGAGGATCTAGGTATACATTTGTTGATGATTATACTAGATTTACATGGGTCATGTTTCTTGCACATAAAAATGATGCCTTCAATAAATTTGCAAGATTGTGTAGAAAAGTGCAAAATGAGAAAGGCTATTTTATAACTTGCATCCGTAGTGATAATGGCACCGAATATGTGAATACTCCTTTCATGAACTTTTGTGATGAACATGGCATTGAGCATAACTTTTCGGCCCCTCGTATTCCTCAACAAAATGGGGTAGTAGAGAGGAAAAATAGTACATTACAAGAAATGGCACGGACTATGTTAAAAGAACAAAACTTGCCAACATATTTTTGGAGTGAAGCCACCACCACCTCCGGCATCTAAGATTCAAGGCAAGCAATCAATTCTATACGGTAAATATATCGTGGACTCTGACTTTCCTGGCGTTGATATCTTGCCACTATTTGATATATGGACTGCATTTCTACATTTGCATTGTGATGTGCAAGATAAATTAGTAATTGAGTTTTATGAAAATCTTGAGATACATTGTAGAAGCTCAAAACTTGAATTATCTTCAACAGTCTGTGGGATAAATTTTGTGCTTAACGAGGTCACTTTACATGAAATATTTCATATACCTATTGATGGGGAAGGCCATTACAATAGTCAAGGATGGCCAGAAGGAATTAAGGGAACTACCACCCCGGGTGAAGTCATAAGATATATGTGGGAGAAAGTAGGGCCTAAGGATCTAAATTTGATTCTTCCATTATTGAGAGATGTTGATGTTAATACGAGACTTGCTCTTAAAATCATGAGTGAAGTGATTCTCCCTAGAAATATCAATGATGGCAAAATTCCAATCATGGATGCTTATATCCTTTATAGCCTTAGGAAGAAAAAGGAGATAGCCTTGCCTTTCCTAATCCTTCAACATATGTTACATATTAGTGGAAAGGATGGAGGAAAAACGATCACTCTTGGTTATGGTATGGCCTTAATGCATATTTTCTCTTATTTCAACATATCTTCAAATACTCCATATAAAGTGTTTGCTTGAAATTTTGATATGTTATATATGAACTTCATGGGTATTTATTGGTACAATATGGAGCCCATAAATAGAGAGACCTTCAAAAGTTTGCCCCAAAGCACTCAAGCTGCAATTAGGAATAGGACTAAGAAGGGGACTACTTTCACCGACCCTGTCTTTGGCACCACAGCACAAAACCTTGATGACATACTTGGTGGGGTAGATATCACCTTTGAAGAAGATAAAGGGCCGAAAATTAAGGGTAATCCCGACATAGGCATACCAGGAACCACACCCATGGTTGTTAGTTCCTCTGAAGAAGAGGAAAATACTGAGGAAGCAACTCTTAGGCAAGTGTTGAGAGAATCTAGGGAGCAAGTGCACATTGATGAGCTACGCCAAAGAGAAATTCGTCATGGTGCTGGTTCTAGTTCGATGGGACAACAGGAAGACCCTTCTTTGATGGCTCAGATTCTGTCCCAATTACAGGCTTTAAACACTGGTATGGGTAAAATGAGGGCCACCATGACAAGCCAATGGGACAAGCTCACTATTTGGAGGCAACATATTGATTCGTATGGTCGCTATGAAATTAGACATGAGAGACTACTTCAAGGATCATCATGATCGCGCACCCTGATTTTCTTCTTTTTTGAAAAATCATTTTTCATTCCACTTGAAAATAATTTTTAGTTTTAGTTGATCTTTACATTCTTGACTTTGATTACCAAGTTATTTCTTTTATACATTTCTTTTCCTGCCTTTATATTGATTTTGATGATGCCAAAGGAGAAGTTATGATGTGGTATTTATGCTTTGGTGATATATATGCCTTGGTGAATGGTATTGTCTATTTGCATTAGTTTAAATGGTGGATGCATAAGCTGGTATTTATGCTTTGGTGATATATATGCCTTGGTGAATGGTATTGTCTATTTGCATTAGTTTAAATGGTATATGCATAAGCTCTGTTTGGAGAAGTAAATGGTGAATGCTTTGTTGATATGTTTACTTGTTCTTGCAAATGAGTATATGTTTACCTTGCAAATGAGTTTATGTTTACCTGTTTGTCCTCGCAAATGAGTTTAAATTTGATAGTCAAAGCATTTTCTCAAAAATACACTTTTTAAAGAAATGCATATATTAAGGGGGAGTACTTTTGTCTCATATCTTAAAAATTTTGTCATCATCAAAAAGAGGGAGATTGTTATCTAAATATTCATTATTGATTTTGATGATGAAAATATATATATGCATTATTTGACTAAATAGCTTCTTGTGAAAATGAGATGTCATCAATATGAAGCTTTGAAAGATATGAAGATGTGCAAAAAGCCTTATTTGAAGGGAGAAAAGATGAGAAGGCATAAGGAGAAGAAGAGAAGCCATAAGGGGTACCGGATTTGTTTTTCTTCTTGCTCTTTTTTGTGAAATGCCTATATATTGTGTGGACTTGGCTCAAAATCTTTTTCTTTGTCATTGCAAAAATTTTCAAGTCTTGCACATTTGAAAATAACATATGCACAAATGTATTTGAATGCACACATTGAGATAAAATGAGTTTTGGGTGTTTCAATTCACAACATGCGTTTACATATTTATTCAAAATGACTTGGAGTTGTGAAAATGCACTTAAAATTGTTTTTCGCAAAATCGCTTTACTTCACATTCGAGTGGCCGGACTTCAGGTCGGCCGACCGACTGGTGGTCGTCCGGCCTAAACAGAGGTGAAGGAAAAGCCGGACCCATAGCCGGTCGGCCGGCTATGGCGTCCGCCTAGTCGAGAAGGAGAAGGGCAAGCGACGACCCACGGCCGACCGATCGAATGGGAGTCGTAATAAATGCACTAGCCGTTTATTACCGCAGTGAAAAACTCAACCCTTCTTCACCTACCATATCCCTAACCCCCAAATCTCTTTAAATACTTATTCAATACACTTTCTAAACATCAATTGAAGTGTGCTAAAGTGTTTATCATCATTCAATCCATCTTTGAGCCATTCTTGCAATATATTTGAGCTTTCAAGAGCTTATTCTTTTTCTTCTTGAAGAAAATCTCAGATTCAATCTTTTCTCATTCTTGAGTATATATACACTTTGAGAGCTTTAATCTTTGTGAGATATATTCATTTAAGCTTGTAAAGTGTGAGAAAATCCTATAGAGTAAATCTCTTGGGTTCTTTGAAGTAACGCTTCAAAGAGGTTGTAAAGAACTTGGTTTGTGCTTCATCAAGTTTTGAAGAAGCATCTTAGTGGAGATCTTTGAAGTCCTAAGGGGGGATTCCTTGGGCGGTGGACGTAGGCTTGGCCGAACCACCTTAAAATCGTTTGTTTCTCTTCTCCTTACATTTCTATTTTTATTCTTCTTACCTTGCTTATCTTGTATTTGATATATTGTTTGTTAGAAGTTTTAAATTTTCTGTAAATTAAAAATAAAAATAAAAATTAGTATTAATATCTTAATTCACCCCCCCCTTAAGATATTTGCACCCACACACTTTGTAAACAATTTTTCAAAGTTTGATATCATTCCAAACACATGTTTATGCTATGTATGCATTCAAATCATTTTTTGAAAGACAATGGTCATGAGATTTAAATTGTGTGTGTCATGAAAAAATGAAAGTTTGAGCTATTACTTACGATTCTAAGGCACTTCACAAAGGAGTAAACATCTGGTACCCCTTATGATGCCTCTTCTCCGCCTTATGACTTCTCATCATCTTTTTCTTCAAGTTTGACCATTTTGATATATAATGTTCTTCATGGCTCAATTTCTTCTATCTTCCAAATATCTATCTTTACAATTTATATTTGACACTCACAATATGCTTTTAATAAAATGATCATATTTAGTAAAATTTTGATCAAAATTTTCATCATCAAAATCAATAACGAATATTTAGTCAACAAGTATAATAATATTTCTCAATTATATATATTTTACTTGCATCAATGGGTTGATATCTTCAAGATATCAAATATTTCAAAAATACCAACTTGCTTATTTTGCTCTTTTATAGTTGGAACCGAAGTCTATTATATTCTTAGCATCCAGTAGATATATTTTTGTAATATTAAGACATTAATAGGAGCGTTTATAGTTGTTATATGTGACTTCATCACATTTTTTCATATTAATAAATGCATCATTGCAACTTTATGCAAATAAATAATTTTTTGAACGTTCAACTCATCTTAATGCACTATGGTGGAGCAAAATAGAGATATATTTTGCGCAACAAAAAAATATTTAGATGAGATTTCTTTTTAGAGACCAATGGGGAGTAGTAATTGATAAGCAGTTGGCCTTTTTTTTTTTTATAATAAGTGTTGCAATATATTACATAATATGTTCCAAGATAAAATTAGGCAATTTTTTAATATTATCAATGATGGTCTAGGAATCTATGCTTTTTAAGTGTTCAATTAAAGATTTTACTAGACCAATTTATTTACACTTTTTGAATTTGTTATAGACATTTAGACGATTCAACGTCTTCAAAGGAGATTGCCTACTTATTGTTTTTCTTCTTGGGAATAAGCAACATATTTACGGTGTATATATGAATTCTTAAGAATTCTCCTCATTATTATTACATCATATGACCATCTTCATATCTATAATCACATCCATAATAATAAGATAATATACCATTTTATTCAAGTAATGATTTTGAGCAAATTGATATAATTAATAATAATTTGTCATAACTTATTTTGCTCATAAAATGTGATAATGCCCAAAAATAATTTTCAGATCATGCTATTAATATTGATAATATTAGAGCATATTTAGGGCAGTCATATTTTTTTCGCATAAAATTATTTGAGAAATATTGCAAATTCATACTCGCTTTTAAATTTAAAATTCTACAAATGCAGTTAAATATATTCATAATGAGTTTTGAAATATTGCTTTTTGATGGTTATATTTTAGGATTTAAAAATCGTTTACCAATTGATATTTAGGCTTGATTTTATAGAGATAATGAAGAAATATTATTAATTTATTGCAATCCTTCAGGGATATGTAATTTCCTTCTATAAAATATTTTTTCCATAATTCATATCATCCATATAGATTTTAACCCCAAAAGGTTCATCTCGTATTTTCATTTGCCTGATATAATAAAACGTCGAACTTCTAGTTCGAAACCATATGGATATTGATTTCAGCTTTCCAAGCAAATTGCATAATATAATTAAATAACAAACTTTTTGTTCGTGATATTTGACATTCTGAAATATATAATTCAAAATAAAATTAAAAGGCTAAAATAAACTTTATCAATAATCGCAATATCAGTTTACCAAAAATTGCAATATGAATATCCTCATATTGTTAAGAATTCTTTCTCTTCAGATGTTCATAATAATCTCTTCATCAGTAGAGATTTATCGTGTTGATAATGTATTACAAAAATAACTACAGAATAGAAAAGAGATATGTGAACAAGAGAAACA
Source organism: Cordia subcordata (assembly GCA_028554755.1). Classification (NCBI taxonomy): domain Eukaryota; kingdom Viridiplantae; phylum Streptophyta; class Magnoliopsida; order Boraginales; family Cordiaceae; genus Cordia; species Cordia subcordata. The sequence continues at coordinate 13,908,269 of JAPTOF010000005.1, read as the reverse complement.
AAGAGAATGTAAATAACAAGAAAAGAGAGAAAATGTAAGGGAGAGAAAAGAGGAGAATATTTTATTACTTATATTGATTGTTGGTACTTGGTATATAATATAAATTTACAATACAGAGCCCTTACATATAAGAATAATACAAGAATAGTTACATAAAACTAAAACTAAAATTTATATTAAGATAAAATATCTAAGCTCATCCAACTTTATAGTCATGAACTATATTTAGAGTTTAAATAATAATAAAGCAGCCATAAAATGTATATATACAATAATTAATAATTTATAACAACTTAAATATTTTTCTTCTTTCGTTATCAATATTCATCTCACAATGATTGCTCTAGTAATAAAAAAATAATTTTTACTAGTGTAATATTACATTTGTTAATATTAGATTAATATATTTTTTAGATATATAAATTTATTATTTTTTTTATAAATCTTATATTATTTTTAATAATTTCTTTCTTTTAAACATCAAAATATATTTAATATGAAAATAATTAAAATTAATAAATATTTATATTAGAAAATATAAGTGCTCACCCCTATTAAAACGGTTGTTACAAGGGCAACATCGCACCGAAAAAATAAAAATAAAAAATCGATATAAAAACACTCACCCGAGGCCCAACACGGTCGCAACGTGCACCTATAAATATCTTCTCTGCAGGCAGAAGCCGCGCTTGATTAAACCCTAAAAAGGGCCGTAGGGTTTTTGCAGCTCTCTCACTCTCTCCTTCCCATTTTTTCTTCTTATTTTGAATCCCAGAAAAACACATCAAATAAAATGGGTAAATCCTCCAAGAAATCAGCTACGAAAGTAAGCTTTTGCAACAGATATTTAGTTTTTTTTTTTTCTGTAAATACTTTTAATTTCTTCCTAATGGATTTTAATTGTTTTGTGTTGAGTTTTATTTATTTATTTGTTGTATTATAGGTTGATGCAGCTCCTGCTGCTGCACCCACTAAGCCCTTGAAGAAAGGTACAATCTTTCTCTCAATTTGTTCTTTTCATTCTTCTTATTGTATTTCATCCATCCTTTTTATCTTGTATTTCATCTTTTTTTATGTTTGTGTCCTATGAATAATTTCTCCTTAAATTTTTGACCTTTCTATTGTTTTCAGTATATTGAGTTTTTGTTTTTAATTTTATTGATGCTATAGTTTGGTTTTTCTATTTCCCTTGCCATACCCGAAGCTTCAATTTCTTTCGATTCTTTTCTCAATTTTTTTGAATTTTACAAATTTTTAATCTTTATCCAATTTTTTGTTTTTATACACTAGTGTTCATGTTTAGGTAAATAATGTTTTATGCGATTTTGATGCTTTAGCTTTATGTTGTAAATTTATCTTTTTTATTTTCCCTGTCATGTATGTTTTAGTTTTCTGTAAGCATTTTTGACCCGAAAAGGAGAAACAAATATATGTGATTATTTAGGCTGGGGATTTGTTTTATCCGGTTGTAGGGAAGAGAGGAGCAGAGGAGATAATAGAGAAGAAGACAAATGTAAAGAAGCAGAAGAAAGATATCGAGGAGGCTATTCAGAAGAAGAAGGCTGAGGCAAAGAAAACTGTAAAGAAGGTGGCAGAGACCAGTTCATCCGATGTTTCCTCTTCTTCAGACTCAGATGAAGAACAGAAGGTTGGATATATTGTTGCATATCTATCTATTTATTTTTCTGTATAAAAACACAGTGATTGTGCTTGTTTTGGTTTATTTTTTTGCTATTGGTGTGTTGCATTGGAATATGATTATGCGACCAAGATACAACCACTAAAAGCATGATGTACATTGTGTCTTAACTGTACCATATGTTTCAGCTTTTCCATTAGTGGGTGTATCAATTTGTCACTTTTCTCGTGCTAGTCTGTTGATAAAATCACAAAGTTTGACAAAGGATTTGAAGATTTATGTCCATTAGAGGAGTGCAGTAAGGCTTCTGAGAATTTTTTGTTTCTATTTTTCTTTCTCTTCTAGCATTTGGCGAGTAATTGGATGTTTTCATTGGTCTAGGCTTACCAGGTCAAGCATGAGTTGTCCACTGATGCTTTCATATTTTGCCTTGCCCTTTTCAGCTTTCTGCTAATCATCTTTTCTTTTGTTTTGATCCCTTTTACATATTGCTGCATGTCTCAGAGCTCCATCACTGACATTTCTTGATTGACTTTTTAGGTTAAGGTTGCAGCCAAGAAGGGAACTGTCCTCTCCAAGCCACCCACTGTGGAAGAATCTTCTAATGAAGAATCATCTTCTGATGATGTGCGTACTGAATTTCAATAGATATCTGGGGCTCTCCTCAGTCGTGTCAAGATTGTTGTGACTGTATTGTCTTGTTTTATGGAGGGGCTTGAGGCATTGTTTTATTTACATAGTGTGTATACTTGCAGGAGCCTGCTGTCAAGGCTGCTGTGTCTGCCAAGAAACTGCCTGCCACTGCTGCCAAACATGGAATTGCTAAAAAAGGCAAATCATCTAGCAGTTCCGAGTCAGATAGCTCTGATGACAGTGAATCTGATGATGAGGTTGGCTTGCTAGTCATTTTTCTAGCTTAATATGGCACTTTGAATGTTAAATAGGATAATTGGCTTTGTCCTTATGATTTTTGTTGTGGATCCTTTCATTCAGGTTGCTAAGAATGGCCCTGTAGCAGGTAACAAGAGCAAGGCTACTGCTGCTAAGAATCGCCCCACTTCAGGTAACAAGAAGAAGGACCAGTCAAGTGATGATTCTGATTCAGATGATGAAACCAGCTCAGATGAAGATGTTCCTGCAGCTAAGTCTGCATCTGCAGCCAAAAGTGCACCTGCTGCAGCTGTGAAGAATGATGATTCAAGTGATGAGTCTGATTCTGAGGATGAAACCAGTTCTGATGAGGATGTCAAAGCAGCCAAGAAGAAGCCAAGACAGGCAGCTAAGAGTGCAGCTGCAGCAGCTGCAAACAAGAAGGATGATTCAAGTGGTGGGTCTGATTCTGAAGATGAAACCAGTTCTGATGAGGATGTCACGGCAGCCAAGAAGCAGCCAACTCCTGCAGCTAAGAGTGGGCCTGCAGCAGCTGCAAAGAAGAAGGACAATTCAAGTGATGAATCTGATTCTGCAGATGAAACTAGTTCAGATGAGGATGTCCCTCCAGCTAAGAAGGTTGCTGCTGCACCCAAGAAAAAGGATGAGACAAGTGATTCTCAGTCAGATGACAAAACTACTAGTTCAGATGAGGATACTAATGTTGCTAAAAAGACACCCGCAGCAAAGAATGGCCCAGTAGTAGCAGCCAAGAAGAAGGAAGACTCAAGTCATGAGTCTGAGTCAGAAGATGAAAACAGCAGTTCTGATGATGTAAGTGCACCTTCTTTTGGTTCTTCTCCCTAACCCCTCTTAAGAAAACCAAAAACAGGAAAGAATATCAACAGATTCAGAAAAGAGAAATAGGTCAACTGATAATACGGGTAGACATTTGGTGGAGAAATGGAGATTAGATTCTGACCATTCTGACCATGGTATTCTTCTGGGGAAATGGAAATGATGGACTTTTACTTTATTTATACCAGAATATTGTTTCACTTATTATGAGCAGACGTCACAAGGAAAAGATATTGGCTTTATGAGATACGTAATTTTTCCTTTTTCTTCAGCAAGATATATTTTTGGTAGGGAACTAACCGAGGCTCAATTACTAATTTTGTAAGTTTGGAAGCAGAAGGAGTTTTCTCTATTCAATTTTTCTTTTTTCTTCTCATCAAAATATTTCTGGGAACTAGAAATTTCATCCCCAAATGTACTTTCTCTTAAGAATGCTCAGCATGGGGATATTCATGAGGGATGGAAGGGTTAATGCTGCAGTTTTTATGTTTCTATATTTCTGGAAAACATCACTGGTGAATTTGCTAATTTAGTCAGTATGAATTCTGCAATCTACAATTGGTTCCCTGTGGGTTCATTGCACCTTTCTTAAGCTTTTTCGTGCTGCATCTTTTTCATTTCTTTCAATATTTGATTGCTTGGAATTGCAGGAGCCAGTTGCTCAAAAAAGGCCATCCTCCAAAGCTGAACCCAAACAGGTACTTCATCCCTCCCCTCTTGGTTCTTTAATCCTTGAAGTTCTTCCTCATTCAAGAATGACTTTTCAATGTATTAGTCTGACAATATGGATCCAACCCTGTCGGGGCTACTCAAGTGGTTGTGATGGAAACCAAGAGTTGAAGGAAATATATATGTATTTTTGTTTTCTATATGACATAGATAAATTCTATGTGCTAATTTCGTTGTGCTTAATTGTGGCAGAAGAAGCAAGAAGATGATGAGGATGATAGCTCTGGGGAAAGTAGTGATGAAGAGCCTCAAAAAAAGAAGATGAAAGTCCAGGTATTTATTGCAGTATTGGTATTAGCTTCTTTATATGTAATGGGCCTGATCTATTTCATTGGAAGTGATCTCCTCATTTCATGTTATACAGCCTGCAAAGGATGAGAGTAGCAGTGATGACGAGAGTTCTGATGAAGAGCCTCCAAAGGCACAGGTGAAGGTATGAGGGTTTCAAGAGTCGTGTTGTTGAATGAGGTTTTCTAGAGTTGTGCTCATGCTCTTAATTGTGGCAGGCTACCCCAGATGCAAAGAAAGTCAGTACTTCTGAGGAATCATCTTCTGGAGAAGACGAGACATCTGAAGAAGAGGAGGATTCCAAAACACCCAAGAAAAATGTAAAAATCAGATATACTTTGCTATCATGGATTTGGAACTCTTTTCTGCAATATCTTCATGACTGCTTTCTATATAAATATACTTCGTATTCCTTCATTTGCCTTCACCCTTGGCTCTCTTTCTCCTTCTCTTTTCTCCTGAACTCAAATGTACTTGTTTTTTATTTTCCAATGGAGGGGAGGATGTTGGTTGTTGAAGCAGTTTCTGCATGACAAAATTTGATGCTGTATCATGTTGTCATGAGGATTAATCATGTCATGATATCAAAACAAGGGGCTTATGAACTGTATGAATTGCTTCATTACCCGATGAATCATCACCAAACAGTGGAATAAAGGTGGTTGAGTGTTAATCGTATCCTTGGGCTGGGGGGTTGGGGCGAGGATTAGGGTTGATTGAGAAAGGATAATATATCTAGTTATTTAATAATTGATATATCATCAGGGGAGAAGTTTGGTTTTTATTATGGCATGCAAAGATGGGTTCTGAGGCTAGGTATGTGACACACAAAAGACCCTAGTAAATTAGTGAGTGGTCTAGATTGTATCATGTGATGAGAAGTTTAGAAGATTCCATTGTGCCATGTCAAAGAATTTGATTCTTATGTTGTTACCATATCAAAAGTCAGCTATTAGTAATTAATTTATCATTAGAGAAGTCTGGTTTTGATTATGCCATGTGAATATGCTGGTAATAAAAGCTAGATGTCATGCACATAAGACCTGGCTAACTAGCAACTGGTATTGTATCATGGATGAGAAGTCTGGAAGATTTGATTATGTTATGTAAATGAATTTGATTATTTTGTTATTATGGTATTGAAAGTCAGATATACACTATTATTTTGTTATTATGGTATTGAAAGTCAGATATACACTGATATTAGATAACTTCCATGTCTGGAAGATTAATGCCATTTCTCTTGAAACTTGACCCATTCTTAGTTTATACTGGATCCTTTTTAGGATGGATTCTGAACTAACTTTTTGGAGGGTTTTCCTGTGGAGCAGGACACTGATGTGGACATGGTAGATGCTGAACCAACCAAGACAAATTTGGGTTCTCTCTCTGACAAAAAGGTAGTAAGTACTGATCTATCTCCCTCATATGTTGTGCACATGCTCTTATCATATTTCATCTTTGTAATATCAGCTTTTTATTTACTTGTGTCACAATGATTCCTTGAAATGCGTAGTCCAAGACTCCAGCAACTCCTAGAACTCAAGCATCTGGATCCAAAACTCTATTTGTTGGGAATCTGTCTTACTCTGTTGAGCAGGCTGACGTGTACGTTGAGCATACTCTTATTTTTCTTACCATCATTAGTAAGCCTATGGTTGTATAATGATTGTTAATGTCACAGGGAAAATTTCTTCAAAGATGCTGGAAATATCGTTGAAATTCGATTTGCCACGCATCCTGATGGTACATTTAAAGGCTTTGGCCATGTTGAGTTTGCAACTGCTGATGAAGCGCAAAAGGTTTTCTTTTGACCCTTTCTACGGAAAATCCTTTTATGCTACTACTTTGGTCTATATTTCTATCCTCCTCTCAGTTCGTTATTGCTTATTACATGTAGGTAGATTGTGAGAGTACGGAAAGAGTGGTTTATTTTATTCGTTTTTTAGCATCCTTAATTTTGCAATGTGTAAACCGTTTACTTTTGCTTGTTTTTAGATGGAAAGAAGCTTCACCTGTCTCTTTTGAATATATAGTTTTTAATTCATTACTCTCTATTTCAGGCTCTTCAACTTAATGGTAAACAATTGTTGGGACGTGATGTCAGACTTGACTTAGCTACAGAGAGGGGAGCATATACACCACAGAGCGGGTATCACCTCCTTATCCTATACAATGGCTAATTTAGAGTTCAAATACTCTTGTCCAACAAAATAGGAATCTCCTGTAGCTTTCTAATAGTCCTTTTTTTTGCTAGGCTTTCTAATAGTCCTTATTCATATAGTTCTCTCTTGCAAGAATCTTGTTTTACCATTTCTAGAAAATACTTGGATGATCTCTTTTGGTTTGGTTATTTTGATTCCCATAAGACATCACCATATGATTACTTTATTGTTGAAGGTGTTGTTGATATGCAATCTTTGCTTTGAGGTTGAAGTTCTATTGAAACATTAACCAATTATATTTCTCACATTTTCCAACTACAGGAAAGAGAGAAGCCCATACCAGAAGGGAGAAAGAGGACAAGGGCAAACAATATTTGTCAGAGGTTTTGATAAATATGATGAAGAAGATAACGTAAATAACTTTGTCTGCTTTTAGCATGATTATTCATTTTTAAGCTCCTTCCTAAATAGGTATTTATGAATTTCAGATCAGGAATCTCCTGAATGAACATTTTGAGTCTTGTGGTGAGATTATGAGAATGTCCATTCCGAAAGATCAAGAAGGTGGTGTTAAAGGGTATGTATTTACTATCTGCAGTCTCTTAAAAGGGGTTGTCCAATTGTAGTGTCTCCCATTGTTGACAACTGAAAATTGCTCTCGATTGTATTGCATAAAACACATATACTTCTTTGGCTATTGAGATAGCTGAAGATTTGTTTGTATATTGATTAAGCATTCCAGTAATTGGAGTTCTGGGGATAGTGCTTGCAACATCTATAAATTCTTTTATTTTGTTTCAATCTTGTTTGCCTGTCTGCATGTGTTTCATTCTACCAAACTTTGATGATGGAAAGTTTAACCCTTTTGGCATTTTCCATTTATAACTAAAGTTCTTCGTTGAGCGAAAGTGTTTTCCGGTTTACTTATTTTTTGGTGTTACCAAACACCAGAAAATCAAGAAAACATTTTCTAGGAAATCATTTTCCTGTGGTCAAACAGATCTTAAATATAAGTTGCTTTCTTCTACCGTGTCCTTTTTTTGGTATAATAATTTCTGCAAGAGTTTTGAGCTTGTGCATTGTTGTTTGTTAACGAGATAATTTTAGTACTCTACTGGGTTCTTTATGTAGCATATTCGGTGAGCCATAGTGTGTACAGACTCCTTTTACCTAGCATTGTCGGCATGCCTGTGGCACACTTTGGAATTTTTTTTGCTGGATTCCTGGTTGAGTGAAGATTTTCCTTATTACAGGGTGGCTTTTATTGATTTCAAGAATAGTGAATCTTTTAACCAAGCATTGGAACTTGACAAGTCTGAGCTTGGTGGCAATACTTTAGTGGTTGAAAAAGCAAAACCAAGAGGAGACGTTCGTGAAAATGCAGGTGTTGGTAGAGATGGCTGGAACAGTGGTAGCAAATTTGGGACACCACGGGGACGGGGACGGGGACGGGGACGTGGACGTGAAAGTGACCGTGGTCGTGGCAGAGGACGAGTTACTCCCACCAAACCAAGTATTACTGCAGTTGGTACTGGTATGTGAATTGCCATGTTTCCTCGTTTAGGGAAAGAAATGGGTCATTTACTCTGTAGATGGAAGAAAAAATGTTCATATTAGGATTTTGATATTGTTAAATATATGACTTATTGTGATATTAAATATATGATTTATTGTCTGTCACGTTTCTTAGGAAGACTAGAGAAACTGCATTTTGTATTATACTTTGGTATTTATGCTACAAAGATTGTTATAGCATTTGCATTACCTTTCTACTCATCATGCGTGCTCATCACCCTCACCTTTTTAACACTAAGCCAGTCAACCTAGAATTATCTTTCCAAACCACCCAATTTAATCTACAAGTGTAGCACACTTCTTTCAGGGGTTTATGGTGGTTTGTTATTCCACGTGGATTCACTTTTATGATCATTGTTTCTTCTTAAAAATGGTCATTGTTTCTGGTTACTTCTCAAAAATTTTGTAATTGTTTCTGGTTATTAACCTATTTCTTTCCTGAGATCTTTTTTAATTTACTAACTGAATGTATAATGTATTTGTGATTGTGCAGGAAAGAAGACAACATTTGATGATTAGGGCATGGATGTGATAATCTCTCTCCCTTTCTCTCGCTCTTCTATTCTTCTTCTTGCCGACCTTCTTCTCCATTTTTGAAAGTTTTGGCGTGGTAATCGAAGCTGGATTTTGTTTGTTTCCGACCTTTTTGGTTGCATAATGCAAGATGTTGGAGTTCAATTATCTAATAGCTATTTTAGGATTAGTAATTCAGGATTGCATATATAGTTCTTTCAGATTCTCAACAGTATGCCTAAAGATTTTAAATTATGTTAACAATTACTGTTAACTTTGGTTTCAGAAAATTCTTCTTGTCATAAACATTGCTTATAATTTTTTGCTTCTGGTCTGTGTCAAGCTATTCGGGTGTAAGCATGCTGGCAAAATAAGCATTGTTAGGAGGCCTTAAAAATGTTGAGTTAGTAGACAGGAGGAGGTGGTCTTTGGTTGTTTCTGTGCATTCAGTTAGAAGTTAATTCAATTCAGTTCGCGTAGCTTGTGGGCATCCTTCGGAGAAAGAACCTTTATTGAAGGGTTCATTAGCTATGGCACTGGAAACTCTTTGCCGGGATGGTTGGGGATCAAGATTCTTTCATATCGGTGGTATAAGAGGAAAGTTTTAACCATCATGTGTGTAAGATATAATTTCAACGATTCATGAAATTCGGATTCAGCGTCCATTTTGATTGGCTTTTTTTTTTTTAGTGCTTTTTTAAAAAAGCTTTTGAAAAGTAGGTTTTTTTTTTAAAGTTAAAATTTCTAGTTTTTAAACGAAAGTTGTATTTAAATTTTTTTTTAGAGTTTTAATTTTTTTAAAAGTCAAATTAAGTGGTTATTATAAAAATAATATAATTTTTTTCAGAAAAAAAAGTTTTTTTTAAAAAAAAAATCCAAACAGGTCCTAAAAAGTACATGGGGGAGAGAAACAGGTATTTAGATTGTGGAAATATGGTTGTTACAGATGGTGGGGTGACGTTTTGATTAAGGTTAAGGCTTCTCTCGTATGAATATGAGCGAACTGTTGATGCAAGAGGGTAACGATTTTGATGGCGTTGAAAGCTCTTGTATGACCATAGCCTAGTGTTTGAGTAGTATGTTGTTTTACTTTTAGGTGTGAGAGTTTTGAGATTAATTCTCGGTACTTCTAATGGTAGGCTGTGCATGGAGTATCAAATTATGCTGGAAATCGGAATTTTCATTGACCTTTTATATAAGTATCGAACTTGAGGAATTCTTTTTTATAAGTATTTTAGAACTTGTTTGAGAAGTCTATTCTTAATTAAATTGAATCGAACCAAATTGTCTTGTATTGGACCCAAATGAAAGAATCAAATTAATACACACAAAAAGACACACAAGCACACACGTATACATACATACATACAATATATATATGTATTAAGATTTATAGTTATCTACTATTTGATATTAATAATTATATATTCCAAAATTACCATTTTTAAAGATGTTATACAATATTTTAGTATTAATATTTTTATTGTGAGGTTATGAAAATTTTTTAAGTTGTTACTAAAAATGAAAAAAAAAGAAAAAAGTACTTTATATTTATAATATAATGATACTTGATTACTACACACCTGATTAATTATGATTATACGTTTGATGTTATTTATGTATCTTAAGTTCTTAATCTTTATATCTTATCACAATTAATGAATTTATGTCATACTTTTTAGTTGCTCAACTAATTTTATTATATATCATATTGACTTTTACATACATACTAATTAAAGTTTATCATCCAATCATTAAAAATTAAGGGATTAAGGTGTTACAAGGTTAGAATCGTATACAAAATTAATTTTTGAACATAGCAATTATTAATCCTAAATTCTTTATTAGCTATTTATTAATATATTAGTATATGTATGAGTCAATTTTAATTTTATTATTAACTCAATTTCCTACGTAACTTAAGCCAATAGTATTTAATTTATTTAATGCTATATAGAAATGATGACCTGAGTTAGAACCCAGTAGGGGACGAAGGATTACATTAGGAGTGGGGGTTTGTTAAAAAAAAATATATCTAATTGGAAGCGGCTTGAGACATGCTAATTTTTTATGAATGGATTTAGCAAAAAGAGGCTCGAAAAGCATGTTGCAGTAATAGAAGCGGTTTTTGGATTGCAGTTGCCAAAAAGTTCTGTTATGCAACTAAGTTAGTATCAAATAATGGAATAAAAATAGGAGCACAGACTACTATGATGATAGCTCTAATATCATATAAAATTTGAAAAAAAATTGTATTTTCGAATGAATGTTTTGTATGTGTGTCTCCTTATATAAGATTTTTAGCTATAAAGACAATGCTAGTTACAACAATTTGTGCTAATTGATCAATAAATCACTAATAATTGATTTACAAGAAAATGAAAAAAATTAATCATACATAAAAAATAGAAAGACACGAAAATAATTTATACAGAAAATATCTTCAGCAAAGCTAAAACTCATAGTAGAAAATGGATGCAATTTTGTGTTGGAAAAATTATATATGTCACAAACATGTTAAATTCATGAACACTAAAAGCACATGTAATTAAGAATATTAAGGAATATGATTACCCGATTACATTCTTAGGCACATGTTCTCACTTCAAGATTTTGCCCAGAATCTTGGTCAAGTCCCTTTTGTCTCTGAATTTTGTTCGATGGAGAATAGAGATAATCTTGTTCTTTTTTACAGAGGCTAAAAGAACAGTCACGACTTTTTGAAAAAGATCGTGTCTTTTTAGAGATAGGAGAGGGGACTAATCAAAATATCTAATTTAGTGATAAGCTTACCCATCACAAGTCTAATGACTATAAACGAATACCTAATTTATACATATGGTATAAGCTTTATCCATCATCTTCTTAAATTGTGAGATTTCAGGGAGTTGTAATAAATGAAATGTTACAATACTTTTTTTTACGCATGCTGAAGTGATGGAAAACAAAGAATATCTTTTATATATCTGCCAAGTTTGTCAACTTTCTTAGAAATGATGAAAAGAAGGATATTCTTGTCAACACTAGAAAAAAAACCCCTCTTATAAACTAGACAATCGTTGGGTTTATACCAACAAAGAAAAAAGTAATAATCTAAACAACGAGTTTCTAAATAGAATTAAAGTTCTAAACAGGAAGAAAAAAACCCCTCTTATGAACTAGACAATCGTTGGGTTTATACCAACAAAGAAAAAAGTAATAATCTAAATAATGAGTTTCTAAATAGAATTAAAGTTCTAAACAGAAAATCCCTTTCTCTAGGTATAATCAAAATAAAGATTCGTATCTCATTCTGTTCTGTGTGATTTGAAAATCACCGTCAATACCTTGGTGTAGGTCTGGGATAGCCTTTGTTCCATAGCCTGGGGGCTATTTACTACTAGCTAATTAAGAATTATCAGATGTACTAGCATTGCATCTTTGATGCAGTCATCGATTCTCCTGAAAGGTCACAATTGCCGCGAGCAAACATTTTAATGAAAAGGAAAGCATTTTATTTTTATTATGCTACTAATTTATATTTTTATCCGTTGAACTTCTTATTTTCCAACATCCACCAAAAAAATAACTTTAAATAATGTGGACCCAAGCCACTGCATCATCATTTTTTTTTTTCTGGGTGAGAAGCTTACTGGAGATACATAGTGCTCAATTATATTTAGGAGAAGTAACACTGTTTAATTTGGCTCCTTTTTAAATAAGAGCGCAATGGATCAACGACATATTTTATAGCAGAGAAATCGATCAATTATTATGTATGTAAAAGTCTGTTTAGATTAATTTTTTTTTAAAGAATTTTTTTAATTAAAAAAAGTATATTATTTTTCTAATAACTATTTTATTTTATTTTAAAAAAAAGTACAACTCAGAAGAAATCAAATATAGTTTATTTCAAAAGTCAGAGTTTTAGACTCTTAAAAATTATTTTTTTAAAATTTGTTAAAAATCGTTTATTAAAGAAGTCAATCTAAACGAGTCCTTATTTTCTTCTCGATAGACATACTTAACGTGATGACTCTATGATGTGCATTAATCATTTGCCGTGAATAAATAGATCTTAATGCATCCCACAATTAAGACACGTAATGCAATTTCCACAATTAATTAAGAAACCACACCTGTATACGTGGTCTTCTAATTAGTAAGTTCAACCAACAACACAACGTGGGGAGCATACAAATGGATCCTCTCTGAACGTGGAGGCTACAACTCTTGTTTGCTCTTTTTGCCCAATAATTTTTTGACTTTTCTCTACAATGTATATATATATATATATAAAAGGCGTTGTTGCATGCATGAAAACACACCACTACACTACTCTTTGCTAGCTAACTAGCCATATTCCCCCAAGAGAAAGAAAATGGTGGTGAGAAGATTAACTTCTTCTTCTTCTTCTTCTTCAGATGGGCTTTTGGGATTATTATTGTTCATTGGAGTTGTCGTAGTTGCAATGGAGGCAAGCACTGTGTCTGGCTTTGATTACAAGGACGCCCTTGACAAGAGCTTGCTGTTTTTCGAGGCTCAACGATCCGGTAATCTCCCTTCCGATCAACGCGTCAAATGGCGCGGCGACTCCGGCCTCAGAGATGGTTATCAACAAGGAGTATGGCCTCTTGCCCCATTTTCTCCATATGCATATCTTCATCATGAAAACACACTTTTGGTCATCTTCCATTTCTATCATATATGCTTAACTAATGAATTAATGTATGTATGTATGTATGCATAAACATGCATAACATAGTGACTGTGATTTTGTTCTATGATCGTAAATGTATAACATGCATAACTATAATGACCGCGTATGGTTTTTGAGATGGAAACTCAGTGATTTTTTAACATTTTTTTTGCTTTTTTGGCGTTTGGTATATATATACTGTAACTAATGTCCCATATATAAGAATATTGATTAAGTTGTTTAGAAGTTGGCGTTCTTGGGTTTAATAATTTTAGACCTGTCGATTAATTTAAGATGAAAGAGTCATTTTTATCACATCAACAACACTAATTTTGCTTGTAGGTCGAAGGTTTTGAGTTTGAGGCAATGACATACACACAAATGCTCCCATGATCATACATATGATAATATGTAATGACATTATTATTATTATGGTGGTTAAGATGAATTTTAATGTGATACTAATGGTGTGTTGCATGGGGGCAGGTGGACTTGGTGGGAGGGTATTATGACGCAGGAGATCATGTGAAGTTTGGGTTGCCGATGGCGTTCAGTGTGACCATGCTTTCATGGGCGGCTGTGGACTTTAAAGCCGACTTAACAAATCTCTACCAAGTGGGACACGCCTTGGCTGCTATCAAATGGGGTACTGATTATTTCATCAAAGCACACACAAAACCTTATGTCCTTTGGGGTCAGGTAATTAATTAGTTTCTTTTACTACCTTCACCCAACACAAAAATATTTTTTTTTCTTTTTCTTTTAAAAATTTATTTCGAATTATAATCTTTTTTCTTTTCGAAAGGCTAGTTAGTTTCTTGATTTCTTAATACGTCGCAATAAAAAGGCACATCTTTATCAACAAATATACACTATTAGTTACATTTTAAAATTATATAAAAATAAAAATAAATTTATCAGTATCTGTAACTACTATTGTAGTTCTGTGGGTGAATCTTTTGCTATCTATTTTCATAGTATTGCCTTTCACGTAATTGTAAAGAGGGAGTTTGGTTACCTATCTCATGTTATGTATACAATATATTGTATATAGAAGCTACTATAATGTAAAAAAGAAAAAAAAATTAGGTAATCTTGGCAACTTTTTCATACTTAATGAGCCCAACATCCACCATCTCCAAGCCTACTTATCCTTAATTTTTGTTGAAAGTTAGAACTAAAATTCAAAAGGATGAAAGTGAGCTGGTATGCTAATTAATTACGCACAAACAAGTCTTTGCTGTAGACTATTTTGTCAGTGATAGCCTTATTTAACTAGAAAGATAAGTTTCTCATAATTAAAATAAGTACGTCCTTAAATAGATTGTCTTTCATCTACTAAAAATTGATTTAGAGAACTCTTACATCTAGAACTAAGAAAATACCACCAAACCACTTGGTTTGTTATCAAACCATATTAAGGGTTAAATGAACATTTCTCTGGAATACAATTTATATGTTAACCTCCTGTACATGAAACTTGCTTGTATTGACTCCAGTTTTTTTTTTTTTAACCCAAAACAAAAAGAAAAGGAAAAGACTAATGATTTTGACCATAAAAAGTGCATAAATTTTGATAATTTCTGCTGTCATGGAATAGTACCTAACTACTAAAATTAATTTCAAACGGTGGGATGGAGGAAACAAATGATAGTGAACATTTTGGACTATCAAGTCATTGGTTCCAAAGATCAAAGTGTAGAACACAGTAATTGTGACATTTTTTATCGATATAAGTTAAGAATAGTTTATAAGTGAATATTGTAGATGTAAGTAATAATTCGGATTTACTCGTACGAGACTGATCCCATTCAGAAGCTCGCGGATCTGGCCTAGCAGGTGATATTAGTATATACCTTCTTGATCAAAATTTTATCTGCTCACGTAATGTTAGATATCTTAAAGTTACTAATGAAAGCAACAAATTGTATTCAAATTTGATGTATCCCAGAAAGCAGACCATCATATATAATCTACCTGCAACTCTTGAGTCTTGAGCATGCAATTTGATACAAAAATGATAAGAAGAAAGTTTCTCATTTTATTAGTTTGATTGAAAACAATTTCAGGTAGGTGATGGAGAATCTGATCATTACTGTTGGGAGCGCGCCGAAGACATGACAACCTCAAGGACTGCTTACAAGATTGATCCTGGCCATCCAGGCTCAGACCTTGCAGCTGAAACTGCAGCTGCCCTGGCTGCAGCCTCTCTGGCATTCAGGCCTTACAATGCCTCCTATTCTGAACTCCTTTTGGTGCATGCGAAACAGGTACAGAAAAAGTCTAATGCCTATAGCCCATCAAAAATTTGTATGATCCTGAAAATTTTAATATCAAGTATAGTTGTCACAGTAAAGGGTAATTTTTCCCCCCCTCTGTGAAGGCTAGAGTGTTCATACTGTAAAATGTAAATTTTACTACTGTGCGAATTGCAATAACTTCCCATTTCAAATTATTGCAGCTTTTCTCATTTGCTGATAGATTTAGAGGACTGTATGATGATTCCATTCAGAGTGCTACTAATTTCTACACGTCATCTGGTTACACGGTTAGTTGATCAATCAATATATTTTCTTTTCCAGTATCTGCATTTTATCTGTCTCAGTTACTAACAAATCAATCTGTAATTCTGCATGTATCATGTAGGATGAACTTCTATGGGCAGCGGCATGGCTCCACCGAGCAACTTATGATGACTACTATCTGAAATATGCTCTGAACAATGCTGTCTCTCTTGGTGGCACTGGATGGGCTGTCAAGGAATTCTCCTGGGACAACAAATATGCCGGCGTGCAAATTCTTCTCTCAAAGGTAGCGCAAGCATTCTTCTGAGAAATCTGATTAGTTATGGACCATCTTTGACACAAAAATTGTTCTGCATTTCTCATTTCATTCAAATCTCTGCTATATCTCATCTTGCACATAAATATGTGAACAATTTGATAACGTATTCATTCTCCGTGCAGATTTTATTGGAAGGAGCCGGTGCTGCATATGCTTCCACACTAAATCAGTACAAGGCTAAAGCAGACTATTTCGTATGTGCTTGTTTACAAAAGAATGCAGGCTACAATGTTCCTAAGACTCCTGGTTTGTACTACTGACGACACCAATTGATTATTTCAATTCCTTTTATAATCAAGCTGTTGATCAATAATGAGGAAAATTGAATAATGCTGTTTAGGTGGTCTATTCTATGTGCGGGAATGGAACAATATGCAATACGTCACTTCTGCTGCTTTTCTCCTTGCTGTTTACTCTGATTATCTCTCCAAGGCAAGAGCTGCAATCACCTGTCCTAATGCTAAAATTTATCCCCAAGATCTCCTAACTACTGCCAAGTCACAGGTACAGGTCTAGGAACATTTTTCGGATGAAGCTGGTTATACGCATTTTAGGGTCTCATTGATTGATCCGCATTATGAAATTGCTGCAGGCCGATTACATTCTGGGCAAGAACCCGAAGACGACGAGCTACTTGGTTGGCTATGGACCATCATATCCTATCCACGTTCACCACAGGGGCGGATCTATTGCCTCTGTATATGTTCTTCACTCCAAGGTTAGATGTGTTGAAGGATTTGAAACATGGTACCGGCGCCCTCAGGCGAATCCAAATGTATTATATGGAGCATTGGTGGGAGGTCCAGACAGAAATGACCAGTTTGATGATGATCGTTCCAATTATGAACAAACTGAACCAACTCTCACTGGCGCTGCTCCTCTAATAGGACTCTTTTCCAAATTGCAGACCGCATACGGAAATTCAGGTAATACAAAATCTTATACCGTATTGCTAATTTTGTACTCTATTCTCAGGGATCTCAGGAAAATTTGATGTTGAAATATAACAATGATGATATCACATTTCTTAGAAACTACTAAGCTGGACGATAAAAAAGGCTTGAAAATTCTATATTGCAGGTTCAAATAGGCCAGGAGTACCAAGATCACCATACCAGAAACCACAAGGTCGATGCTAGGAAAATTGAAATGCTATGATTCTACCATTCTTACCATGAAATAAGTTTCCTTTGCTCCTGACATGATTAGATGTGATCCCATGTAAATCTACTAAGAAGTTCACTTCTTTTGTATTAAACATTGGCTCTACTTGAACTGCAGGTGTGTACCACAAACAGCTACCATCGACTCCTGACCAAAAATCATGTGAGTACTCAAAAGTTCAATTCGGTTGTTGGAAAACCATCGCGAAATATTAATCATACTCGTCTAGAAGACGTACATATTTTTTTAGTAAATGATTATAGAGGTATTTTTACCATAGTTGTACGTTTTTATAAGAATGTAATAAGGACCTCTAATCATTACCAGACACACAACTGCTAGACGTATATTTTATTGAGAAAAATAAGAAGTTATTAGATTATTACTGCATCACTTAACGTAACAATTTGCGCATGCATACAGATATGCCAGTGGAGTTCCTTCACTCGATAACTGACACGTGGACAATTGGGAGAGAGACTTATTACAGGCACAGAGTGATAATGAAGAATACATCCCAGAAGCCAATCACACAACTCAAGTTGACATTTGAGAACCTGACAGGGGCTTTGTGGGGTCTTTCCCCAACACAGCAGAAGAATACTTTCGAGCTTCCTCGGTGGATCAAAGTACTGAAACCTGGTTCAGAGTGCATCTTTGTGTATGTTCAGGGTGGTGAACAAGCTAAAGTTTCAGTTCAAAGTTACCATTAACTAAGAGCTGAATCCTGATTCTGAAGAAATTTTTCTGTTTATGGTTATGTTTTTGTTTCACTCTTTCATCTTCTTCTCCGTTGAGCAAGAAAACTCGTCTCTTGGTAATTGTAAAAATGTAAACACAAAATTTAATGGTGCAATCCAGTGTGATGTCCCTTGCTTTGGATGCGAAACGTTGTGAGATTGATTCTTGGAGACGTAGGTGATTGTATTGTTAACTTTTGACCTCCTTAAAATTAAAAAAAATATGTATACATAACTATTTTTGAGATCAATGTAATTTTGGAAATTATATATATTTTCTCTTACGGTTACATTGATAGTGTTGATTTTAACATAATTTATGCAAAATTTTAATCTGTGATAAATTGGCTGGGAATTAAATAATATTGAATATGGTGTTTTATTTCTCAATATTGGAGTTGGAAGTCTATTAATTAGATTTGTAGCATCAAGTGAGCAAGACATGAATTAAAAGTCAAAAAGCAAAGTACAATCACTTGGGCATCAAAAGTCAGCTTGTTTTTACTAAAAAAAAAATAATTATGACGCGGTAGTACATGTCAGTTGAACATACAGGTAAAATGTGCTAAAGTGACTTTACATGTGCCATTAAGAATTGGTGGCGTGGCATATTTTAGTTTAAAATACAACACTTCGAAGCCCGAGGTTTCGAATGGTTCGAAACAGGGGTATGGAGTTTGAAGTGAGCATTTAGGCTTCAGAAACATCTTCGGTAAACCATGGAAGGCTTTGAAGGCCTAATTTGATTCCAACTATTACCAAGTTAGGCGGTTAATGGGACTTAATGCATAGATAATGTGCACAAAATATGGAACGACATGTACGTTTACCCGAGCCGTTACAACAACTATAAAAGGAAAGGAACAAAACTGGAGAAGGGATCTAATGCAGCCCGATCCTCGTTATATTAGGATTTAGGATTTGTTATTTGTTATTGAATCTTATTGTTATTTGTTATTGAGTCCTAGTCATATTAGAATTAGTTTATTAGCTATTTTAATATGAAAAGTTTTGGGACAACTTTTTTCATAATTATTTAATAATATTTTATTCTCTCTCTTAAAGTTTATTATCTATAGGATTTTTTGGCAAATTTCAGCCTTAAAATTGAGCTCCTTGATTATCCTACTTTCTTGTTTACGTTCTCCAAATATCCGTTGCATTAGTCGACTATCAGAGTAAGGTTTTTCTTCAGCTAATCTCAAGTTCATGATGTCTCTAAGGAGAGGAAGAGGTCGTGTTGTAGCGGCTCAAGTTCTTTCCCTTGATCAACAACAACGACATGGAAAATTACAAGAGTTGAAAGTACAAGTTCAAGCCTTATCCCAGCGTTTTACGCAACTGGAAACTCCAACTCATAATGACGATCATGATGAGTCGGAGGAAGAGATGTCTCTAAATCAAGCATCTCGTTCCATATTAGGGTGATTTAATGGACCATGGTGGTGGAAAACTCGAGAACGAGTTCTTTTTGCACCTGGGGAGACTAATGTAACTCAATTATTAGCTATTTTAATATGGAAAGTATTGGGAGAATTTTTTCAAAATTATTCAATAATATTTTATTCTCTCTCTTAAGATTTATTATCTATGGGATTTTTTGACAAATTTTAGCTTTGAAATTGAGCTCTTTGATTCTCTTTCTTTCTTGCTATGTCCTCCAACTTAGCCCTTTTTTAATTTACTTTACTTATATGTAGCCTAGCCTAGGCTTGTATGGCATAACTTTGCAGTAGCTTAGGCTAGCATAACAGTAGCATAACATAGTGCAATTCATCACATAAGTTTACTGTCCTTTGCTAGTGTAATTTTACTTCCTTGTAAGTAGTTTATTGTTAGTTTACTTTTTGCATGGCAAAGTAGATATAATTGATCAAGCAATTCTTTCCTTGGAAGATGGAGATTTTAATAGTAATAACACCACTTATTTCCTTCTAAATGCCTTTATGTCTAGTTACCTTATTCCCAACCCTAACAATCTATTCGACTAAAAAGATAAGAAGACAAGATTCTAAGTGCAATTCACGACTTCTCATAGAGACTCAAGGCCTGTTTAAGGCCCAGCCTCGGCGATTAGAGGTCTTCTTGAGTGAAGTCAAGGCTTAAAATAAGGGGTCTAGTTAGTTAAGGTAATCTCGTGATAATTACCTCAACGAGAAAATCCTCATTAAATTTGTTTCTGACCCTCCAACTCACCCTAGTTTAAAATACCTATCATATTCCACTTCCTACACAACTCTTTATTAACGAAAATTCCTATATTTTCCCTTGCACAACCAACTCTTAATTACAAAGGAAATATTCACAAAAATTGATTCCTCCGACTTAGGTGGAGGAATTCCATGTAATCTGCTATTCATTTCTATTTAAAGATAGTAGACATACGTATCCCAGTACAACATGATGATAATAGCCTTCACGAAGTGACCATTACATCGGTTCACCAATCAACTACACAAAAAAATTCCACCTATGTATCCAATGAGGACTAGAGCAAAGTTTTATACCCCTACTCCAAAGTTTTCTAACAATTCCACACTAAAAAAATGAGTGCTCATGACATTCCGCACTATTTTACCAAAAGATGCATAAGGGGTCGAAAATGAATCCTTAGGCAATAAGTATTTGTTTTGTAGGATTCCTATTTTTGTAAAAAAGTCAAGCGCAGAATGCATGATTAAGAAAATGACCCTTGAACCATATAACCGTATGTCAATCATCCTTTAAATAATTCGTCCGAATGTACTCTTAGGCACTCCTAATATCAAAATTACTTGACAAGCTGCCTACCCAAAGAATGGTAGCACTTTGCTTAGGGGTCAGAGTAGGCAGCAAGTCATGAGTAAAAATAGAGTACATGAGTAAATTATCCGCGAGCTAGTGCCACTACCCTTCTTCATCAATCGTCTTACACACTCATTTCAGGACAATCTTGCCCTTCTAATTACTGCCTACCGACAAGAATCTGATTAGCATTTAAAAAAAAAATTTCCCCTTGTACTCCACTTGGTAAAATGAGCATCCTGGCCTAATACCCTTGAATGCTGGAAAGGATCGATTGGATCAAGTATTTCTACCCCGTAGAAGAGAGTCATTTCATTGTCCAATCCTCGATTTTGTCCATAATTTTGGATATAATATGATTTGACATTCTTGTTTCCTTAATTTACTAGCAATTTGTAACGTTCCATCCCACATCGTTTTTTTGGGAGATTTGTGTGCACTTTATAATGACTTGGGTTCACTACTACTATCATCACCGGCTTAAGCATTTTGGGCCAGTTGGTTAGGCTCAAGTGTGGTGGCAGACCAGTAGTTGGGCCTGGGTCGTTACGGGTGGTATCAGAGCAGGCTCTGGGCAAATTCCACGCTGCCTGGGGTTTTGGGTTATGATTCTGTTATTGTGTTTGGGCCGCGACAAGGATGTCGCGTCTTTAAGGGGGGAGTTTGTAACGCCCCATCCCACATCAGTTCTTTGTGAGATTTGTGTGCACTTTATAACGGCTTGGGTTCACTACTATCGTCATCACCGGCTTAAGCATTTTGGACCAGTTGATTAGGCT
The DNA here is from genome assembly GCA_028554755.1 of Cordia subcordata. NCBI lineage: Eukaryota > Viridiplantae > Streptophyta > Magnoliopsida > Boraginales > Cordiaceae > Cordia > Cordia subcordata. The sequence continues at coordinate 13,886,643 of JAPTOF010000005.1, read as the reverse complement.
CAAGTGTGAAATTTGTGTGCACTTTATAACGGCTTGGGTTCACTACGACCGTCATCACCGGCTTAAGCATTTTAAACCAGTTGGTTAGGCTCAAGTGTGGTAGCAGGCTAGTAGTTGGGCCTGGATCGTTACACAATTAGTGGCACCCTTACCTAACTAATAGGTAGCTTCCCGACTTCGAAACCAGAGCTTTGTGTAATACGGGGTGCAATATCAGTCAAGCATAAGCCAAGAAAAACTTCACTCTTTTCCCCCACTGACAACAAGACCAGAGATCTTCCGAAAGAATTGCAAGCATTTCTTTATAACTCCAATAGTATTATCATATCAGCTCTTGTAAAGATGAGGAGTTCATTGACAAAGCAAAGATAGGTCAAATAGTTAATCAGTGATAAATATAGTGGGCATTTTCTTCTAAAATTATACCAATTTTGTCCAATTCTTTCAAATGAGAATAGTCCTTACCCGGCTGAAGGGGGGCCAGAAAACACATTTTGTCCCCCCCCCCCCCCCGGGGACGCGGGGTCGGCTCTTGCCGCATTTCTGAATTAACCTTCAAATGAAATTCTGCGGAATTAACCTTCAAATGAAATTCTCTCCCCATACGTTCTTCAAAAAGTCTGATTAGATCCACACTTTGTCTAGTTAGAGAAAAGTGTGACAGAAAGAGTTATGTGCAAATTTTTGAAAATTATAACGGGACTTCTAGATAAGTTCTTAAAAAAGAAGATAAATAACTAATTAGACAGAACATACCGAATAACGTGTATTTTACCCGATTACATTATTTATAATGTTAGATAATATTCACGGAAATGATCAAATGAACTATTGATTAGTTTATGTAAAGAGAAGAATGAGGGCAAGACGACCTAGCTTGTCATGTCCATGTTATCTACAACCAAAAAACTTTAAAAAAAAAAAAGAACAAAAATGTAAGTCAATGCATGTTTTATGAAAAGAGCTATATATAATTTGTAAGGTATATACCATTTCGCTTAGATCATGCTTTGCACGTAACACCGCGTTGAAAACTAGCTCTAGAAAATATGTGTCTGCACGTATCCATGACTACTACTATATATACCAACACCATCCCAATGATTTCGATCATCATCAGCCTCACTTGTACACCACAATCTAAAAGCTTACCTGATTTACAGACATGGCTTCTCCTCTCAATCCCTACGGCAAAGTCAACGCGGTTGACCATGAGCGGCTTCTTGCACGCCGACAGACAGGAAAGAGAATCGCCATCATCGCCGTATCCTCCATTGTTCTTGTTGCCGTCGTCGTGGCTGCTGTTGTCGGAGCTAGTCATGGAGGCAATGGAAGCGGTGGCTCATCGGATTCGAACCTCTCTGCCAGCATCAAAGCACTATGTGATGCAACATTGTACCCTGATACATGCTACACCAGCCTTGCTCCTCTTGTCAAGTCTGGCAAGGATATTCAACCCCAAGACATCTACAAGTTGTCTGTCCAAATCGCCATTAACGAGCTCGCGAAGGCGTCTGATGGCTTCTTTAAGAGTGATGAAGTTAAAAATGTTAAAGATCCGAAGACGCTACAGGCCCTGGAAAGTTGCCATGAGCTTCTGTCTCTTTCTCTTGATCATCTGAACAATTCGCTATCTGTCGAAGACACGTCGTTGCTCCAGGCGTTGGATGATCTCCGGACATGGCTGAGTTCGGCAGGCACGTATCAGCAGACGTGCTTGGAAGGTTTTGATAACGTAACGCATGCGTTCACCACGTTCGCCTCCGACGCGTTCAGGCTTCCGTCGGAATACACAAGCAACAGTCTTGCCATTTTAACCAGCATCGATGAGTCTCTGGATCGAATGGGAGCCATTGGAAGGCGCCGGCGATTGATGAGCTTCGCCGGTGATGATCGCGGCGAAGCGCCCGAGTGGTTGTCATCCAAGGACAGGAAGCTGCTTCAGACGCCAAGCTCAAAGATCAAGTTTGACGCGGTGGTGGCAAAAGATGGCTCTGGAAAGTACAAGACAATCAAAGCCGCACTCAAGAATGTTCCTGAGAAGAGTGATAAGAGATTCGTCATCTACGTCAAGAAAGGGGTTTACAAAGAACATGTGAGGATTGAGAAGAAGCAGTGGAATGTAATGATGATTGGTGATGGAATGGATGCTACTATTGTCACTGGAAGCCTTAACTTTGTAGATGGTACTCCAACATTTCAAACTGCTACCTTTGGTAAGTCAATCTACGCTCGAACAAACAAACGAGTAATGCTAGACGTCATCGTGGTTTTATAACCCTAACATTATCTAATGCGAAGAGTTGTGAGCTTCTTATCTATATAGTTAAAGGTGTATATGGATTGGTTTGATTTTTTATTTTATTTTTATCATATGTATAACCAAAGAGGACCATAACTTTTTGGTTGATTTAGGTTAATTTGGTCGTTTTAACGAACTTGTGCTCACGCCAATGTGCAGCTGTATTTGGTGAAGGGTTCATAGCTCGTGACATGGGATTCCGCAACGAGGCAGGTGCAGCCAAGCATCAAGCAGTGGCGCTGATGTCAACTGCCGATCTCTCAGTGTTCTACAGATGCAAGGCTGATGCATTCCAGGACACACTCTATGCACATTCCAATCGCCAATTTTACAGGGACTGCACCATCGTGGGCACAGTCGATTTCATCTTTGGCAATTCAGCTGTCGTCTTGCAGAACTGCAGCATACTCCCAAGAAAACCAATGCTCGGCCAACAGAACACCATAACAGCTCAGGGCAAGATCGACCCGAACCAAAACACAGGCATCGCGATCCAGAACTGCACCATCAAGCCCTTCGGCAACCTCACCGGCGTGAATATCTTCTTGGGTCGGCCATGGAAGAACTTTTCCACCACTGTGTACATGCAGAACTACATGGATGGTTTCATTCACCCAAATGGGTGGATGCCTTGGGTTGGAACTTCAGCACCAAACACAATCTTCTATGCTGAGTTTCAAAACACTGGCCCTGGTGCCTCGACCAAGAACAGGGTCAAGTGGAAGGGCCTGAGACTCAACCTTGATGCTAAACAGGTCGGGAAATTTACGGTTAAGCAGTTCATCAGAGGAGACAAGTGGCTTCCAGCTGCTGGTGTTAGCTTCAAACCGGGTCTTTAACTTGACAAGATTTTCTTTATTCTTCTTCTTTAATTTGACAAGATTTTCTTTATTCTTCTTCTCTGTCTTACAGAAATTTTCAGCATTCGCGGTTTTCTCAGTTTAATGGACATGTTTTCTTTTTGTTTTCGTGTTTTACAGTCAATTCATTTTTTTATTCATGATGTAACCGGTTGATACAGATGAAATGTCAAATAAATGGCAGTGATTAAATAAACAATATTTCGCCTTGTTAGACGTAATAGATTAAGAACGGTTATTGAGATCTCACGATACGACGATACGTATACTCTTTGCTGCAAAAAGATGAAAGGAAAGTTACTATCCTAGGAAGATTGTTGACACAGGTATGTCCGGACCCGGCTCAAGTATTTTTAGATCCGATAAGTATTCTATCGGGAGAGGATTTCGAATCATTCTAATATGAGGTCTCGCCCCATGCCTCTCCGAGATGTTAGGGTCAGCCTAAGAACTCCAGGAATCACCCTAACTGGCCAAGAGATGAGCAATATACAATGCCGTCGTCTAAGTGGGAGTATGAGACTCCAATTTCTATATTCTTATCAGATGACCAACTCAAGGGGGTGTTTGGTTTGGAGAATGAAAATTCATTTTTGGGAATCACATACTTAGGAATGATATAAAAATTGTTTGGTATATCAAAAATATTCCCAGAAAAAATTTAGAGTAATCTCAAAAATGGCTACTTGTTATATTTGGTTTAAAACTAACGTTCCCGAAAATCTTGGCTATTTTGTAAAAATATTCTTAATTTAAGGAAAAAAGAAAAAAATATATCATAAGAAAATATAAAATTAGTGAACGAGACAAATGCAAGATTCATAATTAACAATTCTTATATATATATATATATATATATATATATATATATAACCATTCGCTAAGGGATTCGACCCTTGGTTATTGCTCTTGGAAGAGGAAGTTTCTACTACTTAAGCCACCCCTAATCCCTAATTAAATAATTATTAATTAAATAATTAAATTTACTATTGTTGTTGTTGTTGTTATTAAATTATTTCATTATTTTATTAATTATTAGTTAAATTTTAATTTATTGATTTTAATTAATTTTATTATTTTTTATTTTTTTCATTTCAATTGTTTTATTAGTAAATTTTATTGTTATTTTACTAACTTTTTAAATTACTTAATTTTTAATTTATTTATTTTTCTTGTTTTAATTTTTATTCTTTTTAGTTTTTACCTAATTAATTAACTATTCTATCATTAATTAAAAATTAAAAGACAATAAAAGACCACATTTAATTTACAATACATATTGGCTAATTAATTAATTATTGTGATTATTAATTTATTATTTTTATTATTGTTATTACATAATAATTTTTTAGTTTATTATTTTTTATAATTGTTAATTTGTATCATACATGAGACAATTTTAAATAAGGATCTTTTTTATCTTTTTAATTTTCTCTACACATTTTTACAAGTAGGAAAGTTATATTTTCAACCCGAATAAAAGTTAAGAAAATTATGGAAATATTGCATACCTTAAAATTTAAAATGACTAGAAATTACTTTTTATCCTGCGAACTATACACAAGAATATCACATTCTTGAATTCACTTTTGTAGGAATTTTCTATAATTCTGTAAACCAAACACCTTGTTAAACCCACATGACATCTTCTAATGCATCTAAATTCTCATGAAGTATAACTTTATTAAATAGATATAGTTACAGATTTTCCAAATAATCTATACCATTATATGATTGCAGCGACCGTGAAGTCATCCCTTTTCCCACCCATATGCAAAGCAGTGTTGTTATCTGTTTGTTGGTCCAGGGTGGCAAATTATGGCCATGCGATTACCGAACACAGCAACGGTTCAGATTCGATTGGATGCTGTCTTTTTGTATATATGTTTGTGTCATGTTGTCGACAAAGATAACTCAATTTCTAAAATTCATTTAAAAATAACCCACTTTTTAAAATATTTTCAAAAATGCCCCAAGGGATACTTGGAGTTCAAAAATAACCCACTTTCACTTTTAAAACTTAAAATAACCCATTTTTTAAAACATTTAAATTTATTTAATTTAAATTTTTTTATTTTTAACTTTTAACTTAAATAGGTTATTTTTAATTTTAACTTTTAACTTAAATGGGTTACTTAAAAGTTAATTTTACACGACACCACAAAAAGGTCCGAGTCTTGACCCAGAGAGGGGAAAAAATGTGTGGGGTCACTTCTTTCTTAGTCAAGGGAACTTAAATATTTCTCCATCGAAGCGGCACCGAGCTCTTAGAGTTCGTTTCGAATTCTCAGAATTCGTTATCAAACTCCAAGCATTTCTTTTTGCTATTTTTTAAAATGTTTTTTTAAAAATGGGCTATTTTTAAAATGGATTTGAAAAAATAGGTTAACAATTAAAAAAAAAAAATTTCCACAAGCATGCAGGCTTCCACATTTCTTGGCCTTTGCTACACATGCGAAAGAACTTAGCCGCCGAATGAAACTCGACAGGTGTTAGTTTGCGGGCCTTTCTAAAGGACTCTCATGCCAAATCTGTATGTTGGGTTGTCATATTGATGGGTGTTGAATTCACCAAAAATAAAATATTTATCTCTTAACTTGCAAAATTAATTGTGTAAGTGGTGAGTTAGGGTCAACTCCTCAGGATGAGTTCAATTATGTTAATTACGCCAAATAAATAAATCAAACGAGCTGCAAACAAGAAGGGGGTTTTAGTGCAAAAAATTAAATTAATCCAAAGCTGTCCAACACACTAGACCCTGAGAGTGGACACATAAACTGGACAAAAAAAAAAAAAACAACAAAATTGTCACTAAACCTAAACATGCAATCTAAACTTAAATTTACGATGGAAAGTTATCAGCTACAAACACGTTAAAAAATCCTTTAAGTCCATACACAATGCTTCTAGCTCTTTTCTCTAAGTATAAATATGCAAAAACACATAAAAAGCACCAATTAAAAAGCATCCAATTCCAGAATTGAGCGCAATTAATTATGAATCGAAGGCTTATTTCAAACTTATCAAATTCCCCCACACTTGGACCATGCCCGCCTTCAAGCATGAACTCAATTAAGAATAAAAATCTACATGTAGGATTTCCTAGAAAATATTATTTTGCAAAATAGATGCTAGCTTTTTAAAACTTAGGAACAAACCTATTTACATAATAATGCAATAATTTCAAGCATAAAACCTATGTTCCTGCACTTTCTTTTCAAAACTAGTAGCTTTCTTTCAAACACAATTAAATCATGCAGCATCAAGACTTCAACAAACTAGAGATTTCAATAATCAATCACAAGAATGCATCTATCTTTAAAAAAAATTTTGTCACTTCGAACAACAACACTTGACCTCAACAAAAATTTTTCAAAACCCAACTATTTAGCAAAAGAATTTCTCAAAAACAAGCATTTTTCCAGCAAAAACATGACTCTTGAAATTCATGGCCCTAGTATGGTTTACCGAAAATTCCACCAAGTTCTTAAACAACCAATCTCCTCACAATGCACACATAGGCACACAATCCTTCAAAAATCTTTCCACCATAACTTATAAAAACTTGAAAAGGAAAACAAAAATAAGCTGGTTTCTAGCAAGACAAAACAAGTACCACCACATGTATAAGTCACCCTAATAGCACCCAAACACAATGTAAATTAACCTCGTGCCAATTAAAACACACATAAGATTATAGCCAAGTATAATTATACCAATGCATAGAAGTGAAATCAAAAGTACTTGCCTTGATGTGTAATTTTCCTTCAAAACCAAGTTTCTGCCTAGGCTCAATTACTGAAAAGTTGGATCACTTCAACTATTATGATTCACTTTTCAAACATTACTTTCATTACTTGCCTAGAATGTCATTTAACCTTTTCATGCGATAACAAATGTTTGTGATGAATACCCCCAGTTACTCAGTTGGTCACAATTCTAGGTGGCTACTAGCTATACTCATGGTCCCTTTTTGGTTGGCCAGTAAAGCAAGAAGACCTTTTTTTTTTTAACTTTTCATTTATGCGCCTTTTTCACAATTTGAACAACAATTTTCAGCCCTTTTTGTTGGAGTGACCTCAACCCTGACATATCTTTCTTAGACACTCATTTTTTACAATTTTACTACCAAAAAAAAAAAAGTCAAGGGAAGGATCCATCAAACTCAAACTAAGCGTTGGTTTCCAATTTAAGTGAATGCAAACTTTAAGTCCAAGTTAAGATTAAGCAAGGTTCAAGCATGGTGTGTTCAAAGTAACAATCAAAGGCAACTATATACCATGGGAATGAATTTACCGCATATAATAACTTACCTTTGCAATAGAGAGGTGCCAAGTTCACAAGAGAGAAAGTTGAGTAAAAGAGGAAAAACTTAATGATCTTTTTTTTTTTTTGGAAAAAGAATTTCACTAATCTAAACACTTAAGAAGATGTAAAGCAAACATTTAAAGGCACAAAAAAGACTCTAAAAATACTTTGAAAAAGACTGAATTATTTGTGAATTTTTTTTTTGTATTTTTTTAAAAGAACTTGAGACACTAAAAAAATTAAACTAGCAAATTCATTAACTAAATAAGACTCAAATAAAAAAAATTACAATATTAGAAACACCACATAAAAAAATACAAAACAACTAAAATGAAATATTCACTCATCCACACCTATCATGCACATTGTCCTCAATGTGTAGTAAATGAAAAAAAGAAAAAATAAGAAGAAATAGTAAAATTAAGAAAAAAGAAAAGAATGAAGACTCCCCTTAAGTGAGTTGAGAGATGTGGTGGAACCGATTACCACTCATCTGAATAGGGGCCACAAAACTTTATGAGTTTCATCAATTTTTTGAGCTTTTACTTGCATAAACAAAGAAACACACCTTCCTTCCATTTTGGATTAAATTAAATCTCGAATCCTATTCAATTCTCATCTAAAATTATCCGGAAGCTATGTAAGTGCTCATCCAAAATTTTTCATCTAACCCCAATGATTTATATGTCAAAATAACACCTAAATAATTGAAAACAAATCTGCTTAGGATGTTAAAAATGTTTTGTTCATATTAATCATATCTATTTGTTGCATAAAATTCTTAACATAACTCATAGTAAACATGACATACAATCTTCAACTAAGAAACCTAATTAAATTCGTCACAAAATTCATCAACCGCATTCTTGAAACACAAAATCTCAAAAATTTCAGTATGTAAAATTTCCAAGAAAATATAGAAAGAAGAGATATTTTGTGGAATACCTCTCTTACGGTCCGAATTTGAAAAACAAAATTGTGTATAATCTCATATTTGGGTGCAAGATTGGGTGACCAACAAGAAAGTTATCATTATTCCAAGAAGAAGCACTAAAAGAAAAAAAATCAAATCCATGGAATTGGAAAAAGCAAGTCCAACGTCATCATGCCTCCTGGCCCAATCATTGGGCAAATATTCTAATTTTCCAAAACTTGACGGAGTCCGAGAAAAAGAAAAATAAAAAGAAAAAGAAAAAGAAAAGAAAAAAAGAAACAGAAGTCGTCTCCATCTATTTCATTCTTTTTTTATTTTTATTTTTATTCTTTATATACTTACAAATATCAGAAACATTCGCCGACTCCAAATTCTATCTTCTCCTTCCTCTCTCTATCTCTATACGTATATATTATACCTATACATAATATACATAGTATACATAATTATATATATATATATATTTATTTATTAGATAATGTAATTCGTAATAAATTTCATGACTTTGTGTCCGATGAATTTCTAAATTCTAGTCATTAGAGCACCATTGCCATCCGCAAACATGGATTCTCCTCCTCCTCCTGCTGCGGCGGCGACGTCATCGCCGTCGCTGCTTACGTCGTCATCATCATCGTCGGTCCTTCTAGAAGACTTCGGTCAGAAGGTGGATCTAACGCGGAGGATTCGTGAGGTTCTGTTGAACTACCCGGAGGGGACTACGGTGTTGAAGGAGTTGATACAGAATGCCGACGACGCCGGAGCCACCAAGGTCTGCCTCTGCCTCGACCGCCGCTCTCACCCCACCCAATCTCTGCTGCATGACAATCTCGCTCAGTGGCAGGGCCCTGCTCTCTTGGCTTACAACGACGCCGTTTTCACGGAGGATGATTTCGTTAGCATTTCGAGGATCGGGGGTAGTACTAAGCAGCGTCAGGCTTGGAAGACTGGCCGTTTTGGGTAATTTCGTCATTTCAACTCTACATTCTATTCTCTTATTAGTAGTGTGTGTGTAATTTTGTGCGTGATTTCGTAATTTTAGGTCTTTCGTTGCTCTTTCTTTCGCCTTTTAGTTTTTACTATTTACACTTTTTTTGTGTGTGTAATTGTTTATGAGTAGCTTCGTTGTTTCCTTCTTTTGGTTTGAGTGCCTTCAAAAGTAACTTATATTGTTAATATAGTTACTAAAAATATGGAAAGATAATTCCAGTTAAAACTTAATTATAAATATAGTCATTTATTTATATTTTAGAAATATATTATCAAAATATTGTAATTTAATAATTTAATTTATGGTATATGTGTGTATATATATAATATAAGTATATAATGATTGTTAAATAAATTATAGTAATAAAAAAATTAAGAATGAGATAAATAGTATAGATTTTATTTAGTGTTTTTTTTGAAAAGTAGTATACATAGTTAAGTAATAATGATAAAATAATTATGAATAAGATAGTCAATAGTTCGATGGATCTTGCTTTTCTTTTTTTAAAAAATAATTAAAGTGTGAAAAATAAGGGTGTGGAGCTCTTTCTTTTTTCTTAATGCCACTTAAAAATAGTATTCTTTTTTCCCCCTTAAAACAAACGCAACTACTTGCTTGGTTTAAGCAAGTTTGAACAGCATAAATGCCAAACTAAACATCCTCTTTGTGTGTAAATGTATTTTATGCTCCTCTTTTGCTTCTTGTGATGTGCAAAAGCGTGAGTAGTTTTGTAATTTGGCTACGTTTGGCTGTTTTGAGGTATTTTTGCTTTTTATTTTAGTGTGTGTAAATGAGTAGGTGCTTTTGTAAATTTTTTTTGGAATTTGTCATTGGTGCTTTTTTTTTTTTAAATTGTGTGCAAATGCGTCGGTTATTTCTGTAATTTGACTCCTTTTCGTGCTTTCGCTTTATTTAAGTGTGTGTAAATGTGGGTCTTTTTGTCAATTTTTGACCTTAGAAATTTTTGGTCTTACATAGGATGCTTGGTTTAGTTTAGAGAAGGAGTTGGAGGCGTGGATTTGTCCAAATAAGGAAAAACAAACATTGCTTACAAGTATCTAGAATTATGCAACTTCATTTTATTTATGAATATGTCAACATTGAGGTGATTATAGGAGCCTTTGATCAGCTTATAAGCTAAGCCAAGCATTCTTACAATATTGTATAACAAATATATGTCATGTATCAAAGAATTAGTAGTGCTTGCAACAAAATGTTGCCTTCGGTATTGATGTACAATGTGGGAGATAATACCGTGCTATATAATTTGTACCCTCCAACATAACGAGTTTTTTAGTTGATGATCATTGATTTATGGACCATGTCTCATATAGGAGAGTTGAATGTTTTGCAACAAATGTTTCACCCATTCACGATATTTATCTTGCGTTTATAACATCCTAATAACACCTTTGTTACACTTGCGGCAAGAAGGAAGGGAGCTACTGGTATCAAAGATTTTAGACTTATTAGCCTTGTGGGGAGTGTTTCCAAAGTCATTTAAAAAGTTTTGGCGAATAGATTGAAACATGTGATTGGTCAAGTCATTGATCAATTCCAAAATACTTTTGTGGAAGGAAGACAAATTCTTGATGTAGCCTCATTGCAAATGAAGTTATAGATTCAAGGTTAAAGAGTAGTAAGAAAGAGTTCATTTGCAAGTTGGATGTGGAAAAGGCGTATGACCATGTGTCATTGGGACATCCTTATTTATATCTTGAAAAGGATGAGGTTTGGGAGAAATTTTGTAAATGGATTTCTAATGCATTTGCTCCACATCGTTCTCGATTATCATCTATGGAGGAGGGCCTTTTGAATTCTTTCTTGCCACAAGAAGTTTAAGCCAAGGAGACCTTTTTTCTCTCTTCTTTTTATCTCGGTGATGGAAGCATTGGGTAGAATGATTCTAAACATTGTCTGAGATAATTTACTTTGTAGGTTTCTAGTTGGCTACCATGGGAGAACAACTGTTTTTTCTCGCCTGTTGTTTGCAGATGACACTATTTGCTTTATGAGACAGATGCTGAGCAAATGATCAACCTTTGTAAAAGTGTGAGTTGATTCCCTTTGGAGATGTGGAGAATATGAATGATCTTGCCATTTACTTGGGTGTAAGGCGGGTTTGCTTCCATTGGCATACCATGGTCTTTGTCTTGGAGCCAAACATAAAGATCATAGGGTTCAAGATCTTATTATTATGAAATTTAAGAAAAGATTAGGGGATGGAAGAGTAAGTTCCTTTCTAGAGGTGGTAGACCTACCGTTATAAGGATTACTTTGTCTAACCTTTCATCTTACTTTATGTCTTTGTTCCCCAGTAAAGAGATTGGAGTATATCTAAAAGAGATTCTTTTGGAGAAGATTTGAATGTGAGTTTAAGTAATTGGAGTACATCTAAAAGAGATTCTTTTGGAGAAGATTTGAAAGTGAGTTTAAGTACCATCTTGTAAGGTGGAAAGTTGTTAAGCTACCTATTGCGAAGGGTGGGCTTGGCGTTAAATCTCTTCTTATCTTTAATAAAGCTCTCATTGGCAAATGGTTGTGGTAGTTTCTGAAGGAAAGGGAAAGTTTATGGAGAGAGGTGATTGTTGCAAAGCTAGGAGAGAAACATAATGGGTGGTTGTCGAATGATAAGAGATATCCTTATGGTGTGGGACTTTGGAAAAACATTGCAAAAGGTTGAGGCTCTTTCTTTAAGGACATTTCGTTTGAGGTGGGTAATGGAGAAAGGATTTTCTTACAGTTTGATAAATGATACACCTTTTCTTTAGCTCTTAGAGATCTTTTCCCTAACATCTTTTCTTTGGCAAGAGTCAAACATGTCACTATTTTCTCAAGCGGGCATTGGGTGGAGAGGAATTTTGGATGAGGCGTGACCTTTATAAGGGAGGCTAATGATTGGGAAGTGGAGGAATTTACCAATTTTTTGTCTCTTAACAATTGTGTCCTCGTTTGAGATAAAGAGGATAAATTTATTCGAAATTTGGAAAAAAAATGACATCTTCATGGTGAAATCTTACTGCAGTGCTCTTGTTGATGAGGTGGAACATTGACCTGCCATAGAAGTTAGTTTGAAAGACGAATGCTCCTAGTAGAGTTTCTTTTTTGCTTGGGAAGTGAGATGGGGGAGATTCTTAACTTTGGGCAATTTGCAAAAAAGAAGATAATTTGTTGTAAATAGATGCTTTCTTTGTAAAGATAATGTGGAATCAGTGGAACACCTTTTGCTTAGATGTGTGTGGGCTAGTAGACTTTGGGACTTGGCATTGGATCTTTTAGGGATCCAATGGGTTGCCTCGAAGTCTTTGTGTGAGGAGATCATTGCTTGGAATGGAATCAAGACCTCGAAATATAACAAAAAATTGTTCATACAATTCTTCTTGTGATTATTTGGAGCCTTTGGAGAGAAAGCAATCATAGTGCTTTTGAAGGGAAGGAGTGTTCCACCTCTTTTTGAAAAATTAATTGTTTTGCAGTATTTTTTTGAGACTCATGGTCATTGTATAGTTGATGTAGATAGCATAAAGAATGTATGATAACTTCAGTTGCTTATGTATTTGATTTTAGGGTTGCTCCTTGCTCCCCTTTTTGTCTATTAATAAAATTTGACCTTTCTTTAAAAAAAAAAAGATATATATATTTTTTGAGTCTTGATCATCTTCTGGCTTCTCTGGATGATGCAATTAATCATAATTCTGGAACAAGTTACAACAATTTCGCCACGAAGGACAACAAATTGTTGGTGTATTTCTGTAAAATCTCTGGCATTGTAATTTCTAATTTTGCGGTGGTGATTATTAGCTGGCTTTTACTTAATAATTATCATTTGCTACTGGTTTGTATTTTAGCTGTGGTGATATTAGTTGAAAAGCTGGTCTAATGGTGGGGTATAAGTAATCTCTATAATGTTCATGAGCATATTAGGAATTATAAAAATGGATCCTTTTCCTATGATGGACCATAAGAGAGAACGTTGGTTAGAACTGTTTTAATTGCTTTAATATTTAGGCTGGAGCTGAACACATGATTGTGGACTTAAGTTATTTTGGTAGCATCATTAAACAGCTTGGAAAGAGGGCTTTTGGGTGGCTGTGCATGATTTGTTCCTATTCCATAATGTGGATGAGGTGATTTGATAACCCTTGAGCACAGCGATGAATGAAATAGTTGAATCTGTAGTACTACTATTACCTGCAAGCAGGGTTTCATGAAACTCTGTCACATCTATAATTAACTTTCCACGGATACAAAAAGACGTGTGCTCCAGGCCTCCAGCCTTTCCCAGATACTCTAATTTCCCTCCTGGCTTTGGAGTTGTTTATTCTGTTGAATATCTTCTATATGTACACTCTTTTTCTTTTCTTTTTAGTTGAAGGAATTTAAGCCCTGATGTAATTTAAATCAGTAAACTTCTTAGAGGTAGATTCTTTGGGCCATATGTGTAATTGGTTTACTTATGTATCTTGATGATCATTATCTGGGAAAGTTTTTTGGTGCAGAACTGTGTCATGCAGGCTGCTGATTTTTGAGTGCTTTGCTTTTTATATGTATATTATATCCTATGAGTGTTAAAGTTCAAATGATAAGTTAAATCTACATGGTTTGATGTTCTTTCGTGGTCTCCTTCATTAGAAGATATATAATTTTTAGTATTGGTGGCTGCTTAGGGTCAAGGAAATATAATCTCAAATCAAGAATGACAGCTTGCTGATTTATCTTGTGTTTTCTGTAACAATTTTTTGCCCCTAAATTTAGGATATCTGCTTGTTGATATAAAAGATATGTGATTTTAACTATTCCTTTAGCCCCAAATGCCTTACTTTCCTTTTGGCCCATTCCAAAATGATACATTCTTCCCTTGAGCTTGTATGGAGGCTTCTCATTAGGGCAGAATGCTTCCCTACAGATGTATTTTTGCATTTCACAGCTTTGCAGATTGCTTAGCCCCATTCATCTTCAGTGCAGTAGCACTCAATCAGTGAGCTATTCCAACTCTTTCAAGAGTGGCTGCTTCTAAGCAAAACTTGTGGCTATCTCTGCCTCCTAACCTCGTTTATCACAGAGCAGTCATTTAGGGGCTTTTGTGATCTGGGCTGTTTCCTTCTCAATGCAGTTGGATATCCGGAGCAAAAGTGCATTAGGGTCGAAGTTGAGACTGCTCAGAGTACTACACATTGAAGAGATCATCAGAGAGGAGACCACCCATTTATGATTTGAGCTGAGGAGACTAGTAAAAAGAGAAAGGGAAAAAAGAGAATGAAGTATCTTTCTAAATGTTGTTGCTTGCGTTTTGCTTATTCATGTAGTAGGATCACGTTCAGTAGAATGTTTGCACAGAACTGCTAGCGAGGGACAATTAACTTTGGCTCGTTTTTGAAAACTATCTACTCTATTCTAACATTATAATAGAATAAACTTCTCGTTATAGGACCCACTTTCACTCACTTTCTGACTTAATGTTCAAAACTCAAATAGTCTTACCTGGCCCGACTTCAAACACATTATGCTTTGTTGTAATTTTGACTTTCTTCTTAAGCTCCTTGTTGGGTCAAAAACTGAGACATTAAATTTTGCAAGGAGCGTGTACTATTTTTGGGGTCCTTGTCTAGACCACAACTGTTTAGCTCTAAATTTATGGGTTATGCTATCTAAATAAGCTGTGTGCCTGTGACCATATGTGATGTTGAAAGACTCCATCATACTTGTCACTATGGACAATTGTGGCAGATGCTGTTAGTGTTGTGTAATAGAATTGTTTAATAAATGATTGTCATTTTTAGTAGTTACAACTGGTACATAGATGACGTCTTTGCTTTGCTTCATTCCTTTTTTCACAGTGAATCATTTATCTAACTTTATTAATTTCTTGACTATTGATTGGTGATAGGGTTGGCTTCAATTCGGTTTACCATCTGACAGACTTGCCTTCTTTTGTAAGTGGAAAATATATTGTGCTATTCGATCCTCAGGGTGTTTACTTGCCCAATGTCTCTACGGCAAATCCAGGAAAGCGAATCGAGTATGTTAGTTCTTCAGCCATCTCCCTGTATAAAGATCAATTTTTTCCATATTGTGCTTTTGGTTGTGACATGAAAAGTCCTTTCCATGGAACTTTATTCCGTTTCCCTTTGAGGAATGCAGATCAGGCAGCTAATAGTAAGCTCTCAAAGCAAGCCTACTTGGAAGATGATATTTCTTCCATGTTTGTTCAGCTTTATGAGGAAGGAGTTCTCTCACTGCTTTTCCTTAAAAGCATACTGTCCATAGCAATGTATGTATGGGATACAGGTGTGCCTGAGCCTCGGAAGATATACTCCTGTTACATTAATTCAGCAAATGAGGACACAGTTTGGCATCGCCAGACACTTCTGAGATTATCTAAGTCAATGAATTCCACTAATTATGAGATGGATGCCTTCACATTGAACTTCTTGAGTGAAGCTGTGACAGGGAATGATACGGAGACGAGGAGTGATACTTTTTATATAGTGCAAACAATGGCCTCGGCATCCAGTAGAATAGGTTCTTTTGCAGTATCTGCAGCAAAAGATTTTGACATGCACCTGCTACCTTGGGCTTCAGTTGCAGCATGTGTCTCACATAATCCATCCAATGTAATGTTGCAATCCTCATCTTTGAATTGGCATTCTCCCTCTATGTGTGTGTGTGTGTGTGCTTGTTAGTGTGTGCGCGCGCTCATGCATGCACATGGGAATGCAGTTCTGGAGCAATGTGTATGTATGGTGGTTTGCGGGTGTGTCAATGTGTAGTTCTAGTGCATTATTGGCTAGTCATCTAGTTTCTTTTTCTGTATGCATGGAAAAACCTGATTAGAAAGATCTTTATTCCCCATATGCTGTTATTCAAGCTTAGCTTAGTATTATTAGATTATCTTAGGTGAGTAAATAGCCCATGTTCCAATTATTGGGGATGGATTTAGCTGGCGGCAGCCTTGTCTTTGAGTTTCCTTGTTTCTTCAGTTATTTTTGCAATTCCCCGTGGGTGAAAAAGAAAACAGTGTAGTTAAGTATACTGAAACTTGTGACAAGGTTTGATTTGTTGGACATTTTTGGCTCTGAAAAACGTTTACAAGTCAAAAAAAAATTCTAATACTTGGATATTTATGGAGTACACACCTGTCAGAGAGTTTTCAGGTGCTCTAGTTGTGTCCAAATGCCGAGGACAGAATTCATTGCCCCTGGCAACTTATGGGAAAATCATTCAGATTTATATGTTCATATATGATTATTTTTTGAAATCACAGTTGAACTACTTTGTTGCCTAACTTTGTTGACATGGACTTAATTTTGGACACTGCAGTTATGACGCTAAGATGCATGACTTCGATATTTGTGTTTGAATTTATCTGTCTATTGCTCTGCATTCTTGTGTATTGTTTCTGTGAAAAATATATAAAACATAAAATATGGAGAGAAAATATGAAAGTGTTGGAGATGGTTGGAGCCACCACTAATGGTGGTTCTAGAAGTGAAATACTCGTAAAGACTACATTGCGAATTGTTGATGTTTCATGAATACAATAGAAGAGCCTATTTATAGCCATAACAACTTGGTGAGCAAGACTATAAGCTAGACTAATAAGGTAACTAGAATTCTAAGGAAACTAGAATAATAAGGAAACCAACTTGATTAATTATCTAATCTAAAATATTGCCTAACTTAATACCTTAGAATAAAGAAATAACATTAATAGTCAAAATATTCTTCAACACCCCTTCTCAAACTAAGGTGGTATTAGAGATACGACCTTAAGTTTGAAAGGCCTTCAAAAGAAAACTTGATCTTGATGGAAGGGATGGGCCAACACGGCTCGTCTAACTTGGAACTCATCATGGTCACCCCAGCTCATCTAACCTTGAACAGGGATGGAATCAGGATTGATTTGGGGGTCGTGTACACCACTTTGGTGTGATGAATCCCCACGACCGTTGGACGGAATTTAGATTAAGATGGTAATTGGAAACTGGATTGGACTTGAATTTAGACTGGACTTGGACTTGGACTTGGATTTGGATTTGACTTGGAATTGGATAGTCGTGTTATAGGCTAACATGACCGCTTGATTTTTTGTTTTTTTAAGGGAAACAGGCCACCAGGAGGTTGGCTCTGATATCATGTGAAACGTATATAAAACATAAAATATGGAGAGAAAATATGAAAGTGTTGAAGTTAGTTGGAGCCACCACCAATGGTGGTTCTAGAAGCAAAATACTCATAAAGATTACATTGTGAATTGTTGATATTTTATGAATACAATAGAAGAGCCTATTTATAGACGTGATAACTTGGTGAGCAAGACTAGAAGCTAGACTAATAAGGTAACTAGAATTCTAAGGAAACTAGAATAATAAGAAAACCAACTTGATTAATTACCTAATCTAAATTATTGCCTAACTTAATACCATAGAATAAGGAAATAACATTAATAACCAAAATATTCTTCAACAGTTTCAAAAATATAATGTTTGATGTCACTTCTTGAAAAAAAATGTTGGATGTCAGTTAGATTACATTTTTTTTTTTTTGGTTATATCCCCCACCCCCATAGGATTGAACCCACGACCTCACACCTGGGAGGAGAATCTCAACCACTTGAGCTCTCCCTTAATCCCCAGTTAGATTACATGTAGATATCTTGTTACATTTATTTCATAACGTGTCTTTAGTGTGCATGTATCCTAAAATTTAGGCATTTGTCAATGCCGTATGGCTTTGTCGTGTCACGGGTAGTTTGCATGCTTTTTGTATAGCAGGGTACTGAGTGCTGCTTTATCTCAAAATTTGTTTTCCTGTTGTGTTTGATCTTCCTTCTCATGTTATTCATTTTGCTGAATGTGGTGCCTAGCAGGATAAAGTTCTTAATCTCGGCAGGGCATTTTGTTTTCTCCCTTTGCCTGTAAAAACTGGTCTCAATGTGCATATCAATGGATACTTTGAGGTTTCATCAAACCGTCGTGGCATTTGGTATGGAGATGATATGGACAGATCTGGAAGAATTCGTTCTCTCTGGAACAGACTTCTGCTAGAAGATGTTGTGGCTCCTAGTTTTTCTAGATTACTTCTTGGCATTCAAAATTTGCTTGGTCCAACAGATTTTTATTATTCCTTGTGGCCAACTGGATCATTTGAGGAGCCATGGAGTATATTAGTGGAATGTATTTTCAAGGTCATCAGTGATAATCCTGTATTATATTCAGAAGTTGAAGGAGGGAAGTGGGTTTCACCAAGGAGTTCTTTTCTTCATGACATGGAATACTCTAGAAGTAAAGAACTCGGGCAGGCTCTTGTCCAGCTTGGAATGCCTACTGTTTGTTTGCCGAAGGCACTATTCAATATGCTTTTAAATTTTGTATCTGATATTCAGCAGAAAGTAGTTACTCCTGATTCAGTACGTCATTACCTCAGGGATTGTAAATATATGAGTACTATTAGCAGATTGAGCAAGCTTATGCTATTGGAATATTGTCTCGAGGACTTGGTTGACACAGATGTGGGTAGATATGCTTCTAACTTGCCTTTGCTTCCATTGGCAAATGGTGACTTTGGATTGTTGTCTGAAGCCTCAAAAGGGACCACCTATTTCATCTGCAATGATCTGGAGTACATGCTTCTTCAAGAAATATCTGATAGGGTAATTGATAAGAGCATTCCTCAGAACATATTAAGCAGACTAGTAGCCATAGCAAAGGTCTCAGGGGCAAATCTTGTAATTTTCAGTGTTTATGAATTCATTTCTCTGTTCTCCAAATTTGTGCCTTCTGAATGGAAATATAGGACAAAGGTTCTTTGGGACCCAGCCCTTGATTCAGCTCATCCAACTTCTTCATGGTATGTTCTTTTCTGGCGCTATCTTCAGGATCAATGTGAGGAATTGTCTCTCTTTAGTGATTGGCCAATATTGCCATCTCGTTCTGGGCATCTGTACAGACCGTCTAAGCACTCAAAATTGTTGAATGTGGAGGGATTATCTGACAAGTTGCAGGAACTCCTTGTTAAGATAGGATGCAAGATACTAAGCAGCAATAATGGGGTTGAACATCCAGACTTGTCTGGATATGTCTATATTGCTGATGGTGTTGGTGTTTTGGAGTCACTTTTTGATGTTGTCTCTTCAAATGAGGATAATATGAAGAGAGTATTTCTTGAGTGTTTGAAAGCAGAAGAAAGAGATGAGTTGCGTCTGTTTCTTCTGGATCCGAAGTGGTATATTGGGAATCGCATTGATGATTCTCACTTGTGGAAATGCAAGCTGTTGCCTGTTTACAGAGTGTACGGTGCAGAGTCTATTCAACTTCAGTACTCTGACTTAATTAATCCACGCAAGTATTTGCCTCCTCCAGGTTGTGCTTATAGCCTCCTTGGTGGTGAGTTCATCTGGAGTTTGTCAAAAACCGAAGAAGAGGTGCTAAATAGATATTATGGGATTGAAAGAATGGGAAAGGCACAATTTTATAAGCAGAATGTTCTAAATAGAGTTAAGGAATTGGAAAATGATACTCGTGACAGCATTATGCTTTCAATTCTTAAAGAGCTACCACAATTATGTGTAGAGGACACATCCTTCAGGGAAAGTCTGAGAAATTTGGAATTTGTGCCTACATCTCTTGGTTCCTTGAAAGTTCCATCCATGCTATATGATCCAAGAAATGAGGAATTGTATGCTTTGCTTGAAGATTCAGATGGGTTTCCTTCTGGTGCATTCCTGGACCATGGTGTTTTAGATATGTTGCAAGCTTTGGGTCTTAGAACAGCAGTGTCTATTGAGACGGTCATACAAAGTGCTCAACACATAGAGCAGTTGATGCATGTAAGTCAAGAACGAGCTCATTTGAAAGGAAAAGTACTTCTTTCCTACTTGGAAGTGAATGCACTGAAGTGGCTACCTGATCAACTCAACAATGATCAAGGAACAATGAATAGAATGTTTGCAAGAGCTGCGATTGCATTTAAACCTCGTCATGTTAAAGGTGATTTAGAAAAGTTCTGGAATGATCTCCGGCTAATTTGCTGGTGTCCGGTTCTTGTTTCTCCTCCGTACCAGTCTTTACCATGGCCTACAGTATCATCTATGGTAGCCCCTCCTAAATTGGTTCGGTTATACCCGGACTTGTGGCTTGTTTCTGCAAGCATGCGGATACTGGATGGAGAATGCTCTTCCTCAGCCTTGTCACAACAACTTGGGTGGTCTTCTCCCCCTGGAGGAAGTGTAATTGCTGCCCAATTACTTGAGCTTGGGAAAAATAACGAGATTATTTCTGATTCTTTGCTCAGACAGGAGTTAGCCTTGGCAATGCCTAGGATATACTCTATACTAATGGCAATGATAGGTTCTGATGAGATGGACATTGTAAAAGCTGTTCTGGAAGGTTGCCGATGGATATGGGTGGGAGATGGATTTGCCACCTCTGATGAGGTTGTCCTTAATGGTCCTCTTCATTTGGCTCCCTACATACGTGTTATACCAGTTGACTTGGCTGCATTCAGGGAGCTATTTTTGGAGCTTGGGATCCGGGAATTTTTGCGGCCCAGTGATTATGCTTATATATTATCTAGAATGGCTACTAGGAAGGGTTCCACTCCGCTGGATGCTCAGGAAATCAGGGCTACTATACTGATTGCACAACATCTTGCTGAAGCTCAAAATTTGGAAGATCAGATGAAAATATATCTGCCGGATGTATCATGCAGGCTCTTTACGGCTTCTGACTTGGCCTATAACGATGCTCCATGGTTGCTGGACTCAGAGAATGCTGAAAGCTCATTTGCATCCACTGTCATCTTAAGCTCCAAACAGCCTGTCCAAAGATTTGTTCATGGAAACATTTCTAATGATGTCGCCGAAAGGTTAGGAGTCCGCTCTCTTAGGAGGAGTTTGCTTGCAGAGAGTGCTGATTCAATGAATTTGAGTTTGTCTGGGGCTGCAGAAGCATTTGGACAGCATGAAGCATTGACAACTAGGCTTAAGCATATCCTTGAAATGTATGCAGATGGACCTTCAGTTCTCTTTGAGCTGGTACAAAATGCAGAGGATGCAAAAGCTTCCAAAGTGACCTTTCTATTAGATAAAACTCAGTATGGAACATCATCTGTTCTTTCACCAGAAATGGCAGATTGGCAAGGCCCTGCATTGTACTGTTTCAATGACTCTGTTTTTAGTCCCCAAGATCTGTATGCTATCTCTCGGATTGGTCAAGAAAGTAAATTGGAGAAGCCATTTGCTATTGGAAGATTTGGACTGGGATTCAATTGTGTATATCATTTTACGGATATCCCAACTTTTGTTTCTGGAGAAAATATAGTAATGTTTGATCCTCATGCCTCTAATTTACCTGGAATTTCTCCCTCTCATCCTGGTCTTCGGATTAAATTTGTGGGTAGAAAAATCTTAGAGCAATTCCCGGATCAGTTCTCTCCATTTCTGCATTTTGGGTGTGATATGCAGCATTCATATCCTGGTACCCTCTTCCGGTTTCCTCTCAGAAGCACTACTGTTGCTTCCAGAAGCCAAATAAGAAAAGAGGCGTATGCACCTGAGGATGTCTTGTCACTCTTCTCTTCCTTCTCTGAGGTTGTCCCAGAGACGCTGCTTTTTTTACGGAATGTGAAAACTATATCCCTTTTTGTTAAAGAAGGGGCTAACAGTGAAATGCAATTATTACACTCTGTTCGCAAGAACTGTGTTAGTGAGCCTGAACCTGACACTAATCCATTTAACGAATTCTTTAGCTTTATGTATGGAAATCAGCAAGATAAAATAGATAAGGATCAGTTCCTTAAAAAATTGAGCAAACGCATAGACAAAGATTTGCCATGGAGGTCTCAGAAGATTGTTGTGTCTGAACAAAGCACATCTGGTTGCAAATCACATTTGTGGTTAACTACTGAATGCTTAGGTGGTACCAGCATTAGGAATAACCTTGTGAGCTATGACAAAAACTTTTACAAGTTTGTTCCTTGGGCTTCTGTTGCTTTACATTTAAACTCATTAAACAATGAGAAGGAGCTAAATAGGAATGATGCTAATTCTGAGGAATCGTGTGTTGCTGTACCTGAAAGTCTCCCTTTGGGTACTCTTACAGAGGGAAGAAATTTTGATGGCCGTGCTTTCTGCTTTTTACCACTCCCGATTACTACTGGTCTTCCAGTTCATGTCAATGCATATTTTGAGCTCTCGTCGAACAGAAGAGATATATGGTTTGGCAATGACATGGCAGGGGGGGGAAAAATGCGTTCAGACTGGAATATGTACCTCCTTCAAGATGTAGTTGCCCCAGCTTATGGTCATTTGCTTGAGAAAGTTGCCTCGGAGATTGGTCCATGTGATTTGTTCTTTTCCTTTTGGCCCATAACAGGAGGATTTGAACCTTGGAGATCTCTTGTGAGGAGACTATATCAATTTATTTCAGATACTGGTCTTCGTGTATTATACACAAAAGCCAGAGGGGGTCAATGGATTTCTACCAAACAAGCCGTTTTCCCTGATTTCACCTTTGATAAGGCGTCTGAACTAGTAGAGGCATTATCAGATGCTGGTTTACCTGTGGCAACTGCTCCTAAGCCACTTGTAGATAGATTTATGGAGATCTGTCCATCGCTTTACTTCCTCACTCCCCAACTACTACGGACTTTGCTAATCAGAAGGAAACGTGAGTTTAAAGATAGAAATGCAATGATTCTGACCCTTGAATACTGCTTGCTTGATTTTAAAATCCCGGTACAATCTGACAGTTTCTATGGTTTACCCCTGATTCCTCTTTCAAATGGTTCATTTGCAAAATTGGACAAGAGGGGGGGTAGTGAACTCATCTATCTTGTGGAAGGAGATGGATATGATCTTGTTAAGGATTTGATTCCCCATCAACTTGTAGACTCTGCTATTTCCAATTATCTTTATAGGAAATTATCTGATCTCGCTCAAAGTGAGGATTTTAACATATCTTTCCTGACTTGTCCATTGCTTGAGAGACTCCTTTTAAGATTACTTCCAGCAGATTGGCAGAATGCTAAGCAGGTGACTTGGGTCCCTGGTTACCATGGTCATCCTAGTGTGGAGTGGATAAGACTGTTTTGGAGCTATCTGAAGTCATACTGTGACGATCTCTCATTGTTTTCTAAGTGGCCTATTCTTCCCGTGGAAAATAATTATCTCATGCAACTTGTTGAAAATTCCAATGTAATTAAAGATGGTGGGTGGAGTGAGAACATGTGCTCCTTGTTGCTAAGAGTTGGATGCCTACTTTTGAAGCGTGACCTCCCAATAGATCATCCACATCTGAAACAATATGTGCAGCCTCCTACAGCGGTGGGTATTCTTAATGCATTATTGGCAGTTGCTGGTACGCTAGACAAAATAGAGGGACTGTTCAGTGATGCATCAGAAGGGGAGCTACTCGAGCTGCGGAGCTTTATTCTCCAGTCCAAGTGGTTCTCTGAGGACTCGATGAATTGGACTTATGTCAATATGATAAAAAATATTCCTATGTTTGAGTCATTCAAGAGTAGAAAACTTGTGGCCTTAAGTAAATCTACAAAATGGCTTAAACCAGATGGTGTTCGTGAGGATCTTTTGAATGATGATTTTGTCAGGGCGGAGTCTGATAAGGAAAAGATCATTCTGAAAAAACATTTAGACTTGAGAGAACCTTCTAAAGTAGATTTCTACAAAGATTATGTACTTGGCCGCATGCCTGAGTTCATTGACCAGGAAACTGTGCTGTCAGACATTTTGTGTGATGTCAAGTTGTTGATTGAGGGGAATAGCTCTTTCAGAGAAGTGTTCTCCTTAATTCCTTTTGTTCAGGCATGCAACAAATCTTGGAGAGAGCCATGCAGGTGTGTTCCTTACTTTCTGTGATGTAGGTATCTTCTATTTGTACACATGGACAGACAAGGACACGTGTATGACTTGTATGTACTGTTTTTGGCAGGCTCTACGATCCTCGTGTTCCCATGCTAAAAATGTTGCTGCATGGAGAAGTGTTCTTCCCATCTGACTACTTCTCCAGCCCTGGGACTCTTGACATTCTGGTAAATCTTGGACTTCGACAAAGTTTGGGGTTTGGTGGTTTGCTTGATTGCGCTAGGTCTGTTTCTATGTTGCATGATTCGGGAAACTCAGAAGCAATGATATTCAGTAAGAGGCTGCTTGGCTGCTTGAATAAATTGGCATTGAAGCTCTCGGCTGAAGAAGGGGAGAGCAGTCCTGTAAAATCTCAAACTGCTGCAGACTTCAAGGGCAACAATGTTGCTCATAGTGAAGAGAACTACTGTTCTGCATCGAGTTCCAAGAACCCCAATGAAGATGGCTTTGACTGTGACTTTATGCTCAGCAATTTGATTGATGATATGCCCATAGAAGAGTTCTGGGGGAAAATGAGAGCAATCAATTGGTGTCCCATATATACTGATCCCCCTATACATGGACTTCCATGGTTAGCATCTGCTGATAGAATAGGTGCACCCGTTAAAACAAGGCCTGAGTCTCACATGTGGATGGTTTCTTGCAAGATGCACATCTTGGATGGTGAGTGTTTGGATTACCTTTGGCACAAACTTGGGTGGACGGACCGCCTTGATGCTGAGACCTTATGTGCACAGTTAATTGAGCTATCAAAGTGTTATGATGAACTCAAGACACATTATCTTGCAGCACTTCAGAAACACATACCATTAATATATTCACAGTTGCAAGAATATGTTGAGACAGCTGAGTTTGAAATTGTTAAATCTGCGCTGGATGGTGTTCGCTGGGTCTGGATCGGAGATGATTTTGTAGCCTCAAATGCGCTTGCATTTGATTCACCCATGAAGTTTAGTCCCTACTTATATGTTGTACCTTCTGAGTTATCTGAATTTGGGGATTTGCTTCTGGCACTAGGTGTTAGGCGTAGTTTTGACATTTTTGACTATTTTCATGTTCTACAACGGTTGCAAAATGATGTGAAGGGTTTGCCTCTTTCAACTGATCAAATCCATTTTGTCCACTGTGTTCTAGAAGCCATTGCAGACTATGACTTGGATGAGCTTATGTTTGGATCCCCTAATACTCCTCTACTCATTCCAGATTCTTCTGGAGTTCTTCTAAGTGCAGCAGACCTTGTATATAATGATGCTCCTTGGATGGAGAACAGCACCCTTGTGGGTAAACGTTTTGTTCATCCCTCGATCAGCTATGACCTGGCCAACAGATTGGGCATTCAATCACTTCGTTGCCTTTCTTTGGCGAGTGAAGAAATGACGAAAGATTTACCATGCATGGATTATCGTAGAATACACGAGCTACTGGAGTCATATGGAAAGGATTTCATTTTGTTTGATCTACTTGAGTTGGCTGATTGTTGCAAAGCAAAAAAGCTTCACCTGATTTTTGATAAGAGGGAGCATCCACGCCAGTCTTTACTACAACACAATTTAGGTAACTAGTTCTATATAGATTTTATTATTGCTTTCCCACAATATAAGAGTAAGGATCTAAGATTGGCGATTGCTTTTGTGGATGTAAATTTTGGATTTTGTCATAATTTTCAGTGATAACTGATAAGTAGTATCAGGAAGAGAAGTCTAAGCAAAGTTGCAAAGGGTAAAACAAAATATTAAAAATGATGAAGGGGAGGTAGAAAAATCAGGGAAATAAAAAGAATGGGAGTGATCAAGAAGGAAGAAGTGGAGAAATAAAGATAAATATAAATGAGGGAGATGCTGATTTAAAAGAAAAAATGAGAGAGTGAAAGAGGGAAGAAGAATGGGTCACAAAGCAGACTAAGGATCCAGTGTGAGAAGAAGAAATGAGGTACGTTGTTGAGAAGAAGAATTGCCGCATGACTGCTTTGGTTGCTAGACTGCCTGGATCCTTCCATATGGGTTTGAGGGGACATTATGACTCCTTACATTTGAGTGGGGCATAATTAATGCTTGCTGATGAATATTGAAAAGATTAGGGCTTGCTTGAATTGGTTTTTCTCAAAGGAGCTTCTTTTTAACAACTTTAGATTTTTTTTTAGAAGTTAAAAATTCTGGCTTCTAAAAAAGTTGTATTTAAGCTTTTTGCAGAGTTTTAACTTTTCTAGAAGCCAAACCAAATAGTTATTGCAAAAACAATGTATACTTTTCAGAAAAAAGTGCTATTTCCTGAAAAAAAAAAAAAAAACCAATCTAAACAAGCCCTTAATGCTGCAAATGGTGATTGCACAGAAAAAAAAATAAATTTCAGGGTCTAACTTAAAGTAAAAGAAAGCTTCGGCACTCCTCTGCACCTTGTGCTTCAATTGAAAAATGACTGCCTCAAAGAACAATCTCTGCCAGTCACCTTAGGTCCTGTGAGGCGCTAGAGGTGTGGCTATCTGTGCCAATTGGGACACTTCTACTTGCCCATAATAATAGTGATAGTGTGTGTGTGATTGAGTAAAGTGGATGTAACCCCTACATATTGTTGCACTTGATGTCCAAGACATTGGGCAAATAGTTTAGAGATGTAAAACTAAGTTACAGCTCCAAATGGGAATGGTGCAAGTTGATCAGATGTTAGACGAACCCTTACTGGTCTCATGATCCCTTATCTGGCTTATTCCACTATGTCATCTTGTGTACTCCCTTTGGTTCTTTTCATTCTCATTTTACCAAGATTGATTTCTTCATGTGATTAATTTGACTCTTAACTGCTATTTGTGTAGGTGAATTCCAAGGACCTGCACTTTTAGCAATTCTGGAAGGTGCTAGCTTAAGTGGAGATGAAGTAGCGAGCCTTCAATTTCTTCCGCCTTGGAGCTTGAGGGGTGATACTCTTAGCTATGGCTTGGGGTTGCTCAGCTGTTTTTCCGTAAGTGACCTCCCATCAGTCGTTTCTGATGGCTGCTTATACATATTTGATCCTCGTGGTTTAGCTCTTTCCACCCCTTCAAGTCATGCACCTGCTGCAAAAATGTTTACTCTAAGAGGTATGTTTATTACCACTCATAGCTTGAGTGCCTAATTCGTCCATACAATGTAATACTTTTCTTGTATATAAGGTGTCATTTTGTTCATTTTGGAATTGATGGCGGAGTTCAAATAATTGTTCAAGG
The DNA here is from genome assembly GCA_028554755.1 of Cordia subcordata. NCBI lineage: Eukaryota > Viridiplantae > Streptophyta > Magnoliopsida > Boraginales > Cordiaceae > Cordia > Cordia subcordata. The sequence continues at coordinate 13,859,171 of JAPTOF010000005.1, read as the reverse complement.
CCAAAAATTTTATAACCTAGAATTTAAAATGCTAGAGGTGCTTCTTGTTGCCCAGTTGAAATTCTACAGTTGCATCATCTTTCCTGAATTGCGTTTCTTTGCTGATGGTCAATATCTTTCTCATGTGGTTTGTTTTATAATAGCACCACTGGCTGATATATATATATTAAGGAATCTTTTGACTTAGTTTTGCAGTGTGAACATTTTGAGCTAATACATATAGATAGAGAATAATTTTACTGATACAAGTTATTAACAGAGTTTTGCTCTGAGATACTGCAACTTTCTTTGCTCTAGCGTTGAGCTATTGAAATGAATACGTCAGAGCTTAAGTTGTCAGCAATGATTTTGTTTGTTTACTTGGGGCTTGTTTGGAAAGTTAGCTATTTGGGTAGCTAATAGTTGTTTACTAGTACATTTGTTATAATTTCACTGTTTACCTAGATGATTGAAGAAAATGTGATTGGTAAAACTAACTGTTGAGTTTTTCTTCAAGATAAAATTACATAAAAGGACACGGGTGTTACCTTTTTATTGTTATTATACTCTTTTTGCCTTGATTCATATACTAGAGAAAAGAGATTTAATTTGAAAACCAAAAATTTTTCAGTTGAAAATCTTTTTCCTCTCCCCTTAAATTGATCATTTCATTTAAAAGCATAAGATATTAAAAAGGAATCTATTTTCTTCACCATGCATCTCATGTGGAAGCAAGATTCTTTTCCCATCATGTCGTACACATGAAAATGTTCTTTCTAAAGGGATATGTACTGTGACAAGACTATTTTAGATGACAATTTGGAAATGACTCTAAAATTGTATTAATTGATTACCTTATCAAAAGGTTAAGCAATTAGAAACCGATTTATTTATTAATTTATTATCTGCAACACATGAATCTTAAGATGCCGGTAGTGATGAAATAAGAAGAGGGAGAAGAAGGAGCCTTTAGGCAGAGAACTTTCTGACAGTCTATTTCTGAATTCATCTTCACTAGGTATTTATACTTGCATGATGACTTGCAGTGCATGTTAGTTAAAGTTAGTTGAATTGCCAGTACTCCCCTTTTAACTAACTCACATGGCTAAATTAATTATTAAGAACCAGCTACGATACCATGATGCTTTAATAATATGATGAAATAGGAAGAGAGATAAAGATTATGTTAGCAGTAAAGGTTTTGATTATCTCGTTCTGAATTCATATATACAAATTATTTGTACTTGAATCATGACTTGTAGTGCAAGTGTGTTAGTCACAGGTAGTTGCTGTGTCACTACTTCACTTCTAAGCTGACTAAATAGCAAGTCTAACTTAATTGTCTTATATCCTTAACAGGGAACATATGGAATAGATGCTTGGTGCCACCACGGTTCTAAAATTTTAAGCAAGCAAAAAGAAAGAAAGAGGGAGGGACGGAGGATGTGTTCAATTTTTATTTATTTGAAAATACGTATATCTTTTAAAAATTAATCAAGTCTGATCCACTAAAGAATAAATATTCATGAGTGTTAACTTTTGTTTTCTTAGTCTTTATTAGACAAAAAAATTTAGGTTTTGGGTAATTGATTCTTAGTGAAGTTGCCTTATCAATCCGTTAATTTAAATATAGAAAAAGAGTATATTCCACAGGGAAGACATGTGGGGTTTGTATGTCCAAACGGTGTCTAGTAATTACATAGTAATTTAAATCATTAGACGTGTTTGGTTACCATAACATAATTACACATTAATTTCATATGTCATGTTTGGTTGTACAGATGTTAATTACATAGTTAAATAGTTTAATTTTAAAAATAAATATTTATTTTTAAAATTCATATTAATACTAACAAATATTTAAAAATGCTACTTGCTAAAAATATTTAAAATAAAATACTATTTATTATCAAAATAAATCTGACCTATTAAAAATATTATAAATTATAAATATAAATACATGAAACTAAATATTATCAATTGCTAATATTTTTAAAATTAAATATTATTCACCAAAAATATAATAATATTTAATTATAATAGACAACTCTGTTAAAATCTATAAAATTAAATGAAATTTATATTTGTCAAAAATATTTATTTATATTTTTCATTTATTCTGTATTTATATTTTTAGCTATTTATTTGTCAGTATTATATTGTAAGCTTATTTATTTATTTATTTATTGTTATATTTATTTTATAGTGAAGCATATTAAATATAAAAAGAGTAAAAGAGTATGAAAAGCTGTTGAGAGTAATTGTACCAATTACACCCAATTCACCTTTGACTAAGTAATTACTTGGTTAGACAAACATGCATAACTATATAATTACTCCCAATTACATTGAAATCCAATTACAAGATGACTTTTCAAACTCACCCATGGTGTGATTGTTAATGCTGAATAAAACATGCTATGATGCCATATTGTCAATGTGGTGTTAGAATGTGAAGTGTAAAAAGCGGTCGGCCCTGAATGCATAAAGCATTAAGAGTAGGATTGAGAGAAAAAGGTGAAAAATGCTATACATGAGAATGAAAAGTTAATTTTTGTAATGTTTAACAAACGCTAGTTGAAACTCTAAAATTTTTGTAATGTTTAACAAACGCTAGTTGAAACTCTAAAAGATAATTCGAAACATTCTTTTTGTTGAATTTTGACCGAGTCAAATCACTAAATGCTAGTTAAAAGCTGTTGCTGTAATGTCTTCAACAAAAAGAAAGTCAAGCATTTTTATTTTAAAATAAAGAAAAAGTAGTATTATGAGTGGGTTCGTGTGAGATTCTGACCATGGACATACTTGGCACATCTGCATTGTCAAACTTCCCACAACCACCCAAAGTAGTATTATGAGTGGCTTAGTGTGAGATTCTGAGCATGGACATACTTGGGAACATCTGCATTATCAAACTTCAGACAATCACTCCAACTTTAATTGATGACTTTTGTTTGTTCTTGAAAAGGGAGTAGTATTACTTGACTAAAAGAAGAAATGCAGAGTATTCAGGTGGTATGGTTGGCTAAATTTTCACTGACTTTATATGAGGGTAACAGTCTGCATATTCTGCAATGGTTTAACCTCTGAAGATGAAATAAATGTAGATGAATTCAGGTTCTTCCTTATCAAGTTGATCCTTTTTATAGAAAGGAGGCCCTGAACATGCATCTTTTTTATCTTCATTTGTTATCTTAACAAAGGTTAGAATTACAGCATCACTTCTCCTAAGAAGTAAATGCTGTTACTTTGTTAGCCATTTCTACTTAAGAACGCAGCCTTTGGATAGATTCAAACCTCAGAAGAAGAGTTTCTGTTGATCACCTGTTGTCAATCCAATCTGTATGTCAAATTGTCCCTTCCTGCTGATGCTTTGTGAGTCTTGGAAGTTGGAGGACAGCCTTTCACGAGCTTCTACTTTTGAAACAGACCTATGTTGCGTGATCCTACAATTGTCCTTCTCTCTCTGCACAATATCCGATAAGCACTTCTTAGAACCAGTCAATGATTTGCATGATAAATACTTTTAAGTGTAGCAGCAGATAAATATGACATACATGACAGCTAATTATATATTTTCATCTACATGCTTGGATGCTAAGAGTGTAGAATTACAAACAAGCATGTTCTCATAAGATGGCTGCACCACCTTTTCCAGAACAGAAATCCAATTTCCTGTCTGAAAATTATTTTACTCTACCTTGGGTTCTCTGGGTGAATATGAAAATTTTTCTGATGGCTTGCTGCAGTTTATCTGACTCCTCTTTTGTGAAAATTAATCATCTGAGAAATATTATTTGGTGCAGGAACTAACTTGACTGAGAGATTTCCTGATCAATTTAGTCCTATGCTGCTAGGAGAAAAGCTTCCATGGTTGTCATCTGATTTCACGGTCATACGTATGCCTCTTTCATCAGAGTGCTTGGAAGATGCAACTGAGTCTGGTTCAAAGCGGATAACTATGATATTTAACAAATTTATGGATCATGCTTCCAGAACACTGCTCTTTTTAAAATCAGTTTTGCAGGTAATGTTAAAATCTCCATCCTACATTTATCAAGAAAAGAATTCTACAGTTCAGCAGCAAGTGGTCTCCTCCTTGTGCCCACCTGCTACTGTCTCTTTCGTTTGTCTTTGCATTTGGTTAGGTTTTTATTCCTCCATATGTTGCATACTTTTAGTTTTGGAGTTTATGTGCAAAAATTAGAAATTTTAGGGAAACTATGTGCCTCAGTGTGGCGGTCAATAGTAACAGTTCAACATGCTCTATGGAAGCCGGAAACAAGGGAGAAAAAGAGTCCCATGCTGGAAGCTGATGATATGAAAAACCAGGAAGGTGGAGGTATTTTACCACTTGTTGGTTCAGTGGTCATTCTAGCGGTGATCTTTTCCACAAAGAGTTACATGAAGCTCTATGAGCATGCCAAGAACAGATAAACTATGATGTATAGCCAGTGAAGCATGTTTTCTGCTCTTGGAATTTTATTTAACTGGTTTTGGTTATGTGCGACATTATTGCTTGATTGGGGAGCTGCTATCTTGAATGGGATATACCTTGGTGGACTTATTGCATGTTTTGCTTCAAGCAGTTTTAAGGTGTCCCTAATATGATATTTGAACCACTGATGTTCACTGATATATACACTAGAATCGGGTATGCTAACTAACTAGCAGAAATGTGTCAGATACACTAGAGTTCACGAGTCTGAGTTGACATCTATCTTGTGAATGACTTACTAAAATGTTTGCTCAATATCATGAAGTTAAATTTTATAACAAGACTTTGCATCATCAGAATTAACTAATCATGTTTACTCTTGTCATGCCTCAAAATGCAAATTAGGGCAGTAGAGATTGCCCTGCTTGTGGGCCAATGTATCTGCAAACGTTACGCTGTTCTTTTGGATTGGTCTAGGGCGTAAGCTTGCTTTTAGGCCACTACTTGGAGTAATTATCTCTATCCTGTGGTCTTGGTCTAAAGCTTGTTCAGGACACGGCTTGGCCAGTATAGTTGAGAAACCCACAAAATCAAGATCAAACACATTTTTGTTATTTCCCCTTATATTTCTAGTTACATTATCAAGTTTTTTATGTTTTTTCTGTACCCACCCCCTTATGGGTATTTCTATATTTAATAGTGCAGAACATAATCTATTTTCAACTTCTTGAAGAATGCATATGCATTTCTATTATGTATATGTATGTATCTTATTGAGATAGTCATAAGTAGTATTGCTGAAGCTCTAATCTAGGTGTCTTTGGGGAATATCCTTCTGATGCTTTGTTTCTTTGTTTTTGAAGAAGTTACATATTCAAATAATACTTTTATGTAATAGTTAATGCTGAAATTCGTGTTTCTATTTGGACGGTCAAAGCAGCTGTCATGTTTTTTGTGCATTTTATGGCTATTATTTTCAGCCACTCAACAGGCTCTGGTCATATACTGCTGTTGCATGATTTTCTGGAACCTGTAGCCATAATTAGTTTGAGGCACTTAACATGCTTCTTTGTGTAATGACCACAGCTGAAGTAAAATATTTTGATTCAAGAGAGATTGAATTTAATTTAATTAATTTGTTTCTGTTTGTTGGCTGCTGCTCTACTAATTATGGGCCAGGAAAGGTACTAGTTTTATGTTACTCCCTCCATCCCAATTGAATGTTTTACTTCCCTCTTTGGGCTGTCCCAACAAAATATCTTGTCTGATTGTATCTACTATTTGTGCTTAACTATATTGATTATCTTCTGTGGAATCAAGTTATCTCCCACCTATTAATGGAAAATGTTTAAATTAAAAAAAGGGTATATTTTTATTACTTCATGCCCCACTCATCTCACAATATATGCTATTGTCGTCTGCTTCCTTGAACACTAAGTTGGGAGAGATCTAGGCATTCAGTTTGAGATGGAGGGGATATTTAGTTTTCTTATTAGTTAGTTTCCATTAACAGTATCTGTGCCATTTCATACTACAAAGCTTCATGAAGGTTGCTATAGTTTAACACTTCCCTTAGCAGGTGTCATCGTCAACATGGGAAGAAGGTAGCCCACAACCTCATCAAGATTATTCTGTTGAGATTGATCCCTTGTGTGCTGCTATTAGAAATCCTTTCTCGGAAAAGAAGTGGAAAAAGTTCCAGCTGTCCAGTTTATTTAGTAGCTCAAGTGCTGCAATCAAGTTGCAAGTTCTAGATCTGAAAACGTGCCAAGGAGAAACAAGAGTTGATGACAGATGGCTTGTTGTGCTCAGCATGGGTTCGGGCCAAACAAGAAATATGGCACTTGATAGGTATGTTAAGAAGAAATGTCAACCAAAATTGTCTATCAATCTAACATTGCTGGAACCTGAAACCACCGCGCGCCCATTTAACACATACATTTTGTAGTTCATTTCCTTCGGATTTTTCTTAAAGGGGCTTTTGGATGTAGACAAAATTTTAGACTTAGAGTATTTGGAAGGAAGAATAATTTCTGGTAACTTTTTCATATATCAATCAGGGTGTACAACCCTATATTTATTTGTAAACTACATCACTTTTCACCAAAGGTAACAAAATACATACAAATCATAATCCCTATAACTTGGGATACACCTATCTAACCATGAGTGTTCAACTAATAATCGATAGATTTTTCCTATCATTGTCTCATAATTATGCAATCAGTTAAAATATTCGTAAAATCACTGCATAGGATCTTGATCTTTGCACATTCCCCCTTGAGTTGGCTCGAAATGTCTTGCATTCACAACTTGCATGTGAGACTATCAAAATTGTTTCTTTTGTAATCCTTTGGTAATGATATTAGTGACTTGCTCTTATGTAGAATGGGGCATGCTTATCACATTTTCTTCCATTATCTCCTTGATGAATTCCAAATATATTTCCATATGCTTAGTCCTATCATCTTTAATATTATGGGTTATGATGATTGCCTATTTGTTTTCGTGATAAAGCGTTATAGCCATTGGACTTGAGATTTTAAGATCTTGAAGTAACCTTTTCAGACACAAAAGTTCACACATCTCACGAGCAACTATTCTGATCTCAGCTTCTGCACTACTCTTTGCTATAACAACCTTATCCTTTTGCTCTTACAATTTTCCCACCATCATAAGTGCAATAACCAGAAGTAGGTCTTCTCCCCATCATGCTTCCTGCCCAATCTTCATTCGATGTGCTTCAATTCTTACGTGATTGTGATTCTCAAACAGAAAACCTTTTTAAGATGTTTCCTTTAGATGTTTAAAAATCCTATGGGCCTTATTTTCCTCTTAGGGAGTGCATAAACTGTCTTACTAAAATTACTGTGAAGGCAATATCTGGCAGAGTTGAAATGATCCTCCAGTTTCTGAAGCATCAGATATTTATATGGGTTTGATGTGCTTCGTCTCTTCATTATATTAATTTATTGGAGGTTAGCTTGTTGGGGGTGGTTTCTGTCAAACCGCTCTCTTTGCTTTAATAAGAATTAAGGAGTTATGCTAGCAGGACAAGCCTCTCATGCTGTCGCATGAGAGGCTTGTTCTGTAAGCCAGTTACAATGATTATTGTTTTAATATATTTTGGACCTACCTTCAAACCTTAGGAGACAATCTTCTTACAACATTGACATAATTATCAATTTTATACAGGCGATATTCAGCTTACAACCTGACACCGGTTGCTGGAGTGGCAGCACACATATCAAGAAATGGCCATCCTGCACAGACCAATTCATCAAACTCCATGATGTCCCCTCTACCTTTGTCGAATGTTTTAGACATACCTGTAACTGTGTTGGGTTATTTCCTTGTGCGTCAAAATCAAGGTCGCTATCTATTCAAGTACCAAGATAGCGAAGCTGCAGCAAGGGCACAGGCTGATGGTGGAAGTCAGTTGATTGAAGCTTGGAATAGAGAGTTGATGGCTTGTGTTTGCGATTCTTACATCAAATTAGTGTTGGAAATGCACAAGTTAAGGAGAGAACCCACAACTTCTGTTCTGGAGCCAAATTTGCGTCGTGTTGTTAGTTTAACATTAAATGCTTATGGGGATCAAATCTATTCCTTCTGGCCCCGGTCAAGTTCAAATCCCCAAGTCTATCAATCCGAAAATGGAAGCTACCCAAGCCCAGTAGCAGTGTCTGGAACCGATTGGGAATGTTTGATTCAACAAGTAATCAGACCATTTTATGCACGCCTCATTAATTTTCCTGTTTGGCAGCTATATTCAGGAAATTTAGTAAAGGCCGAAGAAGGAATGTTTCTTTCACAACCTACAAGTAAAGTGGCTGATAACTTGCTTCCAGCCACTGTCTGTGCCTTCGTGAAGGAGCATTATCCAGTGTTTTCAGTACCTTGGGAATTGGTGACGGAAATCCAGGCGGTGGGTGTTACAGTACGAGAAATCAAACCTAAGATGGTTCGCGACCTTCTTCGAGCTTCTTCAACATCTATTGTTCTTCGCTCGGTTGATACTTACGTGGATGTCCTTGAGTATTGCTTATCAGATGTCCAGTTTCCTGAGGAGTCTGGATCTGGTGGTTTCAATACATCAGGTGTTAGCAGTTCAGAATTTCCTATTTCAAGTAAACTAGAAGGTAGCAATTCTTTTTCTGCATCAAGTCCGAATGTCGGAAGAAATCATGGGATGTATACATCGAGTTCTAGCACATCTGGAGGAGATGCACTCGAAATGATGACAAGCTTAGGGAAGGCTTTATTTGATTTTGGGCGTGGTGTTGTTGAAGATATTGGTAGGCCAGAAGGTCCTCTGTCTCAGAGGTATCCTTTGACAGGTGGCCCCAGTTATGGTTCCAGTGTTAGTGAAGATCGGAAGCGTCTTTCTATAGCATCTGAAATCAAAGGCTTACCCTGCCCAACTGCAACACATCATCTAACAAGATTGGGTTCTACTGAAATCTGGGTAGGACACAAGGAGCAACAATCTCTAATGATTTCTTTGGCTGCAAAGTTTGTTCACCCTAAAGTGTTGGATAGATCTGTCTTGGCAAATATTCTCTTTAATCGCCATCTTCAATCCCTACTAAAACTCCAGACATTTTCCTTTCGCCTGCTGGCTAGCCATATGAGGTTACTTTTTCATGAAAATTGGGTTAATCATGTTACTGATTCTAATACGGCTCCCTGGTTTTCTTGGGACAACACTGGGAGTTCCAATACTGAGTGGGGTCCTTCTCCTGAATGGATTAGACTCTTTTGGAAACTTCTTAGCAGCTCCACAGAAGATGTATCACTCTTCTCTGATTGGCCCCTCATTCCAGCTTTTCTTGGTCGCCCAGTCCTATGCCGTGTAAGAGAGCGGCATCTTATATTTGTTCCAGCCATTGTTAATGAGTTGAACTCTGTCACTTCTATTGCAGAAACAGGAAATACACAGGATAACCTGTCGGCATGTTCTGCTGAGTCCGAAGTATTTCAGCCCTACCTTTTGTCCTTTAAAGCTACTGAAGAGAAATACCCTTGGTTGTTGTCATTGCTTAACCAATGCAACATACCCATATTTGACACTGCTTTCATGGATTGTGCTCCCTCGTGTAAATGTTTGCCTCCAGTTGGCCAATCGTTAGGGCAAGTTATAGCATCGAAGCTTGTTGCAGCTAAACAAAGAGGATATTTCCCTGAACTCACTTCTTTCTTAGCTTCTGATTGTGATGAGCTCTTTAGTCTATTTGCTTCTGATTTCTCTTCTAATGCCTCTGGGTATGGAAGAGAAGAACTGGAGGTTTTACGTGATCTTCCCACGTATAAAACAGTTATTGGAACATATACTAGACTTCAGGGTCAAGATTTGTGTATGATTTCTTCAAATACATTTCTCAAACCTCATGATGACAGGTGCCTTTCAATCACCACTGAGTCCAATGAGAGTTCTTTACTTAGAGCACTAGGGGTCCCTGAGTTGCAGGATCAACAAATTCTTGTGAAATTTGGACTGCCTGGGTTTGAAAACAAGCCTCAGTCTGAGCAGGAGGATATTCTGATATACCTTTACACAAATTGGCAGGAACTCCAACTAGATTCTTCTGTTATTGAAGTGCTTAAGGAGACTAATTTTGTGGAAAGTGCTGATGAACAATCAATAGACCTCTGTAAACCTAAAGATCTTTTTGATCCAGGGGATACATTATTGACGTCTGTATTTTCTGGGGTGAGAAAAAGGTTCCCAGGGGAAAGGTTTATTCAAGATGAATGGCTCCGCATTTTAAGAAAAGCAGGTCTTCGAACATCAACAGAAACAGATATTGTACTTGAATGTGCCAAGAGGGTAGAGTATCTTGGTGTTGAATGTATGAAACATATGATTATTCTTGATGACCTTGAGATGGAAACGTCAAACTCACAAAATGAAGTTTCTTTTGAAATATGGTTGTTGGCTGAGAATCTCATTAAGACTATATTCTCGAACTTTGCTGTCCTGTATGGCAATAACTTTTGTAATCTCCTTGGCAAGATTGCTTGTGTTCCTGCTGAGAAGGGCTTTCCGAATATAGGAGGCAGGAGAAGTGGGAAGAGAGTTCTTTGCTCGTATGATGAAGCTATTGTCATGAAGGATTGGCCACTTGCTTGGAGTTGTGCTCCCATTCTCTCCAGGCAGAGTGTTGTTCCACCAGATTATGCTTGGGGACCACTCCATCTGAGGAGTCCTCCAACCTTTCCAACAGTATTGAAGCATCTCCAGGTAACGATATCAAAATTTTCTTGCATTGGTTCAATGTTTTTTGGTTTATTCTAATGGGTATGGGGCGAATATATACCTCAGGTTATTGGTAAAGATAGCGGTGAAGACACTCTTGCTCATTGGCCAATTGCAACCGGATTGAAGACAATTGATGAGGCTTCCTTTGAGGTCTTAAAGTATCTGGACAAGGTCTGGGGATCCCTTTCTTCGACAGGTAACATCCTTTTACTCTTCCTTTTGTGTTAATTACATGGTTGAGGCATTTGTTTTTTAGGAAGTTCCATGCTTTTAATAGCTTGCTAAGTATATAGGAAGCATGGACAAAATATGCAGACGTGTGATACGATACAATATGACACGCCGATACTTCTTTTTCCCCATGAACTAGGATATGACACATTGGGGATACACTAAGTAAAATAAATTTAGATTTATCAAATATAGTGAATAAAAGTCATTTTTATCAAGATAAAAAGAAATAAACAAGATTAAATAACATAATTCAGCGTATAGCTAGAAGCATCTAAATATGTATGTATCTATCTCTCTCTCTCTCTCTCTCTCTCTCTCTCTCTATCTATCTATCTATCTATCTATCTATCTATCTATCTATCTATCTATCTATCTATCTATCTATGTTTAAAAATGAGCCTTTTGGTCCTTTACCTTTATTTCCGTTGACACAATTAACCCAAAACTTCAATTCTGTCCAAAATCAAACATTAACCACACATGACCATCACATGCATGTAAAAAGATGGTTTACTGAGGGTCAAATCCGGAACTTTGACTATCTTCAAGTTGACTACGTCTCTCTGCAAAACCATCATAAAGAAAAAGACATTTTTCAGCTCTACATTTTTCCAGCAAGCTTGAAGAAAGCAAGAAAGAAAAATTATACATCCTCTCCAATTGCTTTGTACAAGAGGAAAGAGGACTGACCCAAAATGCACTTATAAAGCCCTCAAATGATGGCTCGAACCGCCCGAAAAACTCCTGTTCTTGTACCATTTTCAACCATTGTTATATACCTTGTAACTTTAGCTTACAACTAAGAAACATGGTTAATAGGTAATGGAAAATTAAATACATCTTTGAAGTACAGTGGAAAATGCTGGGAAGACTACAATTGCTAGAAATGGAAGAACACTAGTGTACCATTATTTGCTTGTTAACCATCAATCCCTTCAAAACAATGTAACTGTAGGATGTAAAAGCAATCTACGTGAACAAGGTCCAATCAACTCTATTTTCTCATAATAACATGCCTGTAGTTGTCAAATCATAAACCAAATTGTTAACAGAAATATCATCTTTCTGAACAGTGAATCATAATCATTCGTTCACATTTCAAAAATAGATTTATGATCGTATCATTTGTATGGTCCTTCTTGCCATCATTTGAACGTTTGGAGGGAACGAAGTTACAGGGCTTTTGAGAAAAGGGAATTATCTCTTATCTTTTCAAATATCATTGGATTCATGGTCTTTGTTTGTGGACTAAGGGTTTTTGTAAAGTCAAATCAATCTGGAAAGCATATAAGATTGGATGCAAGTATTCTTCTATTAGCGCATTTGAATAAAAAAATTCTTCATTTTATCTCTCTTGGCCTGTAGAAATGCAAATTTAAGTTGTTTTAATCCTGTTTTCAGTTGGCGACCTAGAAAATACATCTGGTTACTGAAAATAACCAAATTATACCTTTTTTATGTGATTATCGGTTTCACCCTTGCTTTCCTTGTCAGACATTGCAGCATTGAAGCAAGTTGCATTCTTGCCAGTTGCAAATGGTACTCGTTTGGTGAAAGCAAGTTCACTTTTTGCACGGTTGTCGATAAACCTCTCTCCGTTTGCATTCGAACTCCCTGCTTTGTATCTTCCTTCCGTTAAAATTCTTAAAGACCTTGGACTTCAGGACATGCTGTCTGTTGCTTCTGCAAAGGATCTTCTTTCTGATTTGCAAAAAGCTTGTGGTTTTCAGCATCTAAATCCAAATGAGTTTCGGGCAGTATTAGAAATTTTACATTTAATCTGTGACGAGGCAAAGTCAACAGACGTCTCAATTGGGGAATCTGGAGGAATTGTTCCTGATGATGGCTGCAGACTTGTACATGCAAGATCTTGTGTTTATATTGATTCTTATGGTTCACGTTATGTGAAATATATTGACACTTCAAGGCTAAGATTTGTTCACCCAGATCTTCCAGAAAGAGTCTGTAAGGTCATGGGCATCAAAAAGCTATCTGATGTGGTTGTGGAGGTATTGCTCAAAATCTTCTTTTCCTGATATTTAATCTTGCTTCTTTTCTATTACAATATCTTATCTTTTTGGATATTGGTATGTGCATGTATACATATGTTCAACTGTGTTCATAAGTATTTGCCTATCTGTAGGAACTAGATCATCAGGAACATCTACAAAATTTAGAATGCATGGGATCAGTTTCACTAGCTACCGTCAAACAGAAATTATTGAGCAAACCATTTCAAGTTGCGGTGTGGGATATTTTGGATAGTATAGCCACTGAAGTGCCTGGATTTGGCATTCCTGTTCTTGAGGATGCATGCTCATCACTTGAATCTATTGCAGAAAAACTGAAGTTTGTTAAGTGCCTATACACTCGTTTTCTGCTGCGTCCTAAATCTTTGGACATCACTCTTGTTGGTAGGGAATCAGTTATTCCAGATTGGGAGGATGCATCTCGACATAGGGCTCTTTTCTTCATAGATCAGTTCAAAACTAGTCTTTTAGTTGCTGAACCACCAAACTATATATCAGTGTCTGAGCTTATTGAAGTTGTTGTAAGTCGGGTGTTAGATTCACCAGTTCTTTTACCTATTGGCTCTTTGTTTCTATGCCCTGACAACTCTGAGGCTGCTGTTATTGATGCTTTGAAACTTTGTTCTCATAAGAAAGTACCCCACTTTAGAGGTGGAGCAGATAATTTGCTTGGCAAAGAGATTCTGCCCCAAGATGCTGCTCAAGTGCAATTTCACCCATTAAGACCCTTTTATATGGGGGAGATAGTTGCTTGGCGGTCTCAAAATGGAGAAAAACTGAAGTATGGAAGGGTTCCAGACAATGTGAGACCATCAGCCGGGCAAGCACTTTATAGGTTCCGTGTTGAGACTTCTACAGGAGTGATGGAGAATCTCCTTTCTTCCAACGTTTTCTCATTTAGGAGCATCTCATTGAGCAATGAGGCTTCATCATCTATTGTGTTGCACAGTGAGCATATCGCCAGTGACAGTGGGACTGCAGAAGGTACCAGAAGAGTTCAAGCAAGATCTTCTAAGGTATGAGCCTATTCTTGAAACATGATAATTATCCGATCATTTTCGTAGTCTTTGTATTGTTGGTTGTTATTTTTATTTCAATTTCATAAGTTTCACTTGCTATTATTTGAATCCACAAAATTAGTATATATTGTTTCAATTCCATTCGGTTCACTTGCTCTTATTTGAATCCACAGAATTAGTATATATCAAATTCCATAGTTTACTGGATTTTGCAAGTAATGTGTGCAAGTGATGCATAAAATTTTCTAACTATTGCTATTTATTTATGACGGATCACTAGGTTTCCAGTTCAAAGGAGGCTTGCACCTTTACCATTGCTGTTTTCAATAATGTAGAGTTGACAAAAATGTGAATAATATTGTAGAGTCAAAATTTTGTTATCGAGCAAAGTAGTTTGACACATAGTAGAGTTATGCTTTGTAGTGTAACAACACTCTTATGTCCCATGAATCCTTCTAAATGCCTATCTCATGTAGAAAGCTTGACCCTCTGACAAGGTATGAGATATGTCCTATCTGGTACAGGCATAGGAATAAGGCTTTATTTGGCCTAATTGTGAGATTTCAACTTTTGAGCTATAGAGCTTTTAGTAGTAGAGTTTTGGATAAAAGTACTGTTGAATAAAAATTATTGACTGTTTGACCTTATATTTTAGGAGTTGAGCTTTTAGTTGTTTTGGGATAGTGTTGGACTTTCAACAATATAAAGTAGTATTTTTGAGGAAAAATGAATAAAAAACAATTATTGAGATAATGTAAAAACAACTTCTGAAAAGTCTTTTGAGAAGCTAGTTTTTCAGCTTTTTTAAGCTTCAGCTTTTGAAGTTCTTCTAAAGTTGGCCAAATTGGCGAGCTTCAGCTTTTCAACTCATAAAAAGCATTTTTAAAGGTCCAAAAGCTCAACCAAATAAACTCTAAGAGCCTGTTTGGCTCTGCATATTTTGTATCTTATAATCTCCTAGAAAAAAGCAACCTCTCACATACTTTTTATTATTTGCAGCTTATAAACCCCAAATAAGCTTAGACAAATAGGCTTTAAGTTAATAAGCTCATAGAGTGCCTTTAGAACATTTATTTGTCCTATTCTATACCAATGGTTGGGGCACTTATTTTCAATTCTCAAATGCTTTGCATTACATTTTTTTATGAAACTCTTGTCAATTTCCATGGGATCATATATTTATTATTAGGCATTTGATGAATATGATGCTTCCAATACTGAAATGTGATTCTCCCCTTTGCCTGACTTCGCCACTATAATGTTGACAAGTCCTCGATCTCTTTGTGCACCATGTCTTGGAATATAATGGTCTCACAAACCCATTTTTGACCTATTGGTCCTAGTGTCATAGGCAACCAAACGGCCACCTCTTAATTACTAGACTGACCTGCTATAATAATTCCATGAACACCTAGCAAAGATATGGCAAACAAATAAAGTAGACGTATGTTGGATGCCAATCCTTCTCCATATGAGTCAAAAGGGTCCAGATCAGATAGGCCAGCCAATAAGGGAGTAAGAACGGACAATACATACTTTATAGATCTTTCTTTACCAACCAAGAATTTCTCCTTCTTTAAAGCTAAAACTCCCCCAAGGAGTTATCCTCATAAAAAACAAAGAAAAAAAGGCCTATTGGAGATATGACTCATATGGAGCCACTTTCTTCGCCCGGCATGCTTACTTCCTTGTCCCTTAGAGTTTGCTCAAGGGGGACTTGACTGGTGGCAAATACCTAGCCACATTCTCGACCTAGGTCTTTCAATTTACAGGTCAAGTAACGTGAATCACATCCTTCTTGTCACTCAGCATCCTTGGAGGACTTTGTCTCTATCTTGAAGAGGCCCTCTTGACAAGTACTGATTCCAATTGTTACATGTGAGTCCGCATCACACACCAAAACTAAAAATGCATCCTCTATTAATATCTGATTTTACAAGATATGAATCTAAAACAAAAATTCTGCATTGGTTTGTTGTTCTCCTATCAATAAAACAATCCAATATTCTTTGGGAACAAGCAAAAATCTTTATGGAGATGCATCTATCTCCATATCAGGTAAACCCATCATGTTATTCCTTTCACCCGAATCATTTTGTGCTGTAACTTTTGTCCAGTTTTCAGCTCTCAGATGAGTATTTCTGAATATGTTCACTAGTCTGCTTTAACTTTGTATATTTCTGAAGGGGATTATTGTGAAATAACCTTGCCTGGATGCAGAGGCTTTCCTATAGACAGAGGGAGAATCAATTATCATAAAAGGCTAGACTAATAGTAGAGTGAAAATCATTGCATTTGTGCCATGCTTGATGGTTTTCTTTAACATGGCATGTTGTTGTAGGCGATGCTCGTCGTTTGCGCTATTGCCAGTAAGAAACAATTATAAATTGATTGAGAATTCCTTTTTGTACGACTGGTTTAATACGTCTCCCTCAAACTATAGGAAAAGTTTGTACTTTGAGATGGTTGTTTCTGTCTTTTCTACTTTTGCGTGATGAATTGCTGGGGTATCATGTTGCTAATGGACCAATACTTGTCCTATTATTAGTTAAGACCTGCATCATGCTTTATTTTATATGGCCTCTTATTATCTGTAGGAGCAGCCTGTTGAAGACCCCCAGCATGGTCTAGTGTCAGCTGCAGAGTTGGTCCAGGCAGTTCATGAGATGCTTTCTGCTGCTGGGATTAGTATGGATGTGGAGAAACAATCACTATTGCAGACAACATTAACCCTTCACGAACAACTAAAAGAGTCTCAAGCAGCACTGTTGCTCGAGCAGGTTTGTATATTGAAATATGCAGTATATAAGCGTCTCTCGTTGATCACTATGATCACATAAACAGTTAGGTTGCTAACACGTTATTATGTTCATTCCAGTCATTAGATGACCACAGTGAGCATCAATGGGAGTAAATTATAGCCCCTTCTTTGCCTACAATTTTGTTGCCTCGTGGTGAGGGAGTTCCAAGAGAACTGTTGCTCTTTGACAGAGCCTAGGTCTTGGGTTCGAGTTTCACCGCTACCCATTTAAATATATTAAGAATGTCTACTCAAGGTTCAAAAGAAATCACGCCTGCATGTGAGGGCGTATTCATCATAATAAATAAATATGACCAAAATCCTCTCTACTAGCTTAAGCTTTTAAGTGATTTGGTAATTGAATACAGTTAAAAAGATTGATTAACAATTAATTCCAGTACCATCGTGTTAGATTCCAGGCTACTTCCCCTAATACAAGTTGGTTTATGGATGAAACCCTATATTTCTTAACATTGTATTGGAGCCAGGCTTTGGTTCATTGATGGACGTCTGGTGTGATCCATCTCGTTTCCTCAACTTTGTTATGCCATCTATCTTATGTAGCTCCTCTTCTTCTTTTTTCCTTTTTTTTGGGCCCCTCCATATCAAGTCTTGTATTTAAAGCTGTTCCTACAGTCAGAGTCATGCTTGAGGGGGATGAAGGGGTAAAAGTCCCTTGCGTTGACAAAATCATACGTCTAGCACCCCTGTATAAGAACCTAGGCTACTCTATAGCTTATGCCAGTTGGTTTTGAAATGAAATCCATGTTTCTTAACAGTTACCATTTCTATTTGGCCATCTCATTGTTATTGTGCTAAAACATGTTTTATGGCCTTGTGGTTATTTTAGAGGTTAAAGAAAACACAATCAGACAATCAAGTAGAAATATCTCCTTTACTCTTTTTAATAGAAAGGATAGGAAAGGACGCCTCAAAGATTAACCATAAGCAGTTTAAGTAGAATCCTCAATTTACGAATAGAAAATTTGATTCGGCTACTTTTTATAATTAAATTACTTGTTGGTTGTTGCTACCTACATTTAAGAGGTCTCATTGGATTACTTGTTGATGCTACTTGCAACGTCCAATATACCCGACTAGAAGAATTAGATTACCAAATGCAAGAGTAGATCATTTTGTACCAGTCTATTGGCATGATTGAAAAGTCAAAAAAAGTAAAAAAGCGAAACAAAAGAAAGTATGTTTATCTGATCACTATTTATATGTTATTGATCTGCAGGAGAAGTCCGAAATGGCTGCTAAAGAAGCTGATACTGCAAAATCAGCATGGTCATGTCGGGTCTGTTTGAGCAATGAAGTCGATGTTGCAATTGTTCCTTGCGGTCATGTACTTTGTCGTAGATGCTCATCTGCAGTTTCCAGGTGTCCATTCTGTAGACTCCAAGTCTCGAAGACTATGAGAATCTTCCGGCCGTGAGAACAAAATCAGGCTCCCCCTTTAACTTGATGAGACACATTGCCTCCTTCCATTCTCTGCTTTCTGGGGGTTTAGCTCGCAGAAATCCTCAAGGTAACAAATAGAGAAAGCAATGTGAATTATTAAAGTGGAGAACTTACGTAGTATCTGCAAAGATTTTTTGGGTCATATTCGATTAAAATACTCTGTTCCCAGGCCTTTGTATATGAAATCCAAAAAATTGTTGACTTTTGTCAATTGTATGTTGCGAGGGCGACACTTTTTGTACAGAAAAAATCAATTTGATATTTCTATCAACTGTGTCAAAAGGTTTTTCAGAGCTGAAATCGGTTGGCGATTAATTTATAAACCTTCTTATATTTTTTAGTCCTTTTCTTTTGTTTAGGTCAATAACATAAATTGTCTTAAGAATGATGGTAGAATTTTTGTCTCCTTTGTGCATTAACGCAATTGGTTATTACTTTTACTAAGAAAATTTGCACTCACTTTTGCCTTATCTCGGTTAAATCGCGGAGGGTTCTTTTATTGCTTCTTTGTGTCTTTATTTAAATCAAATTTATATCATGTGAAATTGTTGTGTGTTTTTTCATTATCTTAATTATTGTGTTTATAAATAATATCATATATGTCATATCAACTCTTAAGTTTTAGAGGGCATTTGGATTGGTTTATTAAAAAGCTATTTAAAGCACCTTTGGCTTTAAGCTACTTTTTTCGGATTTTCGATTTTAATAGTTGCCTGTTTGAATAACGGTTGTAGTTACAAAAATAAATATTTACATGTTTAGTTAAAGTACGTTAAAAAGTAACTTACATCGTTAAAATAACTATTAAGAACATAAAGATAGAATATTAGTTAAAACTCTAAAATTAACTATTTAACTAGAATACGTATTAGGAACAATGTCAACCTGGAAGAATTAACAATCAAGAAAGAGCAACAAGCAGAATCCCAGAAACTTGGTAACTTGCTTTTTGACATCTCCATTTCTATTTGGAACTTCATCCATCATGTGATTGAAAATCTGTTTAGGTCCTCCATGTGGGCAATAATTAAGAATAAAACCATCACCTTTTCAGCCTACTATATAATTTTCCCACTATCGTAGACATGTAATAGCAACTTGACAAAAGCTCCACCGTCAGCGCTGTTGTTGTGAAGCAAACATCATTTAGAATGGCTGCAAGCAATGCACAATGTGCAGGCAACTGTCTTAAGCATAATTCAGTATTGTACATTGGATACATGATCAACAGGTTACTTGATTTTCCTCCTCCTCCTAATGGAGGTAGTAGGCAAAGGATAACACGAGGGAAGTCAACCGAAGAGAAAAGATGCATGAAGCTCTTCTCAGTTTAAGCAATTAACTATGCATATACCTGTAAGTTTAAACTGCGTGCTCCAAAGTAAAAGGAAGGAACACAGTAAATCTCATCTCATGTGCTCCAAGTCCAAGTAGGAATCGCCATGCATAGAAACCGCAAGGTAATTTCCTTCTAGGGAGCGCTCAACTGTGCTGGAAGTGTCCATATAGTAGCTTGTACCGCTGAGGAAAAACTATGTAAGGTAGCATTTAGTAACAAGAGTAGAAAAGAGCTTCAAGAGAAATGCAATATTTGACCAAAAGAATTAAAAAATTAAAAAGAGAAGAAAGAAGAAGAAGAAGAAGAAGAAGAAGTAGAAATTTGACAAAAACTATGCACAATGCCAAAAGATCACAACACAACAATGGAAAAATGCCAACAGGAGCAGGATTAGATTTTTTTTTTTTATCAGTCTTCAGGTCTCTCGTCTTTTGGACAATGAGTAAAGATTTCTTGCGGTACTCGTCTGCGTTGAACCATTCACTGAAGTGTTCAAACAATGCAGCGTTTGCACTTATTAGCCTAGCGTCTGGATAGAGGCTAACCTATTTGAAGTAGCCAGAACAGTCTCCTGCACAGCTGCTTTCCTGAGATATCTTACACCTTCATGAGTAACCAACCATTTCTACACTCTTTTCTCCCGTGGCCTTTATATAAACCTCTAATTTTCATCAAAGGATAACTTTTGTCCCTTGAGATTATAACCAAGCCGCAAAGTTGGAAAGACCAGAAGTGACTCACTGATAATCCATCTGAAACTTAAAGGAGACAAAATGCTTGGGAAAGAAAGTTGTAGTTTATCGTAAGAGGAAAGGAAACAAGTTGCAGAATGTGACAACCTCCTTTCTTAACAGTCAGTATCACTTGAAATAATGTCAATACAAAACAACAACAATATACATGAGCAAGAATATCAAATATAGTATCAGAATACAACTTTTTCCTAGATGGCCATTTTCTCTCGATTCAAATCCAGTGCTGGAACTAGAACTGATAATTATGGCAACTTGCAGGCTCTCATTTGGTCTCTAGATTTGTATGTGCCATGCATTTCCTCAACAGTTCCAACACGGCATTGGTTTCCTGGCCGGAGGACATTACCATAAACAGCCATCTCTATTATGTCTAGTTCCTTCTCACTAAAATGAAGATCGCATGAGTAACGCTTCAACTGAGTCATCTTAACATCATCCTTATCTGATTTAAACCTGTTCACCCTGGTTTGGAGAATCTGGCAATTCTCTGCCATGGATGGACCACCTTTGGAGAAGGGAA
Source organism: Cordia subcordata (assembly GCA_028554755.1). Lineage (NCBI taxonomy): Eukaryota > Viridiplantae > Streptophyta > Magnoliopsida > Boraginales > Cordiaceae > Cordia > Cordia subcordata. The sequence continues at coordinate 13,838,331 of JAPTOF010000005.1, read as the reverse complement.
TAATGTGGTCATACTCATAGCAGAGGCATCCCTGACAGTTGTGGAAACGTCTGCAGACCACGTTGCCAGCTGCATCTTTCCGCCAGCGATCGGGGTGCCGGCCTGGGACTGTAGCAGCTTTGGCCCAGCACAAGCTCTTCTGATTCGAGTCAAAGAACCTTGGTCTTTCCTCCTTACTTCCACTTTTACTACGATCTCCATGATAATGCTGAGTTGACATAGAACTAACGTCAATTCTCTCGTTCAGTGACGGGGCAAGGGACTTCCATCCAATTATATAAATTATAAATAATGGAATTGACAAATTCTGCTATACAATTTGAGAAAATTCAATAGCAACAACATACTAATCAAAGGAGCTTCTCATTATCTAAGTAAATCAACATTTGGTTACTGAAGGCTCTCAGATCACTATAAGAGCATGGATCAATTGAACAAATTGTTAGGTAGACGAAATGTGGATGGATCTGCGCAGTATGAAGTTTTAATTCATGTATTCACCAAAAGGATTCTGTATAAGCTAAACATTAATAAGCATTATCCATCGTAACTGAATTTTATTATGCAACTTTAGTGAAATTGAGTATTAGCTTGTCCAGGAGGAGAAAGGGGAAGGCCAAAAGGAAACCAAGGCCAAGAAGAAACCAAGTTCATAAATTGACAAACATACAAGATAATAGGACAAATGTTTCAGTACGAACATGAGAAAACAGAAAAACACAACTCTTTTCACAAGTGAAATCTTATTTTTGCAATGAGTTCATCAAAGAGTAGAGGTCTTATTGAAGAAAGACAACACTGTAAATGGGAAATCTGAAGGTTTACTTGTTTATTTCATCCAAATGGATTATGACAATTGAACCACATTTAGGCCTGTAGTTAACTGAACAGATTCTAAACCATCTTGTATGTTTCTGCATGCACATTAAGTTCCATTAGGCATGATATTGTTTCTATATATACTCATTTAGCAGGTATGACTACTGAAGATACTACACACAAATCTTTATACTTAGGAAAAAAGAGAAAAGAGAGTAACAAGCTGAATCCAGAATAAATGGCTCACCATATCACCAGGAAGTTGAGAACTTAACGGTATTAGCTTCCAGTTTGCACCGGTGTCCATAGTGTATAATAGAATAGCTGGTTTTCCAACTATCCATCTCTCTTTCCCCTTAAAACTGCTGAAATTGAATCTGTAACTAAAATCTTTCAGTTCAGCAGATGGTATTGAACGTCGCACCAGTGTACTTCCCCTGTCTCTTGTCTCCAGAATAGTTAGTCTAGAACCCAACAAACCATCTACACAAAATCCAATAAACGACATGTCTCCAGAATAGTTAGTCTAGAACCCAACAAACCATCTACACAAAATCCAATAAACGACATCTGTTTAGATGAATTGTCTATTCACAGTGATAGAATTATGAAGAACAATGGATATTTACTTTACATACTTGGTTCTTTTCAAGAATAGGCCGGTTCAACACAAATGGAATAACATCATCTTTTTGCCAAACAATTTCAGGCATTTAGCAAATTCTAACTGTAGAACAAGATTGCATATGGACAAGTTGGGCTATACTCTCTTTTTTTTTTTTTTTGTGGGAAGAGGATCAATGATGGTTCTCCACTGACCCCCTAATGATGACTCAAACTTGAGACCTATAAGTCTCAAGTGAGGGGTGCTACTACTGAGCTACACCCTTCTGTCGCATGTTGGGCTATACTTCAATCCTCTTAGGATGGGGTGCTTTAGACGGAAATAGGAGAGACCAAAATCAGGTTTATGCCTAAGGAAGCAAAGAAATAATAGTATCCAAAAAGTGTTCACGTTATGCTTTTGTTGTCAAATGGCTGTCTGCTCCATGCAGATGAATTAGTATACTATTAACACAATAAATAAACATACCAATGTCCCCTCTAAACTTAAACTTTTAATGAGACGGTAACTTTAATATGGTGTCGAATCCTAAACACCAAAAGGTCCCAAACTAACACTAAAATAGTAACTGCTATTCACTCTCCCCATTTGGAGCTCAATTAATGAATTGAATTTACTATTCAACCAGGGCCTTGCCCTTTCTTTTCTAAGTCAATTATGCTTCAGTATTGCTTTCTTTTCTTTATTAATCTCTCTTCACGCCCCCACCTATTTAAAGTACATTAAAATTATCCATGTACAAGGCTCTACAAAACAAATTCACACACCAGCACGTAAGGGGACGTATTGGTTACAATAAATAAATATATCAACGTTCTCTTTACAAAATTAAACTTCTAAATGACGTGGTAAGTCTAACACTCACCAGCGCAAACTAGCTTAGCTGTAAGTCTCTTTTTGAGTCAATCCAAATGCTCATAACATATTTATCCTTCCACTAGAATTCTGTCTCTCAATCTCTTTTGAAAAATGTGAACAGTAAAATTAAGTGGAAGCATTCCTTATCAAGAATTGGAGTGTATAGTGAGATTTTTACACAAGAAGCTACACTTTGCGTGAAGAAACAGAAGATCATAATTCATATACACAAGAGAGACCTAATAAGTCAAGTGGAAAAGCATACCAGCACCATGATTGGGATGAACAACAAGCACAACATCAGGGTTGATAGGAAAGTAAACTCGTTCCCATTCGCACAAAACTTCTTCTTCTTCTTCTTCTTCTTCTTTTTCTTCATCTTCTAGGAGAGTTGCCAAAGCTTTAGAAGATGAGGATTGTAAGAAATTAGAGGAAGACAAGAGTGTTGCAGTGTGAGTTATGAGTTGCCTGCGGCTAAGTGAAGACCAGCACCAACATGAAGATGAAGACGAAGATGAGGATGCTTGTGGGATGATGAAGCTGCGGAGACATTTGGTTTTGTTGCAAAAGAGATACAAGCTGCTTAGAGATGGTCTGCAGGTGGTAGAGAAGTCTATGAGGCTGAGCACTTGCGGTATTGTCATTGTCTTTTTTTTTTTTTTTTGTCTTTTTATGATCTTTTTGGGTTCGTTTTTTCTGTTTGTTGTGTTAGCATTTCGTTATCTATTTGACTAAAATATCCTTTTTTGTTCACGAAAATCCATATTGGGGATGTAGCTCAGATGGTAGAGCGCTCGCTTAGCATGCGAGAGGTACGGGGATCGATACCCCGCATCTCCATTTTCCTTCTTAGGAGTTTTTCTTGGAGAATTCTTGCTCTAATTAACAAATTTTTTTTTACTGAATTTTCGCTCTAATCAACAAATTTTTTTTACTGCATTTATTCCGCTCTCCACTTCAATCATAATTTGGACAAATGCAAAAAAATTCAGAACTAGTTTTTACAGTATTGAATATAAATCTAAAATAAAAATATATAATTTAAACTTCAAAAGAGAAATAAAAATATATAACCATACTCCATAATTTCAACTCCAAAATAAATTCAAGTACATAATTCAAAGTATATATAATGAAAAAGTTCCAATAATTAGGTTTTTCTCAAAATTTTAAATTAGTTCCAATCCTCAACCCATTACTCTGAAAAAATTTTTCCAAACCTGATCCTTTTTCCCTTCCTCGATTTCCCAAACTTGATTTTCCTTGTACTCAAAAATTTTTTTGATTAATCACTTTTCCTCGATTCATGCGCACCCCTAGTTGTTCTAATGGTTATTATGTTTTTTCCCAAATATCATAACAAGTTTTCATTAGTCACATGTTGCCCTATCTTAAGCTTTGTTTATTTGTAGCAAGATAACTTGTTGGGAAAAATATTTCGTATGTTGTCGTATCTTAGGTTGCATTTGTTGCAGGAAAATAACTTGTTGAGAAAATATTTTTGGGGAAAACACAATATTTTCTAGTTTTGGTTGTTATATTAAAAAATATCTTTTGGTTTGTGGCAGTCACTCGTATAATACATTTTTGGTTGATAAATTTTTATAACGAGATGCATTTTATTATTAGAAATATACTATTTAAATTAAAATTAAAAAATAAAATTATATTAAAAGTTAAAAAATTTTAAAAATGAAATAATTTATTATTTTAATTTTTCAATTTTGCATAATTTGGATTTTAATTTTTGAATTTGTAAAATTTTTTATTTGTATTTTTTATTTTTTAGTTTTAAATTTTTTTAATTTTTTATATATTTGTTAGATTTAAATTTTTTAATTTTTAAATTTGTATTATTTAGAGTTTTATTTTTTAGTTCTTGATTTTAAGTTCAATTTTTCTAATTTTCTAATTTTCTATTTTTTAAATTTTCTAATTTTCTATTTTTTTAGTTTTCTAGTTTTTAATTTTAATTTTTTAGTTTCTTATCTTTTAGAATCTTTAATTGTTTAATTTTTATTTTTAATTTTATAATTTTAAATTTTTGATTTTTTGATTTTTTGATGAATAGCGGATTCAATATTTTTTGAGGGGAAAAAGTTATAGAATAATAACGTGTGGCATTGTTGAAGAAAGGCATTACTCTCTTTTATATAATATATAAATTCTTATGTTAAATCGTATAAATGTTTGTTTAAGCATTATTTCAAAACTATAGGTGGTGCTATAGTTTTTCTACACTTGATTAATTGATATGTCAATCTAGGACTTTCGAAGAATCTATACTCTGGCTATGTAAAGGCTTGGATTAGAATTGTATCTTTAGACTAGGTTTGATAAGATTGGTTGAACCAGAAGGCATTGATGAAAAAGGCATACATTTTAGATGACTATCTAGTTGATGCATCTATTAGACCCATAAAATAATAGAATGGACTACAAGGTGGATGTATAGGTCCACAAATAATCCCTTCAATTTTTTCTAGAAATTTTGGGAATTCTAGGTGGACTTTAGTTGGAGATGGTCTTACAATCAACTTTTTTTTAGAACAAGAAATACATGAATAATTACTTGATAATAGAATCTTTTGATTCTTTAAGGAATGAACAAGGGTGTTCTTAATTGCTCAACGCATCAACGTGGCCCCTGGATGACCATGGTTCTAGCATGATCTGAAAGAAGTAATACAAAGATATTCTTTGTCATTTTTACTTAAAAATCTAAATATAATATCCATTTTGCGAATATCTTTAAGACTTAGCAAATTTCTTCTTAGATTTGCTAGAATATAATGCATCAACAATATCTAATTTTGTACCACAAGTTAATACAATATTAGCTCTTCTAAAACTTTCAATAAGATTGGTTGAACTAAAAATAGTGAGTACATTAGCTCAAACTAGTGACAAACTAATAAAATAAATTCACGTAGTATAATGTGTGATTACACTATCAGCCAAACATATACCTTCTCTATTCATCATGATATCTTTTAATATTCTTGACAAACCAATACAAAGGTGATCGAGTTGCTTTATTGTTGCTTGGCAGAGACTCGTGCTACAAATCTAGTATGTAAAAGAGTTTAAAGAAAATAGAGAGAAATTGTATGGCATTGATACTTGGAATTGAATTACAAAATGGCTTAGGGTTACCTTTATTTTCATAAGCTTACAAGCACCACACGCATAGACGCATTGTTTGCATATGCACTAACACAAGAAGCTGTTAATTGCACAAACAATGACACATAAATGAATAAGCTGACATAAATGATGACATCATCATGGATGAGGATAATGCAGTGATGACATTATCATAAAAGATAATAATTATCTGGTGAGATACTTCATTATTACGTAACTTCGTATTACGACTTTACGGTTATCTGATTTGCCCATTTTACACTTTTTTTTGCCAGGCATTTTGTGCATTTCACACTTGTTTGCACTAAAAATTTTGTATTTGGTGAATATCCACCAAATAATAATATTTTCATAACGTAAATTGTATTAGAAATACTACATTCGCAAAGGGATTTAAATGATTCTAACACACCACTTTCACTTCTACAGTCAAATTTCGACTTAGTTACACTGTGACCTTAATTATTTTGTTACCCTCTTGGTCATGAAATCATGGTGACCTTCTTTTATTTACAAGTCTCTATATTAAATGAATAATTGAATAATCAGTAGTTAATGAAGTTAGTGAAATTTTATCCTCTGAACATACACTAATTAAAAGCAATCAAATGCTACAACTAGTTTGCTGGCAAAAGCGGCTAGCTAGATGCAATTGGGTTTTTAATGCGCCTAGCAAATTTCATCTAATTTTTACAAACGATGTAACTTGGAGTGGTATTGGTTAAATGATTTGTTATTCTAATATCTATCTCATATCTATACATGTGTGTGTTTTAAACACTGTATATATTTAATTTAAGAAGTGAAAAGTATCTTTTGATTGATAGAATAGAGATACATCACAGCATGAAAATGAAAGTCGTGGCCTGTGGATGAGTTGAATGGGGCCAAGACGGGGGCAATTTTTTGGGCTCGTGCTCGAATTGTAAGACGCGGATTCTTTCGCTGAGGTTTTTCATTTTTTTTTTAAATATTTGTCAAAAAAAGTGAGCTCATTATTGGCGACGTTGTTTTGTTTCTCTTTTTTTATTGTCAATTAATATTGTTCTAATGTGATTTGCTACTGGTCAACATCTCATTTCCTTTTTTACCCATTGGAATTGATTTGTTGACTCTATTTGTTGTTATTTTCCCTTATCTTTTCACTTTTGGCATATATGAAAAGAGAGACTAATTTAAAAAAGTGTGATAACGTTAAAAACTTTTAAAAACTAACCAAATTTTCATTATTATTTACCTTTTTAAGATAATGAATTTGATGTGATTCCGAGTTGCATTATCTTGAGATCAACGATTAGAACCTCTAATATAGCATTAGGAGGCAATATAAATTAATGATTGGGGAGTGAAACTATTGAAATGTAGTAAACAAATGAAGAAAATCTATGGCAACAAAAACATATTACTTTTCTTTTAAAATTCTCATTTTTGGAAATTGTAACAATTGATTATGGTGTTGTTTTAAAAACCCACAAGTGCACGGATCGGAAGTAGTGTAGTGTGTGCAAGAGTATGGTTATCGTCTCCTAAGGGAGGCCTCTAACTATAGTTTCTAAGTCCTATGTGTCCTAGATTAACTATGTGTAGATGTGAAATTGTTTTTAAGATTGTTTTCGAATTTTGAATTGAAGTGAACTCTAAACTGCCCTATTGAAACTGAAGTGCATAAATTAAACTAAAAGTAAATGGAAAATAATGAGAAGAAATCAATTGGGAACAACTAGGGGAATTCGGTGATAGGAAACGGCCTAGAGTCGGATTACTTCCTATGTTCGAGTAGTGATCAGATTAACTAACTATGGACCGCGGGCAATAAATAGCTCTAATGTCTTAGTTTATTAGCTAGCCTTATTACCCTTAATTAAAGGTGCACTTCAATCCCTAAGCCGGACCTTTCTAGAGCATAGGTTTGTTCTACTAATTAAGGCTTTGCAACTACACTAACAACCTAAGTAATTAACTAATCTAAGTTGATTAAGGTACATTCATTAATTGTATTTTAAACTAAGGATGGGCCAATTAATCTTAAGCCTATTCAAGCAGAATTAGCAAATCTAGCAAGCGATAGATCATGACTCACACATTAACAATGTTTTATGCTAAGCACAAAACCAATAATCATAAACAATTACAAAACAAGAATGCATAAACTCTCTTAGAAATTTCAACAAACACATAGACATGTTATATTAAAGTCATCAACAATTTCCCACAAGTTATGCAATCATCATACCTCACAAAATCCATAAAAAGCCAAAATCCAACACTAAGCCATAACATATAATTTATAATCCAACCCTAGCCTAAACCAATTAGTTCAACATGCTAAAAGAGAGGACAAAACTGAAATTTAATATCAAAAACATCAATTCCATGTCCAAGAAATTAAATCTCAAGCTTAGAACCTCTTCCCGCTTCAATTTCGCATAAATTCAACTCCAAAACGCAATTTTTAGCAATGAATCCTAACTTGACTACAACTTTTCTGTAGAATTCTGCACCAATTTAGCTCTATTTTTAGCCCCAAAACATGTAAAAATAAGCACACAAATAGTGTATTTATAAAGGCCTAATTAATAGAAAGTAAACTCAAAGAAAAGAACAATCAAAATCTCTTATTTCTGTAGCTTTTCGGACTAATTTTGCACTTTTTGTTGCCGAAAAGCTTGCTGGAATTTGCCTTTTTAAAGCCCAAATTAGCCCCAAAAATTCCCCTTTTGTGTGTGAATGTGTGAGAGTATGTATGTAAGGAGATGAGTGTTTTTGTGTGAAAAAAAAAAAAGAAGAAGAATAGGAGAAATAAAGGCTGGTTTGGTGCTGCTTTTTTTTCGTTCTTAGCTACTCTCATTTTCCACCTTCCCAAAAGCTTGTTGATGAGTTGATATATATATAGGCACTGTGTTTGTGTGCCCTAAAGAAGAAAAGAAAAGGAATAGCAGGGTTCAAGTCATTAGTTAATATAATATATAATATAATATCTATTGGCTTACGTATTATGCACATACATATATATAATACATAATATATAATATTCTTACTATGTCCCAAAACCCTAGAGCTAAATTAAGTATGTCCTAAATTGATTTCATGAACTCTAATTTAACTAACTAAAATTCGTAGAATCCTAATTCTAGTTATTTAATATCTTAATTCTAATCTAACCTAGCTAACTTATGAATTTAATTTCCTAATTCCTAATTAATCAAAATTACTTTAAAAAAATGAAAATAGAATAGAAAACACATAAAATGATAAAAAAAATGATACACCACACGTAAACACTCAATGAGACCCAATAATCACTCAGAAACTCGAAATAAACGAAATTAGTACCAAAACACGCACTCAAACACACTCCAAATCATGTAATTTATGCTCCAAAAACACACACATCAGATTACAAGTTAGAAATTTTCTTCTTCTAAACCTCCTCCTAGATGGAGCAATGTTCTATTATATTTAGTATGAGCTTGGGATATGAACTTTGAACCAAAATCAACAAATCATTGCTTGATGAGCCCTCACTCAATAGCAACTCTTCGAACCTCAACACAATTATTTGCGACACTCCTTTTCTTTCTAGAGGTGATATAGCAAACATATGAGGCTTCGTCTACAGTGTCGTTTTCGCTTGTTATTGCATCAGTGTGCCTCTGACCAAATTGGAGTGGAACGGATTCTTACGATCTCATATTGATTTAAAATATTTACCTGTTTAGAAGTGTTTTTTTTTTATAAAATAATTTTACATAATAGTTTTTAAAAACAGTTTTCAGAAACAAAAAAAGTAAAAAAATTGTTTGGATGGAAAATAAATTTATTTTTTATCTTACATTAAAAGGACCATTACACTCTTTTTTTTCTTTGTATTTAATTTTTTTCTCTAATAAACATATATCTGTACATATATCTATATATGTATATATACACACTTATATGTGTGTGTTTTAAAAATAAGAGGCTGGGATAGGCATTAGGGTGAGGGCAAGGGTGAGGGGTGGGTGGGGGTGGGGGTTAGGAGAGGTTGGGTGGGGTGGGCGAGGGTGGGGGTAGGTTGGGGGAAGGAAAATAATTAATAATGAAATTCTCCTTTTGAAAGTACATGTAAAAAAAACATGAAAACAACGACACATAAAAACAACAAAATTGTGTTTCCTATTTTTTGTTTTTTAAAAATTTTTTTTTATAGAATAGTTTTCAAAAATAATTTTTTTAAAAAATTATGAAACAAGTTTTTATGTCTTTTTGTTTTCAAAAAAAAAAAAAATGTTTTTGAAAACAGTTCCAATAAAGGTCTTGAGCTCTTGAAACCAAGCCCTTGGGGCTTGTTTTAGGCCATATAGGGTTTTGTAAGATGATAGACATAACCGACTTTTTAGAATCCTTGTAATTTGGTGGTTGTTCTATAATCATATCTTCCATCAAATAACCATATAGAAATGCGTTATTGATATCAAGTCAATTTATTTGCTAATTGTTTGAAATAACCATATAGAAATGCGTTATTGATATCAAGTCAATCTATAATCACATCATAGGTTTGTGAATTGTCGGATGAGGAAGAGACTACACAGAAGAAGTCCTTAGCTCAGGAGTGTTCCACAACTCATAAAACACTAGGAAAGATAGAATTAGAGTAAGAGAAATGTGGAACTGATGGAAAAACTTGCTTCAACAAAATTCACATGCCTGGAGGAAATAAACATGTGCGTCGACACTTGAAAATATGTTTATTTGTTATGGAGTGCGGGGGGAAATTAGATGTTGAATACCAAATGAGACGAGAATATTTGCTTGAGACCGCGATATTCAGTTCTCCTATCTGAGTAAATTGTGCAGATTTTAGCCTCCAAATAGTTCTCTGTCATCTTTTCTAAACATGAGAAAAACATCAAAATTAATTGATTTATGTGCCATAGAAAAAACCAGGTAAACTTTGTGAAGTGATCAATGAAAGTCACATAAAAAGAATAGCCATTAGTCGATCTAATTGGGGATGCTCCATAAATATCTACGTACGATAGCTCAAGAGGATGGACTACATGCAGGTCATAGTAACGAAACGGCAACCTACGACTCTTACTACAATTGCATGGATCAAAAATGTTAAAAAGACAATGAGCAATTAAAAGATCAAACGTCTTGAAGGTTGGATGACTACCACCATCATGCCATGCCGTTCGAGACGTTTTGACCCCTGTAAAGGCTTGTGGATTGGAGGATGGATTCAACCGAGCCACTCATAAACATCACGATTGGCTTATCCGGTCGTTAGACATGCCTAGTGACGGAGTTAGGTTTTTAGTTTGAGGGGAAATGTTAAAGTTTTTTTACTTGAAATCAGTAGAAAACTTTTTAACAAAATATTCTACATAAAAAAAATACACTATATATATGTGTGTGGGTATATATACATACACATACATATATTAAACGTACAGCGTTCCTATTTTATTTTAAATGCCAAAGTCTCAAACTTCTATGAGCACTTGCAAGGTCAAAACATAAAAAAGCTTGTTAATGGGTGCTGACAGTTAAAAACTCAATGCAAAGAAACAACCCAAGCATTGCACAACTGTCAACGTTGAAAACTATACGAAAGAATGGCCCACGCACTGCAAAAGGCTCAAACAAGCGACCTACTTAAAGGGTTTCATGCACCGAACCACTAAGCCAACTTAAGGGGTGTGGCATTATTGGAGCGACAGAGTTGTGAAACTACAACTAAATTTTGTTTTCATTGAAGAAACATGCAACACGAGGAGACAATATAAAAGGACGAGATAAATTAATTAGAAGGTAAGATAGTCTCAGCAGTATTAGTGATAGACAAATTAAACCTGTCTCCATCTGCAGTCAAAACATCCTCTGGCCTGTCATATATCTTATGGGTTGTTAACTGTGAGAGCTAAGGGGACAGGAGGGGGCCAAGCTCTCTCTCTCTCTCTCTCTCTCTCTCTCTCTATATATATATATATATATATATAAAACAAAAATGTTTTTTGCTTGGGTGATCTTGTATTCCAAACTTAGCACATTGATCATCAAATAGAGAATTGCATTATGTCTAATTTATTTATTTATTTGGTAAGACAACTTTATGCAGAATTTTTTCTTAATAAATTTTTTGGCTGTTACACGGTGAACATTTCACCAATAAAATGATTTTTGGTTTGACAATTCTAGAGTTTCTGTGTAGGATAATTTATTTTAGGTGTACAAATTATTAGTTAATGACTAATTTTTTTAATAATTAAAAAGTTCTCTTTTTCATGAAAAGTACTCTTTGTTTTCTAATAAATTTTTGGAGTAATTTTTTGAAAAGATAAAACTCTGTAAAAAAGTACTTTTCTTAAGCGTTATAAAAAAATATTTTTTATAAGTCAATTCTAAAAGGTGGAACATGACATTATATACCCAATCACCCTAACTTTCTAAAAGATCACTTGATTTTCTATACAAAAGAAAAATTATTGTCATGTTCATGTAAATAACATAAATAATTCTTTTCTATTTAGGTGAGTCTAACTTCATTAACTTAATTAGTTACTTTTTTTAAAACATTTTAATATTTTTGCTAAATAATATTTTTATACCTTGTTATAATTAAAATATTTAATACTATGGGAAAAGAGTAATTAGTGGCTTGAACTTTGCAAAATATGAAATTAAGAGCTTGAACTTTGAAACCTTTAATAGAAGGGCTTGAACTTAAGAAAAAATGACATTTTATACACCGTTAAATAATAGTGTTAATTTTTTCCTTACGTAGCATTTTTTCCCTTTTTAAAGGTTAGGTGGCATTTTATTTTTCCTTCCATAACTTAGATGATTTTCATATATTGCATTTCAAATCTATGTGACATATATACACAAGCTTATAAATTATAATTAGCTATTTCATATATGTATGCATATATAAATCTTGGACATTTTACTATTGGTTAAGGAAATATAAATTAATTAACATATTTTTAGTGTTACTAATGAGAAAGCTCGTATATATTTAATATTTTAAGAAATATAATTTAATAGTGTAGTTTAAGTATTAAAAAAATTAAATAAATCACAATAAACCAAAAAATAAACCTATAAATATGTACTCATTTTAAAAATTAAAAATAATATGATATTTGAGAAACGATAAATAGTAACATGTTATTTTTTGGTTTATTTTGATTTGTTTAAATTTGTTAGTTTTATATCCTTAAAATGCACATTTAATTCATATTTTTTAAATGTTAAATATATATATATGAACTTTTTAAAGTTTAGTAACAGAAAAAATATGTAAATTAATTTATATTCTCATAGCTCACAAAAAAAAAGTACAAAATTTATATATGTTCACATGTACATAATAGTTTATGATTTATAAGTTTGTGGATGTTTACCACGTAGATTTAGAATGAAATGTAATATTATCCACCTAAGTTATGAAAGAAAAATAAAATGCCACTTAATATTTGAAAGGAAAAAAAATGTCACATAAGCAAAGAATTAACACTGTTAGTTAACGGTATGTAAAACGTCACTTTTTCATAAATTTAAACCCTTATATTAAAGGTTATGAAGTTGAAGCCATAATTACATATTTTGCAAAGTTCAGACCTTAAAACTACCATTTTCCTAATACTATTGATCTTTTTAGTTAAGTTTAGCTCTCCCAATCTTAAATTTCTAACTCCGCCCATGAGAATAGTTGACTTGCTAGGGAGCATCGGATGATGTGGTTGATGGGTTTTTAGATGGTTGAGTTGTTGCTTTAAAGGTGGAGGAAGAACTCTCAATTTTAGTTGCAGGTATGGAAGCCATGGTTAGTTGCTAAAAGAATATGGCACTCGTTAGAGTTTAATTGTAAATTGCTCATGTACCATAGAGAGAGATATAAAAGTGTGTTTGTATTCACATATCATTGTTACATCTTAGAGATTACATATATACAGAACCAACGGAGCTGTGCTAATGAAGATAGACAATAGCATCCTAACTCTACGGGATAATTAGCTACACAAACAAATTCGAAAGAGACTTTAGCCAGAAAGATAAATGCACTATCTATGCAGAAATCTCCTTATTAGTAATCCACACTTTCAAAGTCCCACGTTCAAGGACGTGCTTAACTTTTTAGGTCAAACTAATATATCTTAATTCATCATTTCTTAAAATAAATATTATTATGATTTTTTTTTATTGAGAACAAGTTTGAAATTTAAAACCAAGAGTACAAAGACATTAATGAAAGTACAAGATATAAAATAGAGAAAAATTTGTACATAAATAAAAACGACCCTAAAAAATTAGTATAACTAATAACCAAAAAAAAATTATAATAATTGTATAAGCGACCTAATCTGCTACGTAGTTGGCACGACCATTGACATGCTCGGTTGTATAGCCAATATTGAAATATCAGGATATAGTATTACACTTCAAGGTAAAGTCTTTTTGTTTTTTACTTTTTACATTTAAAAAAAATGTTTTTAAAAAGATTTGATTTAATGTGAAATACCTTTTTTTTCAAATGTAAAGGCTATATTTTTTGTTTAAAAAAAAAAAGGGCAACAAAGTTGTGGCGGAGCAGAGCTAAACGCGGGGACACGACAAGAGAGCCGATCTCTGGAATCGTGTTACACTAATTATAGGAGGCGCAAAAGTGTCGGTGACATAATAATTAGGCAACGCTCTTTTCTTCTTTTTCCTTTTTTTTTTCTTCTTGTTAATTATTATATTATCGTTTGGTATTTATTGTTACGTAACTCTTAGTAGAAGACAAATTTCAATTCTTTTTTTTTTAACCCATTTGGAATTGGTTGCTGACTTTACGATCTGTGGGTTATTAATAGTAGAAGACTTTTGACAGTTCTGCATTTGACTTTCTGAACATCTAGGGAAGGCAGTGGCACCAAAAACAGAACATGCGGTATTATTACTTATTAGCGTTTTTTTTTATCTCGTGCTTTGTACAAATATATTTATTTTTAGGGTAAATGTTGGATTTATTATAAATCTTTTGAAATTTATAAATGATATTATTTTAGCCACTAATCAAATATGTTTTTAAATTCAAAATAATTTTGTAACTGTTGATGTGATATCTATCGTCATTTTTAAAATGGGAGAGATGTTATATCATAAATCACAAAAAAAAGGTCTTATATATACTTTTGTATTATGTAATTTGCACGGAGTTATGAGTTATGTACTCCGTACGGAGTAATGTATTTGATAACTAAATCACTAAATTAAGAATTGTAATATATAGATAATATAGGTAATAAATGATACATAATAAATAAATTGATATATGAGGGGTTTTATATGAACGTTGGTATAGCACTCAAACAATGTTAAAAAAATTAAGGGGTTTAACATATATAATAAATAATGCGCTAGAATGAATTTCAAATTGACAAAGTAATTTGTCAATATAATATGAAAAAAAGAGAAAAACGAAAAAGTTATAAAAGAATACGTTGATTCTAAATAAGACCATTAAAAGAGGATAGTAAAATCATGCAACAAGTACTACAAATTTTTTTTAAAAAAAATATTCACTAATCTATTATTTTACAATTATATTTTTGGAGAATTGTATAATATTCAACGAAGTTTTTATTAAATAAAAATAAATAAAAATAAAATAATTATCAAATACATGTAACTCCCAATTTCAAATGTAATCATAAAAAGAAAATGAACAAAGTCCTTTAAAAGTTGATATTCAAAAAATAATTTGCAAAAACTTCTAACTTTATATTATGTTCCACTGCAAAGGCTGGAAATATTATATAATTTTCACTTAATTGAGAAAAAAAAAAAAAGCTTGTATGGACTTTAAAAATACTAGTTATTAATACACTACATCTCATAAGAAATTAAGAATTCTTAGAAGGTCCCACTATTTGTTTTAAGGATACATCAACTAGGAGGTGTTAATTTTTGTGGGTTCTAGTTCTTTTAATTTTTCTATCAATTAATTATTTATTAATACCAACGAACAATTTCATCTGTTATCTTTCTAATATCTCTTTGATTTCTTTTTCTTCTCTCTTTATCCTTTCTCTCGAAAGTCACATACTTGTGTTTATGTTGATACGTATACATAATTTTACTATCTACATAATTTTACTATCCATTTATTTATGTACTTTTTATAGTAGCAAAACATCTTGTACATTCAGCTTCTTCTTCTTTAGTTTTGTTACGTTCTTTTTCTTTTTTATTTGTCAAAACTCTACTATATTATCTAATTGTGAAAATTCATGAAACAAAATGGGTGAAGGCCATCATGTTATAAGGTAATTCAAGTAGTTGAAATTACTTGCTTGCTGCAGGAATAATAACTTGAGTTTAAATCTTGTGGAAAATAGGAAGTAATGACCTGATAGATGAATGTGAACTGGGCTTGAATCCCATGGGAAACGAAGAGTTATGACCCCGTAAATGAATGTTAAACGTCATATCTAAATGAGAAGATACAATTGATATAAACTTCAAATAGACCCGTACAAAATACGAGCTATGAAAATACTAATAAACTTTTGATCAACTATTTTCAATCTTTCCATACTTGCTACCAAATTTGGGATTTTAGAAATGCTGATTTTTTGTTTTCATTGAAGTGATAATATATCTCTTAGTGCCACATCATCATATGACATACAAGAAATACACATCTCGCTTTTTCTTGATAACTTTGGAAAACATCCCTATCCACCCAACCCACGATACATAGATAGGATAAATACTGATAATAACGGACATGCCTGCATCTCACCACTAGCCAAACGGATAGATGTACCCAACTCATGATACATAGACAGGATTAGTACTGCCCCTAGTACTAGTCTTAACGAGCTGGACACGCCTACATCCCGCTATTGGCTAAACAGATAGATGTGAACCAAAACCTACGGGGTGCAGCGACCGCCCCAAGACATACACCAGGTAAATCAAGAGTCTGATCACCAAAGCAATTAGCAAAACTTGAACTTACAACTTTAAGAAAACCTATCTTGTACCACTAATCATTGGAGCTACCTTTGGCATCGCTTTTTTTTTATTATTATTATTATATGTTAGGGTTTAAAATTTGTTTCAAGATCAAATATCCACTAGAGTCAAATCATCCTTTTGTACAATACACACTGATGCCTCCTATAGTTACTCATGTGAGAGATTGAATTTGATGGTAAGATCTTGAAAATTGAATCAATTTCAAGGACAAAGATTAAATGTCATAATAAACTCATAAAAGTAGTAGAATGTCATGATAAACTTACAAAAATAGTTTTTTTTTTTTCAAAGGGAAGCTAAGTTGATTAAATATGAATATGTCTAAGGAAAAAAGACACACCTCTAATAAAAGTAGTACTGACTAACATAATTCAAATAAAATTAATAAAGGAATATTAACATAGTAAAACTGCAAATACTAGAAAAGAATATATATATATATATATATATATATGGCAAATTTAAAGCAACAAAATTAGTTGTTTACTTTTGTATTTTTCATTTATGAAGATAATCTCTAGCACTTTGTCTAATTCATAATATTCTAACTTCTTTAAGTTAACTTGAGCAAATTAAAATAATGAGAGTACTACAAAATATTATAATATAGATTGTAAATTAAACAATAAAGTTGTATCAAGCAAAATAAATAAATTTGATTAAATTTAACCTTTGTTAGTAAAAATAAATCAATTTGTATAATACTCAAAGATATGAAAGCACTAGTACAAACAAATTATCTATTTTGTCTCCTTCGCCAAAAATGGAAAGAGTGATTTTCTAAAAGAACTCTAACAAACTTTCCTTGCTCTTCTCTTTCAAAGGGGAAAAACATATAGAGTGACTAAAAATAAGAATTGTTGTTAGAATGCAATTGAAATAGATGTTTTTAAAACTATAGTTCACCTATATGCTCTATATCTAGTAACAATAAATTGAAATACTTGAATTTTCTCAAAATATTACGAGAAAGAGAGTAAGATTTAATAGTGATTGATGATTAGGCATCAATTCAACATATAAAATTGACTTGTCATTCTTCACATTGAAATAATCATCTTACAAATATGATTATTGTTCAAATTACTAGATTCTTTACTATTCCAATCTTATTATCTATCAAAAGATTCAAATCAATAAAGAAATAGAAATTGGACTGATAGAATCACATAGTAAATTTTTTAGTATTTCAAAGAAGTTGCTGGTGGAAATTCCTATAATTGGTTCAATTAATTTTTTTCTTTAAATTTCAAAAAAGAAGAATAAATCTCACCAACTTTGAGGCCTAAATCATAGTACAAAACGAGTCCATAAAGTAAAACATTAAAAAAGAATTCTAATTTCTAAGAGTAGAAAACAAGTAATAAATGAAGTTAGCAAAATGAAAAAGCAATAAATGCATAATATGTCACTTTTATATATTGCATATGATAAATCCTCTTTGCTTTTCAGCATTTTGAGTAAAAAAAAAAGTTGAGATCAGCCTTCACATTGTTCCATCTGTTATTTATTTCACAATCTGTTACTAAAATATATTATTTATATTTAATATAATGATCTAATTGTTAAATAATTAGTACTTGAAACAAAACCTTTTTTTTGAATTCTAAAAATTCATAATCCTTCCCTACCATTAAAAATAAATAACATAATCAAAATTTTTTATCTACTATTAAAAATAAATTCGTTTTTATAAAATATAAATATGAAAATAGTAGTAATAATCTGAGAAACAATTCGCCAACCATATGGTCATTGAATAATAGAATATTCTTTCACTGAAAAACAGATTCATCTAATTTAAACAAACCCAAACAGGAAAAGAGAGAATTAAATTTTTTTATTTATTATTGAGTAATAATAATAATAGTAATAATAATAATAATAATAATAATTCCTAAAATAAAGCCACCGGTAATAAGAACAACTCTGCTGCAACCAAAAGCAAAGAGAGAGACCATTCACTTCCCTTCATCACCGTCTCTCTCTCTCTCTCTCTCTCTCTCTCTCACACACACACACACACCCCCATACAAACACACATAGCTTTTTTCCTCTGTCAAAAAACAAGATTTCAACGCAGCATATCATCAGATCTAATACAGATCATATTTATCCGCATGTGTAATTTACATGAAAATATGTGTTTCCAATTGCAATGTGTATTTTCATATTGCCTTATTGGGATTTGTTTATAGATTATCTTTTATTTTGTGGGTTTGTTTTTGGGTAATTTTTGTTTTTTTTTTTGGTTTTTTGTGTATATTAGGAAAAAGAAAAATAATTAAAAAAATCAATAGTAGTAGATGGAGAGGAGAATGAATGGGGATTATTATTCACCGCTGGATCAATATCCCATCGGAATTGAATCATCGCCGTCTAAATCATTTCCGGTGGTGTCATCTCCGTCGCCGTCCTCGTCATCATCGTCGGTGGCTGTTGGTGCCGCTGGAGGAGGAGGAGGAGGACTCAGTTACATCGTACACCAAGTTTCCAAATTCGATACCCTTGTCGGTGTCGCCATCAAATATGGCGTTGAGGTAATTTAAAAAAAAAAACGAATATTTGAATTTTTTTCACATTTATTCTTTTTTTTTAAATTTTAAAATGATCTTTTAGTGTTGATTTTCGTTTAATTTGATATCAATATAGTGTAACGGTTTTATTCAAAACTGTGTGAATATTGTTAAACTAGTTCTTTCAATATAGCTAGGTACAAAGAAGTGAGCACAGGGTACAACAGAGTGCTTAGAAATGTGTTGTGTTGTGCTGTTACCTATGTGGCCATTTGTATTTTTATATTTTATGGTTTGATTGGGCTAATTAGTTTAGGCAATTTGATATGGTGGATAGAAGAGTTTTCAATTATTCTTTTTCCGGTCAATAAATTCTCACCGTAAAGTAAACTGCTGCAATTTAGATAATTTTTTTCCGAGTGAAAATACTTGCAGAGGACAGTAATTAGTTTTTCTTGAGTTTGAATATTATGTGATATTCTAGTTAGGTTACTCTGATCATGCTTGGTTGTTTGATCTTGCTATTAAGTTTGCGGTAAGGAGATGAACGTTGTTTTTGTTAGCATTTGATGGTGAATGACGAAATCTCAGGTGGCTGATATCAAGAAGATAAATGGCTTAGTGACGGATCACCAAATGTTCGCTCTGAAGACACTCCAGATACCATTACCAGGAAGACATCCACCGTCTCCCGTCTTGGCGAATGGTTCGGATTCTCAAGGGTATTACTTTTTTTCTTTTGATTTTGGTGTTAAATATCACTGGTAACCCTTGTCTATTCACTGATAATTTTTTATGCACTAATATTTTTACTTTATTAGAATTCTGTAAATCTTATTTGACCTTTGCTATACTTTCATATAATCAACTTTTTAGATATTATCAGTGCTACCTTTATGCGTATAACAAATAAATATATTCAAATTATTAATCTATTCCACTTGGGTGTACTTTAGCACTCCATGTTTTTTCCGTCAAGTGAGCATTTTTAGCAAGTAAACATGGAAATCACTTTCCATTTTATCCACATGATTATGTGGTCAACACTACAAAGGCTCGCACTTCAAGGGTAGAATTCAGACATCTCAATTACTAAGATAGATATAATTAATGAACTTTCCTGTAGATAAGCCCTTTCTGATGTAGGATGACAAAGCAGGAGCATTTAATTGCATGTAGTTGCTGGACTCAAAACAATGGGGCTCTTCCTTCAAGAGTATCCCAAATTGATGCATAAACTATTGCCAGCAGGAGATATTCTGATACCGGTCACTTCATTTAGAATACTTATAATGACTGATATGCTGGTCAGTCAGATAGAACTTCTATTTGTTAAATAATTGCCTGTTTTTATCTTTCACCCTCTTCTCTTGCTCAAATCAAATTTGTAGTTGTAGGCCTGCTTTTTGCCAATGTCTGCTATGGGCTTCACTTATTAGCCCTTTTCTATTTTGTCTTCCAATTTTATTTGAGCTGCCTTGCTTTCTAGTGCCTATGGATATAACATGGAATCTGAGTAAGATCTTTTTTTCCTTTTCTTTGTTCAGATCTCTCATTTGTATCAAATTTTGTTTTAGATTATGGCATTTGACTTCATATGATAATTGAGCACTATAGTCTCTTCAATATGCTACTGTTATGAATTCCCAGTTACAGTCATGTCTCTTGTTATGTTCACTTTTGCTCGCGTACATATTCTTCTTCTCTTTGAATGGGTAGGGGATGGGATTTTGGGGAATGGTCATAGTCGCTGAAAGATCAGCAAACCTCCCTCCTTTTCCATGTTTGAATGAGCTTATCTTTTCAACACCTATGGATGGTGCTACTAAGCACATCTGAAACAGCAGTTCTTTGAATATATCCTTGGGAATTCTGAAGCATTTCCCCTTTTATTGGTCTTCTGTGAGAAGGATGAGTTAATGTTCCTCAAAATGCTGCTGGTAGTCAAGGTTGCTAGGTTATATTGCCAAAACAAGTGGATCATTCAGGGTTGAGATTCCTCAAGAGATTTTTGCATAGGTGAATCCATAAATTGGTGGCTTTTATGAGGTAGCTTTATGATTTCGTCACTTGTACATTTCACTAGAAGTGTGGTCTGTCATGTGGCACTTTCTGTAGTTAATCTGATGCAGGTAAAGTTCTTAACAGAAAGTTCTATAGGCTTGGTTCAGTGTATTAGAAACATGGTTGAGTGGTCGTGGATTTAGGGAATTTAAGGATGCAAAAACAATGTTGTCTTTTTCCTTTCATGGTCTTACTAGAGCTGTACGCATATAACTTCTATAAACGGGCATCTGAATTCTGATCTGGGTCATTAGATATTTTGGGTTTTCTGTAAATAAATTTAGGATGATCATTTCTTCAGTGTTTGAACTTTGAATGTAGTGACGAACATCAGAATTTTGCTTCCTTTCAAACCCTTCCTTTTTATTTGTCCAGAGACTAAGTCGCTTCTGTATTAATGTCACAGGCCAAGCAGCAGAGAGCGAACCCCCCCAGCACGTAGGCATTCTGATCTGTTTGATTCTTTTGAGTCTTTGAAACTAAAACCTTCACCCCAGAGAAAAGTCTCGCCAGCCATGAGCAATTTACAAGGTTATTATGGTCTTAAACCAACAGATCAGAAGGTTTCCTCAGAAGGCTTTGAAATGGCTGTTTACCGGAATGGAGGGGCTAATTACTTAGAGGATGGACCATTAGCCAAGCCCTCAGCAAATTGTAATCCACCACTAAGTCGGCATCGGAAATCCAAAAGTGTAGCTAATGGTCTCGTGTCAAAGAAAGGTGGTCTGGTCAATCCAGAAGCTAAAGATAATGATTCCGATAATTGGACTGATAAGTTACTAAGGAGGAGACAAAAATCTGAAGTGGACCTTACTGCCCGCGCCCCAGAAATGCTGTTGAAGGAGGATAACAGCAGTGGTGGTCTTTTTTCAGCACTTGCAGTCAAGGGATTGGCTCTTAGACCTAAGGCTGCTAACCGTGCTGTCTCTGGAACTGATGGTGAAACAGGTTGGGTAAATGGTGGTCCTACAGGTGTAGCGGATTCTGCTATAGCCGAGAGCTCTAATGGAGTGAGGAAATCATCAAGTACCTCAAGTTTACAGGATTCTGATAATAGCCCGTCATCATCATCCATCTGGTCAACATCAAAATGGAGTTTGAGGCAAGATCTACAGACCTTTTCTGCTGCAGCCATTGCGAGACCAATCTTCGATGGTCTACCTAAGCCGATAACTGGTAGAAAAAGCAAGGCTGCACTTGATTAGATATTTATGTTTTTCACATACTCGGTTTCGGTAGTAAGTTTTTGTTTCATATATTATTGGGCCTCCATCATTAAGGAAGGGATATAGACAGAGGAGGGAAAGAAGATTAAAATATTTTTAGAATGGTTGGATGATACAGGATTTTGATTTTGGTAGGAGAACGCTCAAGTTTCCCATGGTGCGATGTAAAAGGTATTTGAGAATTGAAGAAGGCATCTGCAGCAGAACACCCTGAGAATCATAACATGATTGTGGTCAAAATTTTGCTGAATCATGTTTATAGACGATGGAAACCTATTAGATGTATATTTGATATTTAGGCATGTCCATTTTTGAAGGATAAAATTCTTATCATTGTTGACCTTTAATTTGTACACATACTTTTGTTTTCATTGCTGAGTTGGTGGCTGTTATATTTATGATCTCTAAAGAAAAAGTAAATATTGCTACCTATGAACTGATGTTAAAGTTTTAAGATTGTCCTTTTCGTCGGATATGGTAAACGAAGCACGTGTCAGAAAATATTGGAAGATTATGAGGTGAATGACAGATTATTTTTACAGCTCATTTGATCTACCATTAACTTGTTTAATTCGCGGGGATATGAATATGGGTTTAATTCGTGGGTCATGGGTCTCTCCATGAATGTGTGTGTATATATATATAGGTTTTTTGAGCCTTTGTGAAACAAAGCACAAAATCTATTTTACTATAATAATTTGGAGTACAAGTAAGAGTATATAAAGCATAGGAGTTTTTCGTGTTCACTACTTGTTTGCAATAGCGTTCACTACATTTTTTAGAAATGTTTATCACTAAACATTTTGTAAGTTTTGTATTCGAAGTGCTACCATCAGTATAAACATTGTAGCCTAGGAGAATTGCATCACAGATTTTAGCAGCACAATAGCGGAGGCATAAAATTCTTAGGGAGATCGAATTATTCGAGCCTCATTTATTTGGTTTTCTTCAATTTATCTTTTGGTTCTCTAATTTATATTTTAGCTTTCAATTTTTACATTTTTCAGAGTGTCCATTTTATTTACTTATTATCAGTTTCTTATTTTATACAATTTCAGATTTTGTTTTTGCAGTCATTTTACGAACAAAAATGTGAGTAGATCTGTTATTGTTGTTGTGAAGGAGATTTAATTGTTATAAAATATTAATATAATTAAAATAAAATGGCATAGAAAGTTCACAAGTGTAAAATTTTATTCGTAATATTATAATATTTTTAGAGGATTGTAGTTTCTACAGATTGGCTGTACTCAGAGTATGGTCATTTGGATTGTGTCCTTCAGCTGCAATATACATGACGAGAATTGTGATGCAAAAGAGGGGACTTGATTGTTAAGTAGTGAAACCGAGCTACTCAGGCATTGTGAATGCCTTGGGTGGTCGGGCTTACTTTCTAGTCTTAGTGGGAGTCGTGACTAGCGATATAGGAAGTTGGACAACAGGAGGGTTGTCACGAGTATGCCAGTTTGTGTTACAGGGTTAGGGATCTGCCTCGTTTGGCATTTCAGTCTTTATAATACGGTCAGTTAACCACATACGACTAACAAGCATAAAAAGCAAGAATCGAAGAAAACTCATATTTATAGGGATATTTCATGTTAGTCTCAAGTACAAAAAACATTCCATGCGGCTAAAGCTTGCAACAAGACACTTAGGAGAACAAGCAATTCTCACAGCTATGACAATTTGGGAAACTGAAGACGGTTTTTCGTGCACCAAACACATAGTTTACATAATCAATTGCAAGACGGATGAGAATGTATGAATATGCTCTCTCAACTTTATGACAACAGGAGCGGTATTTAATAGTTGAAATCTTTAATATAATTATGACAAAACAATATAAATAATTTATACTACTAAATTATGTTCAATATTATGACGTTATGAAAAGACCGTGTTTCGTTTTAATCTGTGTAAATTCTCTCTGGTCTCTCCCCGAAACTTGTAATGATGTGGCATCTGACTTAGCATACCCGTACGAGAAAAACGTAGTGAGAGTGAGAAGACAATCCACAATTTATCCAAAGACGAATCCATCCACTGATCTGGAAATTTTATCTCAAGTGTTCTGGTAAATAAACAATAAGTTGTAAAAAACTTTTACATATTTTATTATTATCACCACAATTTTGGTATCATTTACCATGTAAATACTTTCTTTTAGATCTGAACCGATAATAAAAATTTTGATATTTTTTACTAATAAAAATATTTTGTCGGTGGTTGAAAGAGATGGATCCAATAATAGGATGCAACTCACCTATCAAACAAATAAATGCGACTTTCCGACAAAAAAAATAAATAAATGCGACTAAAAAGTATGTTCCTTGCGTCACTGCAGCACGAAAGTAGCAATCCTGACCTTGCATCATCATTAATGTTCTTTATCTCATATTTTGTACGAATTAATTTATTTTTAATAATATATGATAAAGTTAATCCAATTTATTTATTTTTAATAACAAAATATAATGTAGTCATTGAACTCTTTGTAGTTCACAATTGAACTTTATTTTTAACATTCGTTGATTGATAATTAAATCTTTAAATATTGAGAAGAGACTATATTTTTATTTTATTAATGCGCTTGTTACTGTTAACCAGAAAAGGAAGATTCAGCAAGACAAAAGAGAAAGAAGCATTCTATCATTCAGTCTATGTACCGAAACTAATCAAGTAAGCGATGACTTGACTTGCTCACAATATTTGAAAGGAAAAAACTTTTATGGATCTGTATGTACATAAATAGTTATTAATCCTAAATATTACTTATAATATTAGATATCAAAATTTTCATAAATAGGTATAAATACTTAAATTACTAAACAAATATATTAATAGCAACGAATACTTTTACAACCCTATAGTGGGCTTTACAGCTCATGATTCTTGTTTAAGATTCTCACTTTTTTTTGTTCAAATCTTTTAAGTATATTAATGTCTTTCACATGGCTTTGCAATTCTCATTTAAAGCTTGAAGTGAATATATGATGACATTCATTAAGCATCTGCGTACTTGGTAGACCCTTTACCTTCATCTCCACAAGTGTGTAAAAAGATTTAAGTCAATAATTGTTTGGTACATGGAATCTTGGTTGAGGGGATCAAAGTAGAAATGCACACTTAGATATTATCCCACATGTGCTTTATTTGTATATTATTAATTAGTTTATTGTCTTCAAAAGTAGACTTAAGGAAAGTTGAAATTAAAAATATATATATCTTTTTGTTTAGTCAAAAGAAAAAAGAAAGCTATATATCAAATAAAACTAAGGTTCACTTTGGCTTCCTATTTTGGAGAGTTAAACTAATTTTCAAGTTCAAAACTCCATTTCCATAAGGTGAAAAAGAGAAGTGAAATAGATTATAAATTTATAACTTTCCCTTTTAAGGATAAAACTTAGAACCAAGAAGAAGTTGCAATTTTTCACTTTGTCTTTTCACATTTTCTGTGAAGTTCTGAACTATAAAAAATTAATTTGATTCTTTAAAATAAATATAGTCGATTTGACTTCAACAAGTGAACATTTTTCTCATTCATAATCCAATTCCAAACTTATTTTATTATACTCACCTGCCTTGATTTGATGCGTGAAGCCAGATAGTTTTCAAGATGTAATAATGGGATTTATCTCACAATATAGGTGTAACAATAGGGTGGTTGCTTACTTTATTATATTTCATTAATCAAAGTGAGAAGTCGAAAATTCTTATAAACGTAAAATCAAAAGATAATTTGAATTGCATATTCATAAATTAACACGCAGATGTATGCTTTATTGATAGTTCGTAATTTCTAACTTATATTGAGTTAGAGCTTCAAAATCTAAGAAAGTGAAAGGATAAAAGCACTTATACAACTAATTAATTTTCCTCTGTTACGTTGATTCAAAATCTTGTTATACTTGATGTTGCACGTGATATTAGAAGATTATTTGATATAATTATTTTGATGAATCAATAATAAGGAAGTATTAATAATATTTATTAAATAAAATATGCCAACAAATTATAAAACAAAAAAGAAGATATATAACTAGTCACAGAATTTGGTAAGTTCCATTTCCAAGCTAATGTATTCTTTCTGCACAAGTAGATTTGACTATATTGCATATGCTTTTCTAGATTTTCTTTAACATGCAGATTTTACATATTAATTCACTCACATTGGCAGAATAGAGTTTTCACATGTTAATAGCATAAGGCAGTTCTTATATAATTTTTTTTTTCACCACTAAAGTAGTTTTCTTAAAAGATACCACATACGTTGTATATCTTGAGCGGAACGTAAGAAGAAGTATTTTTTTCATTTAATTGAAGTAATGTACATAATATATGATATCATATATCTTTATATTCCAACATTGGCATGCATTTATGAGCTTATACAAAATAATATTTAGCAAAATTAATATATTTTTAATCAAGTTGAAATCTCAAGCTCTCTACCATTTGAGATAGTTGAAATATCAAATATTGGTACCATTCCAACGGTTTTAATATGTATTTATAGATTATTGTTGTTGTTGTTGTTGTTGTTATTGTTGTTATACTTCTGTTAAACCAGATTGTAGCAACTATAAAAGCCATCCTACTTGGATTGACTTTTTAAAAAAAAATATTCTTTTAACAATTTTTTAGGAAAGTGTTTTTTAGAAAATGAAAACTCTAGTTTCTAAAAAAAAGTTATATTTGAATTTTTTTTTTAAATTTTAATTTTTTTGAAAGTCAAGTCAAATATTTATTATAAAAAGAATGTATATTTTCTTTTAGAAAAAAATATTTTTTGGGAAAAAAAAAATCCAAATAAGCCTAAAAGTCTGTGGCAAGGGAATGCTGCACCATTATTGAAGTCCCAAAAGGAAGGAGTGTTGTTGGAGGGAGTTGTACAACCTGCATTAACTTCCTTGCCTCAAACAAGAATGGATAAGTGTGCCCCAGGGGCTGGTGAGTTAGTAAGTGGTCAGGTGATTGGAGTGGAGACAACCTGACAACGCGGGATCCAGTCCGTGTGGTGGCAGTACTCCGCTGAAATATTGCGGGGGCTGTTGCTGGATTTCCACGCCCGTTGGTCCTCTCCCTAATCGGGCTACCACTCACGCATATCACTCGATTAACCTCCCGCCTGGTTAAGGGGCCTCTGGCCAGATGGGAAAGGGCTTCTCCTTTGGTTAACCCTTTAAAGAATCGATAAGTGTCCTTGTCGTTAGCATGGTAGTTTGTGAGAAACTTTAAATAATATAGACTTAATTATTGTCCAGTTAACTAATCGAGTTTAAGCAGCCAATCTAAAATATTTAAACTTGTGACGATGGTCATAGTTTCCCAAATAATTATAAATTAAATACAAGCTTATAATTAATATGAAATAAGACATGACACCCACTCAAGTATTGCCCATAATATTAGGATTTTGAATTATTTGACTAAACATTAAATTCTAGGGCAAGAAAAAGAAACTTGAAGCGTAACCGCTTGCAATTTTATTTTATGTCATTGATTTATTATCTTATAATATTACTAATATCATACATGTGCGATGTACAAGAATTTTTTTATAAAATTATTATAATAAATTATAAACTATGAACACATCATAAACATAATTAATTAATAGGTTTTTCTATGGTCCTGTTTGACAATAGTTTTTTAAATAGTATTTAGTGTCTTGACCAAATCAAAACACTACTTCCTTTCATTTTAGTTGTTCGGTAAAACAGTGTTTTAAATAATGTTTTTATTCTAAATAGTGTTTGAATTAGTGTTTGTGAAAAGTTAATATTATTGACGTTTCAAAATAGAGTTTAGTGTTTCACTATTTTTGGTAATACTACCCTCTCTCTAACATCTTTTTTATAATTGTACCCTCTATCCAATTTTGTTTACATTTTTACATTTTCTTTCACGAATTAAATACAAAATAACACAAAAATTTATTTGAAATTCTATCCATATCAAAATATATTAAAAAGTTTAGGTCTTACTTGTCCATTCATTATTTTTTTGAAAATATAAATTTTCAATCAATTAAAATATTTCAATAATAAAAAATATTTGTTTATAATATTAAAAAATTAATATTAAAAAATTAATTTTATTATGTTTATTAATAAAATATTATTTTAAGAAAAATATATTTAATTATAAATTTATTTATTATTATTATTATTTTTTATCATTTTGTATTCACCAGCTAACCTAACAGCTAGTTTTATTGAACACATTTAAAACAATCCGCTAGTGAAATAACTATCCTCTAACCGCTAAAACACAACAACTATCCGCTAATCAAACAGCTATCCGCTACCTAATCTGCTAATTGCGCCGAACAAGCCCTATATTTCTGTACTTAAAAACTACATTCCTGTGACTTTTCCAGTTATGCCATAAATTCTTTTTTTTTTTTTTTTTGGTAACGAAGGAAGCCAACTGAGCGGAGCCCGACCACTAATTGGAAAACCTTCGGATATATGAATCACCCCACAAGACCCATGCACCGGGTAAGACTGGCAAAATCAGGTGGGTGGCCCCAAGGAATGTTTACGACTACACTTTTATTGATTTGGAGAATATTATTGACAAAAAAAAAAAAAGGACTTGGAGAATATTAACGATAGATATTAATTGTCCTCAACTACTTTCCAATTGTCATTTATTTATACCATATATTTCATTGACTATCCATTGTTCATTTAATTCTTACACGAACATCAAAATCATTTACATTTTTTTAAAGCTTCAATCGTCAATTTTATATTCTTTTTATTAAGTACAAAAAATTCTACATACAATTTATAATATTGAACAATTACTGTAAATTTGGCAAATATATTTGTTCAAATGTACAATTTTGTCGACTTTTATACCTTGCCAATTGAAATTTTGTTATTTATATATTTAAATTAAAAATGTAATTCATTTCTTGGAATCCAAATTGGATAAATTAGTAATATATATATATATTATTGATAAAAATAATTTAAAAGAATAAATCCTTTAAGTAGTACCAAGCTATTTCGTAGAATAAATTATTAAAAAAATATTTCATTAAAAAAATTAATTCAATAAAACTTACCCAAGCGGAAAGGAGAGAAGGGAAAAGAGTCTCCACTCCCCAATGATGTATCCACGTTGCTCGCTGCAATAAGATGTGTGAACCTGCAAACGATGGAAAAAAATAAAGAATTCATGATATAAGTGATATTATTATTAGTAATATATATCTATACATATACATATACATATACATATACATATATGTATGTATGTGCATATAATAATAATATTATTGTTGTTGTTATTATAATTGTTATTATTAAAATTAAATTTATTATTATTACTATCATTATTTTATTATCTGTTAGTTAAATTATTATCTGATATTGTATAGACTTGAGTTATCATTTATATTGTTTTTCACTCGATTTGAATTATTATTTGATAAATTTATTTTAAATTATTGTATTATCTATTAATTAGAAACTTAGATTTTGTGAAATTTTTCCAAATAACATATTTTAAATTATTCTATTATTTGTTAGTTAAAAATTTTAAAATTTTTGGGTTTTTCAAAACTATATTTTAATTTATTTTTGGTTAGAAGAATATTTAAATTTTTTAAACAGAATACACGTAACATTCTTAGTTTCTCTTTTAAAATATACGATAATAAATGTTGACACGTGTAAATATCATTATTATTGTTACTGGTTTAAAAGTCTACCCTTAAATTCCACCAACACCTTTTCCCTGATGTGCGTAACAACAAAAGTCAGACAATTTCGAGGAAGGGAATGCTGGCCAGTCGAGAGTAGAGGTGTCTCACCAGGGAGGGTCGTTACATCCGGCCCCTACGCCTAAGGCCACGGCTACGGGTTGGTTGTTAAGCGTCAAAATCCCAAAATGGGTCGCTTTAAACAGGAAAAGCATCATGGATGTCTATTATCTTATATCACCAATTCTTTTACATTAATATAAAAGAAATCTTAACAATTCATAAACAAGTAAAAATATCTCGACCATTCCTTTTAAATTATTTTTAAAAACATATCAATATGCTAAAATTGCTGACATGAAAAGATCCTAATCCAAGAATGACTCCATCGACGTGCTTCTTAATCCTTGTGTTTCAAATTGACATTAGGGCTCCATTTCTCTAATCGAAAATATTTTATTTCTTGATTTTTTTATATTTGATAATACCATAGAATAAGTCAATTGAAAAACATTTTTAACTCAATTAAAAAGCTTTAAATATAAATAGATAAACATTTTTGACAACTAAGGAGAAGAAAATTTTTTCCACACAATAACTCTAACTCGTTCTCTCATACACAACCCACCTCCCCCACCCCGACCACCTTGAAAAATTTTAAAGAAAATCTAAATTAGAAATCAAAAAACGAACAATGTTCTAAGAATATGTTAAAAAAATTAATTTTGGTTGTATGTAATAGTCTCAGGGCCTGTTTAGAATGGTTTTTTTACAAAGAATTTTTTTCCTTATAAAAGTACATCTTTTTGCAACAAGTATTCAAATTAAATTTGAAAAAGACTGAAATTCTAAAAAAAAAAATCCAACTTTTTTTCATAAGACAAAAATTTTAACTTCTCATAAAAGTATATATATATATATATATATATATATATATATATATATTTTAAATGTCACGAAAAAACACTTTCGGAAAAAAGTAATCCAAACTAGCCCTCCATATTTGATGCTTTGGTTCTAGTTTGGAAGTGATTGCCAAAGCGAAACTAAAGAAAGAGGAGGTTTTCATTCAAAATTGATATTTTTGTCAAATTCATATAACCAACTTCTTAGTTGAACAATGGATTGACTAGTGAATATGTCTGGACCCTGGAGTGTAACAGTAGTATGAAAACCACGGGATAAGATATTTCAAAATCTAGAGAGAGCATACAAAGTTTTTCTGTCATTATCTTAGATGGTCACAAAATTTGCAGAGATTGTCAAACAATTAAGATCTAATTTGTACAGAATGGATAAGCCGAAAAGGGATTCAAACCTACACCACTTAACTTGCACAAATGGACATTTCTCTTTGATGGGACCATTAATTTGCTTTGGTTTAAAGAGTTAGATATTTGATCCTAAGTATAGGGAAAAAAAAAATTTTTTTGATTCAAACAAATCCAATTAAAGGCCAACGGCACATTATTTTGTCGGGCAAAGCTTCTAAACGATTATTTCTCTCTCTTGCTGTCTTTCCTGGATTTTTTTTTTTTACCTAAATTTTAAAATGACACGCAAAACTAACTTCATTCGTAAGAGAATTTGAAAAATGATCCAAACTGGTTCTAGGAACACGTTTCACACATTCCCAGAACACGAAATGCAAAGTGTAACGGTAGGATGAACGCGGCCGCGTTCCTAGAAGGCGGCCGCTAATGGGGCGCATTCTAGGATCTCGGCCGCGTTCCATAAATTCGCAATTTCAGCCCTTTCCTCTCATTCTCTTCTTTGCATTTTGAAAAAAATTCCCCCAACCCCCCCCCCAACATATGAAATTTTTAGTTTTTTCAACTTCATTGCGAGAATATAGCCTTGATCTTGTAAGTTATCTTTATTTTATGTTGTTTTTTGCAATTGTATTTAACAATTTAAGTTATGTAATTTGTTTTTAGATTGTATAATTTTTGTTTTGATAGTTAATTTTAGTTTGTGTTAATTTGTATTTTAATTGTTATTAGAATTATAGATTAAGTTTTTTTAACATAATTTCAACATGATCATTAGAAATAGAATTAATATTAATAATAATAATAATATTATTATTATTATTATTAAATGTTATCATAATTATTATTATTAAGATTATCATTATTATTAACAATATTATTATTTTTATGATTAATGTTATATGTTAGATGTTATTATTAATTTTATTATTACTATTATTGATATTATTATCATTATTTATTATTATGATGATGATGATGATGGATGATTAATGTCTTCTTTTTGTTATTATTATTATTATTATTATAATACTATTATTGATATTATTATTAATAAGATTGGTGTTATCATTATTATTATTTGATAAAATTAGAGATTTAATGTTTAGAGTCAAGTATACTTAGTTAATCGTTATTATTATTTTTTATTTTATGACTCATTATGGATACTCGACTTGCACCAGTAGACACCATGTTACTGTGCCACTTTCTGGAGCACCAGGTGCAATATTTGCAGGATCCACACTATTTGGGTACTTTTAGGTGCTATAGGTCAGATCGGTCTTTGTTTAATGATCCAGAACACCCATTGGTACTACAGCAGTTGGTAGGGACAGGATTCTACAGGTGTTAGGGGTGAGCATTCGGTTTTTAATCGAACCAAATAGACCGAACCGAACCGAACCAAATTGTCTAAAAACTGAATAAGCCGAAACCGAAATATATTTTGGTCTATTCGGTTCGGTTTGCTTAAAATCGAAATTAACCAATAATTTAAAAAAAAAAAAGAAATAAAATGGGATAAATTGTTGCAAGAAAAATACAATAAACCTAAACTAATCACTCTTATTCATTAAATATATCATAAACAATATATAATGAAGCATAATTATATAAACAAATTCTAATAAACAATATATAAATCCTAATTGATGTACAAAATATTAAATATTTTTAATGTATAAAAATACAATTTGGTTAATTCGGTCTATTCGGTCATTTTTCATACTAACCAAACCGAACCAAATAGGCTGAAATTTTTTAAGAAAATAACCGAACCAAACCGAATAGATCAAATAATCAAACCGAATAAACCGAACTCAATTCGGTTCGGTTCGGTTCGGTTTTTGCTCACCCCTAATGGGTGTTATTAATCCCGCTACCATTAGCTTAATTGCGGATTGATTACTACCATGATAGAAAGGTGGCGGCTGAATACCTACACATTTCATTTACCCGTAGGGGAGGCTACCATCACCCTGCAGGATGCGACCGTGTATTGGGGTCTTCCCGTCACTGGCACTCTTATTTCGTTGCTTGATACGGTCCCACGCTCAAGGGACGATTGGGTTGCCACGATTCGTGATTTGTTGGGGAACGATGCGAATGCGGTTGCGAACTACGGTACCGG
The DNA here is from genome assembly GCA_028554755.1 of Cordia subcordata. NCBI lineage: Eukaryota > Viridiplantae > Streptophyta > Magnoliopsida > Boraginales > Cordiaceae > Cordia > Cordia subcordata. The sequence continues at coordinate 13,804,938 of JAPTOF010000005.1, read as the reverse complement.
CCGTATTGACATTGTGGAGAAGTCGATAAATTTCGTCCAGCTACGGGGTAGGTTTGTGATACAGGGCACTCCGGATAACCCCACTTAGTACCAAGCGCAACAGCGACCACGGCTGTGGATATTTCTCCTGATTTGCTGTCACCTTTTTGTGAACACGAGTACGAATGACGGTAATTTGTCCTGGTTACCGTTATTGGTAGACTTTGAGCGTATCCGACAATACAATTGGGGTGCGGCTGTACTATCATATTTGTACTGGTAGCTTGATCGCGTCTCTTTCCGTCAGTGTAAGGGTGTATGCAGAGCTGTGACACTAGTCCAGGTATTGGTTTGCATCATGTAATTACGTTTAGATTTTATGTATGTTAACTTTATTATTACAAGCATTATTATAATATAACACATGTTTAATGCTTGCAGTTTTTTGCATGGGATAGATTCACGGCTTTTCGGCCTCAGCTCCTCCATCTCACACGAGAGCGGTTACACGATAGCGGCTACAGTGACAGCAGCATCATCTGGAGCCTATGTTTCAGCTCCCTGGCATTCCACGAGGTGCACTGTTTTACGTGAAAAAGAAAATGACAGATGCATCCAGAAAGCCAGGTCAAGTTGAATGTCGGGATGTTATAAACCATCTACAGCCAAACGAGGTATAGTACACTCAAGTTGATTTATTAAATATTCATATCCTGTATTATTAAACACGTGCTTGTTTTGGTTACAGTTCATATGGCAGCCGTTTAGGACGATATTGGGCAACCTCCCTCCATATTGTGTTGCCGGCAGTGACGTTTGGCATGCCCGGATCTTGGTGATATTCGGGCATACTGTTAAGCAACACCGTCCGGATCGTGTGTTGCGTTAGTTTGGACTAAGGTTGGCAATCCCTCATAATCCACCTACACATGAGAAACACAAGGACGGGAAGGAAAAGGTTGAGGGAGATGCGCTGACAAAAGCTGTGGCGATGTGATGGAATTGGCAGCAGCAAGTTTTACATGGACAGGTGAAGGATGCGCCAACGGCAACAGCACTGAGGACTTACATGACTTGGTACCGTCGGGTGACCATATTACATGTCAGTCATCCAGGTACAAGTCATATGAGAGATGATTACGTGGCGTCTGCACGTGATGAGACGTCACTGGTGAGCTGCCTTTGTTCTCTTTTTTATGTTCCTCAATGAAAATTGTGGACTATTAGTTAATATTAACAAAAATATGATATGTTTTGTTGCCTATAGGCGTCTGTTGTTCAGCATGCGGTCCACTATTCCCGTGATTTGCTGCAGCATTACGAGTAGGGGGACTTTCTCGGCGATGCACATTCGATGGAACATGTGATGCAACACTTGCAGCTCATGCAGTTGCATGGCGAGAGTGCACTCCAACGCACACAGCACCAATATCTCATACAGCAGAGAGCTGTGTGGGAGTTGCCCAATGCACCTCCAATGCAGCCACTGCAGCAGCATAGAAAGTATCGTTCATAGCATGCTAGTCCTTCACAGCGCACTCACACGTATCCCACCAGGTCATCACAGTCATTTACCCCTGATGCACCATTGCCAGCATATCGTCCACCCATACAGCCGCCATTGCAGCGACCCACGTGGCGTTTGTTCCCCGTTGACTTTTCCAGCGGGGGTGTAGGTTAGAGCAGTGGCGATAGACAGGGTACATTCAAGGCTGGCGGATCATCCAGGCCGGTGATTGATGAGCCAGATGACAACGATGAGGATGATGAGGCGACGCAGAGCGAGTCATCGGGGGGGGGGTCTCCAAGTAGATACGTGGGGTTCCGGGACTACGTTCACAAGCAGTTGATGAAAAGTGGTGTTAAGCAACAGGACCTGCCGCCGCAATCCGAGGCACATGTGACCCAGGCACCAGCCACACAGCCACAGGCACATGAGCCTCTGCCACGTCAGACACGTTTATCCAGAAAACGCAACGCACCATCCCCTATTAGACGTCATTTACCTAACCGCACTAACAGGAGGAATGGGCCTGATCATTACACACCTGGATGATGTATTCAGTTTTCGAGCACTTTTTTTTTATATGTATTTGGTGACACATTATTTTTTGTTGAATTGGACTTTCATTTGTTTTTTTTTATTTTAGACACATTATCATTTACCTGACAACGTTAATTAGACATTAACATTACAACGTCATAACAAATAAGCATAAAACGATTACACTAACATTACAACGTCAAAACAAATAAATATAAAATGATTACATATGGAACTTGTGGCAACTGCTAAACATAACGTATTACGCAAGCTGTACACCTTCGTCGTCCACGGCGGTTCAAGTGATCCATCTTGTTTGGGATGCTCCGGCCTCCGGCTCGTCCTCTTCTCTGTCGAACACGACTTGGGTTCGGATGCAACGTCCATGCAGGCGCTGGAGGCTAATAAAATTGGTGCCCAAGAGGCTTGAATGTCCGCCAATAGGTATCTTTGTACGATTTCACTGTCAGCTGTTGAGGTATCATGTTCTCCACATTAAACTCCCTAAACCGAGCAACAGTTTGCACATGCGAGCATGGCAAGTGATATTCAACCCACTTGCTGCAAATACACGTACTTTCTTCCCAGTTGATAACCTGGTTTGGCGGATTCTCGTTCCATTGCACTGGCAACCTACCGACCTGGTATCTGCCATCCTCTCTGAAACTAAGTACGTGATGGCGATGTGACGAGGTCTCCCACTTCTCAAAGAGCTCCCTCACACTAGGAGGGAGCCGATGGCCTTCACTTTCCAACTGCATGGCATGGACCAACCAATTATGAAAGTAACCTTTTATCTTCATAAAAGTATTAATAACAAGGGCCGTGATGGGTAACCCACTCGCACCGACGAGGACATCGTTGAAGCATTCGACATTATTTGTGGTCATCACACCCCATCTGAATCCCCCATCAGCACTCATGGTCCATGTATCGGTAAGGATATCGGATAGGAACTTGTATACTCGTCTGCCAACACCGTTCTGACTAGGGTCCACAGCAAGGATCATGTTCATTGCATGCACATGTTTACGTGCTTGACATTCTCGGCCAGCTATCCAACATGTCTTTAATGAATTGATTCCACCATCTTTTCATCACATTACTTTTCAGATATCTCAAGCAAATGCGATGTTTTATTTCAAGTTGACCGTCACGTGTAACCCGTTCGATTGCAGATGCGATGCCTGCATGCCTATCTAAAATGATACACACTTGAGGCATTCCGGTGAAAAAGTTCTCACTGAACTGATGTAAAAACCACGACCAATTACGAGTTGTCTCTGCGTCCACAACTGCAAAAGCTAACAGCAACACTTGGCAGTTGCGTCTGTGGGCTTACAATGCCTTCACGCTGCGATGCATGGACCGAATGCCCAGTAAACCATGTCGAAAATTTTTTCAGCCTGTGTTGAACCTTTGGCGAACCTATATCTTACAACACTACCTGGATTCTTGGCCATCACGACACCAAGAAACTATGGGAGCATTTGATACGACATGTCCCAATTGCCATACACTAGTTCGATTGCTTTATTTCGATCGTTCCGTGCTTTTCCGTAACTGACATCTTCGTTAAGCTTCTCCTTCATGTGAGCTTGGATAAGCTCGACCTCGTAATCAGCCTTCTTAGCTATGAAATGCCTAACCAAATATCCAACCAAACCCGAGGTCAAATTTCTGTGCCCCGACGCAGTTCTTTGCGCCATACATACATGTCTGGCGTCGTACTGCATGATCTCCCACTGTTTGTGCGTTGCTTTCCTTATGACGCATACATACCATGGGCATGCTACACTTCTACTGTGTGTTTCCCTACATCGTACCTTCCACAGGGTCTTACTCAACTTTACGACCCTATATTCCTTTTGTATTTTTATCGCATTCTGTTGAACAGCCCTTATCCGATCCACTTTGGATGGAAACACCATTTCTTTGGCCAGTTCCATCCTATCGGGGTCCCGTATTGGACGTTTGGTGATCTTGCGCCTGCTTGTCGTGTAGAATTCAGTCCTAGCAGTATGGAACTCCACTGCTTCCTTCGCATCTACCTCTACCTCTGCATCGACATCGAATCCATCTACCTCGTTCTCAATTTGGTAGTTCAAACTTGCTTCTGAGACTGCATCTTCTTCTTGTTCGTTCAATTTACCATCCTCGTTTTCTTCGTCTGCTTCTGACAAAACAGTATCTGCTGCGAAGTCATATCTCTCCTCCGTGCCACCTCCATGATGAGAAGGTCCTCCGACTTCAAAAGTGGACTGTGGTTGCGGGGAAAGGGAAAAAGTGGCAAACTCTGCTGCTGTTGTTGCAATATTGATATGCTCATCTTCTTCATACGATGATGCTGCATTTAGGTCCGGCATGTTAGACTGGTACGGGACGCCGGGCATTTGTTGCGGCACATACACGTCGTCGGACTAAACGTCCACTATTACGTGCGCCACACAACGGTTCCATTTACAGCGAGCTGTACCATACATCTCCCGCATATCGTCATCATCAATTATTACACTTGGATAATAATATATCTACTGTAATGTAGCATCCCACCTAGGGTCACGATAGCATAAGTTAACCCTATCGATGGTCGGACGCAACCTTAGTTTTCTAATTACATGAGAAACAAATTGATCGTAAGTTGTATCGGGATAAATTTTGATTTTGCGTGAGATATTTATACTTCTATAATCAAGACCGTAATCGGTCATTATTGTTTGACCGCGGTAGTATAAAAGAACAGTAACATAGTTGAATTCATTCTTTCAGGTGCTTTGGTAGAAACTTATACTGATAAATTGAATGAATTTGGTAGAAGGTGAAATGATGGGTAATAGATTGAATGATTCGGTGGAGGAAAGGGATGGGGTTTATATAGGCAAAAAAAACGCATTTTGGGAGTGCGATTTCTAAAATTTCCCGTGACGTGAAGGTACTAAAGCATGATTAATGGCAGGAAATATATTTTAGATACTGCAAACGCGCTCCCAAAATGTGCTGCCAAGAATATTTTCTTTTTCCCGCAATCAAATCAAATTAGAATCAAATCAAATATGACAGGGTCACAGGAAAAACCCAAAAAACAGGTTTCGGAAGTGCGGAACGCACTCCTGGAATGCGGGCGCACTCCTGGAGAGCGTTCCGTGTTCTAAGAATGCGTGAAACGCGTTTTCAAAACCAATTTGGGTTATTTTTCAAAACCCTTTACAAATATGGTTAGTTTTGCATCTCATTTTAAAATTTAGGTATAAAAAAAAAAAGTCCTGTCTTTCCTCTGTTTTCTCTCACTCTTCTTGCACCACGTCATCTCAGATCACCCTCTCCCTCACCCTCTCTCTCTCTCTCTCTCTCCCTCTCTCTCATCGCATCACACAACCTCAGATCTTTCTCCCCCTCGCTTGCACGCTCCCTTTCCTCCTCTCTTGCGCGCTTTCTTTCCCCCTCTCTTCTCACATCACATAACCTAGAATTACTCCCTCCCTCTCTCTCTCTATCGCCCCCTTCCTCTCTCTCTCTTCTCACATCACGTCATTTCGGATCACTCTCCCCCTCTCTCTCTCTCTCTCACACACACACACACACAAACAGAGACGCTCACTCCACAAGCTGACCACAAAAGAATAGTTAGCACTTAGCCGCTTTGAAGCATATGGCCTATTTCGTCATTTTTTCATATGACTCTAATTTAAGGTTTAGAAACTGCCAAGTTAAATACGTAGAGTACACAAAAAAAAAACTGGGCTAGTATCAACCCTTTTTTTTTACCTTTTTTTTTGCCCTTTTGCCTTTTGTGCTAGGCAGCTGGGCTAGTATCATCAACCATTACTACTACATTAGCAATGGCAATACGAGTAAGATAAACTGACAAGTGTCAGGCAGTTGGATTATCATTTCCAAAAAGAAACCATTAGCTTGAAGCCTTGAACGTAATAACAATATTTTAAAAAAAAATAATACTCATGAATCCTCTTCCCGTTTGATTCCATCTTGGTACCAATATCCTAATTAGAACAAAATTATAGGTTCCAAATATTTTATAAAATGAATAATTAATCAAAAAATTACACAATAAATTGACCAATCCAAAAATATGAATTTACAAAGAAATAAAACGTCTTTTGTTTAATCTTCCAATAAACTTCAAATCTAGTTAAATCAAATCCCATTTTATTTGTCGTTCGCCCAAAGACCCGGTGTTTTTTTTTTCTTTTTTGCATCTAAAGATTTTTATATTATACATAACGAAACATGCATCCAAACGAATACAAAGCTAGCTAACAAAAGTAACACTATAGAAGTGGCCAAAGTCCTACGTTGCCTTCTAGAATAAATAAATTGTATAATGGAAAACCATACCTCATAGTTAATCAAAATAGTAGCAGAAACGACACAAACACAAAGAATTCCATTCAACCTCCGTCCCCTCAGGTGTGAAGCCTTTAAAGTCAACTTTTCTTGTGTGTTTCGATCAAATCCACAGAAGACACTTATGCTGTGTTTGTTATATGCTCATTTGAAATCTTAAATCTAAAAAAACACATAAATATACTCTTTAGATATAAAAATTCAGATAAGTATATAACAAATACAACATTAGAAGGTGTTTGTGCTTATTTGAGACTTATAAACACCGAAGAGTAAAAAGGTAATTTCCTTATACGCATCCAAATAAGGAAAGCCAAAACAATGTCTTAGTTGTAAGCTAAAAGTTTGTTGCTTCATCAGATTTTACAAACATGTTCTAAGGAAAAAAATTTGTCAAAAACCAAGATTCCTAGATTCTTTTAGGGGCTGTTTGGATTGAGGGGAATGGGGAAAAAGGAAAGGGAAGGGAGAAATTTTGGTATCCCATCCCTTATTTGTTTTGAAGGTATTGGGAAGGGAAGGATTTTAAAAGAAAAAGCAAAATCCCTACATTCCCCTCATTGTTGATCCCTCCAAATTAGAATGATTTGAGGAGAAAGGATTCCTCAAGTTTTTGTAAGGACAATTTTAACCCTAAACTTTTGTCTTATTAAAATATTACAACTTGTATACAAAAAAAAAAAAAAAGCACATAAGTAAATTTACAAAAAAAAAAAATTACCCTTTCCTCTCATTTCCCTTCCAATCCAAACACAAAATTTTCATAATCCTTTATGTTCCCTTTCCCTGCACAAAAACTCTAATTCAAACATGAATTACCTATTTCCTCTACTTTTCTTTATAATCCTTTCCTTTCCTTTCCTTTATTAAATTTTCTCCCTCGAATCCAAACACACCCTTAGGATTTCAATTTCAAATATCTTTGACCCAAAAAAATAAAAACTTAAAAAAAATTTAAAAATAAAAAAAAGATCTTAGATATCCAACATGTAAAAATTCAGAAAGTACAACCTATCAGCAAAATTTGTCGTTTTTGAAATCCAAAAAAAGATAATTAATATTGATCCATAAAACTTATCTACTTGGGAAATCCTACACATCTTAATATTAATACATAAAACTTATCAACTTATGAATCCTACACATCTAACAATTTTTAACCCGAAAGTTCAGTAGACTCTAGAAAAAAAATTTAATTAATCAGAGATTTTATTCAAATCATTCTGAGTGCATCTAAAAGCAACACGACTTAAAACTAAAAATATTCACGAAGTAGCAACACACACTTGAATAATTCCTTTAAACCCCAAAATTTAATAGACTCGAGAACAAATTTTTAATTAATCAGATTTTATTCAAATCAATCTTTGTGCATCTAAAAGAAACGACTTAAAACTAAAAATATTCACCAAGTAGCAACACACACTTGAATAATTCCTTTAAACTGTCAAATGCAAAATAGCATGTTGGCATATTACTGAAAATTTTACTCAAAATATTACGATGTTATGAGCTGAGGTTGTTAACTACTGATGTGTTATGATAAAACTATGGTTTCCCTTATGATGTTATGATACTATGACAAGATCCTAACTCGGACATCAGCAGAAAGGTACACACAATTAAAATAAAATAGCAACGGCTCAAACCAAATCTTATTCCAGTAAATGATTGGTTGTTTAAACGTCAAGACCCGTGTCAAAATGATTTCATTCGTTTTCTTCCGTTCCAAAGAAAAGTCAATAGTCATACAATCCATTCAAATTTTACAATGAATTAACAGCAAAATCTAGCTCTGCTAGGCCTACTTAGATTGCCTTTCTTTTTCTTTCTTTTCTCCAGGAAAAAGAACTTTTTCCTCAAAAAGGTACTTTTTTTCCGATAACTATTTAGCTTGACATTTAAAAAAGTTCAAATACAACTTTTTCAAAAACCAAAACTTTTAACTTCTCAATAAACACTTTTTTCAAAAGTTGCTAAAAAAGCACTTCTAAAAACCCAATTCAATGAGCCCTAAAGTTGGATGTTCCCTAAGAAACTCAAGTTAAAATCTAAAACTAGGTTATGTACTGGAAATATTAACCACACTGGAAATCAGTCTATCATGTAAATGTCACACATGGATTACAATTTCTCAACACTTGTTTTTCTGCATACTTCATTTTTTTTCTCATCAGAATTACCATCAAACTCTCCCCCCTCCCCCCAAAAAAAAAACACCTGCCCCTTTTTTTTCTCTTTCTCAGTGGGGGATAAATATCATCTTCTACACGTAGATGCACGCATACACACACACACACACACATATATATATATATGGAAGAGGAAAAGACTGGAAATGTGAAGGCATAAAATGTATAGAAATCCAGAAATAAGGAACGAACTTTCTGAGAGATGGTGAAAGCATACAATTGAGACGGCATAAACTACAAAGTCTGATGGTATATGCAGATTGCTTAGCATGGCCTTCACAATTGTATATGTACTAGTTTCTCGCGAAAGTATACACATTACTGTATTCTAATTCACTTGGTAAAACTAAAGAGCTGACGTCATCGACCTTAACCAACAAAAGAAAAGCAGAAGACTACTAAACTATAAATTCAAGGTAGAGCAATTATTTTCTCTTCTATTTTCTTTGCAAATGTGTTCATATCAGTAAAGGAACCACCATCATACCAGAAATGATTCTTTATACAAAAACTTGTATAGAAATTTGAGTGCTGCCTTAGCTCGAATAGTTATGTTCACATAATTACCTCAAAACTTTGCAGCAGATTTATCTGCCATGATGTATAGAATTTATCCGACGGGGGCTAACCAATACAACGAGTCCCCAGCGCAGTCAAATCTCAGAACATACGTGTGTGGGAAGACCTGTGACAACAATATATAGTACCAAAATCATTCCCAACCCGTAGATTCCCCTTCAGAAAGCAAATACAGATAACAAGATAGTAAACGAACTTTCTGAAACCCCCTGCAAAGAGAGGAGAAGAAAAGCACAAAGAAAAAGGGGAGAACCAAAAGAAGGACCCTGTATTTGTAATTATTTAACATGTTTATATACCTAAGCATAAAAACTATTCAACATAAGATACTGATTTATACCAACATTTTAGGGCTTATCTTGAGCAAAAGTGGAAGTACATAGCTGACTGAGATATCACATGATCAATACGCTTCAAAATATCCTCTCAGAATTAACTTTTAAATATCAAAGGAACAAAAACATTGGGCCAGGAAAACTACAAATGGTAAGTCATGCAGGGGCTACAAAAGTTCCTCTGATTCTCCAAATAAAATTGAAAGGGAACAGGTAGGCTTCTGCCAACCTTAGTTTGAGCCCTCTTATACTGGTCACTGGAGTACCCATATTGGCATGCCTCCAACCATCAGACAAATATTTTTCTCCAAGTTATGATAGTTGTTATGATTTTTAAAAGACGTCCATTCAATTTTGGTTAATAGAAATTTCTTAAACTCTCTGAATAGGTTTGCACACATCAAGTTCCTCACCTACCTTTAACAGTTCCAGATTTTCACAGGCTATTCACTTTGAAAAATTGGCCTTGAGTACAGAAAGTTTAAAGAATGAATTTCTAAACGTATATTAGGAAATTTGGGGTGTATGTGTGTGCGTGTTGGGGAGAGTTTAAAGAACGAATTTCTAAATGTATATTAGGAAATTTGGGGTGTGAGTGTTGGGGTGATGTCAAGCAGATCATGGTACCGCAACATGTAAACTTTACTGTGGCGTGAGTATTAAACATAGTCAGGATCCATCATTCATTCTATGTCAAAAACAATTCAAAGCTTCAGTCTATCTAATCTCAACAACTGCCCCTGCTAGGTGCTGATACAGGCACAACAACAGACCCTGTCAGCAAGAGCACAAGTAAACCATCCTGCTTTTGAGGGAATATATTTAACTAAACAATCAGATATCTACCGTCACAAACCAACTTCATATAATCCTTGGAGAGCAAAAGAAGTGAAGGAGGTTGGGGTGGCTGGAGCTGTTTGTTGGGGTTTTGTTGTGGAGTTCATGTGTTCTGTGCATGATTTTGAAACTTAATTTTATCCTTCTCAATCAGTTATGGAGCCAAGGATTGGGGTAACTAAAATTTTCTGTAATACCAGCACAACCCCAACCCTAAAAAATGACTGAGTAGAAACCTTCTTAGGACTTCCGGACAGGTTTAGAATTTCAAAATGTTGCCTGATGGGTAACCTCTTGCAACTTAGGACTAATCTCACGGGTACCAACCAAAAACAATTTTTGTTTTTGAAGTTCATGAGTTATCTATGCTAAATATTTTAAATTTCTTTATTAAGTAAAATGACATTTGAAGTAAGATTAGTTTAATAGGTCTCCAATAAAATGATTTTATTTCTGAAAAAAGAAAAACCCAACAAGATTCTATGAGCTAGTATAAGCATGGAGACCATATGCACTGTAACCTATGCAGATTGCATTGTAAAATCTCAAAACAACTTTGTAGTTGTCAAAGACAAAAATGACTTTAGCTATGACCTTAACTTTGCCTCAACCTTTGTGGGGGGGTGGCCGAATCATGCTTTTTACTCCTCCAAGTCAAAGTCAGCAGTTTGGAGCAATTCCCACAGTTAAAATGTAAGAAATCCCATAATTTCATTGCCCTATGTGGTAAATTTTTTATTTGGTGTTAACAGATCATGCAACAGCACATGGAAAAAGGTAATAAAACAAAACGATGAGAATAATTTTCTATCATGATATTTCTTTTCCTTCACCCAGGATTCTGAAGGTGGACCACAAGAATGAAGTCTACGAGACAAGTATGTCTCACAATCTTTCGGTTTCATACGAGCTAACAGTTAAAGGGACAATATAATCAGAGAAAAGGGCTTACACTTGGATGTATACATCTGTAGGATACATTTGTCAGGAAAAATTCCAATATACACAGTCCTGCCAAGCGTCCCCACTATCTACCCACAAACTTCAATGTTGCAGTCATTCAACTTTTGTCCGAGAGCCAAATTCTTTTGAAGCATAAAAAAGACAATTAAAAAAAAAATCCACTTTAGTCACCAGATCACCATGAAAATACTCAAACTGAAACAATTAATCACCTCAAACATAAAGAAGATTAAACAAGTGGAACAATCTGAAGTACAATTAACAAAAAGAAAAAAGAGAAGACAGAGAGAGAGTGAGAAAGAGAGAGAGAGAAACAACTTTTTGGAGTGAAAACCATGCACCAAACAGTGAGATCTCAAATACAGAAGAAAGACCTGATAGTCTAAGTTTCATTATGTCAATGGCAAGTCAACATACTCCTATAAAGTAGGAGAGTGCAGCAAAATTTACAGTAGTGTCCCAACACAGCATAGGTATTAGTGAATAAGACTGGAACTCCAATAAGACTAAATAAAATTTGACAAATAATCTATTCAAATAGGGAGTCACATAATGTTAACTACTGCTCTTACCATGGAACACATATTAGCAACTAAGAAAAAATGCAAGGTCCTCACCATATCCATAGAGCTACAACGAGAAATCTACACTGGCCTCCAACTCAGTGATGGCATGTCTGGTCTTCCGGAGATACCATGACCTAACAAAAAGTAGTCACTAAGTCACATCTACAAAAATCCAGAATCCAAAAGTATCATTTGCAAGGATAAGAAAATGATAACTACATAAAACACCTCATCTCAACCTTAACATTACCTAAAGCGCCAGGAGCTGTGCCGCCAGTTGTCGAGGGTTGAAACCCAAAAGTATTAATAGGAGGTCTTTCAGGTGGCGGCCTAAAATAACCTGCCACAGAAAGATTTGTTAGGATAGTCTATGTGCAACAGGTGCTATCTCGAAGTCTATTAAAATACACGTCAGCAAATACTTAATGTCCATTTGCCTGAACCCAGAGAAGAAAAAAATTTCAAATCATCACATCATAGAACACTAAAGTTGACCTTTAACTGTAAAACTCCTGGAATAGAAACAGAAGAAGGCCTGTTTATTATATGACAATGTTTTCTCACAGCATGTTTCTTCATCTAAAAGAAAACTACAACTTTGACAAGATTCTTAAGCAAGTACAGAAAAAATCAGTTTTCCAATTCAAAGAGAGTTTTCAGACAACAACTACATCATTCTAGACTCCAGTTATATGGAATAAAGATTGCGAAAGCTGAAAGATAAGAAGTACAAACCCAGCTTTTACTCAATGAAATGAAAAACTTTAATCTCAAGATAGATTAATATAAGGACAATATATGCTGCATTCTGTGAAATGATGTATGTAGAGTTTAACAAAGGAAAGATTTAGATAGAAATGTATCACTCAGTATTTTAACAGTTACCTGTCAATACCATTTTTAATACCCTACTCTGCTAGACTTGTTTCAAACTTCAATACACTCATATTAAATAGAAATACAAACAGCGAACAAAGCCAGGCCATTCCTCGATAGAGGGGTTCAGCTACATGAATCATATATATATATATATATATATATGTGTGTGTGTGTGTGTGTGTGTGTGTGTGTGTGTGTTTGCAATCAGCTTCTGACAATAACTCTTTGACGAAAATCTACTTATCCAGAAAGCAGAAAAACACTAACAGTTCTGATTATGTTTTAGTCAACAGCCACTTGCACAGGCAAACTACTTATTGTGAAGATAAAAATATTTTGCAACCTCTATCCTTCCATTAACCAAAAAGGCCATAAACATAGATGGTAACTGCAATCCAACATCACAAATATAATGAGATGTAGATAATTAAATTATATGCTTATTCTACAAAATAATCCACGTATGTGATATATCACATTACTTGGGATGTAATTACTGGAGCACAGTATTGAATATTTTCCAAGGACACGAGTTTAGATGCTTCTTTATACTGATAATTGGTTGTAGGTTACTCCATGAGGGCTGCTCAACTCTAGGACCAGAAGAAGAACTACAGGTTTAATCATGGCATCTTATTTTAGAGGACCTAAAGCAGGCAGTAACCAATGTTCTAAATTGGATAAGTTTGATTCTCATGCTTAGAAGATGTAGCAGTGGATGCCATAAAGTGTAATATTTCTGTTTTCTTATTCCTCATTCAGAGAAATAAAAATAGAAAATGTTGTGCAAACTAAAATATCTTGGAGACTAACACTCCCATTTCCAGAAGAACTACAATAATTAGTCATTAACTGCAACAAAGAATTGCAGAAGGATTCTCATTCAGTGGATGACTCTTTCTCTAGCAATACAAGGCAGTGACGCGTAACGAAGACGCCAATGCGATTATAGCCAATTCCCTTGTACATATCCAGTTAAATGCATTCACACAGAAAAAGTAGGTTAAACTATTAGTCTTATGAACTAAACATCTGGTTAATCCATTGGATATATATAGTATCGACTTCATTATTACCACAAACATTTGGTAGCTAAAGATGTAACAATCAAGGTTGGTAAATCGGGATACGTGTCGTGTATTGAAATGCTAATTTTTCATATCGTGTATCGGATTCTAGGATACGTTATCAATATAAAAATAAGCTTTGAACATGGCAAATACATTAAAATAGTATGTGCTTGATATTCTAGAGTCTAATATGAAGTTCTAAGCCTTAACTATTGATTGCTAACAAGTCTAAACAATCTTGAAATATTTCATTTTGTTTTTTGGTTTGCAATCTTGTAGGAAGAGAAGAAAGAAAAGACTAAATACCTTGTAGTCAAGTCAAACCCAAAATAGGAAAGTTTGAATAGAAAAGTTCTCCACGATTAAAGCTTTAGAAAAGAAAAGAAAAAGTAGAGAAGAATGGAAATGAGAGAAACATGTAGAGTTCACACGAGAAATAAGTCTATTTAGGGTTTAAAGTGTTATTGTGTGATAAAATGAGAGAAAAAAAGTGTATCGATACGTATCGCCCGAATCGGCAATACGAACCAATACGTATCATATCAAAACGATACAGTGCTCAATACAGTACAATTCTCGATATACCCATAGATATGTATCATTTGTGGGGTGTATCATATCGTATCGTACGATACGTATCGTGTATAGTACAATACTAACAACTATAGCAACAATGATGGTTGAGAACTAGGAAACTCAAGTTAGAAGATCATACTGACCTTCTTGCGCAAATGGTGGACCTGAATATGACCTCCCTGCACCCATCCACGAACTCTGGTGATGATCACTATTGAACTCAGCTGGTCGTGATCTCCATTGTTCATCAGCGAGATAGCGCCTTGCTGCCTCAGGCAGATTTGGCAATGAGTAAGGAGGAGGGTATGGATGCTGCGGATGTGGGGGGTGTTGCTGCGCCGGGGGCTTTGCATATGAGAAATGATCAGGTGGGTTTTGAGCAAGGGCATTCGGATGCAATGGCCTCTGTGCGTAGGGTGCATTAACCACTTGAAATTGTTGATTTGGTTGAGGAGCTTGAGCATTTACATATGCATCGTTCTGCCCATACTCTAAAGACTTTGATGACGTATATCCGGAAGGTTCTCGTGAATGGCCAACTCCTGATGGAATAAAGCAAGGTGATTTCTGCGAATATATATCACTTCTGCCTGCAACATCGCTGTGAGGTCCATGAGGAGCATTTGCAGCCATTTGGGACGGCTGCTTTGCCTGTAAAAAGTTAATAACAAAGCCAAGTTTTGAGTAACAAAGAAGCATAAAATTTCATTATATCTAAGATCAAAGACTCGAAAATTTATAATAGCACAAATAGCCAGTAATCTTACGCCAGCCATGCCAATTTCATGAGGCAATGGGGTTTGCTGAAACACCACTGGAGATGGAGGAGGTATTGATGGCACTAGTGGATGTAAGCATTGAGACCCAATTGAAGGTTGGGGTGGCAAAGGTTGATGGGGAACCAATGCTGGAGGTGGACCCACAGGGGGTGGGGGAAATGGATGAGTTTGAGATGGAGGTGGTGGAGGTGGGGGTGGAGATGGAGAAGATGGAGGTGGAGGAGGTGGTGGTGTTGGAGCTGGTGAAGAAGGCAGAGGTGGAGTTTGAGGAGGAGAACCTGAAGGCAACGGTGGAGAACCTTCAGGTAGAGGAGGCAATTCCATGATATTATTTGAAGCTGATTCCATCATTCTCTCGGAACCAGGATAGCTGGAAGCAACCTCAAACGTATCCTCCACATATGATGGTCTTTCATCCTTCAAGTGTCCAGAAACATCTTCCATTTCAAGCTCACCGTCCACGTCCTCTAAAATGCAGTGACGCCTCTCACTTGGAGTTGCTATACGATTTTCAAAATCTCTACTAGCAGGTGTATGCTCTGCCGGTGATCTTTCTTCAACTTCCTTACTAGTACTGCTAGGGTTATCCTCTTCTTCTTCATCATCATCTTGAAATGCATGAGGTGTAAAAAATCCAGGCAACTGGAAGGTAGAATTGCTGAAAAGTAAAAGAACTAACTGTACGTCAGAAAATCATAAGATCTACATACAAGTCAAACGTGCAATCATAAGATCTACATAAAAGTCAAAGGTGCATAGGGTAGAACATATATTACTAAGATTAAGCCTGGGAATTAGAAAAGTTCCAGTTAAAGACCATAATAAAATGAAATGATATATACACCAACAGGCCAAGGCAAAAGATTGCATGTCGCACGAGCAGCACCTCAAGAGAGTAGGATAGTGTTCAGCAGTATAAATGAAATACAAGTCAGCCGTTAAAGAACCAAAAGAAAAATACAAAAAGTAATATCAAAATCAACAAGAAATAGATTAAAAGTACTCACATTCAGCATGCGAGTGACAAACATTATTACTTATGCATCTTATCAGTACAGGAGCACTCCACAATAAATTTCCAAAAAGTTTAATAGTGGTGACATCAATGCACAGAACAAGCAACATTTAGCTCCAACCATTTTCTTTCCCTTTCCTAAACATAAGCATAGTAAAATTTGTGCCAAATGAGGATCAAGACAGTTCCTATCCATGTAGATGACAAGCTTCTAAGATGAGCTTCCTGCAAGTTCCAAACACTTCTGTACTAGACTCCTCTCTCCTATCATTCTTTTGCCACTAGGCATGGAACATCTCTCGAATTGTAAGTGGTAGAAATTCAAAAGGCTAAGTTGGTATGAAGAAGTGCTGCACTGATAGCCACCAAATATTTTTCTTTTTGTTTTGTTTTCTTTCCTTTCATGTTTCTTCTTCATTTCTTTTTTCTTTTTTGGTGGTGGTGGTGGGAGGTTTGGAACAAATGTTGGCTCAAATAGCATTCCATATAAATGGATATTCCATTTATTGGATACAAAGAGTATGTACAATGTAATCTACTATAGTCAATTGGTAACAGCTTCATCCTCTTGTGCTTTAAACAAAAAATTTAGCAACATCCAGTAAAGAGAAAATGATGAAGTCAGCACGCCTCAGTCCAAAAAATTATCACGCAAATAGAAATTACACTTATAAAAGAGATAGTGAAGGTAGAATAAAACACAAAATTAATACCAAAATGTGTATCACACGGACCTGCCATACTCATCAACAAGCATGCCTTCCATTTCTCTAATAGGATCATCTATGGCACGCTCAGCTCGAGATGGGCGCCTAAAAGAAAGCCCGGAAGAGGTGTCATCATTTGCCACTCCAATCTCATCCATATAGGGCCGAAGAAGAGACTCGGGTAAAATTTTCCTCTCAAGCCACAGCCGCAAAACCTAGAGAAGAATAGAACTTAATTATTCTGCTCATAGCAAGGATATACTTTTGTAATTGTAGGTACAGTACCTTAAGACATTGACGACGATTCTCACGAGCAACTGCCCCAGGAGGAGCAGCAGCTCCTAAAAGACGAGGCAATGCTGCTTGAACTGTAGGAAGATATGAGGCACCAGCAATACCTAAAAAGTAACAATAAAATTGAATCAAAGATTACAGAATAATCTGCATGGGGGACTGGTGGCATTGGAATTAATCAATAGAAATGAAGGAAGAGCAGAGCCTGTACACTAACTTAAATAGCAGATCAAAAGGGTATAGATAGATTACAATGGATCCCTTAAACTATAGTAAAATTACACAATTAAAGTAGGCAGAACAATGAGGGGTACAGCAGTATCAATTTTTACAGGAGCTCCTACCTTTATGACTATGAGAGCATTGCGTTATTGAATCCACAAGGAAAAACAGGTCTACTCTGCGATGGAAACTGGGCTCGCTTTCCAACTTCCGAATAAGAAGTTCTATAACCTGCATTGAAACAAGAGATTGGAAAACTTTCAAATGCCATCACAAAAGGCCAAAAGATAACTCACGCTCATCACAAAAAAGGAATACTAACGTGAAGTACCATATAAATCTTTCATCGAATAAAAGCACTAGATAATAATAAATTTGGTATTTCAAATTTTAAAAGTCAAAGCTTGTGAAGTATAACTTACTTTTTTAAATGTTGTCTAGCCTGACACCGCAGCATGTTCTACATGTTTTCTAAATTAGAAATGAAAGTTCCCCGCATTGAGTAGAGAATTCATAGTTGTTTCTAGCATTGAGCTTTGAAGTCTCTCAACAATTCAACCAAAACTTAAATGTAATACAAACTTCAAGCACATATGAAAAGTAGGCCACGAATCCCTATATACATATAAAGGAGAAAAGAAAAACTCTCCAGTCTTTTAAGGGTGGCTAGTTCAGATTTTTGAGCTAGCATACAAATTATAATCCTACATTAATTATAAATGTTCCCTCTCAACTCCCATAAAATGATATTAGCAATGTAAAACACAGGTCGTTCCTCAATGGTCTTGCCTAATTTAATTAATCAAAATTTCCGAAAGAAGGCCAAAACCTTACATTCCCTTTCAACTCCCATCAAACGATCCTTTTCAACTCCCATCAGACGAAATTAGGCATGTCAATATAGATTGGTCCTCCATGGTCTTGTCTAATTTGACCAATCAAATTTCTGAAACAAAGGCCAAACCTTCTTAATTATCTGACACAATATTTCCATGAGTTGGAAGCATGCTAATACCTCTTTAGTCGCAGGATACAGGAATTTAGTTGACCTATATAACTCACAATTCACTGACTCATGCTCTCTGGGTTGATCCATATTCTCTGTGTTCGAAGTCCTATATCTGCTGTCCCAGTCCAGCAAATTAAGTTGAAGCCAAGATTGTAGTGTGCCAACTCTGACCCATGTCTATATACTTATATTGTTTGACCAGTAATTCACCTAGATCTCATAAGATCTAAGCACAACTATCTCTTATCTCCTCATCCTACAGGGAAGAACAGTACAAGTTAAAGTAATAAAGAAACCACAACAATCATGAAAACAGACCTAACCAGCTTGATAGTTCACTTTCAGAAAAGCCAGAACATTGTAAGAACAGGAAATTTACTTTTTACTTGAATTCAACATTAACATAACATTTCAGGATTCTAATTCAGCATCAATTTTCCAAACCTTAAAAAGAGTTCATCAGTTGCTGTTTCCAGTGTAATAGCATATATCATCTTCCTCTAACTTTTCACTAAATTGATAAGGCTTCAGAGTGAAATGAATTTGAATACATAAGAATTTATGAGACAAAAGATCCAGTACTTGCATAAAATGGTCGGTCCATGACTTGTATCTGCTTTCCTACAATGGTTATGGTTAAGCATTTCACTGAACTAAGCAACATGCTCCAACACCTGGAAAAATACGCTATCCCTTAAGCAAGGGAGCTTCATAACAAACTAAACAACAATTATTCAACGTCTAAAACTTCACCGACATCATCTCAGGCTAGGGACCCGTCCAACAAAGTTTCCAGAAACTGATTAAGAGGCATTTATTTGCATTACTGGCACAAGAGTACTCCTCCACAGGTTTTTGTCATTTCTTTGTTTCACATTAATACAGCATACACATGTTATTACATATGAAAAGGCTAAGTTAGTATTACACTGTGAAAAGGAAAGCATTCCACACACCAGTACATGCCAAAAATGTAGCAAGTTATCAATCTCTCCTAAACCAGAAAGTGGGAGAAGAACCATGTCAGAGGAAGATGAATGAACTCCACATATGACAAGCCAGCATAACCACCCATACATTGCTCACATGAGCAAAGAAGTCCCCAACCAAGTAGCAACTTGACCTTTCCTGATTGACGACAAATAGATCACGTTCTCCGAGAAAAGAAGAGAACCAGGGGCCCTGGAGATAAGAGGGGGGAGGGAGGGAGGGGGGGAGGAACTCATCTATGCGAAACTAATCCAACAGAAGGGGACAAACAAACCACGATCTAATATAGCATTGAAGACCAGAACCACAGAGTTAGACTTTGCACTAAAACACCACTCCGAGTATGTGTTACTTAACCTTGGCAAGCAATCACAGTGGAGAACTCAAAAGATTCCTGCCCACAGATCAATTTTAGATTTTACTAACACTAACAACTATTTACAACTTAGGAAGTAGAGAAACAAGAACAATAATGGCAGTGCACTAGATGTCAAAACCAAATTTGCGTCTTCAACTGGAATTTTGACTAACATCAAATGAATAAGGCTCACAAAGTTATGAAATCTGCACATGTAAGAGAATCATACTAACCACTTACCTCATTTGCAATGCCATACTTCGCACAATCAATTGCAAGACGAGTTGCCCGTCCAATACTCTCTTTGGTTCTTGACAATGTCTCTATCATTCCTTCAAATGCATCACGAGCAACAGCAGCCTCAGTATCCCCACTAAGCGACCCAGCAGCAGCCCAATTGCCTGAACTAGTTTTTTTCTCCTCATGATGTTCGCTCTCATGTTGAAAGGTGGTAGAAGGTTGACGAACATCAGAGGATGGAGAAGCTAAAGATGAATGAGACTGAAACCCTTGCACATCTGGCCGTAGTATGCTACTAGACCCCAAAGGCTGAACAGGTGAGGAAGGGCTGTGACTGCCTCTTGTTGCTTCAACATTCAAAGCCATAACTGACAGAGGATTGACATGTGAATTCTGCAAGTGAGCTTGTCTTCTCTTCGCCTGAGCAGCAGCTATAAGATGTTTCATTGACATGCCAGAATCAGAAGTCTTTATATCGACTGAAGAACTTATTTTGTCACTTCTTCCAGCTTCCAGCCTGGGAATGGGCAGAACAAATATGAGATGAACAGTCGGAAATATAATTAAAGAGTAAATAAGTTAGGATTAATAATCCTCACGGGTACCTTTCGCCAAGCAAGGAATTAACTCCCATCATACTTCCTAACTGAGTTACAGACTCCTCTTCCATTTGTGAATTTGATTTTGGAGTAGCTTTCTTCCTTTCTGCTAATGAACTTTGCTTATTTCTTCCATTTGCTGGTCTATTAAGAGATGAGATAGAACTGTCTGTGGCACCAACACCCTTATCCTGGCCAGCTAGTGCCTTCTTTTCATTTGTGCTGCTGGGTAGCTTGGTAGATTCTTTATTAGCTTTCTGTGTTTCTGACATTGCTTTACCGGCAGCTACAGATTGAGGAGACTTTAAAGGAGAAGACAGAATTGTTTTATCCTCCTTGACGGATAGTTTCTCTGAAACGACACTACCAGGACTAGATCGGACTAGTGTATCTCTTGTCTTTCTTAGCTTCTTTTCCACATCCCGCTGAGAACTAGGCGAGGTATCTTCAACAGGCCATTCCTTAGATGATGCCAGTTCCTTCATAGAGCCATTCTCAAGCATGCCTGACTTTTTCATGATTGTCTCACCAGGTGCAGAAGTTTTCCTTGGCGCATCAGTTTTCTTTGATGCAGTTAAGACTTGTGCAGCAGCCAAAACCTTATTAGCAGATCCTCCATGAATTGGAGTTTTAGGTGCTTCCTCATCGTCATCCTCACAAAGGCGAACAGCTCTCCGCTTTGTGGGTACAGTGACTGATGATCTTCTACTATCAGAACTTGATACATCATTTTTAGGAGCAACCGAAGTCCTTCTCATTTGTTTTTCAGGAGTCGAAGCAGAATTGCCCATGGCCTCCACTGCCCGGCGACGCCGTTTTGTAGGGGGGAGAACATCGTCATCCCCAGAAAAACTAGAATCAGCATTACTCACCTGTCCTCCAGAAGTCAAGCGGTTCTCCATTTTGCCCAACCTTTTAACCTCTTCACTAGCCACTTTGTCATCATGAAACTTCAGACCTTTGGACTCCATTGTTCTGCTTGTTTGGAGAGATAACTTAGCATCTGCCATGTCCGAACATTTCGATCTTTTGGCTAGAGGTGATGCTTCATTTTTCTGGAAAGTTTGCTTTTCACGCCCATGTTGGACATTCTTTTTCTTTCTGGAAAGCTCAACCTTGTCCTGCTCCTCAAAATTGGTTTTAGCATCCTTGTGTTCATCCACAGCTTCAGTATAATGTTTATCTTTCAGCGATTTTTTGGCTTTTGTTCCACTGTAATCCTCCATATCTGGGGATGATAGCTTGCCAATATCCAAAGCAATCTTGCTCCTAACACCATCTCCAGCTTGCAGACCAGATACAGAAGGTTTAACACCATGACCAGAATTGTCACGAACTGATGATGGCGGAGCAACTGTACCAATATCGTTAAGCACTTCATGTTCACCCTCGGATTTTTTTTTTGACCCAGTAACTAGCTTGGGTTTATGACCATTTGTTGATTCCTTCTGCTCGTTGTCAGTATTCTTCACTCGGTCTGATTCTATGAAAGGTGATGAACCTCCTTCCGTATTGCGAGTCTCAATATGAGTCACTTTTCTTGGTTGCCCAGTGAGGGTAACATCATCTTTAACTTTCTTATCAGAAGCACCTTCCTGAAGAAGGTGATGATTGCAAGGACTGGACGAAGATGCTAACTCCTTCAAAGCACCAGCACCATCAGTTTTAAGTTTGTTTCTCTTTTTTAAGGATGTATCTGGTGACTGATTAGCAATTTTTTCACCAAATATGCATGGCTTCACATCTTCAGAGCTTTTTACTTCTTGCCTCTGCGAACAACGCTCCAGCATAGAATCCTGATCATCTAGGTCTTTGGCCCTCATTTCTTGATGATGCCCATTTGCATCATTCCTGTCTTTTAGGTCAACCTCCATGTCATCATCTGCCACCAAATCTGCTGAGGGTTCCTCAGGCCCAACAGCATTTTCACTTGTCTCAACCTCCAAACAATTTGACTTCTTCTTCTGTAACTTCTCAAATTCTTCACAGATTTCTTTTACTGCTTGGGCAAAGTACTTTACTGTCTTACCTTTGCACCGAGCTGCTAGTTTATTCTTTGCTTCAACAGTAAATTCCTGAACATCCGCCGGAGCAACAAAAGCTCTGTTGAGAAAGGAAATTGAAAGCTATGATTCAGTAACATAATTTATTTCTAACATTGACAATCAAGCAAGAACAACAGAAAAGCTACTTAGCAAATATAGCACATCATTCTTGAGTAAAAAGATACTTTTTGTATGCACCAAGGGGGTGCAACCCCACGAATAACTACAAACTATGCAAATATAGCACATTAGTACTAAATTATCTCCAAACATTAAAGCAACTTATTAACAAGCCATGCAAGTACTTTAAGATGAATAAAACATTTGATTCTCCAGAATAATGCGTACAAACAATTGAGAAGAAAATAGTTCCAAACTAGGCATTACAAGCTCCAGTAACCCAATAACTCCGCAAGAAGAATTGTCAAGAATCCCGTCAAAAAACAATAATGAGATTGACAAATCATAAAGGTGCTGCAGGTGCATTCAACTACTTTGCTGTGGGCATAAAGTGAGGTCTCAAAACTGTTACAAAAGCATGATAATGAAGATTTTGAGCAAAATGAGTGGACATCATCATGAATCTGTGTCATTCACAGCAGTTTAATGTCCAGAACAGCTTTTCAGAAACATAATTTCCCCCTTGGAAGTTATTTGCAAGGGGTCTTCGACTGATTTCCTTTAAACAAGACGAAAATTCCTAGAAGCTTCTTCCCATAATTATTTTCTATGATGCTAAAAGGTCAGAACTATGTTACAGAAAATGTTTTTCCAAACTGATAAAGAGTTAATAGCTTCAAGAACCATAAAGTGAAGTTCTTTGCAGCACATTCACAAGAAGAGAGGATCAAAGATAACAAAAGCAAACAAATGGCACTTACATTTCTGATGTACCATAAAATTGCACAAAATATTTCTTAGGATCAGGTGCTCGTTCCCAGTCCTCTGGTCTACTAATCTGGAAATTAACTCCCAAAAAAGATAGACATCATAAGGTAAGAATAGAGCCATGTGTTACAAAACATTATTCGATTAGCAAACGCCAAAACCACCAGCTGCAACAACCATAAATTTGCATCTCACAACAGTGCGTAAAACACATGAAAATTCTATTATACTGAAACTTAAATCATACTTCCATATCTGTAGACAAACTACATTCCATGCTTAAACATGCACACGTGTACAAATAAAATAACTAAAACCCCAACCTTTAGCAATGAACCTTTACCTCCCAACAACAGCCAAAGAAGACTATCTTTGTCTCTGGCCTCCTATCCCTAATTTAACGGAAAAAGTTTAACGGAAAAAGATACGGTATAAAAGCAACACGCAAATAAAGTTTAAATGCCAAGCGCCAAAAACATATCAATAGTGATCCATTATATTTAAATTTCTCATCTTTTTCCTAAACCGGAAAATCAAATTAGATCATACGTACAACACAGGCAGACAAATATGGACAAAGTTAACGAGAAGATATATATTTACTTCCTTTATTCGTAAACTAATAGCTCTATGTGCAATTCAACAAGCTCAAGTGACTACTACTATCGAATCAGATCAAATATTCTCTCAAACAAATCCGCCAACCAAGAATCAAACACTCATTACAACCAATTCAGCAAGCCAGCTATCAATCGATTTAACAATGCAGCAGTAAAATGAACAGAAATATAAATAATAACGGAAAAAATTCGAAAACTTTGATGAGTGAAAAATACTACCTTAGCGGGCCAAGCAGGGAACCCTTTAACCTTGGCAAGAACGAGATCGCCGAGGCTCAACTCATTCGTCGTTTTCAATCCTTTTGCCCCACGCCTACGCCCTGGTGCCATTTATTATACCTTATTCTTCTCTACAGTAATCTAAAAAAATGAATGAAAGAAAAACCTAGCTATACGTATATATATAGATACATAGAACGCAGAGAATGGCGTCGTTTTAGTTCACCTTGTGTTTTTACTTCACAAGCCGATCAAAAACAAAAATAAAAATAAGGAAAAATAAAGAATTCAAGAAAAAAAACCCTAGCTACATAAGAAGATGCTTAGAGAGGCGGAGGGACAATCTTCGGCAGCGGCGGCGGCGGTGACGGAGGCTCTGCACAAGGCGGTTGCTTCATTAGAATTTGCTTTTCCAATTTTTTTGTGTTTTTTCTCCTTTTTTTTTATTTTTCTTTTTGTAGAGCGAGATATTAGAGAGGAAAGGTGTTAAGGCGGTCGATGAGAGAGAGTGTGCACAGAGAGAGAAACAGTGGAATCAGCCTATTAAGAGGTATGGGACGAAGCAGCAATTTTTGGGGCAATGTAGGGATAAAATGGTAATTTCATTACGGGACTTATTATTTTGTGGCATCATAGTATTTTTAACATTTCAGTATTAATAATATAATAATAAAATTTGACGATAGTAAATTGTTGAATATTATAATTATGTCTTTGAATAACTTTACTACATTCAAACTCCTTATGCATGAGGCGCTGAACTTCTTGATTCCGCTTGCTCTAAGGACCCGTTTGAATTAAATTTTTTAAAAATATTTTTTTAATAATTTTTAAAAAATAATTTTTTTAAAAAAAATTGAAAATTCTGACTTTCAAAAAAATTTATATTTGAGTTTTTTTTTAGATTTTCAGCTTTTTTGAAAGTGAAGTCAAATAGTTATTACAAATCTAATATAACTTTTTCAAAGAAAAAAATATTTTTTTTTTTTAAAACCAATCCAAACAGACCCTAATTGTAGGTTTTGTTTTAATTTGTTTTTACATTGGAAGAAAGTAAAACGATACTCTTTTAATAAACGAAAAACTCAATTAAGATTATTTCACAAACCAAAAATTTAAACTTCTTTGAAAAAATTCTTTTTTTCTAAAGTTGTGCAAAAAAAACTTTTTCTATAAATAAACATGCCTATAAATTTCTTTCATTTTCTATATAGGTTCTAGGTTTTTTTGAAGAAAAGAAGAGGAATTGAATCTTGTGTCACAATCATGTAGGCTTGAGATCTACCTGGAGAATTTTGCTAAAGTTCTTTTCTCTATCAATAATCTAGTGACGATAATCAATGTTGACTAAGAATTATCTTTGTGATTGATGTCTATTTTACGGGAATTAAATGCGACAAAATATGCTGGTTGAAGATAAAATTTTGCAAGACCTAAATCAATTCTAATTAGAAAAGTATAATTATAATGCAAAGCTTCTTTAGGTTGATTAGTAGTTATACATCAAGCATTAAATACGTTGTATTAGATTCTTTTATTTACAAGAATCTGCTTCTTGGCCTTTTCTTTAATAAGTTGTTAGTGTCGACTTAATATGTTCACATTTTTTTGCCTCAACTAGTTACTCTAATAATCTGACAAATTAGGATGTCATCTCTTGAAAATTATAAAAAATATTGTGATTTGAATGTATTAACTTGTTCAAATCATTTAAATTATCAACCGTAATAGGTGTGTCCTGCTAAAGAATATTACTATATGTCCTTTTTCTCACAATATAATAAGATATCATCCTTTATAAAGGGAATAGAAAAATTGAAGAAAGGAACAATTAATTGGTTCAAGGTTCCCTTCTCTAGCAACCTATAGGTTTTAAAAAAACAAAAAAAAAAAAAACTCACGTCAAATACGACTTTGATACCTAAACCAAACCTCTATTGAAATAACATCATCAATACACTTGTTTTTAAGTATCTTCACCAGATTCGGCTTAACCTTCAAAACTAACTTCGAAATTTGATGTTGATTTATACACCTTTAATGCCCTTTGTCTAATCAGCTTACATTTACTTTTCTTTTTGCTCTCTCAAATTACGTACTTTCTTATTGTGGGACTATGAATGATGCAATATACCTACCCTTTAAAGGTAAGCTTAATTAGATCTCCTCGGCCTCAAGGTCACTCACTCTCTATCTCATCTCTTTGTCTCTCTGTCTCACCTTAATACAACATGCAAAGCCCCTATTTATAGATTACAAGAAATAACAAATATGATAATAGTACAAAATATGGTAAGACTAGAGAAAAGATAGAAATCAATTAAGGCAAGTCTCAAACCCTAAAGCCCCATATTCCTATGTCCAATTAGAAGCCAAACATTACAAATCTCCACTTTGAACTGTATTCGCTCCTGATCACTAACCTTGAATTTTTCTTGCTCAAGCTGCCATCTACCTCATGATAGGCTAGCCACCATGCATTGCTATACTTTCCAAGTCCAAAGCCACCTACTGGAACTTGTCTCGGGGATATCTTCTTGGTCTTTCGCGATCACCTCAAGATCAAATCAACAACTGTAATACTCTACAGCAATCTAAGGAACTCCTTTGAGTGTCTACAACGTCCTCAACAGCTAATGATGTTTCCATCGCTCCACTTCTTTCTCAGATCCATTTATGTGAAAAACACCATATTCACCCATAATACTAACTCACTGAATCTTACTAGAACTAGAACCCTAATCTCACAATGGAAGCCTTAGTTATGCACAAATATCCTTCCCGGACACCGCATCAGTGTCCAACGCAAGTCCTAGAGATCCTCTAACTCATCCTCTCATCATTCAACGCCACAATGTATTGCTACAACACAAAGACACAACTATTGAGTTTGGATGATTTAACAATGTCTGGCCATCTCCTAGAGCACTTTTTGAGCTTCTGCAACAAGCTCCACGTACTCTATGGCACCGTAGTTCAAATCAATTGCAAGATAAACCCCATCATGTACCACCACCTTGCAGCATTGCGAGCTTCTCCATCTCATAGCGTCATTGCCGGCGACTGTGTCTAATGCCACTACTATCAAAGTGTTCCTCATGCTGCCACGATTCAGAAGTAGCATTCCACGCAAGCTACGAATGTCTCTGGTGCCTTCCACAGCAGCAACTTACAACCTTCCTCTCTTCTTCTACAGCAACTTCGGCACCCAAGCATAACACAAAAACCACCAAAGAGTTCTCCTTGGTCCTACACTTCATGGTATATCTGTTGTGGTGTATTTGCGAGTCTTAGCCGTTAGATCTAGTGTGAAAATCATATCAGGGGTTATTGATTTGATGCATTGCACGCATGAAAAGTTTCGATGTAAGTGTGTTGACTAAGCTTTGAACAAAGTTTGACCGCATTGACTGAGAACCTACCCAACATTTTTTGACATGCTAAGTCTGTTTTTTTTACTCTGTTTTGCAAAACTCGACTCCGACATATGTATTTTAGGATATCGTCAACTTTGATTACAAATTTGACTTTTGACCGAGTTGACCCGGGTTGACCAGAGGGGTACCCAAAGGTTTTTCAGCATGTTGAGTTCGATTTTGCAGTTAGTTTGACCAAATTTTGTTTTGAGTTGTGTATTTTGTAATAGACGAAGATGAGCTTGACTTCGATGAAGTTTAAGATTGAGAAATTCAATGGTAAAAGTAGTTTTAGGTCTGGAAGATCAAGTTCAAGGCTTTCATGATCATGCAAAGACTGTGGAAAATGCTTGAAGGGAAGATCAAGAAGGAACTGAAATTGGAAGGAAAGGAAGAATTAAAGGAAAAGTCTATAAGTACAATACACATGAGTGTCTCTAATGATGTATTAATGGAGATATGCGATAAAGAAACAGCGGTCAAGGCCTGAAAGGCTCTGATGGATCTCTATGCGTCTAAGTCACCGAGGAATGGCCTTTATCTCAATAAGAGATTGTATACCCTCAAGATGAAGAAGAGTATGCCAGTGAAAGAACACCTTAACAAGTTTAATTCCATTGTGATGGAGCTGAAGAATATAAGAGTGATGATTGATTCGGAATATTTTACCCTTGTTTTGGTGTGTTTTTTACCGCCCTCATATGATAACTTGCAGACACTCTATTGTATAGACGTGACAAGATTAGTTTGGATGATGTTTGTTCAGCATTAAAATCCAAGGTTTGAAGAAACATTTCTCAGGAAACGGAGTGGAGGTTCAAGGAGAAGGATTTGTAAGTAGAGCAGTGAAACACAAGAAAGGGAGATCCTAGAAGAAATCAAATTTGAGAGCAAAATATGTGATATATTATGAATGTGAGGAACGAGGTCACCTTAAGCACCTTTACCTGAAGAGAGATAAATAGGAATCAAAGAACGTTGTGGACAATGTAGAGGACAAAAGTTCTAATGGTACTGGAGGTGTCTTATTTGTCACTGTAGGAAAATGGCAAGACTAGTTGATTCTTGATTCTAGTGTTACATTTTACATGTGTCATAGGAGAGATTGGTTTTCTACTTATTCTAGAAGGAGTGAAAAAGTCTATCTTGAGAATGACCTTATGTGTTGCATCCTAGACGGCGAAAGTCCCGTAGCCGAAAGCATCACTAGCTTATGCTCTAACCGAAGTAGCATAGGGCACGTGGAATCCCATATGAATCAGCAAGAAAAATACCTATTAAACCAATCACAAGAATACCGGTTACAGCACCAATTATCCAAAGAGGAATCCTTCCAGTAGTATCGGGCATTAGTAATGTGATTATATTTGTGAAACATTGAAACTAATTTTAATATTTTTATGAAGCATTAATAACTAATTTGAACATTTTTAAATAATAGGAACCAATTTGGAAAAGTGAGGAAATAGTAAAGACTAATTGTGAAATTTTTTCGTCATGAAATTGATGGTTTGAGTGTTTTCGTAATGGCCTAAGTGCCAAAAATTTGACTACAATCTTAATTGAAATTTGAAAAAAACTCA
Source organism: Cordia subcordata (assembly GCA_028554755.1). Taxonomy (NCBI): domain Eukaryota; kingdom Viridiplantae; phylum Streptophyta; class Magnoliopsida; order Boraginales; family Cordiaceae; genus Cordia; species Cordia subcordata. The sequence goes on along the minus strand of JAPTOF010000005.1, from coordinate 13,775,569 downwards.
ATTTTAACTTTTTCCAGAAGCCATAATCTTTGACGTCTCAAAGAAATTTTTTAAAAGTATTTTTTAAAAAAGTTTTTGAGAATAGCGGCTTTGAGAAAAGCCAATCCAAAGGAGTCCTTAGAAGTTGAAGTGACCAATTCTTTTTAGGCAATTCTAGTATACCAAACAACTTAAAAAGAAATTCCTTTTTTGAGTTTTAAATTTCTTTTAAAAAATTGAAAACAAAATCAGACCAACTTAAATATATTGATCTAGTTGAATACTATTATACATGATAACCGTACCAAATCATGTATCCTCTTCCTCACATGAGCCATAGGTTCAGAAAGTACCAGTTGTGTTGGGTCTTTTGGGCCGTTATTTTGGGGCATCTGGGTCCAAAGCCCATTTACTAACCCGACACCAAATGTTTCATCAATACGGCCCAGTAAATCAAAACCCTAACACTATATAAAAAGGTCTCCACTGCCATTTTTTAGGGTTTGCAATTGCAGAAAGTCTCGTACATCTTCTTCCTCAGAATCCTCACCTCGGCCGTCAGCCATGGTCAGTTGGAATTTCCCCATTTTCATTTCTTCGTTCTCTCATGTAGATGTATGTGTATATATATATGTGTGTGTGTGTGTGTGTGTGTGTGTTTGTGTAAGAAGCCCTGTAGTTTATATCTATCTGATACTTTGGCTTTGTATCATTTTCTGTAAAAATGAAGGTCGTGTTTGTTGCGACGGTTCAGTGCGCAGTTGTTGAATATTTATTTAGCTTTCAGCTTCTAAGTGTTGAAATAGTTTTTTTTTTTTTTTTGTGCATTTTCTTGAGAGAATATTTGCTTTTTTTAAGTAAATTTGTATAATTTAAGTCGTGTGGTATTTGGATTTTCGGTGTTGTAAACCAAGTGAAGTCTCTGCGCTATCGTGATGTTAATTGAAGTATTGTGATGCACTTTTGAATGGTTTATGCCGAAGCTGGCTTTATCGAGGAGGAACGTACCTGGGTTTATGCAATTCATGAATGGGCTTTTGTAATTTATGCTGTATATGTAAAAATTCCCAATCTTTACACACACCTGACGAAGCATCTTTCTTGATAGTCTTGGACTTTGTAGTTGATTACCTGGTTAATGAGTGCTAATTTGGCGCTTCTTGTTTTCACCCGTTGATTGAGGACTTACACTACTGGAAGTATAGCATGGTGGGGATTGGGTGTCTGTGTGTTTGTTTTGCTATCTGAATTGCAATCATGGTTATGTAAATAAGATTAATGCGTTTAGTTGGTGATTTTAGCATGTTTTCTTTCTTATCGATCTGGGTCTTGCCTTGTAGGTTAACGTACCAAAGACGAAGAAGACATACTGCAAATCCAAGGAGTGCAAGAAGCACACCTTGCACAAGGTTACTCAGTATAAGAAAGGAAAAGATAGTCTCGCTGCTCAGGGTAAGAGGCGTTATGACCGCAAGCAGTCTGGTTATGGTGGACAGACCAAGCCTGTCTTCCACAAGAAGGTACAAGCAATTTGCAAGTTCTCATTTTTATGAGGTTTAGTTATTGCATGAGGTTATTATTTATCTATTTGTAGAAGACCCAAGTATTCACTTGTAAAAAAGATGATTTGGAACCTCTATTGATAGGCTGATGTAATGCCTTTGTTTTATATAAGTACATACGTTTCTGACCAAAAAAAAGAAAAGAAAAATAGAACCAAGGATTGAATTTATCATTTCTGTGTGAAGTTTTTTTATGCCAATGTCTGCATTCCTCCTGCCTAGGCAAAAACAACGAAGAAGATTGTGTTGAGGCTGCAATGCCAGAGTTGCAAGCACGTCTCACAACACCCCATTAAGGTCTGTCTTCTATTCCATTTTGATTTTTGCTTGCCCTCAGTCGTTGCTAGCATGTGAAATGAGTTTGACACGCATTTATTGTTATTTCAGAGGTGCAAACACTTTGAGATTGGTGGAGACAAGAAGGGGAAAGGAACGTCTCTTTTCTAAGTGGCTTTCTGGAGGAAGCAATATGTCATTTTATTTTGTTGTCTTATGTTTGCTCATTTTACTTTTCAATCAGGGATGTAGCTCTAGAAATACTTGTTTGATCTAAAACTATGGAAGTATGCTTGTTTAGCAAAATTGGAATATTTGTTGAACATACAGATCATTGCACCTGGATTAATGTTTTCATGGTTGAATGTTATTTTTATCATTGCACCTGGATTAATGTTTTCATGGTCGAATGTTGTTTTTCTTTGTGTTATTTGGATTTTTTTTTGTTGGAGTAAGGATAAAAATAGAAAGAAAATGTCTTTTCAACGCGCCGAAAGTTGAACTGCATTTGTGTCACCCTGAATGAAATGTTGCTTTACTCAACTGTGACCATCTTTCGGTCTTTCTGTTGCACATTAGGTTAGCTTATGGTGTTTATGTTGGAATTTTTTTATTTTTACCTTATTTTTAAAAAATTATTGCAAAAATACCCTTATTTTAAAAAGCTTTTCAAAAATACCTTTTTCGGTAAGTCACCTACCGAAACGGTAAGTGGCTTACCGTTTTCTCACGTGTCAGAGCATCTCTCGAGAAAATGATAAGTCACTTACCGTCTGCCACGCTGTTAGGAGAACGGTAAATGACTTACCGTTATTCCCCTTTGAACGGAAGTGACTTATCGTTCGTTTGTGTCATTATTCTTCTTCACCGGTAAGTCACTTACCAAATATTTATGGCTTGAACTCCTATTTAATCTTCGCTCTTTCGTTCTCGGAAGGCACAATACCAAAGATCCAAATTTCTTATAACCCATATATAATCAGCTTAGTATCTTTAATTTTCAAATCGCCTAAAATCTTTCCAATTATCTTCCACACATACAAACTTGTATACTATTCATCTAATATTTTAGTCAGTAAGAAAATATGAATACAGTCTTTGTTTTTTTATATTATGGCGGAGAAAAAATTAATGGCCCGTAAGGTGTCGAATATAAAACTACGAAGCCTGTTCGTGAGGTCAAAATAACACATGAAACATCATACAATGAATTTGTTTATAGTGTCTATGAGAAGCTTAATTTGCGTTATGGATCGACAGGGTGGAACTATCGCATCGTTTCCAATCGGGGGTCGTACAGTTACTATCCATATTTTAGCGAAGCGGCAATCAGCAACGATGATGATTTGATGGACGTGTTTCGAATAGCATGTAATGATAATAACATGAATAATGCTCATGTTATTGTCGAAGTAAAGGCTGACGACGTGCACATCCCGCAATGAAGCAGTGATTTCCAGTGTGGTTGCGTTGTTCCCGACTTGAATGCTGAACCATCACATTACGTTGCTGGGAGTGACATAGCGGGGCCATCTCATAATGTGAGGGTGGACTTGAACACGGACACATTTTCGTCTGAACATGACGAAGAAGATGAGGACATGGCCCTGAATGAGAACGATGTCTGGAACGACGATGATGACGTCTTCAATGGTAATGAAAACACTGTGACCATTAATGCGGAATGTGAGGGGCCATCAGCTGGTGCAGGGGGACCTTCGTGTGCCGTACCGATGCACGGTGTACATGAAACTGCTCAACTTCATACCATTAGTCAAGAATACTATATGGATAGTATGGAGGATCACAAAACGCAAATATTTTGGGATGAGAAGGAATTGGCCAAAGGAACGATTTTCCCGTCAAAGAAAGACGTGATTCGGGCGGTTCAGATGTACTCGATAAAGGTACAACGTGAATACAAAGTCAAAAGGTCTGAACCATATTTATGGGTTGTTTGTTATGTAAATGCTTCCAACCTTAGAAATCCGTGTAGGTGGGAATTGCAGGCAATTCGAAAATCCACGCATCGCAGTTTGAAATAACAAAGTATTAGGGCATACATAATTGTTTCGGTGATAGGCGAAGGGCCGACCATAAAATGTTACCGCTGCACTGGTCGGTTATACGGTTTTACACTTCGTAAAACACAAGCCTGATTTCGATGTGGGTTTTGTACGAGCACATATTATGGACACCTTTCACGTGAACATTTTATATGGAAAGGCATGGCGTGGTCGAAATAAGGCCATTGAAATGGTGTACGCCGATTGAGACGAGTCGTACCAGTTACTTCCACGATTTTTTAGAGTTATCAAGGCAATTAATCCAAGGACAGTTGTAACATACAAGTTCTTCCAAGGGTTGACGCAAGGAACCAAAATTTTCGATTATGTGTTTTGGGTGTTTACACCATGTATTGTTACGTGGAAGTATTGTCGTCCATTGCTTTCTATCGATGGTACTCACATGTGCGGGCAATATAAGGGCCATCTTTTAACAGCATTGACAGCTGATGCGAATGGTCAGATTTTACCGTTGGCGTTTGCAGTTATCGATGCAGAGACAACAGAAAGCTGGCCATGGTTCCTTCAACTGGTACGGATGCATTTTCTGCATTACATGGATGAGATTTGTATAGTGTCTGATAGACATGCAGGAATTTTTTCTACTGTGAATCGTATCTCAACTAATGGGCAATTGCGGGTGAAGCATCAAATATGCTTGAGGCACCTCAAAAGTAATGTCATGAAACAGTTCCACAACCAGTATATAAAGGACTTATGTTGGCGAGCTGCTAAAGAAAATTAAGTCCGCAAACACGTAGAAGTGATGCAAAAAATTTTGGAAGTTGACCCAACACCAAGTGGGGCTGGTAAATGGGCATACGACTATCTCATCAACATAGATCGAGATATGTGGACGCTGTGTGCTATTGGAGGTTCGAGGTGGGGTGTGATGACTACAAACAACGTGGAGTGTTTCAATGGTGTCCTTGTTGGGGCGAGGTATTTGCCTATTATAGCATTAGTGTTGCACACTTTCAGAAGTGTGCTGAATACTTCTACAACTGGTCTATACATGCTAGACACTTGGCAGGACAAGAATTTGTTATCCCTGTTAGAGTCAGAGAATTGTTTGACAAGTGGGAGGCAAAGTTACACCTTCATAACGTGTTCCATTTTCACTACGAAACTTGTATAGCACAGGTTGGCCGCTTGTCGGAATCATTTACTGACAGACGTCCTGTACAAGTGGTCAGATTTAATGAGAAGACATGTACCTGCGGCAAGTGGACACCCTACCATTTACCATGTTCACATGCACAGGCAGTTGCACGCTATTTGAATGTAACGTTAGTCAACATGTTCCTGCTTGAATATAAAGTCGAAGCATACACAAATACGTATGCCATCCCATTTCAAACTCTGGGACACATTGATTATTGGCCAGATGCACCTACTTGGCAATTGCAACCCAATCCAGGCAGATTGCGGCACAGAAGTGGAGGACCTGCAGGGGGTAGGCGCATCCCTAATAAGATGGATCAGTCAGACCAAGTTGATAGACGAAGGTGTTTAAATTGCGGTCAACCGAGTCACAACGTTGCCAAGTGCCCTCAAAATCAAACTAGCATCACACAACAATAATTCTGATAATGTTTGATGGGGATGTATTGTATTATAATCACTATGTGCAATGTTTAGAGTATTGAATGACTTTAATGTTGAATGTGGGCCGGGATGTAATGTTTGATGCAATGTAAGTGGGTTGCTTTAATTTTTGTGTAGTTTTGTCATACACAAAATTATTAAACTGAAATGTAATGCAAGTAAAACTTGTTTGTTAAAGGTAACCAATTCATATACATACATCAAAAAATAAATTACATAAATTAATAAATGACAAAAAAAGTAATTAAAAACCAAAGCTACTGTGTCCCACACCCCGGAGGATGTCCCTTCTTCGGGCGAGGCGGCTAAACTCGTTGGGGTTGCGAGGTAGCCGGGAGCTTCCCAGCTCGCTGTGGCGGTAAATCCTTGGCCGTGGACTGCTGATCCCCACCCTATTCACCACCGCCCTGATCCGCACCCTGCTTATCCTGTGATGGGGCGAGATAGTCTTCAACCCGCAGTGGGGAGGTAGACGGGTCAGTCGACACCGATGGTGACATGGTCATCTACGTTGGCTCGTACACAAACGGAGATGACATGGGTGGACGCGAGGAGGCGGCTGGTGTCGATGTAAACGAATAGATACCCTGAGTAGATGGGGTATACTGCATGTAGGACGATCCAATCGGCCTCGGCTGGCCGCACTGTGGGGTCTGAGACCACTGTGTGGGAGGTGGTGGATATGACTGGTAACCCCAATGGTAGGTCGGTGGGGGCTGCTGCGGTGGGGTGTGTGCCTATGGGTATACAGGGGAGGGGGGTTGCTGTGTAGGTGTCTGGGCGGGCTGCGAATAGTATGACGGGGCGGGTTGGGAGGGTGTATGGGTCAATGGGTACGTCGGAGGCGGCTGAGACCACTGAGGCAGCATCGATGGCTGGGTCGATGTATCTGGTATGTCAAATACAAGGGTGTTGCCACAATGTCGGCATACCTAGTCTGTTCCAGGGCCTGTTGCATCTGGTACACAACATGATCCATCTCCGCCCAGAAACGTTCCTGTGCCAACGTTCCTGTGCCAACGTTCCCTGGTTGTACTGCTGTGAGGCGCGCCGCATGTTATGAAATGCACGGCCTAATGTCAAAGCCTGCAAAACATATTTAGTAAAAAGGATTGATTTCATATAATACAGCATTGACAAATACGTTATGAAGTATGCCAATAAATAATGTGGTACACTTACCATAAAATGCTCGTCTTGTGCTGTCGCCATATATCCCGTACGACGAGTTACCCAAGACGGATTGCCAATCCAAATGATAGAACGGCGTCGGTAACATTGCATGTACTGCTCCAGGTGCATCGGATCTAGCCTATCGTCCACGACACCATTCACTATAACTGCCTGCACATTGTCCCAATGCCCATGCAAAGGCTCCACGTCCGCTGTCTTCAACATCTCCCTCCCTTTCAAATGTGACTATGACACGAACAATTCAGGGGCTTTTAGGATCGGCTGGCGCATCCCAAACTGGTGCAGCACACGATCAACTCGATGCACCCAACCAATCCACCGCATAACAGAGGGACCTTCGTCCTTCACCAGTTCGACCCCTCCGTACAGTAATCCGGTAGATCCCTGATAATGTCCTTATACGGCTGCCAAATAGACTGCAAAGTAAAAGTGCATAGATACTTCGGGTTAATATTATTTCGCTAACATTGAAATAAAAAGTTAACATACGGTCCAAATTTGCTATTACGAACAAACTTGGTCTGGCTGAAGCTTGTCAATAATATCGCGGTAAAGTAGTAGGCCCCTGTTGGCCGTGTCTATAAAGGACTTTTCCATAAGGTACAACGCCCCGCGTGGCTCGTCCGGTAAGTTCCATCCGACCTCGGCAAAGTGCATCCTGCTTTGAATGTTCTGGGGCTTGGACTTAACGAGTGTAGGCTGGAAACACTTGAACCTGTCCCATACCCACCACTGCAGATAAACATCACAGTTACGTTAATACAGTTACGAAATCATATGATATTTACAAACAAGGTTTAATTGATTTATGCCAAATACCTGTATCAGGGTGAGCCCGCCACACAGGTATGTCTTATCAGAAAAAATAAAGGCATCCATCCCTCTGTACAGATGTGCAAGCACTGCAGCACCCCAGTTCAATCCCTTCACGGACTCAATGTCCCGTAGCAAAAGCAGCCAGTTCATATTCCCCCAACTACCACTGGCATCAGCAAATAGATAAGAAACTATGTAGCCGAACATCCATAAACGGGCACGTTGTGTTGCGGATGCACCATCGGGCTCCTGTTGGTAAGTCATCTCATACAACCTCTTAACCTCAGACAGCTTGATCTTTCTGGTTTTCACCTCAATATATGATTCACCCACCGTAATGCCACAAAGATCAAGGCAAAGCCTAGCCCACTCACCATACACCTGCCTCGTGGTATTTAAGTGCGGGATGGGATCACCAGACACGGGTAACCCCTATAAAACGGCCACATCCTGTAATGTGATAGTGGCCTCTCCGACAGGCAAGTGAAACGTGTGTCTCTGTCCGTCACCTCTCAACGACGGCTATCAATAAGACGTGGTCGAGTTCACGCCAACCTACCTTATAACACCCATAGAACCTTACACACAATAACTCTTCCTGAACTAACGGGTGCTCAGGGGTCTGGAACAAGTGCCCATCGCCTCGCTAGGTGCGCAACTCCTTTGACGCGGTGTCCCCCGTCAAAATCTGCGTCTTGTGCTGGGCATAATGTACCAAAAGGGATGCATCCTGGGGTCTAAAGCGAACATCCATGCTATATCCTACGATCAAACAATTATCATGCGTAAATAATATTAAATTCATAATATCTTAAAATAATATTAAATTACATAATATCTTAAAATTTCTTATTTAATTCCATATTAAATTATATTACTTTTCTATTCAAATAAACTACATTCAAATCTTAATAAAACACACCATACTCCTATTAAATTGTAATCAACTATATTAACTTTTTATTCAAATGAACCTTGTTAAATTCCTAAAAATTATAAGAAATTCCTAAGGAAATTTCTTGTGTTTATTATGTAATAAATTATTTTGCACTTCGTATTAAATTATATTACTTTGCTATTCAAAATAAACCATATTCTTGTTCCTAATAAATTGTACAATTTTCCTAATAAATTACAAACAATTGTATTAATTTTCTAATCAAATAAACTTTATTAAATTCCTAGTACATTTTAAGAAATTCTTAAGGAAATTTCTTAGGAATTATTTTCTAATAAATTATATTAATTTTCTATTAAATTATATTACGTTTCTAACCAACTAAACAACATTCTCATTCCTAGTAAATTACAATCAATCACATTATATTCCTACTAAATTTACATAAGTTTTAAATGTCAAATGGGCAATTTCAGTTTTATGAAATTTCTAAAATTCATAACTTTTTCTAAAATATTTCTAAATACTATAAATCTCTAGCAAACGAAAAGGTCATACATTACAAAATTACGTTTAATACGGTTTTTCATGTGCATGTAAAAAATATATATACATATGTATGTAAAATAAACACACACACATACATATATATATATGCAACTAAAATAAACACATATATATTAAAACACATATAATTATACATAAATAGTTATAGACATATTAATGTCACATTTACATATACTATATACATACATATATGCTATATACATTACACATATACATACGATCGCATATTAACAACACGTATATACACGTAAAAATCAATATATAACAAATAAAAAGGCGAGAATTTAGAAAACTTACAAGTATAGGCACTTTTCTACGCGTGGGGCCAAACTTTTTTGCCAAAAAAAAGGGCTTATGGGTATTTTTTTGCTCAAAATCACAGCTGCAAACGCCCGGGAGGGGAGGGGTTTCAGCGGTGGGAAAAAATAGGGAGGGAAAGAGGGGTATTTAAAGGCAACATAAACGGGAGGTCACCTACCATTCGGTAGGTGACTTACCTAAAATATTAATTACCCAACAAAATTTTTTTTTTGAATTTTTTCAAATCTCGGGATATGCGAAAACGGTAAGTCACCTACCGTTTCGGTAGGTGACTTACCGAAAAGGATATTTTGAAAAATTTTTCAAAATAAGGGTATTTTTGCAATAATTTTTTAAATGTAGGGTAAAAATAAAAAATTTCCGTTTATGGTCTAATGCAAGGCCAGCTTGAGAGATAGTGTTATTAACCATTGCTACATAGCTTGGATGAAAGCTTTGCGTCAATTTGTTTGCTGACATTAGCTTGCTATTTCAAAAGGTTGTCAAATCTTCAATTCCTGTTTGGTGCAGTCATTAGTGAATAAATAGTAATCCTTTTTAATATTCTTCCACGCATTGTTTTAGGCTCTGTGAGCAAGACAGGCTCAGGTATTTTTCGTCTTTTCATTTTGAATTTGTCACTAGTCGGCATTTAATGGTTGGAAATTATCAAGATTATATAGCTATTTGTGTTCACTGCAGAACTCTAATGTATCAATTTCGAGGATACCATGGGAATTTTAAGTATTACTTGAATTTACGCTTTCCTCGGCACTCCTCGCCTTTATTTGGTAAAAGGGGCAAACTCTATATCTTTGGTATTGAGGTGCCTCTCGGGGGCAATGTTTCCTGTACTACTGCTTCTCAACGATGGCAAAAAGTTCATTGTTTGGATCAACTTTTATAGGAGCTTTCCAATCCCCCCCCCCTCCCCACAAAAGTTTATTTCGAAATTTGTGGGATTGTTTTTTTTTTTTCTTCCCGAAACTTTGAAAAAAGTATTTTCTGCAAAGTTAAAAGTTTGACTTTTGAAAAATTTGAAATTGATTTTTTTTAAGAGTTCAACTTTTTTCAAAATTTAATATACATATTTGTTGCAAAAAAGATATGTTTTTCAAAGAAAATTGAAATATAATCTACATAATTTTTACAAAAGAAATATGAATTTTTTTAAGAGAAAAAGGTAGTTTTTATGGAAAAAAGCCGCTGTGAATGTGCTGGTCAGTATTCCTGCTCATTTCTTTGAATGAAAAGCGATCCTATGACGTGTGATGGCTTTTCTCCCGAAAGAAAATTCATGCAAGGTCTTGTACAGAAATGAATTGGGGTAAAATACACTAAGTTTTCCTATGGTCTATTTTACATGCGCAATACACCCTTGTGGTGCCAAAAGTCCGAGGTCGGTACTCTTTTTCCCGTCCCTAGATAGATCAGTTGATGGATAAAGGTTCATCTTGCGTCGAATATGCCACCCCAAACTCTCTTTGGACAGGAATCATTACCTTTGAGAACATTGACTCATCTCTCCACCGCGCTTTGAGGGAGGGACACTGCCGCCCACTCTAGCAAAAACTATACACATCGAATGAAGGTTACTAGCCCGAGAAGAGAAAGTCATCGCTTCTTTGTGCTAATCTTTCCAATTTCGCAGCTCTTTCTTTTTTGGGGTCTATCGTGGATGAGAAAGATACAAAGTCTGTTGACTATGATGCTTGCTTGATAGGAGAAATGGGTTGAGATCCTGCCTTTCCCACCTGAGTCCAATCCCTTCTTTTATGGTGACCCTTGTAATGAGTAAAAGTTCCACACATATTCCTTACTGCTTATATTCCTCCTAACAGTGTTAAATTTACATTGAAAAAGACGTTAATAGCCTTGCTCTACTTGTTCAATTTTTCATCATCATTATTTTATTTTTAATTAAAATTTTTTGATAGACAAATATTTTTTAACTTATCTTTCTGTGTTATCAGACATTAAATACTTAAAAATATTTTTACAATATTGAGCAAATTGTAGAAATCTAAAAATTGTATTCTTGTGTTGCTTTTATTTACTTGCATAGAATCTCAATTTTGTGTTTTCGATATTCAGAACAAATGACATTTTTCTATTTATTGAGCATTGGTTTTGGCTGGCAAAAAAATTAGCATGCCACAAAATAAGTCTTAATTAATCTAAAAATATAATCAAATACTCAATTCGATAATGGATACATCGTTGAAGCTCAAATATAGCCAAACCAATGGGGTCAAAGCTTCAACATTTTTTACCATTAATGATCTATTTGTTTGCAAAAAAATATTTCTTAAAATATATTAAAAAATATTTTTTTAAGTATTTTGTATTTTATAACACAAAAGAAATAAGTTAATAAGAAAAAAATTTTCTATCAAAAATTTTAATTGAAAATAAAATTACAACAACAACAACAACAACAACAATAATAATAATAACAATAAAAGAAAATTGAACAAATGGGCTAATTATTAATGTCTTTTTCATGTAAATTTTAATACTGTTAGGAGGGATATAACTAGTAAGCGGCACGTATAAAACTTTTATTTACCACAGCAGTTAGTTGTGACTTTTGACACTACAAGGGTGTATTGTGCACTTATAATAAAACATAAGGGGATCTGATACATTTTACCCAACGAATTAATACCCTCCCATTAGACACGTTTTAAAGTGGGTTAGAGCCCGTTTGGCTTTGTTTATTTTTAAGTACTTATAAATAAGTACTGCTTATAAAAAAAAATTACTTTTAAATTAGTGATAAATAAGTAGAGATGCATTTAAATAATAAATACTTATAAGCTGTTAATATGTTTAATAAATAAGTGCTTATAAATAACAATAGTAATTAAAATAATAATAATTAAAAAAATATTAGTTTATAATTTGCTTCTCATTTTTAAGGACAAATAAATATTTTTTCAGTTTGACCATTGACTTATAAGCATCCAAAAATAAAAAGTTGTTCCCCATTTGCCCCCCCCCCTCCCCCCAAACTTATAAGCAACCAAAAATTGCTTATAAGTTAGTTGTTTATACGTTAATTTCTCAAACATGTCAATTTTCATTTTTGGTTTGTAAGCTAGTGTGACCAACTTATAAGCAAAGCCAAACATCCTCTTAGTCACAAGGATAACCTTTTATCTTTTTCCAAATTCTGACATTTTCGTTTTTTTCAATGAAGAATTTCATTTTAAAGACTGAAAGTGACAATAATATGCTAAACCTGAGAATTGAACTCATATTTTAAAGATAAGGAAATTAATTAACAAATACGAAAAAAAATAAACGACTATCCGTGTTTTTGACCCTTCTAAAATTTAATTTTCTTAGCAAAGATATTATTTTGGGTAAATCACTGAATTGAGCACATTCCTAATGCTGTGTTTGTTTGGAACTTATTATAAGATACTTATCTTATTTGACAACTTATGTGAAAAAGATTATTTGTTATCAGCTTATTATAAGACACTTATAAGATACTTTTCATAAGATGTCTTATTTGTAGTTATAAAAAATAAGTTAGATTTTGGGTACTCATATCTTATCTTATATCTTATCAGATAGAAAATAATTAAAAATAAAAACTTAAAAATAAATAAAATTAAAAATAAAATTTAAAATTTAAAAATAAAAATAAAAATTTAAAATTTAAAAATAAAAAATGTTAAAAATTAAATATTAAAAGTCAAAATTTCAAAAATTTAAAATTTTTAAAACAAAAATAAAAATTAATTAATATTTATATTTTATAATTTATTAGTTAATTATAAATTAAAATACCATGAATTAAAATTGATAACATTATTATCAAAGTAACTTATAACAACATTTCAGCTAACAAACCAAACAGTCTTATTATATCAGATACTTATTTCTTATAAGACACTTATTAGATAATATGCTTATCAAATTTCAGATTTCAAATAAGACTATTCCAAACAGGCTATAAGACCGCCAGAAACCCATCAAATACATCTTAAATTTCATCCAACCTCAAAAGAAAGTCTGGACCAACTTAGAAGAAGACGAAATGGGAGAAAAAGACCAGATCAGAAGATGACCAAAAAAAAAGGGTAAAAGCAAAGAACCACGTGATGATAAAATGGAACACCAGAAATTCATTTAAACAATACCTAATTATTTCAGAAGGGCATAAATAAAGTGATGAACACATCAGTGAAACATATCCAACTAGTAAACCTATCGCGAAAGGAGGACAAGTAGGTGTGATTAAGCTTTTTTCCTAAGCAGTTGTCTCAAAAATGATAAATAGAAGAAACTGCCGATTTGGAGAAAGACTGCATATTCAGACAATTCCCTGTATGTCTTCTCGTACAATGGGAACTAACCCCAAACGAGAGGCGGAAGCAGACTCCATGCAGCAGTTCTGCAACGAGATCTGAAAAGAAGAACAGATGTTAAGAGGATGCAAGTGAGCAAATTTGCAAGTTTCGGGGGTAACATAAGCCACAAATAGTAAAAACTATCAGCAATAGTTGAACATCAAAGAAAAAGGAAGCAAAATTCAAAAAGGTTAACTACACGTAAACTAATTCAGCTACCATAGCATGCAAGAAATAGAATCCGGACAATGTTATAAGCAAAGCAAAGCTGGAATATATGTTGTACTAGAGGAGGCCCCAATGGAATTGCATCGTCTTTGTTCCTCTTTGCTTGATTTTGCTAATGATAAATTGAAGTTTAGAAGGACTACTTCGTGTAGGTAAAAACATGTTTGCTTTGCTATAGCACTCCACTATAAAATTCTACAGTGCACTACAGTCCCTTAGCTACAGTATTGTTGCAAAACCTTTTCTCAACAGTTATGCATCACAACAGTATCAGCATTGCATTTCAAAACTCAAAAAGTGACCTATGTTTCTTCACTTCAAGACTAACCATGATCATATTAATTTACTTATTTGTTATCCTCCAAAGTGAGACTAATGAGTAATTATTTAGTCCAAAAAATTCCAACAAAAAGGAGAAATATATTAGGACAGCAACTGAAATTGTTTAAACTAGTGGTTTCAGTGCAACAACATCTTTGGAGGATGCCAAGACAAAAACCTTCTAGAATAGGCAGATGTGTAACCCCCGACCAAAGTAATAAAATGCATTTCCCAGAAAAAGCAGCTTTCCAGGTATGTTAACATACAGAATTTCAAAATGGAGAGAGGTAATTCCTTTTCTCCATCAGCTCTTCAATTCCTTTCCATCCATGAGTCCAACTAATAGCAACTTGGCTCATGCAAATGATTTTCTTATATTTTGATTTCTTGATCTTACTCCAAGTTGTTATCTCCTCAAAAAAGGACTTCAAAACAGCCCATTGTATCCCTATGATATTAAAGGCAATCTCCAAAATGCTTCTAGCCTAAACACATCTATGTAATAGTAGTTCCACCATTTCAAGATTATTTTTGTATAGAAAACGTCTATTGACGTTGACTTGTCCTCCTTTTTGGAGGTTGTCCATTGTCCATTGTTGAGATTCTCCCCAATGCCACCCTCCCAAACAAAGAAGGCAACTCTAGTTGTGGCAAACGGCTTCCAAATATCCTTCCACAAGCACTCCACATGAATACTAGGCACAACTTCATCAACAAGATATCCATACAAAGATTTGACTTTGAATGAAATTCCTCCACTTCCCAATCATTATCCTCCCTTGTGAAAGTTTCATCCTACCCACAGCTACCGTCCACAGATTGCACATTAGAGCCAATTGTGTCGGGTTTTTATCTAGCTGAGGTAAAGACATTAGGGAAAGAGTTAAAGCCTTTAAAGAGGAAGGAGGAGTAGCATGCCATTTTTCTAACGAAAGCCCAAAGGAAAACCATTTCCCAGTCACCCACATCAAAAGAAATGTGATACATAAACAAGTTCCAACCTTCAGCAATATTCAATCATAATCTGCTCTTGGTGATATGTCCAAAGAGAAGATATCAGTTTTTTGGGGGTTATTGGTTCTCAAACCATAACTGCTTCACTTTTTCCAAAAAGATGTCAAAAACTATTGAAAATGCAATCTCTGGACATTAAAAACCTAGGACTCTTGTACATATTTTACTCTACTAAATTATGCTCTGTGTGTATGTGTGTGCAAAAATAAGATTCTTAGTGGAAGAGCAAAAGGCCTAATCTTTCAGCACAAATTGTAATTCATATTGAACAAATAATTAAATAAGTTAATGGAATATGCCGAAACAAGTATACCGTAGTGAGAGTAATGGCTTCCCACACATTGCAGAACCAGCAATATTGACATAATGATAGCTGTTGCAACTATTGAACAGTTGCAAACCCTCAGGATAATGCAATCACTTTGATTTTAAAGTGTCTACTTTAATTTCTTTTTTCCCTAAATTGAGTACATAGTTAAGAAATATGAACTTCAAAATTAAAGCCGTGCCTGTGTCCAATACTTGTTGAACACCAACATTACTCCATACATATTGAATTAATAAAATATTTCTTCATTTTCCAGCCCTTTTTCTGTCCAATACTCCTCGAGAAATGTTTTACGCTTTCTAGACAGTCGACATGGTTACAACAGTTTCTTGATACAAAAAGTTATTCTCCTATTAATTTCATGTGAAAAATATTTATAACATGAAGGACATCTTTTACATGGCATATACAGTCTATAAATTCACAAAAGCCAAAAGCATAGGACCAATTGACGCATACCCGAAAATTTAACTTGAACTTTTGTCCTTGCCCTCATTTCCAACAGCATCAGTTACCAGAGCCATTGGTCTTTGATCAATAACCTCATCGATTAAACCAAACTCCTTTGCTTCTTCTGGGGTCATAAAATAATCACGATCCATGTGTTTCTGAATTATATCTACTTCTTTTCCAGTATGCTTTGCATATAACGCATTTAATGCGTCCCAAACCCGCACAATTTGCTTTGTGTGAATGGTCATATCTTTAGCCTGCCCACTGTAACCTCCAGAAGGCTGATGAATCATAATTGTAGCATTAGGGAGAGATCTCCTTTCACCTTTTGCCCCAGAAGCCAAGAGGAGAGAAGCCATTGATGCAGCTTGACCCAGACATATGGTATTGATAGGAGATCTAATATACTGCATTGTGTCATAGATTGCAAGACCTGCAAGTGGAAGGGAGACTATCATTGGACATTTCTGAAAATGATGTGTGTGATTTACTGGAAAGCATATTATCAAATAATCTATAGGAATTGGGGAACACCATGACCAGAATTCCACTGTCACTTAACCAACAGAATTTTGATAGCAGAAAAAAGTTTAGTCTGATTCAGAATTAGAAGAACAAAGGAAAAAAAGTCACAATTCAGTTTGCTCCTTGTTGATAGCTGTATTGGAAGGGTTACCACCTAGTGACAAGCTATAAACACTAAATGCTCTCCCTCATATTACAAATTCACAACACTATGCACCTATGAAATTCTTTGCCTGTTCTTTATTGTAACATCTAAACAAGATGTCCAAGCACAGAAAGAGGCAAATTTTGCCTAGCAGTCACAATTATTTATACATGTACGAGGATTTCCTGAGTTGCAATCCAGCTGCAAACTCATGTTAGTTCCCCTTTTCCTCGGGCACTTTGAAGCATTACAAACAACGGATCAATTTTCAAATTATTATAACAAAAAATGTGAATTTTCATGTTATATCATTTTCATTCTCTATGTTTCAAGGAAAAAAGAATCATTTCGACTTCGTTGTTTTAAACTTCATCAAGTACATCTGCATTTGTCTTTAGGTCATTATAGGATACTAAAACAAGAGACAAGATTTAATTAGTATCATAGTTGATCAACTCTATTTATTTGCATCAAGGTTGGTCATTTATGCAACCTAAGTTTGAAGAATAGAAGAATCACGAAAAGAGATGGAATTCAATTAGTAGCATTTTATGCTAATTAATTTCATGTTCATATTTACTCGTACTTTTACAAGTTTCAATTTGCCTACTAATTCTTTTCCATTTAAATCATCCACTAAACTTCGCATTTGGTCTAAATAATCCATTCAGTCAATATACTTAAAATAACAGACTCGCCACCAACTTACTAATTAGAAACTTAACTGAAATCCCTTGAAGCCATTTGAACATTTAGTTAGACGGAATGACTTACTCGAAACAAATACAAAGTTTATTCGATAAATTGAATCGAAAAGCAAGCTTAGCCTACAATTTGAAACTTCAAAGAATCTTAGCGAACTGCCACACAATTTACCTAACAAGAAACACTGATTAACTTCTCAATTTCACAAAAAACCATATGACAAACACAATCAGAAGCATAACGAAAAAAAAAAAAAAAGAATCATTATATTCACACAAAAAGAAAAAGGAAAAGAGTGTTACCGGCAGTGACTGCGCCACCGGGGGAGTTGAGATACATGTGGATGGGCTTGGAAGGGTTTTCAGACTCGAGGAAGAGGAGCTGGGCAACGACGACATGGGCGGTGTCGTCGGAGATGGGGCCGTTGATGCAGATGATCCGCTCCTTGAGAAGCCTCGAGAATATGTCGTAAGCTCTCTCGCCGCGAGACGAGTGCTCTATCACCATCGGTATCAAACTGTACTCTCGTCTCCTGATGCCGACATTGTTAACGGTTGTTCTCGCCGCCGGCGAGATGCCACTCCACACTTTGCTTACGCCGCGAGAAATCAAGCTTCGCATGGCTGCTTTGCAAATGGAGGAAGATGCTGGGAGGGAGTGGTGTGATAATAGGGCTTCTCAGGTGCAAGAGAGATGGTAACACAGCAGTGGCACAACTGATAATATTGGAAATATTTATGACTAGAATTTAATTATTATTTATATTATGATCGTAATTTTTTTATGTTTTATGATTACATTTCACTAGTATGATATTGTGAACAAATACTTTTTCTAAATATGATAAGGTTAAATTTAAAGAAAATAAAGGGAGAAGATAGAAAATAATTAAGAGGGGTGTGCGGAAACTTATAATGCAAAGGATAGGGGTCAATACAGAAGATAAGACCAAAATATATATTTTCAATTTATTTAAGAAGTTATTAAACTATTCACCTAGTTATGTTTTGACTATTGAACTATTTTTATTTTCAAAAGGATTATTAATTTTTCAAAATGATCTCATTTAAGTCTTTTATTAAAAAAAAAAAAACTTAACAAATTGTGGTTAAAACACAAACACCTAAAAATAAAGTGACTTGAATATTTTTTCCCTTTTTATTTTTAATTAATTCTCAATCTCATTTCTTGTTATTTTTTATTTTTTTTCCTTTCTTTTTCATCTTATGATCAACAATCACACTCTATGCATATCATTACTCACCAAACACCATCTTTCATAATCACACCCTTCTCAAAACCAAATTCTAATATTTGAGATGTTACGTTTAGATCTAATGATAATAGTCAAATATAAGAAACTCAAAAAAAAAAAATTTAAACTCAATATCTCCATTTATAAGTCTAATGTTAGCGAACGATCTTTTTTTGGGTGCTACACTAGGAACATGATTAGAAGATAATATTGCAAAGCAAATTTGTGGGAGGGATTTTAGCTTGAATAGAAAGGTTGTGAAAAAAGTAAAGGCAGTGGACATAGGTGAATTTATAGAAAGTGTTGGTTGGTGAATGTCAATATTAGTGTGGGGAAAAAAAGCAAAATAAAACACTAACAAAACAAATTAAAGGAGATTGAAAAATAACTAAACACTAACAAGACAATAAAAAAATGTTTAAGCCATTTAATCTTTAAAATACTATGTTTTAACGCCCATTTTTTAAGTTTTTTTAATAGAATGACTCAAATGAGTCCATTTTCAAAAATTAATGGCCCTTTTAAATAAAAAATAATCTGGTGGTCAAAGTAGGATTGGATAGATATTTGAATCACCTCTAAAATAATTTATCCTTCCAAATATATTTTTGTATGAATTTGGATAATTACATCTCATATGTGTAGTATCTCAACAGGCAACTAGGCCTAGCTTGGCCAGCCGACCCAAGCTCGTGAAGCCCACATATTGACGGTTCTGGTAGGGCCTAAGTCATAATTGGGTAGGGCTAAGCCGGGCTGAAAGTCAAGGTATCCAGGGCCCAGCTCGTATGAGAGGTATATACATATAGGCAGGCTGAGCCGGGCTGGCTTATGGGCACTAGTCACTTATTTTTTAAGCACGTCTTACTTAACAAATAATCTTCAAAATGTTTTAAGAGACAAGTTTTACACCCATGACCTTTTTGTTTTGACTTTAAAATTTAATCCACTAGACTACAAGTTCTCTTATATATTAATGTTACAAATATAATCTTTTAGATATAAAAGCTTCAATCACTAAGATGCAACTTTATTATTACAAATATAATTATTCATTTTTATATGAATTATAAGTGTAATATACTAATATTAGATGCCTTGTGTATATTTGGTTTGTTAGCTCATTAATTGTAATATTTACTAGTAGTATTACATTAACTCATTATTTTAATCTTTTTTCTTTAATAATTGTGCAAAAAGGAGATGTAAGTCTAAACAAATAACATTTAATAAAAATATAAATAAAGCAAATAGAGGGTAATTTTATTACATAGACTAAAACCATAAAATATATAACCTGATAATATGATAATCATACAAATCTAATTATAACTTATTCAACTTGATCAATATGAAAATCATTCTTCATACTCATCGTTCTACTGAGAGACGCAGCCGACCTAGGTATTTATTTTAAATGTGCCTATATAACATACTAGTACCATATGATGGAGAATATGGAAATTTTGTTTGACATATTTTACATTTAAATTTTTGTTATTCTGGAAAGTGCTGAAATATTGATCAAACTAGTGCAACTATTGGTGAAGTATTTGTAAGTCTAAGAATGATAATACATAATGAATTTTACAATAAGTTGTAGAGAGAAGTGTAGAATATAGAGATAATTGATTGTGTGAACAAAATGGTGAATATTTGGTATATTTATAGAGTTCAAAAATTTATACTTTTCCATTTTACCCCTCAATCTAGCAGTTATATAGTTGTTAGGGGTTAAAATGGAAAAAAAGTTAAAAAATTTGAAATGGCCGTTGGAGATTTTTCCTTTTGCACATTTATAGATACAACTCTTTCTCTCCAACACTTTAACAACTTGATCTAAGCTATCTTTGTAATACAAAACATTTAAAGCTATTTTCATTCATTTACTATACATTCAATTCTATTTTATTCAAGTTAATTGAGCTTATAAATTGCTTATTCATTTTGAGCAATAGAGGAAGGTATTTTTAACTTTTGTAATCTTGCTCTCAAGAAGTTTGTAAAACAAAACCTTTCCCTATTTCATCACTTGTATATTCACTCATGGGTAGACTAGGTTGTATATCTGTATACTCAACCGTTCCTTATGTATATAGATAATATTCAACCAATTTCTATATTTGTAATGTTAAAGCACTACTTATGTATGTGTTTTATATTGAACCATTCAATTATATGTGTAGTTTTAAACCTTATATAAATTATAATTATTACTTTAAGACCTAAAAGTGTAAAATTCTTTTATGTTTAATTAATATTTAGATTGTGTTATGAAAATGCAAAGATGAATCAATAAGAAACTTTATTATGATCAAATTATTTGTTTAAAATATGATTTTTTAAAGAAAAATGAGGGGGGCTTCTCTTAAAATTTTATTAATTTAAAAATAAATACATAGAAGGGGACATATACCAAAACCTTTGAATTTACATTAATCCTAATTTAATAATTAATAGCAAAATAATAAATAAGGAGGAGGTGGCCTTACCTCCCTTACATAATTTCATTAATAATCATCTAATACTTAATAATTTTACGAATTTATTATGCGTCATCCTCATTATCATTATCGGTGGAACTATTGGTTAGTTTTTTGGATCATCACTCGAAACTGAAGTGATATCAGAAAGGAAGTAATTGTCATCATCATCCTCAAGTAGTGCATTAACTCTTTTTGTGCGTCTTTAAGCATCAATCTAATCTTATGATGTAAGAAAGAAGCTGAACTAAGCCTCATTTTGTTTGCCCAAGACACACTCACCACACACGAGCCTCCATGTCTCTTTTTTGCAATGCAAAACCCATTAGTTCTTTGTAGTCAATCCTTCTCTCACATGTTGCCCGTGCTGCCACAATCACATAGAGTCTTCATCACTTTTCCCTGATGTAACAGCTAGACACGTGATCGTCCTCACAAAAAGGACCACGCAAATTTCTATCCAGTAATCTCTCATTGTTCGCACTCTCCAAAGTCTAAACATCTTCATTATGTCCAGAACTCACGTAAACACTTAGAATTTGGCCAAATGGATTACAAATTCAGACTCAACACGTCAAAAAACCTTTGAGAACCCCTAGTCAAAGTTGACAACTTCCTAAAAACACATAGTTCGACTCAAATTTCACCAAAAGGAGCTCAAAATTGGATTCTACGAGTTGAAAAATGTTTGGATACACCTTAGTCAACTTAATTTGGGTACAGTTAAATGCCAGGGAAAGCAGTCAAAGTTTTCTGGTCAAAGGTCAAGCGTTGCCTTACAGAATTTCTCCATGTGCGTGCAACACTAAATCAAATCCTTCCTGGCTAATCAACAACGAGGGTGCATTAACTTGAGTGTACTACACATCCTAATCAACTCCCGAATTTCAATCAAGTACTTGAATGAATAACCACCATTAGCATTACATTGAACTCTAAGCAACACGTTACTCACAGTCAAAGCTCCTAATCTTCTTTCTTTGCTTGACGGAAAAGACTCGGAACTCATAACGACTGCAATCTGAACTCGACGAGACTACTTCATCAAGCCGTCCGATCAAAGATTAGATTTAACCATCTTAGTCCTTATCACTCACTGACCACTACTGTATGTCTCGACCACCGCCACCACATAAATCCGCTGTCCATCGCCATGTATAGCCGTGCCATATTACTCACCTCGTCGGCATCGTTTTCGGTATCTTCTCACCATGTGAATGTGACTAAAAGCATTCTCTTCTCACCGCGTTTCTTGTGGTATGCTTTGTGTCGAACAAGACACCTCCGGTGTAATTCCACCATTAAAGCTTGTTATGAGATCTCCAAACTTTTGGCTCTAAACGAGTCCTCTTTGCACTGTCGTTCTTTCACCGTCAAGATCAAAGTCTGGGTTGACTTGATTCGCGAAAATTCACCCCGCCACGAATTTAGCTAACAGTAATGGCTTCCGTTCGGATGACGTCATGTTGACATTAGCGTCACCACCAACTTTCCTCCCTTTCTTCACACCAAATTTTTGTCCAAGCACAAACCTTTTTTCGCCACAACAATAAGAATCACAAAACAACAAAAATTCCACGTGTTTTCTCGCACCTTATTGGGCCATTATACAAATTGGGCTTTGATACTAGTTTGTTGGAAATTCAAGGTGTTTGAACGAAGGTAAAAGATGAGAAACATAAATGATGGACACACTTATTTAACGTAGTTCAGCCTTTCCACTACATCTAAGGGCAGACAAAAAAAAACTTCACTATGAATTGAGGAATACATCTTCCCTCTCTTAAATCTGTTGCTCTCTATGCTATTTCTCTATCTCATGCCTAATATCATAGGCAAAGCTCTTATTTATAGAATATAAAAGAGATAAATCTCTGTAAGAATATGTTTCTTAATTTGGCCATAGCAAGGATCCTTAAGACTAGATTTCTAAGGCCCATTTAAAATGGGCCACACCATACAGAATAGTAGTTTCTGTATAAAAATTTTAAATATAACATGGAAACAATTATAATTTCACTCTTAAAAACCATGAATGAATAGTGAAAGTTACATATATGCCTTTTCTATTTAGTAGATGATAGATAAATATTGGAAAAGGACAATTTTACCTTTACAATCTATTAATGAATAGTATGATTGACAAATGTGATTCTTTTTATGTAGTAGAAGATTTAAGTAAATAAGCCTCAAGTGTCTCATGTGGATGAGACGAGTATAAAAGTTTTTGTGTCGTAAGTGGATTAGAATATATGTCACTGTGGGGGTCCATGATACCAATGAAAATTTGCAAAAAGAGTTTGTTGCCAACAAGTCCATTTATTTGCGTGGAGCATGTAAGCATCATGCAAATGTGTTCTCAGCCAGAAAGTCGACATCGTAAAATTTAAAAGTTTTCCTTCATTAGTACAATATATTAAAAAATTGTTAAAAACCGCAAATTTTCAAACAATAAATCTGTTGTTTTATCCCCCTAAAACTATATAAAGATAAGCCTCACTCATTAACTGTACAATTAGAAGAACGTAACTTAAAGCTTGTTTAGACTGATTTTTTTAAAGAAAAATTTCATTCTTTCTACAATAACTATTTAGTTTTTGAGAAAAACTCAAATATAAACTTTTTTAGAAACCAAAATTTTTTACTTGTCAAAAAAATATTTATTTCAAAAATTATTAAAAATGACCATTTTAAAAAAGACCAATTCGAACGAGCCGTTGACTTTGTCAATCTCTTCCCCATTGTCAAGGATGACCTAAATATTGACTACAAAATTAAATTAAACCGCCGTGTACAAGAGATAAAGGGCGCGTCTACAGATTTTGGTCTTCGTAGCACGTGCTTCCACGTCAGGGTCACGTGACATCCTCAATTGCCAACAGAAAGGTAGGAAAACTTCCAGAAGGACAGCAGTTTTCACGGGTTTGGAGTTAGAAGGAAAATTTTTATTTTTAACCCTATTTTTTAATTTATTTCCAAAAATAACCTAATTTTGAGGGAAGTTGTAAAAGTAGACTTTTCGAACCTATGAAGTTTGAAAATGAAGTTACAAAGTTCGACTATGTCAAGGAAAAAAAAACGAACTTATAATATGAGATTTCGAACTTGAGAAATTAGTCTAAAGAATTCGAAATTCGTATTTCTGACTAACTTCAAGTTCGATCGCGTGATCTAGAAATCGATAAGGAAGCTAGCCGCTAAATTTGAAAGTTCGAATGCGCTGCTCGAGTAATCACATCGACGTAATGTGATAGGGCATTAAAGCAGAATCTCGAAACTCGATGTCGAATTTTTGAAATTCGAAATACATAAAATCGAACTTCGGAAGTTCGATAACCCTGTATACTCGAACTTCAAAAGTTCGAAATCTAGCTTTTGTTCCTCGATGTCGAACTTCTGAAGTTTGACTGTCGCTGCACCTATCAGACAGGGCATTAAAGCAAAATCTCGAAACTTGATGTCGAACTTCAGAAGTTCGAAATCTAGCTTTTGTTCCTTGATGTCGAACTTCTGAAGTTCGACTGTCGCTGCACTACTAGACAGGGCATTAAAGCAGAATCTCGAAACTTAATATCGAATTTCTGAAATTCGAAATACATAAAATCGAATTTCAGAAGTTCAATAAGTCTATATACTCGAACTTCAGAAGTTCGAAATCTAGCTTTTGTTCCTCGATGTCGAACTTCTGAAGTTCGACTCGTCTAGTATGTAAACCCCCCCACCCAAACCCTCCTCTCCCATCCGAAATCTCACCTCTTTTACTCTCTCCAGTGCTCTCTGATCCCTCTTTCATTTTTTCCCACCCAACTCGAAAATTTAGTACAAAATTTTCACATTCTAGGATTTTGCCTAAATCTTGTAAGTTTTCTCTTTTATTTTTTTTTGGTACCGAATTTATATGTTTTAATGTGTTTGTTTGTTTAGTTTATATGATGTTAAATTTTGAAATTATATGTTAATTACATGTTGCCTAATACATTTAATTTGAAAGTTAGATTATTGTTTAGTTTAGAGGAATATTAATCATGTTGGTTTATTTTATATGTTAATTATATGTTGCTTAATACGTTAAATTTCAAAATTAGACTATTGTTTAGTTTAGTGGAATATTAATTCTGTTGGTTTAATTTATATGTTAATTATATGTTGATTTATTTTTGGAATATTAATCATTTTACGATGATGGGATGTATTAATTAGTGTGAATTTATAATTATTCAATTAATCATATGGAGTTTTAGGGTTTTAGTAGCGTTTAAGGGTTTTAGTGGAGTTTTAGGATTAATTATGTTAATTATTAGTCAATTTAAGATGACGTTATGTATTAATTAAGTATTAAAGTTGTAGTTCCAAAGTATTTAATATGAATTTTTATAAATTTTAAATAATATAAAATTTAAGAAATAAGAAAATTAAAGTTATTGGGCATATAGTAAGTAACTGAAGTTAGGGTTTTAATGGAGTTTTAGGATTAATTATGTTCATTATTAGTAATTTTAAGATGAAGTGATATATTAGTTAAATATTAAAGTTGTAGTTCTAAAGTAATTAGTAATAAGTTTTTTGACGTTTAGATAATGTTAAGCGATTAATTTTATTTGTTGTGCAACTTTAATTTGAAAATTAGATTATTGTTTATTTTAGTGGAATATTAATCGTGTTGGTTTATTTTATATGTTAATTATATGTTGCTTAATACATTAAATTTCAAAATTAGACTATTGTTTATTTTAGTGGAATATTAATCATGTTGGTTTATTTTATATGTTGATTTATTATTTGGAATATTAATATTTTTATGATGATGGGATGTATTAATCACTGTGCATATAATTAGTGTGAAATTATAAATATTAGAAAATGTAGGTACTAGTTATTTAATTAGTATGAATGTAGAAAAATTAAAATATTATGAATTTTACAAAGTTAGCAAAATTAGTTAAATATTAAAGTTGCAGTTCTAAACTAATTAGTAATAATTAGTACTTTTACTTTTTTTTTTTAATTTACTTAATGCTCGTAGGATCTATGGCTCATAGACCGGCTCCTAGCGATAGTTCAGTGTTATGCTATTACTATGACCACCGGGTGAATTATTTGTCGTCACCCCATTAGTTAGAGGAACACAAGATTTATAGAAGTGATAGAGAGTTATTCCTATGGACGGAGCATCCTGCTGTGCAGACGACTTTATTGAGAGCCGGATTTTTTGAATGTTATGCGGCGCGCTTCCATCAGGTTGACAATCCTCTTATTACTGCCTTGATTGAGAGGTGGCGGCCAGAGACGCATACATTTCATTTGCCTGTAAGCGAGGCCACGATCACACTCCAGGATGTCGCTGTATATTGGGGATTGCCGATTGTTGGTTAGGTTGTCCCGGTGCTCGACGATACTAGTCGAACTCCGGAAGAGTGGTGGACACGTATTCATCAGTATATGGGGGTATATGTATCTTTGGACAAAATTAGTGGAAATTTGATTAACATACCCCATCTGAGGGAATTGTACGTAGCCCAAGGCACTTCGGAGAATTCTGAGGTGGAAGAAGCGGAACGGCGGGCCCGTTTGTGGATTTTTTTGTTATTTGGCACCCATATGTTCACTGATTCGATGGAAATAAATTATTGTTACATTGGTTAGACTTTTTGATTGACTTTGATCATATCAGTGAATATAATTGGGGGCCAGCATGCCTAGCGCATATGTATAGATGGCTTTGTAAAGCTTATTGCCGTGATTGTAGAGGCATGTGCGGGGCCGTCATGCTCATTCAGGTAGCACACTTAATCATCTCATTGTTGTTAATGATATTTGAAGACGTATTATTGCTTATAATATAATTGTCTCGTACAATGTAATTTTTTGCTTGGGACAGACTCACGGCTTTTAGGCCAACACTGTGTGAGCAGACGGATAGGCACCATCAGAGGGATGGGCACGCTATTCACCTTGATTTCTTGTTGCTAGGCCTACCACGCGGCTACATGTTTTTTGCGAGGAAAGATCTGAAGTGGGTTACGGGCCTGGCTGGTTTGAACGAGGCGCGAGATATGATTGACTGTTTGCAGCCCGGCAAGGTTTGAAAAAATTTACATCTCACATTTATTACTCTCCCTTGTTAATTTATGTTGTATGTTTTATAAACTAATTTGCCATTATTGTTGTGTTCCCAGTTTATTTGGCAGCCATTCAAGCATGCAATGGGTGGTTTGCCACAGTATTGTCTACAAAATGCGGAAGCGTGGCGAGCATGCGTACCCCTCATCGTTGGTAGGCAGGTTGAGTGGCACCGTCCTGATCGGGTACTTCGGCAGTTCGGCATGCGGCAGACGATCCCCGGTAATCCACCAGCATGGCAGAAGCACCGGGACGGGAAAGAGAAGATTATAGCCGAACAATATAATTCGGCAGTCGACATGTGGGTCAATTGGGAAAACACTATTGTGGCGACGGAGTTAGAGGACTTTCCCGATCTTGGGGCTTTAAGGGCGTATATGAGATGGTACCGAGGGATAACCATACTACATGCTGGACACCCTCGGACTAGTCATACAGACGACGGCTACGTTGCGACTGCCCACGATAAGAACAGTCTGGTTAGTGCAATATGAATGTTTTCCCATAAATTCGAATTTAGTATGCATTGATGCAATACCTATTGACAGTGCCCATAACTTTTTCTTTAGGCGGTATACGCTCAGCATGTGGTTAACCACAGTGGGAGAATTATACGGCAGTACGAGGCGGGAGATTTACGAGTAGATGCGGCTACTCTTGATTTTATTCTGAGTCATTTGCAGGTCCTGCATATCAGAGGCCAGGCCGTCTATCAGCAGACCTAACATGAGCACCGATTGGATGACACGACAGCCATGTATGAAGTCCCACGTTCGCAACCGCCTCCACAAATGTTACATCGGTCGGGACAGCAGGGCCGTTATCATCATCCCACTCAGGAGCCCAGCACTTCGTACACGCCGCCGCAGCCTAGTAGGTTTAGCCAGTTCGAGTATGGCGGTCCGTCACACCAGGATCCTAGCGCTTCATACATGCTGCCACACTATGGCAGGTTTAGCCAGTTTGAGTATAGTGGTCCGTCACATCAGGAGCCTAGCACCTCGAACACGCCATCGCAGGGGCCGTTTTCTACCAGTGATTATCTGATAGATGATCAGACTGCTAAGTTGGTGCTCGAGGAGGACCATCTACTGCATCGTACTCGTAGACGCACACAGTCATTGCATCCACTGTCATGCATTTTACCAGACCGGACCAGCAGGGGTCGGTGGCCCGATTATTACACTCCTTCTCAGTATTGATATAGTTGAATAAACATTTTACATTTCAAACTTATTTTAGTAATTCTATGTAATTGAACTTGCATTTTTTATTGTTTTTTTGTACTTATTATCATGTCTCGATATAAATTGTGTTGATGTTGACAATATTTTGAGATGGAAAGATTTGACAATATCTTTTATTGAAAACATTACACACCATAGTGGAAAAGACCAATTAGCTTCACATGCTACAACTTCATGATAATAATTTGAAGCTACGTATTTATTCTTAGGGGGCAATTTGGCTCAATATGCCCAGGGTTACAGCAGTAACCACACTTTCTTCTGCCTACTTGGTCGGAATTGTCCATCTCGTTTGGTATACGCCGAGCTCTTTCTCGCCCACGTCTTCTGTCACGCACTCGTAAAGCATTTGGGAGCAACGTCCAACTAGGTCTTGGAGGCCAGTAAAATTCATGTCCAAGGGGTTGAAATGTCATATTATATGTTGCCTCGAATGACTCTACCGTATAATGAAGATCAACCATGGTTGAAGGGTTTCCACCCTTATAACGAGCAACATATTGGGCATGAGAGCATGGCATATGATAGGCTATCCACTTACCAAATATACATGTTCGTCCCACCCAATCTACCTCTTGTTCGTTGGGAACATCGTTCTATCGTTCTGGCATTCGACCGACCTGATACCACTCATCTAGTCTGAATGCATGCAATCGCATCTAGTGTGAAGACGTCTCCCACTTTTCATATTTTTCTCTTGCTTGATCCGTCAAAATACGACCATCTCTATGCATGTGCATCGCGTTTGCCAACCTATCGTGGAAATATCCCTTTAGCTTTAAAAAAGTGTTATTTACTAGAGCTGTAATGGGCAATTCCCTGGCTCCGACAATCACACCATTGAAGTATTCAATATTATTTATTGTCAGCACTCCCTTTCTATAACCCCCATCGTGGCTCAATGTCCATGAATCTGGACCGAGGTCGGCTAACATCTGGTGCACCCGTGTACCAACGCCAGTGGGTCGTAGGTCGATATTACGAATAATGTCCATGGCGGCGATGTGCTTCCGTTTCTGGCTTTCTTTTCCAGCTCTCCAACACATGTCTTTTGCGAATTAGTTGTGCCATCTTTTCATCACATTGCTTTTTAGATGTCTCAAGCAAATGCGATGCTTCACTTGAAGTCGGCCGTCGGATGTTATTGTATTGATAGCTGCCGCGATTCTTACGTGCTGATCAGACAGAATGCGAACTGTTGACATGTCGTTTAAAAAACACTGACGTACCTTCTTCAGGAACCACCTCCAACTATTTGTACTCTCGCCATCGACAACGGCAAATGCCAACAGTAATATATGGTCGTTGGCATCTGTCGCTAAGGCGACGAACAGGTGGCCTTTATACTTCCCATGCAGATGTGTTCCGTCCAACGAGAGTACAGGTCGACAATGCCTCTATGTCATGATGCACGGACCAAAAGCCCAAAAAAAGCGCGGTTCCCAGATTCTTCGCAATTACGGCGGTAAAAAAGCGCGGCAGCATCTTGTATGACATGTCCCAGTCTCTAAAAACTAGTTGGATTGCCTTATTCCTACCACGCCAAGCTTTCCCGTACGTTATATCAACATTTAAAGTCTTCTTTACGTGGGCTTGGACAAGACGTACCTCGAAATCAGGCTTCTCTACAACAAAATGCCTAACCATGTAGCTCACCAGACCAGATGTTAGATTTCTATGGTTTGGCCCGCATTTATCTCCCATGCAAATATGCATGCTTTGGTACCTCGTAATCTCGAACATCTTGTGTATGGATTTTTTTACTACATGAACCTTCCACTTGCATGGTGTCCTAATATTGCTTGATTTGTAGCAACGTATGTCCCACAAGGACTTATTCGACTTCACCACCATGTATTCTCGTTTATGTTTGATCACGTTTTGTTGGACAGCCCGTAAAAGATCAACCTTTTCGGGAACACCATGCGTTTGGCCAACTCCATCCGTTTCTCGTCCCACATTGGTCTCTCCATTGGAGGCTCATTTGAAGTGATGTAATACTCTGTCCTAACTGTGTGGAAAGCTACTGGTTCTTCCTCCTCTAGATCCGGCTCCAGCTCTTCGCCATTGCCTGGCCCTACATCAACCTCTTCGTTTTCGTAGATTAAACTTTCTACTGACACAACATCTTCCTTCTCGTTTAACTAGACGTCCTCATCTACTTCTTTCGGTTCAAATAAAATAGAATCTAATCTCACCTCGAACATCTCCCGAATGTCA
Organism: Cordia subcordata; assembly: GCA_028554755.1. Taxonomy (NCBI): domain Eukaryota; kingdom Viridiplantae; phylum Streptophyta; class Magnoliopsida; order Boraginales; family Cordiaceae; genus Cordia; species Cordia subcordata. The sequence goes on along the minus strand of JAPTOF010000005.1, from coordinate 13,744,895 downwards.
CTAGCTTGAGAGGGTCCTCCAACTTCAAATGTGGGGCATGGCGGTGGAGAAAGGGAAAATATGGCAAACCCTACCGTTGTGGTTGGAATGTTGACTTTCGCGTTGACATAATAAGGTGGTTCCACATTCAAATCTGGCTAATCGCCAACAACTTCTTGTAGTGTTGCTTCTTCATTTGAAGGTTGTAGATTGTACACGACATTACTTTGCACGTCTACGACAACGTGCGCACATCTTCTATTCATATCCATGCAAGCTGTTTCGTACATGTCTTGTACATCTTCGTCATCCTTAATGCCACTAGGGTAACAATATATTTGTTGTAGGTTTGTGTCCCATTTGGGATCACGATAACACAACTCAACTCTATCGATAGTAGGCCACAATTGGAGTTTTGTGAATATACGAGATACAAACTGATTGTATGTCGTTTCGGGAAGAATTTTTATTTTACGTGGTAAGTTTGGACCTACATAGTCGAGCCCATGATCTGTTTCAATTTTGTTGTCACCGTAATATAAATATACGTTAACTGCATCAACATTTGCATTCATCTTTTTGGGTGAAAGAAAATGTATAACGTAACTTAGATGTAAATGAGTTGCAGAAGGGAGGGAAGTGGAGTGGTTAGTGGTATAGCAGCAAATCCAAATTTTGAAAATGCTACATAATGTGACTTATCGTGTGAACGTTTATAGGGTTAGTGATTTTGGAAGGAGATGATGAAGGGAGAAGTGGGATGTGCATTATATAGTAACAAATTCGAACTTAGAAATTCGGATTTTAAATTTCAAATGTCAGATTCCCTGCCACGCCGTCAAATCGTTGCCCTGGGTGAAATAAAGGTGGAACCCTAATTCGAATGTTAAAAGTTCGAAATATCCATCTCAAACTTCTGACTTTCGACTTATAACCTAACTCAAAATTTAAAAACTCAAAACAACAAAATCGCACGTCAGAAGTTCGAAAGTGCGAAAAATTCGACTTTCGAAAGTTCGAATTTTTCAAAACTTCGAACTTCAAAAGTTCAAAAAAGGACATTTCTGACAAAAATTTTATTCTCTGCTCTGTTCTGCCCTCCATCACGTCAGAATCTTGTAAACTCGAATTTCTAAAGTTCGAAACACGATATTATTGTCTGCCTTCTGATATTATTCTTTGCCCTCCATCACATCGTCGCAACGTCGTCGCAGAAGGAATATTGCAAACCCTAATGAAACTGCAGCACCCTATTTTCGAAATTCATAAGTTCGATGTTGTTACTGTTGATAATTTCGAACTTTTGAAGTTCGATATTGAAGTTTCATTATTCGAAAATATTTTCGAACTTTCGAAGTCTGAAATCGAGCTTTCATCATTCGAGATCGACCTTCTGAACTTCGAAAAGTCTAAATCTGTAACTTCTCTTAAAACTGGACTATTTTTAAAAACAAATAAAAAAATAAGGTTAAAAATAAAATTAACCCGAGTTAGGACTTTGGATATCTGCCTTTACTCTTTTCTGTGGCCTCCAATTACAAGTCACTAAAAAGTTCCAGCAAATAATTATACTCTAGCATGGCACGTTTCTCTTTTTCCCTTTTAAATTTCTTTTCTGGGTCCGAAGAAAACTTGTGTTCATATAGTGAAAGGACAATGGGCTGGCTTGCATTGACTTTCTTAGAAGTTTTTTGTTTTCTTTTGAGGTAAATAACACTTAATTCTTTTGTGATTTATTATAAATATATATTATTTTTTGTAATTTTAAAATAGGCACAGAACCTTTTGTATTTTCGAAAAACAAACACACGTAATCCTCTTGATCCGTCATAAGACAAGCACACGTAGTCCTCTTGATCCGTTATATTTCTCTCAAGATTTAACAATGTGTTTTGTCAATGCTATATAAGTGTAATTTCTCTCCACAAAACAAATGGATAAATTGCATTAACCAGCTAACCTGGCTTCTTGTCCTTTGCCATATACACATAATTAATAACCTCCTGTATTTTACACTTATTACGAATTATAGGAGGGTAAAAAACTATTTAACTTCTCTAATTGAATTTAAGAAAAAAAAGGTCTCCGTTACACTGTAGTAAGGATATTACTCACCCAACCTATAGCAAGCCTATTCAAACAAGCCATGTATCGGAACCTATTCAATTTAGCTAATAGTTTTTGAAGTCCAATAAGGTGTGCTGTTGACATTATGACTCACAACTGTTATAAAGTATACAATTTCTTTACCTTAGCTCGTAAATATTTCATAATTACTTCAAAATTATTACATAACATCTTTAACTAAATACATACACGTATACTCAATCGATGCCAATTGATTTTAAAATGAGTAAGGCACGTTTGTGGACAACAAGACAATTTTCCCACCCCCCTAAATCCACCCTAACCCAAAAAAAAAAAAAGAGGCAAAAATCGAAACAAAAAGGTTGTTGTTTTTTTTAATTCTCCTTTAATTTTTATTTTTTCATTTTATCTACATAATCGCAGCACTGTTCCGGTGGTTTCTTTGTAGAAATCCTTCCAAAACCACCTTCTTCTTGTACTCTTCTGAATTTGTATCAATTTCTCTTGCGTAATTTGATTCTTCATTTGGTGTGTAATTGCTTGAACCTGCAAAACGAGGCACGAAATAAAACCATGCAGACGTGCAAAGAATGGCGCACACCTTACCCCAAACCAACATTGTCATCAGGGTCACCATCACAACTGACATGCCAACCATTCCGTCCACTTTTCCGTTTCTTGATGACTGATTAATATGATCTCCACCTCCGTTGACCGCCGGTTTCTGCCACCTAGGCCCTGGCGGCGACACTGACACTGACTGGGGTAGAACTTTGGTGGTGGTGGTTGTCCTGCTGTTGACCTCCGGAGCTGTAGTTTCTGTGGCAGCTGTTGAGCCTTTTTGACTTGTAGTTGTCTCCACAGTTTTATTCAACTTGCTGAAACTTTTCCTCTCTCCTGGGTTGATTTGTTGGGCATTATCGGACCTTGTCTGCACAGAAAAAGTACCCAAAGAATCAGTATATATATTCCCACCTCGAGTTTATCTATAAATTATTCAAATTATTTCATTGTAACTGATATAAATAGCTTATCATATTAAACTTCTAACTTATCATATTAAATTTCTATTGTAACGATCCAATATTATTGACGTATCTAATTTCCCTGACCGGAAAAGAAACAAGGACAAGACAACAAAAGATCAGCAAAAACAAGAGCGTAAGGAGATTAAAAACGAATGCGCAGTAAGATGAGAATTAACTGAGAAGAATATGGTTGGATGGAATTAAATTTCTTTTTCAGTTATTTGACTTTTCAACATTTGATCACCACTTTTAAAGTAGAAATTATGGAGTTTGTCTTTCCTGTTGACCGTTGATTTAAAGGTCTTTAATTCAAAATATCTGTTCAAGTAAATGCATATCATAAAATTTTGCTGTGTAGATGCCAATCTTGCATACCTTGTTACTTTTATGGACAACTTGATCGGACACCGCTGCCGGAGTTTGACCAACTCGGACGTGGTTAGATGAAAGTGTACGTTTTGCAGGCCGTCTCTTATCGGGTTTCACCACCTGGATTTCTTTGCCTCTCACATCGATCAAATCAGCCTTTTTGGTGGATTTTCTCTTTGCTGCCCAAGAAAACGATTGGCTCCTTTTAGGAACTTTATCAGAAGATTGCTTCTTCTTTGAATTAGCTTCACTTGAAAACCCAAAACAGCTATAAAAGAAGCTGCAGCTGCTGCTGCTGCTTCTGGGCTTTTTCCTCTTGGTGCTGCTATCTTTCATCTGAGCCGCCGTGGATATAGAAGAATGAAGCAGCAGACATGAAAGGTTTTTGTAGAATGATATAGGTGTGAATTCTACATCTCGCTGTTGTTGAACTCATTTCCATATTTTAATAAGAAATTGCGGCTATCGGGGTATACATATATAATAATAATAATAATAATAATAATAATAATAATAATAATGATAATAATAATAATAATTATTTGCTCCGCGAAGTTGTGTTTTAAATAAATCTTGAAATTTCTGGTCAGTTTTCTAGAATTACTTTGTCCTAACTGGAATTATAAAAATAATGGTTTAGTTGGCTAATGACTTGACCTCGTCGCAGAATAGTTACACATGTAAGTTTTCACCCCTTCTCCACGTTTCCACGCATTCTCCTATATTTTTTGTCGGAACGCATTCTCCTATATTGACTATGCTTGTTTTGTGTACTTAGTTTCCTAAGCATCATATCTTAAGCAGGGCATTCTTTTTTCTTCCCCCCCAACCCCCCAACTCTTTTGGTGAATATTTAATTGGATAAAATGAAAATTATCCTTTTATAGTGTCAAATTAGTTATTTATCTCTCTATTTTTAAAAACTTATCTATTAATTTGCTTATAATTTTGGAGATGTGACACATAACATTGTTTTGTTATATTTTCTGGATGGTGTGTCTACAATATAGGTTTTGTGTGTAAATATGGAATATAAATTTAGATAAAATGGTTAGAGATTTGCACCAAAAACGCCCCTTGCATTTATGAATAATTAATTAGCTAATTAACACCTTATACTTTTTTCAACTTCCTACTTAGCCCCTATAAAGGGGCAAAGCTAGAATCTAAAATTTTGGGTGGAATATTGTGAGTACATGAGTAATGCAGTCCAAATATCTTTTTGGCAAATATCACTGACATCTTTACATTAATAGAAAAACTAAAAAAAAAATATATAATTAGGCTCTATTTGGCAAAATTAATATTTAGGTAAATGATATGTTTGATAAAATTAGTTGTTTAGTTAGTTGATGAGTTGTAAAATAACATAAATAGACATCAAAATCACCTCATTGATATTTTTTTTTAAAAAACCCCCCACCCATGGGATTTGATCCCAGACTCCTAAGTTAGATAGCATTAATTATTTGAGTTACCCTCTAATCCCAAATCATCTCATTGATGTTAGTATTATCATTATCGTTAGCCATTTGAGCTACCCTTTAATCCCAAATCACTTCATTAATGTCAGTATCATCATCATCATCATCATCATCATATAATAATAACAATAATGCATCTACCAATAGATATATATTAATGATAATAATAATAATTATTAATAAGGCATACTAACATTAATTTCTTAATAGACTATTTTCATCAATACTATAAAAATATATTTTCTTTAGTAGATTGAAAGTTTATTTTGTCCAAAAAAATATAGATACAATTTTGATTTGGTTATTCCTAAAGCTTTGTAGTTAATTATTTATCTTATAGGTAAAATATAAACTCAAGCAAAATTTGACACAGCAAGCTAAATTTGATACTAAGGTATCAAAAGAATAGTTCTTTTTTGATTTATTGCATTCTTTTTTGCATTTTTCACAAATCAACATAAACTAACGTGTCGTAATGGAACAATGATATTAACATTGAAGCCACTCTAAATTTGTTGGGGAAAACATGGCGTAAACCGAGACAAAATAAACAAGAAATTAATGATATTATTTTACGTGGTTTGGCCAACGTTTACTCCATGGACAAAAAGAGAATTTTATTAAGACAACGTCGATAGTGAATACAAGATAGATTCTCGTTCTAGCCCTAAACGCTTTCTGCTACTTGCCTCACGTCTTTATCTTTTCCTCACACCTATTACAATAGGCTAATCACCTATTTATAGGACTTAGAGACTACAAGATATGACAATATATAATAAATGTAGAAATACAAATAAGGTAGAACGAGAAAAAAAGCAAGACAACAAATATGATAAGTCTTCTCAAATTCTTTAGGTACCATTAGAATATAGGTCAAACTTTACAAAATTTAATTAATTACATCGTCTAACAAGTCAACTACCGAACTACCCTTACAAGTCAAATTAATTACAAAATTAAATTAATTCCACCTTAACACCCTTGATCGTACAACCATCAAGAACATGAAAGCCCTTCAAGCACTTTCCAAAGTCCTTGCATGACTATGAAAGCCTTGAACTTGATCTTCCAAATACCAAAACTACCCTTATCGTTCAATTTCTCAATCTCAAACTTTGCTGAAGTCGAACTCATTTTCATCTCTTCCAAAACACACACCTCAGAACAAAATTTGGTCAAATCGACTACAAAATCGAACTCAGCACGCCTAAAAACCCTAGGATACACCCTCTGGTCAACTTCAGTCAACATGGTCAAAAGTCAAATCTGCGGTCAAAGTTGACGATATCTTAAAACGCGTACTTCGGAGCAAAATTTTGCAAAAACGGAGCACAAAAATGGACTCATCACTTCAAAAAATGTTGCTTCTGTCAAACTTGGTCAACAGTCAATGGTCAAAGTCAATGTTTGGTCAACTTTAGTTAAATGTGGTAAAAGTTGTTACAGCAGCTCGCACACGCGCATTACACCAGATTTTCCTTTTTTTTCACATTTTTTGTGCTCTTATACGTTTAAAATTTTGCCATAAATTCGCGTACCAAATTCAACAAATTTTTCGTGTGTTTTTCACGCACACCCACGACAATGATACCCAACCTACAGTCTAGCTCTCGATACCAATTTGTTGGGAAAAAAGTGGTATACCGAGACAAAATAAACAAGAAATTAACGATACTATTTTACGTGGTTCGGCCAATGCTTACTCCATGGGCAAAAGGAGAATTTTATTAGGACAACGTCGATATGAATACAAGATAGACTCTCGCTCTAGCCCTAAATGCTCTCTGCTACTTGTCTCATGTCTCTATCTCTCCCTCACATCTATTACAATAGGCTAAGCTCCTATTTATAGGACTTAGAGACTATAAAATATAACGGTATACAATTAATACAGAAATACAAATAAGATAGAACTAGAAAAAAGGCAAGACAACAAATATGGTAAGTCTTCTCATATTCTTTAAGTACCAATAGAATACGAGTCAGATGTTACAAAATTAAGTTAATTACATCGTCTAACAAGTCACAAAGAATTAACAATATAGTCATAAATATCCTTTATTTCAGGTTTGTGTCAAGGAATGGTCAAAAGCTCATTGATAGGTATACAATTAGGATTTTGCTCAAGTACTAGAAAAACTGGATCAGTTGATGAGTTGATCTGAATGTAGTTATGTAATACAAAGATAGCCACTGTAATCATGATTTATGTATCAACACTGAATTGTGACATTTTATTCAATATCCTCCGTCTTTGCTTCAAAACTTCAAATAATCTCTCTATACAACTTTGGATGGATAGGTGCACGCAGTTGAAGGCTTCCTTAGCATTTTGTGGAGGCTCATTTTGAAACTAAGATTGATGGTACTTAATTTTGAATAAGTTATCAAATGACCTTTTCTATTTAGTTATCCTTTATCAACTAAATAACGTTTACCTAAATAAATTTGAAAAAAGCAATTAATAAAATTCCCATAATATATGCATTATAATGAATTTAAGTGTATAAAAACACACTTTTGGGTAGTTTAGGAAACTTTACTTCTGTTGTTTTGATTGCATGAAGACAGATACGAGTATCATGTACTGAGGTTTCTCATCCTATTGACATAAAGATGAAACACATCAAAATCACATGCAGCTGTAATATTGAACTTGGGATATCCTTTCCTTCCTTTATAAAGTAACTGTTTGTGCTCTGAAATGCATATTGCCATGTGTGTGTCATCAATATATCCAGCACAGTCTTATTTGAAATCAAAACTTATACGACAAAAAAAATATGAACCAATTTTACAAGATTAATAATTAATTTTACCTTAATTAAAATAAGGCATGTATCTTTTATCATGTTGCTTTGCAGCCACCGGGGTTTATTGACAAAGATCACTCTATCTCATGTTTGCTTACTATAAAATCTCTTTATGGATCAAAGCAAGCGCCTAAAGCCTAGTTTTTTGGAGTTAAAAATTTTCATATTTTCACTTGCTTTTGCTTCAATAAGGTTTGATTCCCTGCTTTTTGTCTACAATCAGAATGGTATTTTGGCGTACATTCTATTAGGTGTTGACAATCTATGGTGACGGGAAATAGTTCTCAATTTATATGCATATTATTGTTGCTCTTCTTGTTTTTTTTTTCTATTAAAGATATGGGGTGCTTGACTTATTTTTTGGGTCTTGAATTGATGAATAACTCGACAGGTTTCTTTTTATGTTAGCATAAATATATTATAGATTTGCTAGCCCAATTTAGGATGTATGGTGACAAAACAGTTGAAACACCACTCTGTTGCTCCACCCATCTAACACAAGATGATGCTGCACTTTTGGCTGATGGCAAAAGTTAACGCAGTTTAGTAGGCGCCTTGTAGTACTTGTCCATCATACCTTTGGATATTCCTAATGCTATAAATAAGCTTGCTCAATTTATGCCTAATCCAAGAGTCTCACACTAGATTGCAGCCAAACAACTTCTATGGTATCTCAAATCCATAGCTAGTTATGGCATAACTAAAAAGTCTTCCTAGTTGTAGTAACAGGCTTATTCAGATGCTGATTGGGTAGGGGACCTAGACTTGTCTATAATTATTTTTCTAGAAGAGAGTCCAGTATCTTGGTGTTTTGAAAAGCAAAGAACTGTTGCTTGGTCTTCTACTAAGGTAGAGTATAGTTCAATTGCTTTTGTTACTACTGAAATATGTTGGCCAAAAACTTTACTTCTTGAACTATGTATCTCTATGATGTCACCTCCAACGTTGCTTTGTGACAACATCGGTGCAACATACCTTTGTGTAAGCCCAGTGTTTTACTTGAGATTGAAATATCTAGCACTGGACTACCATTTTGTGAGGGATATGGTCAACAATGGGATATTTCAAGTTGTGCACGTTTCAACATTGAATCAAATTGCAGACATTCTAACAAAGCCTCTTTCAAAGCAAAAGTTTGTAGAACTACGGTCTATGATATGTGTTGCTGCCAGCTCTACTATCTTGTGGGCATAACAGGATAGAATCCTCTCATGAACAAACTTCTTTTCAAATGTCAAAAAGCTAGCACTATCAATATGTTGTAATCTTTTAATTACATGAGGACTCATTATATCCTAATTGTATTGCATTAGAATACTTTTATATATTATACTCTGAGAAAGGCAATGGAAGAAATATCTTAACCCTTCCTACACTTTGACTCTATAAAGGGCGCGGTTCAGAGAATAAAAAATTATTCTCGAGAATCACATTCTTGGGAATCAAATTCCTAGCAATGTGATTCCCGGAATTGATTTATTTTTTATTATTTATTTCATTGTTTGTAATTTTTAATTTTAATTAACTAATTTAATTAATAATCAATTATTATTCCTTTTTAATTAATATTTAATTTTATTTAATTATTATATAATTAATTACCTAATTAATTATTTTTACTAATTAAATATTAATTTTTTAATTTATTTAACTTTTTCAAATAATTATTAACTAATTATCTCATTTAATAATAATAATTTTTTATTATTATTTTATGATTTTCAAATTAATTAATTATTTTTATTAATTAATTTATTACATAGTACTTATTGTTACTATTTTATTTTTAATTAATTTTCAAATAGTTTTATTTTTAAATTAATTAATATTTATATTTTAAATTATTTATTAATTATTTTTAATTATATTTAATTAATTATTTTTATTTTTATTTTTATTAACTATTTTTATTATTTTATTTTTATTCAATTAATTAATGAAAAAATCCCATATTTAATTAAAAATACATATTAATTAATTATTTTTTCTAATTGTTAATTTTTTTTATCATACTTGAGAGTGTGTAAAATATGATTTTTTTTGTCTTTTTTACTTTACTCTACACATTGTCACAACCTAAGAAAGTTTTATTCCTATCCCCTGCATGAGAATGAAAATTGAGCAAATTATGAGAATATTGCATTCTTGAAAATTTAACATGTCTAGAAATCTTTTTTATTATGCAAACTGAATTCAGAAATATCACATTTTTAAATTCACTTTTCTAGGACTCTTCTATAATCTCTTGAACCAATCGCCCTCATAGTGCCTAGGAGAGACTTAAACTATGACCCTTACAAACAATTTGAACTTTGAGTGTGTTTAGCTCTACTAATTATAAGTAGGTCAAACTTATTTATAAGTAGAAAAAGAAAATTACATGTTTAGTTAAATTTGTTTATAATCAAGTTTTACCTACTTATAAGTAGGTTAAAAAAATAGCACCCCTTTACTTTTCATTTACCTATTTACAAGTAAAGTGGTTTGACCAAATAATAAAAAAAGAAAAGCAACACACTCTTATTTTAATAAAAGGTCCTTTTTAGTTATTTTGTAAACACCAATACTTACAAGCAAATATTCACCAAACATGTCAGTAACTTATAAGTATATTTTATCTAAATACTTTCTACTTATTTGTTATTTGTTTATAAACACAAAAGGTTACAAGCAAATATTCACCAAACATGTCAGTAACTTATAAGTACATTTTATCTAAATACTTTCTACTTATTTGTTATTTGTTTATAAACACAAAAGGTTACTTATAAGTATCAATTACTTATAAGCAATTTAAAAGAAGCAAAGCCAAACATCCTCTTAGAACACACGATAATTGGTATCTTACAATTTATCCTAAATTGGCTAAATGTTAATATGTTATGAACCGCACAACTTTTTGAAATTTAAACTCTTCGCGTATAAGAAAAAATCCCTAGTTTCTAGTTTATAATATAAAATCCAGATTTACTCCACTTGGCACCAATATTTAGTTTAATTCCGTCTTACTTTGTTGAGTAACCTATCATTCTATCTTGTATATGGTCATCCTGCTGCTACACCCTACATTATCATGTTCCTTTAGGGATTCAGTTTTTTGAATATTTGGGAAGGCATAGACCATACATGAATGGTTAAATTTTTTTTTAATATTAATGTCAGAGAATATTTAATATAAGAAGATTCTAATCTGTTCTTTTAGCTCTCGTTTCTCAATTCTTGTCCGATTATCATATCAGCGGTGTTAAGATTATCATGCAAATCGTGGTCTAATTAGCCGCCAACGTGAGCGGCATTTGATGTATATGTGCACAGAATCTAAGACAAAAATGCCATCATCGTGTCTATATAATGCAAAATTACGATACGATTTACACGCGTTTTTATTTTTATAATCTTTCTCTGAATTCGTCATTGCTCAAATTGGGGAAGCTAAAATCAATTGACCTTGCTATGTTTTCCATACACAATATAATTTTTAATTCACGTAGCTCCATTTAATTGACTTTCTCACAATTTCTGGACCAGCGTAATAGCAAAGATACCAGCTAAAAGTTGAAGATTCATACAGAAAGCCAACAACAATATACCAAACAACAATAAGCCCGGTATAACTTGTTGATTTGATTGGTCCTGGCACTAAGTGAAACTAGCAGGTTAGCATTCAAACCGGCCATTTTCCGGATCGCCTTTTTACATACAAAGTGAAAGTTCATGCGTGGCCCACTAACTCATCATTCGGAGGGAGGGGGTAGACTGATTTGAAATATTTTCTGTAACTAGCGTGTGGTACCCTGTGTTTTGTACGAGTTATTTTAATATTAAATTTAGTTAAATTGTTTGTTGTTAATTGCAGATAGTTAATTTTAGTCATGAGTTTTGTAAAATTCACAATGAGTATTAGTTTAAATATTAATTAATTGAAAATTAAATTTTAAGTTAAAAATAATGAATATAACATCGGTAATGGGTTACAAATAAACATATAAGCTAACAATAAAATAAGAAATTGTCACGTGAACATTGATTTTATTCTTTTACAGTACTTAGAGAATTTATATATATAAACATACAAGCAGAACGTTTTAAAATCTTATGAATTCTTTCTATAGAAGAGCCTAATAGACAACGTTGAAACCAACAACAAACAAGCATGGATAAATGAAACACTAAGCGAGGACGACTCGTAGCTCCCAGAACCCCAATAAAATATTTTGAATTAATTACTTGCATGAGGGTTATGTTAAAATGATTTCGAAAAGAATGGTTATTTTAATTTTTGATTTATTATTTTTTTATTTGGTAAGATTAATTGAATTTGAAAAACTCATTTTCATAAAATGATTGTTGAATATGGTCTGGATTCTTGGGCAATAAGAATAGCAGATTTCCTTGTTAGCATATTACCTTATTCGCTTGTTACCTTTTGTAGCACATAATTAATTAGTTGCCTTTTCTGCTTAATAGGTTTAGGAAACCTTTGCACTATAAATATGTGGCAATACTCATTATGTTATGTGTGAGAGAAATCAAAGTGAAAGCCTTGTAGCATTTGTGATCAATAATAGAATTATTCTCTGCTGCCCGTGGACGTAGGCTTTAAAGCCGAACCACGTAATTCTTGTGTTCGTTATTTCTTCTCGTATTCTTCGTGTTTGCATGTTTTTCCCCAACAAACTGGTATCAGAGCTTAGGTATTAATCCGCTGCTTGAGGGCAAAAGGAAAAATCAAAACTCACTGTAAAACCAAAATTTCTCAAACCAAACGGTGCCTAACCAAACAAAGGTCTTTGTTCGGCTAGGAGTGCTCCGGTGCTGTCTACGTTGAGCGTTGGTGGCCGGAGTGGAAGCTTGCGTCGGCGGGTTGTGGTTCGTGTTTGGGTTTGAAACGAAGAAGATAGAGTTCGCGTGCTCTTGAGGTTAATTTTTTGTGTATTCAAGAATTTTTGCAAATTAGTTCAAGTCTGTAAAGCAGGTCTAGGGTTAGTAGGCTTTGGATCTTTGGGTTTATTTGGATAGGGCCTGGTTAGTGGCCTTGTCCAATTTTGGCTAGGTCTTGGGTTAATTAATTTTTTGCTGGGTTTGGGTTCTGTGTCAGAAAAATAATAAATTTTTTTTTTGGGTTTGGACTTAGTTTAGGCCAAAAGAATAAAAAAGAAATTTTTATTTGGGTTTAGATTTAGTCCTGAAACCAAAAAAAATTTTTTTTTTTGACCAGTTGACCTGTTTGACCACGTTGACCGGGGTTGACCAGGGTTTGACTTTGACCATTGACCATTGACCAAGGGTTGACCGGGTTTGACCAAAGCCTTACCCCATGTTTTTCGACGTGCTGAGTCCGTTTTTGGGCTCTGTTTTTCAAGATTTTGCTCCGAAGTACGTGTTTAGGGACAATATTGACTTTGACCAATAGGTTTGACTTTAACCGGTGTTGACCAAAGTTGACTAGGGGTGTTCCTAAGGTTTAACGACGTGCTGAATCTATTTTTGAGGTCTGTTGAGCCAAATTCTATCCCGAAGTGCTAGTTTTGAGCAAACGAAGATGTCTTCCACATGTGAAAAGTTTGAAATCGAGAAGTTTGACAGGAGAATGAGTTTCAGTCTATGGAGGATCAGATTCAAGGCATTTATGACAATACAGAGACTTTGGAAAGTCATTGAAGAAGCGATCCCGGAAAAGACGAAACCAGCAGCAAGAGAAGAACTCGAAGCGAAAGCCTTGAGTGCAATACATATGTCCGTGACAAATGAAGTATTGCTAGAGATTGTTGAGAAAACGACAGCAGTTGAGGCTTGGAATACTTTGGTGGAATTGTATGCATCTAAATCTCTCACAAATCGCCTCTACTTGAAGAAGCAATTGTATCATCTTAGAATGAAAAAAGGTACCTCACTAAAACAATACATTGATGAGTTTACCTCTTGTTTTATTGCTTTGAAGGATGTGGGTGTTAAAATTGATGACGAAGATCAAGCTATGATTGTATTATGCTCCTTACCGCCTTCATATATGAACTTTGTGGACACTATGTTGTACGGGAGGGATAAAATTACCTTTGAAGATGTGATTACTTCATTAAAATCGAAGGATCTTCAAACACATATTCCGAGACATAGGGAAGAAGTTCATGGGAAAGGTTTAATGAGTAGAGGGAGATCAAAGAATAGAGGGGGATCTTCGGGTAGAAAGAAAAGCAAGTCCAGGTCAAAATCAAGAGCAAGGAATCTACGCTGTTTTGAGTTTGGTGAAAAGGGTCACATTAAGAAAGAATGTCCAAAACTGAAAAAGGGAAAGAAAAAAGCGGAGAATTCAGCTAATGTGGTGAAGAGTGCTGACAGTGATGGAGATAACTCGAGTAGTACCGGGGAAGTTTTGACTGTGAATGGATCACAGTGGCATAATCAATGGATTCTTGATACTGGTGCAACGTTCCATATGTGTCCTAGGCACGATTGGTTCTCTTCTTATTCCAAAAGGGTAGGGAAAGTCTTTCTAGGTAATGATCTTTCGTTGAAGGTGGAGGCAATGGGCATTGTAAATATCAAGATGTTTGATGGTATTACAAGATCTCTCGAGTGTTGGCATGTACCGGAGCTGAAGAAAAACTTGATTTCTCTTGGGCGTTTGGATTCTCATGGATACAAAGTGAGAATGGTGTCTTAAAGGTGACCAAAGGTGCAATTGTGCTCTTGAAAGGGAACTTGACTAGCGGCCTATATGTCCTTCAAGGTAGTACAGTTACAGGTGTTGCAGCTATTACATCCGAAGAGAGTGATAATGACACTACGCAGTTATGGCACAAAAGGTTGGGCCATATGAGCGAAAGGGGACTGACCGAGCTGAGTAAGAGGGATTTGCTTTGTGGACAAAGAACTGGAAAGCTTGAATTCTGCGAGCATTGTGTCTTTGAAAAGCAAACCAGGGTGAAGTTCAGCAAGGGGCAGGAGAACACCAAAGGTACACTTGATTATATTCATTCTGATATTTGGGGTCCTAATAAAGTTCCTTCCAAGAAAGGTGCCAGGTATTACATCACTTTCATTGATGCACATTCTCGGATGGTGTGGGTATACTTCTTGAAAACTAAAGATAAGGCATTTCCAACATTTGTTGAGTGGAAGACGTTGATTGAGAAGCAGAATGGTAAACAAATTAAGCGTCTTAGGACTGACAATGGGTTGGAATATTGCAATATAGAGTTTGATGAGTTCTGCAGGAAACATGGCATTGTGAGAGATCGCACATGTGTAAGGACACCACAACAGAATAGAGTTGTAGAACGCATGAATAGAACTCTGGTGGAGAGAGCTCGTTGTATGCTCTCCCAATCTGGTTTGAGTCAAGACTTTTGGGCTGAAGCCGTCAATACGGCATGCTATTTGGTGAATAGGTCTTCATCCAAAGCTATTGAATTGAAAACTCCTTTTGAGTTATGGTCTGGTAAGCCTGTTGACTACTCTCGATTGAGGGTGTTCGGTTGCCCTGCATACGCTCACGTGAAGGATGGCAAGTTGGAGCCGAAAGCAAAGAAATGTATATTTCTAGGCTATGCGTCCGAGAGGAAAGGTTACAGGTTGTGGTGCACAGATCCAAAGTCTCCAGGTTTCCTCATCAGCAGGAATGTCATATTCAATGAGTCTGCTTTATTAGACCAAGAAAAGGAGAAAGCGATAGTTGGTTTAGACCACGATATCGAAGAGCAGGTGGAAGTATTTGTTGATGTTTCAAATGTTCCATCTAGCAATAGTAGCAGTCAAATTCAGCTGACTCAACCAACTGAGGTACATGATCAAAATGTGCCTGAACAACAAAAGTACAGCATTGCCACTGGGCAAGAAAGAAGATAGATTAGAGAGCCTCAAAGGTATGGATACACTGATCTTGTTGCTTATGCTTTGATTGTTGCCGAAACAATTGAAGGACATGAGCGAATTCATACAAAGAGGCCATATCTGGGAAAGATTCTGCTCAGTGGGTGGGTGCCATGAGTGAGGAGATTGAGTCTCTTCATAAGAATCAAACATGATAGCTTATTGAATTGCCTAAGGGACAGCAAGTTGTCGGTTGCAAATGGGTTTACAAGAAAAAAGGAAGGTACTCCAGGGGTTGAAGGTCCTCGATACAAGGCACGGTTGGTGGAAAAAGGTTATACACAAAGGGAGGGTGTTGACTTCAACGAAGTGTTCTCTTCGGTTGTGAAGCATAGTTTCATCAGGGTTTTACTTGCCTTGGTTGCTCTTCATGACTTCGAGCTTGAGCAGCTAGATGTGAAAACGGCGTTTTTGCATGGTGATCTTGAAGAGCAAATTTACATGAGTCAACCGGAGGGGTATATAGTTCCTGGTAAGGAGAACCATGTTTGCAAACTGAAGAAGTCCTTGTATGGGTTGAAGCAGTCACCTCGGCAATGGTATAAGAGATTTGACACATTCATGGTAGGTGCTGGATACACAAGGAGTGCCAATGACAGCTATGTGTATCTCAAAAGACTTCCAGATGGTTCGTTTGTGTACTTGTTGTTGTATATCGATGATATGTCTATTGCTGCTAAAAGCATGTCTGCAATTGACGAATTAAAGAAGCAGCTAGGTGATGAGTTTGAGATAAAAGATCTTGGAGCAGCAAAGAAGATTCTTGGCATAGAGATTCACAGATATAGAAACGCTGGGAAGCTGTTCTTGTCTCAGCAGAGTTATATTGAGAAAGTGCTGGAGCGTTTCGGTATGCTGAAAGCAAAGCCTGTGAGTGTGTCGCTTACTGCTCATTTCAAGTTGTCTGCAGATTTGTCACCTAAGACCGAGGAGGAGGTAGAGCATATGTCTCATGTTCCATACTCGAGTGCTATTGGTAGCTTGATGTATGCTATGGTGTGCACTCGTCTTGATATTTCACATGCAGTTAGTATTGTGAGCAGGTATATGGCATCACCTGGGAAAACACACTGGGAAGCGGTGAAATGGATAATGAGATACTTGTGTGGCATTGCGAATATAGGATTTCTATTTAACAAGATGACTGGAGATTGCGCGAGGTTGGCGGGTTATTGCGATTCAGACTTTGCGGGTAACCTTGATAAGAGAAGATCTCTGACGGGTTACGTGTTTACTCTCTCTGGATGTGCTATTAGTTGGAAAGCGACATTACAGTCTACTGTGACATTGTCGACTACTGAGACGGAGTACATGGCAATTACAGAAGCTGTGAAGGAGGCCATGTGGTTACAAGGCCTGGTTCGTGATCTTGGACTGCAACAAGATACAAGTACAGTCTTTTATGATAGTCAGAGTGCAATCCATCTTACGAAGAATCAGATGTATCATGAAAGGACTAAATAGATCGATATCAGATATCATTTTATCAGAGATGTTGTATCACAAGGAATCATATCGGTGCAGAAGATATCTACCCATGAGAATCCAGCAGATATGATGACTAAGGTGGTTCCAGTCAGCAAGTTTAAGCATTGCTTGGACTTGGTTGCTATTTGATGCGGAGCATTGAGCTCTTAGAGGCAGTTGGCTGCAGGGATGATGGTGTATTGATTGGAGCGAACACGTGCCAAGGTGGAGATTTGTTGAATGTGGCCCGTATTCTTGGGCAACAAGAATAGCAGATTTCCTTGTTAGCATATTACCTTATTCGCTTGTTACCTTTTGTAGCACATAATTAATTAGTTGCCTTTTCTGCTTAATAGGTTTAGGAAACCTTTACACTATAAATATGTGGCAATACTCATTATGTTATGTGTGAGAGAGAAACCAAAGTGAGAGCCTTGTAGCATTCGTGATCAATAATAGAATTATTCTCTGCTGCTCGTGGACGTAGGTTTAAAGCCGAACCACGTAATTCTTGTGTTCGTTATTTCTTCTCGTATTCTTCGTGTTTGCATGTTTTTCCCCAACAATGACTTTTCTAGAAAAAAGTAAGAAAACTCATTTTTTATCCCCATCCAAAAAATGAGTATTTAGTTTCAACTTAAGTAGGACTAATATAAAATAAAGGAAAACTACAAAAATAACTTATGCCCTATCTACTATTTCGCAAATTCAAAAGTTTATTAAAAAATTTAAAAATTTTGAAATACAAGGACAATTAAAAAGATAAAAAGTAAACAATTAAGAAAAATTAGAAAAATAAAAATATATCTATCTCTTTCCTTTTTTGACTATTTTCTAGCTTGATGATATGTGTGCTTTTATTGGATAGTTAAATTTAAAAAAAACAAATAAATTAGAGTATAGTGTTAAAATAAAAAACGATCGAATAGGTAATTTTGTGTTTCATTGTTGATGAAAAGATCATTGGAAAGAGTATTTTCATTTATGTTAACACGCTATAAAATTAATTTTTCATGCAAAAATTTAAATTCAGAATCAAATAATAAGGATATTTTGGTCAATTAAATTGATTTTTATTTCTATTCTAACGTGTCAAAATAGTTTTATCAAACATATAAAATGAAATAGGTATTTATTACATTCTATTTTTTTTAATGATTTTAACCAAATAAGAAAATAATAAATACTTCATGAATATGGTGTCTTCAATAACCATTGCTTTTCAAATTATTCCATCATACTAAATAGATCATGAGTGAAAAAATTGTACTAGTATAACATAAAGTTGTGTGTTATAATTCTCACTATAAAAGAATGCTAATGTGACCTGAAAACAAAAATGTATTATCTTCTCTTCTGCCCAAAATACATAACAACATATAACGCAACTGACAACGTTTAGCATGTGAATCACGTAATTAATACCCCACGTTTCGATTTATTTAATCAGTCTATGAGTGTTTTGTCCTTCTCAGTTTCAAAAAGGGTAGGCAGCAAGTTGCTTTATTTAAAACTTTTCTGTGTTCATATCATATGTTGTCAAACAAATAAAAACTAATATCTTGTAAAATTCTAACACTTTCCGCAAATAATAAGGGCCATTTGTGAAATTTTCTCACAAAATTATATAATAGAAAATTCTTGAGTAATATAATGCTCATAGAGACTCTATTACTAACATTTAAAGAATGTAATTATCATGGCAAAGCCAACATCAAATCCATTTATTCAAATTTGATAACTAAATATATCCAATGCATATTAATTTCCTAATCTCCTCCCCAACTACCCTTTTTCAACAATATTCTGCATATTTAAGTACAATAGAAATTACATCCAAAAGGAAAAGAAACCCCCCCCCCCCCAAAAAAAAGAAAAAAGAAAAAAGAAAAGCAATCAAACAAACACAAACTGTTTTGACACTATAATTCCTGCGATTCCAATGTCAATTATTTAATTCAGATCAATATTTTCCCTCCTTGAGAGCTTGACTTTTAATCCATGCTTCATGTACATGGTGAGTGCCATTTTTGGTACTACTGGGTGGTCCTTCACCACTGTGACATGGTATCGGTATAAGATGGAGGCAGCTGCAAATTTCATCTGGTAGTAAGCGAAGTCTTTGCCCAAGCATAGCCGAGGCCCCCCATTGAATGCTGTAAACTTGTAGGCTGATTCGCTCATGTATCGCCCCTCTCTGAGCCATCGCTCTGGCTTGTATTCTCTGCAATCTTTTCCCCATATTGCCTCCATTCTGCCCATGGTGTATATGGCGTACACTACTTTTGTGCCTTTCTTCAACACCCTTCCGTCGGGGAAAACATCATCTTCAAGAACCTGGATTGGTTTCAGCTTGTTAATCTCTAGCAGAATGGACTTTTTCAGGGAAACAAAAGCGTTTTTTTTTTTTTTTTTTTAAGTTAATCCAAACAGGCCCTAGTTTGTTTTCTGTTCTTTTCGTGTTTCTATGTGACTTGATATTACTATATGTTATCCCTTGACCCCTGTCACTCTCCCCTTTAGTCCTGTCACTCTTCACTCCGTCCTCAAACATTTGAGCAGCAGTCAAAATTGAAAATGTTTTGAATATATTGTGATGACGAAATTCTACTTTTAGAAAGACAAAGTAGACAGTACAACTAAATTGGAATGTGTAGCAACAATAAATTACAAATGAGACATACAATAGGCAATGTTTAATGAGAATGTTTGAATGATTTTTTGATTTTTCTCCTAAATGGAAAATGGATAATATTTTATGTAGTGTCAAAAAACACATGTACGTCTCACTATTTGTAAGACGTGCCACCTTTTAAGAAGCAAACGAAATGTTTGTTCATGCTTGTTGAAAAATCTACAGTTTATAGATGAAATTGTCACCTCTTTGTGATCTACTGGTACTGAAGGATACAGCCTTAAGGACTCTGATAAAGCAGCATGTAGATACTCCATTTTCTTCACCTCCTCTGGCTTAAATATCAAAGGGCCTTGATTATCCCCATCATTTGCATCTTCCCTTTGATCAAGTATCTTGCGAATTTCTGCTAGAATATTTTCTTCCACCTCTGAATGCTTGTTCAGCAGCCAGAAAAACCAGCTCAGAGCCACAGACGAAGTGTCTCTTCCAGCCAATATGAAGTTAACACAAACATCGCGCAGGAACGTATCTGAAAATGGTCTGCCCTGTTCATCTTTCAGTCCCATAAACACTGTCAAGAGATCTGATCTTTGTTTGTTACCCTCTGTCGCCAAAGAGAGCTCTTTCTTCCTCGTCCTGATGACTTCGTGTGCAAACTTATCAACACCCTGGATTGATCTCTTCAGAGTCCTTTCACTGCCCAAATGAAGGCATCTCATGGTCTTCCAAGCAAGCGTTGGAGTGACGAAACGCACAATGGTGGCTTCTGTTGCTGCCTCGAAGGCCTGAGCAAAGGGTATGTCTGGCAATCCAGGGCGTAAACAACCCGGATCAACTCCAAAAGCAATCATGCAAACGTTGTCAAACGTGAGCCTTAGCAGGATATCTTGTAGATCCATGGAAACAGACTGCCTAACAGAGTCCTCCAGGACAGGTAGAAGCCTGGAGTGAACGAGCTGGAGCAACGAGTCCGTAGTCAGCTGCCTGAACTTGGCCGAATGGAATTCCAGGCTCGCTGTCTTCCTCTGCCGCTGCCAAATCTCATTGTCTGCGCTGAATATCCCATCGCCGAGAAGATCCTTAACCGTGCTGCGAAAATACTCTCCTTTCGGGAAGTTTGGGAACTTAGTCTTGAGAAGGTACTCAAGGTTGCGAGGATCAGCTGTTACAACACAGTTGAGATTGGTAAACCAGGGCCCTCTGAACACAAAAGTCCCGTTCTGGCGACAAAGAACGTGAGAAATCCACTCATACATATCTTTCTGGAGGCCAATGATCAAAGAAGGCAACATTCCAACAAATGGCCAATTGGGTAGCCCCTGATGCTTCCTTTGCCTCAGAGAATGTATAACTATAAAAACAAGAACCGAAAGCAGTAGCTCAAACATTTGAATTTCAGGCAAAAACAACAGACTCTGATGGGAAAGAATGGTTTCAATCATTTGGCTACTAGAGGATGATAAAGAAAAAGATGAAAAAGAAGAAGAAGAAGGAGAAGCTGAGACGTTGGTGGTAGCTGTATGAGTATTCATGTTCACGAAGTTGGAATGATGAGAAATGTGGAATTGCATGCTAAGGATTAGTTGAATGTGGTGCTACTCATGTGTTATATCAAGGGGGGTGGGGGAGTGGGGGGGGGGTGGACTATTCAACTTGTGTTTTCTTGGCGTGCATGAATTCGATTTTTGGTGAGCTGAAAAGAGGAGGCTACTTTTTTCATGTGAATCGAGTGTTGTACTGATGATGATGAATCTGCAGTTTTCTTGAAACAGGGTTCAAATGTTATGGTTTTGTGGGTCGTGTTTCTGTTTTTTTAACTTTTGAGTATCAAAACGAATTTTAATTGCGGTTGATCATCTCCGAATGGTGGTGGTTGTGACGGTTAACCTAAGTGTACCAATATCTCTGTTATTTCTGCAGGTTCTTTCTTAAGACATTTTTTGGTTATCTGTTCAAAATAAAAATTCGAAATTTTGTGGTATGGTTACCAACAACCTCACTAATGGATCACGCCAATCACAACACGTAGCTAGAAAACAACTTCAGTGTTTGCGACTTATTGTCCACGTGTGCTGCTGAGTTGGCAGAATCCGGCTCCATTCACAAACTAAGGGCGTAGGTGTAAGCGTCCGGGAACATCCCCTGTTTGGCGCCCATATACTCACGGCAGAACTAGTCAACCATACAAGAATGACAAACATAAAATGCAAGAATAGGCAGAATCTCTTGCATGAAAATCACATATTTCTAGAAATAAAATGCATTCCATGTGACTAAAGACCTTACAACAAAGCACTTGGAGTTTCAGGTATTTGCACTTGTGTGACAGTAGACAAGTACATGTGAATATAAGTAACTCAATTATTTCAAAATATATGTAATTAAATTTAATCCCCTCTAAATAAAATTAATTTTGCATAAATATTAATTTTGTACTTTTAACTCTTACAAACAAAAATTATGAATCTATCTCTGTTCACAACGTTATCTATCTTCTATGGGTTGTTTCTTTCAGTTGAGAGACTTCTAAAACTCTGCCATAGCAGGTCAAATACATGTGTTTCTAGCATGGAACTGGTATGGAAATTTGCCATGGAAACATAAATTTGAATTTTGATTGGCGTTATTTATAATTGGGCTTTTAGTTAAAGTAATGCAGTAGCAAAATTCTGTGTAGTGTTTGCCAGGCAAGCTCGAAACTTAAGACTTGAAAGTGAGATAAGTTTTTGGCTCAAGTATAATAGACGTTAAATTCTTTCTCCAAAACAGCAAAATCAAGGTTTATTTGAGTCGAAAATACTTAAAATCTGTTCACTTAACATGTCTTCCAATAAATTACAACAGGTGTAAAAGATACTATTAAAATGTATCATAAGATAGCCAAACGGGGCCGAAGAATGAATACCTAGTTTTCTTTTGTTTTTGTAGGATATAGCCCGTATCAGAATAAGCCTTAAAGACATGAGTTTTAAGGATTTTAATTATGGTCAAATTAGGAATCTTGTCTTACAGGAATTAATCTCTTTTGTATTTTATAAATACAACTTAATTGTATTAGGCTATGGCATAAGACATTGAGACAGAATTCGAAACCTTGAGAGGCAAGCTCTCTTTAAAACCGCAATGGAATTCTTTTGTTTGCTTATAGATATAGGCGTAAGGCCGAACCATATTAAATATTGTGTGTCTATCTTTGCATCTTTCTCTGTTAAATTATTCGTTCCTATATCTCAATTCCCAACAAACTGATATCACAGCCTAGGTCGAGATTTGGGCAGGTTGTGGCGTTGGTGAAAAAACACAAGGTATGTTGGTTCGTGTGTTTATTCTACTATTTGGCATGAAAAACGAAGCCTAAACTGGAACTTGGACGGGAGTTCGCAAGAAAAAGAGAAGATAGGGTAAATGTTAGTGCTGTGACGGAGCTTGGATGAGAGTTGGCAAGAAAATGGAGGAGCTAGGGTAGATTTTAGTGTTGTGGAAGAGTTGACGTCATAATGACATTATCATCACTAGAGAATTGCAGAAGTCACCAGTGGGTTGTGTCATCGAGGGGAAGGAACTTTCACTAGAAGAAATGCATACCAAAAGGCTTGCCTTTGAGTTAGGAGTCGAATAGTGGTGGCCTCGTCGTAATTTATCGATAAAGGTGACCCCGACATGAATTTGTATGATGTGGCTATCGGAGGTTATTGTAGTACTGTTTTCGAGCATAGCTCGACGTCTAAAGGCTGCTAAAAGATTTGCCATCTGATGAGGAGTGTTTTGGTGGCGTTAGCTTGGTTTGGCATGGCCAGATTTGTTGCCAGTGTAAGCTTGGTGGTCGCCACAATTGTGGAGGGTGGTGGACGGTGGTTGTGTAGCCAATGAATGATAGGGATTATTCAGGAAGGTCGTAGATGGTCAAAGAACATGGTGTTGATTGATTTGGATTTGGACTCTTGGATCTTGTTATAGATTTAAACTTGGTCGTGGGTCTTTGGCTTAGTGTTTGGGTTGACGGGTTTTGTGAGTAGGTGAGAAAGGACATTACTTTGCCCTGGTGCTTCGTGGTTCACGTGAATTTGGCGAGCTCAAGTTATGACAGTTGCCATGTTGATTGTGTGAACTCCCTTGAAAAAATTCAAATAGCTTTGGTTGAGCCTTGACTAAGTCCAAATAGAGTTGACCAAGAACTACCCAGATGTTCCTCGATGTGTAGAATCCGATTTTGAGCTCTGCTCGGCAAAATTCGACTCCAAAGTGCATGTCTTGGAGTGTTATTGACTTTAATCATGGTCTTCAAATTAACCAATACTAACCAGAGTTAGCCAGGGGTTCTTAAAGGTTTTTTGACGTCTTGAGTTTATTTGCACTTTAGTTTGCCAAATTCCAGGTGGTTTTGCATGTATTTTAGAGTGAACAAAGATGATGTTTTAACTTCTAGAGGAATGCGAAATGGAGAGATTAATGGATGAATGGTACAGTCTTCTCATTGAGTAATATCACGAATACCTTAGTTACATCAAGGGGAGGTGATGAAGACACTACATGGTTGTGATGGTATAGGACACATGATAGAAAGACTGCTTGTGAGGAATAATTTTGTGTTACAAAGAGAAGACAAGGGGGCTCAGCATGCGGTGTGTCTTGAGGTATGCAGAACGAGGCCTAGTTCAGTGTAGCGATTGTGTGGGTTTCTTTTGGAGGTAGTGATCACTTGTGTGGATGCAGACTTGACAGCCATCTGTGGGTACTCAATTGTTGAGTGGGAGACTATGGTTGAAATAGACCAATGAACGTCTCAAGGAGGACACATGTTGGAAATTTTGTGCAAAGACTTGTATGAACTTTTTGGCCAGAAGCCAGTGTATGTGCTTTCTCGGTGCTGCTTGAGTTAAGGTTTTGAGACTGAGGTGTGCTATTAGGTGATTTGATCTCTATCCCTAGCTATGGGCTATATTTCTCGGTATGGTGTGGTTGTCTTGCTAATGAGTTACTCCATTTGCTCGCTTAGAGGGTGGCAAGTTAGAGGTCCAGAGCAACACGTGTTGAGGATAAGGTTTTCTTCTAAAGTGTTCAGAGAATGAGTCTCTAGGGTTTTCATTAGAGACATCTGATCACAATGAGCACTAAGAGGTAAAAGGTAGTAGCTAATACAAGTTGTGGAATAAGGGAACAAGTGGGTTTAGTGTCGAAGCTTAAGGATCTCCATGAAGTAGTAGTAGGCCAGTCTAGGTGACTTGACAAGTGCAGGTACATGGTTGATGAGTTGTGATTTGGTGTGTGTTTGCATTGCCATTTACTTATATTTTAGAGGTGTTGAATGCTTATAATGATGCATTAGTGTAGTACTTTTGATAGGAATAGGCTTAAGCATGAACAAATGTGCATATTGAGTTTAAGAGGTAAATTGCTACACTAATTGCTTGTTTTCAATGATTTAGGTGAACTCTGGGCTAAGACAAAGATTGGACGATGAAAGGTGATGAAGATAGGACATGCACGGGTCTAAGAGAGAAGACTAAAGGCTGAAAAGACGAAAAATTGGATGAAGGAAGTCAGCCGGACGACCAAGGAAGAAGAGCCGATCGACCGGCCACTCCAGAAAGATCCATCGAAAAGCCGGACGACCCCCCTTCAAGAGCCGGTCGACCGGCCACTCCAAAGAGCCCTAGTAGAAAGCCGGTCGAGTACTCCAGAGGCCGGTCGACCGGCTATGCGCGAACCTATAAATAAAGCCCGATGCGGAGCAGAATTGAAAAAGGAGCCACACACACACTTCACACCTAAACCTCACACACACTTAACCCTATTCTCTAGCCACCTCACACACCCTTTTCACACACTTTTCATCAAGAACTAGGCTTGAGTTAGAGGATTCAACAATCTTTTGGAGCAAATCTATTCAAAAGCTGCAGTCAAGATTAGCTAGGATGAAAGGGGAGTTTCGTTATATCTCTTTCATTCTATTTTCCATTATGCTCGAGTAGATTTGTATAGGGTGATTAAACTAATGTAATGGGTTGATTTTATACTCTTATGATATGGGATATGATGGCTGAATATATATATGTTTTGATTTGTCTTGTTTAATTGGGTGTTCTTTTATTCATTTCTATGTGTTTGATAAAATGCCTAAATGAATAACATGTATATAAATTGAAGTTTGTTTGTTACTAAACACATCTAATCCATGTTATACTCATGTCTATGTGTTTATATGTGGATGCTATGAAGTGGGTAGTGCTTTTATTCATGTCTATATGCGTATTAGCATGCCTAGTAACGAGCATAACTTCAATAGCGCATATTTTGCATGCACTAGCAAGTGAAATCCTGCTGTAGTGACCTTAGAATGACGAAGCATAATTTAGGGCTAGTCTAGGTCGAGTCTCCTTTGGCTTTAAATCCAGCCAATAGGTTTCAGGATAGATTTAGTCGACCTTAGCAATACTAGGTCTTGGCTTTAAACCCAGCCAACGGTTTAGGTACTAAGGTAGGTTCATTCTAAGCCACCTAGGAAATTAGTTAGTCACTCTTGAGGCCCTAGGTCATAAGGACCACACGGTAGCTCTAGGAGACGTCGCCTAGGGACGGACCCACACGGAGTCCTAGGAGGAAATCAGGACACTAATTAACAACCTAGTTAAGAGCAATTATGAGAGTTAGCCATCATCCCTTAATCCCATAGCATTTGAGTATAGAATTACCTATTCATAAGCCAAAGTCACCCTAATCCCTTTCCAATTGTTAGTTTCCTCTTAATCAACTTGCGTTTCCATTTGTTTTTATTCATAGTTTAGTTTTATTTCATTTACATAGAGCTCCCAACAATCCAAAATCCAAAAGAAAAGAAATATATATAGTTTAGATCTTTCTCTTTGGCACTTTTAGGATACCAAGCATAGAATTCATTCACATCATTCACGCCTCCTTGTGGTTCGACACCTGCACTCGTATACACTATATTGCATATCTGTACGCTTGCGGGTCTTTTAAAGCTTGCACTCGAAAGAAGACATCAATGGTGATTTGTATCTAAGAGTTGGTTTAGTCTACAATGCCATGGAGCAGGTAGAGTTTGTGGGGAAATTCAGAGAGTGTTTCGCCCGAGGAGGTAGTTTGAATTGGGCTAACTTAATAGGTTGAGACGTGGTTCTCTCAGGAATGCACAATATAATACTGAATGATAAGAGGACTAGTCGAAAGATCTCTGGTATAGGCATTGGAGGCTAATATGGTGTCTTGAAGGATGAGAGTGCATAGGCGAGGCTCCCACAGTAAGGTCAATGGTCCTAATCCTGGTGAAGCTCAGTGGGTTGGTATTATAAGTGTGGAGAGAGTAGTCTTCACATTTATCGATCTAAGGATAAGATGGGGCTATGGGTGACATTAGCTAATAAGATGGAGCTATGAGTGACATTGGCTATTAAGGATGCTATTGATGCGCTTAAAAGGAGTTACATAGATCGCTGCAGGGCATTATAGATATTGGTTCGGTCTTTGGGTGATCATGGTGGCTAAAGAGATAGTGGCTCCACCCTTGTGAATCATGAAGCATTTCTTCCAAACATATAATATGAAATCTGTAAATAATTAAAAATTGTGAATCTATAAAATAAAAATTGTAAACATATAGTTTAAAATTGTGAAGCGCGATTGTTCATAAGCACTATAGTACACGGAAGAAAAACGCACTGTACATGTGGTTCACGACATCAAGGCTGGCAAAACACTATCACAAAGGGAGTAGACACACAATCTCTTCTAATATAAGTTTAACAAATACTTTTTGTATTCAGTAATTTTCACGAGTTTATTTACATTTAATAATAAATAAAAATTTTTAATCATAAATTTTTTAAAACTCATAAATGAATTATATTTTAAATTGACAATTTAACTTTTAAATTAAAAATACAATTTATATAGAGAGCTGATAATTGATAATAAATTAATACAATAACAGAGTTGCCAATTATATCCCTAGATTAAAAATAATTATGTGCATGCTACGGTGACATCTTTCCAAAAGTATTGAAAGAAGAGAAGTTATAGATATATACATATAGACACACACACCCCCATATATATGCACACACAACTATGATTTAACTTATTATTAAGTATAAATAAATAATGATGACAAAAGCAAAGATTAAAACAAAATATTAGTACAAGCTAATGCTGATTGGTATCAAACTCCCTCAGAATAAGTTTCTTTAATTAAAAATGCGTTTATTTTTTTGTTTGCAACTCAATTTATATTTTCAATAATCTTAATCAATCTTTTCACTAGTTCTTTAAAGAAAACCTTTTGGGAGTTCAAAAGTAAACAATTTTTTGAACTAATTTGCTAGTGGACATTCTTTCCGTGTCCGTTAAGGAACTTATGTATTTTATTATCGCAAGTTATCCAACAACATTTACAACGTTCCTTTCCATTTCAACTAGTATTAATATCGTATGTTATAGAAAGTAGGTTACTTCCTTCAGGTTAACACGTTGACTCTGATGCAAGATGTAACATCTCATTTTACATTAATCTTGTAAATAATAGTACGTTCACTTTACATTGATTTAAATTGAATTTTAATATTTTAACTGAATCGATTAGATTTAATTGTCTTGTAATGAATTAGATTTGGATAGTCATATAAGAAGAAATTTTAATGTCCCACACTAGGGCAATGAGTGTGTATTGAATAATTTATAAAAATGGATGCCATGGGTTCACTTGTTTAACTAATAACTATATAATTGATTTTGAAAACAGTAAATGACAAAGATGTTAGGTTTTCAAAGGGAGTTTGTGTAATATCTTACATTGGTGGAATAAATGGATATCGAGTGATTTATAAATGAATATTGTAAGTATAATTGACAACTAACAATTTAGATAATTATTTGTTCTCCTCATAACACTAGTTCCGAGTTTGGGGTTCTGTGTTGGTGCTCAGGGAGAAACTTTCTTCTCAGTATGGTGACATATAATTTGACAAGTTGACAATTATACGAATAATATTTTATAAACATTCCACAGTAAATGACAAATCATAAAGGAGTTAAAATTAATTAACTGCATATATGTTCATTATTTTCGCAAGAACTATCTCTATATCATTACAACTACTGATCACTATGAACCCTCATATAATAGAAGTGTTAGAATATCTTTTTCTTCATTGACATTACTAAGCATATTCATCGTAATCGGGTTTTGACAATTTTCATTTAACAATGTGGCTGGATTTTGCGTACGAGTTTTGCTATTACTTCCGATCAGTCAGAAACATTTCTGGTGGTTCATTCTACCAAACACGTCTTTTTGTAATTAAACAAGTCATTAAGAAAAGGAATGCGAAGAAATTAAGAAAACAAAGTCATTTATAATAAGCCATGCGTGATCATCAAATACATTTAATTTGACAAAGTAGATAAGCTCACGCTTTACATAAATTCAGTGGGCTACGCAACTTATCTCAACCTTCCAGAATGATCAGTCTTCTTTTTTTTTCCCCAAAGGAGGCTAAGCCGATAAAAAAACAACTACACAATCACTATCCTTTTCAATTAATAAAAGTAGACTCTTTGGTAGCTCCTCAAATTCATGAAATCCCAATAGTTGAGAAAGACCATGGTTCGCTAACTAATCTACACAAAAATTAGTTTCCCTCAAAATGTTTTTCACCTTAACACGAGGCTTTAATTCATATATAATCCTCCACAAGTGGCCAAAACTAACTAAATGGTTGGCTCAACCCATTAACCCAAGTGCAAATTACTGTCGAGTCTGTTTCAACTTCTAAGTCCTCAAAATTGGTTCTTTGCACCAATCTTAAGCCTTCCCAAAGAGCCCTAAGTTCTGGTCTGTTATTCGAAGCCAATCCTAAATTCATCGTGAAAGTCATCTAGACATTGCCACTTCCGTTTCTGATAATTCCTCCTGCTCTTGCAATTCTTGGATTTTCTTTCGAACATCCATCAATATTAAGTTTAAAGCCACTACTGGGTTTATTCTATCCAATATCTTTTCTCTGTTTATTGTGAATGGTTAGCTTGTTGGTGTTCATTGACCAGGCTCTCTCGTACTCCTTGGCAAGCTCCACAATTTTGTTAACCAAAGTAGGCATTTGTTGAATTCAATTTTTGTTAAAAATAAAGTCATTTCGCCATTTCCAGCACATCCAAAGTGTGACCACAAAGAGGATATTCCATCTTACACCAAATCTTGGTCGAACCAATTTCAAATTATCTCCTAGACAATCTGCTCAATCACTCTGGATAAAAGCGTTCATCCTTTCTTGATGTACAAGCCTTTCCCATATACTAATAACATGAGGACGACTCCTAAAAACATGGTCAACATCTTCCAAGACAACGTCACAAATAATACATGACGCTTGATCGACAATATTTCTGATAGCAAGTCTGATTGCAATTTTCTTGAGACAAATCTACCAAATAAAAACTCTAATCCTCTTAGGACACTTGAGTTTCCATCGATGAATTAGAGGCATTAGCGGCATATCTATGTGCTAGTTACTAGGTAGTACCCGTGCGATGCACGAGATATCACTTAAATAACTTTTTTTTTTGTTCATAAGGATTGATATTGAAGTGTCTATAAAATCTTTAATTAACAGCTCATCGCGAATCTCAACCTATATTTTGTAATTAGTATAACCCGTAATTAATATAAGCTTTTATATATATATTTAAATTCTGATATACTTAATTAATATTAAAATCAGTATTGGTTAATTTTATATGAATTAACTTACACTTATCAATCAAAACTATGACTACTTTTTGCATTATTCATATATAATAATTAACTAATAAAACTTTATGTTTGTATTAAATTTTAAAATTTTCAATAATTTAAATTTAATTTTTAATTTTTAATATTTTTAAATTTTTAATTTTTAATTGTTTAATTTCTTAATTTTTAATTATTATTCTTTGTAATTTTTTAACTTTAAAATTTTTAATTTTAAAAATTTTATTTTTTATTTTTTAATTGAATGTAATATTAAAAATACCATCTATACCTTATAAAGTAGAAGTATCCTAAACTTAAATTATTTTTTATAACTATAAATAAGGTGTCATATGAAAAATATCTTATAAGTAACTTATGATAAACTGATAACCAACAATATTTTTTATACAAATTATCAAACAAAATAAGTGTCTTAAAATAAGTTTGAACCCAACACAACAATCATACAGAAAAAACATTTATATTTGAAAAAATTAGTTACGACAAAAAATTGGGATTAACATTTGGTGCTAAGGTAGACAAGATGCAGGAGGGTGGGTCAACAGGGTTTGAATTGTGGCCTAACTTTTCAAATACTAAAATCCGTGTAAGAGACCGACAAAATCTAAATGGCAAAAAGATAGTTATGGTCCGACAATCACATGGTAAGCAAACAAATGCCTAACTTTTGGGTGGGAAAATAAATAGTGCCCTGGTTATTGTTTTATACATGGTATAGATTGTAGTACCATGTTTTTCATGAGTCAAAATTTTTATTATGTAATATATTTCTAAAAGTTCCAAACTGTAGTTACATTCTAAAATTCAAAATAAGTTCAAACTTTAAAATTTTAATTTTAGTTCTAATACTGAATCTGAAATTCTCTTTATATTTGTAATTAGAAAAAAATTTCAATTCTCCATCAACTTAAAGTCCTATCTTGGAAAATCTAAAAATTTCTTTCTTTTTCTTTTCTTTCACGGTGGAGTACATGTTTGTAGAATGTGTTCACCGTCATGGTAGGCAAACAGTTTTTGCTATTCCTTTTGTTATTGATTCTATTGGTAGTCCTTCTGGCTTATATATTACTTGCTGACAATCAAACTCAACCAACATCATTCAAGGGCCAATGTGACAATGGATTGTACAGATTGCCATCATCCAGACCCATTTCTTCACCTCAACTCAATTCTTGCATCACATCATTGTCTTTCCTGCACAATTTGGCATCAAAGATTGGGCCATCCCAATTCTTAGCCACTCAGAGCTTAGCTTCTGTTTGACCTGATTTACATTCTTGTAATAAGCTTCTTTGTGAAGCATGTAACGTTGCTAAAACTCATAGGCTGCCTTTTCTAGTTCTCAGTACGTTAGTTCAACTTCCTTTGAAACTGTTCACACTGAAGTATAGAGATCTACTCAAATTCTATCTTTTCAAAATTACAAGTATTGCTTATTGTTATCAAATAATTACTCTAGATTTAGCTGGCTTTATCTTTTGAAAGCATAAGGTCCGTTTGGATTTTTTTTAAAGAAAAAATGATATTTTTTTTAAAAAAGTTACATTAAATTTGTAATAACTATTTGATTTGCCTTAAAAAAAAAAGTTGAAACTCTGAAAAAATTCAAATACAGCTTTTTTTAGAAGCCAGAATTTTCAGTTTCTAAAAAAAAATTATTTTTCAAAAGCTAAATAAAAAAACGCTTTTGAAAAAAACTAATCCAAAAGGGACCTAAATCAGATGTCTGTCACGTGTTTGCTGCCTTTACTACTATGATTCAAAATCAATTGAATGCTCAAATCAAAATACTAAGGTCTAATAATGGCAATGAATTTGTGAATAAACAATTTGCCTCTTATCTTTAATCTCTCGGCATTCTATGCCAAACTACCTGTCTTTAAACTCCTTAACAAAATGGGAAAGTAGAAAAAAGGTGCATGCATCTTGTCGAAACCTTGTTGACCTTACCTCATCAAGCTTTTATGTCAAATTCATTCTGGATAAAAGGTGCTTCAGCTAATTTTTTGCTTAACAAGCTACCTAAACCTATCTTAAAAAACAAGTCCTCTTATAAATGTCTCTATAACAAGAAGCCTGTCTATTTTAACCTTAGAGTCTTTGGATGTAAGTGCTTTCTCTAGCTCAAACCTTACATCTTAGGCTATTTTGAACAAGCCAAGGATACAAATGCTATGATTTACAGAAGAAAATCATTTATATTTCTAGGCATGTTAAATTTTTTGAGAATGTCTCCCCTTTTGGTCAACAAACTCAGTCTGTCATCACCTCCAGTCCTAAAACATTTGTCCTGCTGTTGCCTTGATTCCACACTACTGATACTTCTAGTTCTCATATAAGTACTCCCTCTTAATAAGACACTACTCAATCTTCTCATTTACCTAGTCGGCTAGTCCTTCATCTAATGCAACAAAAACTCTTTTGAGTCTCCTAATCTCTCTATTTCTTTCACCACAGTTCCTGCAGACACTACATCTAATAATTCACCAGTAATACCTCCCAGTGCTTCAACTGCACCTGGTTAGCCTACTCACCCAATGGCTACCAGGTCAAAAAGTGATTTTTGAAGCCTTCCAAATATCTTCTTAACTCTCTTATTCCTACTTTATCTTCCTATGAACTTGCTTTCTTTATCTTCATTGGCAAGAGGCCAAGACTGAAGAGTTTCAGGCTTGTAGAGGCAAAATACTTGGAAACTAGTACCCTACCAGCTGGTAGGCAACCTATTAGTTGCAAATGGGTATATAAGATAAAGAAAAATGCAAATGGTAGTATTGCAAGGCATAAAACAAGGTTGATGACCAAAGGATTTTCATTAAGAGTATGGACTTGATTACAGTGAGACTTTTAGTCTTATTGTGAAGATGCAGACTATCAGGACTGTTCTTTCTTTATCTCTAAATTCTCACTGGACAATTACGCAACTTGATGTGTTAAATGCATTTTTACATAGCCATTTTCAGGAAGAAGTGTTTATGCAACGGCCTTAGGGATTTTTTGACCAAACAAGCCTGAGTATGTATGTCCTTTGCAAAAATCTCTCTATGGATTAAAACAAGCCCCTAGGGCTAGGCTTTCTTCTTACTTATGGCTTCAAAGCTGACTTCTCCTGTTTGTGAAACACTCTTCAAATGAGATTTTGGTAGTTTTTATACATGTAGATGATGTGACTGACAGCTTCTCAAGTTCTATTTAGCAGCTTATTGCATTATTGGCTACTCAGTTTGATATCAAAGATCTAGATAGACTCATATTTTTTGGGAATTGAAACGGCATACAATGACAAAGGGTTTGTTCTACATCGAAACCAAGTATGCTTCTAATCTCTTACACAAGACTGAGATTGTAAAATGTAAGCCTGCCCCCTACTATAGTTCCAAGCCATAATCAGTTGAAGACTATGGTAGGAACACAACCTTATTCCCCTCCAACTACCTTCAGAAGTCTATTGGGAGCTCTCCATTACCTTACCATTACTAGACCAGATGTGCAATTTGTAGTTAATACACTATACCAGCTTATGCATAATCCAGCTCTGCAGCATTACATTTTGCTTAAAAGAGTTCTAAAGTACACCTAGGGAACACTTAGCGCCCTTGGACTTATGGGCCTTTCAGATTCATCATGGGCTTCAAACCCCATCACCAGGAGATCAGTTACTGGATATGGTGTATTTTTTGGGTATAACCTCATTTCTTGGTCATCTACGAGATAGTCTATGATGTGTGTCATTTGTGCATGTTTGCATCTAGTTTGCATGCATATTTAAGGGTGTTCAGAGCATAATTGAGTACGCTTAGTATAAAGTTTATGCATATTTGTTAATATTCGTACTTAATGTATTTAGGTGCATAAATACTATACTAAGTGTTATATTCCATGTTTTAGGAGTGTTTTGGAAGGGTTCAAGCGTATACGAGGAAGAAATGAGCTAACGGATGAAGACCGGAAGAAAAGAAATAAAGAAGAGAGCATTCTGATCCAGCCGGTCGTCTTAGATGAAGAGCCGGTCGACCGGCCGCTCCAGAGAATAAAAGATTTAGAGCCGGTCGAGTTTCTCAAGAAGCCGGTCGACCGGCTAGGTTTACCGGCCAGTCCAGAGAGCATCAAGATTGAAGCCGGTCGAGCAAGAAAGAGGAGCCGGTCGACCGGCTGTGCGCGGAAGAAATCTATAAAAGCTCGTTTCAGCCCAATTTCAAAGGGAGGAACTTTTATTTCTTAAATTTTAATAAACCCTAACCCTTTACCCACTTCACAAAACACCCTAAACCACCATCTAAACCCCACACCAAGCTAGGATTGAAGCATTAAACAAAGATTTGAAGGATTTGTACAGATTTGGAAGCAAGAATTTAGGGAAGTTCTTTTTGTTCTTTCTCTATTTCTTGTAAATATGTTGCTAGATTAGGCTAGATTTAGGGTTGATTGTTGTTGTATATTAGATTAGGGCTTTGAATAATGGATTTGTGTAGATCTTTGGCTCTTAATACATGTTTATTTACATAAATTTATGGTATGATTCAATATGTCTATGTATTAGAAATCAAACATGTCTATGTGTTTGTTAAAATGCCTAAGTGAATATGCATGTGTTATTTATGTTTCAAATGCTCTTATCTACTTATATGGGTGATGTGATTATGCTTAATCTCATGGCTTTGCTTAGTAGAGTAGGCTTTAGCTTTAAATCCAGCTAATAGGTTACATGTTTTGCTTAGTCGAGTTTAGGTGCTAGTCCTTGGCTTTAAATCCAGCCAAGCGGATAAGTTAACCTAGACTAGAGTATCCCTCACCCACGTTAGTGTTGGTTAATTGAGCTTTAATGTCACGTAGTGTTTATGTGCTAGTCCTTGGCTTTAAATCCAGCCAAGAGGATAAGTTCTAAGCACGGATTACGTAGGCTAGAAGGGATTGGCCCTTAGCTTTAAATCCAGCTAACGGGTTGAACCACTAGTATTGGTTAAGAGAGCCCCGATCAACATAACGGCAATAGAAGTCCCGAGCCTTAGATAGACCTCATCTGTTATCATAGCCCAAGTCTTGTTGCAATGCAATCGCCCTAGGTCCTCTTCTTTTTTATTAGTGTTTCCTTCCTTAGTTTGGCTCCTTTAAATTCCTCCATAGATTATTTTTTATTTTCCTTTTTCTGAGCTCCTTCCATCCTAAAGTAAGTAAACACATGCACGTAGCTAGTTTAAGGCACCCGAGCACATAGAGACTAAACTAAGGTAGCCTCCCTGTGGATTCGACCCCGCACTTGCACACACTGTACTACATACGTCCCGTGCACTTGCGGGCTATTTAGGCTTGTGCTCAAATAACGGTATCAATCTACTATGTCAAGGTTCTCTATAGAGGCTGAGTATAGAAGTTTGATTGCCAATACTTCAAAGGTGAAATGGTTGACTTACATACTTGCAGACCTAGCCATTCCAGTCAAGACTCCATTAATATTGTGTAACAATCAATCTACTTTAGCATTGATTGCCAATCCCATCCAACACAATTGCACAAACCATATTGATCTGGATTATCACTTTGTCAAGGAACAACTACTGTTTAACAAGCTTGTTCTAGCCTATGTCTCCACCATTGATCAAATTGTACATTTATTTACCAAGGCTTTGCCTATTTCTACTTATCAATACCTTACTTCCAAGCTTCCCCTAGCTAAATCAAGACTCAATTTAAGGGGGGCTGACAAAGATGACAGCCATATATCTCAATCTGAGCTTCAGTCAATTGCAAGCAATAGTGCTTAGTTAGTTAGACAGTTTAGTAGTAGTTAGTTGTTCCTTATGCTGAGTTGGCAGGAAGTTAGTTACTACCTAACTTTTCTGTAAATAGGAACTGTTGTAACTCATCTCACTAATGAAATCACAAGTACATTTTGATGCTTTTATCTTCTTTCTTTCTGTGTTAGTTAGTATATCTATATACTAGTTATTTTGGCACCAATCTTCGTATAGGTCAAATTTTTTATTATGCAATCTTCTTCCAAAAGGGCTAAATTACAGTCACATTCTAAAATTCAAAACAAATTCTAATTTTAGAATTTTAATTTTAGTTCTAATTCTCAATTTAAAATTCTTTTAATATTTGTAATTAAGAAAAAATTCAATTCTCCATCAACTTATTTAAGTCCTATATGTAAATATCAGTGTTATCCTTTGGAAAATCTAAAGATTTCTTTCTTTTTCTTTTCTTTCTCGGTGGGGTATATGTTTGTAGAATATGCTCACCATTGTGATAGGCAAATATTGTTTGCTATTCCTTTTGGTTATTGATTCTATTAACTCGTATAATTATACAGATGTAGTAAATTTGATGTATAAGATAATAAAAATAATATCCTTTTCATGTAACTCAATTCAGCAAAAAGTGTTTGTCTAAATAAAAAAAGAAACAAAAATAGATATTGGTAGAAAATCTTATACCCACATGTGATCACATGGATAATTGAAAAAAATGGGAACTTTACAAAGTTTTTTAGACCTAAGACAGAATGCAGCCATAAAAATAGCAAAAAATGACATAAAGACGAGCATTCAAGATTATAACGAAAGTTTTAAACTACTTGCAAAATTTTAAGATATGAAAAGGCCTACCTTGAAAATCTAGTAGAAGACTGAAATTAAATAACACCACAAAAAGTACAAGTAATCCATGTTGCAAAAATCAAATGTCATGCCTTCAAACATATCCTCAAAGTCATAAAAGTTTCAATAACTTAACAGTGTCCTTTTCTCTCCTATTTACAAGTCTTCACCCATTATGTTCTTCTCAAGCTCCAACATTCTGATTAATCTAAGAGAAAGCCAATATGATCATTGAACAAACAGCATCAACAGGGAAAAAAAAAACAGAAAACATTTGAAATGCCCAACGTGGCTTAAATAGTCTCAATTTCTCCCATCCTCACACTATTCAAGGTCAAAGTTCTTTTTTTTTTTTTTTTTGGTTAAATTTCCCACCCCATGAGACTGAACCAAAGACTTTACACCTGGAAGAGATAATCTTAACCATTTGAATTATTTTCTTAATCCCAAGGTCAAAGTTCCTTTGCGATTGGCTATTTCTGAAGTAAACTACTACTCAATTGGCATTAACTGTGGAGAATCAAATCAAATCAAATCAAATTGATACTTTACTATATAAAATACATCAAAGAATTAGGAGTATAGGGAAGAGTGTACATTACGCTCCATGTATTATCCTTTCTTTGCTTGCGTTTTGTTAATATAGGGACCGGGATATTATCAACACATATTTGATCATCAAAAACTTGATACCATTGCTCCTGGAAATATAGACGGGGAAAAAATAATAGCACTTACGAAAAGCAACTTGATAATAAGGTACCATGTCAAAACTAAAACTTGCCTAATGATATTAACTAACAGATGAAATTTCATAAGGGAAAAGGCCGACTCCTCAAAGCCAACACTAGTTAGGTACATATGTAGCATTTGAGACACATCCAGAACCTATAAAAGTTTTAAAAAGTGAAAAAAATTATTGTAACAATAGCCGTATAAGCAGGGTTCAACAGTTCATGAAGGAAAAAAAGGCCACTGAGAAAGTAGTATATGGAAGATTGCAGAAGATCCACACTGGCACAATGATTGAAGCTAAACTTCTGCTTTGATGTAAAAGGAGTGACATTTCTCACCAAGAAAAAATAGAGATAAAAAAGGAATAACAAAGAGTACTTTGGAGTTTATTATAAGAAAAACAAGAAACATAACAACAAAAGGAAGTTGCCCCGGTTTATCATCGTAATTATGGTGTATTTGGTATGGATTCAATTTAAAACACTTATTGTATTTGAAAACTTATATGAACAAGTATTATTTGTTATCAACTTGTTAAAAGTCACTTACAAGATACTTATGATAAAATGTTTTTTTGTAGTTATTACAAAAAATAAGTTGAGTTTATGGTATTTATATCTTATAAGCTATCACAAGTACATGTTAGAGATTTTGAATATAAACATAATCTATGTACTTTCAATAATACTTTCTATTAAAATATTTAAAAAGAAAAATATAAAATTAAGAGATTAAAAATTTTAAAAATTAAAAATTAAGGATTATAAAACTTAAAATTGGAGTAATTAAAACTTTTTAATTTAAAATTGAGAATTAAACAATTAAATAATTAAAACTAAAAAAGTAAAAAAAATTAAATGATTAAACTATTAGAAAGTACAAAATTGAAAAGTCAAAATGAATTAATATTTTATATTTTATAATTTATTATTTAATAATAAAATTGTAATATCATGATTACAGAACTTAGGGCATTATTGTCAAATTAATTTATGATAGTGTTTCAGTTTAAGCTAATAATAATTACAAACCAAATAATCTTACTATATCAGACACTTATAAAATAAGATAATTGTTAAGTTTCAAATTTATTAAGATAAGTGTATTCCAAATAGGCCTTGGTATCTGACTGCACAAATACAATATTAACGTATATGTACACCCGTGCACACCACACCCCAACATTTTTTGGCATAATATTCATAGCTTAAACTGAGTAAAATCAAAACCTAAAATGCACCCCTGCTTGATCTTTACATCGAAATTCATATACGGGTAAGATGGTGAATCCTCAAGTGTTGCAACTTGGAAATGCAAGGACATCTTCACAGATCACAAACAAAATAGGTATGATAGAAAAAGCATGTACGATCCATAACCCAAAAACTTGTCTTTGAAAGAGTTAAAATTTGTTAAAGTTTTGCTAAATGTTTCAATTAATGGAGGAGTTAGTTGTTATCTAATTTTTTCATGGCTCATTAAAAAAAAAAAGAAAAAAAAGTGACATAGCAACTATTATAAAGCTGAAGCGGCATTTTAGTAGAGTTTTATAGTGCTGACGTGTCAGCATCTAAAGCTTACATACTTTGAGGTACAATTATATATATATATATATATATATATATATATAGTTAGATATTATAAAATAGTGTTTTTGACTTCTTAATTAATGTAATGTGTCATCATGTCTTATCTTTTTCCCACAAAAGAAAACTTTAGTCCATTTCTTTTTATTCATTCAAAAAAAAAAAAAACTTCATAATCAAATTTGTTCCATGTATGTCTTTCCTTCCCATTCGATATGCTTCCATCCAGCTCATTTTGATTTTTCCTTTCAAGGTTATTTGATTTTACAACAATATAAAAATTGTGATTAGTGTTCAAAATCTACTAAAATTTTAATTTTATAAAAATATATTTATAATTTTATCTTTAAATGAATTATAAAAATTGGCTATCAATAAGAAGTAAATGTATATAAAAAAAATCATTTTTCCCATGTATCACATGAGTGCAATATAGCATGTTTTTTTAATTATATATCATATATGATTTTCCACTTCGCTAATAAAGTAGATATTCTATGAATTTCTAGATTTTAAGTGCCATATAACCAAATATATGAACTATAAATAATTTATCAATTATTAGGTTCCTTTTATTCAAAAAACTCTTGTATTTGTATTTCTTACCCAGAAATTTGTCCTCTATTCAAAATCAAGTTTTGGGATTTTTCTTTTTTCATAAATAACTAGAGTGATAAATTTTGCATTTTCAAAATAAATGGATATTTATACTTTGAAGGTAAAAATAAAATTTATTTTAGAAATAGAATATATATATATATATATATATATATATATATATATATTCATTTTAAGAAGATCAATAGTAGTTCCCTAGTTACCCCCACTAATTACTCGAACTTGAGACATATAGGTCTCAAGTGAGGAGTGTTATCACTAAGCTACATCCTCTTGTTGGCTTTATATATATTTGTTGTAGAACAATTATCAACTTATGTTATAGTACTTTTATTAAATGCAAATGTACTTAAGTCTCTTCATCATACTTTTGGATTAATTCTATCCTTCTGTTTCCTCTTTTGTAACTCTATATAAAATTTTATCTCTTAAAAGAAAACAAAAGAAAATGAAGTTGTGGATTGACTTTTATTTTTCAATCAGCTTAATTCCTCCATAGTTTAGTAACTTGTAAGCAATTAAGGGTGTTTGGCTTTGCTTATTCGGTGCTTATAAGCAATAAATAATAAAACATCTTTTCTTTTCCCTTTTTCTACATTACGAACAAGTCTTTTTGCTTCTTTCAGAAAATGTTTCAATAAAGAAATATGGATTGGCAATGTCAAAACATTAGCACCCTCTTCTACATTACGAACAAGTCTTTCTGCTTCTTTTAGAAAATGTTTCAATAAAGAAATATGGATGACAATGTCAAAACATTAGCACCCATAGAGACTCAACAACAACCTCCACGAGCTATCAAGCTACAATTTGTATGATAAGGACTAATAGATGCATATGTTTTCCAAAAGCCAATTATTAGACATCCCTCTGCCAAACTCATTTGAATTGCAAGTGTTGCCATAGTTCTATATTTTGGAGTTCTATTCATATAGGTTTAATGGTAAAGTGATAAATTTGATTTCACTAGGAAGAGTTATGTTATCAAGACACTGATATGCAACCTTTCCAACCAAAAAGAATCTTAAAAAGTCACACGTATGACCAATGTGCAACTAGGTTTGCCCTATAAATAGTGATCCATCAGCTGTAAGTGTTTGATAACTACTATTTTTACTAAATCTTTATCTCATCTTTGTTATCTGTATACCACTTTCATATTTCTCTCCATGTTAGTCATGTTAATGATGAGCAGTGACACTGTTTATATTACTTCCTGAAAGAACACGTATGTCAATCATGTCAATGATGAGCAGTGATACTGTTTATACGACTCCCTGAAAGAACACGTGCAGTGATCATAAGTAAATCACTTTTATCTATCATAAAACTTGCTCTGAATTCCAATGCACATTCACCTTTCATCAAATATTTTACTTTAATTATCCAAATAATATCCTTCACTTTGTTATTAAATTCTCAGAATTCATATGAGGTCAAGGAGTTGCCACTATAACAGAATTAGTGAACACTTTTTTTAGGTCGATGTCTTCAATAAAGTATAGGGTAAGGAGAAACAAAAATCAAATAGACAGCTATAAAATCAATTCATCCTACCTCTGTGAGTGTGGATGCATGTAGTGGAGGTAAAGAGATGATGGGGCTACATCGAAGTATGATCATGCAACCATCTTTTCAAGAGTGGAGTCATGAGTGATGACTGATACCTCTCTCACTTTCGTTTTTCCTCACAATCGTATGATCCGTAGACACAAACTTGTACCTTGTACCTAGAATCCTAGTTTGTATTAACATGATTGAACCATAATGAGGAAGTTTTACAGAGAAAGTCCTTTGCACCATTTAGAATTTTATCCAACTTTTCAGTTGTTAGTTATGTTGGTAGACACCACTTCAATAACTTCAACAGGATTGGAGTCCACATAAACATTAACCTCTACTTCTGTAGCACTATTCACAAAAAGAAAAAAAAAAGTCTAGGCTTTTCAATTATTGCTTTCTAACATTGCAAATTAGATACTGTACACCTGAGGAATAGTACACTCAAGTGTATTGTGCACCACTGTACGCGTAATTTTCATGCATGAATAGTATGCCTCGTGAGAAATTTTTATCCGTTCACATCATTTACCCCCGTAAATAGTATATTACCCCCTCAACATAGGCATAAGTGCATAAAGAGTCCCTGAACTTTCGAAACTAGCTAATCCCTCCTTATACTCTTTAAAGTAAACTCAAGTGACCTATTTTAACAACGCCGTAAAAAAAAAATTAACAGAAGTCATAAAATGACTTTCATACCCTCATATAAATATATATGTCCTCCCAATTTTAGCAGTCCTATAGTCCATTAACTTTAATCCCTAACTCATGTGAAATCCCAAATTAAAATATCCTAAATCCCTAACTCTCATGAATAACAAAAACGACCAATCGACAGATTTCTTCTTCTCTACCATGACAGGCCTGACGTGATTCTCAGAGCAACAAAGCTTGCATCGTGGTGGAACTGGGTTTATCCACATTGCCGGAGGACATCATTTTTGTCTTTTCTTCATGGTCTGAAGAGAACCTTTTTGGGATAAAGTCTGTGATTGTTGTTGTTTTTTTTTTTTTTTAATTTTGAACTTGGGGTTGGCATCATCATCACCAATCATCAGATTCAATGTTGTTTGTTGATTCATTGGTGGTGATGATGATTTAGTCTTGCGCCCCAACTGAATGGAGCGAAGAAGTCATGTTTGATTTGGACTCTTTTGGTTTTTCAAGTTTTTGATATCATCGCATGGATTATTCCACTGTTGCTAATTTAGGGCTCGTTTGGTATCATTGCTATTTCTAGTTTTCTGTTTTTGTTGATCAAAATCTGAAAACTAATTCGTTTGTTTCTGTTTTCGTTTTCTGAAAAACCAAAAATCAACAACTTGTTTTTGCAATTTTGATAAACTAGAAAAAGTGATTTTCTTAGGATATGGTAACAGGTTTTCAAAACTTTTATTCACTTTGTGTTGAATACCTTTTAAAATTATTTTTTCAAAGTTAATATGAACTAATTAATTTTTTTGAAAAGTAATTATTAAAATTAAAATTATTTAAAAATATTTTTTAAAAAAATTATTTTAAAAATAATTTTTCAAAAATATTTTAGAAAATATTTTTAAAAATAAAATTAATTTTATAAAAAGAAATTTTTAAAAAATAATTAAAAATGTTTTGAAAAAATAATTTTAATAAATAAAAAATATTTTGAAAAATATTTTCAATAAATTAAAAATATTTTGAAAATAATTTTAATTTATAAACATTTTAAAAAATAATTTTAAAAATTATAAAATTTTAATAAATTAATAATACATTTAAAAATTATTTTGGTAAATTAAATTTATTTTTAAAAATATTTTAACAAATTATAATTAGTTTTAGAAAATTAAAAACATTTTAAGAATTAAAATTAAAATTATTTTTTAAAAATAATTATTTTATAAATATTTTTTAAAAATAATTTATTATTTTTAGAAAAATTCTAAAAAATAAATTAATAAAATAATAAATGAAAATTTTAACAAATTCAAAATTAAAAATAAAAATATATTCTCAAAAAAATTAAATTTATTTTTTGAAATTATAATCTTAAAGAAAATAAATCAATTTTATAATATTCTCATTGTTCTTTTACAAAATATTTTCAAATACTTTCATGTGTTCTATTTAACATAAAATACTAAAATAAAAAATAAGAGACAAAACTATGGACAATCAAACATGTTTTTGGTTTTTGTTTATAGATTTTATAATTTAACCAAACGTATTTACAGTTTTTGTTTCTAATTGTTGTTAACAGTTTTTTATTTATGATTTTGGTTTTTGTTTTTAAAATTTTT
Organism: Cordia subcordata; assembly: GCA_028554755.1. Classification (NCBI taxonomy): domain Eukaryota; kingdom Viridiplantae; phylum Streptophyta; class Magnoliopsida; order Boraginales; family Cordiaceae; genus Cordia; species Cordia subcordata. The sequence continues at coordinate 13,701,006 of JAPTOF010000005.1, read as the reverse complement.
GACAGCGTTACCAAACGAGCCCTTAGCTTCTGGTATTTATCATAAATATCATGTTTGAATTATTCTAAACGTGCCTTGAAATTATCTCGGGAGCAATTTTCCAGTTTTCATCATCCCCATTAGCAGCAATGGCATCGTGGAAACCTGATGAATTAGTTTCGAATCAGTTTCTCACGGATCAAAGTGTTGATTCTTGGCTGCAAATAGTTTTTGATATGTAATAATCATAATAAATAAATTAAATAACTAGCAATGAGTAATCTCACTGATTAATTACATAAAGTATGAAAAGATTCGTTGAATTTGTACAGTAGATAGATATACATGAGTGTATATATATTGTATTTCTTTAATAAATATAGAAGGGTAATATTGTTTAAAATGACACTTTTTACAAGAGATATTCTTTTAAAATCTCAACACACGCATGTGCATAATACTCTTCGTCAACTCTGACAGTTTTTTGGTGGCAGGGAATTATGAGCTTACTTTTAGAAGGTATAGGGATGATCAACTAATTTTGAAAGTTTAGAGGCTTGTTATGCACTTATTCCTATATTCAGGGGGATAATATGTTATTTATTCCATTTTTATGTTACATATATTCACAATTTCTTATCGACATATTCACACTTACATGACAACCTGATGAGCAAACCTCCACCATGCGTAAGGTCTACAGAAGTGGCAAACCATCCATTTTGGTCTATTCTACATGCCTTATCTTGCAAAATTACAAAGGGACTATTTCTGCTATCAAATCCGCAGCCTCTAAGTCACAAGGCAACACATACATAAGCCACAAAAATTGGAGAAAAAAAAGACTATGACTATTAACCTAGAAAGCACCGACACCTCTAAAAGCACACGTATCGCGTGTCGGACACGTGTTGGACACCGACACGCTCCCGACACGCTCCGACACGTGTCTGTGAATTTTATTTTATTTTTTAATTTTCGGACACGCTGCGACACGTCCCCGACATGCGGGGACACGCAAAATTCGACACGCACAGGGTATTATTCGTAATTTTTAAAATGTTTTGGGCATTAATGCAATTTTGAATATAACTTGAAAAAAAAATCAATATCAGTTAGCCCTACATCGATCACTTCTCAATTCTCACTCTCACCTCTCGATCGTCTCCCTCAAAATCTCCACTCGGCACTCTCAAGGAAAAAAAATATATATATTAAAACTCACCTTCTCCGGTGCTTGGCAGAGGCGGCAGTCCGACCACGCTCGTCTCCTCAAGGTAAGCATGAGACATGAGTTAATCACACCTTCAGACCCATAGATGAAACAGATTGTTTTTGTATAAATATAATATTACATATACACCAAAAGAGCTGCTAAATTCGTCTTCTGGTTTCGGTTTTTGGGGAGACACCTCAAGTGGCCTTTTTGTCTCCTGGGGCATAACATACATATAAATGGGGTCCCCCCCAACTCTTCTTTTCTGTAGTTAGGGAGAAAAAAAAATCAGACCAGATTTAGTATTTGTAGTAGTAGTAGTTAGTCTGCTTCTTTTCTCTTCTTTATCGGTATATCTTAATCTGCAAACCATTTAATTAGGTATAGTTTGTGGCTTTGTGCTTTGTGGCTTTGTGCTGCCAAACGCAGCAATAGACATAGAGAAATCAAGATAAACCCACTAATATATATGTTTAATTTTTTAAATCTGAGTCGATATATCTTAATTGTAAATATTGTTTACTAAATCTCTATTGATTCGAAATAGGAATTGAGAAACATATCTTTTGCCTACATAAATTATTCAGTAATTTATGATTATTAATTAAATAATTGTTTATTACTTATTTGTGATTATTTTGACAGAGAGACAGGTTTATAATTTTTGAGATATGGCTTCATCATCTTCTACTGCTAGTGTACCTTCACCCCCAATTTTGAGTGAAAATCAAGATCAAGATTTAAGTAAACCACTATGGAAATATGTTACAAGGACAAATAAAATGGATGATGGTGGTGGAAATTGTACATGGATATGTAATTTTTGTCACCAAACTAAGAAAAGCTCTTATACTAGAGTTAGGGCTCATTTATTGAAGATACCTAAAGCGGGAATAGGAGCATGTCCTAAGGTTAGAGATGTTGATTTGGTAGAAATGCAAAAACTAGACGAGGAAGCAACAAAGAGAATGGAAAGTAGTGCTCCAAAGAAAGTGTCTTTGCCTAGGAGTGCTACAACAAATGTTATTCAAGGGCAATATGATTATAAAAGAAGAAGAACAAGTGGGAGTATAGGTAGTTCTTCACAATCTAATCCCATTATAAAGGGATTCAATATTCAAGCCCGTGATATGTTGCATGCTAGCATTGCTCGGATGTTCTATTCTGCTGGATTGCCATTTCATTTAGCAAGGAATCCCTATTATGTACATTCTTATTCATTTGCAGCCAACAATAGCATTCCAGGATATTTGCTTCCTGGATATAATTTGTTGAGAACTACTTTACTTCAACAAGAAAAAGCTCATGTGGAGAGAAAATTGCAACTTATAAAGAGCACTTGGAGTCAAAACGGGGTAAGTATTGTCAGTGATGGATGGAGTGATTCACAAAGAAGACCACTTATAAATGTTATGGCTATGACAGAAGGAGGGCCAATGTTTCTTAAGGCGATTGATTGTTCGGGAGAAATAAAAGATAAACACTTCATTGCTAATATATTGAAAGAAGTAATAGAAAAAGTTGGTCCTGATAATGTTATTCAATTAGTCATTGACAATGCTAAGAATTGTGCAGGAGCTGGAGCACTTGTTAGTCAAATTTATTCTCACATTACTTGGACTCCATGTGTAGTGCACACTTTAAATCTTGCTTTGCAAAATATTTGTTTACCAAAGAATTCTGATGTCAATGAAGTTACATATATTGAGTGTTCTTGGATCACAAATGTTCATGATGATATTATGTTTGTGAAAAATTTCATCATGAATCATTCTATGAGGTTGGCCATGTTCAATGAGTTTGTCACGCTAAAGTTGCTTTCGGTGGCAAATACTCGGTTTGCTTCAGTAATTGTGATGATGAAGCGATTCAAGCTTATCAAAAGAGGGCTTCAAGAGTTGGTTATTAGTGAGCAATGGAGTACTTATCGAGAAGATGATGTTGGAAAGGCTCAAGTGGTGAAGGAGACACTTCTTAATGATTTGTGGTGGGATAAAATTGATTATATCATTTCTTTTACGGGCCTATTTATGACATGCTTAGGAGATGTGACACTGATAAACCTTGTCTTCACTTGGTTTATGAAATGTGGGATTCTATGATTGAACAAGTGAAAGTTGCAATATTCAGGAAAGAGGGAAAGCAACTTGAGGAGTCTAGTAGTTTTTATGATGTGATCTATAAAATTCTCATTGATTGTTGGACCAAGAACTACACTCCACTCCATTGTTTAGCTCATTCATTGAATCCCAAGTAAGTTAATTATTTGAAATTTCAGTTTCTATTTTTTTTTCATGCAATTTTAAAATCTATATTTATTCTATTTATTCTCTATTCAAGGTACTATACTCAAGAATGAATTAATGAGGTCCCTGGCCGTGTTCCTCCGCACAAAGATTTGGAAATCTCTCAAGAAAGGTCAAAATGTTTGAAGAAGTTCTTTCCAAATCCCACTGATCGTGTCAAAGTCAACATGGAGTTTGCAAATTTCTCCACCAATGCAAAAGAATTTGGAGATAGTGATTCAATATATGAACGCTATCATATGGATCCTAAAGCTTGGTGGGTGATTCATGGAGCTAGTGCACCAATGCTTCAAAGTTTGGCTTTGAAATTGCTTCAACAACCTTCATCATCATCTTGCTGTGAGAGAAATTGGAGCACTTATTCGTTTATCCACTCCTTGAAAAGAAACAAATTGGCACCAAAAAGGGCTGAAGATTTTGGTCTTTGTTTATTCCAATTTGCGTCTTCTTTCTAGGAGAGATGAACACTATTTTAAAGGACGAAGTAAAATGTGGGATATTTGTGGAGATACATTCGAGTCCTTTGAAGATGTGGGAGAACTTGCAATTGCCAACTTGTCCCTTGATGAGCTGAAATAGAGGCAGTGATCTTCACGGATGATGGTGATAATGTGTTGGAAAGGGATGATGAAGCGATTCAATCTAATGAAGCTGAAGATGAATGAATATTATGTGTTTCTTAATGAATTTTAGCTTTAAACTTTAACTTTTTAATGTGTTGAATTAGTTTGTATTTTATAAACATGTTACTTCATGGTGTTTAATCTTTCATGACTAGTTGTGTGCTAAACATTATGTTATTGTGTGTGTTATTGTATATTTGATTGAAAAATTGTTGGGATTTTTCAGGTGATCAGGTCTATTGTTGTTGAATATGAATTACAAGAACTAGTGGTTTTTTTTCTTTTCTTTTCATGCATGAATTACAATAATTGGTAATCTCTTTTTGTGCCATATTTTGAGGAATGGTTGAAGCCTCTAAAGCAAATTGATTTGTCATGATAAAAATGATATTTATGCAATATATTTATGATAAAAATGATATTTATGCAATATATATAAAATTTAAATATTTTTTTATTTAACGTATCCTAAACGTGTTGTATCCTAATTTTTGGAAAAAAGACGTATCGGAGTGTCGCATCGTGTCGCGTATCGTATTCGTGCTTCTTAGCTATTAACCAAAGAAAGAACGCCTTTGGTTACCACTTTAACAAAAAAAAAAAAGCGATATTAGAGGAAAAATAAATCACTATACACTAAAAATTCAATTCACAAAATAAATAATTAATAACAAACAAACAAAAATTATAAGTCTGTTAAGTATTTACAACGTTGTAACTATATGTTCACAATGATAAATCACCTATACATGACCTTTAAGATATATTCGCAACTTATAAATTATATGCTCGTAACTTGTAAATGAGATATACGTTCATAATATGTGAATACATTCACAACATGTGAAAGATACGTTTATACCCAGAAGTGTTAAAAACGCTTTACATATTTGCAAGTACACACCAAACACACTCAAAAACACAACTCCACAAAGAAAGTTCATTTTTCTCATCATTTTGTTCTTCTTTCATTTTCATCAATTTTTTCCCTTTGAATCTTTCTCACCAACACGTACGAAATACATATCTATAAACATACACAAAATACAAATTCATGGAAAAGAAAAGCTTGTTCTATCTTCTTTCTTAGCTGTTGGGTCTTCATTGCCACTATCATGTTATTGTCCACTTCTGTTGCTGTTGCTACTCTTTCTCAAAGCTTCTCAGCTTGTAGCATAGAGGAGATTGATCAGCCCTTTTCGATGGTAATTTGAAGAGGATATGAGTTGAACTAATGGATTTGTTAGAGTATTTTTTGAGGAGGAGAAGGAGAAAAGAGAAGGAGAGGAGAGAGAAGAGAGAAGAAGAGAAGTGAAAGAAGAGAGAGGAGGGAGAAGCATGCCTGTGTGTCTGTTTCTTTTCTTCTTCAAACTGCGTGAAATACACCCAAAATAAAATATACAATATTAAATGGATATATATGGTATGTGGAGTGTCTGATATAATTTGTGTATGATATTTACAGTTGAATGTACTTCCAAGTTTTGTTTTCCTCTTTTTGTCTTGGCGGTGGAGCTCCATGATTTTACCTGTTCTACGCAAAGGGTCTCTGGAATCGAGAGAAGACTTCTTCGGAGCCCTAATTAAGCATCAAGGCGAGACTTCTCAAACAGGTGATTACAACCTCAGATCTCTTTCTCTCACTTTCTCTCTCTGACTCGCACTTGTTCATATTCTATATACATGTGTATTATATAGATGACTTTGAATTCTTGGTTAATTGATCTCAGTATGAGCTTATAAGTATATATATATATATATATATATATATATATATATATATATATATATATATATATATATATATATATATATATATATATAGACACACATATCTACATGCGTGTTTGGGCATTTCATATTGAAATTAAAGTACTTCACACGCACATCGTAGGCACACGCGCATATATACGTTTTAGACGAAATGAATTGGTGGTTAAATTGTGTTATTATGCTTTGAAATGCAGTAAATGCTCCCAATTTTAAGAAAAATAGATGTGGATTTTTTTTATCGTTCTTGTTGATAGTTACTTCCAATGATGGGCCATTTTACTCAATTTTTTATCTTCGCTTTTTTCTGGGTTTTAAGGAAAATTCCTAATTTTTATGGGTCTTAGGGAAATCTCTTTTCGGACAGTGATCCCTTGAGAAATTTGGTTCACAATTTTGAGATGAAATGATATGAAAGTTTGTTTGCTTAGAAGTACTATGAGTACTTTAACTTGACGAACACCTCTTAAAACATTATGCAAGCTACCACTTCTATTAGCACCATTTTGTGGAAGTTATTGTCCCCTGTATGTAAAAGTTCTACTGCTGCCTCTACATGTGCTTCTATTGATTAAGTTTGATTCTGTCTTTCATATCACTCTAGCTCTTTTACTTGGCAGTGACTACTCATCAGTTGTTCATGGGATTGGTCTGGTAATTTTATTAAGTGCTGACTAGATTCTGATTCCTGAAGGGTGGTAAATGGGCACTAATTTTGTAACACTTTTCTAATGGCTACAGGAATCAGCTTGTCGGATAGTGAAAATAGTCGGTGATAGTGCTATCCTTCAACTAATTGCATCAGAGGGACTGTCGTTTGCCAAAAAAAGCAAAAAGTTTGAAGAAGCAGGGGCAAGCTTTCAATTCAGACACTGAAAGCAATCCTAAAAGTGAGAAAGAGTTGCTGCGATGAGAGTGTCATCGGTTGGCCTTTTTTTACAACGTTCTCTTCTTACTGCTATCCTTCAACTAATTGCATCAGAGGGACTATCGTTTGCCAAAAAAAACCAAAAAGTTTGAAGAAGCAGGGGCAAGCTTTCAATTCAGACGCTGAAAGCAATCCTAAAAGTGAGAAAGAGTTGCTGCGATGAGAGTGTCATCGGTTGGCCTTTTTTTACAACGTTCTCTTCTTACTGCTATCCTTCAACTAATTGCATCAGAGGGACTATCATTTGCCAAAAAAAACAAAAAAGTTTGAAGAAGCAGGGGCAAGCTTTTAATTCAGACGCTGAAAGCAATCCTAAAAGTGAGAAAGAGTTGCTGCGATGAGAGTGTCATCGGTTGGCCTTTTTTTACAACGTTCTCTTCTTACTTTCTTTTATATATTTATGTTAAAAAAAATTTATTTTTAGAATGATTAATTGGTTTCAACTATGAAATGGAATAAATACTTGATAACTATCTATAATACATGAATCACTTAAACAAGGCTTCTAAAGAGTATGATTCAGATTTCATTAGATTGGAGTAACTTTTTCTTTTTTAACGGACAGGAAAGCTTGAGAAATATGTGAAAAGTTTACAAAATAATGTAAAGTGCTAAAAAAATTTTGATTTTATGGATTGTAATTGTTTAAGAAATGTCAGTTTGATTTATTCTGAAGGTCTGGGATATTTTTATGGTTTTTTTTATTGCACAAGAAATAAGGTACGTTTTCTAATAATGTGTGATTTTACAACTTATTTTGTTTTAATTACATATTATTTCAGGAAATGCAGAACCTGCTCCACCTGCTGCAGAAGAAGGAAAAAATAAGAAGAAAAAATTAGCACCCATCATTTTTTATGCTTCGTGAGCTTCACTGTATTTGGATATGTATTACTATGACAGTTTGGAAAAGGAATACTTGAGCAGCACTGAACTTCAGTAGAGAAAATTGCATGAGAATTTGTTTTCCTCCGTATTGTATTGTTTCACCCAACAGTATATAGATTCTAACCTCTTTTAACAATAATTCCTTTTCCTTTTTTCTTTTTGAATTTGTATTTTAACTAATGGTTCCCTGTTTTTGCTTCACCTTTATTAGGAGGACACATGGGCAAATTTCTCAAGTGATTAGGGAGAACAGAAAAACATTTTATCGGGTGCCTATGGGAATTTTGGTTGGTTCCTCCGATCCTCAAAGCGTTTTTTCTTTTAAGTTTTTGTTTATAATTGAAGTAACTATAAGATATCCCATCTGTACTGGTTATGAACATTAATATTTATTGAGACATAGCATTCACGAATTTTCTTTGAACTCATACATCTCCTCCGTCTTCACAAAAGCTGGCAAATTTTTAGATTATTTGTTGCTTTTCTCATTTCCAAATGTTTATATATATATTCCTTACTTTATGATTGTCACTGACCAGAGTAAAAGTCTGGTCAAGAATTCACAAATCCCATGTCAGGAACATAGTCATAGAGTTGCTGAAAAACACAATGGATCAATTGGAGATGCAATAGGTCATTTAGCCTTCACAATGAATGCAGTGGTAGGTTGCGCATATGCTGGATTTATTATATCTTCTTTATTTAATATTATGTGATGTAAGTTGTTGTATTCTATTTAGTTTTCCCCCCAAAATGGAGATGATAAATGAAACATGACCAAGAAAATGGCAAGTAAATTTTCTATGGTTTTGGAAAGTTTTAGAGAAATTTTGATGATTTGTAGCTGGCAAATATGGAAGGCAAGAAATACATTTATGTTTGAAGGAGTAATACCCCTACACCCAGATTGCAATGGCCACATCTAAAATGGTCCACAAATTCTGGAAAGCAAATATTAAGGGTAGCGACAGTGGGAACCATGAAAAGCAAGGATCCATTTCAGGAAGAAACGTCAATAGAAGCAATTGGGTAAAGCCACTGCTAGGAGAGGTGAAGTCAAATTCAGATGCCTCCTTTGTCGCTCCTGAGCAACTTTATGGTATAGCCTTTGCTTATGGATGATCTGACAAAACCAATGGATGAGGACAATACCAGTGGACGAGGAGAGCATTAAGGTCGCCATGGAAGACTTTTTAGAAGCACTTCAAGAAGTCAAACCTACATTTGGAGCCTCGACAGGTGACCTTGAATGCTGCAGGTATGTTAAAATTACAGCCTTGTTGTTTTTGCTCATATGTTTGGATGAGTTGATTGTGACAAAGTTGTCCATGAAAAATGTTATTATTAAAGCATTTTCCTATAAATTTTTTCTTTCACAGATCTTTGAAATTGGTAGCTTATGATGGATGATCTAGTTGCTTTTTGATTATTATTTTGTTTATGGTAATAAAATTAGGTGAAAGAGAAGTTGGAGTCGTTATATGTTGAATTATTATTTTGCTTTTCAGGTGTTACATTTGGTGATTTTGTTGCTAGATTTATCAGAACTCATGAATATTATAGAAGTCCTTGGATTATAATTATTAAATTGCAATAGATATTCTGTCGAGATATATAATTACATTCAGAACTCTCAAATTTTCTCTTGAACTATCTATGATTTGTATTTTCCATATTGTATGAAGCATTGAAGAGGATACTGTAACATATTTGATTACGTAATATTGTGCTTTAACCAATTGTGTAATAGAATGTAGAATAATGACTCGTCTATAATTGTAAACTGGTACCTTTTCTTTTTCTTTCTTTGAGAGAAAACCACATTGAGGTTGTGGAATTTGGCTTGGAACCATACCCTTTTGCTAATTACTAAAAGATGAAAAACAAGGGGATTGGAAGAAAATGGACCTTACCCTTCAAGCCAGGTCACTGTTGGAAGCATACAAACAGGTTGAGCAAATGGGTTCCCATGAAGTCACCTTCGAAACAAATGCAAGTGTTATCTTTGATGCAGTCATGAAAGGTGATAAAGGTAGGCACTGGAGAATCATTAATAAACCCAGGGAGATTAGCTTATTTTTGGATAGAAATACAAATTTCAAGATAGCATGTATCAATAGATCAACTAATTCTATTTGTGACTTTTTGGCTAAACATGTTAGAACTTAATCTCTATCAGGGAATTGGTGAAGCTCGCTGCCTAACCCTCTTAAAGATATTGTAAATGCCGAATTGGGCAGAGAGGGTATGGGCTAATTTTGTGTATGTTTTTGATGCAATGATATCTCTTCTTTTGACCCCAAAAAAAAAAAAAAGAAGACAAAAAAATATGTATCTTTGTGAATTGTTTCAGGAGAGGCATTTTCTACTTAAAACTCTTAAGAGTGCAATCGACATCGTCATATCCAAGTGCAAATACTTCACGTCCTTCATATTTTATGAACTTTCTGCCTCCATCCTTTTCTCTGTTACTTGATGCAGGTAAAATTTTTTCAGTTGGATTCCATTTCTAATGTCTAATTTCACTGTAGTTCCTTGGCTACTTCTACTTTCAATTTTGCTGCCATGAAGTTGGAATTTTTTTTTTTTTTAAGTTTAAGCCTAGGGTGCATTTTGACTCCGAAGTTTCTCTTTTTTAACTTTAATGTGCCATTCTTGTGTTTATATGACAAAGAATAAAATCAATGACCTGGAATATATGTAGATAGACATCTTGATACTTGAGCACAAACATTTTTTTTTTATTTTCTTATATATTTGTTTTAGTGATAGTATTATCTAGCTAGCCCTTTTTTATATGTGGAGGTTTATATTAATATGCAAATTAAGATGTATTATTACTTTTTTTCATATTTTTATTACGTCAAAATTCTATTTATTAAATTATAATGTATAAATATTATATGATATATTGGGCAATAGCTGTGCCTTGCATGGCATTTTACAGCTAGTATATTAACAAAAAGGGAACTCATGCTACCACCATGCACATCAATTAATAATTCTCCAATTATCACTCCTTCAATTGGTCCACCTTCTTTCGTTATTGAATAGGGTAATATTTTATGTTTTACGAGTTATATTTTGTTCTTTTCTATGTATGGTACAAGGGACATTATATGGTAAATATTTTTAGGTTTTTTACTATAGAAAGAGTGATAGATATTACTCGAGTGGGTTGATAGTAATTCTTGATTATTGAAAAACTGCGTTGTTGCATCTTAACACGATACGTACATGGATTCAAGTATATAGTTGTTGGCTTTGAAAATGTTACAATGTATTCATATTAATATTTCACATGAAAATCTCATAAATACTAAAAATTCCATGTATGTTTCTTGTTTATTAGTACTCCTGACGCCAATTAGGTTTAAAAGTATGTTAATATTAATAATATATTAATATTTTATTATTTTTGTTATGGTGTTCATGTCTCTCTTGGTCTCAGTCCAATTCAATTTGTTCATCATGCATCCATACGCGTGATGACTCATCCTGTAATCGAACAAAGCTCTAAGCACGCCTGCATTCTCAATCCAGTTCAGTTTATTTCTCCTTTCATATATCCAAAAATGGATACCCTCATAACGATATGAAGCTTAATTAAAAATGACAGGCATCAATTGAAACAAGAAGAATAAAATTTCGGAAAGTACAAGAAAGAAACATTAATTAGAAAAAAGAGAGCTATTTGTCCCAAATAACTACTGTTTTGGCTTTCATTACAAGCATTTATAAGGAATAGGAAAATGGCATTAGCAACAAGTCAAATATTAGTCCAGAAGAGCACTATAGTTTTGGCATTTACTATTAGCAAATAGCAAATAATGAAGCAATATTTTATATCCAGCCGGCCTTTCTAGATGGAAGATTATTATTATTAAAATTTAAAGTTAGGTTATCTCAAAGTGAGGATTTGAAACTAATTTTTATTGAATAGAAAACAAAGGAAAATTTTTTTCAACAAGTGTACTTTTTGAAAATCAAACTTGCATTCTCCTTTTTATAGGTGTGACAATACTACCACTTTAGTCTTTTCTAGTGAATGATACAACTTGCTGAGCTAGGGGAGGAAAAAAAAATCTGATAACTGTTTTTGCCAAATAAAATAATTGAACAACTCGAGAAATATTGCTATATATATTTAAGAAAATCCACTCACTAACCAGATAATGCAATGATTTTAATTTGATATGTCATATTAGATATGAAAAGTTGAACAAAAATGAATACAAAAGTTTAAATTTATCTAAATTATTATTATCTAAGTTCAAATAAATGCTAAATTGTATCAAATTATTTTAAAGTATCTATAAAAAATAAAAATTTGTGATTTTTGGTCAAGTTTGGGTATAAAATTCGAACGCAATTGAACGTAGTAAAATTTATTATTATTTTGAATATTTTTACTCCCATTTTCATCCAACTTGTCTAATTTCCTTAATTCTATTCCACTCTTCTAATTAATCTCAATCTAATAGTACAACAAATCAAGCTAGTAATTACACATATTGTAGTTTTTAATTATATTTAAAAGTACAACAAAATTAGTTAGTTGCATTTCATCTAAGCATAAAGATTTTCAATGGAACTAAAAATTACGTTGCACTTTTTAATGTAATTAATGTTTATTACATTTGAAATGGTAATAACTAAAACTAATTTAGACATAAACTAAATAAAATTAAAACTTTATATTTAGAACATCTAAATAAAACTCTAAAAATTATTACATTTTGAAAAATTAAATATAAAAATTTCAATATCATTATTAGAAATTTAAATAAAACAAATATTTATAACCCTTAAAATTCTAACTAAAATGAAATACATAACTATTGACCTAAATTTTTACAATGAATAAATAAATAAAATTTAAGATAAAACTTGAAATGACTTGTGATAGTTCAATTGATAAGAGCTCTGCTTCTATTTATAGGTACCATGCTAATGCAACATTCTAAAAACTTTCGATTTGGAATTTCACTTTTTGAAATGTATATACTATTTTAATAAATTTTGTTATATTTAAAAGTGTAACCATTTTTATTACACTTGGATGTATAACCATGTTAGTTACACTTCCAAGTGTAACTAAATGGATAGTATACCAAAAATTATACAAAAATATTTTGTTACACTTGAAAGTGTAAATATTTTTTTTTTCGTTATTTCAAGTGTCATGGAAAAAATATATATAAAACTGTTAACATGAAATGTTGTAGTGTAATTTGCCCGAATAACAAACAAACAAAAACGAAAGCTAATACTTTTTTGAACTTCAAATTTCACAAAGGAACGCGTAAATCTAGGAATAACTTTTCTAACATCCTGCAAAATTACCAAATTTTTTTTTAAAAATAAATATTTATCACATAATAAATATTCTATACAATAATATTTGACATAGAGTCGTCCGTGTGCGATATTACTTAAGTAGTCTTCTATAGATCACTTTAACTATTAATTACAAAAATGTCTAAGTGTTAATCTTTCTTACCTTTTTAACATTATTATTAAAAGGAGAACTTGGAAACGAGTCTTTCCTTGGACCTTTACTATCATCATTCCATATAAAATGATAACGTTTAATTATTGATCATCATTTCGTATCCAACCACCATTTTCTTTTATTTGGCCTTCCATTGAAAAAGATATTACACCTTTTTTTTTCTCCAACTTCCTATCCCCACCACAATAGCTACCACCAATGAGTTCGGAGTCTAGGTCATAAACTCAACTGCTTGAATTACTTACTCATTCTTGAGTGATGTTTTACACTTGATATGTCGAAGAAACTGAAATATTAAAATCAAAATAACAAAGCAAAGGATGATAGACTATCATTAACACTTAAGGAATTTTTTTTTTTGAAGAGACTAGTTTTACTTTCTTAGTCCCAATTCCCAAACAACCTTGTAGTCTACTGATCTATGCTTCTTCTTCTGAACAGATCATGTGTTTTTGCGTTTTATAGTCTTGATGCGAGTCAAAAGGATTTTTCGTAAAAGAATTTCCCTCTGTATAAAAGATGAAAGGAAGTGTATATAAATAAACAGAGAGATTGCTTCACCTTGACTCAATTTGATTTGTTTAGGGAACAAATTAATTAAGTAATAGAATATATAATGTTTATTAAAAAAAAAAAAAAAGAATGTATACTAGCCAGAAGAATACAAGGGAAATATTCGAGGCGACCGCCATGGTTCTGTCCGGGATTAGTCTCCTTAAATGAAGGCAAGAAGGATAAGTTAAAAACACTGAGAAAAGAAAATTTTATATGTAATTTATTTTATTTTTCCATGCAGTATGTTAAAAAAATATATTTCTGCCAAATTAGTAAATAAAAAATTCTGATATATATCACTATATGAAATCGTGTATTATTTTACATAGTATTCAATATTGCATTAATTTGTTTCACAAAGATGAAATGACATATTGACATTAATAGCATCAATCATTTACTTTGTACTTATTTTCAAAGCATAAAATTTTCTACAGGGAGAGAGAGGTCTCTTTCATGGCATTGTGCAAGTAGGGTCTGCATGGGTCTGCCCAAGTTATTATTTAAAAAAATATTTTTTTTTGATAACTTGGCATATATCCTCGCCTACCTAATCCACGATACACAAACACGATGAGTATTAGCCCCGCCTTAGGTAGAACCCTACATGCCTATGTCCTATTGTTTGGCCAAACGGATAAATGTGAACCAAAACCTCGGGGTACAGTGGTCTGCCCCAAAACATGCATTGGGTCAGTCAAGGGTCTGATCTCAAGAACATTAACAAATGCACCCTTGCCTTCAGGCGGTCTCAAACCCCCGTCTTTGCCTTGATAACACCTGCTACTTATCATTTGACCTACTCCTTTGGGGCATGGGTCTGTGCAAGTTGGAGTTACACAAGGTCCAGGTCAAAGTTAGCGCACTTGAGAAAGAAAAAAATTGATCGTATTTATAATTAATAAAATATTTCATATTCATCTATGTGCAAATTACATGAATCACAAGTTTTTGATAACCTTTGTTTTTCTTTTTAATCTCCCATGCCCAATCCAATTTTCCATTTTTTATGAGATTTGAATCCAAAATCTCACCTTGAAAGAAATAGCCTTGATCACTTAAACTACTCCCTCCTCTTGATACTATTAAATTAAAACAAGCATTATGCAATATATTTTGTATGCTTAATTCTATCCGAGTTTATAAAGTAGAAGTTTTAATGAGTAGGTGTACGCAGAGAATTAGCTCAATATTTAATAATTTAAGAACAAGAGAAAATTGACTACAAGAGTTAATTAGGTTTATAATATTTGACCAAAATTTTCAACATTTCCTCAGGACCGGGATGTTCATCAATTGGGTATGGTCAATCAGAGGAGCTGGGTCCTTTCCTCAGGCACAAAGGCAAACCAGAGCTCAAATTTAACAAGAACACATGGAACAAAGGTAATCATTTTATGTTTTTTTTTTCCTCTTATTATTAAATCCTTCATGTCCAAACTAACCGTAGACCTTAGAGAATTGAATCTAAGCATTATTTTTAAAAAAAGTAATTTCAACTACTTGGAGTTCGTATTCTATAATTTGTATTTTTCTATCTAAAAAACAATTTTTGTGTTCTTTTCTTGTAATTCAAAATTAGAGTTTATTATGTATTAACTTAATTAGGGTTACAAATTATGAATTATATGATTACTAACAATTGATTTGCTTGATTCTTCTATAAAATTTGGAAGTCTTTGTAAATAAAATGACTTCGATAAAGATAATTGATGGGAAATTCTCAAACTTATCTATAACAGTATCCAAGTAATGTGAAGAATACTCCCGACTAATGCATAGATCGCTTTTAAATTCTTATGTATTATACAATATGCTTTGACCATTTCACTGTCTATTTTTCACAATTAATGGACTAATTCATATTTCTTTGGTATAATTTGACAAATGTGTTTATTGATGAAGTGCTTGCCTTTTTCTTCTATAGTTTAAATTTATTTATTATTATGACCATATTTGTTAAGTACAAGTACATTTACATACTCCTCACTCATTTTCAACGTTATCTTTCACGAGAGTTATATATACAAAGTAATTTATATTGCTGATATTAAGTCGTTAAGAAATTAATTGACAATCTTATATTATTTGGGAAATGTGTTTATTGATGGTGCTTTACTTTATATTATACTTTTATTTATTCGATTAGTTCTTATAGTCATTAAGGGCCTGTTTGGCAAAATTAGATGTTGGAGTAGCTGATAGCTGTTGTATTTTAGCTGTTAGCAGATAGCTATTTAACTAGCTAATTGAATAAAATGTGTTCTTTAAAATTAGCTGTTAGATTAGCTGATGAATGTTAAATGATGTAAAAGGACATTGATATCATGTTATTAGTATTATTGTTATTATGATAATTGTAATTAATATTACTATTTTAGGAACAAGATAATATATTTCATAAATAGATATTTATTTTCATAATCATATTTTAATATTAAAGTATAACTAATTTTTTGATAAAACATTTATATCAATATTACAAAAATTAATTTTAATATATTCAAAAGTATTTTGTTAAAAAAAATGTACCAATAAAACTTATACTTTTAGTAATGTTGATTATATAGAAATTGAAATTTATTTTTATATTATTTCTTATTTATATTTGTGAAGGAAAAGGTAAAAATATAGAGAGAGATTGGAAAAGAATAGAAAAACCAAAAAATGCAAAAAGGGTAGAATTGCCAAAAAAAAAAGAAAAACTAAAAGCTACCTGAAATGCTAAAATTTTTAGCTTTTGAGAAACACTAATTGAAACGTTAAAAGCTACTTGAAACACTAGTTTACCGAACAACAATAATTTAGTAAAATAGTGTTTTGACCAGTTAAAACGCTAAACGCGAATTGAAAGCTATTGCCGAACATGCACTAAGTATAAATAGTGCTACGTACTCCTTGGTCATTTTTAACTTTATTTTTCACGAGATTTATGGAAAATAATTTATATTACTGATACTTAAGCCATTAAAAAAATTAATTGACAACCTTGTATTATTGAGACGTGTGCTTTACTTTTTGTTATACTCTTTTTTTAGTTTATTTGATGTAGTTCTCCTATTTATTAAGTGCAAATACTTCAGCGTATTCCTCGCTCATTTTTTACTTTATTTTTCACGAGATCTTTAAAAATATAATTTATATTATTGATATTTAAGTCGTTGAAAAAGTATTTGACAATCTTATACTTTTAAAAGTTTTTCAAACATGTAGTTACAACAAAAATGACTTCATTGAAGATCGCTAAGATGAACCATGACTAATTAGAATTGGTTCAATTTTGGACAGAAGAAACCAAAAAAAAAAAAATTCTTGCAACGACAATTCATTAGTAATCACTAGCACAAATGCTACTTTTTCTTTTCTGGTATTTGCAAGCTCACTTTAGGTACCCAATAACATACTGGTACAGACGTGTCGTTTCTCTTGCAACACAGAGCTAAATTCTCTTATACCATTATAATATTATGTGAAAATTTAAATAATAAATAATAATTATTAATGTCATTAGTTATTATAAAATAATTTAAATATTTTATCATTATTGAGTCTCACTCTTTTCGTTCTTATGACCTATGTCCACGCTATAGGAATTCAAAACTTTAACATTGCATTTATACAAAACAGAAATTTAGATTTTTGATTATCAAACTTGACAGTGATAATCAATATTTCAAAATTTCCTGGGATATTGCAACACCATATGCAATTTGAAAAGATTTAATTAAGTCTATGGAGTTTATATAATAATATTTCCTCAACACTTTCGTCTCTTGTTCTGCAGCGGCCAATTTACTCTTTGTGGAATCCCCTTTTGGTGTTGGATTTTCATACACAAATACTAGTAACGATATTAAGGAGCTTGGAGATTCAATAACAAGTTCAACCAAATTCTAATTTTCATTTATTTATTTTCCCTAGAGGCTACATTAATATTTTTTCCTAGTAACAAAGATTACTTTTGGCTTGGATACCTTAATTGGTGAGATTGATATGTATCACATTTCTGGATCTACTTTCTTAGGAATCTTTCATAATTCCGTGAACCAAATGCCCCTTAAAAGAATCTTTTGATCACTGTCTTTATTAGTCTTTTCGCTAAATTTACTTAATTCCTACATGACTTAATCCATTCTTTTTTTTTTTAATCTACTTTCTTGAGAATTGTTCATGATTTCGTAAACCAAACGCCCCTTAAAAGAATCTTTTGATCATTGTCTTTATTAGTCTTTTCACTAAATTCACTTAATTACTACATGACTTAATCCATTCTTTTTTTTTTTTTTTGGCAGCTCATGATTCGTATAGATTCTTGGTCAATTGGTTTCGAAGGTTCCCGCAATACAAGTCTCACGAATTTTACATATCTGGGTCAAGCTATGGAGGTAAAGAGTCATCACTTTAGATTGTTTGGAGTTTTGTGGTTCACTCTTCGTCTTTACTAATTAAAACATAATATTTTTTATTAATTCATTTTTGTTCCCCAACGTTTACCTTGTCGTTAACGTTATTATTATGATTATTGTTTCATGTGTATATGTTAGGTCACTATGTTCCCCAACTTGCAGAAGCTGTCTTTGGTAACAATAAGATTGTCACAAAGGATGACTACATAAACCTCAAAGGGTTCATGGTGTGTTTTATTTTTCACTCTTTCTTTGGATAATTGTAAATATTTATTGAGCTATTACACGTTGCAAGTTTCACAAATAAGATAGTCATCAAATTTTGGAACAAAAAGTTAGAAGTAAAAGTTGCTTGACCACCTTTTACAGTTTTTGTTCTTTTTTAGATTAAGGGTTCGTTTGGATTGACTTTTTTATAAATACTTTTTTTTAATAACTTTTAGAAAAGAAAAAAACTTTTTGAGAACTGAAATTTTTAGTTTCTAAAAAAGCTGAATTTGAGCTTTTTCTAGAATCTCAGCTTTTCTGAAAACAAATCTAAATAATTATTGTATAAAGAATACATCCTTTTTAATTTTTTAAAAAAACTTTTTTTCTGAAAAAGAAATCCAAATAGGAATTCTTAGTGCAATATCGTAAGAGTATAATCTAATATATGACTTGAATCTTTCAGAGGAGTTCTCCCAAACAAGTGGGAGCACACCTGGTTGTCAAACATTTCTTTATATACATTAAAAAGGTAGAGTGACACCATTTTCAACAATTATAATTTTCTTTAGTTAGTGTGCCGTTCCCTTTTTTTTATTTTTGTAAACAAACATAAATAACAGGCTAGACTTAGGAAAAATATATATATAATTGGGCTTCAGTTGCACCTTTTCATATCCTCAACACAAAGCCCACTCAATACACATCCTGTGCCTCAAGTTCTAGGAGCCACATGGATCAACAGATAGAAGAGGTGGCCCAACTAGCAAGGCAGGTTAAGGTATGAGGGACCCAAACTACAACTGGAAAAGACAATTGCTATGTTTGGTATAAGCTTATTATAAAATGTTTTTTTATATATAAAAAGATATGATTTTTTTTATGAGTTTTTATAAAATATTTGTAATAAGATATCTTATTTATAGATATAAAAAAAATTAGACCAAGATAGATTGTTTATATCTTATAAGATAAAAAAGTATGGTTTGTTTTGAATTCTGATAACATATCTGTGAAATTCATGATAAAATATCTTGTATCTTATAAGATGAAAAGAAAGACAATTAATATTATGAATATCTTTTTTTTTTTCCTTAATCCCATTTCCAACCCGAACCCTTCACTCTAGGAATTCGATTAGTGGTTGTTTCTCACGAGAAATAGTTTTAACCACTTGAATAACGTCATTCTTTTAGCTTTGGGATCAAGATACTTCTTTTGTGTAATATGGCTAGCTAATAAAATTCAAACTTCCCACATCTGGGGATCAGAATTATTGCTGGATTTTGCAGATAGGGAATGCACTGCTTGATGATGAAACCGATCAAACAGGGATGATTGACTATGCATGAGACCATGCTGTAATATCAGATGGCTTATACCACAACATCAAAAAGACATGCAACTTTAGCAACCAACATTTGACAAAGCAGTGTAATGATAATCTCAATAAATACTATGATGTTTACAATATTGTAAACATGTATAGTTTGTATGCTCAAACTTGTGTCGAAAACAACTCAAGCAGCTCCCGTCGTCACTCGGTGATCCATGGGATTGCTCCTCGATTATTCTCCAAAATCGTAAGTAGTTATAACATCTTGTTTCACATTAGTGTTGTAAAATATTTGCATATATTTTATAATAAATTGTGCTAGATACAATTTTTATCACTTGTTATCAATAAAATTGATACTTTTGACCTCGATTATTGCATTGTAACCAACATGTTACATTTCGTCTCCGCAGGATGCATGGCACAAAACTTCAGCAGGCTACGATCCTTGTCTTTCACATTATACTGAGACATACTTGAATAGGCCAGATGTTCAAAAAGCACTTCATGCAAATGTGACAAAAATTCCCTATCCATGGGCGCACTGCATAACGTTACGTATAATGCATTTATTTCATTTATTACGATAATACATCTTGCATTTTGTAATTACTAACTGTTGTAACATTTGACTTTTTAATTTGACCTCTTTCTGCCAACAATTTTTGTGCTATTTTAACTTAAAGAGTTAGTATATCTGCTAGTGGAGCATTTAGAAACTAGGTAAAAGATTTGGTTAACTTTTATGCTCGAATCAGTTAGAAAATTTACTTCTTAGGGTAAGTGCCAATTAGGTTTTTTGCATTATGTAGAACACTTTCTCCTTTTTTGGAGTCATGTGTCTTGAAATTTAACAATAACGAAAAGTCCGGAAAGCTTCTTATTAATTAGGCTAGGAAACTCCCTGCACAAAGAAAGTTTATTCTATTAAACTCGTATGGTTTTATGCAGTGACAATACAACACATTGGGGTGATTCCCCTGCCTCCATACTTCCCATTATCAAAATGCTTGTTGATGGTGGCTTGCGCATCTGGGTTTATAGGTAAAGTTTGTAACAAATAAAGATTAGAAACTTTTAGCTGGCCAAAAGTTAAACTAATTTTTGTGTCATAATAATTTTTCTTTTACATTATTGTGGACTTTTTCTTTTTTCTTCAGTGGAGATACCGATGGTAGAATCCCTGTAACATCAACAAGGTTAACGTTAAGAAAGCTTGGATTGAACATTACTGAAGATTGGACTCCATGGTACACTGACAACAAGCAGGTAATTTATTTATTTTTTAATTATATTTTTTCCAAGTGTGAAATCATTTCCTATAATTTGCATTAAAGAAAATAATATATCATTTCATTATGTGAAAAATTGTCATGTATACTAGATTTGGACATAAAATGAAGTTTATTACCAAGGAAAAATAATTTTTAATTAATATATATTTGGTATAATTTAATTTATATCAATTATAAATTTTATTAGGAACCTTCCACAGCTATAGAATCAATTAGTATCAATTCACATTAACTGTAATTATGAGCCCAACCAATAAAGGCTCCTGTATAAGTTCTAGGGCATTGTATAGTTCACTACAATTTAGAGCAAAAAAAAGTATTGTTCTTGCAATTCCATATTTCTCGGGTCTAGTTTCATGTTCATGTCTTCTATTATTTATTTCAACATATGTCAAAGCTACTATCCTAATAGCTTGTACCGCTATTATCACTCCTAGGCCAATATCAAAATTAGCCTCCTTCAAAAAGCAAAAAAAAACCACCTCAAGGTTTTTCAATATCTTGATTCCATAGTTGTGGTTCTCTTCATCAAATTTTCATTCTAAAGGCCAACTTCATACAATGGATTGCTCAAGAAAATCTTTTAGTATTTTAGGAAAAACTAAATTACAATCTCAAGTGGAGTGTTGGTATTGTTATCATTGTTGTCACATTGTTTTCAATTGTCATACTCAAGTTTGCTCTTTCCGTGAAAAGATAGGCCGTGGTCATTTTCAAAGGGATTGTCCTTGTAGTCCCAACAAGCATACTTTAGAGCCTTCCTAATGCAGATCCTCTATGTCCCAATTTTCACTTACTTTCGTGACATGCTTTGTTATAGAAAATGTAGCTAATTCTTGCTTAGACTAGCCTCTCTCAACATTAGCCGCAATTTTCCAAGAAATTCTTTTCCAAGTTCTTGATCAGTTTATTCCTTTTTCCTCCATCGCCCTTTTCACGACATTTGGTAAGTCCTCTTGGTTCTTTCACTCTGCCTGCTCAGACCAGTCTTTCTCAATATTAGGCCTAGCTCTCCAAGAAATTCTTTACCATATTTTTTTTATCAATTTAATCCTTTTTCCTCTATTGTTTTCTCTGTGGAATCTGGTAAGTCCTCTTGGTGCTTTAACTCTACTTGCTCTGACCAATCTTTCTCAATGTCAAGCCTAGCTCTTCAAGAAATTTTTTATGATGTTCATGATCAATCTCGTCTTTTTTCCTCCATTGCTTTATTTGCAACATCTAGTAATTCATCTTGGTCCTTTGACTTTGCTTGCTAAAACCACATGACTTCTGATGCTCATAATTTGACTAATCTATTCCACTCCTTATGCACCTCAACTTATACAATTAATAGTACCTCTTTGCCCATTAATTGTATAGGTTTTGTATCTACCTTACTTACTACAACTCCTAACACTTATCATGTTCTTGAACTTACCCTAAACCTTGTATATGTTGGCCAACCATATGACGTAGGTTTTATAGTCATCGCTTCCAGCTATTGTGTGCAAGATTCTCGTACAAGTAAGATCCTTGGGGTAGGTCATCAAGTGAGTGACCTTTCGAGCTTGTCAACCAATATTTTCCTAGTCAGCTCCATATTATTGCATCTGGTATTTCTTCTTCTATCTCGTCTTTCACGTTTTTCTAGCATTCTCAGTTAGGACATACTTCTTTAGGAAAGTTACAAACCTTAGTCTCCAATTGCTACCTTGGAAAACTCTCGACAAATTCTTTTAATTGGTTGTCGCGTAAATTGAGAAAATAGCCTACTTTAGCATTTGACAAAAGTGATTTTGTTTCTTTCACATTTTTTGATCTTATTAATCCTGATATTTGGGGTCACTTTCCCATTCCTACTATGGGATTCTTGTTATTTTATGATCTTTGTTGATGACTACTTCCATTTCACTTGGAGCTATCTCATGAATAATCATGTTGATTTGTTTTGCCTTCACTTAGAATTCACTACCATGATATTTACCCCATTTGCTAAATGTAATAGATTCTTAGAATAGATAAAACAAAGAAATATAAAGATACCAATTTTCTTCTCAGCATAGCATTATCTCACGCGTTCTTGTTTTTACACTTTTCAACATAGTAGACATATTGAGTGCAAACACTTACTCATACTTATTGACATCTTATGTACCATTCTGATATCTTTTATTTGCCATGAGTCAGGGAGAGGCTACTTACTCGGCTATATATATCATTAATAGATTGTCCTCTCTATCATTAACAATACATCTTATAAGTTTCTCTAGGGTATTTACTTATCTATGATCAACATCATGTATTTTGTTGCATATGTTTTTTTCTACTTTCTAATCATGAACACATTAAACTTCAACCTCATGCTCAATTATGTAGCTTTTTGGGTTATGGTATAGAACATAAGGGTTACCACTGTTAGGATCCTATCTTGAAATACCTTCATATTAGTCGTCATGTAATCTTTTAGGAGAACAAGATATTTTTCTCTTTGTTCTCTTTCTCTCTTTTGCATGCTCATTCTCTTTTGTTGTTCATTGATCCCTCCATTTCCTTATTCCAAAATGATACCAGTGACATAAATACATCTCTTGCTTCTCCATCATCTATGGTGCAACTATTCTTGAATATTTTGGTCCTATTCATGGGTCCATATACGTTGTTGACTCTCGATCTATTTCTTCGCCTAGTACTCTGATCGACCTACACCTATTTCTTGACCTATTAACTTAACTGAACCCACACATATTTCCTTAACTAATCTTTTTATGAAGTCTCTTTTATGTTGCTCCATGCGTGTGAACGTAGTTTCACCTCATCTTTTTTACTGTCATTGTCCTTCTACTATTCTTTCTCTTCATAAGCCTCACGTTTATTGCAAGGAAAGCTTTAAGCCTCTTTGGTGGCAAACCATGGTGGATGAGTTACAAGCATTATAAGATAAACACATTTGGGACATGATAGATCTTTCTTGAGGGAAAAATTTCATGGGGGTGTAGGTGGGTTTATAAGATCAAGATTTGGCCTAATGGTTCTATAAAGCGATACAAAGCTCGGTTATTGGCAAAACCATTTACACAATAAGATGATATTGATTATAAGGAAACCTTTGCTTATGTTGGTCATCTCATATGTGTACGGAGTCTCATTGATATTGTTGTTCTTCGTCAATGGTCATTATCTTAGATGGATGTGAAAAATGTCGTCCTTAATGTAACCTTAAAGAAAAAGTTTATATGAAGCCTCCATTAAGATATTACCATCTTTCTCTTCAAGTGTGTCACTTGCATCATGCTTTTTATGGTCTTAAGAAAGAATCACATATTCAATTTACTAAATTTAGTTCTGTAATTGGTGAATTTGGTTTTACTTCGAGTGAACCTGATACTACTCTTCTCATTTGTCTCTTCTCACTACTGTGATCATGTTCTTAGTTTATGTGGATGATACGAATGTCACAGGTAGGGAGTCAATTGGTATTTCTAATCTTAAGCAATTCCTTAGACAACATTTTGAGATGCTTATGTTTGTTATCTTACTTAAGTTAAATATTCTTTTAATCTTTTTACTTGAGCTAGCCTCACGAATAGTAAGACTACTACTACTTCACTCAATCCTCAAGCTCCTCTTAGTTCATTAGATGGCATACCACTTCAAGATGCTATTTTATGTCAGCAATTGGTTGGTAGTCTTATTTATCTCACGGTCACTCAGCATGATATCTCTTATGCAGTTTACTAGGTTAGTCCGTTTATGTTTGCCCCTCTTTTCATAAAAAGACCCTTCATCAAGAATGTAGCTGGGAAACTGCCACTAGTCAAGTCCCCCTTGAGGTAACTCTAAGACACAAGGAAGTAAGCATGCGGGACAAAGAATGTGGCTCCATATAAATCAAATCTTCTCCTGAAGCTCTGTTCTTTATTTTTATGAGGACAACTCTTAGGGTACTATCTCTCTTCAAAGTGAAG
The DNA here is from genome assembly GCA_028554755.1 of Cordia subcordata. NCBI lineage: Eukaryota > Viridiplantae > Streptophyta > Magnoliopsida > Boraginales > Cordiaceae > Cordia > Cordia subcordata. The sequence continues at coordinate 13,676,035 of JAPTOF010000005.1, read as the reverse complement.
CATCCCCAGGCGAGGGAATGAAGATTCCTTTCCCCCTATAATCCCCTATCCTTAAAAGTCCTCCCTTACCCAATTTCTTTGGAAGGAATTGCGGGAAAAAGAGGACAAAGGAAAGGTTGTCCCATACTCTATTCTTGCTTACAGTTGTTCTTCATATCCTTCACTATGTTAGCACTTTATTTCATGGTCAGTTATTCTCTACAAAATCTTCCTTGATCCTCCGTGGTTATTTTGATACAATTGGGCTGATGATCCTACTGATCATCATTTCATGATTGGATGTTGTTTTCTCTTATGTACTTCTCTTATTTCTTGGCATAATAAGAAGCAAACTATTGTTGCTTGTTCTAATACAAAGATTGAATATCGTGTTCTTCTTGATGCAACTCAAGATGTTCTACAGATTTGATGGTTACTTGATGATATGGTTGTCCTGTAAGACTCAAGGATTGTGCTTCATTAAGTGCTAATCAAATTCTCACAATGATGTAGTCTATAAGCTAACATGCCATACTAAGCGAGACTATCACTTTATTCAGCAATGTTACTCATAGAACTACTCAACTTCGATACATGTCTTCAGCTAATACTAAAGACCATACCCATGCTCGATTTCAGGACTTAACTTCCCAACTCAAGTTGGTGTCCTACACACCTCCTTGAGATTGAGGGGGGATATTGGTGTATAAATGGTATAATTAGTTCACATTAGGTATTATTTACCTTGTATGAGACATAGATTTGAGAACCTTCCTTGGTTCTAGAATCAGTTAGTATCAGTCAACATTGCCCAACCCATCTAGGCTCATTTTTAAGTTGTACTACAGTGTATAGTTCACAACAATTATGAGCAATAAAGTATTGTTCTCTCAATTATGTAATTCTAGCTTCTAATTTTCTGTTGATTTCTTCTATTATTTTATTTTGATAAAAAAGTATGCGTCTCTAGCTAATCGTGATACGTGCATTGATAGTGCCACTATTCCTAAAATGAATGACCAATCAATATTATACTCACATATTTCTAAACTAAAATCTACATGAGAAGGTTCACTTTTATTCTATATAAACTCCTACAGGTTGGCGGATGGACAGTAACATATGATGGATTGAATTTTGTGACAGTGAGAGGAGCTGGCCACCAAGTTCCAATTTTTAGGCCCAAGCAAGCCCTTCAGCTAGTCAGGCATTTCTTAGCCAATAGCAAACTACCAACTGCACCCCTCTGATACAAATCCCTTTGGCACAATTTCTGGAAAGTAGGTATTCCTTTTTGGATTAAGATTCTTTCATATCGACAATTTTCTTAATTGAGATGATCCTCTCTTATCAATATGATAAAACTATTGATATGAGAGGACCCGAATCCTTCCTTTATAAAATAACTAGCGTATCTACCCATGAAATGCATGGGTTTTGATATTTATATATTGTGAGACAAATTAAAAATTGTGTAATGATTTGTCTTTTCATTTTTTAAATAATGTTTAGTTTTTTTCTCTTTTTAAAAAAAATATGCAGAAAAAATGACACGTTACAAAAGAATAGCAAAGATGATATTAACGCGACACTTGGCAGTCCTAGAGTGTAATAAACTCTTCTTTATTATATAGTATAGGTAAATTATAGAACATGACCAAAATATCTATATCCCCACTAGGCAAAATTTTGACTTAAGAAATAAGATTTTTTTGATAAAAATAATAGATAATGTATTTTGAAAAATAAATTTATTAGTTTAAAAAATTATTTTAATAGAGAAAATTCTTTTAGGATAAAAAAAATTAAAAACCGTTGTTTTATATATATATATATATATATATATATATATATATATATTGACAAAAACAAAGATGCCCGAATTAGGAAAAAGAATTAATTTAGGAACAAACTTTTTGCTTCCATAAAATAATACTCAAATTGATTTGGAAATTATTCTTTGATGGTATGATTTAATATTTGAATTAATTATGGGTTGTAAAACGCTGACTTTTCTTGCATTGTAGAGTGTCATAGGCACCAGTAGAGATTGATAATTGTTGTGTAAAGAATGAGTCTTGAATAGCAGGGTTTGCTTTAGTATATAGTATAGATTATGGAAGAAACATGAAAAAATAGTTTTAGCGTCAAAATTTCAGGTTTCTTTATAGCTATCTCTTCACTTGTTTTTATGTTTTCCTTTTCTTTTATTAGTTTTCATTCATATTCGTTTTTCCTTTCAGCAAAATAACAATGAATTACTGCAAGCATAAATATTGTAAGTATTTGCTCCAAGATAACTGGTAAAATTTTTAGTTTACAGTTAATAATTTGGCGTAGTTGTCGTAGATGGTGGTTACTAGAGACAGATGTAAAATATTTGTTCTCTGGGGATTAAAAACTTAATTTAGTCATCATTGTGCCAAATAATTTTATTAATATGCTAAATTGATTTTTAAAACTAAATACACTTTAGGAATATATATGTATTCAGAATCAAATAGAGGTGGTTGCACCTCCTACTGGCATGTGCATGCATCCACATTTGGTAATTACCAAAAGAAACTAGTTTGGGAAACTTAAAACTCAAGGTGATATTCTTATGTAGTATAAGAGCTCAGGTCATGGATTCGAAACTCAATGCTAACCATTTTAAGACATTAAAAATTGTTCGCATACAAGGCTCAAAAACAAACTTTACTAGCAAGTGAGAGGCATGTTACTACTACTTATTCACTCAATTGTTGCTAATTAACAATGGCAAATATGCAACGCATAACGAACCATCCTCTATATTAAGATGGCGTTTTGATTGGTTTTTTGAAAAACTACTTAAAGCACCTTTGGCTTTAAGCTATCTTTTTTTTTTTTTTTTTTTTTTTTGAGTTTAAGTAGTAATTACTTATTTGAATAAAAGGTGTAGTTGCAAAAATAAGTATTTACATGTTTGGTTAAAGTATGTTAAAAAGTAAATTATATTGTTAAAACAACTATTAAGAACATGAAAATAGAATATTAGTTAAAACACAACATAAAATAGTTATCGTTCTTAAAAATATATTATCAATCTGTTACAATTTAATAATTTAATTTATATCATATATAATATAAGTATATAATAATTATTAAATAAATAATAATAATAATAATAATAATGAGGTTTCAAAATCCAAAAATAATTTGGTTTATTTTAGTTAATAACCGAATGTTCACCCCTATGTTTAGGAAGTAATTCGGCTCTGTTGGTTATCAAAATGAAATGGGTGTACCAGAAGATTCAGCAGCTTTGTGCGACAATTAAAATGTTTTTTAGATTGCACATAATGATGTTTTCCATGACTATACACGTCATGCTGAGTGTGATTGCCACTTTAGCCGTCAACATGTTGCCAGCGGTACCATGCATCCCTGTTATACTTCCTCTACCGATCAACTAGATGGTATCTTTACGAAAGCTCATACTCTCGCATGCCTTGTGGACCTGATTTCCAAACTCAAGCTAGTGTCCTCCACACCTCCTTGAGGGGTTTTTTTTTTGGGTGTTAGCAAGTTATATAATTTATTCTTTTTATTATATAATTTATTATTTTCTTACGTGTACATGTCAATCACAATCAATCATAACTAATCACGATCAATTAACAATTATGTTAGACAATTTACCTTATTGTAACAATGGCATAACTACTACATAAAGAGCCTTAAATTGTACAAACTACATAACTCAAAAATACAATATTCTCTTTTGTTTCTAGTCTATATACGCGTTGTTCTTCATTCTTCAAATTTCTTGTTCTTGCTTTCGACACTCCTATATGAAAACGACATAGATGTAGAAAACATTTATTGAGAGATACACAAGTTTTTCTTGAACTCTCTGTGTTTTGAATACATCTTGCTTCGGCGACAATATTATTATATATGAAATTTAGTAACATGAAATATATATTGTATCCCGTAAATTATAGGGGTGTTCCTAAAAATTATTGGATTTTAGATGGAAAATTTGGACAAATTTTTCTAATAGATTAATACATATTTAAGACGGAATTTGAGACGAAAATTTGAAATAGAAAAATTTTTGTCTTAATTAGAGGTGGAATTTTCTGTCTCAAAATTTCATACGAGAGTTTCGGATCGGAAGTTTCACACTAGTATATGTATACACATGTTGAGAGATATACAATAATTTCTCGGCCACGCGGAGAGTCATAATTGTTCATTCTCTGATCATCTGAGGCAAAGATGCATGCACGCTCATCAGACTGAAGGCTAATTTCTACCTTTTGCAAACTTAGAGTTAAGTCCCCGAATGGCTCTCTTTGCTATGATGAGTGATGATGTTCACACTTTAATGTATTCCCGAATAAATACTACCACGTTGTTAGATATTTACTCATGATTTGTATATGGCAAATTGACTACTTCCCTTTTGAACGTATATGAACAAAAAGTGAACTCATGTCACCACCATGCATATCAATTAGTACCTCTTCAATTATCACTCTTTCAATTAGTCCACAATTTTTTTTTTTTTTTTTGTTATTGAATAGGGAAATATTTTCTGTCAAATGATTAATATTTTATTATTTTTTCCCTGCGCATGACGGGGACATTACATCGTAATTAAATACTTTTACTATATAAAGAGAGAAAAAATATTATTTGAATTATGCAGGGTTATATGCTACCATCATGCATTCAAGCAGTTGTTTGCTTTGAAGATGTTACAGTATATTTACGTCCCACATGAAAAACTCACAAATTCTAATTCTCACTACACAAAAAAAAAATTTAAGTATAGGTGGCCATTCTTTGCCAATAGTTTTTTGAAAAGCACCACCTATAGTGGTATAGGCGAGGGTTGTATAGGTGGCGGTTGTGTTGGCTGTTTGTATGGATACATGCCACTTCAAGACCACCGCTAATAGGAAAAAAAATTGCAGCCTATACCCTAATTTCTTGCAGCATCTATACCATATATATTTAATCTTGAGTTGTTAATGCTCTTGGTACCAATTTATTTCTATATCGTATCCTTAACATGGTTTCCATATGTGTGATCCATGTCTATCCTAGTCTCGTTTCAATCTGTTTATCATTACAGGGATGGATGTATGTTAAACAAATTCATCGTAACTTACAGGCCTGCTTTTTTAATCCAGTTTAGAAAAGTTCACCTTGTTTTCTTCTTTCATATACCCATTGCATGCCCCACAGCAATCTGAAACTTAAACGAAAAATAACAAGCATCAAGCGGAAGCAAGAAGAATAAAATTTCTGGAAGTACAGCAGGCAGAGAAAGATGACGATAAGAGGGTGTAGTTTAGTGAAAGTCTCTTACTTGGGACCTATAGATCTCGAGTTTAAGTTATCATTAAGGAGTGAGTGAAGAACTACTATTGACCGTCTTTTTCTTGAAAAAAAAAAAAAAAAGAGAAAGATGACAATAATTAGAAACAAATACTACTAATTTGGCTTCCATTACAAGCATCAACAAGGTATAGGAAAATGGCAACTAGCAACAAGTCAAATGTTTAGTCCAGAACAGCACTACTGTTCTGGCATTTATTGTTAAACAAAACGAAGCAATAGTTTAAATCTAGCCGGCCTTTCTAGATGGAAGAATTTTTTTTTAAAAAAAAATTCAAACTCAACTATTTTTGAAAAATAAAAATAACTGACAAATCGAGAAATCTTGCTAAATTTAAGAAAATCCACACGATTACAAGATATTCCATTGATTTTTAATTTGATATCTTTGCATATTTTAAGGGATATAGAGATGAAATTTTCTAACTGTATATTTAGTCATACTGATCGTCAGCCATTATCATTATGGATCCTAACTAAAGTAATCTGTTCAAACATTTCATTTCAAAGCAATTGACCAAGTCATAATAATTTGAGTGCAGCTTTGTATTCAAGTTTAAGCATCGAAAAGTTCCAAAATATCCTTTTCCATTATTATAAGCAACCAATGCAGGCCATCCTCTTAAGTGCATGTTCCCGAATCAGTAATGTTTTATATCATCCTGTTATTTTCTTACCATTTTTTGTACGATAAAAATTTAGTGGGTGTTTTACTTTATTTATAAGTAGAAAAATATTACATGTTTAGTAAAATATGCATAAAAGCAGGATTTATGTGTTTATAAGTAGGTCTGTTTATAACTAGGTAAAAAGAAAAAGGAAAAAAGCAACAACCATATGTTTTTCCTTTACTTGCTTATAAGTAATTGGATTAATCAAATAAAAGAACAGCTCTGCTTTAATGAAGGGAAAAAAATAAAACAACACTTTTCTACTTTAATTAAAGTCTTTTTGGTCGCTTTACCAAAACTATTACTTATGACACAAATTTATTAAACATGTCAATAGTTTATATATGCACGTTTTATTAAAACGCTTCTCTACTTATAGTAGCTAAAAAAAAAAAAAAACACGGCCTAACACCCTCTAATATTAAATGTCAAAAATTTCTCATTATATGGTAAAATATCTATAATATAAGGAAGGACGGGGGGGTTGATTAATAATAATAACATATCCAGCAATGCTCTCTCCAAATATTGCGTGGACTGAAAAAAATGAATCTTACTGCAAAGCCAATAATACGGATAATTCTTATCTGACAACATATATTACAGATAATTCTTATCTGTCTTTCAGTTCTCTATTCCTATATAAACCACATGCTATTGTCACCAAAAGCACATATAGAGAGAGAGAGAGAGAGGGAGGTGTAAGAAACTAAACCACTATTGAGAGTTTGTGACAATGATGTTCCATAAGTACATATATTTACTTATTTCACTAGCTTTTGGCTTAGCAGCAGTAGGGTTGGCTAGGCATCACCCCACTGATGAAGTGCTCAGCCACGAACTGTGGGCTCAGCAAGAAGCCGATCGCGTCGTCAGCCTTCCGGGGCAGCCTCCGGTGAAGTTTAAGCAATATGCAGGATACATAACCGTGAATGAAACTCATGGAAGAGCACTGTTCTATTGGTTCTTCGAAGCCACCAAAGACCCTCATGAGAAGCCTCTCCTTCTGTGGCTTAATGGAGGTAAAATTCCATATGAAAATATATGAATTTCTTTCGTGTCGTTTTTTCTATTTGAAAGAGGTCAAAAGCCGATAATACATACTCAATAATACAACCAGTAGGAGGTCTTATGCATTGTGTTTTCATGGTTTTAACTTTTAGTCACTGCTCAAATATCATTCATTTTTGTTACTAGTCCTCCAGAGAGGTTCCAAAAGAAAAAAGGAAAAAGAAGGCAATGCTTACAAGTTACAAATAGTTTTACCCACATACAAATATGATCAATATTTTACTATTAATGTTGAATATTTCTTGCCTTTTTAAACATTATTATGAGGGGTGTTTGGAAACAAGCCTTTTTCCTTTGACCTCCTTCCTCATCATTTCATTTAAAATGTCAACACTTAATTATTGATCATCATTGTTTCCAACCACCATTTTCCCCCCCTATTTTGGCCTTCCATTAAAAGAATGTTGTGGAACTGAAATAGTGAATCGCAAGCATCAAATTAATAAAAAATAATAATGAATTTTTTGAACAGGTAGGTGCAGCTTTTCTGGTCGCTAAGTGTATGTTAAATGTGTCATAATGTACGTCAAATCTGTCATAATAATGAAGTATATGTTTAAGTTTGACTGAAAATGACTTTCCAACAATATTTCTGCCATACAATTCTGTGCTGACGATTGGGGGATCAAAATATCTATTTTCTTGGAGGGCCTCTAATTTGGCTCATGTGAATACAAGGGAATAATTTTTTGTCTATATGAGCAGCTCATTATTTAGTTTTCATAGAAAGATAAGATTAGATATGAGGTATCAAATTAACTAGGAAATACTTATATGCGTGAGTTGACCGATGTGTTATCGACAGTGACGGATCAGTAATTGATTCTTCATTGAATTCAATATTTAAATTAGATAGTATTATGCATATGATTTTTAAATCTGGTTACTAATTCCTTTTTTCTCTCTTTTCCTTGCCTATAATTCGTTTTTTCTTCTTTATTGTGAGTGATTTCATGTTGTTGCTTTTAATTCCTAGTAAATAGCTTATCATTAGAAAGAGAGTTCCTTATATATGCCTTGCTTTTGTCTTATATTCCCGTTGGTGAAGTAGGCTGTTATCAAACATACGTAAGGAGATAGTAACATGTATAGATCATCAGTTTTAGCCCACGCAAGACATTAGTCGTTTGTTGTATACGCTCGTGAAATTTGAAGCCAGGTCATCATTTGTGATATAGTAAACTTAGACACTTGAACTAGTTGCTCATTTTAGCAATTTTTCACACTTGATGTAAAAAGAAAAACTTAAAAGTGAGGAAAATCGAGGTAACAAAGCAAAAGATGAAAGACTAGCACAAATCAGTTAGGAAGTTAATTTTTTTAAAACTAGTTTTACTCTCAGTCCCAATCAACTAGTTTCTTCATCATGTGTTTTAGGGTTTCACATTCTTTTGATGTGAGTCACAGAGATTTTCTAAAAGAAATTTCCGGTATGTATGTATGTATACTATTTTTCTTGCAATTTACCTACCTTCTATGCCTTTCATTTGTTACGTAATTTGCTTGGCCTTTTGTTAATGAAATGAGACCAATACTCCGATTTAAAATTTGCAACAGTATTTGTATTTGGAGATTTCTATTCATTGGTTTGCTGACTTTTTGACTACATGAAACTTATTAAAATTTTATAAAATATATTTATATTTTATGGTACTTTAACTATAAACTCTTTGCAAAGTACTTATTACTTTTCGTACTTCATGTGGGTTATAATCTAGTGTGTGTGTATATATTATATGGGTCAAGAGGTTGACATATAGAGAGATTGCTTCTCATTGACTCAAAAATTGATTTGTTTGGGAAACAAATTAGTTAAATAATAGAATGTACAATGTTATGCCAGAAGAATACGTAAATTGAAAATATTCGATGCGGCCGTCATGGTTCCATTAGTGATTAGCCCCCTTTTATGAAGGCAATTAAGAAGGATAAGTTAAAACACCGACAAATTAGATAAATGAATATCTAATTTATTTTTTTGTTTCATATAGTATCTTAAAACAGTACATATATTTCTGGGAAATAAATAAATAAAAATTCTGATATATGTGTGTGTGTGTATATATATATATATATATATATATATAAAATCCTGAATCATTTTAAATAAGATTTGATTATGCCTTAATTAGTAGCATCCTAATCATTTAATTCGAATTTATTTACAAGGCATAAAGTTTTCTAGACAGAGGGGGGGGGGGGGTTAAGTTAGGTCACTTTCATGGCATTGTGCAAGTAGGGGTGTGAATGGGTCCATGCAAGTTGGGAATACGCATGGTCCAGGTCAGACTTAGCACAACCCTTCCTTGGCGCCATTAACTGCCTGATACCTTTTTGTCTCATAGTACATTCGTGTCAAAAATTGATGATAAGGGTACGCCTCTAAATATGTCTTTAGCTTCGTACAACTAACCAATTAATAAAATATTTTAGATCCGTCTCTACACGGGTATTATATGCCTGCCTGTTGTCTGATTCCCGTAAATTAAAGCAGGCATCATGCAAAATATTTTGTTTAAGTGAAGATTCAGCTCCATATTAAAGCAGGCCTTGTACCTAACTGATCTTGTTATATAATTAATAAAAATTATTTAGATTTGTCTTTACATGTATTACAATACATGTCGCGATTATTTGATTAACATAACTGACACTCTAAGAACAAGAGAAAATTGACTATAAGAGTTAATTTGGTGTTATGTTAACCAAAACTTATCAACATATCTTTCAGGACCAGGATGTTCATCAATTGGGTTCGGTCAATCAGAGGAGCTGGGCCCTTTCCTCTCACATAAAGGCAAACCGGAAGTCAAATTCAACAAGAATACATGGAACAAAGGTATAATCATTTTTTACTTTGTAACGCCCTCCCACACAAGTTGATTTATGTATACTTTATAATAATTTAAGTTCATTACCAATGTTATTACGAGCTTAAGTATTATACGTCCAGTTGATTAGGCTCAAATATGTGACGGTCCAGTAATTGAGTTTGGGTCATTACATATTTTCTTTCTCGTATTATTAGATCTCTCACCACCAGCTTAACGTGTGACCTCAAAGATCCAAATCTAAACTATCATTAATTTTTAGAAAAAGTAATTTTAATTACTTGAACGACTCTCTAAGTCCCATAATTATATCCTGCTTTTGGGACGTTCCCTTATTTTGTTCTTCTTTTCGAGTGTGAATCAGGTTTCAGGCGTAGCATGCTCTAAAAGGTTTGCTTGGGAGAGAAAAAGTTCATCCATAAGTCAAACTTTCCATAAGCACTTGTTTGGCCAAATTAACGTTCTTAAAAACTCATTGTAGTACAAGCACTTCCTTATGAGTGAAACTTATTTCTGGTTTACATCATATCTCCCAACCATATATTGTTAAAATTGCATATTTTCTAATCAAACAATAATTGTAGACGTTACCAAGAAAAAAGAAAGTATGTTAAATACTCTGCCTATTTTACTTTTGCATTTCTATTTTCACGAAAATTTTTTTATCACAATTTCTTTTATATTAGATACTCACTTCTTTGTTATTCTTTATTTCAACATGAATTTCGCAATTTTGTGTCTAAATTAGGGTTGGCTTTTGTGTTCCTTTTCGTAATTCAGAATTGGAGTATTATAAATTATGAATACATATTATAACTAACAATTAAATGGTTAGGTTTGTCCATGAAAATCTCCAAGCTTTCGTAAACAAAACCACTTTGACGAAGATAATTGATGGAAAATTCTCAAACTTATGTATAACATTATTCAATAAGTTTGAATAATACTTTACATGCATAGGTCTCTTTTAAATAGCTATGTATTATACAGTATGTTTTGGCCATTTAATTTTCTATTTTCACAATTCATGGAATCATTATCATTTTTTTGTTTATGATTTTAGAAATGTGTTTTACTGGTGTAGTGCTTAAATTTTATTGTGTACTTTTATTTATTTATGATTGTAATCGTATTTATTGAGCAGAAATATATTTGCATACCGCTCACTCATTTTTAATTTTATTTTTACGAGACTTATAAAAAGTAATTTATATTACTAGTATTTAAGTTGTTAAAAAAGTAATTTACAATGTTATATGGTTGAACTTTTTCGAATTTTAAGTTAGATCAAGTGGTAAAGACTTTCTTCCTCAAGAGTAAGGTTCTAGTTCAAATCTAGTGGAGGTGGAGGGTTTGGTTTTATATATATATTTTGTTGAACTGTTCAAACCTACAACTATAACGAAAATGACATCATTGAAGATGGTTATAAATGAAGCATCAACAATTAGGATTGGTCAAATGTTGGACCAAAGAAATACAAAAAGTTCTTCCATTGTCATACTCATTAAACACTGAAAGAATTGCACAAATAAGCACTTTTTCTTGTCTGGTACCTGCACGCGCAGTATGAGCATCCAACAACGTTTTGGTCCACACCCTACCATGTCGTTACTCTTGCAACTTGGAGTTGAATTCTCTAATATCGTTATAATATTAGAAGATATTTAATTATATTTAATAAATTATTAATGTTGTCAATTATGTAAAATGATTTAAATATTTTATCGCTATATATTAGATCTCTCTTTTTTCGTCTTCACTATCCATGTATATTGGAGGGATTGGAAACTTTAACGTCACGAATTATATATAAGAAAAGTTTAGTTCGTTGATTATCACACTTGACAGTGATATATAATTTAAACTTTTCTAGAATAGTGTGAGACTATGTACATTATGAAACGATTTGAGTCTGATTTGTTTATATGATAATATTTATATTTTCTCATCACTTTGCTTGCATCTCTTGTTCTCCAGCGGCCAATTTACTCTTTGTGGAATCCCCTGTTGGTGTCGGATTTTCGTACACAAATACTAGTAGCGATATTAAGAAGCTTGGAGATTCAATAACAGGTAAGTTCAAACAAATTCTTTTTATTTAATCTTTTTCATGGAGGCTATATATATTAATACTTTCCTGGTGTGATTGCGGGATTATACTCGTGGCTTATCCTACAAAATTATTTAAAATTCCTTTATATTTTTTCATATTTTTAGTTTGTAGAATTACTTATTAGCATCTACAATTGGTTCCATATTTAGACATTTAAAAGTATTTTCAAAAGTTCAAAAATTAACTTGTTTGGAATATTTTCAAAAGAACTTTTACGTACAAAGTAAAATAAAGTTAAAAGGAAAAAAAAAAAAAGAATCAAAAGCTTCAAATGGGAACTTCCAAAAAAAGCTTTTGCTAACCAGGTAAAAAATCCGACACCTAAAAACTCAAATAACAAAAATGCAAGGTCAAACAGTCAATGAATTTTATTCAATGACACTTTTTAATAGAACTCTACTCTAGAAAGCTCTAAATACAGGGGAGAAGCCAGAATTGAAGATTAGGAGGGGCCAAAACTTGATTAAGAAAATCAACCGTATTTAATAGTTTAACTATATTGAATTGAGAAAAATATTATTTTGCAAAAAAGTAAATAAAATTATATAACAAGAAGACTAACCGATCCAAATAATGAAGTTGGATTCGTCTAAACAGAAAAAATTGATTACGGTACTTACACTAACAAATAGTAATTTTTTTTTTATATAAAAAACTAAGGCACTTAATATCATGTTCAACCTTGAAAATTTTGTTAAAGGTTCTAAGGGACCACTTATCGTCTTTTAAAAAAGAGCACTTTAATTTTTTACAATACTTGGAAAAAGTGTTTTTTTTAAAGTGTTTTATCTTTTCAAAAATTACTCCAACCACTTATTAGAAAAAAATATTTTAATTAAAAAATAATTTTATATAAAAATATCTTGTCATTAATTAATAATTTATATATCCAAAATAAATTATTTTATATAGGAACTCTAAAGTGTCTAACTAAAAGATAAATTAATTAAACATTTATAAATGTTATCCTCTAAAATTATATTTCCATTACGAAAATTTGATCACTTATATTCCATTTTAGAAATCCAACAAACTCAGAAAAAACTATCATGACAAGAACTCAAAGTTTCAAACCAAAAAATTAAAAGAAAAATATTACATCAAATATTTGTAAAAAAATTACTCTTAATCATTACATAGGTATCATGCTTTAAAATAAACAAAAAAAAAATTAAAAAAATATCACAATATCAAATATTTGGTACAAATTATTACTCCTAGTCATCGTAATGGTATCATACTTTAAAATGTTTACCTACTAACAGCAAAAAAAATTAAGAAAAAAATTCTATATAAAATTATCTTACAAAAAGTTAAAATAAATTGAATACAATCTAATTTTTTTTTAATATTGATTAACGTGTTAAGCTTTAGGCACAATATTACACAAACAAATAGAAAAATTTCGGGGGGACAAAATAATTTTTTTGTACATATATAAAAAGAAAATTTTTAGAGCTTTGGCCCCCCTGGTCCCCCTAGCTCCGCCCCTGTCTACACGTCTCAATAACTAGAATTTCATTGCTAACCCACATATAGAAGCAGGATGAATAGAAATTCAGAAAATCTCTCAATCACAGTCTTTATTAGTTTTGTCACTTTCCACTAAACTCCACTGATAAAAGATCTTCCATTTTTCTTTTTCCACCTATTTAGTTTATTTAACTACTTGTTTTCTTGGCAGCCCACGACTCATATAAATTCTTGGTTAATTGGTTTAAAAGGTTCCCGCAATACAAGTCTCACGACTTTTACATATCCGGGGAAAGCTATGCAGGTATATAGAGTCTTCACTTTAGATATTCACTTTTCGTTTTTATCTTAATATAATTGTTTTCAGTAATTTATTTTTGCTCCCCACATTTATTTTAATTTGTTAACCTTTTTTTTTTCATGTATATATGTTAGGTCATTATGTTCCCCAACTTGCAGAAGCAGTCTTCGATAACAATAAAATTGTCTCAAAGAGTGACTACATCAACCTCAAAGGGTTCATGGTGCGTTTTATTCTTGATCACTCTTTATTAACCTTGAAAGTTTTAGAAATAATTTCTTGTTATCAAAATTTGGTATAAAAAGTTGAAAGTAAAGGTGATCCAGCACCTTTATTATTTATTTATTTATTTATTTATTTTGACTAATTCTTAGTCCAATATCGTGAAGAGTAGAATCTAATATATATTTTATCTTTCAAAAAATTTCTCCCGAACAATTGGGAGCTCACTTGATTCTCAAACACATCTTTATATACATTAAAATAGTTGAGCGACACCCTCTCAACAATTACAATTTTTTTTTTCCTTAAAATAGTGTGCCATTCCTTTTTTCTTTTTATTTATGTGAACAGCATAAATAACTGGAAATTCGAGGTGGCCCAATTAGCAATGCAAGTTACAATATGACAAATAAACCCGAACTACAACTTGAAAAGACTATCTATCTATCTATCTATATATTATATTGATCCTCAATCCCAACCCGAACCCTTCATTCTAGGAATTCAAGATCAGATTCATTTCTCACTAGGAATAATTCCAACCACTCGAACTGTCGTTTTGTTATTGGGATTTTTCTTGTCTAATATCTCTAGCTAATAAGATTCACACTTTCCATATGTGAGGGATAGGGCTAATTGCTAGATTTTTTGCAGATAGGGAATGCGTTGTTGGATGATGAAACCGATCAAAAAGGCATGATTCACTACGCATGGGACCATGCTGTAATATCGGATCGCTTATACCACGATATTACGAAAACGTGCAACTTTAGCATCAAACATTTGCCAGAAAAGTGCAATGAAAACCTCAACAAATACTTCGATGTTTACAAGATCATAGACATGTATAGTTTGTACGCCCCAACCTGTGTTGAAACCAACTCCAGCAGCTCTCGACGCCGCCCGGTGATTCATGGGGTTGCTCCTCAATTATTCTCCAAAATCGTAAGTAATTGTAACTTCTTATGTTACACTAGTTTCGTAAAGGGTAAATTACAAGACTGGTGTATTATTTTTGCTACCCTTAATATCCTTATCTCTTATTTTCTAATATATTTGTGTCGCCTTTAGTCACAACTCAATTTTCTGTTAAAAATCCCGTTAAATATCACTGCACCTGACTGAACTGCAATTTTGCTATTCTTGCTAAGGATAATATTGTCTGAAATTTCGATTCACGTGAGGTAAATATGACATTTGACAAAAAAAATTTTGTAGAAAATCAAACTGAGACTAATTGCGACATACAGAGGTTAAAAAAGGGACTAATTTGTGACAAACAAAAGATAAAGATTAAGATTGTTACGAGTGACAAAGATAAGGGATGATTCTAGCAATTTACTCATTTACAAAATGTGTATATTTTATAATGGATTGCAATCAATACAATTGTCATTATGTGTTATTAATAAATTAGTAGTTGGGCCTCCATTATTGCATTGCATGAGTTGTTTCTAGTTGTTGCCTTGATTAATATTGTTATGTTCAATTTCGCCTTTGCATAGGATGGATGGCACAAAGCTCCAGCAGGCTATGATCCTTGTATTTCAGATTATACCGAGACATACTTGAACAGGCCAGATGTTCAAAAAGCACTTCACGCAAACGTCACAAAAATTCCTTATCCGTGGACTCACTGCAAGTTGCGAACAATGCACTTACTTAATTCTCCAATAACGTTTTTCTTTTGATGGGGTCATTTGTTTCGGAATTTGACAATACTAATGAGTTCGAAAGACTTCTTAGGCTAAGAAATTTCTCACACACAAAAAAAAAAAGTTATTCTATTAATAACTTGTATGGTTTTATGCAGTGATAATATAACATTTTGGGGTGATTCTCCTTCCTCCATACTTCCCATCATCAAAAAGCTTGTTGATGGTGGTTTGCGCATCTGGGTTTACAGGTAAAGTTTAATTTGTACCAAGAAAGATTAGTAATTTTTAGCTGGCAAAAAAATTTAATTTAATTCACTATTGCATCAAAATAATTTTCTTTTTTTTTTTGGTGGAGACAAAAGCAAACTAAAATGTGTGAACTTTTCCATAATAATTTTATTTTCGTTATTTTGGACCTTTTCTTTTCTACAGTGGAGATACGGATGGAAGAATCCCTGTAACTTCGACAAGGTTAACATTACGAAAGCTTGGGTTGAAAATTACTGAAAATTGGACCCCATGGTACACTTACAAGAAGCAGGTATTCTACTCTTTTCTTTCTTTTCAATACTTCCTTTCTAAAATGTGTGAAACCAAAATATTGCTAAAAAATGTATGATAAGGTTGTGTATAGTAGATTCCGAACTAGATTCAAATTTGTATACAATTAGAGTTTTGTGTTACAAACCATTATAGACTACTAAAAGAACTACCACAAATGACGGAATTTTTTTTGACAAAAAACACATGTAAGGCCCATCAAAAGTATGTCCCTATTTGATTGCCACACGTGCATTGATAGTAATACATATTTCTAAACCAAAGACGAGGCTTTTTTAAGAAAAACTTTATAGTTATATATTTTGAAAGTAAAATCTACTATAAGAAAGTTCACTGATATTCTAACACAAATTCTTGCAGGTTGGCGGGTGGACAATAACATACGACGGATTGTTGTTTGTGACGGTGAGGGGAGCTGGCCACCAAGTTCCAACTTTTAAGCCCAAGCAATCCCTTCAGCTGGTTCAGCATTTCTTAGCTAACAAGAAATTACCAACTGAACCCTTCTGAAACAATCCCATTCACAATTGTTTTTCCTATGAATGTAACAATTTCGGCAAAGTACGCAGTCATTTTTACATAAAAATTACGGAAAAGTAGAAAAGAGAAAAGGTTCTAGCTTGCCTCAGAATTCCGAGATTGTGCGTGGATTTTTCACTTGCTTTTTAGTTTTCCCAATTTTCTCTTATTAGCTTTCATGCATTTTCATTTTTTTTTTCGTTTCCAATAAAATAACAATGAATAATTGCAATCACAAGTATTGTTAACATGTGCTCCTAAATAATTGGTAAATTTTGAGGTTCGAGTTTATAATTGGACATCGTTGTTGTAGATAGTGGTTTTCTTTCTTTCTTCTTCTTTTTTTTTCTTAACAAACAACCCAACACTAGCTGCTACAAAGATGTAGTCTAAAACATTAAACAACCCTACAGGAGGAACAGTTGGAAGATATTGTAGTTGAATGTTTCTAGCTAATCAATAAGCCACCCATTAGCACTTTGCCCTTAGAGCCAGCTTCAAGAAGGCAATTCTTCACGTCCCTCACAAGATGCTCAACTGACCAACATAAATGTTGGCTTAGAATTAAAACCTCTAACAAGCTCAAGGTTATCAGATTCAATGTTATCGTTCCTATAGTTACCCGATCTAGCCATTTCACAAGCTTCACGCAAAGCCAATGCCCCTAGTTCGGACCTTCTCTGCATTACTACCCAAAACCCAACCCAAAGAATCCTGGTAAATCATTGCAATAACAGAAATTGAAAAACAGATTATTGATTTTCTCTGGCTCCGCTCCACAAATACTACAAACAGGAAAAGCAACACAACCCCTGCGATACAAATCGTGCCTCCAGACAAGATTCAGGAGCAGAAATCCAATTGAAGCAAAGAACAATTTGCCATTCGAATCTACACATCAGACCACTCAAGGTTATTGCCCCTATTGATTATTATTCAATCATTCCTAATGCTTGTTTAATCTTCCCTCTGCTTTTACATAACATGGAATTATATTGTAAAAGCTAAAAACTGCAATCATCTTAAACGCTTATAATTTACACCAAAAACAAAGGCGTTTACACCAACGTAAAACACTCCACGGAGAAGACCAAGTATTCACCAAGTGAGCCGTTGAGATAACCAAATCAGGGAAAGAGCTGTAATCTCCCGAATCATACTTGAATTTTACACTCGGGTAAATCTCGAACGCTTGTTCTCTTTGCATCTCCACTTAAACTTCCGAAACTTGTGATTCGGAAAATGCCTGTTTTAGCGTTTTGCAGTCAACCAAATACGCAAAACCATGTCGCGTCCGTTGAGAAGAAGACTCTGAACCCTCTAACAAATGCCTCTCCAGCTGAGGTCTCGCAGCACAGGTTTGTCATCACCCCTGTTATGATGACCTCCTTCACGCCCATTTCTTTTAGCTTCTCTTCTAAATTTGTACCTGAAAAAGATCACCATCTATACTGTGAAACCACATCATCTTTATCAAATCTACCATTCCATGTACATAAATTTGCACTTCATAAATAGGATGTGATTGACACTACCTTTCAAGTTGCTACATTGACATAGCATCACATTTTTGTTTACACGAGTTTACAAAGTCTCCCAACTTGAAATTGTTCTTAACATACTACCATACGAAATATTATGTGTCAGTTCACATAGTTTTGCGGTATCCAGGTCCAGCGGACCTATTACCAAAGTTTTAGCTTACTTGTTGCAAATTCTAGCAATTCAATAACCATAAATCTTCTTAGATTCTCGTCTCTTTATTTTTTTTTCCCTCCAATGGAGGCTTATATAGCTGGATAATGTTTCCAAGGAGAATTAATCTCGAGCCACTTGTAAAGAAGGTAAGTAACACACCATTCAACATTTATCTAATCATTTTAAATACTTATTGTAGAGGTTTAAGTTTACAATTAAGACTCGAACCTACTCCTTGGAATAGATCTTGAATCCCTTAGATGAGAGTGGGGTTGCTGGTAACTTCTTGTGAGAGGGTTTGGGTTTAGGAATGGTGTTTTGGCTTAAGGGGGTGTCGTACGATCATTGTTTCTTCTGTTTATATAGAAGGTTGCCGTCCACCTTTTAAAATCTTAGGTTCGTTACGGGATATTTTTCTCATTTACAATTAATGATAATTGATCATAGTGTTGAGCATTAGGATATTATTGTATTCAGAAAATATTAGTGAAGGAGATTAGATGTGCAAAAGTATTAGATAGGATGTATATGGTTAGATATACGAGAAAGTGTCGAGACGAGGTCAATACTAACAACAAGAAGGGTCTAGGACAACTTGCGATATATAAGTGAAGACATCTTTCTACGCTATATACTAAATTATCAACCTCAAACCTCATATTTGCTTCCCTCCAAATTTCCAAAGCACCACATTTTGCCATGTGGCTAGCACAATAAAGTATTCTAACAAAATATACAAGCTTCCCTTGTAAGCTTTCAATCAATAATTTTTTTTTTTCTTTTGAAATTTTCAATTAACAACATTTTTTTAAATTAACTATATTTAAAAAAATATATTCAAAATTTTTTCATGCCACCTAATTTTCTAACACATCTTGACTTACACTTAATTATAATCAAGTTATTAACCAAATTAAGTTATTTCAAAATTGATTCATACAATAGATTATTTATAAAAATTAATAATAATTTTTAATATCAAAACACATGCACCGCACGGGTCGCATACTAATTTTACATAAGTCTCTTGTTCATCAAGCTAATATAAGAGATAATTTTATATATTTTTGTACCAACCCAAAGAATCCTGTTAAATCATTGCAGTAACGGAAATTGAAGAACAAATTATTAATCTTCTCTGGATCCACTCCAGAAACACTACTACAAACAGGAAAAGCAACACAACCCCTGCGATACAAATTATCATCGGTTGGAGAATAGCATTTTCACACACTTTCCACGGCAAATACTGGATTTTAGTTAGGACCCCAGAATGCCAAATCATCTTCCACAAGCCGCGAGGCAGTTGACAAGAAGTACTAGCTGTAGTGGGAAAAATGAAAGAAGATCCAACAGTTGCTCTCTAATATCCTGACTTAACCACCGTTAGAATGCGACCACTCCAGCCTATCTTCGAAAGGACTGGTTGGCAATAATATTTTTTTAATATCAGCAACAATATTTTCATGGAACAAAGCTCTGGGTAAAGGAATTGTATAGGGACCAATGAGTCGTGTGATTGTCGGATCAATTATCCAATCTTGTTCATTTAGTTTTATAATAATTGTAACCTTGTAACTACTGATAACCGTCCATGTTGGATTCTACATAAGACGGCATGCTTGATTGGCAAACTAAAGCTTTGTTCATCGCATAAAAATCTCAAAAACCCAAACCCCCTGCATTTTGGAGTACCAATCTTTTCTTTACTGACCCAGTGAATTCACTGCTATATCTCATTTGTCGAAGTGATACAGGCACAATTCTAGGTCAATGGTACTGCAAGCACAATTTCCAATCCGTTCGTTCATCTGTCCAAGTTACATCTCACTTGTCAAGTGCAACCACTATTTTGGGTCATCCCTTCATTAGAAAATCTTGACCATATAAGATCTTTAGTGGTCGAACCACCCTCATCATTGATCAATTGGTTTTTGAACCACCCCTCTCATTGACTAATCGATTTTTGAGATAAAACTTTTATGATTTTTAACAAAAATTACCATACAACAGACAATGTCTTTTCAATAACCTATGAAATGTGTACAAGCAACAAACTGTAATCATCTTAAATACTTATTTTTAGCACGCACTTGGATCAAAAGTTGTACTAGCGTATAACACTCCATCGACCTTATACTCTCTATTATGAAGGACGTGCAGATCAAGCCTCCAACGACTGTAGTCATTTCAGGTATCCAAGATAACCTCTTATTCCTTAATTTTTTTCAATCCCTTTCAAGTTTGTCGACCAACCTAGCAGAGTTTCTCTCTTTGCTCTTTAGTTCTTTTGATCTCTTCACTATAGACTTTACAAATGTGTAGTTCACATGGAGACTTATCTCCATACATCTGAAAATACATTTGAGAACCCAATACTGTAATTTGATCCCAGCTTCCGAAAAGATTTGCCGACCGCAAATCTTTGATGAGAACGATTTTAATGTTAAGAGCGTGTAATTGATTTGTCATCTTGTGATACTCATTGTTATAACTACCATTACTGTTTTGATAGTTTACGGTTGAGTTAAACCTCTAACTCTCTCCGTTGGATCTACACATTGGATAATTCAAGGTTACGCACTGCCCCGATCGATTATTATTCAACTGTTCCTAATGGTTACTTAAATCACCTCTGCTTTTAGATGACAGGGAATTTGTACAAACTGAAAACTGCAATCATCTTAAACGCTTATTAATTTACACCGAAAACAAAGGTCGTTTACACCGACGCGAATCGCTTCACGCAGGCCAAGTATTCAACAAGTGAACCCTCGAGATAACCGGTCAGGAAAAGAGCGGTTATCTTCCAAATCATACTGGAATTTTACAACGAGCTACGTCTTGGGAACTTGTTTTCTGGGCATCTCCACTGCAACATTCTAAACTTGTCACTTGGAAAATGCCTGCTTGAGCCTTTTACAGTCAACCAAATACGCAAAACCATATGCCATGTTCTTCAAGGTTGCCTCGTGCAAGTCCTGAGAGGAAGTTGCTGTGGCATCCGTTGAGAAGAAGGCTCTGAACCCTCTAACAAATGCCTCCCTAGCTGAGGTCTCGCAGCACAGGTTCGTCATCACCCCTGTTATGATGACCTCCTTCACGCCCATCTCCTTCAGCTTCTCTTCTAAATTTGTACCTGAAATTGATCACCATCTATAGGGTGTGTATATCATATAAAATTGCGTATCAAATTTTGTATCCATTCTAAATCAGTTGTAAAAATATAAAGACCTAACAAGTAAATGTATCATTTACACATTATGCCCAAGAATATCAATCTTATTCCACTAAGCGAGATCGTCTATGTGAATCTCATACACCATTGAGTACGTGTTTAAGTTAGCCTGAGCTGCCTAATGCTACCAACATCGGCAGTGGCCGAGATACAACCTTTATTTTTCTTTCTTTAACTCCCGTCCCTAATGGAATTCGAGATTTGAATCCTAAGCGATCAATCACGAGGCACGTAACCCAACTATTCGAGCTATTCTTTAATCCCTCGACATGCGTACAACCCTTAATAAAACCAAATGCCTAGACAGAATCGGTTATTTAAGGGGGGAAACACACACAATTTAGCTGGCAGTTTTAATATAAAGAACAAAGTAGTGGCCAATTTGTTCCTTCTGCAAACATTTACTAGTTATTTCACACTTAATTTATTCCATAGAAAACGGCCCATTGCCAGAGAGGGGAAAAAGGAAAATAAGTCCCATCTTTTTTTTTTTTTTTTTTCCTGTTAAACCCCGCCTATGGATTGAACCCAGATGCTCATGCTTGGGAGATAATCTTATCCACTCAAACTATCACTTAATCCCAAGTCTCATCTAATAATTAGTTAAAATCGATGTAGAATAACTTAATTCTCCAATATCTTATCCTAAACCCCCACCTCATGGGACTGAACCCAAGTCCTCATACTCAACGAGTCAATTTCAACCCCTCAAACTATCCCTTAATCCAAAGTGCCATCTAATAATTAGTTAAAAACAAACTAGAATAATTTAATTCTCCAATATCTTATATGAGACTATATATAGAACATAATACCCCTGAAAGCACTGTAGGTGTTCTTCTCAACAACCAAGTCATCAGGTTTCCTATCAACATCAGGCATGATTTCAGCCTCGGGGGTGCCGTCCATGATGAGGTCTCCGTCCCACCACTCGTACAACATGCCGTAATCGGCGGGCGACTTGTGGTTGTGGCGAGTGTATATGACGGGTATGGAAGCTTGTCGGCAGAGGCTTATGGTGGTCTTGATGGCCGGCAAGATCGGCTTGGCCATTGAGTAGAAGTAGTTCTGCATGTCGATTACTAGCAAGACTGCGGTTTTGGGGTCAGGGTCTCGTTTCCTAACTTCGTATTTCTGGTAGGATGAAGACATTTTTTGGAGACTGGGGAGGTGGTGGTGTGGCTATTAGATGCAGAGAACGATGAGCCAAATGAATGGGAAGAAATGTTTAATTGTTGGATATTTATTTTTGTAAATGCAATTATTCTTTTGTCTAGGTCCTTCTGGATAACCAAAAGTACAGTGAAAGTAAAAGATTTCATTTTTTTTTAATTTCAATATGAATTTGATATTATCAATTTTTTATATATACTTAATAATATAAAAAATTATACTTTAATATAGTTAAAATTACGTGAATGAATATATTTTAATGTAAAAAATATATCTTTCCAAATTTTATTGTGTTTCATTGACGTAATCAAATTAGAAAAATGTTAATTAACAAATTATTTATATATATATATATATATATATATATATTTCGACTTAAAATACTTAAACTCAAATAAGTAACTCGTTAACATCAAGTTGTCAACCTTTCTTTCTTTGTTTTTTTTACTTAGATTTTCAACGGAATCAAATCATTTCTTTCACTTTGTATATAGGTATAAGGACCAAAAAGTATTATATATGTAATGATAAATATAGTCAAAATATACCGTAGTATTAACAAATGACATTTGAATCAGAATTTGCCTTCAACTGATTTTAATTTTTTGAATTAAAATTTTGTTCTTTTTTAGTTGATTGTAAGCTTCAATGTTGTATCAGTTTAGTGAATTATTCCATCTAATAGGTACTTATTTCTTCTATTTTATTAAATAAAAAAGATAACATACCCTTTAACATAAAGTTTTATTTATTAAAATTTGATGGTACAAGAGGATAAATAAAACCAAAACCCTATAAAAAATTTAACACTAAGCAAAAGCCATGTTTGGATTGGTTTTTTCCGTTATTACAAACGTACTCCTTCTCTAAGAAACACATTTTCTTTTTCATTTTTTTTTTGTAATTAGTACTTGAATCTAATTTTAGAAAACTAAAATTGTGAAAAAAAACCAATTTTAACTTTTTTTAAAAATCAAAAATTTTAATCTCACAACAAAAAATTTTCAAGAATTTTTTTTTCTTCTTTTCACGACAAAAAAAATTTAATTAGTAGAGTTCAATTAGAATGACATTTAGTGAAACTCGACCACCAATAAACAAATATAAAATGCATAGTATCAGAAAAGATGCATAGTACATCCTGTACTATTCACCAAGTGAAGGCACTCAATCGAAACAAAAGGACTGAATTTGAAACCGAATCGTGACTCGTGTCCATTTTTAACTCTTAACGTACGATGAGGTGATCGACGGACCTTTTTCTATAATAATTTTTTTTTTATTCCCCCAATAATTTACATCACAAGAAGCGCGTAGCACAACCTTAGGCGGTCGTAATTGGGTTGGGTGCTGAAACAAGGGGAGAGAGAGATGTCGTACTTGCTGCCGCATCTACACTCAGGATGGGCCGTAGACCAGGCCATCCTCGCCGAGGAGGAGCGCCTCGTCGTCATCCGCTTCGGCCACGACTGGGACGAGACTTGCATGCAGGTTTTCTTCTCTCTATCCTACCCTTCTACCTTTCTCGCGCAGCCTTATCTTATAATTTAAGATGCTTTTCCAAATAGATTATGTTTCGAATTTAAGGGATTTTGATCTTTTTGTTTGTGGTTTCGCTTTAATTTTTCGTACCTGGGAATTTTGATTTAATTAATTTGCAGTAATGAATTGTTCAGGATGTTGGGGAACATAGCTTTGGTGTTTTATGATTAATGGAATTTTGGTTCTTTCTTTTTCCCTTGAAAATAACTTGAATATAATTCAAGAAACAGAGGGAAATAATAATTATGTGATGTCATTTAGTTTTTGTATGTTTTTGACAATTAAAGCTTAGTCCTTTTCGAAAGTCATGCTGGGCAACAAAGCAAGTGGTTGGTTTTTGAATTCTTGGTTTAATTTTGATGTCTTAATAGTAGTCTCTGCTAAGGCTAAGCTACGTGTAAATACATCTGGGAACACGGTTAGGTCTGAGGAAACCTACTTAGTAAGTCCTGCTATTTGTGAGAGGCTCGTGCGCCGGGTTTGGCTTACAAGAAACAATGAGCAAAAAATAAAATATCTAATTATATTGAGCATAATTTGAGAAATGGAGGCTGATGTCTAGGCCTTTTTGCTACTGCACATTTGGGTTTTGGGTAAAACATCCGTGAGAATTATTAAAGCTGAAGCTTGATAGATGTGCCTGTAAGTTGTATATAGGGGTTTGGAATGAGGAGCATAACTATATTTGAATTGTAATTAATATGTTCTAAGAAGTCAAATGTGGAGTTTTGGTAGCATATGCAAAATGGGCAGCTTTACATGCTCTTCAGGTTTATTATCAATTATGAATCTATATCTGCATAGGTTCTGTGCTTTGTGATGAGGACAACTGTTTGATAGTACCAGTGGTCGTATTAGTAATAGTAGTAGCAGTAGCAGCAGTAATAGTAGTTGGTGGCAATTAAGGAGGTTTGATGATAACTGTGTATCCTGGGATGTATGCTGAAATCCAATATTCATGGGTTCGTTGCTGACGGAAAGAGGAGTAGCCAAATGCTGATGCCACACCTGTGAATTGATAGCAATCTTAAATTGTAAAATCTTATACTGTGTTGAACCTCTTACTAGATGCTGCCATTTCCATGTCCGCTTCATGTGTCCTACTAATTTGGTAGCAACCAGCATAAAAACTTTATAGTGTTGAAACAGCAGATGAGGCAGAGATTTTCTTGGTTGGCATTGGTTGGTATATTACAAGATACTGATCCAGGGTTTTGTGTCACATGTTCACAATTGCTAATTGATGTTATATCCTGGTTAAATCATTCTGTAGGTATCATCCTTGAACATTATATGTAAAGAAGTTTCGTACTATCACCATTAGCAAGTCAAGAGAGTTGGCACTTCTACTTTCAGTACAATAGTTTTGTGTATAATGCAAAACTGTTAACTCTTTGACAATATTAAGAGATACCTCTGACCATACTTCAAAACTATCACTCAGATCTACCACTTCTTTTCCCAATCAATCACATGGCACTCCTGCTTAATAATAGCCTCAGAAGCCTATCTCCACATGCAATGCTCGTATAATCAGGAAAACATCAGATGTTAGGCCCTATGATGCTGGTTACTTTATTCAATTGTGGTGCATATAGCTATTTTTTCTCTATTTTCTCCTTGGCAAAAATTGCAGAGGTCATTCTTTCTTTGTATGCTTGGGCTTTACAGTTTCCCATGGTTTATAAGCTCTTCAAGGATGAGGGCAAAATTGTTTGCAGTAGTACTAGGATGAAGTTATATAAAGGAAGCTGGGGAAAAAGCTGGATTCTTGGCATTAATTTGGAATCAAATCTGTGTTTAGTGGTTGTCTTTGGGCCTTTGGCTCTAGGAATAGGAGAATTTGATAACTGAGACTATAAATTTTAAAGTTTTGGCTTATATTGGGTTGAAATTCTTGGTGTCAGCTTTTCCCCCTTTTTCTGCTGCATGTAAACCAAATCTTCTGGAAGCAACCCACTGATAACCTATGCCACAGAGATGGGCTAGGGATGTAGGTTGGTGTTGGTTGATATCTTAAGTGAATTTCCAACCTAGGTTGTGCATGTTACTAGGTATCTTGTTAAGATATTCTGCGAAAGTTTTGATATATTATTTATATGGGCAATCGCATCTGTTCATTAGTCAAGACTATTATTCACCCTCGATAAGTTAACTTGGGATGTAAATTTCAGTATAATCTTTTTACAGTTTCTGTAACGTATGTATAGGACTAAATACGTACATTGCTGATGGAACAAGAAGTGTCTAACCACAAGCTCTATCTGATTGGTCATTTTTCCTTTGCTTTTCCATTCTGCCACATGACATTCTTTGCATGGTACAGCTACGGCCAATAATCTCACTCTCTAGGCAAGGGTTGGGGAATATTTAATAGTAAGGTTCCATGATGCAGGGTCTTGCTTTTGTTTGTATTTCAATAGCAATGAATTTAGCTATTTGATTCATGTTCTTATAGGCAAATTCTCCTCTCTGTTCACTTGCCTTCGTACTCTTGGTTGAGATAATAGCTGTCATGTCTGTCGTGTTACCTGGTAGTTCCAAGCTTTGTTCAATTTATTCTGGTAGTCAAGCCTATAACATGCGACCAGAAGTTTCTCTATGATATTCACAGTTTGCATGTGATAGGGATTTGTTAACATCTATTGCCCTGGGGAGCTTCTTTCCATCTAGTCGATTTAGTGAGATACATTATTTTTCCATTTCTTTGCCGTATATATCTCATGAAGTTGATTATGGTTCATCTGGGTTGCACATGTTTTTGTTGATTTTGGTTGGTCATTCTTAATTGTGTTGTAGATGGACGAAGTGCTGGCTTCAGTTGCCGAGACTATAAAGAACTTCGCAGTGATCTACCTCGTGGATATAACAGAGGTGCCTGATTTCAACACAATGTATGAGTTGTACGATCCATCTACAGTCATGTTCTTCTTCAGAAACAAGCATATTATGATCGATCTGGGGACTGGGAACAACAACAAGATCAACTGGGCTCTAAAGGACAAACAGGAGTTCATCGACATTGTTGAGACCGTCTATCGTGGTGCCAGAAAGGGTCGTGGTCTAGTTATTGCTCCAAAAGATTATTCTACCAAGTACCGTTACTAATTGTTTGTATGCAGCGTGTGTGGTTTACTTCAATGCAGAACTTTCTGCCGTGTTCAATTACCATTGTGTCGCACGGTATTGTTGAAAACATCTGAGTTCAAATAAACACTCTGAATTGATCAAATCAGATGTAAAATGTTTAAAACTCAGCAGTCAGCCTTCAATATGTATGTTAAGCAATTGGATGGTCTATCTTTTTTGGCTCTCTGTTGCTTTTCCTGCTCAATGTGACACATAAATTAGAAGAACAGCACCCTATTCTTAATGGAAATGGATTTGCTCTTGACGTCGGTATAGTTATGACAAGATAGTATAGACCGTTCACAGCTATTGGATTTTGCTCATGACGCTAAGATACGACGAAAGGAGGCTTTAATTCTTTGTAGGATAGCTACAGAATTTTTTCCATTTGGAGAGACTTACAATCGTAATCTAAGTAAGTTTAATTTGGAGAAGAGCAAAGAGGCTGCTCTGATTGATTAGGTCACTTTGGACCTTCGTGTTTAGAGAGACGCAAAGGCATGTTGAAGGGATACATTTTGTCCAGCTTTTTGGGATGGCATGTTAACTTTTCTTTGCAAACTTTGTAGTCCACACTCCACACGCAAGGAACATGTCTTTTCATGACTATGATGGTGCGTCTCTGTCAAAAATAATTCTAAAAATTGTCTATAATATCCATAAGCAAGCACATAGAAGCCTTGTTATCAAGTACAACTATAATAAAACCCGCGAGATGCACGCAAAAATGTGTATCAAATCGTTTTACATGATTAATTTATATGCTTTATTTGATGATAAAATATAGATTTTTATGAAATTTAATTTTAATAAGTTTTCCATATTTTTTATTTTTATGAGATATCTGCAATAAATTGAATAAAATATTTTAAATTAAAAAAAGGTAATTCAAATTGTGATCTAGTCTAACAAAAGTAACAAATGAATAATATATCTAACTTATTTTTTGACAAAAAGAATGGGTGGATTTAGCACATATAGCATTAAAGTTAAATAATTTTCACTGACCAAATATGGACAAAGGTTTTTTGGTGAGAAAAGAAAATATGACATGATGATACGTGACGTAAACTAAAAAGGCAAAAACATTATTTTATAATATATATTTATAGAACATAGATATTAAGAATTATAAGTTGTATTTACGATCTTACATAGTAAATTTAGAATTTCGTGAACTTTTTCATATATAACAAGAACATATTGTAACACCTCCATGTTTGGCGCTTGACATATGAATTGGTCAGATTAACGAAGTATTCGACATGATTAATAATGATGGGCCAAGACATGGACAAATGCGCGATTTACAAGACTAGCCTTGATGGATGCATGACGAAGAAAACTATACCAAGGCCAAGAGAGAGATGGGTTGCACATGGATGGATATAGGAGATTAAAACGACTAGACCAAGGGCCAATTTTGATACAATACTGAAAAAAATTAAGGTACATTTTAAAACCAATTGATACTCGCTGGAGCGCCCCAAATCTTATAATATGAACTTAAAATTTGTAAGTTTTGTTCTTTAATACAAGACAAAAAATATATAACTTCTTTTCTTCTTGCTTTCCACATTGCAAAATTGTGTTGTCTTTCGTTAACGAGGTCTATTCATTTTGAGTAGGTGAAATAAGTTTTTCAAGAGAATACATTGCATATTCTACGTTTCTATATGCCTATGCCTGCATATGTTCGTGCGTGTGATTTGTGTAATGAATTTGGTTATAAACTCAACTCATTATAAGCTTTACATAGAATTGATGTGGAACGAAATATTAAGGAAAGAATAATACCAGCCGTGACGATTACCAATAGAGCAAGAAAGCGATAGATGGTGAAGATCTTTGCCATCCTCAACAAGTAATCTCAGTGGTATGATTTTGTTCTCTAGACAGGCATTTAGAGGACTTAGTAAGCACAGAATATATATAGAGAGAGAGAGAGACAGAGAGGAGCCCTGCAAGTTCTTGTGGAATTCCCTTTTTTATAATTAAAAATCTTTTTATTCAAATTGGCTTTGTGGTTTGATGCGGGCTTACAAAGCCCCTTGCCTGTCAATGAAAGGCTTCCCACAGATCATCCCAACCATCCCCACTATCACGTTAGTTCACGAAGAGCCATTAATCAGGATAGAATCCCCTTATACCAAAAATTATGATCTACAATTATCTTGATCACATAGTAATCCCATTTAAGTTAGGCGCTTCTCAAGCTTTTTCCATTTTTGATTGTTGTGTATCTCTGTACGTATCACAATATTCAAAAGAGCAATACATAATCTCTCTTGTTGTGCATCAACTTTTTTTTTTCTTTGATTAAAAGAAGGAAATGTTCATTAAAAAAACAAACAGTAGCCAACACCCGTAAAATCAAAGACAAGATACAAAGCATAAAAGAGTCCTGAAGAGGATACGTTTTGAGGTCATTTATCTTGTCTCACATTCCTATAGCTAACCAGTCCGTCATCCCGTTTGCTTCCCGACAAACATGCAGTACTCCAATATTCCTTAATCCTTCAACAAGACTTTTGGCACCCTACATAAGGTGTTGAATAATCCAACTCAATGCAGACACTCCATTCCAGCCCGTGACAAGCTCAAAGCAACATGTTTCAATGATGATATCTTGCAGATTTTCTTCCTTAATCAGCCGACAAGCTTCCCTCGAGGTTAACATTTCAGCTTGAATTGCTGATTCACAAACCAATTTCCTTGCTTTACCATGTACAATTCTCTCCTCCATCCCTACACACCACTGCAACCCCCGCCTCATTTCACTCTCCACACAATGATGCAACATCCTCCGCTGTGCACAATTTTGTTTGTCTACAGTAGCTGCATACTTTTTGCATTTAACTTTTTTTTATCTTTTACATCACTCCACTCCCATCAAATTCGAACCTAAAACTTTACTCGTAAGAGAATTTTAAGTTTTCACTACTTAAACCACCCCTTACTTTTGCCTGGTAACTTGCTTTAGTGTTCTTACTTTTTTTGGCCCAGTAGGTTGCAATGTAAGGGTTACTATTGAAAATCAGTTTTGACACACCTACAGTCTCCAATGAGTGCTACATGTGCACACCAAAATATATATCGTGTCACATTTAAACATTTTACTAGGTATCTATATCTCCTTTTCTCCATACACAGCATGCAAGAAAATCCACATTTGGATTTGGTCATACAATAAAGTAAGTACTCATATTGCTACCCGGAAAAAGCTTTTGATGTAAAATGACAACGCTTATAAAAGGAATATGACTGGGAGTACACGAATTCACAAGCAGTTGACACATTACTTGCATATCGACATGGTGCAACACTATTATTATTCGAACGCCAAGAGGTTCAACTTCCAAGAGACAAGGAAAAGAAGAATAAAAGGATAACTTTGACAGGCCAATCAGCTTCCGACCCACACAATTCGATCCTAACCGATCTCAAATGCTAGCCCGTCCGACCAAACCACATGTGGTCCAATTCACAGTACGTATATGTACTGTAGCAACTAGGGCAGTCCACGTTAAGCGGGCTAACCCGGATAGTTCTGCAGAGGAGGTTTATGTTTAATGAGCAAATAAAATACCAAATACCAAGAGAGAGAGAAGCAGAATCAGGGCAAAACATTATGCAACTGTTATATATCAGGCAGAACAAAGAATTGATACAGAAAAAGAAATCAGTATAGAGTTCAGACCATCATGAGTACATGATATTCAGAATGGACATAGCTCTACTGTCTTCCCATTTGAGAAGACCGCATATTCTAGAATACAACCTCATACGCTCTGCTAGCTGTTTGCTGAAGTGGAGACCTCGGCATTGCAAATGGGACAAACCTAGAAGAACATGATAATTCATTACCATCAGTTCTCCAGGCAACAATATATTAAAGCAAACAACATAAGAAATAGTCCAATACACCTTGCTTCGAACTAAATATTTAAACTAATAAGCGTTGATATATGATTGATAAAGCAACATCTAGGATATCTCTTGTAGCCTAACACACAACGATCATCAACATGAAAAACAAGACCAGTTAATGCGGCATTTATAGTCTGATGTCCATACAGAAAAGAGAGAAGGATCAGTTGCCGAACACTTCTTCTGTATCCTTGTGAATCCAGAAAAAGCTAAAAGTACATCACAATGAGAAGGCATACCTTGTTTTGCTGCAACCAATTGTTTATACACTCAGAATGGTACGAATGTTTGCAAGACAGCACTGTCAGAGTCTCACCATCTTCATAATCAGACCGGCATATAACACACCTGAAGCACAACACAAAAATAAGTTCAGGAACAACCTTATACTTGTATTTGTTAAATGGCCCAGGAAGTACTCACGAATCACTGCTTCCATCCTGAGTGCTTTGTGATTTATAATTAACTGAAGGCAAAGACGCAATAGTATTGGCTGAAAGCCCCCTGCTCTCTGTTCCAACGACTTCACCCAAGGCAATCAATTCCTGGATCATCAAGCAAATTGGGGAAGTTAAATGAAATAAGACTCTACCAAGTACCAAAATCATAATCACAACCCACACAGAACTTACTTCATAGGACAGCTCATCTGGATCAGCCTCTTCCCATCCATCCTGCAAAATCCAAAACCAAGGAATCATGAATTCTCTCAGTCAAGAAAAATCATCAATTCAACCAAGGAAACTTCAATGCATTAAGGGAATCACAACATGCAACCTTTGCATCAAAAACTATTGTTACACAGCACAGACCAGAAACTATGACCTCCCCCCTATTTTGTTATGATCTTTTAAAGTTGGTCCAATTCGAGGTTATAAAGTTCCTTGTTTTTTAATAGTTCCAAATTCAAAGAAGTTTAAAGTTTTTGCAAAAAGAAAATACATTAAAACAAAAAGACCTGTAGCTTTTCCACAAGAACAAAACGGCGCCACCCTGGTCCCATAAGCATCAATAAATGAAGTGACAGTACTGAGAATGACATTCAGTTAGAGCTCATATAGTTTGTCTATTTCATAAAGAACACCCTCATGGTTTTGGGATTCCCACCCACTTGATTCGCCTAAAGACACCCATTCAGAGGGCAGACCTTTAAATAGACAATTAAGGCTTTCTTGGATCCCTCAAACCTTTGTTGCATAGACACTTCCATGAATGTTCATGTAAATCAGATATGAGGGCAAAGGTTATATGCATACTCTATGAACACATAAGGCCAGGAGAACTGTATTTGCAGTATCCAATAATTTACAGAAGCAAATCGTAGATGACCTACACTTCTTCAAGAAAATTATAAAAACTTGTAGTATTTACACAAGGAAACAGAAAGAGACTATAATACGACCACAAGCAGTGGGGAGAGGGGATTAAAAGTATAAGATCCTATTTTCTTAAAACATCAAAGAAAAAATGAAAAAGGAACAAGGAAAAACACAATTTGCTCCTGAATGATAACCACTTTCAACCCTCCCTGAGCCCCCACAATGAAAAGTACACAAAAATTGTTCCATGGTTAAGGCTATCTTTAGTTAACAATATGCCGTGTCATGAACAAACACAATGTCAGTGTTCAAGATTGCGACAATATGTTAAATCAGAAGTCATTTGGATGCTTCTAGCACATGGATAAAACCAATTCTCAACATTTCTTGTCTTCAAGGACACCTTATAAATTCTGGAAAATCCATGTCCTCCATACAGAGATGAGATAATGAGAAAATAGACCAGCTTATCTGGGAAAATAAGTAGAAATATGAGAAAGAGTGAGAAAGACAGAGTGACAAGAGGCGGTCTTCATGTTAATAAAACCAGAGAACTACATGTCATAAGAGGTGGTCTTCATGTTCCAAAGGAATTTTTGCGGTTCTTCATTTCCAACTCAACGTCAAAGCAGCAAAACTGTTCCTTAATATGTTAGATCTCAAACTGCTAGCAATTCCAGACATCTGGAACTGCAATATACTAACCACATAGATCAACCATTTATTTTCATTTTCAACTCCAAAACAATGCAGTTCAGAACCTGCAATTTCAAGTCATATGCAGCAGGGTCATCTGGAGCACAGAGCAAAAAGGGAGTGGTAATTAAGATCCATAATCAAATTCTCCATGCACCTTTTCATAATTCCAGCAAGTTTTTTGTACTAAAATTTGAATACGCAGTTATGATTAAGAAAATCTCTACTTCCCAGTTTTATAGAACAGGATATTTCTTTAATTTTAGTGCCAGATCACTGACATCATCTCAAAAGATCTCCCTTACTAGACAGCGGCTTCACTATCTTCTTAGGCATTGATTCACCTTCTCCCACCATTTCCCAAGACTCAAATTTTCAACACTCGAGCATATTCTTGACAAAAATACATGCTTCTGCTGCCCTCAAAGACTGAAATTCTTGAAATCTTAAGAGTTCATATTGCCAATAGAGAAAAGTACAAAAGTGTTACGGTAACCTCATGAGACTTTGGAGTTCGGCCAAACTAGCTTCTTCTCCAAGAACATATGCGCAGGAGAAGAATTACAGGATTTGCTAGTTCAACACCCCCCCCCCCAAAAAAAAAAAAAAAACCAAAAAAAAAAAAACAAAAAAGAGAAGGAAAAAAGGGGAAAAGAACCAAAAGAGGGAGAAACCAAAAAAAAAAAAGGAAAAAGGAAAGAACAAAAAGAAAGCACATATGAAGCTTATCCAAAAATTTTGTCCTATAGGTTGTCTTGATAAGAAAGCTTTAGCCAAAATACCCTCATTTTCCTTAGCCAAAATACCCTCATTTTCAGTAGCACCACTTGTTCAACAACCAGTGTTGTCTAATGTTATTGCAATGCTGAACCAGAAAATTCAACCTGACTCAATAATGATACAGCACGAGCCGGTTCACAGTAAAGCTACAGCCAAAACATACTATATACATTTGACGGTGGAAAGATTTCAAATATAAGCACTAAAACCACAATCAGAGAGCTTCGGTATGTAAATAGCTTGATACAGAAGTCAGAAGCTTATTCACCCAACAACGCATTGTAAAAAGACCTCACTACTAAACCCGCCATCATGAAAAATATTCAACCCAATAGAGATCACACAGTAACCTCATCACAATGAACAGCACTAGAGCATTTATACTTCAAGCACTTCTATTATTTGCATCATCCTCTTCTTTTCTCTATTTGGTAATTATTTGCATCATCCTCATGAAGGACCCAAATCCGCCATTGTGCACCCAGGTCCTTATTTCTTACCCTATAACATGATACAGTTAAGTCCTAATGAAGAGAAAGCAAAAGGCCTGCTTATAGGTATTTCAGAAAGATGGCGAGATGGGAGCAAAAACGAAAACAAGGAGAAGAAGCCTGAACTGAGCAAACAGCATGAACTCAATAGACTGGATTGTCAATCGCATACAAGACCAACAAGGATAAGGAGGTTGCTCTCAGCAGATTGAAAGAAGTGCGCTAAATGGATGCTGTTTTTGGCATATTGACCTTTGGTCTGGTTTCGCTTTTGGAGATGGAATGGGCTAGACTCGCAGGGATGGGAACTTTCTCTTGCTTTGCTTAAATTATTGCATAGTTTCCCTCTATATGTTATCTTGTAGAAGGGCTTCTACCCCAGTTTGATTTTACTAAATTCATTTACAAATAAAAAAAATGAAAAAAAATAAAAATGAAAAAAGAACAAAAGGATTGCCCTCAACAATGACAATGTGCACAATTGGTCAGCATGAGAGGCTGTTCACCCACAAAGCACCACAACAGCTTATTCAGATATGCTTGGCTGGAAATCCAAACTCCATCACTTTTAAAACCATTTCCACTGACCATGGAACAAATAAGAAACAGGAAGACATTAAGCCTCAAAAAGCGAAAAAAGATAGCATACAGAATAAGTATCACTGCTAATACATCTTTAAGGAAAACATTTTAATACCATTAGAAATCTATTTCAAGTTAAAGAAAATCACCAGTGGCAACTTCAATGTAGTAGGGATCACCAGAGTACTAGTATGCTTTTTATTACCTACTTGAAAAATCTTAGTAATGTAAAAAGTGTTGTACAGAGAGTTGTAATTCTACAGCTAGTCGTAATATTAAATTCTATCTGAAGATTTTACAACAAATATTCAAAACAAAACATGTATGTCACTTATCATTGGCATGTCATTATCACAGTTCTATAAATTTGTCATGTGCCCCTACAAGATCAAACCAACTACTCCTCTCTTTTCATAACAATACTGCTTTCATTGCAAAAGGATCACTATTCTTGTCAGCAGAAAAGGCCAGCAGTGCTTAGAAGAATACACACAACACTGGAGGGTGACCATAGACATAAAAAGAAATTTCTATGATATTTAGACAAATTCTATGTTCTAATATAAAAGCACACAAAAAAAAAAAAAAACTGGATACTGTCATCTAAAACAAAACAAAGCTCTACCTGAGAATTATCACTCTGATCCTCATCATCCTCAGCTCCCCCAGCAAATACTAGACAGTCATTGGAAAAATGTCAAGCAAGTGATACTCAAAACTAATTCAGAGATAAAATGTTACAATAAACAAAGCTGTTCAAATATGCTAACCTTCATTTATCCCGGCTAAAGCCAATAATCTGGCTGCCATATCCCGTTCTTCGGCATCTTGTAATGCTCTTGCATAGGCCTCATCACTTGAATAAGCAGAAGGATCTAATTCAATGCCTTGATGCTCGTCCTCCCCTGTTTCAGCATGAGTATGCACATCAAAGGCATCTTCTTCATCGTCTTCTCCATCTTCATCCGCATTGCTGCCATCATATTCCTCTTCACTGGGATCATCAAAGTCTTCATCTTCATCGTCTTCATCTTCATCTTCATACCCATAGCTCGCAGCACCCCAACTCCCATAATGGATCCCATCAGCATTCATTCTGAGCATCATATATGCTCTTTCCTGTTTGCATAAGAAATTAAACTCTTTTCACAAACTTGCTTAGAAACATATATACGTCATCCAAAATGATAAAAGAGGGAAAAAGTCGTGTCCTGAAACTCTTAAAATTCAGACGTAAAGCCGTAATACAACATCAATTTGCAAAAATGATAAACCAAATGATAATAAGCGAAAATACATTATACCACCAGAATATGTGACTTTATTGTACACTCCAGCTGCACTAGAACAGATTGAAGTAGTAAGACATGACTTTAGTGTACACTCAAGATGTATGGAAACAGATTGAAGTAGTAAGTAAAAATTGCATTTCCTCCATAAAATATTCATTCTTAAAACCCTTCTCTTTAGCTTTCTTTCTAGTTAAATTATTGAGAATAGCTAAATAACTCATCTGAACTAAATATAACATATATAAAAACTCCACGACCTCAGATATAGTTCAAGCAATATAACCACAATTTCAAGGGCCACAACACCAGTTGCCAATTATAACCCACCAAACTCTTAAGTCTTAACAACATCAATATGTAGAGATGTGTTGCATTTACATCACTACTATGTTCCACCAAAATCTAATCTCAGCTTGTCGAGATATGCTACATTTTCATCTGTATTATTCTCAACCAAAAGTGCGATTATACCAGAAGGTGTCCGCAGACATGAAAGGCGAACACTTCTACTAATCGTCAGATCAAGATTTGCTACATTTCCACCCATAGAGATGATATAGCAATTCTAACCGCTAACATCTTCCTCAAATTTCAACTTGATTACACATATAAGCACATTCCTAAGCAACTAACCAGAAGAAGTCCTAAACTTTGACACAAATGTTCCGTGTAAGCAGACGACAGACTGTAATCGAAACACAAAATCTCTTGACTTTGCATCATACTTACCAATTTACCCGAAACATATATATACTCTACACACAAACACAAACACAAACACATGTATGAACAGGCACACATGGATACATAACATCTAGAATACAAACAAGTATTGTGTGTGTGTATGTGTGTATATAGAGAGAGAGAGTGCTAGGGACCTGCTCTTGTAACGTGCGGGCGAGGGCGAGATCGGCATCTTCTTGACTTAGGTCGGTGAACGGCGTTCTACGGCTTCTGTTACCGCCTGTGCTGCCACCGTCGGCGGCAGTGCCTTCTTGTGGTGCTGCTACTTGCTCACGACTGCTACCATTACTATCGCCATTGCTAGGGTTTTGGTCTTCACTTTTATCTCCATTATTATTGTTATTACTATTATTGTTACTAGCTTTCGCAGCGCTATTGTTCTCCATTTAATCAACAACCACAACAAAAGAAAAAATTATGAGTCTGATAAATTACAAAACTGTATGTACATGTGTGTGTATATATATAAATATATATATATATATATTAATTATTACATATGATAATTTTGTTGATTTGATTTGTTACTTATATTGGGGTTTGGTTTGGTGCGTGTGATTAGACAGAGAATCAAATTATTTTCGGATTTGCTTTTTTTGGGAAGAGAAGGGAATGGATACATACTTGGGCTGAAATGATATGTGAGTGAATTGGCCCAAAGGTGACAAAATTGGTACAAGGTGAAGTGTAGAAGGGAATGTTATAAAAAGTAGGCCCTTTTTACTCATAGAAAATTAAAATTGTTTTTTACAAGAATTTATTATGAAAAAAAATTAAAAAATTAACATGTTATGTTTATAAAAAGAATTTAAAATAAAAATTAAAAAAAATAACTTTTCAAAATTTACTAAATTAGAGGAGAGTAGTGGAAAAATAAATGTGGATTGTTTCCAAAGTTTCTTTCAATAGATTTAGAGTGTTTTTTAATGATTATCCGTTTAAAAAATACACTTAAAATTTCAGAATTTTAAGTTAATCCATTGTAAATTAATGAGTAATCAACAGTTCCTTCTTTCAGTCCTTCCACAATCTCATCATCCACTTATATAATATGTAATCAGTGTATCAGTAGCCTGCCAAGCAAGTGTAGTAAAATTTT
Organism: Cordia subcordata; assembly: GCA_028554755.1. Lineage (NCBI taxonomy): Eukaryota > Viridiplantae > Streptophyta > Magnoliopsida > Boraginales > Cordiaceae > Cordia > Cordia subcordata. Next base: position 13,637,547 of record JAPTOF010000005.1, on the reverse strand, counting down.
CAGAGTAGAGCTATGAGAGCCAATTACTACTTGACTCTCTTTCAGTTTTATGTTTAGTAGCAAACACAAGATAGCAAATGTGTTAATGAGCTGCAGCACTCAACATAGTACCAATTTCAGCAGGTGCTGCCAAGGCAGAGTGGCCCAAGGAAAGCTCAACAGAACTGCCCTCCGTGTTCCCACACCAAACCATCTCGGCTATGGAATTCCTTGTCCAGGTTGAGAAGAAGACATTCGCTAAGGTAGCGCAGTCAGGAAGGCTGCTGACAAAGAGCTCAACGGTATCTTGTCAGCGCTCGATGAGCCTCTCATCTCTCTAGACTTCAGATGTATCGATGTTTCATCAACCATGGAAGCTTCCCTCACCATGGTTATGGAATATGACATGGTGAAGGTCACTGCTAGTAGGACATCGTTGCAAAAAGCTGGAAGTGATCATTGGCAACATTCAACGATAAGGGACCACATTTTTTAACCCTATTTGTCGATTTCATATGCTTTCAACACTGTAACAAGAAGCTAAACAAATTCCAATCTATCTTTATATAAAGATTGAGGAATGAATTTCACATCTTTCCATTTCCACATAGCACTATCGAAAGAAAGCTCCTTGCTTTTCTGATCTCACTGTCAGTAGTGATCATCTAGACATGACATAAAAACTCTATCTATGAAATCTTTGAATTGCTCGGGCAAACATCCAATGCGTTTCGATCACGTGAACACTACGAACCCAATGGAGAGGGTATACGAACATTGAGACTAACAAGATGAATTCAAAACATTTCCCGAGTTGAACCTTATATATCAGAGAAGTGTTCCACAAAAGTTTCTAGTGAACTCAGATATATCATCCACTCAAATGCAACAACAGCGACTGTCAATCATTCATCAAGCAATCATCAATTTGAGCACTCTAACCAGAATCTGGCCAAATAGAAACAAGGACAAAGAAACGAGGGAACTTCAAGGCCGAGGAATGCACAATTACTTCCAATCTTTTTATTCACGTTTTCTTCTTCTGCTTCTTCTTCTTTTCTTTTTTGGCTGTCCGACACAGAAACTCCACAAGTTATTGTGTTCACTGTTTGTTACATCAAATAACAACGTTTGGCATAAATGTCAACGACAAAAGGCCAAACTTTTGGATCTACATTATTCCTCAGAATTGACGTACTGCCCCTGCCATAATAGGGCAAAGATCAAATCGGAAGGATTTCTTTTTAACCCTCGTTTGAAAATGGAAAGAGTTGAGAGACACGAGTATAAAGATCACTGAATATATTCATGATCTACAAGTATGAAGAAAAAGGTCGGTAAAGGCCTCCTTAACTGGCTGATTGCTATGCGTATTAGATGCAGGAGATGGCTAACAATTCATGCTGACGCTGGCAGCTGGAAATCTGCCCCTACTGCTTCATATATGGACTTGTAACCATCCCTTTCTAAGCATTGAGCAAGTTCAGCCTATCATGGATCAAAAAGATAAAAGTATTAGCATATCTTTTGTCTATTCTAACACAGACAATACATAAGAAAATTGCCGAATGCCCCACAAACAAAAAAGACTATAATACTAGGAGAAATACTTCCTTCCACAAGAACATAAAAAGTAAAATACAGAATGAAAAATATAGAAGCTGGTCCTAGTAGAATGGATGAGAAAGCATATAAACCAGAAAACCAATTCTTATTTTGTCCTAAGTTAACAAATTCTAATAGAAACTATTGGCAGTACCATTGATCATCATGATGCAGAAAAAAACTTCTGAAGATTTCAATTCCATCATTCTAGTCGGAACTTCACTTCTTGGCAGAAAAGTGGGGTAGTTATTATGGGGAGGAAGCAGTAAGGGGATCACTAGTGTCATTTACAGAATGGTTTCCAGGTAGCATTTCACATAACTGGTGCTCAATGGGTTTCTTCTAGTTCCTTTTTTGACAAGATAAAAGCTTGGAATGGTATCGAATTATCCAAACCCAAGAAAAAGGTCATTTGCTTGGTCACTCTAGCTATCATTTGGACTTCGGGAGGGGTTTTCAAGGGAAGGATATGTCTCTTCTTTCAAATGTCATTGCATATATGATCTTTGTTTTTGGACTAAGTTTTTGTAAATTTGGAGTAGAGAGAATGCAAGAATGTATAAATAGCTTAAAGAGTTGACCCAAATACTTTTGGAGTTGTACATTCTGGGTGCATGTAAATAGAATTCTTTTACTTCCCAAACAAAAGCAGCACAGACTTGGGAAGCAGATCAAGGATATGAAATGATATGAATGGGCATGGCATTTTATCAGAAAATAGGATACAAGAAGCAAACATGTTATTACCACATGTATCCATTTATATGTACGTATAGTTAAAAAAGGTATTCACAGTTATGTAGATGCCATTCAAGCGTAAAAGATCAGGGCTTGTCAATACTCATAACCAATTTTACAGTTATCATTCCGTGTTTATTATGAAATGGTCAACATGAAGCCCAAAGTTCAAATATCTTTATTGTTCCTAGGCTTTAGACCAAGGGCCCAAAAGAAATTAAAGGCAAAACATTTGAGAAAGAAGAAAAGTTAGATTGGTTGTTCTATCTTGTCAGCTTATGCTTCGCAGATTGCTAGAGGTATTGGAGCAAAGTTTGTTGTCTGAGTTCCTCTACCAACTTCCTTCTCCTTTTCTCGTCCCAAGTTACAGTACTACATAAAGATACTCATATGATATTTTTATCTGTTGATTTTCTAGTATTAAGCTACCAAGTTCTTGGTAATTGAATTTTTGCCCCTGCAGGTCTCCTTTTTACAGACACTGATCCAATATATGTCCTTTTATGTGTCTGAGACATGTCTGGATACCAGAATAAATAGAAAAGGTGATACCAATGTCTGCATCAGACAAGAGTCCAGTATGGTTCCAAACAAATCCATGTCAGTGAAACAGCCCCAAGCACATGATGGTGCTTCTTAGTTTCACGTCTCAACATGTACATGAACACAAACATTTTTATGTGAAACATGTCCCCTCTACAAGCTAAGCTTTCATGATGAATCAGAAAAGTACCTTTATCTTAGGTATAAGAGCAGGTCCACCATATGCAAAGGCAGCATAAAGCTGAACAAGAGTTGCCCCAGCTCGAATTTTCTTGTATGCATCTTCACCACTGCATGTAATCATATAAAGTTTAAGGATTCTTAGAAGTAAAAAATTGCACCTTTTTGAAACTATTAGAATCAAAGATGACAAAATAGGGAACTCAAAACTACCTGCTAATGCCTCCAACCCCAACCAAAGGAATTTTTCCCTGTAAATAGACATATAGACGCTTAATATCTGGTTTTCATCTAATCAGGTGGTAGCACTAAAGTGAAAAATACGTGCAGAGACAGCAACACATACATGTCAACAGAGATATGTAGAAACTATCTTGCAGAGAAGCACATTAATGATATCAAGTGGATCAGTTTAACGTTTATATTAATGGTAATTCTCCTTTGTTCCCAAACACTAAGAAACAAATTATTTTTACAATAAATATAGACAAGTTCGAGTGTTAAACCGATCAACATAGCAGAAAAAGCTTTAAGACTGAAAGCACCGCCAATCTGATATGCTATCCCATGCGCTGTTCCCCTTTCCAAGAAACATCTCAACATAATCAGAATACTTTATTTTCAATTCTATATAGAGAATTAGTATAGGAGAACCTGTATTCTGGGAGAGGATGATGGACATACATTAGTACAGATAACTACATACGAGCAGAATGACAAATGAGTGGCAATCAAGTAGAAGATATAGAATTACACATCACATTTTGTTGGACCAAAACTCTGCATTAGCCTATTTATTAGGCATACTGGTAGAAAATAGAAATCAACCAATCGTGGAGAGTAGCAACCAGACCTTCAACAAGCAACTTTCTGAAAGTTGCAATATTAACTGCTACTGAAAGACCAAACTATTGCATTTAACTGGAAGAAATCTAGAAGAGTTTGCATCAGTATTAATAAAGAAACTCTAAAATTTCCCAAAATATCTCAAATTTCCCCCCTTTCCTCATAGCTCTCTCTGAAATATCTCACTGAATTCTGAACAATTTGTTGCTAGAGAATAACAGTCTAAGACATGTAAAATACATAACAGCGATATTATTTCACGCCAAACAGGGCCCTGGACTGTCAAGCTCAATTGCTGAACTACCAATCCTGGTTGGTCCGAACAAGAAAGGCATAGAAGAGGAACAGAAACACTTTACCCATCATCTCTGGCAAAGAAATAAACTTTAACAGAATAATCTTAAGTAATTGGAAAGCAGATGCTCCATTCCAAATTGAACAGCTTAGGTTCTTTTGGTGTTTAAAGATGGTGAAATTAAAGACTTAATCATTTCATGTACATTCTAAAATTTCAACTAGAAGACAATCTGCTCAATAATGAACTGCTGACACACCTTGGTTAGAATATACATCTGCTTCTGGATATCTGTGGATAAATTGAAAAGCGGCTTTCCACTCAGGCCACCAGATTCTTGAGCCAAAGAGTTCTCTTTTACAGGATCTGGTCGTTGAATGGTTGTATTTGATATGATCTAGAAAGCAGATCATTCAGACTCAATCACCTCAACACATATCATAGACAGAAGCACAAGTCAACACTTTACCAAGTTAGTCATATGAAAGCCCGTCTTTTTGTAGCACATGAGGTTTTACATTTATAAAATATGCTACTTTATTATCTTCTTAGGTCCAAGTAATGAGCAAGGACTGAAAATTTGAGTGAATCAATCTGTCAAATGTGAACAAGTACAAAAAGAGTACACTAGAAGGAATCATGAAACAACTTGAGTAAAAGTAGACTGACCAAAAGCCCTTGAAGCAGAAATTTAGCAAGTTCATACAGCTAATAAAAATTTACAACCACAACAAATCTGGAAAGGACAAGAAAACTTTTCTTCTGACAGGAAAACATCTTAGTTGTCTGAGGCTCAAAAGTAATGTGCACTTTCAAGAAGGAAGCACATTTTTCCTCTTGAAGTGAAATCACTTGTGCTTCCATAAGAGCTAAGTGCCAAGAAAAGGTTGTTATCACTATGTTTCCTTTCGCTACCTTATCCTACACAACCAGTAAAGGAAGCCCTTATGACCAAATAATGTAATTTCTCAACTTGCACAAAAGACTTGCTAACAAAACTTTTGATAATTATATATTACTATGTCTATAAACATCCAAAACAAAGAAGCAGCAGTGCCATTGAACCGACACCATGCTACATATGTCTGAAACAAACAGTTTGTAGGAAAAAAGTTTGATATCCAACACCAAGAATTCCATAATAGTAAAGCATCTAGGTTAGAAAACAGAAACTACTCTATATATTTTAATAATCATACCAATCCATCCAAACGGAGAGTAAGAGCAACCTACAAATGCAAAAAAATATATATATATATATGAATGCCATATATGAGTAAGAACAAAAGAGAAAAGCATAAGCAATCATATTTAAATACCGCTGCAATATCTTCAAGGTCCTGCTGAGACAAGTCAGGGGCAATTTTCACAAGCAATGGAGGTGGCCCTTCCTCACCCCATTGCATTTCATCACGTGCAGCTTGAACCTTGACAAAAAGAGGACTACTTTTACTACAATCTGGCCATTTCTTAAGTCCCACAGCCAGAAGGTGATTTGAACAGCGAGGCTTACGACAATCAAGGTGCAAATTTACAAACCTTCTTAACAAGGTCCTTCAACTGCTTTCTTCCCTGAAGCTGGCGGAGTCCAGGAGTATTGGGGGATGAAACATTGATCACCTACAGAAAACACCTACACATGATAAGATTACAAGATATGATTTCTTTCTCTTTTAGAAATACAAGAAATAGTATTCAAGTGCCTCAAATGACAACTCAAAGAAGCACAGATTTTACAAATTTGAATTTCTTGCAAATCGTATGTAATTCTTGTATTTCAAATTGAATCTTACTTTCTATATGGTTCCTCTAAGAAATTTACTTTACAACTTTCTGTGACCCACTTTCTCCTTTTAGACACCCAAAGTATCTTTTGTGAGTTTAAAAGCTGAAACTAACATGTTTGGCCTATTATCAGAAGAGCTTTTACATAAAAGTCAAAGCTTAAAAAGAGATAAAAACCCAAAAGCCTCAAATTGAAGCTTTCCAAAAAAGGCTTTTGAAAAGTTATTTTTACATTTTATCAGAATTATTTTTCTTCTTTTTCCTCAAAAATATTACTTCATATTTTTAAAGTCCAATATTTCCCTTAAAATAGCTAAAAGATTAACTCCTAAAATACAAATAATCAACAACTTTTATTCAACAACACTTCTATCCAAAGCTCCATATCTCCACAGCCAAAACTCTCACAATAGAGCCTTCATCTTCATATAAGTATGTCAAACTCCAATCAAGGCTCCTTTCCCTTTTAAACATTATAATTCGTATCTCTCATGTTCAACAACGCCAGAAGTCAAAGTAAGACATTTATTTTAGAACTGATCAACACTATTTCATTAGGAAAAGGAACAGGACAAAGGTGAAGCATCTCAAAATGGAAAATAGACGAAGAGATTGGGGTTGACTAATCAATTCAACCTAGGAAGGTTAATCTCAAAGCAAGGCAAAAAGGGAGCAAGGAAAAGTGTTAAGAGAAGCATTTCTACAATTCCATTTATCACGTGTCCAGAGAAGAAGTTGGTGTCATCTAATACAGCTGACCACCAGTTTGATGTTATCCTACATAGGCAGCTATGAGACTTCCCTTCTCAACTTTATCTATATAAGAAAAATTCAGATCTCACTACTCTTCACTATATATAGGGAGATAAAGAGTAACAAAGAAAATTTTATGAACTTCTTATTGAGCAGCTTAATCAAATAGGAATTTCACAAATAACGACTTTTCAGTAGCCAGACAGTTGTAAACGACAAAGTTCCAGTATAATGACATTGAAAAGTTCTAGATGATAGACTAATTTTCTTCTAGAAGGTAAAAGTGGCAAAGAAAAAGAATAAATGCATGCATCATCAGGAAGATAGAAATAATAAGGTTAAAGCTGTGTTCAAACATGATTGCTGTTTGAGAAACACAAATTGCTTTTGGCCATAAACACCACCAGACAATCCAAAGTATGAGCAGCTGAATAGCTCTTCAACCAGTATACAGAAGATGAGGTTTTTAGTGGAAGCAGGCAAAACCCAAAGAAGGGCTTGTTGATCCGTAAAGAAATGCTAGTTCTCAAAAAATAAATAACTAAGGAAATTGTCATTAAATTTCAAGAAGCTCTTATACAGACCCACCAACTGTCTTATGTACAAAGAAAGCAGATCGATTTGAAGACCCTAAATTATAGCTGTCCAAAACAAGCAGTTACAATGGTAAAACCCTTAATAATAAATAAATTCCAAAATATGCAGATTACTATAGAATAGCACTATAGCGTAAACTGTACATACTAATTACACTAGCCATTCTTGGACGGGCGAAAGCCTGTTCCCTCATCTCTTCTATTAGCTACTGAAGAAGTTTAGAGAGAAATAAAATGATTTCATTGATTTCTCATTAATGAATGATCAGTACATCTCTCTATTTATAGAGAGTACATGAAAGCACATGTCTAGAGTAGTTATGCCAGCTGTACTACTAACTAACTATAGTTGTACTATTAACCAACTGTAACTGTACACTAAGTGAAATAGTAACAAACATTTCTAGATGCTTCTAGAATCCTTATCAGCCCCCCTCAAATTGATCTTGGGAAAGAAACCAAGGGCAATTTAGACCTAAGAAAAGTGAAATGCTGTTGAGGCAAAGCTTTGGTAAAAAGATCAGCCACCTGGTCTTTAGTAGAGATGTAAGACAGCTTTAAAAACTTTGAGATGACTTGCTCCCTGACAAAATGATAGTCCATTTCAATATGCTTAGTTCTAGGATGAAAAACAGGATTTGTAGCTAGTACCATAGCAGACACATTATCACAGTGCAGAATTGGAGCAGAAACAGGTATAGCTAAGTCTTGAAGCAAATAGGACAACAACTTGAGTTCTGAGGCTGAATGAGCCATAGCCCTATATTCAACTTTAGTTGAAGACCTTGCTACTGTAGTTTGTTTCTTGAAGCACCAGGAGATAAGATTAGGACCCAAAAAGATTGCATAGCCTGATGTAGACTTTCTATCAGTAGAGTCTGAAGCCCAATCAAAATCACTGAATGCATGTAAGTGCAAAGACCCAGACTGAAAAAACAACCCCTGTCCAAGTGTAGCTTTAATGTACCTCAGTGTCCTTTTAAGAGCTGTAAAATCTGCCAATGTGGGAACATGCATATGTTGACACAAAGAATTAATAGCAAACTGCAAATCAAGCCTTGTCATAGTAAGATACTGTAGGGCACCAACTAAGCTTCTAAACTGAGTAGGATCTGCATACAAAACTTGATTATCTGCAATCTTGAGGGTTTCCTTAAGCAAAGTAGGTGTAGTTACAGAAGCACAATCAGTCATGCCTGCTTGATTTAGTAATTGCTTAGCATATTTTGTCTGATGTAAGATGAGACCTTGAGGTGAATGATGCACTTCCATGCCCAGAAAGTAGGATAAAGATCCTAGATCTTTCATGGCAAATTGAGAATTCATGACCTGTAATAGGTCTGGAATAAAGACAGAAGAGCTCCCTGTTAATATGATATCATCTACATACACTAAAACTAGTGTAAAGTCAGCTGCAGTATGATGTATGAACAAAGAATTGTCTGCTACACTGGTTTTGAAACCCTGACTTAGGAGAAAATTTGTCAGTCTATGATACCAGGCCCTTGGAGCCTGCTTTAGTCCATATAGAGATTTCCTTAATCTGCAAACATGATCTGGCCTTGTAACATCTTGAAACCCCTGTGGCTGTACCATATAAACATCTTCTTCTAGTGTACCATGCAAAAAAGCATTGGATACATCTAATTGTTTAAGTGCCTAGTTGTTATGTAAAGCCAATGAAATGACAGTCCTGATTGTTGAACTTTTGACTACAGGACTAAAAGTTTCTTGATAGTCAAGTCAATACCTTGTTCTTGCAGGTATCCTTTGGCCACTAACCTGGCCTTGTACCTTGCCACACTACCATCTGCATTGGTCTTAATTTTATACACCCACTTTGATCCTATAGGAACTCTGTCTGAAGGTAATGGAACCAACTCGCAAGTGTGTTGATCTTGAAGAGCTTTAAATTCCTCTGTCATAGCCTTCACCCAACATTGATATTTAGCTGCCTCTTAAGTCATGGGTTCATGATCTGTTGGTGTAGTGATAAGACTGTGTAGTTGATACAATGGAGATGGCAAACAACCAGTCTTTGACCTAGTTAGCATAGGGTGATGGCTTTGTGGAGCTAAGTTATGAAAGAGGTCAAACTGTGGATGATTAGAACTAGAAGAAGATGAAGAAGACTCTGTAGAAGACTGTGTAGACAAATTAGGAGATAAATCTGGTGGACTATCTGATGAATGAGATAATAAAGGTAATAAGGGTAGAGTATTAGTAGATGAATGGTGACCAGTGTGCATGCTAAAATCAAGAGAATGATCCTGAAATAAAGGCCCCGGTATAGAAAAAGAAGAAGAATGATGAGCAGAAGAAGAACCTGAATCATTTCTACTATGATTTGTAGGATGAGTAACAAAAAAAAGAGGATAAGAAAGTGTAGATTCAGGTAGATCAATATCTGATACTGAATACAAAAACTGAGACAGAGAAAATGATGATGATGTAGTGTTAGAATAAGGAAACACATTCTCATCAAATCTGACATGCCTGGAAACAATAAGTTTGTGTGTTTTGATTTCCAAACACTTATAGCCTTTGGTATGAGGACAAAAACCTAAAAACACACATGGTGTGGATCGCAGCTCAAGTTTAGTTTTGGTGTATGGCCTAAGCCAAGGATAACAAAGACAGCCAAAAGGTTTTAGATTCTGATAATCAGGTGAAACAGAATGCAGAACTTCATATGGAGACTTATTTTGGAGAACAGGAGTAGGCATCCTATTTATCAAATAGTTAGCCATAGAAATAGCTTCTAACCAGAATGGTGCAAGCAGATGACTTTGATGAAGTAAGGTTAGAGCTGTCTCAACCAAATGTCTATGTTTCCTTTCCACTCTCCCATTTTGTTCTGGTGTATAGGGGCAGGATGTTTGATGAATAATACCTTTGGCTTGTAAGAACTGTTTAAAGTTGGTATTTAGAAATTCAGTTCCATTATCAGTTCTGATCACTTTCAAAGTAGCCAGAAATTGTGTGTGAATCATGTCGTAAAAGCTTTGAAAGATAGAACATACTTCTTATTTGAATTACATAGGATAAATCCATACAAATCTAGAGTAATCATCAACCAATGCTAGATAATACTTGTACCCTTTATTAGATTCAACAGGGGTTGGGCCCGATACATCCATATGTACAAGTTGAAAGGGTACAATAGACATAGAACTAGACAATGGAAAAGATAGCCTATGAGATTTTGCTAAACTACATGATTCACACTACATTGATGAAGTAGGAAGATGAATGTTGAAAAGCTTGGAAAGAGTTTGTGCTGTGAAAACTGAAGGATGACCAAGTCTTCTGTGCCACAGTTTAGCAGCCTCTGATGTTGACCTGGCTGTGAGAAGTTTTGGCAGGAAAAGAATTGATGGACTTGATAACAGAACAAGTAGAGAATAGACTGTACAAGCCTTGTTCACAAGGGGCCTTGTACCGAAGTGCTTAAGTTGAATTGTCCAGGATTTGCACCTCCTTAGCATTAAAAAGGAGAGTACAATTATTATCCTGAGTCAATTTAGAAATGGAAAGAAGATTTGTAGAAACAGTGGGAACATAGAGAGTACTAGGAAGAACTAAATAGGTAGAAGGTAAAGAAATGTTACCATTCCCTGTGCCATGAATAGGCAAAGCCTGACCATTACCTACTGCAACAGTTTCTGTTCCAGTATATGGTTGATAAGACTGCAGTTGATTCATATCATTGGTGACATGAGCATTTGCCCCAGAATCTAGAACCCACTGTTGACAATCTCCTTGTGACGGACCAGTTTGTATCATCAGTGCTTGCTTGCTAATAGTTTGAGACTGATATTTCTCATTGTCAAACCTATGCCAGCAATTGATAGCAAGATGATTTAGTTTCCCACAAATTTGATAGAAGATTTTGCCAGCAGAACTTGCAATATTTGAGGTTTGAAAACCAAGTTGATGAGAAGTAGAATTCTGAGGAGAGGAACCAAGAATACCTTGCCCAGTATTTCCTGAATTGTATGAGTTTCCTCTTCCTCTTCCATTTCTGCCTCCCCTGTTATTATAATTGCCTCTGCCTCTAGCTTGATTAGACCTAGACTGAGTTTGAGTATAAAATGCAGTATGCACATTCTGAGTAGTAGAGTCACCTAGCACCAACCTTTGATCTAATTTCATATGTAACTCCTCAGAAATCAACAAAGAAGACAGTTCTGCCACTGTGATTTAAGTAGGTCTAACCCTAATAGATGCTCTAAAAGAGTTATACTTAGGAGGAAGTCCCCTGAGCATGTACATAACCAAATCCTCTTGAGTCACTACTTCATTAACACTTGCTAGCCCATCAGTGATAGTTTTAACAGAATCTAGATAGGCTTGCATAGTATTGGTTCCCTTGGATAGATTGAGCAATTGAACTTTTAACTGATATATATGAGACCTTGTGAGAGAATTAAACCTACTGTGTAATGTATTCCAGATCTCAGTAGAAGTTTCCAAGTGTAACACTTGATTTTGCACAGCAGGAGTCATTGTATTAAACAAACAGGACTTCAGGTAATCATCATATGTGAGCCATAAATCATAAGCTGGATTTGGAAAGGAGTTACCTGAGTCATCAGTAAGTTCCTTGGCAGGACATTGAAATTTGCCAGTAACATGATCAAGAAGTTTACCAGCTCTTAAAGCAATCTAAATTTGTGACTTCCAGGCAATAAAGTTTGTATTATCTAACTTTGTAGAAACTAAATTGCCTAGATTCTGAATCAGAATCTTCAAACCCAAAGGAAGATCAACTGATCCATCAAAACTTGAAGAAGAAGCCATTGAAGAAGAGAATGAGACTGGAGATGAAAATTTTGTTGGAGATTTCAGAAACTAAACTAATAGATGTTGTCGCCTAGTAGAGTAAAGCCTTCGATTAGAATTTGATGAAGATTGCAAGCTGGGAAGACTGATTTTGAAGGAGTTCTCACTATGGAGAAAGCCTAATTTTCTGTTTAAGGAAGAACACTAAGTGTTCGAAAAAAAAACAAAACCAGGAATTGACCCTGGGCTCTTGATACCATGAAGAAGTTTAGAGAGAAATAAAATGATTTCATTGATTTCTCATTAATGAATGATCAGTACATCTCTCTATTTATAGAGAGTACATAAGAGCACATGTCTAGAGTAGTTATACCAGCTGTACTACTAACTATAGCTGTACTACTAACCAACTGTAACTGTACACTAACTGAAATAGAAACAAACATCTATAGATGCTTCTAGAATCCTTATCAGCTACATGTACACAAGATCTCATATGAATGTCTCCACCCATCTTCTCTTAAGTCTCCCTCTCACCCTACTTCAATGGGCTACCTCTATCTTTCCCACCTTCTAGTAAGTGCCTCTAGAAGTGTCGTCCTAGCAACTCCAAACCATCTCAGACACTTCTCATTCATCTAGTCCTCAACTCTAGTCATCCCCACTTTTACTCGTCTCATATCATATCTAACAATATCCTTCCTAATATTGGTGTACATCTATCTCAGCATTCTCATTTGGCCACCAACATCATTTGTACGTTTTGGTATTTTACTGCCCCAGCCTCCAATATGTTAAGCAAGGTTGGTCTCATGTCTATCCTAGAATACCGTCCTTTTAATTAAGGAGGTACTTTGCGACACGCTTAAGATGTGATTCACCAGACATGTATTGTGCTTAGATTTTGTTCGCAAAATTGCTGTAAATCTTTCCATATTGTTGGAATAGAGACTCAAGGTATCTCAAATTTTCAATTTTCACTTCTTTGCATTTTCAATGTTACCTCTACTCATCCTACTTGTTACATGAAGTCCATGTCTGAACAATTCAGCTTAAGATTCTTTGCTCGCAAAGACATTAGGTTGACACTTTGGCAACAAACTGCTGATTCGGACATCAGCAATCCATCAGATTCTTGATTGAATAGTTAATCTGATAAATTATGAGATTTTATATTGCCATGATTTCCTAGTCTCATAAGAACCCCCAGTTTATGCACAAAGAAGAGAGCAGAGATCGAAAACACACTTAAAAATGTTCATGGGCTTGCATCAGCCATCTGTCTTAGTATCTCTTTTGAAATAACAAAATCTAAGTCAGTATTTTAAAAGGTTGAGGCATCCTTGGAGCACTTTTACCAACCTTCGGGTGGGCATAAACCAAGAGTTTTATCTCCTATACACTAAACATAGAATATTATATGTAAAATTGTTAAAAAGATTAAATAAATAAATAAAATAATAATAATAATAGTAGTAGCAGTAATAATAATAATAATTAATATCAATATATACATAAACGAAAATATTCCATACATAGAAATGTAAGTAAACATCCCCATCAATAGTCTTAAGCATTCAGAACCTCTGAAACTCTATCATTTGGCCTTGGGATGCCCGAAAAGAATATAATAATATCTTGCAAATAAAATGGTATCCATTGATTAGTTTAATATATCCATTATTCATAGTTCATCAAAGCCGTCGCTTTATTCAACCTCCACAATAGATTAAAACAAAAACCACAGGCACTCACATTCTATCTTTGGCGATAAAGAGCAAACATTATAAGCCCCAAGAAACCCAATGCCTCGAAGGCTGCTCCTCAAAGGTGAGACTGCCCACTTATATGCCACAAGACATTTTATAGTCACCTCACTGGGGCAAGCCCTAGTTTTGCATTTGAAACACTAATCTAAGTAGAACGACATCTACAGCTAATTTTGCAAAAGATGGAATGTCAACTGGACTATGTGTACGTACATGTGGTGAGGAATAAAAATATGCCTATATTATATCCCTGACGAAACATTTTCATACAAAAGGCTATATATGCATTCTAATCATGGCTAAAAACAATAAGAAGATTCAGAAATGTACCAAGTAATCAGCATACTGGGACAATGTATGTACTCCTTGTACATAATCAGCAGCAGCGTCCTCACTGGTCTTATTCTTTCCAAGATTAACCCCAAGAATTCCAGGACCAGCTTTGCCTCCATGTTTTGTTTCTTCTTCAGCCGGAGATGAAGTGCTAGATGTTTGTAATTTTCTCTTACCATGCTGGGCCCCTAGCCGCTTTGCAACAGCAACAATTCCTTCACTATTGAAGCCACACCTATTCACTATAGCACTGCCCACGAATTCAAGCATGTTGAAATTAGAAATGTTGAACAACTTTAACAAAACTAAAATGAAATTTTTAATGCCAGGGGAACTACAGATCAGTTCAATAGTGACTTATTTTCCCTTACTAAAGGGAAAACATAAAAGACAACTACCCTACGGTCTAGCCAAATTGAAGGATTTGTGCAATACAAATTAGATTAAAAAGATACATTCTCACCCTTCCTTTCGTAATCTAAATATACGAGGCTTTGGATTTCCCTCCTGAGGGATAGGAGTTACCGATCCAACTTCAACAAAACCAAAGCCCAAACCAAGTAAGCCTTCAACAGCCTCAGCATTCTTATCAAAACCCGCAGCAAGACCTATGGGATTGGAGAACCTCTTTCCCCAAATTTCAAGACCCAATATTGAAGGATCAGGTCTTTTCTCTTTTGGGACCCACCCATGAGCTGCAGCTGAGACAGCTAGCTTGTGGGCAACCTCTGGATCCAGAAACGCAAAGCACGGGTTTACAAGTTTTGTTGCAGAGAAGAGCCAGCCACTACACAAGATTTGAGATATATGTCATTCCATCAGAATAAACTAAGGGACCATATTAAGATATCTCCAATTAAGTTCACAGTAATGCAAAGAAATAAATTAAATAGGAATACACAGAGGAAGACTGTGTTCGGTTCTACTTTATGAAAGTAGTTTTTTGCTCTCAAAATGGGGAAAAACATAAAACAGACAGAAATTAATCCGGGAATCTGTTCTCAGAAAACTAATCTCTGAACTTTGAGTTAAAGAACGAGATTTCAGATGATAACAATTCAGTCAAACAGCTTAAGTAGCCTAAACACCTTGTTTCCATTATGTTGATACGTGGAACCATAGCAAGAGCACTTTTCTTAAAACAGAATGTAACAGGGACATAATATTTCAACCTTGAAAGGAGAACAATCAAAGATGGATAACATATCAACCTCAAATTGACTTGCCATGCAAACATCTCTAAGATAACTTATTTTCCCTTCTTTTCTTTTTTGAAAAAAGAAGAATTTTATTAACATGGACCAAGGGGGTGCAACACAATCAAGTATGCTATCCATATATCTAACATAACTTATGGTAATGCTATATACATGAATGCTAGAAAAGGAAAAAAGAAAAGCGACAAGTTCATTCTCAACTATTAGTTGAGAAGATCATTCGCCTGCAGTTTATTCTTAAAAATAGTCAATAGCCCTTACGCTGTTGCATTCTTTATAAAATTGTTTCTAGTTCATGGCTAGCTGTGCAAACTATAATATGACATCATTAGCACACTATTATGAATGAATTCAAATGCTTCAATTACCATAATGACTGCACTCAAAATTCCAGTAATTGGATAAAACCAACTAGCATATCATTCCTTATCACCAATTTTAGATTTTATTTTCAGCAAACAAATAGCAAAGACAAACTCTCCAACCTCTAGGCATAACAAAGACACTTATCTCTGAAGAGGATGCTCAAGCATTTATAATTAAGAGCAAGCTGTAACTTTGGGCTTGCAGAAAAGGGTTTCATAAGCTCATACTCCATTTAAAGCTCAAACACTTATAATTAAGAGCAAGCTGTAACTTGGGTTTGCAGAAAAGGGTTTCATAAGCTCATACTCCATTTAAAGCTTCAGCAACTTTACTTGCATGCACAAGATATAAAAACCTATGGAATCATAAAGTTCGAGAAAAGAAAGGGGAAAAAGGCTAAGAGAAAGGAAATGGGGAACAAAAGAAAAATATCACAAGAAAATTTCTCTTATTAATTTTTATACAAGGACAGCGAGCAAGACTGTTAATTAGGTAAAGGATGTATGAGTCATCATCTCTTTATGTCCAGTTTCTTCTGCACGAAATCAGCCACTATGGTCTTACTCGGAAGTAAGCGTAGTGAGCTATCACATGAATGGCGTGTCCTTCTATTCAAAGGTAATGTAGGGAACATCATAAAGCTCAGGTTAATAATTGTAGAATAGGAGCTCAAAACTGTTATGAGATACTTTATTCAAATTTTCTGAAAGATTGGCCAATAATTTCTATAGCAGTGCACTATTTCACATCTTAAAAATGCAAAAGAGAAAAATAAAAAGTTAACAGTATGAATGTAATTCAAATACCAGAAAGTTGCTTCGTCCACTGTACTTGCATAAGCCCCTCCAGCTATAAGTAGACCAATTGTAGCTCCTGTAAATAACCTCCCCTACATACAAAAACCAAAACAGGGCTTGCCTTTAGAATTGATAGCATAAAGTGCACAACCTCAGCAAATGATGTATGAAAAAAAATACACTATTCAGTAGCCGCTCCAGTCACCATATCAAACACAATTTTCGTGAATGTGTATATAAATACACAAGAAAGGCAAGGCTGCATACACCTAAAAACCTGAGATCCTGCTATTGTCTAGAGCACAAGGTAGGCAAGCGTGGACCCAAGACTTCCGTTTAGTGGGGTGGACAATAAACAAACATTTTAGCATTCACGTACAAATATTTTTTTCATGGGAGTTAAATTCATCTTTCACAGTACACATATCCTTTAAATTATTGGGGCGATGCAGGCGGCAACCCCAGCTGACCTATTAGTACCGCCACCTCTGAGAGTAGAACAACAAACACAGATGCAAGCAAATATATATACAAGTTCAGTATTTTATAACACTAGCTATAACACGGAAAACATTGTGGCACAACTCTTTTCAACCCAATCCGAAATCCGAAAACATTGATAGAATGCATAACACGGAAAGCCCAGCAAACAGGGGGAAGAGAATATCAACAATCAGTCTCTTACTCATTCCGACACCAATCTATCCCCTGTATTCTCTATGCAAATCAAGACTAAACTAAAAGCCAGCACATTCAGACACGCAAACAGACATGCGCACATATCTACTTGCATATATCTTTTCATGTCCATATCTTTAATACAATGAGAAACTCTATTAGAGAAAAAAAAAAAAAAACTACCCTTTATGAACAATACATTTCTCGCAAAATATCTATTAATCGATCTCCTGACTCTCCTCTGTTCTCCGAAAAAGTCAACTGAAGCACACACAAATACCTAAACTCACGTACACACTCACCCACACACGCACACTATGAGAAAAGATACAAGAAAATATGATATCACTGTGGAAGAATAAGTTTTTCTCTTTTTTTTTTTTTGCAGCAAAGGAAAATTCAGCTCGTAGGCCGACCACCAAGTAAGAAAACCCAGGTTCGAGTGCACATCACGATACGTATAATGCTGTGCACCCGTTAAGTGGAGTGGAGGTCACTCAACTTTTCAAATAAGTTGAACAGAGGCACACACTTACACACTCACACACTCACTCTAACTCCCTCACATTCAAACAGAAACCTCCCATACACACAAACACACTCTCACAAGCACTCGCAGACATGCTCAGTATCTGTGAGAAAATAAATAGTACCTTCTTGGAGAAATGAGGAATCTTGTGAGGATGAACTGCTGTAGAAGTGCTGTAATTAGCAGCAGACTGTCTGGGAACAAAAGAGCTTATTCTCATTTTTCTATGGTGACCTACTACATATTCTTTCATGAATTTCAATGCCCCCATTTTTATTCCTTTGAAAATTATTTCAAAGTAAATAAAAATTAATATTAAGAAAAAATATAACTCGTTTTTAGGCTATCATTACTACAGATGAACACTTTTGTTTGCTGAAAAAGTGTTGATTTTTGTGTGGGATTTTTTAGGCTGCGTAAGGTTACTTCTATAACGCATGCCAGCAATATTATTCTTTCTGCCTTCCATAAAAAGAGACTGTTACTACTCTCTAAGGTTTGATTTCCGTAACGTTCTTAGTGCCTAGCGGGTGATGCATTGATTAGGGCTCCTTTACATTGGATTTTAAAAAAAAAAAAAATTTGTTTTTTTTATTTTTTTGATCAAGTATTTTGTTGAAAATTTTAAACTTTTGACTTTTAGAAAAAATTAAAATTAAACTTTTTTTCAAATCCACTCTAATACTAATTGCAAAAGGTACAACTTTTTCTCTAAAAAAATTACTTTTTTAATTAAAAAAAAGAAAAGTCAATTTGCACAGGCTTTTAATTGATTCATCTAATTTTTAATCATATTGTTGAAACACTATGTAAGTATTTTAACATTACATATAACAACCAAATAAAATGAACATTTATTCCTTCTTTTGTTTTTGGTCTCAAGCATTTTTTCTTGTAATAATATCTATACTTTATGATCCTCGCTGATAAAACAGTATTTGCCTTTGCACCTACATATATGGTTTATGGTTTGTTTGTTAGTTATACTTTTTATGTGATTTTTCGTTTTCCACAAGTAAGTTGCTGACAGTGTGAGGGCAACAAACTGCACACTTCTACGTGTGCATTCATTTGGGAGCTGAGTGTAAGCCTTGTTGAAGGAAGGAAATTGCTACATTATACAAGTTGAATTACGAGAAGCAACTCTGCTAAGCACGGGGCATGACTTTAATGTCACGCTAAAGCACCATTCTAAACTAGGACATTTTGTACACTGTTGGCTTATTGATCGCATTAATAAAGAAAGGTTGTTCACAAATATTTGAGGTTGACCATCTATTTAAATAAAGAAGAGCAAGAAAATGAAAAAGAAAATTATTTTTGATAGGGGTAAAATATTTAAATCAATGATCAAAATTTATTAATATATAAAATATTAAAATTTTAAATTAGAAGGTTAAAATTAAATAAGAGTTAGGAGAAAACTCATCCACAACCCTCATTCTCACACCCTCTCCACCCGGCAACCTGGGAATCATCTCATTCTCCACATCCCTTTCCATCACAGCCAACCGATCCATCTATTTCAGATATCTCACCAAGATACCACCCCCCCCCCCCAACCAATACCGCAAGGACACACAGGCTACCCCCCATACTCATGACAACATTCACATATGAAAGCAGATGCACGCATGCTGTCATATATATTTCGTTGTCGCAAGTTTTTTTTTTCATCCAAAATTTCAGTTTTAAGGGTGAAAAACTTGGATTTTTTGTTTTTTGTTTTTCTTTGATCTTTTGCCCCAAAAATTTTAATTTCGTTGTGGTGATGGGGATTATTGATTGGAGACAAAGAAAAAGAGCGGAAGAGTGCTTGAAAATAATTGATAGAAAAGAGTTTGATTTTGACAGAGAGAGAGAGGAAGGATTTCTTTTATTGTTAACTCATTTTCTCAAATCCCTTTCAAAAATAATTTACACTTTAAAACTTTTTTAAAAATAGCCCAAACGAGTGTTGGGAGTTCGATTACGAATTATGAGAATTCGAAAGCAACTCTGGGAGTTTGGTGCCGCTGGGAGGGGGATTTTAAGTTCCTTTCACTAAGAGAGAAGTGGGCCCACATTTTTTTTTTTTTGGTTGAATTGCGCGACTTTTTTCTTTGGTTTGACAAATGTGCACTATATGACCTGTGGTTACGATATTAGTTAAGTTACTTTTGTGATTATAACGAGGGTATACAAACACCCCTCCGTTATTTTTTTCGTCCAAAATAACGTGTTTTGACATGTACTCGCGACTTGTGCAATTTTGCTTTGTTTTTTCATAATAAATACATTAAACAAACTTTTTTATTTTTAATTTGTTTAAAAAAAAAAAAAAGAAAAGCATCCGCCACCCTGGCTACCCCACGAGCCCTGCCACCCTTGTCACGCCCCACCACCGCCGCTGCCCCCACCCCCCACCTCCTCCACTACCCCCGCTGCCCCAGCAAACTCCCAAAGTTCCTCTTGAATTCTCAAAATTCATTCTGAATATGTTTTAAAAAATGGGTTATTTTTAAAATAAATTTGAAAAAAATAAGTTAACAAAAAAAAAAAAATTCCGAGAGGGGAGAGTGGTAACATCGCCGATATCGACCAAAAAGGGGGAAAAAAAAAAAAGAGAGAGAGTTGCTGATAAGGGTAGTATAGTAAATATGTAAGCGTTTTGGAAAGGTAGAAACGTTTTGTAACACGACCCTTTCTTTCGTAGTTTAGTTTAATACTCGCTGGTAACAAAACAAGTGCGATGAGCAAGAATCATCGGCAGTCCCAGACACAGAAACTAGCGTTGGGTAGCCTATTTGTGCTTCTCTTACCCAATTTTTTCCCAACTCTCTTCTCTCCATTGGGCCGCGCTTATCCTTCCCTCTTCTCCGTAAGCTCCTATATATTTCTGTTTTTGAAGCCTACCCAATTCATTGTGTTACATATTTTAATTGCTGAGATTAGAGAGCATGTGCTGTGGCATTTCGTTTATTTTCGCAGCAATTTGATAGACAATGTGAGAAGCAATTGGTCTAGTATTGAGTTGTAGGATTACATTTATCATCATATTTTATATTTTAGAATATTTTTCTTTCTTGGATCATTTGATGTCACACAATTTAAGATTGATAAGCTGGGAATTAATCGGGTTAGGAATTAGGCCGGATGGTCCGGCTCTCACGTGGCGGTCTCGGCCGTGGCTGGAGGGTGCAATTTCATCGCCTTTATGGATCCTAAATTTGTGGTTTGGCCATTTTTTGGCATACTCATAGTATAGTACAAAAAAAGACTCTTAAATTGTAGCGTTTGGATTTGCCACTTAAATTCTTTTCTTCCCCCTTTTTCTCCTTTCGCATTTACTAGTGCAATTCGAATATGCAGCATCTTCGTGGTGTGTATTTTTGCTATTTCCTGCATTCTATTAAATCAACAATTGTTAAAACGGGGGAAGAGTATTGGGTATTTTATAAGTGGGGTTGTGGTTTTTGGATCCAAAATTAATGGTCTATTTCGAGCTCAGCAATTTCATTGACAAAAAATTACAAGGTATCTCAATGTATTTTGTGAGGTCGGTTGGGCCCCCAGTGTGCAATTGTCCCTGGTTAAGAAATGCACTTGTGCAACTTATATTTTGCGAGTTCAGCTGATAAAAGTTTCAAGAAGTTTTTCTTAATTTAATTCCAAAGGAGGTGATATTTTCATTGTAGGAATGGAATGCTCCGAGACCTGCGCACTTGCGTCTTCTGCAGGGTGCTTTACAACGAGAAACTGTGAGTAGGTGGCTATTTTTTTTTTTTGTTTTGTTTTGTTTTTCTTTTGCCATATCAAATTGTGAAATTTGCATGATCATGTGTAGTGAAATATTCTTGCTGTTCACCTTTCAGTCTGATCAACAGCAATCAGACCTTTGGTCACCCTTGCCCAAACAGGGATGGAGACCTTGTGACAACTCCCCAAGTACACCCTGTGAGTGTTCTAATCAATTTGAATAAAATTTGCTTTTTCTTTTCACCGTAGGGCACCAAGAAAAATATCTGCATACGTCCTTCTAATTACTCTCTTCAAATTTAACATTTCTTACAGCATTTCCCAAAAACACCAGGGGTTATATCCAGGTGTTTCTCGATGGGGGTCTGAACCAGCAGAGAATGGGGGTATGTGACATTGTTCTGTTGCTTTTGTTCTTGTAATAGGAACATGAGTTAACGAAGATGTCTTAGTTATGGTATTATTTGATTCTTGGCTAAACATGATTTTGCACATTTAGGATTTTTTAACATCTTTTTCTTTTCCCCTCTTCATAGGTATGTGATGCAGTAGCTGTTGCAAAAATTTTAAATGCGACCCTAGTTATCCCCCACTTTGAAATAAATCCTGTTTGGCAAGATTCTAGGTAAACATAACACTTTCAGCTTTCTGGTTTATACTTAATCCAAGATCATATCTTTTTAGCTAATTTTGAATCATGTGTGGCGCAGTTCATTTGGAGATATATTTGATGTTGATCACTTTATTAGTGTCCTCGAAGATGATATATCTATAGTCAAAGAGCTGCCTGAAGAATATTCATGGAGTACCAGAGAATACTATGCAACGGGCATAAGAGCTACTAGAGTCAAAACAGCACCGGTCCATGCATCTGTTTCCTGGTACTTGGAAAACGTTTGGCGTATAATGCAAAGGTTTGTACGACATAAAATTCATGCTATTATTACCACAAAGTTAAATACTGAGCTATCATGTCGCTAGGGCTAATTTTTATCCTGTCCTCGTTTCACTTATATATGTATAGTTCTCTCTTATATCTGTGTCTATCTTGCCGCTATGCTGCTTTTACATGGCCCGGGAGTTTAATACTTATTGAACTTATAATGCAATTTTCTGTGGTCTTTTTTTAGTTAAATCTGGTGGAGGGATAACTCTGAAGAACTAGTATAAGATTTTGTTTTCAGAAGCAGACACAATTACATTTATAAACTGCAGGATCACTGGAGAGAGTAGTGTGTGCATTTGGCTGTGACTTTTATGTGAAGATTCTTTTGCTGTCAAGAAAAATTGCAATAAGTAAGTGGAGTTGATGTAAATGTCAAGATCCAATGAAGAGGACTGCTTCTATTGCTAACCTGATGCTACTAACCTTGATAATTGGACATCGTATACATATCAGAATCCTGGTGTTATGTTTTTGATGCTTACTAGTCAACTGTGACATGACTGAATGTAGCTTATTTTGTCCAAATATCTCAACCATGTTCCATGAAATTATTGTTCAAATTATAATTTATGCACAAAAACTTGGAGCATGATTCTTGTTGTTTCCAGTAGGAATTACTAAGAGTACTTTGATTTTTGTTTGCTGGGCAGTTATGGGATTGCTGCTATAGCCCCATTCTCTCACCGTCTGGCTTTTGACTCTGTGCCTTTCGACATTCAGCATCTACGTTGTAAGGTTAATTTTCATGCCTTAGCATTCGTTCCGCACATTAGGATGCTAGGGGAGACGCTGGTCAACCACTTGAGAAGTCCTCCTAGCTTTGGAAAAGAATCAGGTGCATTAAACCCACAAGAAAGAACAGATCAAAAAGAGAGGGCTGGAAAGTATGTTGTGTTACATCTTCGCTTTGACAAAGTATGATCTTTTTCTGCTTTTTGGTTTACGTCATTTGTCAAGTTCCTTGCTGTCCTCTCCCCTTCCATGAGGAAAAGTTAAAGGAAAAACAAGTAGCAGGTGGCTTTCTTTATGCATTTCTAGAGCATCAACATATACTTTACGCATTTCTTGAGCATCAGTTTATAAATATATGGACTCACAAATATTATGAACATTTGATAGTTCAACTCAAACCTAAGCAATTTGTGCTTCCCTTCATAACAGCCCATTATTCTTGGAAGTTTTAGTTCTCATAGGCATTTAAGAATTGTTGCCAAAACCTTCTAATGTAAGTGGTCGAGTGTTGGTTGTTATGTGGTTAATGATGTAGGGATCAAGGTATCAAAGCTTCACTCATAAATAATTCAATGTGAAAAAAAAAAACCCAAAACAAGGATGATGAGAAATTTATTTGGACAACGAGTAAAATGTCCACGAAAACGTCTGAGGGTTGTAAAGGCAAATAAGACTGCTGAACAGTAGCTCTATATATTTAGCTATCTTGTGTGTAATTGATGTTGATGGGTATGTACATTTATAACTGATCCCCTCCCTGGACTTTTAATAGGGTTGGGAAATGTGCTACTTATTGGGCTCTGTTGCTTATTTTTAGAACATATTATTGTGCAGGATATGGCTGCTCATTCAGCATGTGATTTTGGTGGGGGCAAAGCTGAGAAACTGGCTCTTGCAAAATATCGTCAAGTGCTTTGGCAAGGAAGAGTCCTCAATTCTCAATTCTCTGATGCAGATTTAAGAAAGCAAGGCCGATGCCCATTGACTCCTGAAGAAATTGGACTGCTGTTGGCTGCTTTAGGCTTCAAGAATAATACTCGCCTATATCTTGCTTCCTACAAGGTTCAATCATATCTTTCTCATGGCACAATATCTAAGTGATACTGGTGATCTACTTCAAAGACATCATATGGCCTCATTTGTAATCTTTCTTAGAAAAATTCAAGCTCTGTGTCCTCAATACGATTATAGATAACAGACTTCTCTGATTTGATTTCAGGTTTATGGTGGTGAAGCAAGAATCTCGACTCTTCATAAACTGTTCCCACTTATGGAGGATAAGAAAAGCATCCTCTCAGCTGACAAACTGGCCAAGGTTGAAGGAAAAGCTTCTCTGCTGGCAGCTGTGGACTATTATGTGAGCATTCACAGTGATATCTTCATTTCTGCTTCTCCAGGCAATATGCACAATGCACTGGTAAGACTTAGGAACATAACAATAAGATGAGCTACATTCCTCTTGTAAATTATGAAGATTAATGTTACTGTCTTTTGCTGTATGCCTAATGAAAGCAGATTATTTTGCAAGTTTTATGTTCAAAACTAGATCCGGAATAATTTTAGAACTATATTTTCAGCTAGGACACCGAGCATACGAGAACTTGAAGACCATCAGACCTAACATGGTGTTGTTAGGGAAGCTCTTCCTAAACAAGAGCCTGGAGTGGTCTGAGTTCCAACAAGCAGTTCAGAATGGCCACAAGAATAGACAAGGGCAAATTAGGTTAAGAAAGGAAAAACAGTCTATATATACGTATCCTGCTCCTAACTGCATGTGTCAAGCTTAACTGCTGATACCCGTAAATAGGCCAACATGTTTATTATGAGGTTTATCTTTTATTACATAAAATATCTTGAGTTTGATAATGGCAATTTCTCTCATTACGACGAATGGTGAATATTGGATAATCCTGCCTTATGAACATTCTCATCTTTGTTTTGATCAATCTGGCATTGGGTAGCATGACTTGTATTCTGTAATTTATTCTTTATCAATGATTGTTCACTCTTTTGACCAGGAAGAAGGAAAAAAAGAAACGAACTATATACCTCTTGCTGGGTATGTTTGGTGAAGAATGAAGATGTGAATAGGACTGAGAAAGAAATGTTATTTACATTAGTATCTAAGAAGGAATTCAAGTTTTAGAGCGCTTTTGCTAGAGAAAGCAAATATGAGAAAATTATAAGAAAGAGCAATTTTGTGCAACCTTGTGCAGCATTACCCTAGTAAATTCCAATGAACATCACAAGGCTATCTAAATTGGATACCTTGAATTTATCCAGGAACCACTTAACAGGGAAGATACCATTAGAAATTGGGAGCTTGAAGCTTTTAGAGAGCCTTGACCTTTCAATAAACCAATTACCTGGGCTGATTACCACAAGCATGGCTCCTCTGGCTCTTCTGACTCACTTGGACTTGTCACATAACAATTTGTCAGGTTATATTCCCACCAGCAACCAGCTCCAAACACTCTAATGATCCCTCAATTTACTCGGGTAATGCTGCACTTTGTGGGAGTCCTATGATGACTAAGCGTGCAAGTGAGACCTCAAGCACAAACGGAAATGGAGAGAAAGAGGAGTGGATGATGTTGAACTTGAAAACCTTAAACTCTTCGCTGTTGGTGGGCTGGGGTTCATTTTGGGATTTTGGGGAGTTTGTGGGACTTTGATAATCAAGAAACGTTGAAGAGATGTTTATTTTCATTTTCTGGAAAGAACTAAATGTAAGATATGTGAAGTTCTTGTGTCCAATTGAGAGAGAAAGGGTCTGCAGAAGTTTACATTCTAAAGAGCATCTTAGTATGTAATACATAAGTGAATAAAGTTATTTTTTCCCATGTTAATGTAAGATTTGTGAGCATTTATAGTCACAGACCATAACACTAACATCTCTTTGATTATTGTTCTTGCTATTTCCGGAACGTAATTCAGTTGGTGTATTGATATTTGGTTGATAATGGGAATGTGATTGTGTATTGAAACAGAGATGTTATTTCCGGAGCATTTATGGCCACATATGATCTTTTTAAAGGACAAGAAATTCAAGTATTCCCACGATTATTTCAGCATTCGGTACTTGTAATGATAGGAACCTAACCACATTTGATATCAAAAAATAATTTAGGGAGGCATCTCATAGAAAATAATGTCATAACCAGAACTAGTTTCTCTGATTGTATAATTTTTATTCATGTGGAGACACTGAAACAGGGACTGTTGCTGTGTCTCAAGTATCACTTTCTTCTTGAGCATGAGATTTTAAGTTTAACGGTTTCTATTTATCAGCATGTATGTACCTCCAAGTGCAGCTAACTATCTGAGTTATAAAATTTGATACTGTTGGGACAATAAATACCATCATAAACTGCAAGTAAAATATATTCTGTTGAAAATGTCTCATGCGTTGAGTGTGCTTTTGTTTCTACACTGTTAGAAAAGAGTTCACCCTCAGTTCCCCTCCATGTTTTGGAGCAAAGCATGTGTCCCTTGGAAAGAGTGATACATGTTATATTTTTAGAAGTAGAGGAACGTTACGAGAGAATTTTGACAATATGGAAAGGGTTGATGCTTGATGAATTTGCTGAACATTGGGCAGGGTGAGAGATGCAGCAGTGACAGTATCATTGGTGGATGGATCACTGGGAGAAGCCATTCGAAGAGAGAAAAATAAAATAAATAGGCATTTTACGCTAGTGAACCTGGAACAAGCTGATACGACGGAAGTGTAGGATTTTCACTACACTATTTTATTAATTAATTAGACATTTATGCAAGAATTATTTACAAAGATAATTACAAATGCTATGTATAATTATATGAAAATACAAGCACCGTCTGAGATACACGTGATCCTTCTAAGAAAATAGACTTTATCAGATGAGATAAGAGGCTTATCGACATATCCTTGACATGACGTACATTACGCAAACTATAAGAAGTCCAATCTCTTCTGCTTTATCATTTTAGATTCGTCCCAATTTTAACAAGTGAAAGTTAGACACTTGAAATATGTGACTTAAACCCCATCCGTTAAGGCTCTGTTACTTTTTTAGTCAATGTAAGGGAAGAGGAAAAGTTAAATAAGCTAAACATCTCTGTTGCTGTTCTTTTTGATCCCAGATAAAAATGATATTATTCAACGATAACGAAACACATTATTTTTTTTTTCTCAGCATGCAAGAACTTGTATTGATCAAAAATATTTACCACCAAAAGAACGGCAATGAAGAATGCCAAACAACATCAACAACAAAAATAAACATTCCACCTATCACAAATCTCCCTGTTAAAGTCACTGCTTCTATGCTTCATACCATTGCTGAGTTTGAAAAACACATCATTTTTGTTTTTTTTTTTTAATTTTTTTTTCTTCAGAGTAGGTTTGATAAGCTTATTAGCAAAGCTAAAATTCTTCAAAGTATGTATATATGGTGTTGAAATATATATATCTCAAACTTGAAAAAAATATCAGGATTCAAGATTTCATCGTAAGATTCTTGCAAGTCTTGTTTGGAATTCTTTGTTTATTCTAAAATTCTTACTAGGCATTGTTTTGCTCATCACATTACTTACGTGCTTCTTTTGTATAGAGGATACATTGTTAAGTTTTGAAGAGTGAAAATAGATGAATCATTAATGCATATTTGGGATCCTTTGGATCATGAGATAATTTTTGTGAATGTTGGATCTTGCGAGCTGCTTTTTGTAAATATTCAATGAAAATGTGATAGTTTTAGTGCTAGTAATTATATTATAATTTGAGTCTTGGGGTTTTTACCTTAGTGATAATTAATTATTTGACTTTGTTCCACATGATAAGATTTTTCCAATGTGGAAAGATCTTAGTCCACCACTCTTTACAAATTATAACAGGAAAACTACATGGCAAGACTGATTTTTTCTCTACAAAATATTGCCAAATAATAATTCAGACCCAGATTTATTTCTCCCAGCAACTTTTCGATGCTTTTCAACTCCCCGATTGTCTGAATTATTGCTGTCAAATGGAGCGAAATTTGGAGCGACGGGGACACATAGCTACCATGAGACAAGGTTAGATGTATATTGATCATATATGCCCATAGACATTATCATAATAATTATCATTCTCTTTTTAAAAGGTAAAATACACTTTATCTAACCTCATGGTTTGTAAAATTAGTTGGTTATTTCTTTGTATTTTAAAATTTATCACATTATCCTTGTACTTTTCAAAAAGTAACGTGTTGTCCCCTTGATTTAGCTAATTAGCCACTTACTTCATATTGTATGTCTAAGTAGCTGATTATCCTTCTATGTTTCAAAATTTATAACACTATCCCCTTGTACTTCCTAAAAGCTGTTACAATTGTTTTTTTTTTCTCTATTATTATTTAATCATCTTTAGTTGAATAAGGATATTTTTGTGAACATACATTACACATTATAAGTTTTAATGCTAATATATGCACACACAAAAAAAAAAACCCTTATAATGCATAATCAGTCAATTTGAATGAAAAACATCAAAGTAGGAGATTAGGCGCCATGATCTTTTGAAAAGCCCGGGAAAATGAGGTAAGTTTTAAAACATAAAAAAGTAATAAACTAATTATACAAATTACACAAAATAACGTTGCATCTTGGCCCAAAAAAAAAAATGAAATAGAAAATATAACGAGAGAGATCAGATACATAATCACATAAATCTGAAGGATACTTTTGTAGAGACCATACACAAGATACCGTGAAACATTAGACATCATCTGCCAAATCTTGTAGAGCGTAGATAAGTAGATGTTTATGTCTATCTTATTCTTACATTTTTTTTTGGGGATTAAGTAAGATTTTATTGATAACACAGAAAAGCAGACATTTGCGTGCAATTATAGCAGCTTTGTGCATGGGGCCTTCGACTTTTTAAGTCATCAACAGTTGCAAGGGTCAAGCTGCAGCTTGATCCGCACTTACAGCCATGCCCACCTTCAGTTCCAAAGCTCTGCCCAGATCCCTCAGAGCCCCTGTACAAGTGGTATGTATTAGGCTTTTAATTTGTTTACCCACGTACACTTCTAATTAATTAAGTATTTTCTTGTATTTATTTGTCTTTTTTTAAAAAAAGGAAAGTTGTAATACCTCTATAATTTATCATAAATACATATTATCACTATATTTTCAAAATAGGCACACATACCCCTTTTAGGAGGCACATGTGCTACACATTTTGAGAATTGGAGGTCTCATGCTCATATTTTGGGTATATTATCCGTTTTAAGACCATGGAGAGGTTCCCGTTTATTTTGAAACTACAGGAATCACATGCACTTATGATAAATTATAGAGTCCATTAAAAATCATACACTAATAATATACCACCAAGGTCGTGCGACTATTTTGAAACTACGAGTACATACATTTATACATTTCTGATGAACACAAGGGAGTTTGGTATAATTTATCCTTCTTAAAAATCATGCAATAACAAAGAAAATTGCCTCTTCACTGGTGCAACGCCTTCGATGATGGTAACAGTGGTGGTCGTCTTCTCCACGTCAGGGTACATTTTGCCGCAGCTGCCAACACAGCCAGCGAATAAATTAGGTGATTCATGCATGATTCTTGAATTTAAACTAACAAAATTACAGAACAGCTGAATATTTAACTAACGAAGTTCATATAAATATAAAGAAAAATACAGAGATGCTTATTTTAGGTGGAGAATTTACTTGCAGCTGTCGCCACACTTGCAAGAAGAACCACAATTGCAGCTAGACATTTTTTTGCTTCGGACGAAAACTTCTACTGATTTCTGTTATGGACCCAGCATGTGATGAAACCCAATCTGTTAACAAGGCAGGGCCCTCACGTCACCAGCATGCAGCAACAAAAGCACAACCACCTGAAGAGAAGCAGTTACAAAAAGGACAACGCATCAAAACAGCTCCAAAGCATCTGCGTGATTACATTACTTGCTAGACAAGAAAAGAAGTAACTATAAATAGGCACAATTGAGCCCAAGAGAGGGAGGCAAAACTTGTATTAGCTCTGTTTTCTGATAACTCTCTCTTTTTCTCTGGAGCTTTTCCAATTTGGCTCGAACAAATTGGCTTATATCAATAAAAATCCTCTGCAATTTCTCTTCCCTCCACTGTTACCCATTTTAATTTCCTGCAATATCATAACAAGGGTGCTTTCATTGCATCGAACACATGGCAGACGGCACTCGGCTTAAGCAGATTGACGAAACTCTCAAGCAGCAGGCCCAGATTATGGCATCTCTGCAACAAACCATTGCAGCCCAACAAAAATCAATGGAACAATTGGCTCTACAATGCACTACACTGGATGGCAAATTCGAACAAGCCATTCGCCTTGCCGAATCACCTCCGCCAAACCGTCCGACACACACTTCCGCATCCAGTTCTCCTCAGCATCCCATCGTTCCCCTCAGATCTATTAAACTTGATTTCCCTCGATTTGATGGCACCGACGCTATAGGGTGGATTTCGAAGGCTGAACAATTTTTCGAATATTATGCGATTGATGATACCCAACGTCTCACAATCGCCTACTTCCACATGGATGGCCCAGCACTTCAAACCTTAATAACAAACTATCAACATGGGATGCCTTCCTCAAAGCGCTTGAGACCAATTTTGCTCCTGTTGAGTTCAATAATCCTCGTGGATTATTGAAATATATCAAGTTTTGAGTGCTTTGGTGGAGTTATAGGCTCCCTTATTTATAGTGGAGATACGGCAAAACTGACGACAAACATGACGCCACGTGTATTAATATAAAATAATTTGGCCACGCATTTTAATTTTAAATAAATGTTGCTCATACATGAATGATTCTCAACTTATCTTATGACTAGTTGATTATGACCAAAATATACATTATGTTTCTTATATCCTGGAAAAAGTCGATAACAATCATTTTTCCTTCTTATGGTGTTAGCTGTCCTTGTTTACGTATTTATTGTTTTTAAAATTATCTCACAACGCCATTAATTCTATATAACACTATATTTTTAAGATATAACAGATATATTTGATCCCAATATATATATATATATATATATATATATATCAATTAATAAGCAAAGAATGATCAACGAATTGGTGCCGAGAACAGCTTACTAAAATTCTATTTCTTTATTAACTTTCATTTAAATTTTTTTCTTGAATTTTCTTGTTTATCCGAGCACAGAAAGAAAAGAAAAAAGGATCACTTTAAGGAATGGACACTCAAATGATGGTTTTTCTAAGGATAAAATGATAAATACCCTCTCGTGCTTTTCTGTGGGTATACATTGCCTAACCCCTTGTGCTTTTAAAATCTTTTTGATTCTAAAAGTGTGTTTTTTTTTTTTGGGACACACTGACTCCCTCCATCATGTTTCCTATTAGCAATAATTGAATGTGCTCTATACACACTCTTTGTCTGGTTTTTTTAATTTGAAAAAGCAACAATATTTTAATGGGCTGAATGGTACCTTACTTCTCGTCCGCCTTTGATTTTCTGTATCTGTTTTTCAAAAATAAACAAAACACTCTCCTATATGATGATTTTTAGTTATTTATAAGTTTCCGTTAACTACTTTGAACAGAGTTTCAAATGGAAAAGGTGTATATTTTTTTAATATCATAGAAATTTCTTATCTATAACAAAAGAGTGATGTACACTTAAAAAAGTCACAAAGAAGTGCGATTTTATTTATCCATTTTATAATTTAATTACCGAAAACTCAAACCCGAATGTCAACGATGATTTATAATAACAATTAAATTAGTACCCTGTTGTCGACCTTTCCAATGATCAAAACTAGTGCTCTGTTTGTTATAATTTTATTTTAATATGCTTATCCTATTAAAATGAGGGTACATCTTATAAGATTTAAATACATCCTATGAAAATTCAAAGCAAAACCATACTTTTTATCTTATAAGAAATAAACAATCTATTCTATCTTATTTTTTACAACTATGGAATGCATGGTACATGTGATAAGATATCTTAAATCTTATAAGATATATCCAAATTTCAATAGAATAAGTATCTTAAAATAAGATTATTCCAAACACACTATAGGTCAAGAAACGGCATGAAGCATGCTGCTACACAGACATGAAAACAAAAGATTTGAAATTGTATTGGTTGTTTAAATTAAAAGTAACATTGACATTATCATCCCGCCAATTGTTGATTTGGAAGTGTCGTAGTGTAATCTAGGTCTTTTCAACTTGATTAATTACTCCAACACAAATTCATACGCGGAAGCTAATTAAGATCTAAACAAACTCAATATGAATAAACAGTTAACTCGACTTTGTGTTTTCCGGTAGTAATCTTTCTAAATTCTAAGTGCTTGTTTGATTCTTCTAAGGAGACGATAAATTTAAAATTTCTCTCACAATATTAATTCATGTAAGAATTTAATTCTTTGATTCATCCCGTAAAATTCTAAGGAGACAAAAAATAATAATTTACTTGTAACATTTTAAGGTAAAGAAGGGACTAACTACGAAAAATTAAACCACTTTGCTTTTCTTAATACTTGCTTATGCCTCAACTGATGCTCAGGCACAACAAATGTAAGAGAGATCCATCTAGACGTACAAGAGAATTTTCAGTATCTACCACAACTAACACCAAAATACAATAAGATTCTAGAATTTTACTCTACTGTGTTTTTTGAAAGCCACATAAACTCTTTGTATTTTTAAAATTCGTTGATACACTCTGGGATTAAAAAACATTGCATATTTGCCAAGCATCACAAGTAGTGTACGCCATTGTAACTATCTTGACAAAGTCAAGGCAAATAATTTGGGTTTGGAGCAAGTTCACCACCAATGTTAACATGAGAAGTTGGGCAAGGAAAAGAGCCATCAATTTAACCCAAATTTATCATAACCCAAAAGTAATGTATAGAATTGAGCACAATGGCTCTAAACTAGAATCGATATCTCCAAAAAATATAATGGAATTAGAATAGATAAATTTATTGATATATAATGGAATTGGAGTAGATATCTCTAAAAAAAATAGATAAATGATTCCAAATCCTCTAAATTAAAAGGTAAAAGCATAAACTATGCATTGAATTTGGCCTTCTACATCTATTATGCGTGTTGCTTCACCGATTTCATCCGACCGTGAAAAATGATATATTCCAATTAAAGATGCAAAGGTGAATAGTCCTACTGTATTGAGCACAATGGCTCTGAAACTGACATCTTTGGTTGTGGTTGATGCTACGTTCTCAAAATTAAAAGTGACCATCATCATGGCATCACCATAAGGTTCTTTGAATATGTACCATATGAAGAAAAGGAAATCAAGGCCCTTTGACATCACGTTCTGTTTTAATTTGTATTTTGAGAGATATCACATTATGACTCATATATTATAATGCACATAAAAATGGGTATCTTGTGCAAATTTTTATTATTTATAGGACAATAAAATATAAATATATTTTATAGAATTTTATTCTTAATAAGTTTTAACTAATAGTCATGTTTTTTAAAAAGAGATCTTGAATAATTAAATAAAATAATTAAATTAGATAAGTAAAATAAAAAAGGGGATCTGATTTTAGATTAGGAGATAATTTTAATTGCATATAAGGGATGGATTTAATAATCTCTAGACCCCAAAAAAAAAAAAGTCGTGAAATGAGGACATATAATATTGATAAAAAAAAAGGCATAAACTGTCTTTTATATGATACTAGAGTATACCCATTGTAATGCATGGGAGAAATATATATCTTTTAATATATTTATTTATTATTAATGACCAATTTTAAATTCTACATTAGGATTAGATATAATTATATCTTTTAAAATTTAGTTCTTGATATGTCTTTGATAGTTGAACAAAGCATTTAAATTGAGAAGTAAATTCAGAAAATGATCTAATATGAAAAAAGATAAAAGATTTTATTGTCATTCTTAGATAAATAATAATATTATTAATTGATGATTGAATAAATTTAAGTAAGTTAATAGTGAATACCTTGAAGGACCGGAAGAGATGGTTGAAATAGTAACATGTACCGCGTACTAAAAAGGCATGTAGGTTCTTTTATATAATATATATATATATATATATATATATATAAATTTATTATCTATGTAGATTAATGGCTTTTAATTTAAAGACTTATTGTTAATTTTAAAAGATTCTTGACTAGATTCGATGTTTGTCATTAAAAAGTCAATACAAAGCATGAAATACAATAATACTAGTATTTATTATATTATTCCAAAAAGAAATATTCTATATTTGCCATTGGCGGCCATAGGGAGTGCCAAAGTAGAACTTGGACTCCGTTTGATATGATAAGATTTCCAACATACTGGTTTCAGTGTGGAAGATCTTAATCATAATAATCATAATAATTAACATTCTCTTTTCCTTGTATTGCTATGTATTCCCGTCCCTGTTGATAGTTTTTCCCGATACTCTGACCCTTTGGTTGGAGCTATCATCTTTCTCTTTTTCTTTATTATTCGTCATTTTTTATTTTGCACTTCTTTTATTTTTTTTCTCTCATTTGC
Organism: Cordia subcordata; assembly: GCA_028554755.1. Classification (NCBI taxonomy): domain Eukaryota; kingdom Viridiplantae; phylum Streptophyta; class Magnoliopsida; order Boraginales; family Cordiaceae; genus Cordia; species Cordia subcordata. The sequence goes on along the minus strand of JAPTOF010000005.1, from coordinate 13,602,782 downwards.
AACTGTTGTTCTGTTGTTAATCTTAAGTTTTCAAGTTGAAGCTACAATTCTATTTTGTCCTTTCAGCTTTCTTGAATTCTATTTGAAAACTTATCTCCTTTGTTCAAGTTTATCTCCTATCTTTCGATATTAACTATGCAAGAGCATTTTTTATCACGCTAACTACGTGATAGATTAGATCCCTCGTGTGTTACAACCTGTGCACCTTTGTTTATAGCAATATTTGTCATATGTCTAGTTTTAATTTTCTTTCTCTACACCGTTCTTGTCATTGTTAATATAAATATTTACCTTGTTTTTTCCTTTAAAGAGAAAGAGAACAAGAAATAGAAAGTATGACAAGCGAGAGAGAGATTTAATCACATAAACTGAAGTATACTATTACAAAGACCATACAGAAGATACCCTGAATGATCACTAGACATCTAATCTGACAAATCTAGTGCAGTGTAGCTAGATCAGCAGATATTATGTCTATCTTATTCATACATACTTTTATAACACACAGTAAACGGACATTTGCATGCAATTATAGCAGCTTTCTTTTTGGGATCTCTCAGACTTTTAATTAGGAGATTAACAGTTGCAGGGGTCACAACTGCAGCTTGATCCACACTTGCATCCATGCCCACCTTCAGTTCCAAAGCTTTGCTCAGATCCCTCAGAGACACTGTAAAAGTGATCTATCAATTAGGTTTCTTTGTTTCTCCCAGTCTTTGTGAGATTAATTAATTTCCTGGGTATTTAATTGACTTAATTTTTAGAAAAGGTAAATTGCACCAACTACCTATGCATTATTTTTAAGTGCATGTTATCCCCTATAATTTCAAAATAGGCACGGACACTCATTTTAGAGGCACATGTACTTCACATTTGAGAACCTAAGAAGAGTCTCGTGCCTATTTCAAAACAGATAACATACACTATGATAAATTATAGAAGGGTCCGGTGCAATTTATCTTTTTTTTAAAAACCATGCAGCAGTAACAAAGAAACTTGCCTCATCACTGGTGCAACCCCTTCAATGATGGTAACAGTGGTGGTGGTGGTGGTGTTCTCCACGTAAGGGTACATCTTGCCGCAGCTGTCAACACAGCCAGTGAATTAATTATAAGCTCATGCACTAATATAAAAAAAAAAAAATCATATCGATGAATGAAAAATTTATGACATGTATAATAAAAGATGCATATTTTAATTAATTGGAGGAGAAATGAGTTTACTTGCAGCTGTCGCCGCACTTGCAAGAAGAACCACAGCTGCAGCTAGACATCTTTGCTTGGGATAGATGAAAACTCTTTACTGATTTCGCTAAAGAAATATAGCAAGTTTTGAGTGAGTGCTTTCTTTAATTTGGTCGACTTATGAGCTCCTTTATTTATAGTGGAGGAAGAGGAAAAAGCAGAAGATGACGAACATGATGTCACGCGAATCTATATATATAATTTTAATTTGTTGCAATATATATGAATAATGATCCTAATCTTATCTTATGACATGATGATTATGACTATTTTTTTCTTAATACCTTGGACAAGTTAAAGTCGATAACAACAATTATTTTCCTTCTGGGTCTTTGCCCTTGTACACCAACTTATCCTCGAGTAAAAGTAATTGTATAGAATTTTTTTTTCTTTTTTTTTTGTGATTTCAGAAAATATTGTTGATACTTTTATTTTAAAGGATTTTATATAATTACTCTGGAAAGGGGGTTTTTGTACAACATTTTTATGGTAATTGGATATTAGCAAGTTTTAAAATACAGAAAGTTTTGTGACTTTGATAAAATACAGGGAAGCAATTAAAATTTATTTCACCTTTTATTATTTTAAAATATTTCCTCAGAACATCATTGATTTTGACTAATTACAATATCAATATTTTTTATTTTTTGTTTAATTTTATCTTGAAGTTCGTTGTTTATCTAAGCACATGCAAAAAAAAAAAATTTATCACTTCCAGGAACGAATACAAACATTTATCAAATGATGATGGTTCTTCTATAATTCAATTGAAAAATTGGTGTAGAATGTCAACGATTTATAGTAACATTTAAAATCACTTGTTCTCGACCTTTCCGAGGATCAGAAGAAAGCAAGAAACGGCATGAAGCATGCCGCTATATAGACATGAAAATTAAATAGTTTGAAATTTTGATGAGTTTGTTTAATAACCGACAATAATTGACATACCCTTGAATGCACTCCCACTTTATTCGTATGCGGAAGGTAATATCTAAAGAAATTTAATACCCATAAACAATTGACTTCATCTTATTTGAATTAATACTTATTCTAACATTTTAATATATTATATCTTAACTAATTATTTTATTTTTAAATTTCAAAATATGAGAAGAAAAATAAAATCTTAGAAATTTAGAGAGAAAATAAACAATTGAGATAACGTATTAGAACGTTATAATAAATTTTAGATTAGAAAGCATCCAAATTCTTTTTCATTCCAATGAAACTCTGCCTTGCTTGCTTAATTAATTATGCAAGGTTGGTCAAGGCGATTTCGTTTAAAAAAAATACACAGGAAAATATTATAGAATTCGCAAAGAATTTTATCTTATAGATGCTTTTAGATGTACACAGAGAGTACTTTAGCATCTACCACAAATTAAAAGTCAACTGAATAACTTTTTATAAAGGAATGGCTGAGGAATGACCAACTCGCTAAACAGTCTGGACGAGGACTAATTCTTTTTCCTCTTTTTTTTTTTTTTTCTTCTTTTGTTTCATAAAAAAATATACATACATATATATACTCCTTACAATACATGAGAGGAAAAAGTACTTACGGTCACCATTCGCCAATAAGTTGAAATCATCAAACAATGCGTACAACGTAAATGAAAGGTACTTTTTCTTTTTTTCCCTTTTTTTTTTCTTTTTCAAGAACAAGAAGAGTATCAAAGTGATGCAACCTAGGTGACTCTTCGATCAATCCAAAGGAACTGTATTATTCTCCTCAAATATTTGATTGTTAACTATCCGCAAAGTTTCAAGTTCTGAATAGCTCTTCTCTTGTTTTGTTAGAAGGATATATCTTCTATGCCAAAGATAAGATATGGATTTTGTCGAATTAATTTCAATGTTAATTTCAAAGGAAGTGAAATTTTTTTAACATACCACAATTGAATAAAATCATTTAACATTTGTCTAATTCTCACACATATAAAGCCTATTAGGGTGTACATAAAATAAAAAAAAATCATAAAAATCATTTTGGCCAAATCAAATCAGCTGTAAATGGATGCTTTTTGAAATGATTTGACTGAACATAGTTTTATTTTCTAAAAATCAAAATGAGCGGCTCGATTTTTGGTTTTGGAATAAAAGCCCTAATTCAAACCCAACCGCTCGTTATACAACATTGTATACTACAAGATTTAAAAAGAGTATATATAACTAAGAGTAAATGGCATACTACCCCCCTGTAGTCTAGCATAAATGCGCAATCCCCCCTGAAGTCTAAAAATTATTTGATTACCCCCTTGAACTTTTTAAACTTGTCTAGACTTTCTATATTTAACGTTTCTATTAAAAACTTTAACGTTTTATGCAAAATTACTTTGTTACCTCTTACATAAAACACCCTATATGTTGCCTAAACCACTTCACTCGATTCATAACCCAAATTCCCAAATCAAAAATTCCTAATCCCTAATTTTGAACCCAAACCAACCCAGATCCCCAAATCGAACGCCCCTCACCAAAAATTCCTAATCCTTAATTTCGAACCCACCCCAAATCCCTAAGTGCTGTGGGTGTGCTGGGCAACATATAGGCGTGAAAGATCTTGGCGAAAAAGGTAGCTCAAGTGTCGTGACTTTTCTCGACATGGTGGTCCCGATCTGTCGTTCACACGTCGTTGTTGTTCGACAGCAACCAAGCAAAGAGGTGTGTGTGGTGTTGGCATGGTCCCGATCAACACTTTTAGGTAACATATGCAATTATATTTTGCAATTGTTTTTTCTTGATTTTGATGTTGTGGTCCCTTATTTTGTTGTTTTAAGAATCTGACAGCATTAAGGCATGTTTTTAAAGCAGATTAAACAAATGGGTTTATGTTGGTTAGGGGGGAAATTGTTTTTGTTTTTGTTGTTTTTTTTTTCCTTAAATATGTACCATGCATGGATGTGTTTGATCTATGTTTCATGATTTTATTTTTTATTTTTTTTGGAAAATTTAGCAGATGCAGTTGAAAATTTGAGCTGGAGTTGGTCTATGTATGCATGTGTTTTGCTATTATTGCTTTTTTAAAACTACTTAATATTTCATCTCTGTCTTTTGTTTCCAGATTTTCTTGTATATAAATAAATCGATATAATTAATTTAACATTAATGTTGTTGCTTATTTTCAGAATGGCTTATGATGATAATTTGGGGTTTGGCAGTAATAGTTTTTTGGTGTATGATGATAATGATTTGGCTGATGGTGAAAACTCCTTAGTACATGATGATGGAGTGAAAGAGGGGTGTTGTGATCTTGTGTTATAGGTAGAAGGATACTTAGTCAATCATCCTAAACTGAATTATGTGGGTGGTAGAGAACAAGTGTTCCCTAAGATTCCGTTAGATTTGTTGACTGTTTTTGATTTTCACTCAATGTATAGAGAAGTTGGAGGGACGAAAAGTAACATTTCAATTTACTATGCAAGGCTTCATTAGATTTGGATGGAGAGCTTGCTAAGATAATTGATGATGCTAGCATTAGGAGGTTCCAAGCTACTTTTGAGAATATGTCATCTGCAAACATATACATTGTGGAAGAACATGAAAATGAAGAGGTGGAAATGAAGAAGGCCTACAAGACAGTGAATCCAATGAAGAGTTTGGAGAGGCTAAAAAATGACAAGGGGAAGGAAAAGGATCAAGAAGCTTGGTGTAGTGATTTTGAAAGTGAAGAGTTGAGAAGTTTGAATGGGTCTGATGATGACTCACAAAAATTCCCTGTGTTTAATGAAATGGTCAAGATGAAAGACTTTGAAATGGAAGTTGGTTTGATGTTTACATCAGTAGAAGAGTTCAGAAAAGTTCTAAGAGATTGGGGTATTAGAAAAGGAATAGACATGGAATGGATAAGAAATGAAAGTTCAAGAGTCACTGTTAGATGTAAGCATCATAAAACATATAATTGTACATGGAGATTGCATGCATCTCCTGTACAAGGCAGCAGAAATTTCCAGGTGTAGACATTGAATAGAAATCACAATTGTGGTTTTAGGCATGATAATTCTTTGGCCAATTACAAGTATTTGGGACAAAGATTGGTAAATAGTTTTAATGAGAACCAGAATGTGTCAACAATTGATGTGGTGAAGAAGATTTCAAGTAAGATCAATGTGGATGTAAGTAGATACAAGGCAATGAGAGCAAGAAAGGTAGCTTTGAAATTGATTGATGGTGGTTGTAAAGACCAATACTCTAAGTTATGGGATTATTGTGCAACAATTAGGTTGCATAATCCAGGAAGCACATTGTTATTGGCAGCTAATAGAAGTCTTCCTCAATCTATCTTTGAAAAAATGTTCTTTTGTCTTACTGCAGTGAAAGATGGGTTCTTGGCTGGTTGTAGGGCCATCATTGGGCTAGATGGTTGTTTTTTGAAAATTGAATTTGGAGGACAATTGTTGGCTGCTATTGGAAGCAATGGAAACGACAACATGTTTCCCATTGCCTTGGCTGTTGTTCCAATAGAAAACAAGGATTCATGGTCTTGGTTCTTGAGAGAACTACACCATCTTATAGGGTTGCCTAATGAAAAAGGTTGAAGCTACATATCTGATCGGCAGAAGGGATTGTGTGAAATTTTTAGATATGAATACCCAAATGCTCATCATAGATTTTGTGTCAAGCATATGCACCAAAATTTTAAACAAAAATTTGGGGGTTTAAAGCTAAAAAAGTTATTCTGGAAGGCTGCATGTACAACAAATGTTAGAGAATTCGATAGATGCATGAAAATGATTGAAAAGGCTGATGCCAAGGTTGGTTCAAAGGAGACTGCTTATGAATGGTTGAAAAAGATTTCACCGGAGCAATGGACTCAATCATATTTTCCAACTCATTCGAAATGTGACATGTTGGTGAACAATATTTGTGAATCTTTTAATAACTACATCATTGAAGCAAGAGATAAGCCAATTGTCTCTATGTTTGAGGGAATTCAGGAGAAATTAATGAACTGAATGGTGCTAAAAAGAGAGGCAATGGAAAAATATGAAGGACTTGCCCGAGCATCATGAAAAAAATCAATGAACTTAAAGAGCATTCAAAAGGTTGGTGGTCCAATTTTTCTGGACAAGAAGAGTATGAAGTTGTGCAAAATTTTATAAAACATGCAGTAAACTTGAACACAAGAACTTGTACTTGTGGCATGTATCAATTGACTGGATACCCTTGCACCCATGCACTAACTTGTATACAAAAATATGGGAAAAACATAGTTGATTTTATAGATGTATGCTACACAAAAGAGGTGTATTTGAATATCTACAAGTTTATTATTCATCCAATACCTGGCCCTAATAACTATGTTGAGACTGGAATTAAGCTTTTGCAGCCACCTATAGTGAGAAAAAGGACTGGAAGGCCAAAAAAGTCAAGAAACAAAACTGAGCATGAAAAAGCACCTGTCTCCACTAAAAGGGGTTGATAATGACATGCTAGAAATGTTTACAAAAGGGGCATAACAAGAGTTCATGTCGGAACCAATTCCAAAAAGATTCTCCATTGTTAAAGGTGTTTGCTTATTCAATTGCTAAAGGTGTTTGCTTATTCAAAAAAGTTTGCTTTCTAATCTAACATGTATTCATTTTGTTTTTGTTTACAGGATTTGAGCAATCCTAATGCACGAGTTGAAGAAGTTCCACCTGTATCAACATTGACAAGCAATGTAAACTCTAACTTAAATTTTAATAGATGTAAAAGTTGTGGCTTTTGTTTTTGTTTAAGTGAGGAATGACTTGGATGGCTTTATTTTTGTTTTTTTTTTGGGGTTAAAAATAGGACCGAAATACTCTAGCCACTCAAGAATCTATGGTAGGTTATAGTCCAAGAAGAAAATGCGAGATCAGGAGAAGAGGCACAAGTGATACGCATGTTGCAAGCCATCCAAATATTGTTCAGATAAGTGTAGGAAATGAAAGAAATGCTATTAGAGGTCCACAAAACGTTGCTACCCTATCTACTGTTGGTACAAATGCTCAAGGTGAAGTGCCTAGGAGAAGAAGGATGACAGAAACTAAAGTGGTTTCCAACATTAAGAAAAGAAAAAGAGCTTGGAAACCTTGAGCCATTGCTAATGGTTGTTTTTTTGGCATTGCTGATGGTTGTTTTTATGAGATGTTGGTGGTTTTTTTTAGTTGATCAATGAACTAAACTTTTTTGGACAATTTGTCATTTGGACGTGTTGATTATGGAAATGTGATGATTGGTGTGAATTCAATATTTTGGACATATTATGAATGGTGTAGTAGTGAATGTAATGAAAGTTGAGTTCATTTAAGTTGAGTTACATGCATATTTTGTTCATGAATGTTGAATTCGTTACTTTCCAGGTATTACTTTCCAAGTATCATGAACAAGTTGTTTTGCGCATATAACATTAAGAATCTTAAATAAGCATCTTAAGTTTTAAACCATACAAATACAACAAATGAAAAAGACATATAAACACTTCATGTAACATGAAAAAGACATCTAATATAGCATTGGAGCAACGAAACTCCGCAACATTACAACAAAAACATTACAAACTATCATTCCAAATTGCCATTCCAAACTACCAATGCAAACTACTTGAAAACTAAAAACCAATCTAAACTACCATTCCAAACTACTTGAAAATTAAAAGAAGAATCAATACAGCAACCAAAACACAACAAAGGCGGCCGACTTTATACAATTTCTTCAATGTCTCCTTCAACTCACTTGTCTTGTTTGCAGGAAAAGTGGCCTTTTCTTCATCGCTAAGAGACTCATCTTCATCATCCATTATAGCATTTCGAGTACAATAAACACAAACACCTTTATCAACCAAAGTGACTTGCTTCGGGTAACACCATCTAAAGAAATTGTGTTGCTTATTCTTACATTTTTAGTACAAACAGCCTTTTGCTCCCTATCTTCACCAACAACAATAAGAATCTCACACAAGTTTCTGCATTTATGGCACCTCTTGTTTATATATTTCAAATCAATATCTGGTTCATTTGTTTTTTGGCTGTACATCCTACGTCCCGCTGCCTGGTTCATTGACAAAGATGACATCTTGCAAATATTAAATGAAAAATGTGAAAAAAAAAAATTGGAAGCAAAAGGCCAAGATAATATCTTCCTATTTTCAACAATGCAATAGCTCAAAAGAGACAAAATCATGAAAATAAAAAAGTTGAATAGCTTGAGTTTTACCTTGGGAATGTAGTAGCTGAAGATGACAAAAAAAATTGCAAGCAAACTTTTGTAAATTGGCCTCTTCTGTAGTTTCAAGATTTTTTTTCGTTGCTTTGTTAATTCTTCATGGTGTGAATGAGTTGTGTTTTTATAAAGAGTGTGAGGGATTAATTGGTCCGAGATATTTAGTTTTTAGATATATTATGCAAGAAAAATCACAACACACATGCATATACTCTAACTTCCGTCAAAACTAACCAAAAATAGACAGCGAGGTGATAATCTGCACAAGTTTAAAAAGTTCAAAGGGGTAATCACATAATTTTGAAACTTTAAGGAGGTATTGCGTATTTATGCCAGACTACAGGGAAATAATATGTCATTTACTCTATAACTAATATCAAGTTCTAGTGTCTTTTGTACATTAGATTGTGTGGATTTGTTAGTATTTTCATGATTTGTTGTTTAGTATCTCTTTTATATTGGATTATCATGTGTATAAGTATTTTTGGGATTAAGAAAAATTTTTCTAGAGCATAAATATCTTACATAGCTAGCTCGAACCGATTTGATTAAAAGATTAAGAGAAAAACCGCCCAGACCCTCAATGTACACCCCTACTGCCTGAGCTACAGATACTCTTAACTACCTTTAAACGTTAAAAGGATGCAGAAACTTGATTATTAGCATAAGTTTCTATATATTAACTTATTATCTTCTCCTTTTCTTGAAATGCATCAACTTCCTGACTATTTAACCAGATTTGAAAGTTCGCGTGGAGTTTTAACTGATGCAGCAATCGACCAATACGTTACCAAGTGTTCTCCTACACTTCGAACTTGAATACAAAATCAAGCTTAAATTTACATATTCTGCAGATATAAATTTAGAAGAAACTGCACACCACGCAAAGGAAAAACATGCAAGCATTAAAAAAGAATCTTGAGTGAATTTTTTTTTGCTTATGACTTATCATTTAAGTTTATTCGATCTTTGTTCCCTCGTTCCTGCAAGACATCTAGAAAGTTCCATAGATAAATAGCCGTCCAACGTATACCATAACCACTGCAAAAGCGACCAAAAGAAATGGAAAACAAAACAAAACATTAATCTCCAAGTTACCAATTGATAGTGTGAAGAACTCACGCTGATCATTATTGGTAAATGAGCTCGAAAAATGGTACATACTCCATAATGCCAGAAAAGGTTGCCATAAGTATCTGAGACTATCACTTTCAAGAAATTCGCCGCCCAGGAAAACATTAAAGACAGATGATTAAGATAAGACGTACAAAGTGGCGCAAAAATTATGGCATAAACACTTGGTATGTACAGAGACTTGTATGATGAAATTTTGTATGACGAATAATTAATAAATAAACCAACCTGGCTTTTGATTACGGGCTCATGGCCTTCATTTGCGAGAAGCATGCTGCTCTTCTTCCCTGTGGCTAAAAGTTAGCATACTTTAGTTTCCTAATATCAAAATCCAAAACATCTTCTAAAGGGCTCCTGAAGTGTAATTTCCTGTGTGCATTGCATAATTGCACAGGTGCCGACAGCAGAAACCTCGTATAATCAGAATGGATCAGGTAACCTGCCATCTAACATGTGATGCTAACCTTCAAACGAAGCTGATGCTGAAGGACTTCTTTTCTGAGAGTTGAGAGTTGACAAAGCAGTCTCCTGGTATCATATAAAGATTCACAAACAGCTACTCAAGCCTAATAGCTTCCAATTTTAGTTTATATGATTCTTCTCCACTGACAAGCATCCTAAGACCAGTTTTTAGCTCTGGTACCCCTTCCTCCAGGACAGCACAAACTGGGAAAATAGGAACCCCTTGCACCCTTTGTTTCAATTCCTCGTAGACATCCTCAGCCCCTGCTTCATCAATTTTATTTGCGACAACCAAGCATGGTCGATCAGATAAACCTTCCCGATAAAATTCAAGCTCCAACATCAAATCTTTCAATTGTTCCCATGGTGGTATTCCTTTCCTACCATCTAATGCTGCAGCCAAGTCTACCACATAAGCCAGAACCTTTGTTCGCTCTATGTGCCGTAGGAAAGCATGTCCAAGTCCACGATTTTCATGAGCTCCCCTTATAAGGCCTGGAATGTCGGCAACTGTAACAGAAAAATCATAATAATTTAAATTTCCCAAGTTGGGCCTTAAAGTTGTGAAGGCATAGTGACCAACTGTAGGTTTAGCCCTTGACAGAGCACCAAGAAGAGTGCTTTTACCAGCACTTGGCATCCCAACAAGCCCCACATCTGCTAAACTCTTCAATTCTAACACCAGCACAGCCTCAGAGCCAGGCGCACCCACGCGACATAATGCATCATCTTCATCAGATCCTTCGTCATCAACGTCAGTATTTTTCTGCATCCTTTTAGAAGTTTTTGCATAACAAACATTGCCCAAGCCACCCTCCCCACCTTGAGCAATAGTTAACCGCTGCCCTGGCTCTGTCAACTCCGCAATATTATGTTGAATTTGTTCTGTCACATGCAATTCTTCTTCACTCAATTGTCCAGACATAACATCGTCACTATCAAAGTCTTCCCACTCACCACCACCATCTTCCTCCTGACTTCTGTCAGAAGTTTCTTCCTTAAGTTCAGAGCTATAACTATGATGTAAATGTCTAGGAGGTTGTTTTGGCCTTCGTACATGCACATCTAGATTACTCAGCTTGCTGTTCTGATCCTTCCCCTGAGGAGGGGCAAGGGCATTTCTAGATTCTCTATCAATTGATTCACAGCAACCATTGGCTTCAACTGTCTTTTCTGATCCATTCCTGTAAATGGGAGGAGATTTTTGAGAAAGTTCATGAGGAGTGGAATCAAGTGAACCAGGAGTGTCCCAGGGATCCAATACTGTAGAAGAGCTCCTTTCAATTGCAGAAGGAATTTCACCCTCTATAAGATGAATTACAGTACCTACAGGTACTTGGACAACCTAATAGACAAGAAAATTATTGAGTAATACAAGACAGTTATTTGATCAAACAGCTATAAGGTATGTTGTGAAACCAAAAGGATAACTGAAAACCATAAATTGCAACCTTGTCAGCTCCTCGGCTTCCTGTCATGTTTTTGGAAGCACCATGTCCTCCTCTCTTTGCATTCTGAAAGATGACAAGCAATAATCACAACAAGCTATACATATAAGAATGGAATCATAAACAAAGACATACAAAGGAAACAAATATAAGAGGGCTGGGAGTAAAAGAATGATAGTGCAGCCAACAAGAGAATGGTGCATACAACATGATGCTGCAGGCTACTGAAGTCCCAAACTGCAGCAGAACATTCCAGCACCACGTCACCCCCTCTTCCACCATTTCCACCTGCATTATTTGCATGCATTACATAAGACACAGGAGCACTCACACAACCACACAGAGAAGGGAAAAGATTACTTCACCTCCCATCAGCATTTGAAACATCATGGCCATAATAATTAGATTATACTAGATTTTTCAAACTAATTTGGAGCTTTTTCAAATTAAAATTCAAACGAATAAAGGCAATTAAAATCAATGGACTAATGTGGATTCTAGGAAAGTATTCATGAACCAAATATCTTAATAAAGATAGTCAAAAACAATACTATGGCTTCCAAGTTTGTTATAGTATATGAAAAACCAACCATCAGGTCTGCCACGACGATCATGTCTGCTTCGACGGAAACTCACACAACCACTGCCCCCATCACCTCCTTTAGCCCATAGCCTAAACCGATCTATCATTCTACGTTCCTGCAGCAAAGACATAAAACAGACATCAAAGTAAGAAAAGATATCTGACACTGGTTATACATGCCTATTCACAGGAAGAGGAATAAATTAGAAGAAAGTAGAGAACCTGTAGTGGGGCAAGTTTTCTTTTCCTGTGGGGAATATTAGATAAAGAATGACTTTGGAAAAACCATGTTGATCTTGAAAATTTCTCCATAGTCTTTATAATTGAGAGGTGCTTTCCACACAGTGACCACATCTTGGATTACTTTTGAATCCTCAATTTTTTTCAGAACCAGGTGGAGATGCCGAGAGACTTTCTGGAAGTAGCCAAGTCAATCACTCTCCACGTTCATTCCTGCAATACAAAGGAAGTGACATCCATCCTGTATATCTGAATTAATTGGCCTAATTAACCTCCAAAATAGAGAAAGCCGATAGTCAACTCAAATGAACAACTTGCTGGCACTTTGACACAAAAAACAAAGTAGCGTAAACAATGTGTATAAAGAGAAGACAGAAAAGGAAAAGAACCATACAAAATCCAACATGAAACTGATCGTTGCAGTGAAGAAAAGAAACATAAATGGAGACTGATAAAGAACATGGAGTTCCATCCAAAAACTAATTTGCATTAGGTTAGTAGTCCAAGATCTTTATAGTGGTATTGGAACTCAGGATTTATCAATGTGATCAGTAATTGTACTTTCTAACACTCCCCCTCTAATGGCGGAAAGCAAACAACAAAAGATTTGCAGCACCAAAAAAGATTGGTTTAACATGGATAAGGATTTGGACATGTATGGACTAAATTGAACCAAGCTATGATACCACATGTAATTCCCCTACTCCATTTCCCCACTCAAAGATGTGACGTATTTATCATGGCACTGCTCATTGCAAAAACTGAATCTCAACTAGTAGACAAATTGTGTTGACCTTCCATGTTCACCACTTATGATGGCGAATTGTTCGCTACAATAGCATGATAAAGAACAAACGATTTCATTCAAGAAACCAATTGGCATCTGGTGGAGAGTCCCAAAGTCTTAAATGGTCATGATTTGTCAATGGAGAACAATTATCTAATGTAAAGAGGCACAAATACCCAAGGATGGCCTTGAGGAGAAGACATAAAAATGTGACTGAGTAGAGTCCAGTTTTGCTAAATGAAAACACAGGTTTGAGGGACTTTTTAGATACGGTTCCTCCACTTGGAGCAAAATTCACGCATCATGCAGTCCTTAAGCCAGAGGTTTATCCATTTTCTCGAATAACTAAGCTTGCCAAAGGGGGGATAGATGAAAGGAATTGTAGATATATTCCAGCACAAAAAGAGTTTGGACTTGCAATCTTCAAAGAAAAGGCAGATTGCTTCACATTGGAGTCAAAAGTGGACACCTCAAAAATATCAGAAATTATCTCACACTCACAAGAAGTTCTGCATGAAAATAGTTATACTGAAATAGGAAGTTGCATCAGCCTTTTAGGCTTCAGGAGTTTTACCAAAACTAAGATGTACAAATTAAAGAATTGGACATCAACCAAGATCGTTATCCAAAAGTTGGTTCTCCAGACCATTAGATAGTAAATTATTGCACAGTTGCAGCGAATTCTCCATCGCCATTGCTTAATTAACACCAGACGAGACGCCTCCTCGACCAAGAAAAGCTATTTGCCAAAATTTTATATGATGAAGTACAACGAACAATCAGAGAGAAATTATGTAGGTGGTTCAACTATACAATTTATTAGACTATGGCCCAAGTTATGCTATCTGATTTATATATAATTGAGGTTTCGTGGCCATATTTCTCAGAAGCATTTCGTCGAACAGCTCGACTACTCCTGTGTGCAGTGCAGCTAAGAGGCTGATTAGTGACAAAAGCCCTGTACATATGTGAATACGGATGCGTTTACACACTTGTATATACATAAAGGAGGCAAGTACTGTGCCATACCCTGAAGAAGCGACGCCGTAGGCGGTGGCGGATGGCAGAGGATTAGCTTGATAGTTGCACCACTTAGCTTAACGTGCACGTAATTAGCGGGGAGACAACCTCAGTATCTGCAGTAGGGCGTCGTTTATGGATTTAGTGTTAGGACGTCGGTGTCTCTCTAGTCGCCGGGTTTAAGCTGCTGGCTTACTCTGTTTTAAGGCTGCTCCGTTAGTTCGCCGGAGAATAATTTGCTCAGGAAAAATATTTTCTTGGAAAACACAATACTTTTTGCTATTTAATTGTCATATTAAAAAAGATTTTTCGATATTTGTTATGATACTTGGAAATTGTATTTTATTATTAAAAATATATTATTTAAATTCTAAATTTTATTTTTTATTTTTGTTACTTTTACTTTTTTTTTTTTTTTTTTTGTTATCCTGCTAAAACTTACTGATGGACACTACTCGCCAAACATAGCTAGTAGGGGGAAAACATATATTAATCACGACATTAATGTCTCAAATTCATAAAAAGAAAATATTCTCCATTTTTATGCATACTTTAACAGAGTAAGGGCCTATTTGGATTAGTTTTTTTTTAAGTGGTTTTTTAATAACTTTTGAAAAATAATTTTTTTTAGAAGTTCAAAGTTTTGATTTCTAAAAAATAATATATTTGAGCTTTTTTCAGAGTGTTAATTTTTCTAAAAGCCAAATCAACTAATTATTGCAAATTTAATGTAATTTTTTTAAGGAAAAAAAATACTTTTTTGAGGGGGAGGGAAAGCCAATCCAAACAGGCCCTAATTTATGAACAATCAATCTTCAATGTAATTTTAGTACAAACTTTGGGCATCTAATGAACACTCTAAATGTAATAGGTCTGTTTGAATTGGTTTTTTTTAAAAACGCTTCTTTAATAGCTTTTGGAAAATAGATTTTTTTTAGAAACTGAAAATTCTGACATTTAAAAAAAGTTATATTTTAGTTTTTTTTAAAGTTTCAACTTTTCTAAAAACCAAATCAAATGGTTATTACAAATTTAATGTAATTTTTTTAAAGAAAATTTTTCTTGAGAAAAAGGCAATCCAAACAGAGCCTTGGGCTACAAAATCAATAACGCAACTAAATGAATCAACAACTAACTTCCTCTTACGAACTCTATCATTCGCATCCCTTGATGCTCACGTATCTAGTCTCGCAATGACAGTACATTAGTGAAACTTAGATACAAATCTCTCTTCTTTTTTTTTTTTTATAAAAAAAAATTATCTGAATTGAGTAGAGCACCTAGTTAATGCACTTCAACAAAATCAAAACACACAATTTCTTCTAGGAGTTGATCAAAGATCATGAATTCCAGCTGTAGTGTTACACAATCACTTTCCAACTGAAGGCTCATCCAACCATTGCCCTCTACAAGATCTTCAGATACGGTATTGTTAAACGTATAATATCTATCTGGCATCTTGTTGAGCAATGTACGAATACTACTGCTGATTTATAAATTATCTTCTTAAGCTTACGACGATCATGCAGGTTCAATTTTGTGAAACTTCACCAGCTGACCCCAAGTTAATGAATTTCATTCTCATCCTTGACGCCGAAAATGGAAAAGTTTGTTCTCATCTGTCCACTTCCAGATCACCCAATAAGACGTTGGAGTAGACCACAGTATGGAAAGCTTGTAGCATGCCACACGGGAAAATAAGCAGTTCTGTTTAGACAGCAGCAGGAGACTTCCACTAATCGGATGATAACATTAATTAATTATAAGAACTCACCTTGGTGCCCCTAGTTGAGATATCCGATATTGAAGTTAGCAAATCATCCTAGTTCAAACTTCAGTTTATTTGATCTCCTATGTGTCACAACTACATAGTGAAGTTACAACGTTATAATTTTTTCACCCTACAATTGAAAAAGTGAAAAGAATCATTGGCTTGGATGTCTTGTTACAATGGTTTTTGCATTCGTTTTGTAAAATTAAAACTTCTTTCTAGTTTCTATTTTATCGCTTATTGTTAATTATTTCTCGCAAATTACTTTTATTCTATAATCTATCGAGAACTCTGAATTTTAATAATTCATTCCGCGTACAGTTCTTTTACGGAGTTATGGATAATAGATTTAGAGTTTGTTTCGCCCAATCTCAAAAGTATTTTATGTAAGTTTAAGAGTTTAAGCTAAATTTGTTTTACTCGTTTTTAAAATAGATTTTACTTAAAGTCAAAGTTAAAAAAAAAAAAACCAAAATGATCAAAAAGAAAATTTATTAACTTTGCTTGTGTTTAAGAACGTTTGCAGGCAGGCAACACAAACGTAATACCTTCTCTTTATACTATTACTCTATTATTCCAACGGTAAATTCCACACATTCTCTAGGATTTATTTTTCTAATAGTCTTTAGACTTTTGACTTTGTAACATTCTAGTCTTTTGACTTTTAAAATAAATCTTTTAATTTTTAGACTTTAATAAATGGGACATCGTAGTTCCTGAATTTTGATAAATAGAACCATGTTAGTCTTTCAAAAAGGTTCATTTCAAGGGATTTAAGAACTAAAACATTTATTTTAAAAGCGTAAGAACTAAAAATACGACAAAGTTAATAGTTCATAAACTCTTCTTTATATTATTACTTTACTACACCACGGGTAAATTCCACACATCACGCACTAATCGTACATATGAAATTATTCATATATATTCCAAGTTATGTAATGCGAATTCACACAAATCTTTTTCTCGTGAATCATTCCTCAGTGAATAAAGATCCACCGTATAGGCTACGGCCATATAGCTAGTAATATGCGTCGGGTTCGTTCTTATTATTAATATATATTTGTGTATATATATTCATGTATTATGAGGAAGGTTATATTTGTAAAATTATATATTAATTAGAAATTATGAATATACATGAGTCATCCCAGTATTGAGTGCGACCCAATCAATGATCTCTCATTATATCACGACTTAAAATCCTTTTAAAGGTTTTTTTTTTTCTCTCTCTCTCTCCACTGCCTTCTCCTTAACAGATCAACAATCTCATTCTGCCTCGTCACAAGGCAAAACAAAACAGGCGCCGCCCACAAATATCACGTTGGAGTTGGTCAATCAAAGACCAAGATTACACAACGATTAGTGTATTAATACATGAGAGTTCATGCAGTCACTAAGCAGCCAATACAAACATTCTCAGATTTCCTTAACCATTAATCTTGCAAGCCAGCATGACTAACGTCTCTGTTCAGCTTCCGCTTTTGTTTCTCATAATGCTCTTATACTTTGACACCATCAAGCTAGGCTTCTGCCGTGATGGTCTGAACACCACTACTTGCATAGAAATTGAAAGAACAGCATTGCTTAACTTTAAAAGTGGCCTTTCAGATCCTTCCGGAAAACTCTCTTCTTGGATGGGAGAAGATTGTTGCCAATGGAGAGGGTTGAGTTGCAACACTAAAACCAAACACGTGACTAGCCTCGATCTTGGCAACCTCGAAGAAGAAGATACATCAGCTCTAGGGGGTAATATATCATCATCTTTACTTGATTTAAGAGATTTGAGTTACTTCGATCTCAGCATGAATAATTTTTCTGGAACTCAAATCCCGAATTTCTTTGGCTCCCTTCAAAATTTGAGATATCTCAATCTTTCTCATTCACACTTCAATGGTCCAATTCCTCAGAGTTTTCGTAACCTTTCAAATTTGAAATATCTTGATCTGAACTCTTACTATGATGATTTAGCAGAGAGTGACCTCAAATGGGTGTTTGGGGTTTCATCTTTGAAACACCTCAACTTGGGAAAGATAGACCTTAGTGCAGCATCATCTTACTGGCTTCAAGCTATCAACACTCCTTCTTTATTAGAGTTGCATTTAACTACTTGTCAGCTTCAAAACCTTCCCCCTTCTCTTCCATTTATTAATTTTTTACATCTCTTTTGGTACTTGATATTTCTTTCAATGATGTTGACTCCACTATACCTCAATGGCTATTCAATCTTTGTGGCCTCAAACAGCTTGATCTCAGCCACACTAGTTTTCAAGGTGTGATGCCAGATGCGTTCTCCGAGTTGAGAGCCCTTGAAAAACTCCATTTGTCCTTCAATCGTAATATTGAAGGTAGACTACCGAGAAGTTTGGGAAAGCTTTGTAATGTCAAGGAATTGGTGCTAACTGCTAAGTTATAATAGTTGTACTGGGGATATAACTGAAATCATTGATAGCTTATCAGAATGCCCAAAGAGCAACTTGGAGATGTTAGATTTGTATCAAAACAAATTGACTGGCTTAATTCCAGAAACTATAGGAAATTTGTCGTCTTTGAAGAAACTAGGCCTCGGATTCAACCAAATGAGAGGCAACATCACCAAGAATCTTGGTCAACTCTCGTCCTTAGTTGCTTTGCAGCTTTCTGGACAACAATCCGAAGGTGTTATGACAGAAGCCCACCTAATGAATCTTTCGAGTTTACAGGAGTTATCAGTTGATTGAGGATTTTCTCCAAATACTTCATTGGCATTCAACATCACTTATGATTGGGATCCTCCTTTCAAACTAACATCTATCTATATTAGCTCCGTTACATTGGGGCCTAAGTTTCCAAATTGGCTCAAGAATCAAACAGAGTTGACGGAACTGATGTTGGCCAAAGCAGGGATTGTGGGCAACAAACCAAACTGGTTCATGAATTTGAATTTGCAACTTCGCCGACTAGATTTGTCTGGTAATGGATTAAGTGGTAAAGTCTCAAATTCATTGCGATTCACCGTCGATTCAACTGTCGATCTGAGTTTGAATAATTTTAGAGGACCTTTCCCATTATGGTCTTCTAATGTGACTTCATTGTTTATGAGTTATAACATGTTCTCGGGACCAATACCTCTGAATATTGGTATTAGAATGCCTAATATGAAGTGGCTAAATATCTCCAACAACTTCCTAGATGGGAGTATACCTTTATCTCTGAGTAATATTACAGGGTTAGAGTGGCTAGATATCTCCAACAACTTCCTAGATGGGAGTATACCTTTATCTCTAGGTAATATTACAGGGTTGAACTGCCTAGTGATCTCAGGCAATTGTCTTTCGGGGGAGATTCCACAAATTTGGGATAAAATTAAATGCCATCTCTCATATTCGTTGACATGTCAAATAATAGCCTAATTGGTACAATTCCAAGCTCCATCGGATCTCTTGCTTCTCTTCTAACCTTAGCGCTATCTGGTAATAGTCTTTCTGGGGAGTTGCCATCAAGTTTGAGAAACTGTAGTTATGTGGAATTCCTTGATCTTGGTGACAACCAATTATCTGGAAATCTTCCAACATGGTTAGGAAAGGGCATGCCGGCATTGTCAATACTCCGACTTCGAAATAATTCTTTGACAGGAAACATTCCTTTGCAATTATGCTCCCTTCCTTCGCTTCACATATTAGACCTCTCTAAAAACAACTTTTCAGGTCCAATTCCTCCCTGTGTTGGAAATTTAAGTGGCTTTAAATCCATAGCCGAAAGTTGGGTTGGCAAATGAAGCTTGCAGGTTGTTACGAAAGGAAGTATACTTTTGTATACTGCATCAAATGGTTGAATACCATAGATCTTTCAGAGAACAACTTGGACGGAGAAATTCCAGCTAATATTACAAGCCTTTTTAAATTGGACACATTGAATCTATCCAGGAACCACTTCACACGGGAGATACCATCAGATATTGGGGGCTTGAAGCTTTTAGACAGCCTTGACCTTTCAATAAACCAATTTTCAGGGCCGATTCCGACAAGCATGGCTTCTTTAACTTTGCTAAATCACTTGAACTTGTCATATAATAATTTGTCAGGTTATATTCCCACTAGTACCCAGTTCCAAACTCTGAATGATCCATCAATTTACTTAGGTAATGCTGCACTTTGTGGGAGCCCTCTAACTAGATGTGCAAATGAGACCTCAATCACAGACGAAAATGGAGGGAAAGAGGATAAAGTTGAAGAGGATAATGTTGAACTTCAAAACCTTAAACTCTTCACCATTGGTGGGCTAGGATTCATTTTGGGATTTTGGGGAATTTGTGGGACGTTGATAATCAAGAAACATTGGAGAGATGCTTATTTTCGTTTCCTGGAAAGAATAAAATGCAAGATATGATAAGTTTCTATATCCAATTGAGATTAAGGTTTGGAGAAGTTTACATTTGATTTTTTATTCTTAAAAAAAAAAAAATAGAGCTTAGACATCTTGAATTACTTGTGCTATCTATTAGATTTAGCCTGGTTGTCATGTTTTGCTTGTGATAGCGCCTGTGTTCAATCCAGTCTCTGAATTTGGACTTGCTGTGTAATATTTTTTATTTAACAGAATATTCTTTTGGAGAGAAAAAAAAATAAAAATAAAAATAAAAATCATCCACCTTTTCGCTTTGTATTGTAAGAGTTGTATTTTTAATTATTTTGGAAGTATTATTAGACTTTTAAAATTATAGAATAATATTATTCAACAAAAAGGAAAAGATAAGCAATTTTCTAACACGATATAAAAAATAAATTTTCAACAGTCTTTTCTGAAAATATCCAATTTGGAACTTCTAATTTTTCAAATTTTTTAACTTTAACTTTTATGTAAAAACTCTTTTAAAAGCAGACCAAACAAGTTAGTTTTAACTTTTAAATCCACAAAGAACACTTTTAAATATCTAAAGGCTTGTTTAGATTTACCTTTTTTAAAGCACCTTTTTAAGAATTTTTTAGAAACTACCTTTTTGAAACACTAAAAATTCTAACTTCTGCAAAAAAAAATTTGTATTTGATCTTTTTTCAAAATATTTCAACTTTTCTGAAAGCCAAGACAAATAATTTTTGCAAAAAAAAAAAAAATATATATATATATAGAAAAAAAAAGTGCTTCTCCTTTAAAAATAATAATAATAAAAACAAAAACGAAAACAAAAAAAACAAATCCAAATCCATACAGGCCCTAAAAGCTGGGCTAAACAGATGCCATGAAGGGCAAAGCACATGGTTCAATCTCTTTAAACCCTTTTCCTGAACACAGTTGGTCTCTTTTTAGCCATCCTCAGATTTTCTTTTTATTGACTCATTCATATTATTTTGCAAATTAAGTGCGAATTTATAAATCTCAAATCGATAAAACCAACCAAAATTAGCATGCAATGTACCACAATGAAGTATTGAAGTTTTGACTAGCAAAGCAGCACATATTTGCGATAATTACACTACGACATGGGTACCAGGCCCCGATAACCACAAGAGACGTCTCGCCCCCTTCATGTTGCACTATGCGCTTCACTTTCCTGTAAACTTCTTTCATAATGGTAAGAGGCCCTACAAAGATAAATTTTTTCACTTCCCTCAAATGGATGTCTAGTGTCAGATTATAGCAAAGCCACCCTCTCATTCTTGCACTTCTCCTTAATGGAAAAGCCACCAAAAAACACGGAACAGTAACGTATCTACTAACAATAACAATGACAGACAATAATAGTAATACTAACACTAATTGATTCTAGTGATAAAAATTCGTTGTAGGTTCAATAGGAAAACCTAAGTGTCGAGCAACTCTGAGTTTGGATCAAATTCTTAGTGGAGCCCCATCCACCTGAACTTAAAAGTACAGCTCCAGCAAGTACGCTTCAGGTCGAATTGTGGTGGGAGATAAGAGACCACCGAGGGCATGAAAGGAAGATTCCGTAACCGAAGGGGGCCTTCCAGGGGTATGTGTTCCGTTAACGGATCGCCATCATCGTCTTTTTCATCAAGCTCTGTGTCAAACAAATAGAGACGTGGTGGAGTTGTGTAATGATGCCCCTTGGTCCATTTCTCATCACATGTAACAGAGACCAAGTTTATGGCATTGCTAAGATCATTTGAGCTCATCTTGGGAACAGGGACAAGATTTGGATAGGTGAGGTTTGGTGGCAATGGAAGCAAAGCTGGTTGATGGTGAGGAAGCGGGGAAGTTGAGATTAGTGATATACGTGAGGTATGTGAGCTAGAAGCGTCTAATGATTTTCCACATTAGAAATCTCACTTTTTCGTGAGTAGTTTTTAAGGTAACTGGTTTTCTTACTAGTAGACTAATCTTTTGAGATAGACTCTTCCTTTAGACTTAAGTTTGGAGATAAGACAATAGGTTGGATTAAGGTGCGATAAAGTGCCACATTGAATAGTGATAGACGAGTACAGCCGCTAAAAGGAAAAGGCTACAGCCAGGCCAATCCCACTTCTTGTTTAAGGTGGTGCGATGAAGTACCACACTGAATATTGATAGATGAGTGCAGCCGCTAAAGTGGAAGGGCTACAGCCAGGCCAATCCCACTTCCTGTTTAAGGGAGTGCAGCCGCAAAGGGGAAAGGAGTGCAACCGCTAAGGGGAAAGGGCTATTGTCATGTCAGTGTCGATAGACTAGTCCAACGTGGACATCAGCCCTTTAAAGGGGATGAAATGTAATGATTTTCCACATTGAAAATCTCATTTTCTTATGAGTGATTCTTAAGTTCACGAGATTCTCCCACCTAACAAACTAATCTTTTGAAATGGGGCTCTTCTTTTGAGCTTAAGTTGTTATAAAGCGGGTGGCTATAAAGGGGTGGGTAGTAATGGCCTGCGAGGGGAGAAGGTGGATTGAGGCTCAAAACGTTGCAGGCCTCATTTGGAATCAAGAATTTAGCTTTGCGTAATCGGGCCAATGCAATTCCTTGGGCCATAGATAGGGGACGAAAAGCCCTTACCTTATTGCGAAGATTGAGCTTCAGTCCAAATACAGAGCAGCTAAGAAGAGCCAATTTAGACAGGCCTTTAGTTCGATCTACAAGAGCTTCAAACTAGGTTTGGTAGGACCAAAATGGGTTTCTAGTTGTTTGGTGAAACTCTCCAAGGTTCAAAACGAAGATGTTGAATTCATCCATTGGAACCATTACAGTGCGCCTCTCCATCCATGTAGAAGGAAGCAAGGTCCAATTTGATGGTCAGAAACATCATGAAAAGAAGAAAGATTGATCCACCTTAAATATCCACCCAAGCAGATCCTCCCTGTCAAAAGGAGAAAATTCGACCTTGACGTGTTGGAATATGTTTTGAGAAGCAGCTGCAGTCTCTGGAGTGGAAGATGAAGCTTGGGGCGAACTAGAGCCATCCCCTAAGGCTTCAACATCTTTGAGGCAGAAAACTTTTGAAGACGGCCATCCTTGGCAGCCAATCTCAAAGTGATATTGTAAAGGGCTTGCTGGAAAGATGATTGAAGAGAGCTCATAGTTGCATCCTAAATGGAGGCAACCTCTTGAAGCTTGCGGATGGCGACATCCATGGTCTGTAACGAGTTCTGTCAGCCATGGATGCAATGAAAGCACCACTTAATATGCCTCAACAGCCTTTTATTGATGAAAGTTCAACTCAAATGGCTGGAGCGTTTACAGAGGAAACAGCAAAATGAAGCAGTAAAGAGAGAGAAGATAGGAAAGGAGAAAGGAAGTGTTCTAAATACATAACAGACTACTCACAACAAACATCTCTCATCCCTTTATAATAATTCTCTGGGCATAACTGACGCTTAGGCCTCACATGGTCTTTCATGTACCGAGGAGTTCATTTGGCGCGTAAGCTCTTGCAAATTCCTTCCTCTTGTGCATCTGGGCTTGGGCTCTCAGGCTGATTGCTTTGGTGGCTTTGCTACATACCTGGGCTCTTCGTGTACAATAGATAAGCTAGTGATGGGATCTGAACCCAAATCAATATAAAGATGTTCCAGGCTTGGTTGAACGGTAACCTACATAACTTGCAAAAAAGCAATAGGGCTCGTTCCCGTGAAATGGACTCCAAGGTCCAAATCAATTCACTATTTGAATGGAAAAGGATGAACAACTAGAGCAAGGTGAGAATGACAAGGATGCGTATCAATTAACTCAAACAATTGGACAGTACTCGTAGACAAATGTACTTGAACTCGCCATCTAATGTGGGATTACTCTTGATGATTTGTAATGAGCTGACAACCCAGATCCATATGACCAACCCACTAGTTTTGGTTATAATAGCGATGGGGCGCGCAGCCTCCGAACCGTCTATTTGATCTATTGAACCCCCCCCCCCCCCAAGGTCAGGATCAGGTCTTGCAACCAAGTGTAGGAAGCTCGATTGCTACTTAGTGGCTGCCTAGGATCTTGACATGTGTCATAAGACCATTGGTCAAGATTTCCATTCCAATCAGGCACCTAATACCCTACCTTGCCATTCCTATTGCTATGCCGGGATTAAGCAGTTAATAGATCTATTCTATCAAGTATCCAAGCTTATTGGTCCTGAATCTTCATTTGTAAAGATAAATTCAAGACGACTTAAAGCAAGCTAGCATATGCTTCTCTAAAAAGGAAAAGTTGTTTTGCTACAAGATCTAAAGTGGCTCGCTCCACAATATGTAGGAAAATGAAGAGGCCTGAGCACTAGGAAACTAACTTATACCAACCAAGCAAAGACAACTAATCTCCATACAGAGAAAGGAACCAATATAGATTAATTTAATAGTTGTCAACTACCTCATAGAAAGTAATATAAGAGCTCTGGCTTAAACGAGTCACAACCAAGGTTGAAACCTTTATTAGGCAAGGAAATAAAATGAGGTCCAAGCTATTTTGCTTGAACTGGTTTTCGGTGGAGTGATATGTACAATGTTTAGCTCAAAATTAGTAGAAGAAACTTTCAACACACAACTATGACTGGGAGTCAAAGTTCCTAAATGTTTGAAAACTGAAATCAAGAACATGTCTGTTTTGAGGAACAGTTTACAACCAATCCCTTTGTGTAGAGCCATATACATTGCTCTGGAAGTTAATGTAACCATTCTAGAATAGGTACTACTTCTTTACCCTTAGCTTGTGTAAAATATTTTACCGTTTGCACTATTTTATCTTTGGGGGAGAGGGTTGGGGTTTGTTTAATCTAATGAAACAGTTGCTACCATGAAGGACCAATTATAGCTTCATTTCTCAAAAGTTTAACCAACGCATGTTAAGATAGATGTTGCATCTGCTGCACTAGATCAAAAGAAAGGAGGGAAAGAACCAAAAAGAGAAAAAAAAAAGCATTACTGCTGCAACTTAACATCCAATGTTTCCTACAAAAAAGTTTCCCTAAAACTCCAGAAGATGAATTGTTTGACAATGCATAGGGGGATCATTTTCAAAGTGCACATAGAATACCCATTTGCTTTACAAAAGGATGGGTTTTGGATAAACCTTTGCTTCAAAACTGGCTGGTAGAGGCAAACTTTTAACAGTGCTGAATGTTCCAAATTGAACTTCTATTGTGAAGGAGACAACTGTTTTAGCCTTGCTTGTAAGATCATGCCCGCCTCATCCGCTATACTCTTTTTCTTAGTCGCCACCTGTTGTTTCTCATAATTAGCCACTAAAGGAAGGCAACAAAAAGATATAATGCTAACCATACAATGAAATATACAAACATGCTTATGAGATACACATATGATACTAACCAGGGAAATACTTTCAAATAATTATGAAACAGTTCTCGAAGCAGCACTTCGTTGAAAAATATGATTAATCTGACTCTTCCAGATGAAGCAACACATATACACCTAGTTAAAGAAGCTCAATTGATTCATAAATTTGATGACGACAAATTAACCAGAATCCATGATTACTGCACCAGAAAAGCATATTTTATTTTGCAAGTAGCACACTCTATTCTCTTTGTTTATAAACATTCCCTAATTGTCCCTGTGGCTGCAATCACAAAAGGACCCCACAGACCCTCTTCTCTTTCAAGCTTCCGACGAAGAAATGCTGTCTTACAGAGAATAGAGATGAAATGCTTCATGTTCATGGTTTTCCAGGGACATTGATAGTGCAAAGAATATCCATGATCTTAAAGTTTTGGGTCATAACAAATTTCAGCGAATGAGGCTTCTTGAAGTGAAGCACTGAAAATATGTGAACTCCATTGAGACAAACCAAATGCAATCACAGGAAGTGAAACAGGCCACATGAAGAACCACCATTCGACACTTGAAAGAAGATAGACATTTCAGAGAACAAGGGTAGTATGGACTATGACTAGCAACCATAGCTAGTGCTAGGATAATGAAAAGATATGATTATCAAGAAGGCTGGCTGAAAAAATTGATAGTGCAATGGAGACTCTCATGAAAGAAATAAGAAAATAGAATACTCATTAACTTAAAAGAGGCTTTTTAAGAACTAACATATTAAAATGCGATTAAGATCACCAACTTGAGAAATGATGTGCATTACTAAAATCATATGGCACAAAATGGCATTTGGAGATGGAACATTTTTCAAATGTTGCAAAAGACAAGTGAGAGAACCATCACAGTGGAAGCCCACGATGAGCCGGCTTTGAAGAAACCGTAAAATAGGAACTGTATAAAGAAATAAGTAAATGGAGGGTCTTGCCACACAATTGCTATTCTAATCATTGAAGGAAAAGAAAATGGAACCATTGAACTACTTACCGATAAACCTTACTTTGAAGTTTGAAAGAGCAGAATAGAGAAAGGAACATGAAAAACCATCCACAGAAGAAAAGCCGTCAAATGCACAAAGGCAAATCCTCATACTAAGTGGCACACAACAAGGAAAGAAATCAAACACGAAAGCGTTGAAGAACCAAACGGGGGAATCCACCCAACAAATGCATTCAAAACGTTTGAAGTAATTCTTTTCGAACCCTATTAAGAAGGAAAGATCCAATGTCAAAGTGCAACGAAATGATCGAGGCATCAGAGAGAAAGCTCGAGCGGAGACCTCTTCCAATTCAAGCCACAACTTCATACCACTCCTCCTAACCCAATAATCCTTACCTTGTCCTGCAACAAAATTTTAGCAACTGCAAATATAGTCTCTACATGGTAATGTTTCCTTCCTTATTAGGCATCAGAAGCACCCCCTAACCTTTCCTTTAAACTACATGGGTAAGTTAGGTGGTACAAAGTTTTGCAACAAAATAGAAAATCCTGTTTATCTTGGATACGAAAACAGCATCCTTAATAGAATATTAGTAACAAAATTTTGACCCGAAAACAAAAAAGAAAAAGAATTACAACACCGAGATCATTACATGTACATACTTCCACAACTGAACCTATTAGCAAGGTAAATGATAAGATACCTCAAGAAGTTGATCATAATTTGACTTCAACAAGTTAATCTTACGCTCGCAGTAATCTTTCCCTTGAGCCATGGTTTTCTGGGCAAATCAAAAAAAAAAAAAAAAAATCATTTAAGAATCAAGCAATAAACAGAAGGAGAATAATTAGATCCGAGGTTAGGCATAAAGAGCAGTACGACCTCAATGAAGTAACCGGTACCAACATCAACCACGACATTGTTGGCATCGTCTAAGGTCCCGGGGACATAAAGGGAGGCGGTGAGAGGGACGAGCATCTTCTTGCCGTGGGGGCGAAGGGAGAGGTCATGGAGGGCGTTGGAAGCGACGTCGAGGCGGGCGGTGGCGGTGCGGATGTTGTTGAGGCTGTCTTGTAGGAGGTTTACCTCCAGATCGGTTTGCTCTTTCAGGGCTTTCAGCTGCTCGATGCTCAGTTTGTCTATCTCGATTGTTCTGCTCCCGCTTGCACCACCTGTCGCCGCCGCCATGGCCTTGGACGACGCCATTTTTTTCTTCTCTCTCTAAACTGTTTTGAGTTCTTCTGTTGAAACCTCTCCAAGCAGCTGCGCAAATTAAACTTTGACGCCATTTCTTGTGCGTTACACTGATTTGGTCATGGATAAAAAAAACCCTCAACAGCCCCTATGGCTCAGTGGTAGAGCGTCAGTCTTGTAAACTGAAGGTCCGTAGTTCGATCCTGCGTGGGGGCACAGTCTTCCTTGGCCTTGTGTCCATTCTTCCAATACCTTTCGTCCTTTATTTTTGTTTGAGTGCTTATAAGCACTTACAACTTAGAGGGTTATTTTTATTTTTATTTGAGTGCTTATAAGCACTTACAACTTAGAGGGTGTTTGGCTTTACTGCTTAGACACACGTACAACTTAGAGGGTGTTTGGCTTTGCTTTTTTTGTGCTTATAAATACCTAAATAATAAAAAAAAAACATGTAAGAGAGTGCTTATAAGCAAAGCCAAACACTCTCTTAATTGGATTTTTTTTTTGTAATAAGTATTTGGATTATATTTTTTTTTAAAAAAATAGCTTTTGATAAAAAAAACAAAACTTTTAGCTTCTCAAAAAAATTACTTTTTTCAAAAAAATTTTTGAGAAAGTATTTTTGAAAAAAACCAATTCAAACGAGTCATTAAGAAAGAAGCAATCCTTTCACTATTTATTAAAGTTGGTGCCACTATTACATAAGATAAGCACTTACAACTTAATTAGATTGGTTTTTTGTAATAAGTATTTTGATTAGATTTTTAAAAAAAACAGCTTTTGGAAAAAGAAAAAAATTTTAGCTTCTCAAAAAAGTTTTTTTTGGAAAAAGAAAAAAATTTTAGCTTCTCAAAAAAGTTTTTTCTTTGAAATTTTTTTTAAAAAAATTAAAAAAAAAACAATTCAAACAAGTCCTTAGAAAAGAAGCAATCCTTTTATTTATTGCTGTTGACGCCACTATTACAATAAGGTAAATAGCCTAATATAATCACTAATTAATTGTGATCAACCATAACTGCTCGTGGTTGATCGTACTAATCACACTTGAGCATGATTGATATGTAAATATAAAAAAAGAATAAAATATATAATACCAACAAGAAATATATACAAAAATATTTGTAACAAATATGGGTCATTATACTGTGCATACTAAGAATGGTAGACCAACAAGGATTGTGCACCACTTTTATGTGTGCACTACACATGCCAAACCAACAAAAAAAAAAAAAAAAGCAAGAACATAGCATGTTCACAACTTTGTTACTATATGTTTGCAATTTGTATATTATATGTGTACAATTTCTAATTATTTACAGATTGCATGTTATATATTTACAATTTTAACGTTTAATGTCCAAAACTTTTATTTATTTCCAATTCAATTATTCACTACTCTTATTTATATGTTAACAATGATAAATTACTTATTCATGTTGTTTTGAAATATGTTCACAACTTGTGAACGTTATGTTTAAGATCTATGAACAATATATTCACAATTTACACCTTGGAGATCTATAAGACAACACACACACAAAAAAAAAAGGGAGAGAGAAGAGAAGAGGAAGGAAAGGAGAGCTAAGAGAAGGGTTGTGTGTCTCTGTGTTGTTTGGTGTTTTTTTTTACGGCGTGTATTACACCAAAAAAAAAAAAAAAAGGGTGTATAATATTAAGTGAGCGTGAGATGTGAAGAGTGTATAGTAAAATTTGCCAACTCCAGATGCACTTACGATACATCTCATATAAGAGCTCAACAGCAAACTGGTGAATTTTTCCTTAAGCAGTAATCTATAACTAATTAGGCAAAAATTAGCATCATCTTTCTCCAAAATTTTGAAACAGACCTCTGTATACACCCCATGTTACTGTGTCATATTCTCCATAAAATCCATTTCTTTAATACTGTGAACAAGCGCAAACCGGCATTTACTATCAAGTTAGGTGGAGTAATTGAATAAAACGTCTTATTATAGCAAAAAAATCCAAATTTAAATCCATACCTTCTTGCTGTAACCATAACATAACTAATCTAGAGCATGAAAGTGAATTGAAATACATCGCTATACGATGGAATTTATAGCTGCGAGTGAATTCATTGTGATGTTAGTTATGGCGAGTGTATACACAAAAGGGAAAACAAGCAAGGCAATGGGAGAACACAAAAAAGAAGATAAAAAGGCAAATATAATGGAGGTTCTTGACAACTTCTTTACGTAAGAAGAACACACAGCAATTACTCTCCTACTCAGGAAACAAATCTAAGAAATGGCTAAATATTATACAACTTGAAAAACACAAAATACTCCCTAACAAAGCTTTATTAACCCCTAATCTTAACAATTAATTCTTCATAATCAAATTTTCCTAAAACCTAACATCCAAGTCCCAACACACATACACACACGGAAACATCCATCAACAACCCGTCTTCGCTTTCTAAAGAAATCTCGAAGTGGACTGCGTATGAGAGCTTATCTGCGCTGCTGCTGCTGCTGCTGCTGCTGACGGAGTAAGAACCACCATCTCCGGTGGCGCCGCCGGAGCAGTAAAACTCCAAATCTGCCCGAAATCCGGCCTAGTCGGGACCGCCCAAAACCCACCACCACCGCCACCAGAAGCTACCGTAACGTCATCTTTGCTCGCATCCTCATTATAATCACTCCTCCGCAGCCGCTTCCCCAGCAAAAACGGAAACGACGTCGTAGCAGCAGCAGGAGGCGAAATCAAACCGCGATGCTGTTGTTGCGGTTTGTAGTCAATCTGAGGCATACCAGGAGACGACGTCGTAGTAGTAGTAGTAGTAGTAGTAGGAGAAGTACAAGAGGTGGAGAAGCTAGCAGGAACGGTGCCCCTGCCGGTGGCGGCTATGATCGACGGTTCGGCTTGACGGAGGAGCCACTCGATGGTTTGACCATCGGACTTGTGGCCCAGCTCCCGGGTCAGCTGGAACACTCTCGCCGCACACACAATTGGCATCCTTATACGCCGTCCACGTCCGTCAACTTTGCTGTGCCTGTCCTTCGACGGCGCCTTCTTCTCCTTCTTCTTCGCCTCTACTCCCAAACCTCCGTCGCCTTTAGCATTAACGCCGTTACTCTCCTCCGGCGATGTCAACATAATAATAATAATAATATTATTATTATTATTATTATTATTCGAAAAAGGTGGGGTGTGTTTTTGTATTTGTAAAGAGTCGTTTGGTTTTGGGTATAATTTTCGTAATGGTGGTTGGTCGGGGAGGAATGAGGGGATCTAATGATTGAAGGCTGGAGAGGTTTCGCAGCACATGGGGATGTGGGGTGCACTCGTTGTTACCGTCGCAATTCACAGCTCATGCATTTCTATTTCTACTTCTGCATTTTTTTATTTTTTATTTTTCCTGACGGGACAAGGTTGACTACAAGTCTACAACCTCGTTTGAATTGGTTTGTTAAAAAACACTTTATCACCGATTATTATTGTTGGTCGAGGTAATAGCGGCCTCATTTCTATAAAAAAAAAAATTTAAGTTTAAGTCTTGAGGAGCGTACTTATTGGGAGAACTTTTCTTAGCCGCTTCTGACTCGATAAAAATTTGTCTCAAGTCCAATACAACTTGACATCTTAGCTCAAAGCAAAAAAAAAAGACTTTTATCTAAAATTTTTATTAATTTGTTTTTGGGAAATTAAAACTGTTGACCCCTATAAAAAGCTAAAATTAAACATTTTTAGAGTTTTAAATTTTAAAAAATTTAATTCAAATATTTATTATAATAAATATATATCTTTCCAGAAGAAAAAGTATTTTTTTTAATTAAAAAAATTAACCCAAACAGACTAATTTAGGTGAAACATCTCTAAACCCCGCAAAAGAACACTCTTCTGTAATCCTCTTTCAAATGCACCTTCAAGGAGGCTGGAGGTTTTGGACTACCGCATGCAACTAGCACACGAATGATGTTTTTCTTTAAGAGTTTTGATTCTCTCGTATAACATTATTTTATGGATAAAATTTATAAGTTCTGAATTATTTATATTATTTTATAATATTTATATAAGTGAATAAGAATTTCGGTCCTTTTTTTCCTTCCTTTTTTTGGCTTTCGACAACTCTATGAAAAAATATTAAAAAAGACTATCTATCAGTTGATCCGATAGTCGAGTTTCGTTTTAGATCTATTTATTAAAAAAGATAAAGGGAGAAAGCAACAACGGAAAAAGATTGTATACCCCCAATGGATGCCGGTGGCTAATGGGATCAAACTACATATAGATGAGCGCTCCAAAGGAAATCCGGGAATGGCGGCGGCAAGTGGATTATTTCGGAACAACCAGGGAAAATGGCTCCTAGGCTTTGTGACGAACCTAGAATCAACAACAAATAACGTCGCAGAGGTGACAATGCTACTGGATGGACTTCAAATTGCAACTCAAAGAGGATGGAGTCAAGTGGAGCTTGAGACTGATTCTCAAGTACTAGTTAACTAGATTAATGGAAGTAGTTATCCAAGAAGTCCAATTTCACTTTATGTGGAAGAATGCAAAGATTATTAAAGACTAACTAAAGTTTTTCTCTAAAGTACGTTTATCGTGAAGGGAACAAGTGCACGGCCTAAATGGCGAATTTTGGCTTCACTACCCTCTAGGATCATTATTAAAGACCAACTAAGGTTTTTCTCTAAAGCTCGTTTATCGTGAATGGAACAAGTGCACGATCTTAATGGCGAATTTTGGGCTCCACTATCCTCTAGGATCGCATTTAATCGAGGAACTGCCAGATGCTCTAAGAAGCTTGCTGGGAGATGATCTCAAAGAGGCTTATTTGCCAAGAGTTGTGAATTATTCAACCTCCTTTGAAGGGGAGAAAAAAAAATGATAACTTGTCCTTCAAATACTCTATGACTCTTGTTTTCTTAGACTTAATTTTAGGCCAAAATTAAGTACTATTTTATAGTTCTTGAATGAATCCTCTAACATGTATATAATAAATTTCATAACAATAACTGAAAAACAAGAAGATAACAATTTGCTCCTGTCTCTTTCACACATTTAAAAAGGTGTCTCACACATTTAAGAGACATGCTACGCTATTCGTTTAATTTCGAGGTAGATTTTTCTTCCAACACTGCTGTAGACTGAAATCGACGGAGATCGCCTCACCTATTACTTCTCTTGTAATTTCACAAAATTACGAGCAAAATTCAACACTCACAAAATATTCGCATTTTTTCATCATAAAATCCTCAAAACCTTATAAAAGTTGAGATTTGCTCATACCATCACAAGGCAATGAATAAATTCATTCTACAGACCTACTAACCATAAATGCTTTGCTTAAGAAACATCAATGCCCCCTAGCTGGAAGATGTACATGGCAGCATTATCACCTATCAGTAAATAAGCATTCTAACTCATGCGTGAAGATCCCCCACAATGTCATACTGTTAGAAGTGGAATCCAACGATTATCAACTGTTCAAATCATTTTATCATAACTAAATCAATAACTTAATACAGTTGGACTTCGCCTATAAAACTCATAATGTTGTGAACAAAGCCATCACGTAAACTCACTAACCAGAAATGCTTGCGTATGAAAGTCACCAGGTAAGATTCAAATAGGGCTACAACAACACACCAAAAACTCAGGCAACATCTAAATGCCCAATCTGTGAACTAAATCCCTCCGACTCATCATCCATCGCAATTATACTGTACAAAGAAGCGCAAATGCTTCTAGCTGGATGAGATACATGTTTGGGGCATGAGGGAAAAGCTGATAACATACTTAAGTTCCCCATGATAATAAAATTCTACATGACAATTCAACCTGAAGAGATCAAGGCTCACTTGGAAGCACATTCAGAAAATGATATATCTCTTCTTCGTCAATGACACCGACATCTGTTGAACAAACAGAACAACATACACGCTTGATTGTTTCACCAGCAACAGAAGCCCCTTCAGCACCGGAGACATACTTTCTTCCACCTCTTTTTCTCTTACTTCCTGCTTCTGATACAAGCTTATTCTTGACCTTACAATTGAATACAAATATGGCCCGGTATTGGGTTACATTTTTTTCATGCCTACAAGACCCGCATTACACCAAGCTTCAGAGAACAGAAAAGAATTCAACCAAATTTATAATATCTTGCTGTAATGCATAAAGCAGCATCTCCAAGAAAATAACAAGTTCTACTATTTACCAGTGCTTCTAAAAATGACATTTTAAGAATATTGGATAACCTAAGAAAAAACAAAAACGAATAAATTTTCATCACTATGCAAACAAAATATGATGCTTCAGAAAAATCTAGGGCATCCTAAATCAAGAAAGACTAGGAGGGACAGGAGGGAACCGCGTAAGAGGTAACCATTCTCACAATCAGGCTAAACAAAGAGAAACCCATTCCAGTTATAGTGAACAATGATATAGTGGAAACCGAAATCAATTTCATCAGTAACCTGGAGTGCTGCTCACTTTTCATAAGACCAAATCTCTGAACCTAGTAGTCGGTTATTGCATGATGGGTTAAGAATCAGTAAAAAATGTTTTCTACATTCTAGTGCATTTTTCTGAAATAGATTAAAGACATCTATGTGGAAAAGTTACCATCCTATCTCTAGTTCTGTAAAGGAAAGATGGGATAAAAGATGTTCCAAGGAAAAGTCAGGTGAAATCAATAGAAGCCTAGATGAAGGCTATGTTTGATATGGTTTTAGGTATGTGAGAAGGAGACTTGGTAGAATGCGGAGGCACCAGCCAAAAGAGGCAAGGAATGACGGTTGCCTAATCGTGAAAATGGAGGGAGACCTAAGGGATATTTCTGGACAAAATCACACATTTATTAAGCTATCAGATACCATGACTATCAATAGGACTGAATGGCACTTCAGATTCATATGGTCACCCTCTAGTGGAATACTGCTAATAGCAAGATATTTCGCTCAGTAAATCATTGCACATCTAGTCGTGAACTGTTTTATTAGCAATTGAATACTGCTAACAATTATAAAGAAGAAAGATATCTCATAATATGAAAAGGAACTCATTCATAATCCTAATGCCTCAGCACCAGAAGTTCAGGTGTTTTCCATTTGCCAATGTCATTGCAAATAACATGCAGACATGCTGAAGCACTTATTACCCCCTTCTAAAAGCCTAGTAAACAAAAGCCGACTATTACTGAAACAAGGTTCTCTTTCCTCCCATTTTCTCCTAAATATCCACCACCCAAGCTTAAATCGTACTGAACATTCAATTTCTTAGGATGAAGGCCACTAACGATCATTGAAGTTGTTATCTTAATTTGCAAATCAGATGTTAACAACAAAAGTAAAGAAAGGGAACAAGTCAATCTTTGGTTTCTGAGATCCAGGTAGGAAGAAATCCCTTCAGCATCACATCCAGTCATGTTATCTCAAGTGTGGAGCTGCACAGTAGCATCTAGATTATCTCAATTCAGAAGTCCATGAATTGATACAAACTCCTCTTGATTATTGTCACTATGCTTTCCTAGCTCTTAAGAGAGTACACATCCTACTTCTGATACTTCTCATTCCACAATAATCAGGGATACATGTGAGAAAAGTCAAAAACAGAACACAGAGATAAAGGAAGAGAAAAAGGAGGATTCAGGAACCAACAAAAACAATTTTTTTAACTAAAAAGCACTCCTTTCCATGCTTCACCATATTTCCCACTTCCAAAGTAGGGAAACATCAGCTAAAAGAATGGAAAGACTTCAAAGCACCAAAGGAGAAATGAAACCTTCTCATTACAGAAAAAAGCATATCATGCAATCTACATCAATTCATCAAGACTTTATGCAGAAAAGGACATCTCCACATACCTTTGGCTGTCTAGACATAGCGTGGTAAAGCAAGCTGGACAACTGAGCACAGCATCAGAATATTGACCTCTTCTTTGCTTTTGAACCCATAGTTCATCTTTGTCGTCAAGTTTAGGATCATAAAACTCTGGCTTGATGGAGTAGTCTATCTCATCATCATCAGAAACTGAGATACATCAAAGGATATAGCAATTAGGTTATTGCTCAAGTATTAGACAATGTCACAGACAACAAATAGCATATCCCAAATTTAGTCCTCTCAGGAGGGAGTAATAGAAAGAGATGTGCATTAATTCTTTCTGTTAAAGAGAACAGGAGGAAAAAGTACATGGGGCAGGCAATTTAGAGTGAGTGGCTCCTTGTACAGCACCAACAAACTTTACTTATAATATTGTAAGAGACGAACTTGTGGCCTCTCTTCTGACGTGGCAGAGAGACATTCATACATGACGCCACATATTCAAAATTCCCCCTCAAGCTAGAGCATATATATACCCAAAAGTACCCGCTAGTTACAAACACATTTAACCAGAGGACCATTGAGAGACTTTGTGAATAAATTAGCTAATTGGTCACTAGAGCTACATAGGAGGTAATTCCTTTAGACAACAAGTTTTTCTCGTTAAAAGACAATCAACTTCAATGTGCTTGGTCCATTCATGAAACACTGGATTTGTAACAATCAATTCCAGTTCTATAAGTAGATGCTTAACCCATATCAACTTACAAGTAGCCACTCCCTTGGCTCGATACTGGAACTCTACACTCAAACAAGCAACTACATCTTGTTCTTTATTCTTTCATGAGACCAAATTTCTGCCAACAAACACACAATATTAAAAGTTGATTGCCCAACAAAAAGACTGCCACTCTGCCAGCCAATCTGAATAAAGACGCCAAATTGTGTAACAATCTCAGCATAAACGGAAGAGAAAATAGAGAATAGTTCAAATCATTCTTTCATTAAAAATAGAGAAGTCCTATGAAAGTAACCGATAACGAACCTTACAAAGTAGCAAAACCAATTTTGGACACAATACACATGGACCCAAATATCAAAATGAACAAGTACAAATGAGGCAGCAGCCCGTTTATTGACTCGATTACTAAAAAATGACTTGTTCACTTAATTGACATGACTTGCAAGAAAACTTGCTAATATGTCTCAAGCTAGGGACCATCTTCTTGAGATTAGATAAGGATGATCAAGGTAGGAATGGATTTGCTCTGGCAATGGTGAAACAATGCAAGCAGTAGCCTGGGAAACATCAAAGTTGTCAACGCCCTGGGTCAATCTTCGCTCCCATCTATATATCCTGAATAGACACAAAACTAGGGGTATGTAACAAAAGATTAAATGGGAATGTGGAAGATATAAAAAAATGACAAGAAAATAGAAGGCCCAGAGTAGGCAATACCAATTCCACAAGCAAAGGTAGAAGAGCCATCAGCGAGCGTGACATTGAAGAAGGAACTAGGATAGTGCGACACTGGAGAGGGAACTAGAGAAAAAATTAGAGAGTAAGTGGAACATTAAAACTAATATGGTTAGATGCACCTGATTGGTACCCATGGGCCAAGATTAAGTACATTTTGAGGGAGGGAGGCGGGCAGCAGGGGAACTACTCTGCACAAAAGAAGCATTGGAGGAACTCTGAACAGGGTATATAGGTCGCTAAGATGGCTGGATCTGCAAAATTCGTGAATACTCATCATCTGTAATAGTGAAGGGAAGGTGCTTGAGAGGTGAAGAAGTGGTTTGAACAGTATTAGCAATCTGTGGAAGGCACCCATGAAGTATCCAACAAGTTCCACTAACATGACCAAGTTTATTGCAATAAGTACAGCGAGGACGCTGGCCATTATTAGAACAACTACCTTGTCTACTAGAAGTAGCACAATGTCCACGTGTGTAATTGTCATCACAATTGGCACTAGGTGCAACAAGAGCAGAACGATCTAAAAGAGGACCAGATCTGACAAACTGAGAATGTGCTCGATTTAACTGTGCATAAGTATCATCTGGGGTAGGGAAGGTGGAGCTGAACAGAAGTTGAAAACGGACTGCATCATAGCAAGGAAGAAGACCTCGTAACCAAAGAATGAGACATAAGTGATCCCACTGTTGCTCAACTGTCACTAGATCAGTGCTGGGTGGAAAAATTTCTCAGAGCTCCATCAAAGCACTCTGAAACTGATTTTAATAGTCAGTCAAGTTCATGCCAGGGGATTGTCATTGCAACATTTCGGAGATAACATCATATGCCCTAGTGACTTGATTATAGTATAGTATCTTAGCAGTTGTCCAAATAGCCTTACATGTCCTGCACTTTTGGAAAATAGTCAAGATTGGCGATTCTAAGGATTGCCAAAGTAGACCAACCAACTGGGCATCAACACGGCGCCAAAGACGAGCATCAGACTCAGATAAATCAGATGAAGGGTCAGAAGTTAGATGATCCTCCAAACCCTGACCAAAAAACCAAATGTCGACTACAGTGGACCAATGTGAATAATTACGGCCATTTAATTTGACTGGGGCAATGGTTGGAGTGTCTGAAAAGGAGGGAACTATCACTGAGGAACGAGTACTACAAGCAGTGATACTTGAGGCATCTATTGTTGTAGATGGCACTGTTGTAGAAGACTCCATGACAAAGTATAAGGATGATTTGTCAGCAGCAGTCTGCACTAATAAAGCTACTCCCAGAAACACTCAACAAATCAGGAAATGCTAGAAGTCCAGAAAACTCAAAACAAACGAGTCATCTCCATGCAACAACTCAAACATGCATCATCAGAAGCAAACAACAAAAAACAACAAAATCCACTTTGTCAAATGCCCTAGGGATTGATAAGGGGCCCATTTGGGTGCCAATTACTATACCAAGCATAATATACGGTTTCACCGGGGAATGTATGCCAAGAAATGCAAGTAGGAATTTTAATTATTAGATAAGGCTGTCCTTCGAAAACCAATATCTTAGTTGACCAGGCATGAAGTTGATGGAAAGAAATTTGTGTGATAACATTTGAATAGCTAGGGAACATAGATTCACTTCGTGCACTTTAAATTAGTTAAGTGTGCACCAACAGGATTGTTACATTATATCGTATTACTAATCAAGTATGACGATTGTTAAATGTGAATTTTATCTAAGAGAGTAAACTTAATAAGGAAAGAGCAAAACTTGAAAGTCAGACCTTCAGTTAGGAAGAGGGGAGTATACAAGGGCCTCTTTGGATTGGCTTTGTTTCATGGAAAAGCGGTTCTTTTCCTGAAAAAAAAAAATGCATGTTTTTGCAATAAGTATTTGGATTAAATTAAAAAAAAAAAAAAAGCTTACACTCTGAGAAAAGCTCAATTTCAACTTTTTCCAGAATCCAAAATTTTTAACTTCTCAAAAAGCACTTTCTTCAAAAGTTTTGAGAAAAATGCTTTCAAGAAAAGCCAATCCAAACGCACCCTAAATCTCCTCATTCTTAAATTCTTGGATAACAGAAACAGCAACAAAAAATTATTAACCACATAGATACTTCTATACATGGTGCATATGGACTAAAATTCCTTAAACAATCAAATCATTCTACACCATCTTACCACAGGAAAAAGGTACAACTTTTAAAGCAGGATATACATAATAACATAAACTCGTACATAAAGC
Source organism: Cordia subcordata (assembly GCA_028554755.1). Lineage (NCBI taxonomy): Eukaryota > Viridiplantae > Streptophyta > Magnoliopsida > Boraginales > Cordiaceae > Cordia > Cordia subcordata. The sequence continues at coordinate 13,563,537 of JAPTOF010000005.1, read as the reverse complement.
ATCAGAGTTATTGTACCTTTTGGTCTTGTCTCAATTTCGAAATAATTTAAGATATTCAGATACAACATTAACAAGTGTTATCTATCTTTATTGTTAAATAATCAAACAACAAATATGGACATGAAATTGTGTCTCATCATTCATGGAAGCATATGCATACAAAAATATAAATATAATAAATATAAATATCAGCAATTAATTAATGAGTACAAGGAGCAGACAGTGAGTGTGTGTGCGCGTGTGCATGCGTGCACGCTTTTACCTGTTTGCTGAGAATTAGGTGGAGAGTGCAGTCTTTCTTCTTCTTCTCCTTCTTCTTCTTCTTCTCCTCTTTGCTTCTCCTTGTCTTTCTGATTCTCCATTGCTGCCTCTGTTCCAGTCGGTTAGCTATTTTTGGTTATTTGTAGGCAGGTTTGGGTTGTTTTGATTATATGATTCTTTATATAATTCTTTAGAAAAGTTTTTTTTTTAATTTTTATTTCTATAAAAAAATTAAAATAAAAGTTTCTTTATGAATTTCAATTGTCTTAAAAATAAATCTACATATTTATTTTCAAATAAAGAAAAAGTTATATGGAAGGTCCCATTATTGTCGCATTTTTTCACGTTAGCTCTATTATTTAAAAAAGTTTAAATTAGTCGCAATATTTCACAAATATGTCAAATTAGTTTCAATTATTTAAAAAAATTTACGCTAGTCCTCAATAAATTATAAAGTCATTTAAATAGCCCCTAGAATAAGATAAAATAACAAGAACTAATTTAAATAAGTTAGCTCCCATTACTAAAGGAAATTTTTTTGTCACAAAATTAGCAATGAATTACTGATGAAATTTTTTTTGTCATGAATCCGTCAGTAATTATTGACGAATAAATGTCAGTCACTAAACTTTATTGTTTACAGTTATTTTTCTTGTAGTAACCTGTAAACATTGAGGATTAATATGAATTTTTGAAACAACAAGGTCTAATTTGAATTTTTCTAAATAATGGGAACTAATTGAAAACGAAGTGACAACTTTGGGGATTTTATTAAAATGAACCCTAAAATAAAAAGATTTTTCAAAAAAATTGTTGCAAAAAAATTTATTTTTCATAAAATAAAAAGTCAATCCAAGAGGGCCCTTAGATGTTTCTTCAATAAGTTGACATTATTTATAATTTATTTAGTATCTAATATTCCTTTTCTTTTATAAATATAGATAGTTTTGAAGATGCATATGCACTATTTCAAGCAACTATATGATAAATTATAAGGTGAAAACATGCACTTTCATCTAATTACAAGAGTTCACGCATTTTATCTTTCATTATTCCTTTCTCTATAAATAGGTTGGCTGTCTAGCAAAGCCATTTCATTTTTAAAATTTTTTTTTCTCATTTCCCTCCTTCTTCTTCTTTTTTTTTTTTATCGTTCTATTATGATGTCTTGTTATTTTATTTACCTCACTAAATATCTAATTTTAATCATTTATTTTAAAGTTAGTGTTTGTTTTAGAGAAATTTTTTTCTAGGTTAAACTTAATGGTCTTTACATTTTAAGTTTAATTTATTGAATGTGTAAATGGTATATCCGCCCTTTAATTTGCCAATGTTGGCCTCGAAACGAAACCAAGTTTAAAAGTACATAAAAACTTAAAAGTATATAATTTAATTTTAATTTTCCTTACCTTCTTATTTCATAATGCATATTGCCTCTCTCCTTTCCCAATCACTCGGAATCTCATTCTTATTTGTCTATCTTTGATAAGCGACTCAATAGACTCAAAGCTGAGGCACCATTGATACAACATAGCAAAAAGTATATACAAGAGAAATAAAAAAAGAAAAATCTAGATAATTTTTTCAAAGTTGACTATCCATCACTTGTGGCACATATTAGGAAGCAATTATCAACTAGATCGCATAAAAATTCAAAAAACCATTGCAAAATTGTACAGGACCTCATATTATACACAAAATTAGCGACTAGTATACGATTCTTAAAACTTGTACCATTTTTCCTTTTAAAAGTAAAGAATATTATTAATATGCACCAAAAGGAGAGTGTAACGCCACAAATATATATGTCATGTCGTAAGCTATCTAAAAAATGGCGTATCTATGCTACCTACATCCACATTATCCATCCAACTCATAATGATGTCCCAACTGATCAACACTTCCATCAGCAATGATATTTTCTATCATTTCATACTTCTTGAAGCGGGCCTTCAAAGTCTCCGCCTGCCAATCTGCAAGATCCTTCTCCTTGTCCAGTTGTTTCTACATAGTAGTGACAAGATTCTGAGTTATGACTTTTGCACGATAAAGAAAACTCCATATAGGAGGAAGAATAGGAATTTCTTAGAGGAATTGGAAAAACCTTCATCAGAAGGGAAGCTTCTGCAGCATGTTTTCTTGTTAGATTCTTCATCATCTTGGCAACCCTGAAACTGGGATCATCAGGATCAAGCCAGTAGTATTGAATCGTCCTGCCAGGTTCTCTTGGACGATCATCGAACATCTGGGGCTCAGCAGGGAGCGCCCTGACAGGCCTGGGCATGCCAGACACCATGAAGGGGAAATTAGACATTCCCACTATAATTTGCTCGGCCTGCTTTGGATTTTCCATCTCGACCAAAGCAGCCACTGGCATCTCCGTAGGTTCCAAGTCTTGAGGGATAAAGGAAATGCTCTTAACGCTCCCAAATTGATCAAATGCAGACCTTAGAACACGTCCAGTAACAAGAGGGAAAGGATTGTCAACATACACAGTTCTCTTCACCTTATCTTCAAATGCAGCATAATCTGAAGATTCCATATCCACAAGAACTACATCCAAAAACACCGCATTTGCATTTAGTTTATGGTTTTGCATAGAAATATGAGAATGACAACTTTGTCCTCAAAAGACCATATGATGAGGAAGACATGATAGAAAAAGCGGATGACAAACTGTTAATCAAATATGCATATGAATAACAAGAACCGTACTTCTTCTAGGATATTAAAGTACCCTTTTAACTATTTCTTACAAAACCAAATCATTCTACACCATCTTGCCACAAGAACAAGGTACAACTTCTGAAGCAGAACACACATATATAAACTTCTGAAGCACAAACCATTAATATCTATAAAGCAACAGCTCATCAAAATATCACAAAAAGACATGCTAACTTTTTCAGGCCATTACAGTCTCCAGCAAAAACATAAACCCTTTCTACAAGCTATTCCTTTGTGTCAAAAGCTCAATGTATTAAAGGGCTTAACCCACAAAACAAAAAGGAAAAAGATTACCAAAAAGTGGTTTACTTAAACAAACTTACTATAAAGGAAAAGAAGCCAACAGCCACAACAAATGAAAGACTCTCTAGGAGATTAGAGTACCCCTTTAACTGTTCCTTAAATAAACAAAACATTCTCCACCACATTGCCAAGGAACAAGGCACAAATTATGTAAACTTCCGAAGCACAAATCATTCAATCTAAAAGGCAAAAGTTGGTCAAAATATTATGAAAAGACATGCTATAAAACCTCTGTGCTTAATCCATTGAGCAAATAAGAGAACGGGTGAATGAAAATTGAGTTTGTGAACCGCATATACATATCATTTCTAAATGAAAGAAGATAACAAACATGGGGTTTGATCCTAAACCAACTAGCATCAAGTAATAGAACATTCTTTTTTCAAGAAAAAACACTTTTTTTCCTAAAAAATGTATATTAATTTTGCAATAACTATTTGATTTGACTTTTCAAAAGAACTAGAATTCCAAAAAAACTCGAACTCTAAAAAGATCTGAAATACAACTTTTCTTTGTAAGCCAAAATTTTTTGCTTATCAAAAAAATACCCTTATCAAAAGTCGTAAAAAAGACAAAAAGCGCTTATAAAAAAGCCGGTCCAAATGAGCTCTAAATAGACTAGCCTAGGATCTAATTCCGTTATCTTGAAACTCAAGACTTATTAAAAAATACCTGAAAAAACAAAGAGAAAACATCAAATAAATACTTATTGCTCTTTTGAATCGAGTAAAACTCCTCTATTCCCTTACCTTTATCTTTGTATCGTCACGTTTTACTTCAACTACCCTGCCAATATGCATTTGAAAAAGGATTTTGTCAATGTATCACCACTCTAAAATCTATATTATTATTCTTAACACGAAATTAGTACACCGAATCATATCATATGATTGAGTTCAACTTCAAGCAAGCAGCATCTCTATTACTTCACGCATTTTCTACAGCATATAACAATTGGGTCAAATCAATGAAGGCCTTGATGAACATAAAGGTCTACATATTAAAAAAATAGAATAGAAAAAATGAACATAAAAAAGTAAAAGCTAAAAAAAAGGCCTAAATTCTAACAATGCAATTATATAAGCAGAAAGAAGAACATGATACTCAAATAAAGCTTCTGGGAACGATTAATCAAGTAAAATTACACAAATGCGACAGCTTACAAGAATTTGAGTGTGATTGGACTTGCTCAATTATTCGACCAAAAAAAAAACACCTTGCTAAATTACACTTTTTTTTCTCATGAAGGAGGTTTAAATTGGCGAAATCATAAATAGGGCAGTACACGGTCTCCAGGAGAAAAAAATAAAAATAAAATAAAATATTTTAAATCCATAATCATACCAGGAGGAAAAAAAAAAAAATCTCCATTCCATACCATTCCAAATTTTTTTAACAGATCGGTACGGTTATTCGGTTCTTTCGGTAATTGTTCTTTGGGATAGTATGCGATAGAGTTTGAACTTTTCTACAACTTTTAGCAATCTATGTATTTTAGAGAGATTGTTTGTATATTACCAGAATTTCAATTAATAAAATATATAAAGTAAAAATTTAGTCTGGTTATGCTAATTATATTACAAAATTTAGTTTATCATATAACTAGAATAAATTAAGTTAAGATTTATAGCTTATACATTAAACCATTCGGTTAGTAATTAAATAATATAATTAAAATTAATTAAGCTTATTGTAGTTTAGATTGCAAATAGCAAGTTACATAAATAGGGTTAGTAGTATAATTTGAACTTTAAAAAAAGAATGTAATATAACCAACATCAATTAAATACTATTAGTTTAAGAATTTGAACTTTAAAAAAAGAATGTAATATAACCAACATCAATTAAATACTATTAGTTTAAGTTAATAAGGAATTAAGTTGCTAATATAATTAAAATTAACTAATGCATATATTAATAAATTAATAAAGAGCTAATATTATTTATAGGATTACTAGTTGCAATGCTTAAAAAATAATTTTGTCTTTCCCTCTAACCTTGTTACACCTTATTCACTTTTTCAAAAATTATATCATAAACTATAATTAGCATGTATATAAAAGTTAATATGATTAAGATAATTTATTATAAAATTAATTGAGTAACTAAGAAATATGATATAAGTTTATTAGGATAGTTGTGAAATATGTCTAGAGATTAGAATCACATGTGATTATATATATACATATACATATATATATATATACATACACATATACATAAATATAAGTACTTTTTTAATTTTTTCTTTTTTGGTAAGAATTTAAAATTTTTTATGGCATTAAAACAAAAATATTAATATTAAAATACTATATAAAATATTTAAAATTGTAATATTAACATATACAATATTAATATTAAAGATTATACATAATTATTGATATTAAAAATTCAGTTCTTTCAATTCGGTCAACATCTGAACAATTTTGGTTCAGTTCGGTTCAGTTCTTGATATGGTTCTCAGACAAGATTCAGAACCATACCATAAAGAAATTTTCGGTTCAGTTCAATTAAGTTCTTGTAAAAAGTCAATAAAACTTTCAGTTCTGGTACTATTCAGTATAATTTTTAAGTTCAGTTCGAAATCTCCAAGTGCCGTATACAATGCTAATTATAAATAGAGATAGGCATGTGGGTGGATGGTTCGGGACCATGTCCAATGCTAAAGTTTGGGATATGCATTTTCGCTGTCACATTTTAGTCTTAAAATATTTACATTTTGTCACATTTCGTTCTAAAAATATTTTAAAAATTTTGAGATGAAGTTCTATTTTCAAAATAAACATAATAAAATAAAAAACTTAATTTTCAAAATCATTATTCATACAAATTAAAAAATTTCTATTTCACTTTACAACAATTGCAAGTAATAAATAATAGTTGCAGATATTAATGTCAATTGAGATGAAAATTAAAGATAAATAACTTAATAACCCAAATTATTGTACTCTATCTACATTTACTTATATGACATCCTTAGAGTTTTGACATCAAACTTATAATTTTAGAATTTTATGTTAATTTTTTTAAAAAAAATTAATTTAGAAGTCAAAAATTATTTTATATAATTGCATGATAAATTAATTTAAATTAAAATTCTTTCATGGATCTCAAGTTGAAGACATTATTGGGATGAATGAAAACTCACAACTAATTTCCTTTTAAAAAAAGATAGGAAAAAAATATTTTAACTTTATATATTTTATATAAATAGATATAAATATAATTTTTTTTTTGTTTCTCTTTATTTAATTCATGATTTAATTGATATAAATATTTTCTTTCGAAGCTTAGATGTTAATGACATCTTTTCACTTGGTACATCATCATTTGCAACTGTATACAATTTATTTGTAATTTTGTACACTTTATTATATTTACTTAAGTGACATTATCAAAGTTCTAAGGTTTAATTTTATATAAATTATACAGATTAATTAAAGTGAATGATAGAGAATGTCTTTGACGTGTGAAAATTTAGGTAAATAAGAATAGAAATGTACAAGGATATTGTTGAAATAATAATAATTATATATTTTAAACAATATTATATATATATACACACACATACATACATACACATATTATTCTATAGCTATTTATATTATTTTGGTTTGGAACAAGATTTACAGGATGGGACGAGATGGTTCAGGTTTCGGGATGGGATGGGATGGGTAAAGAGCATCCCTATCCTGTCCCAAAACTTAAGGTTCGGAACGGTATGACACGGAATATTAAAAAGATAATCGAGACTTTCAGTATGAGATTTTGGTCTGATACAGATATTTTGCGTCCCATGCTCAGCACTACATGAAAGTGTGCCCACGAAAATCGGATGTTTTGCTTGGAAAGCCAGCCGCAATACTCTGCCTACTAAGGATAATTTGTTTCAGAAGGGTATTGTTGATTCTCCTAAGTGTGCACTTTGTAGGATGGAGCCAGAGACTAATCACTCACCTGCTTTAAAATCTCCATTTTAGCCAACATATGCGGTTTATGTCCTCTATCAACTTCCGAAGTGGGATGCTTACAGTTAGCCATTATGAAGATTGGTTGGCGCAGGCGGTTTCGACTCTTCAACGCGAGGGTTATGATAAAGGATATGTAGTGGTTTTGATTTTCTTGACTTAGTTGGAGTCTTTGGAAACGTAGAAATCGCTTTATGTTCGAGAATAAGAAGCTCGCTATTAGGTTGATGGGCTGCTTTGTGTTCGAGAATGAGAAGCTTGGCTAGGGATCTTCTGAAAGTAAATTATGATGCATTGTACAATGCTTCTGATGACAGTGTTGGAATTGCTATGCTATGTCCAAATTCTCGAGGCCGAGTTTTGATGGTGCTGCGGAAAACATTGCTTGTGATTCCCCCCTGCAGGCTGAGGCATTGACCCTTCAATGTGCTTGTTTTATGGCGCAACGATGCGGGTTAGAGTATGCTACTATAGAATCTGACAGTCTTGAACTTGTCCAAGGTTTTAATTCTGAGTCAACATTGTACTGAACAATTGAATACCTTGTGAGGGGTGTGACAATTTATCTATTTAGGACAAGTTTGTGGCGCGTCATTCATACATGTCATAGTATTAATGAGGTGGGGGACTCTCCTTACTAATTGGATTGGAACCCTCTCATGGATTTGTTTAAGGTGTTGAAATTTTTCTACGTTGCCATTAGTGTTGACTAGATGTGTTGAACCTTTTTAATTTTTCTAATAATATCCCTCTATTTCAATTCCAAAATAAATAAATAAATAAATCACGACTTGTACTTCAAATCTTCCAAGTTCTTGAATTGATTTTTGAAGTTGAATTGATTGCTAGAACTCCTCAACCAATTTTAGTGACAAATGAGGACACCAATTGTAATAGAAATTAAATAACTCCTAAAATGATCCGAAGTCCTCTGTCCGGTGTAAAAACAGATTGAAAAGATTGGGTAGCTAAAACATCTTTGACAATCTTAGATAAAACAAATATTTTTTCTTCGGTAAGAAGATAAAACATGATAGTTCACCTCATTGATCTTCCACCATCCCGAAAATCAATCAATAATATATATATATATATATATGTGTGTGTGTGTGTGTGTGTATGTATATATTTTTTTCATGATACTCCTGCAGAAACATATCCCATTCCCCTGGTCATTCTCCATTTTATAAAATAAGTCGTCCTATAAAATAGCTATCCAATCTCTTATTTTTTCGCTTAAGTTGCTTTCTCGTTTTTTGGCTATGTAATCTCTTGTTTTATAAAATAACGTGATCCGTTTTCATCAACTCTTTTATATTCTTCTCATTATTTATGCAATAAATTTTATTATTTTTTTCAAAAAAATATATAGGCTTTTTTTATTTCTTCCTTTTCTTGGTAAAAATTTTCAGAAAGCATGCATCCCATATATATATATATATATATATATATGTGTGTGTGTGTGTGTGTGTGTGTGTATCATCATTTATGTTTAAATTCTAGTTTTTTGGTCTATTTCAATACAAGTTTTTGATCCAACTGGGAACATCTAGAATAGTATCCATTGGGGAATAGAGAGCTGGGATGAGGGTGAGAATTTGTTAAAAATAAATAAATAAATAAAAACTAATAATCACTATTCGTCTATTTTAGTGAGTTTTTGATCCATTAATAAGCTTAAAAAAATATGCTTACCAGTGCACAGATCATGCAACAGGCGAAACTTTACTACTTGAAATCATGTCTATGGTAACGTCACGCATGAAGTTATGGTTGACGAAAGACCAAAAGCGAGTCATACCAGTAAGCATTATTTCATCTAGTAGCATAATTCTAATTTTATGTGTAAGAGGTTTTGAAACCAATTCTGAAAACACACATCCCTTTGAAAGTGACGCAAGCAATGAATTAGCTCAAATGCATATCCCACCATGAATTGGCACTTACAACTTCGACTTTCATGTCATTATTGTTAGCATGTGCCCTGCATACTTGACAATTGCAATGGTTGGTTCTTAAAAGACACCCACTTGAGTTTGGTAGCAAATATAAACAAGTTCTGTAGCAGTAGTAAAGCAAAAACAACTGTTAAGAACAAAAAGGTTTTAGCACTAATAATATCATATGTAGTATATAAAAGCCTGTATATGTCAATGTTAAAAAGATGAAATCCAGTACCCATCCACCTTCAACGGAAGAGATCCCAGAGATGAGAGAGAACCACATCATCATCACTCTTGATTACATTCCTAATCACAATTTGGCACACATGGTACAAGCTCCAAACCGTGAACCTCCGCTTCATACATGCCAGTCCCTATAGAAATAGACACAAGATTTGTCATAATGACTCCAGAGGATATTAAACAGAGACCAAATATTGTAGAGGACACTCATTGTCGTACCCTCTCGAAATTTGAAATTGAAACTTAACAACAAGGATGTTAAGAAGCAGAATCGGATCCAAATCCCCCTAAATTCCGACACGAAGAGCAATAAAACGAATGAGAAAACTGCTGTAGTCAGAGTATACCGTAGAGCCAAACAATTGCACAATATGTACTGAGATTGTTTGCCAATACATGGTTCAAAACTTCTACAGGTTATAGCATGAACAGAAGCAATAATCTGAATGATGACCAAAAGACACTTACTGGATTTGAGGCAGAAATACCACCAGAGCATACCAAGGCGAAAGGCACAAACAATCATTGGTGGGAACACGATGCGATGAAAAGAATCGTAGCCTTTCTCATAGATAACTAATCCTCTTCTGCTTCTAGACCGACACGGCTTGAAAAAGGATTCTTGATCAATATACATGACCATCGTCACTTTATCTCTAGTCAGAGTTATTACATAAAATCTACAATGTCAAAAGAATTCAAATCAATTCTTAGCTGATTGCTTTACGCTTCGTGGTAAGGCCGGGTAAGCAAGGGAGAGTTATTCCCTCCTAACCCCCCCGCCCCCAACCAACCCCAAAAAAGAGAAAACCAAAATGCCCCAAAAAAAGGAGATATGAAAAAAGAGTTACAGAGACACTGAATTGATTATCCTAGGCGACAACATAAATAAACAACTATTTATTAGATCTTTTGTACGACACATTAACCAAATGGCAAGATAATGGGACCCAAAACATTCACATCTGTTTAGCGAGTAAATGATATTTTAACAGGGTAGCATAGGCAAGTATTATCATGGCTCCATGCTAGCTAAGCATGGAACAGCCCAAAATTGCTTTTGACAACCTTGTGAATCATGAAATTTCCAGTCAAGCAGCAATAATGCCCTCAAAACAAGAATTCAACCTTCCCTGACTTAGAATAACCGCTTGACTACTAACTGTACAAAAAAATACAAACTGAAGTTGCTAAATCAGATACCTTTTGCCCCCGTCAGACGTTTATCTAGATTTTGATAAGGAGCACTTCAGATTCTAGAATATTCAGTTATGAAACTAATTCTATTCAGTTATGCAAACTGCAACTGATTCTATAGTTAGTTAAGATGACAGCTCCAGGTAGTTGAGATACAGCTGTCAGAGTAGTATGCCACTCGTACTTATAGTCATCTGTACTAGTCATTCAGAAGATATCAATAACAATCTCATTTTCTCTCTCTCTTCTAATCTCTTCATATTTTAGTAGAAAGGCTGCACATAGGTTTTAGTCTTCCTACCACTTTTTCCACATCCCCAGGAACTAACAGCCTAACCTGATGAAATATAACTTCATTCACAGCTAAACTTATGCCAGGTAGTCGGTGCTGTCTATTCAAGTACTAATGGTACCAAAATTAGTACAACTGTTGTTATAAAAATGACCAGCCGAGTGAGAGATCTTTAAATTAGATTACAAATAATACTCTTCTAGAATTTCAAGATTTTTACAATTGAATCTTCCTTCCACAATCCTTACTGATACAACATGTTTATCTTCCACACACCTAACATAGACCAAGCATCTTAGCAGCATACAACCAAAATTTAGACCATAATGATCATAGACACCTAATGTCAAAGGCAATCCTTGTTTCAAATTCCAGTAACATGATTTATTTTTAACTCACTGAAAAGACCACATTGATCATCCGAAGGCATTCTCCTTAAAGCACCTATAAGCTACCAATACATGGACTACAACTATATTTCACATCATCAAAAGAAAAAGAAAAAGGGAAAGGAAACAAAAAAGGAAGAGAGAGGGGTCCCCACTAGTTGAAAAATCAAGTCCTACAGAACTTCTAAGAACTGCAAAGAACTACTTGTCAAAAGCAACTGCTTTGAAGTCTTGATTTACTCATATTTAATAAGATGTTCTTTATATAAGTTAATTTCAACAAGCTTAATATTCATCGAGGATAACGGTAAGATTAAGCAAAATATGAAAAACAAAATAGATGCTTATCACATAATTGTGCAGCTTACACAATCTACCGCTGAAAACCATGATTTGTGAATAAGTTGTACCATCAATATATCCGTTTGCAGAGATTAAAATAAATGAACATATACACCTTTCATGAATAGGCTATATAATGCCAGTGATGGTAGTGACAATGATGAGATAATGTGGAGAAATATTTGGAAGGGAAGGATTAGAAATATTCTGATTTGAGCAAAACTTGAGGTGACATCAATGGAGGATCGGATGGAGATTCATTTAAGATGTTTTAGCATAGAGGCATCTGTAAGAAGCTACGAACTCTGGAGAATGCCCCCCATCATAAGAAGGGGAGAAGGCAACCTAAGAGGAATTGATGGAGACACAAGATCTTGCAAGCATGGAGCGAAGGCATGGCTCTCAATAGGCCTGATTAGCATTGTCAAGTCCATACAACGGACTCCATGGAGAGGAAAAAAGTACTAGTATATTTCAGTTTCGGTTGTTCTATGACTAGGCTACACGAGAATTAGACTGTCTCGGTTGAACTTCATGATCCTAAGTAACTAGTGGATTTTCTCAATATTCTTGTTTCTTTTCAACCTTATAAGTGATCTAGGATCCTTCCCTTCACCTTCACTCCAGTTAAGTCAAATTGAACAGAAGTTTAAATAAAGATATTGTATCATAATGCATCAAAATGCAACATCAAATTCGATGCTTGCAGGTAATCACAGAACTCAATCACCATACACATTACATAGTACAATAAAAAGGCAAGCTTGGCAGTGTAATGTTACTGTTAGCATATGGGGTTGCTTGTACAAAATTCAGAGAAGGTATGAGGTCCACAGAAACATTAACAAGGTAGAGTTGTCTGAAAAGGACCAAAACGGGACTGTTGTCCATAATCACTCAATATATCCTATTATCTATTGAGTCACCTATTTGCTTCACCTGGACCTATAGCACTCAGGTTCCAAAATAAAGCCCGAGAAGACAAATATACCTTCCTCTTTGTGCATCTTTGTGTGTGTGCTGGAGTCTTGGGCGGGCTGAGCCTATGCCGTGTGTAGGCACAACTAATCAAGCCTCTAAGCTTAAAACTAAAGTACAAATCGCTCATAATATTGTTTAAAATAGGTGATAGATTGAGAGAAACACAATGCTTACTTTGTTAAGAAATCAAAGAAGGTTCCCCCTGTTGTAACCATGTTTATCTCCTGGTGCATTTGAGCTTTCATCGTATTAGTTTCTGATGAATTTGAACATTAAGTGGAACCAAACTGATCTTTTCACATCCTAAAATAAAGCTTCACATACAGTTCATGTCTTAACAATGTCAAGAATAGACTAAAATGAAAGAAACCCAAGACCTCAAGTTAAAAATACTCATGGTACAACAAATTGCATCCCTCTTATGATATTTCATAGACCAGATTTTGAAATTGTCTCTTACTTATCTTGTTGATACGGTAAGTTGATCCTAAACTGAAAAGATAATATAAATTGTAGCACGAAACAAGAAATCTAAAGCAGCTATATCTTATTTCGTGTCACCACAATACATGTATTAATGTGTTACAACATCCGTAAAATCAGAAATGTAGAAGCATCATACTTAAAGAAGCACAAAAACAGAAAAGAAACACAAGGGAAAAAATACCTCAAGAAAATGAAAGTAGTCTTCGTATCAAAGAAGATGACTATTTCCATGTCTAACAGTGCTTACTGCTCTCTTCCTAGATAATTAGCATTTTTATGGATACAACAAGTCTTAATTCTTGGAGCAAAAACTATCTTCAATCTACCACAGAAAACCACCAAAACTTATTACCAAGGTAGCCTGCCATCGAAACCATATCTATCTATTCTATGATCAGAAAACCAGGAAAACTTGCACGGAGGCAGAATCTCTGCACGCAAATCATGGCATTCCCTGTGCAATCCTTGAAGGTCCCTCTCCTATATCTCAATTACTTTTCCAATATATAGGAACTTATTAATAGAAACCATAAGCTTTTTCTTTTGCTTTTTTTCTTTTGTTTTTCTTTTGGGTTTTCCAGCACAGGATTGATGTGCGAAGATAAACCCATATTATATGACAATTAACCAATAAATTAATAAATCAATAGGTAATTATCACATACAATAGCCAGGCTTTTAATCACAAATGTGCACAAAGTACCTAATAGTTTGTATTTCTTCAATTTGATTCTTGGTTTTGCTGGCCTCCAGACTCCGGTCCACCACGGCCACTGCCACTGCCACTGCCACCGCTTGACGAGGATGACCCAAACCCTCCCAGTGGCCACGGCAATTGAATAGTAAACTGCCTCTCCACCCTCCTCTGCCCTTGCGAATTTCCTCCACTAGTCATATCCCCAGAGCCGGCTCTAGCTGCCCTATTATCATAATCAGGATCATCTGTAGGCAACTCATACCGACAAACAGGGCAAGAATTATGCAGCTCGAGCCACGGCAGAATACAGTCGTTATGATAGACGTGCTTGCAGGGCATCTGCTTCACGTCCATACCCAACTCAAACTCATCTTTACAAACGGCACATTGCGCCAGCTCTGATTCCAACACTTTCTGGTCCACTTTCACTTCTGGGAGACCCTCCACCGCCGATTTAGATGCAGGGGGAGTCCCGTATCGGTTCGGATCGTTCTCCGACAACTGCTGTATTAACTGCTCGAAGCCCGGCCCAATGAAATAATCACCTAAGTTGGCAGGGAGCTGTATGCCCGGACCACCAAAAGGACCGCCCTCGAAGATGAACTGGAAGTTGACTCCGCTGGCACGGCGCGATTCCAAACGATTAGCCAACCACTCAAGCGCGTTGAATCCCCCCAAGTCGCCGTAGACCTCTTCCCGTGCCGCGTTCAGGCCCCCGGAGGAGTCAATTCTCGGGTTCTGGAGATCAATAGGGACGGAGACGGAGGAAGACGATGAAGGAGACGGCAGGAGGAAGGAGTTGAGGAGAGCAGAGATGGACTCCGACGAGGGGAACATAAACGGGTCGGGTTGGTGGATCGCGCTAGGGATAGGGTTAGGGTTATCGAATTCTTCGACGAAGTCGGAGTTGCACGAAGGGCAGAGGAGATCGCCGGCGGGAGAAGGGACGATGGTGACGGTGTGGTTGCATTGGTGGCAAAAGTAGAGCTGGCCGCCTTCCGCGGCGGTGACCCCAGCGGAGGACATTGGAATCTTTTTAGAGAGAGAAAAACCACCACGAGCGATATAGAGAGAGCGAGAAAGAGAGAGAGGGGTCGAGTTGGTCAATGATGAATATATATGTGTAAATAAATTGTTTTAGAGTGAAAATGTTTAAAGGGGTTATTTATATGTATAAGAGGTACTTGTTGGGGTTCGATATTTCGAAGAGGTGTCTATGCATAATCAAATTAAACTTGATCAGAGTATATCTCGTGCAATGTATTTATCTGTTATTTCTGATTGATTTTTAATATTATATGTGATGATAAAATATATATATATATATGAAATTTACGTTTTCATAAGTTTTTAATACTTGTTTTCATGAGAGATTTTATTAATTAAACAAAAATGTTTAAATTATTTTTGAGAAATATTTAATAATTGAATAAAATATTTAAATTGTGAAAGTAAAATTAAAAAATGAATTGATGTCAGAAAAACGCAATAAAATATTTTGAAAGTTTTTTAGATGGAATTATTATTTATTAATTGGTGATTAAACATATATAAATTGAGTAATTGTTGTGTATATATATATATATATATATATATAATATATAAAAGGATAGATTAAATGTTTGGTTGGAACATGTGACATGTATTGGAAATATATATATATATATATATATATGTGTGTGTGTGTGTGTGTGTATGTGTGTGTGTTCTTTTATATAATATTTATTGCAAAACATATAGAGATGAAAATAAATATTCAAACTTATAAAATAATATTTTATTTAAATAAATTATTTTACTTTTTAATTACTCAACACAATGGTTAGCGGGCTAAGTCAAGCGTGTTCCAGACTTGTTTGCAATGCCTTGGATATTCTGGCCCGAAAGGATTTTTTTTTAAAAAAAAAAAAAAAGATCATATGTTATATATGACACAAATTAAATTATTAAATTGTAACATTTTGATAATATATTTTCAAGAAATAAATAGATAATTATACTTAGATTGTGTTTTAACTGATTTTTATTTCCATGTTGCTAATAGTCATTTTAATAATATAAATTATTTTTATCTCACTTTAACCAAACATATAAATATATGTTCTTATAATTATAATTTTTATTTAAATACATAACTACTTAAAATTGAAGATAAAAAAAAATCACTTAAAACTAGAGATATAATTTTTCGATAATCCAATCCAAGCGCCATCTTTCAACTAATCCTCGTGAGACTGAGCCGCCAGAAATGATCTATGTCAATTTCAGCATTATTGGCAAGATTCAAGCTTGTCATAACCAACTTTCTTTAAGGCTAAGGGTGAAATGAGCAACCAAAGAAATAAGGCATCAACAAGCCGCCAAAAGTTCCTTTTGGCCAAACCACCATAACCCTGTCTCTTTCCTCTATCTTTACATCTTCCTAAAAGTGCAATTTGCTAGCACTAACTTTGTTATAAAAAAGAAAGAAAAGAAAAGAAAAAAATTATAAAGTTTCAACCAAGTGATTTTAATTCTGACTTGAGAATTTACAATTTGACACTCACCACTGCTAATCTTTTTCAATAATCACTCTATACCTAACACTAGGGGTGGAGCTAGGACCAGGGATTACGAGTGTACATTTACGTATAATTTTTTTTTTTGAAAAAACAAAAAAATATAAATATCATTTTAAATGCAAAAGAGACATAAATATAGTTACATAAATGGAAAAGTTACCTTTTTTATAGTTGTCTTGTACATGATTTTACAGTCTAAAATTATTAAATAATTAACTCATTGCAAATGCTATTAGAGCTTACAATAATTAAGCTCTAGATAGTAATTAAGTAATCTAAAATTAGTTATCATAACACAATAAAATTAAATTAATAAAAATAGATCAAACAAAAAGAGACTACCATACATATTTACAAATGAAAATCAAGACTAATATATTGAGAATTTTATTTTATTTCTCTCACACACTTTTCTTTTCTTGTTAGGTTATTGTGGGTGCAAATATCTTAAGGGGAGGTGAATTAAGATATAATTACTAAATTTTGATTTAAAAAATTCTCAAAAAATCAACAATTTCTTTCAAACAATATATCAAACACAATATAAGCAATTTAAACAAGTATGATGATAAGAGTATAAGAAGATGAGAGACAAACGATTTAAGATGGTTCGGCCAAACCTACGTCCACCGCCTAAGGATGCTCCCTTAGGATTTCAACCAATCTTCACTATAATGTTTTTTCAAATCTTGGTGAAGCACAAACCAAGTTTTCACACCTCTTTGAAGCCCAACTTCAAATAACCCAATAGTACCACTCTTTAGGATTTCCCCACACTGTTCAAGCTTTAAAGAATTTGACCTCACTAGATTTTAGTTCTCAATGTGTATATATATTCCAGGAATAAAAAAAGATGTAATCTGAAATTTTTTCTTCAAGAAGAAAATATAGCAAATGAATAAGCTTTTGAAAGCTCAAATATATTGCAAGAATGGCTTAAAGCTTGATTGAATGATAATAACAATTTTGCACACTTCACTTGATGATTTGAATCTTCCAATTTGTCTTGGCCCTCTCTGACTAGGCCGGACGCCTTAGCCGGTCGACCGGCTAGGGGGTCCGGCTTTTTCCTTCATTTTTTGTCTTGGCCGAGCGACCCACCCAGGTCAGCCGGTCGACCAGCTAGGGGGTCCGGCCACTCCAAAAAGTGAAGTAAAGCCAAACTTTTGCAAAAATTATTTCAAGTGCAATTTCCACAACTCCAAATCATTTTGAGATATATTGTAAATACGTGTTATGACTTGAAACACCCCAAAAACATATTTTTACTCTATGTGTGCATTCAAATTCATTTGTGCCTATATGAATCAAATGTGCAAGAGTTTAAAAAATTTGTTTGAATAATGAAGAAGAGAGTTTGAGCCAAACATATACAATATTTAGGCATTTCACAAAAGAGCAAGAAAGAAAAGAATGCCCGGTACCCCTTATGACATTTCTTCTCCTCCTTATGCCTTCTCATCTTCTTGTTCTTCAAATAATGTATTTTGCACATCTTCTTTCATCTTTCAAAGCATCTTCTTACATTTAAGTACTTATTTTCCCAAGATGCTTTTAGTCAAATAATGAATATAAAATTTTCATCATCAAAACTAATAACAAATGTTTAGCCAACAGTTATCCTTTTAAATGAACTCCTTCTTTAGTTTGCTTAATAACTTTGTGATAACCAAATATATTTTATCTAGCGAATGTAACTAAAGTTTTACATAAGTAACATTGTTAGCCTTCAAAAAGACCACTCTCAACTCTCTAGCATTTTGTATTGTCATGAACAAATAAATAAAAGTTTAGGACTTGTTCCATCTTGACGTTATTACAAATAGTACAAAAAGCATCTTATAACTCAATAAAAATGATAAAAGATAATAATAGATCTATACTTCTAATTAATTTTAATAAATATCACTAGTAAAAATGTTTAGTTTCATACTATAAACTTTAATCATTATCTATGATCTAAAAATAAATCAAATAAAAACTTATCTCTCAAATAAATCACTTAATCAAAATAAATTAGAACAGGACAAATAGTTACATGGTAAAATTGCACGAGAAGTAGATGGAGAATGGTGTGTGAGTTTGAGTTAGAGAGGAAGATTCTTTGTGAGTCAATATATAAAAGCCCTTGGCTTGTTGTTAACAGCCTCGTTGAAAGTTGAAATTTAGAAAAAGGGGTAAATTGTAAGCAACCCTGTTATGATTTATTATAAGTGTGCGTTTACCTTTTGTACTTTTTAAAAGTGAAGCACATTACCACCTTTTGTCACCTTTTCCGTTAGATTTAACCGAACGTGTGGTACACGCATCAGGCCTGAGACTACATTTAGTTGTTTTGCTATTAAACTTGATTTTGGTAAAAAAAAAAATGCCCTTCCTTTTTTATTTTTAAAAAATATTTGCAAGAAGAAAGACTTGAATTCTTGAATTTAGTATAAAATATGTAAATTTTAACCAACTATTGTTTGCATTTTATTTCGTTACAACAAGTAAATATTTTTTGTCATTGAAAAATGAAATATAAAAAAAGAAATTAACCTCCACTGCCATCACAGTCGCACAACCACCGCCTTATTAATTAAATTAATTTAATTTTAATTATTTGATTAATTAATTAGTCAATTATTAAATTAATTAATCAATCAATTAATTATTAATTACTTTACGTTTCCAATTAAATAGGGTAAATAGTGCTGAACCCCCTATGATTTGTTATAAGTGCGTCGTACACCCTTGTGGTTGCCACAAGTGCACCATCAGCCCCTGAGTTTGAAGGATAAATTAGTTTTTTTTGTATTTTCGTTAGTCAAAACTAACAGAGTTAAAAAAATGGACGTGTGTGCTTCACCTTTGAGAAGTATAGGGGGTTACTAGCTAATTTTTAAATCACAGAGGGTAAGCACACACTTATAACAAACCACAAGAGGGTTCCCCACAATTTACCCCTTAGAAAAAAAAAACAAATTAAAGAAAGAAAGAGGAAAGGAAGAATGTCACTACAATAGCCTAACGGGGCCAATTAGGTGGCAGTTCCTCTTTTGGTTAGAGGAGTTAAAAATATTTAGGAAGGGAGACAGGGCACGGATCATCAAAGGAGGGGGGAAAGAAATTAGAATATTCTTACATCAAAAGTTCTTTCATATTGATATAAAAGAAAATTTTTAATCATTTATGTTATGTAATTTTATCTCAATCATTTATGAAATTCATATTTCAAAAAAAAGTAGGTATTGGAAGAGACAAAAAGCATTTAAAAAAATTTATTCTTTTTCAAAAAATTAATTTATTGAATCGCTGAGAGATCTAAATATAAATGATTAATATTTCTATCATATCAATATAAGAGAGTATTTAATATAAGAAGATCTAACTCTGAAGGAAAAAGGAAAGGAGGGAAAGGGGTTGATGAGGTGTCAAGGGAGTTGAAAAAAATGTAAAAATTATTTTTCCTTAAAAAAAAATTTAGGGTGTGCATATGTGCATGATGGGTTGTATCTCCCTCTATCATTGCTTGATACATAATGGATATCAAATCCACTTAAAAAATATCAAATCCACTTAAAAAAAAAAAAAAAAGCCTATCCTTACCTAGTGATTTGCACAAGTAATGAATAGGTCGAACCCATAAAGATTGCTTAATCATTATGTTACCTTTTTAGACCAAATCGAGCGCCAAATCAAGCGAACAAGAAAAGCACAAATAGAGGGGGAGTGGGTTTAAACAATAAAAAGAAAAAGAAGCTGTAAACTAATAGACTGATGTGAACTTAATCGTGCCCACTACTGAGTCCTATTTAGCAAGAAATTAACACATAGTAAATTAAGAAGCAGACTGAAATAAAGCAAAGTAAATAAAAGGGATAATCAATTGATTAAAGACCTAGCCTAGGGCATAAATCTTAGTTTTGGTCTACAAGATTGATCGCATATGCAAAGACAATTGTAGTCTATTTTGATAAATTGGTTATAGTAACGACCTAATTTTTCTTTAATTTGTTGATAACACATGATTCCTATTCATTCCACTGTGTTAGTTTCAGTAGTTAACAAACCTCAGAATCTAGTATGCATGATCTTACACATGCTTATGGCAAATCAAATTGGGCGGACTGCTATAGTGATCCTCTAAGTACTCATGACTATTGTATTTTCTTAGGGCCTTAAGTCATCTCCGAATTTGCTAGAAAACAAAATTTTGTTTCTCGTTTAAGCACAGAAACAAAATACCATGCTATTTCTTATGCCACTATAGAGTTGGATACAATCTTCAGTATCCAAATGGATTTTTTCTTCACCTGTACCACTGACACTTTAGTATGATAATATTGAAGTGACCTAACTCACAACTAATCCTGACTATCATGCTCAAACAAACATGTCGAGCTTGGTGAGTATTTATTTTGCGAAAGAGAAGCTTCCAAATAGTTAAAAACTATTCCATTTCCTCTCTTAATCAACTAGCTGACATCACGACCAGGGGCATCATTTTGGAAAGATACGATTCAATCTCACTATTCTTGATACAATTTCATTTGTAGGGCGTGCTAGAGTAGATTAGTTTTTGCAATTCAAATTATTATTTCTTGCAATCTACTTTACATAGCCTTGGCTTCTTTTGTGCTATTCCTATCATTGCAATATTCTATAAATACATGTATACTAAAGGACAGAACTAGAAAATTTCTTTAATGGGGTCAATGTAAAAATAATTTATATATGTAAAATTTTGAATCTTTTAATAGTACAAACATTACAATTGACCTCTGCAGGATCTCATGTTCTAAAAGTATTGCTAATTGAATTCTATCAAATACATCCATTTTTTGTCAAAAAAAAAAATCACTTTTAATGAAAGTATTTAAACAATCATTTATAAATATATCTCTCATTCAATTTCTCAATAGGTTCTTCACGGAATTTATAACTGAAAACTTTCTCTCAATACTTGCAATTTCAACTAACAAAATTGATGCTGATATGATTAGCAAATAATTATTTGACAAGTATATTGTCACGTACTTAGCTAAAAAAAGGGTTGGTCATGGGTTTATGAATAGATTTAATGGTGTCAGTATTAAAATTTCTACCACTTTTTTTAATATATATATATATATTAAAATAATTCATTGGCAAAGATCTTGTACTTCATAAATATCCCAGAGAACGCAAACCTTCACCTGAAATTTTCATGAGAACAGTAAACTTTCTAATCCATCTCTAGCTAAAACTTAGCAACATACAAACTTTATTGTTCTAAGTTTGAAGTGCCACCACAAAAGATCCCTACAACAAAGAGAATACTGGTATGTCACATGTGCGATTGCACAGGATGTGCCATATGTAGGTAAAAAGATTTAATTTTTTATCCATGTAAATGTTTCAAACAAATTATATGAATTAATTTTAATAGATTAAATAACGAGAATACACATTAGGTTAATAAAAAAACATTGTATTGGAAAAAAAAAATTAGACCTACCTTATAAAAAGATTTGCAATCATATAGTGGAAAAGCCTATTGCTACAAATAGCTGAAAAATATTAAAATTAATTTTTTTATATGACCTACAATAACTTGTTATATTTTACCAAATCAAATATAAATTAATGATGTTACTATGCTTTATATACCATATAATGATTAGGCTGCAATATATATGATAACATTTTAAGTAGTCAAATTCCATATATTTGTCAATTGGCAGAATTACGTCTAGGGTCTAAAATTAAATTACTGATTAGAAAATGATTTTGAAAAATCTTTCATTTTTACATATTCTTCTTAAAACGGAAGGAAGGATTGCCTCCATTTTCTAAAAATATATTTAATCTATATTTCTATACTATAGTGTAAAACAGACCCCATTGAATTACGAAAAAATTGTGGTGATATAAAAAGAATCGATCGAATTGCGAGTATCTAAAACAAAAGGGAAGTAAATTTGCATTACCATGCGTGAAATTGGAATGTATGAGTTGAAATATGACACTAAAATAATGATTTAATATTAATTTTAGGCTAATGATTAAGTATAAATAATATATGGAGAAGAAAAAGGAAAGATTTTTTAGTGTACGAAAATGGAAGAAATCGAATTGAATAACAACTAAATGATTTAGTTATAGGATTTGTAATGTCCATATATACTTCCAATTTTGAAAATAGGAAGAGTTAAGATTATGTAATTACGAAGAAATTAAATCGAAAAATCAAATATAATGAGAAAGGAAAATTTTAGAAAAAGAAGACCATCTATGAAAAATCTTTTAAAGAAAAGGATAGCTACGTATTTTTTTAACATTATTAAGCAGTAAATATGTGGCAATAAAATAGTAGCGATATATGGTAACATAGCATTTAACAGGACCTGTTTTATATTATAGTATAGATTAAAGACAAAAACATGTTGATGAAAATTGCTATGTTAGTGAGGAAATATTGAAGGACATCATTAGTGCATGCATTTGGAAGTAAATCACGAGATGCATGGCAATTATCCCAAGAAGATGCATATGGACAATGAATAGCCTAAAATCCAAGGATTCATAGGAATGTTATTTTTTTTAGTTATTGTGAAAATGATTCTAAGGGTAAAGCACGTGAACTTCGGGATACTTTCAAAAATTTTTAACCTTTTTGGGAATTCCCCATCCAATTTTAATTGAATTGGTGAATGTATTATAGGCATGTGTTAAAAAAAATAAATGTGCTATGTCCCATCCACACCACATTAAGACAAAGAAGAGCTAATTTACACTGTTGAACTTTTTCTGTCAAGCACTATAGAGATATGCTAATAAAGAGACCTAGAAAGGGAAAAACCTTTAAAAACCTATTTGATTTTAAATAAAGAAAAACCCACATCTTATTCCTATTATAGAAATAATAATTAATCTCACAAAGGGTTCAACAGAGTAATTTAAGTGAGTGGTCCCAAAAGCAATAAGTTGGATCTATATTTCATGAGAGGTAGAAATTAAATTTATGAGTGAGATAAAAAGAGACTTAATTAGTGCATAGTGTAGGAGACGTGTTGTGAACTTGAGATTTATCAGTTGATGGTCGGACTATATCAAATATATTGATAATTAAATTTCATTAATTGAATTTATTTTACAGTAAAAAAGAACTATAAAGTAAAAAGAATTATCAGCATTAGAACAATCTCTTACGATGGATTATAAAAACTCAAAAAGGGGAAGAAAAAGAAACATTTACTGACACGTCAACCAATACACCAATCCAATTGTTTTGTCTTCAACCAACCTAAAATTTGACCTTTTTTTAACTATAGACCAAAGGATTAGCAGCACATGTGTCACAAAAGCAGCCATCATTTCCGCTGTTAATTTGTCTTGACTTTTGCCTTTCTTTTTTTCTTGTCTCGCTCTCATCTCTCCCCTTTGTGGACCTAAAATATCTTCTACTTGCTTTTAAATCATTTTAAAAATAATAATTGTCCTATGTTAACCACCCATTGCTATTCGATTCTTTCTCTTCATAATGTTGTAATTAGACAACGAAGTGAGAGTAAATTCCCGTTAAAATAATTCAAACAATTTTCCATAATCATTTTTCTCGTAAAACTATATACATTAATGATGTATTCATAAAATAAATAATTTTATTATTGTTATTGTCATTATATCTTTTTCGTACGGTTGTTATATGTATTTAAAGAATATAATTATTCATATATATATAAAATATATAAAATAGAATATATTCTTTTTTTTATTAATGTAACATATCATCATTTTATATCTTTTTTTCCTTCAAAAATATTGATCCATCCCTGTTATTTGTCTGAAATTACATTTTAATTGAAATGATATCTTCTTTTAATGTGTTTTTTTAATTTAAGTATTTTATTTTATTTTTATTTGGTGTAAAAAATAAAATTAATGTATTTTTTATTTTTTTAATTTAAGCCTTTTATTCAATCATTCTAAATTTCATAAAGAATAAGATTATAATTAAAATTACAACAAAAATAAAACTTTATAAACTATAATTATATGTTTCTCTTACATTAAATTACAAAACACTATATAAAAATACTCATTTTATATGTGAATCGCACGAATTGTTAATAGTCAAACGGGTCACTTCCGTGGACCCAAAGTATCTTTCCATTTGCTTTATCAATTTCAAATGCAATCTCTTACATTTAACCACCACTTAAGAGCTTGGATAACACACTTAATCATGCTGTCCAATCAAAACCTTCATTTCAATTCCCAATTATCGAATTAAACCAAAACGGAAACCCCCAAAAAAGAAAAACGAAAAAAAAAACAAGGAAACAAGAGAAATTAATATTACAGCGAAATGCGAAGAGGAAAAAAACAAAAAAAGAACAAAAAACCCTATCTATTTATTTGCAGTTCGCTCTCTAGTCTCTGCTGCTGCCTCACTTCATATTTATATGATGGTATACATATTAACATATTAATATGCTCTCCTTTTTTTATTGTTGAACTTTTTAAGCTAAAAAAGGAGGTGAGCAATGAATTTATTAATTATCTTTGTGCTTGAGTTTATGCAATTCTCATTATAAGTAATCATTTTAGGAAGCAATTGATCTTTTTGTGTGTGTGTTTTTTTTTTTGGCTTACTTTTTTACTTTGTTTGTGCTTTTGAGCTGCTGAGAATTTTGCTCTCTTCAATTGAAATTCAAAGCTCTGAAGAGCTAGGGTTTTCGAATTTTTGGTGCTAAAAGAAAGGATTATATGTGTGCTTGTGTTAGTGATGAGTGAATGTATGTGTACTTATGTATGCATAGATATGCATTTTTTTGTTTATTTTAATTTAGATTTTTGGGATACTAAGAAGTTGTTTAGATTTGGTATAGCAGAATGTGAAGAATGAATTTATTTGGAGTAAGAATAATGGACGCCGGAATTGCATTTTAAAATGATTTATTTAATGTGTTTGCACGAAAACATAGTTGCTGGTCATTTAATTCTGTTGGATTCTTGTTAATTCTTTGACTGCAAAGCATTTGATGCTTTTTGTTTGGTTTGCTGGTTAAGAAGCAGTTCCCTTTTGCACTTTAAGAATCTGTAACTTTTCAAGGCAGCGTTGTCGCACATGTGGGTCGTGTTACCTCTTTTAGATTTCATGTATTTCATTACGGTTACAATGAGCCACGTGGTAATGAGCGACTGCGTGTTTGAGAAATGGACTTTAGTGACAGTTATTGCATATTGTTGAGTGGTAAAAACTAGTTTGTCATCTGGAATGTTCTTCCATCCTCTATTGTTTTATCAAATTTGATTGGTTGGTACACGTTGAAGGAATACCTCCATCCTATTGCTTTTGATTGGTGTGTTATCTGCCGTTAAAGGATTGTCTGTTATCGTTGTCTTTGAGAATAATAATTGAATTGCAAGTTTATGTTGCTAGTTGGTTTATTAAACAAAAAGTCAAGTGTTAAAATGGTCCTTTTGGCTGTTTTAATATGTTAAAATGCATTCCTAGCTGGCCACTTTCATGATATATGTGACATTCTGACCAGCTTGTATCCAAAATTGCTTGGTTGCTCCTATCTTGAGAAATGGATGCATAAGAACCAACTTAATTTTTCCAACTTTAAAGGAAGAGTTTTTACTTTACTCTGGCGCTACTAGTTTATGTTTCCACTCTACATGGCAAGCTGAATCTCTATGTTTACTTTTTGAGAACAAAGAATGGGTTATCGTTCTACTGATCCTGCCTCCTTGCAATTTAGAGTGCTTTGTATCTGATGTCATCCCATGATTGATGGTTCAGTTATATACAATCAACCTTGATATCCTGGTGAAATGTGCTCCAATTTATGATGCAGTCTGTTGCAAAGGGTAGACCTCTCTGAAGCAGGCAACTAAACTGGTGGCACAGAGAGATAAGAGCTTGATGGAGAGATTTTGTCAGCTTGCCTTTGTCTAAAATGAAAACTGTACTGCTTCTTGTGCTCACATTCTCTGGAGCTCATTTTGGTCTTTATGATGACATTCATTTTCTTTTTGTCAAGTATCGCAACTTATTATTTTCCTTGTATGTACTGTCTCATTAATGCTATTTACAGTAAGCAATCCTGTAGATTTTATGCAGCCTAAGATTCAGATTACTTATTACAATGTAATCCTGTCGTGTCAATGTAGTTGTATCCTTTTAAGATATCAAGTGCTTAGTATGTGTAGTCTGGATCAAGATCCTTTTCGGTTATAAATTTGACAGGCATCCATGGTGGAAAGGCATTTCTTTATGATTTGATATACTAGTTATACTGATAAATCATGCTGATCACAAGTTTCTCCAATGACTAAAATGAGGAAGTTTTTGCAGGATCCAGAGAACGCGTCAGAAATACAGTCCTCAACACAGGTCTCACATGAGTCCCAAAATGACCAACAAAATAACTCAACAGACAATCCTGTAGCTGATGCGGGGTCAGTTTCTGTTGCAAGCAATGACAACCGGAATGTTTCGAGGGAGGATATTGTACTTGTACGTATCTTATGTACACCATTTTCTCTTTCATTTCAATTTTTTGAATTTTGATTAGGATCGCAGCAAAACTTCTTTATTGAACTTGTAATTTTTCCCTGCAGGTTCAGAATCTGATAGAGCGGTGTCTGCAGTTGTATATGAATAGAGATGAGGTGGTGAAAACCCTTTTAAGCCGTGCAAGGATAGATACTGAATTTACAACTTTAGGTGCGTATTATTAAGTATTGAAGTAACCTGTTATAGTCAGTGCAGTATATGGTACTCAATTGACTTATATACATTTGTAAGGATATTCTTTTGGTACAAAAAATTAATCACTGAACCAGTGATTAGGATTTGCTGAAAATACACTTTCAAAGCTTTGAGTCTTTCTCAGATTTCTTATTTGCTTTATTTTATGCAGTGTGGCAGAAGTTGGAAGAAGAAAATGCTGATTTCTTTCGGGCCTATTACATAAGGCTCAAACTAAAGAAACAAATTATCCTATTCAATCATTTGCTTGAATATCAGAATAATCTAATGAAGTGTCCCGTGCCTCAAAAGGTTCCTTTGGCTCCTATACAGAATGGAATCCATCCCATGCCAGGTAAACTTATGTATAATAATGCCATCTATGAAGATATGGCATTTGTTTATGTTAAAGTCTGGTGTTGGATTTGGTCATTTCACGACAAAGTGAAGAAATTTTAGAACTATTTGTGTTTTTCTAGATCCTGAAACCTTCTCATATCCAATGTCTCTTTTCTGAGATCTAATTGCCTGCTTCGCTTCTATACTCGTGGGTGATTGAACATGTAATTACATCATTTTTCATTTAAGGATATTGTCGTTTCTTTTCTTTAGCATCATGAGTAAAGCTTCAAGATTAAGTGGAGATAAAGGGATCCCCTCCTCTGGTATCATAATATTATTGACACATTGCTTTGGGGGAGTGGTCAGAGGATAATAGGAGATGAAGAACCAGACTCAGCTCCAAATGGGTTGTGAGACTGGTTACCCTAAACTGGAATCCCAAGGAACTACAAATTGGAATTGTTGGTCCAAGATGGTGCTACATTAGCATTTGGAATGTTAAATTTGGTGATGTGGACTATTCTTTAGAAACTAACGCAATCAAGTTAAGGATCTAGTGATTATTCAAACTAGAATTTAGGTGATACTACCAAATCTCTCTTATCTAATTGTATTTTGCTAAATGATCCTTCATTTTTTGAAAAAGTTATCACTCTAATAAGAGATTTTCTAGAGTATCTTAACAAATTGACCTAAACAAGTATTGATTTCATACTGGGTAGCAAGTTGAATTCCTGTTTTCGTGCCGCAAAGTGTGATAGTCTGCACACTGGGCACTGGGAAGGGTTGAATAAGTTGGCATAATTTTGGATCTCTTGTGAGGGGCAAAGAAAGGAAACCAGGTATAAATAGGTTATGAAAAGCTGTGAGGTGAACACTAAGAAGGGATATGGAGGTTACGAGTTTCTGAACCTTGAAGCAATAGTATCCCGCTATGAGGTCACTTATTTGGTACATCAGACTATATGCACTTTTTTATTGACTTCCTCTGTCATTAATGGGACGTAGATGCGCTGCTTTTATGTTCATTGTAATCTTTTGTTTATTCATTAATTTGTTTGGATTTAATAGCCAAATAGAAGCTGCAGCAGAGGGTTAATCCCCTACTTGGTTTCTTAAAACAAATAATTTGTATTTGGAATGTATTTTGATTTCGGTAAAATAAGAGCTGCAAAAGATCAACTACTGTCAAGAAATTATTTTATATTTGGTCTTGATAGTTAGTTATACTCGTCTCATTGAAATTGAATGTTTTAGTTTGACCTGTTTGAAATAGAATCCTTGGGAATTTGTGGCATATGATGGCGTGAAATCATACTTCTGAATTTTAATTAATTTGGTTGGTAAATGAGTGTCTAGTGGGCTGCAATGATGTATGTTTAATTCATTTTGTTATCTGAATAGTCAATACTCCTGTATAAAGAAAGTGGACAAATAGTCCCGAAAAGGATAGAAGAAAACTATGCTTGAATTGGGGGAACTGGATCAAGGTGATCTTGATTTGCAAAATATTTTCATACTCTTGCATTGTTATTGCTATTGTTTTTTTCCCCCGTGAACTTTATTGGATGAAAGAAAAACCGAGTGCTCTGTTTATTCGAAAACTGTGATTTGGTAACTGTGATAGTTTCATGCACCTTAAATAGTTGCTATATATTTTGGGCTGCATTGTGATAAGTTCATTGTTGATATTGATCATTGTTCTCAATTGAGTTTTGAGTTATCTTCACTATTATCTCTCAAATCAATTATTAGCTAGAGTTCATCATTCTTATATGCCATGTCTTTGTTCCTCATTTTCTTGTTTTCCTGTTTTTATGTTGGTACTTGGTAGGTTATTTTTCTGCTAGTTTTCTACTCTGGTGGTCTGTTTTCTGCTGTTTTTCTTCTGAACAGCTATTCACCTTTTCCCCTAGACACAACCCCTTGAGTGCCGCATGAAGAGAAAGCTAAATTGTCACTTCTACATCACATTGCGATTAAGTCTCTTTTGCTCGCTTGTTTGTGTGATTTACTGCACTAGGCACTTAAGACATTATAGAACAAATTGAAAAATCTCTCTCTAACAAATTAAGAATCATATTGTGAATGGAACATGGGTGTACAAGTGGAATAGGTTGATACTGCCGTTTCCTGAAAGATAAAGATATGACTTGATGAGGACACAGTAGATATTGATGCACAGGTATATATTTTTATATAGGTATGTGTAAACATGAATCATGCAAAAGATCCTTTAATCATTTGGTCAGATAATTATACCTACTTAGAATTCAGAGACTCAAATTGATAACAAATTAGAAGTCAAGCACATGTTTGAAAAGTGAGCTTTGATTCTTAACGATATATATATATATATATATATATATATATATATATTAAGAACATAAGCAAATTACCTTTTCTTTTATTTTGAGAAATTTGAAGTTGAAGAGCCAAGTAAAGTGACTTGTGGTTACTAGAAAATGGAGGTTGACAGGATAAGCTCCTCCATATAGAAAGTTTTCCAATGACTTGACTTAAAAGGATATCTACAAAATTTCTTTAGTGTAACTTTGCCTCTTAGCTGTTGCTGGAGCATATGAGAAATGCTGCACAAGTATCCAACAGTTGAAGGTGTGGTGGACGGACTCGTGGCCGAGAGTGTGGTTTCTGCTACAGTGTCTGATACCAATATCTTGGCTTCTAGAGGGTGTGTGTTTTCTTAGCTTATGCTTTTAGTGAGATGGTCAATTCGAGATAGTCAAATGATGTGGTATAGAGAAGGCTTAAAGAACGCCTCATGTGAATCTTTCTGCCATTCATACGAAGATCAGGTCTACATGTGAAGGAGCTTGTGGAAGACAAAAGAAACATATAAACCCCACTCCAGCGATTTAAATTTCCAGATGAAATGGCCAATTGTACAGAGCTCCTTCGTTTAGTTGTTCTGTTTCTGAATCAGTGAAATCTTGCATTGCATGGCCCTGTTCAGTGTCACTTTGTAGTGGTAGTAAACTCAAAGCACCTTCTGGATGCTGACTTCCTTCATTTCCAAAGATAGGGACTTGGGGATGGGGAGATGGGGGGCAAGGGAACATCTATTTTATTGTGGCTTTAGACGTGGCTAGTTCTCTTTTTGGATTTTCCCCTTATGTTCTTTGCTGGCTTCATCTATTTATATGGTTGGAGAAAAGGACAGCCTAATATTGTCTATTGTCAATTGATTTATAATTTTATAAGTTTGAATCAATTTCACATGGACAAATTATCTGCCTGTTGGAGTTTTGGTTACTATATTCTCAATCTCTGTGTAAATCACCCAAGGAGGGTCTCCAGAAAAGGAAACCCCGATTCCTTTTCTAGGGATGACAGTATATGATATTGTAGTTTAGATCCTTAGTGTCTTTCCGTTTCTGACTTTACTATTGTTAGAATTTATTGCTACTGAAGACAAAAGGACAAGATTAGTGATAAGAGTCAAGCAATTTGCCAGTAATGATGCCATAATGATGTGCTCCATCCAAACACCCTATCCGCCCTTGCCCCTGGCAAGAGAAGCAGAAAATGGACATATTAGGTTCTCAAATAATGTAAATACTTTCTAATATCTATTTCTAATTGCCATAATTCTTATTAAGTGCCTTTTGTAGGTAGTGCAGTCAACAACTTACCCATGGGATACCCTGTACTACAGCAACCTCCGATGCCAGTTACAGGTCAACCTCATCTTGATCCAATGGCCTGTAGCATGTCTGGCTCTCATGCAGTAAATGGAGTGCCTCCTCCAGGGAACGTCCACCCTATGCGGATGAATTCTGGGAACAAGTGAGGATCTTTTTTCTGAGCCTTGGTTTTATAAGATTCTGCATTCAGCATTTGAAGTTTGAAGCATAAGATAACAGTCAATTACTTTAGAGCACATTCCTCCTCAATTCCTCCAATTTAGGAGATATGTTTATATGAAGATTTCATACTTCCCCTTTGTGGCAAGGTGGCAATCTTCTTCACCTTAAATCAATAATGGACCTAGTTTAAGTTATAAATGTGTAATAAAAAATGTTGTTTATATTGTTTAAGTCTCTCTCGTTGAGCTTCCGCCTGTTATTTGGTTATAATCTCTCATTTAGAAATGACAGGATTTCTTTAGTCTTTGTAAAAGAGTTACAGAACATTCGTAGTGTAACTGATAATGAGAACGGTTTCTGATGTAGAAGCTTGCTTAACTATTACCAGAAGAAATGTTGTAGAAGTAGTATTGCTCATGTTCTTCCTTCTCCTTTGGTTCCTTTCGTTTACTGCTGATGGCATTTTGTGCTTGCTTCGTATGTAGTATGGTAATAGACAGCAGAGCAGATGTCACATCTACTATGCCACCTAGCAGTACGATGCCATCCATGTCGGAAATGCCTGTAAGCCCAACCTCGGTCTCATCGAGTGGCCATTTCCCTTTCACTGCATCTGAGATATCAGGAATGGGAGTAGATGCATCAGCGCTTGATGCAGCGTTTACATCTGATGTGGCAAGTTCAGTAGGACTTCAGCTTCCACCAGATAATGGAGCTGGAAATTCCAGATCCTTGGGTCAGATCCCATGGAACTTCAGCCTCTCAGACTTAACAGCAGACTTGTCAAACTTGGGAGGTATTTCGCTTCAACTGTTGAAACAGTTATCCACTACTGGCTGGTTCCTGACACGATATTTCATTGTTCTTCAATTTTTACTGGGGTTTCTTAGTACTCTGTGGGAGTAATAGAAACTTAGCCATGAGAAGGAACTTTACTTATCTCAAAATCTGTATGTTTGTCATAGTTGAGTCTCTTGAGCTGTCCTTTTAAGTAAACAGACATCTCTCTAGGGGATATCAACTTAGAGTAATAAGCTTAAACAAAAACTTATTTGAAAGAACTGGAAATGTGCTCATGTTTTTATGCAAAAGAGATCTTTTTATTTTTTAAGCGTACGTCCTGTCAAATTTCTCTCTTTTCAGGTGTGCAAGGGATTTGACTGTGAAAGTAGTTGTGCTCCTTTACAGTTAAATTTTACCTTTAAAGAGCATTGTAACTTTGATCTGGTACAATGTGGTAGTGCATGTTCATTATTTCTGATGCCATTGCAATGCATTATGTTGATTGCATCTCCTTTTCCCACATCCTTGTTTCGTTTAGTTCAATTCTATTATGGCTTGTGACATTTGCAGATCTGGGCGATCTGGGAAACTATCCTGGTTCTCCATTACTGCCTTCTGATTCAGATATTCTACTTGATTCTCCTGAGCAAGAGGATATAGGTAAGGAGGATTGCTATCCCTTGCCCCATATCTTCTCCATTGAATTTAATAACACTGCTACAGGGAAAAGCAAAGGGAATTTCCATTTCCGGAGTTTAGACTTTTTTATCTTAAGCTTACTCAATCAGGCACCTTGTATTGGAGGCATCAGGGCCTGCAATCTATTTTAGACCTAAATATTCTCCAAGTGGATTCAGTTCTTTGTTTGGTTCTTTGTTTGATAGACTATTTTGATATGTCTGGTTCTTCACTTTATAGAAATTACTAAATTTAATTTCTGTGGTGGGTGGTTCGATTGTGAGCCCGAAATACTTACTCACTGTTAAAATTTTCAATTTTAAAATGACCCCTAAATCTTTTTCAACTTTGCGTTGCTCTTGTACTATAAATAACTTTTTATTTCTTGCTTTTGATTGCATTGCAAAGGCTTGTTGAGAAGATGTGTTGCCTCTTTACTGTTTTTTGAATATACCTGTTGAGGCTTCCTCTATATTTAGATTGGTTACTGGTTTCCGGACAGTTGGTGCTGGCTAACTGTCATGCATTGTTAATTTCCATTTTTCTCTGCTTAATACTAAAAGTTACTAATGATAAAAAAAAAAAAAGAAAAAGAAAAAGAAAAAGAAAAATGGAGAAACCTTTTCTTTCTGGAACAACACGTACAGGCTTCATATGGTTGGGGGAATCCTCACCTATGTTATATTCTAAACATGTGTTAAGAATTTTGAGGTTCCAATGTAAAAAGAATTGGTGTTAGGTGGAGTAGCTCAGGATCTTATAAGGCGATCTTGGTTTTATTGATTTTCCTAAAACAATATGAAATGTAAATTTTCAATTTTTACCTTGTTCTTTTTGGTTATGTTGCTTTGGAAGGTTTCTGGAGTGTTGATCCTGCTCTATTTAGCATTTCTACTACTGTGAAAAGTATTAGAAGGGACTTTTAGGTTAATAACATCTATGTTGGATGGAGTATATTCTCGTGTTTAAGTCAAGCAGAAAGAGGAAATAATTGTTTTCTTCTGAACCCGAAACAAACATGTAGACTTCAGTACTCTTTTAACTCTTTGAAAGCCTATCTTGTCGGCGTGTGCTCGAGGAATAGCCTGATTAGTGAGCTAATGCTGAGCTGTCAAGGAAGTTAGTTACATGTGCTTGAGAGTTAGTTAAGTTTCCTAATCTGGAAGGTTCTGTAATGTAACTATGTATACCTGTACAAACTAACTCTTATAATAACAGAAATGATTCTCTCTCTCTCTCTTCCCTCTGAGATATGTTAATAATTCTTTGGCAATAGACATTTCTATTACTCTTATGTCGTATGATTCAGTCTCAGTACTTCATCTATCTCTGTTGAGTTTCTAACAGCTGTCGCTTATGTTGTCATTTTTCCAGTGGAGGAGTTCTTTGTTGATTCAGTCCCCGGGCCACCATGCTCTCAGTCAGATGAAGAGAGAGCTTAAGGCAAGATATCTTTCTCCTCAAAGTTACAAATTCAGAAAATTTGGAATAAGGTTGGTGTACAATAATGATCTTTTGTTATGGATGTGAGATCTAATCATCAACTGGTATAGACATTGTAGTTCTCAAGCAACATAGTTTGCTCTTCATCCATGTCTGTGGGGGCGGGTCAATTGTCATGTTAATTTCAGTGGTTATCTGTGTAGCTCGTGACTTAGATATTCGATGTTAGTTTCGTTGGCTATCGCTCTAGCTTATGTCTTGGATATCGAGTACAGCAATACAAAGAGCGACATTTTGTCAAGTTCTTGTTTATGTTGCATTCCATGAGCATTTGTGTTCTATTTGAAGTGCTTGAATTATTGCTTTTTTAGCTCAGGAGTATGTTCACATGGCATGGTGGCATAACAAATCAATCAAATTTATAACTATAAAATATTAGTATTATTCAAATATGAATTTTTTAAAATTTTAGTTGTCTTGTCAAGTGATGATGTGAGTTTAAATCTTATTGATTTAGGGGTTTAAAAAAATTTGTCTCGCTTTAGCAGTGAATCTATACGCACCCTCTTTGCAAGTGGATACTTAATGAATTAAATTCTGTTTCCAAAAAAAAAAAATAATGAATTAAGATAAAATTTTTTACTTTCATATTTCACACTTTGCATTAGAATACATTTGTGTTTAATATGAGATGATGAATTTAGTCATGAATTTTTTAAATTTATAAATAGATCTTGTTTTTAGTATTAAGTGGTTAATTATTAAATTCCAGATTAGAAATAACAATGATTATAATTAAATAATAGAGAATAAATAAAAGATAGGTAATAGATTAATGTATCCAAGGTAACAATATAAGTGATGTTTTCGAAAAACATTGGAGTATTCATGGTGTGGTGAAGTTAGTCTTCAGTATTAATGTTTGTTTGTTTCTTTTTTTTTTTTTTGGTTTTTTTTTTTTAATTCTGTGTTTTTCTGAACGAATTAGAAACGAAAGAAGTTGATGATTTATAAAACATGGATTTTTGAGATAAACTGAGGATTTTCATTTGTATATGGTATCCCGTTCTCAATTTACAGGGTTTTATCCTTAATTATTTTATTTTATTTTATTTGTGCTTGTGTTATGCACGGATTCAATATAATTTTACATGCGACTGTTAGTATCAATAATGTGATACTTTTTCCTTTCCTTAAGCAAGTAAGATCATGTATTAATTCATCAAAAGAACCGGATGGACCACAATTGAGGACCAAAAAGCCCTCCTCACATAAGCTGTCGAGATTTCCTACCTTTGCACAACCTACTCTTGATTACAAAAGAAGTATTCACAAAAACGACTTCTTCAGACTTAGGAGGGTGAGTGTTAAATAGTGTAGCATTCCTTTCTCGCGTCACAAGTTGTGCACAAGAGCTTCCCAGCAGAGTTTGATGATGATGGTCGGCTTTAAAGATGGATCCTGGCACTGTTCTCTCAGCAAAATGCAGACCATGTCCCATTTGAATACCCAATGTGGCCTATTGCATAATCCAAAGCCTTCTGCCCAGTCCACACTCAAAAAAGAGATGTTCATGACACTCCACTCTTCCCTGACAAAAGACACAAAGCAGATCAAGGGATGGTCCCCAAGCAATCAGCCGCTGCTTTGTGGGATTTCTTTCTTTCCAAAAGAGCCACGCACCCAAAACGCTTGTTTCCGAATATGACCTTTGAACGAAACAACAGAATACCAATCCATCTCCGGCGAGTGGTCACGTAGACAACCCCACATGCTCCGAATATCAAACTTACCCGACTGATGCCCCAAGCCAAAGAATGCAATCATCACCATTAGGAGAGGGGGAGGGCAAAAAGTGCATGGGAAAAGATACCTTCAAGAAGAGAGTCACCCTCCGGCCAACACCATTGCCCATCCCTAATGAAATCAGCGACCGTGAGGCTCAGATTTGTAGCAGCACCCATCTCCGGATAAACTTCTGTGAGGATGCCGTGGGTGAAGCCAAAATTTAATTCTCCTTCCGTCACTCTGTTTATAGAAAATCTCCATTGCTCCATCAAAGGTCTAACGCGAAAGAGCTTTCTCCACTACCATGCCGCATCACTTGGGATACTCACACTCCCTAAACTGTTGCCCTGCAGGTGATATGCATACTTCTTCTTCTTTTTTTTTTTTTTTTTTAATTTTGCATTCTCAACTCAAAATGCTTTGTCAAGTAACCATCACCCTCTTAACACTTGTTGGCGTTTAAGCATTTTTCCATACTTCACTTTTGCCATGGCACAAATGGCATTAATCCTATAGTAAAAACATTAACACTAAGCAATATTTAATAATCTTTTATCAACTGAATTTCAGAAAAAATCATAAACAGAAAAGCTTAGCTTGCCTTAAAATCTAAAAGTAACTTCTCTAGACGAATTTATCATTCTTGTTAGCATTTAATGTAGACTATGCATAGAATAGCAGCGACGCCACCTCATAAGACTATTGGAATAAGATAAAAAAAATATACAAGTAAAAAATCACGTCTGAAACAAGACAATACAAGGATGATATCTTCTAGGACAGAAAGCGGACACAGAGAATAAAGGAGGGGGTTCGGAAGAGAATTTTTATTTTTAAATTTAGGTTTTTTTTTAATTAGGTTAGATAATAACACATTTTTCAGTTGTTTTTTAAAAGTAGTATTAACTCATTCCCAGAATTCATCCCAAAATCCAGGATTTTGTTAGGATTTCGTCAAAGATTCCCTGCGAAGAAGTGACCGGTAATCGTGAAATGACTGTCACTTCGCGGCAGGGGAATCTTGTGGAACGAATTTTGGTAATTTGTTGGCGAATTCTGAAGCAGGTTTTGGGCATTCTAATTTTCACTTCCTGATATTGTTAATATATAAATCATAATAATAGCACAATATTTCAAAAACTAACATATAAAAATTTATTCAAATTTAACAACAAATA
Source organism: Cordia subcordata (assembly GCA_028554755.1). Classification (NCBI taxonomy): domain Eukaryota; kingdom Viridiplantae; phylum Streptophyta; class Magnoliopsida; order Boraginales; family Cordiaceae; genus Cordia; species Cordia subcordata. The sequence continues at coordinate 13,526,382 of JAPTOF010000005.1, read as the reverse complement.
TATAATCTAAAAATAAACATAACCAAAACATATATAAAGATCAACATGTGCATAACCAAAACATATATAAAAAAATAACACATGCATCACAAAAACATAATAAGCAACTCATATAAAATAACATATATGACTTAAAACGTTTGAAATATAATACAAATAAATAAACAAAAGTTCAAAAACTTACAAGATTATAGCAAAATCCTAAGCGTGGAGTTGTTTTTTACAGGTTTAGAGGCTTGGATAGAGAGCAAAATAGGTGAGGGAGAGATTTGAAGAGGTATAAGAATGGGGAGGAATGAGGGAGGGGGTTTTTGGTTTTATATAAAAGGTCAACGGGACCAACTCCCAGATTTCGACTGCGAAATCTTGGAATTCGTCATGAATTCTTAGATTCACAAACGAAATTTGGATTTTCGCCATTAACTGCTCATTAATTTTTTGCCGGAAATGACCATTGGGAATTGGACGAATTCTTAGAATTCATCGACGAGTTCTGGAAATGAGTTGATACTATTTTGTAAAACAATTAAAAAATGTGCTATTTGTTGACCTAATTAAAAAACAATGCTAAATGAAAAAGAAAAGTTTCCGGTTCGGAAGGAGAGAGCTACCGGCCAGAGTTTGGCCCGAGCACGGGGAAATACTATAGACGGGTAGAGAAATAAACCTTCAACAAGAGACATAAAAAAATATGTCCAAAGCTAAAGAATAGAGAAGGGGGGAAATTCCTCGTGAGAGCAGTCACCATAAAATTCCAGTACTCTCTGCTTGATCAATTATCTCTTATATTGCCAACAAAATTCGTGTTTCCTACTATATCCTGATGGTTTTGTCATCTATTGATCATCATAGCATGTTAAAATTAGTTGAAAAATTTCTCACTCGGTCTCATCCACCACTTATAAGGGGTTGATAAATTGCTCTAATTGGATGGCAATTTAGCCCTTGCATGGGGTTTTAGAAAATAGCTCAAGTGGTTGATACTATTTTCTTAGGAATGATCCCTTGGCTTTCAATCTCACAGGAAGCAGAGGTTAGATTGAGGATGGGGGAGTTTTCCAAAAAAAGGAAAAAAATTTAGTCCTTGCGCGCAATTTCTTTTCTTCTTCTTGACTTACCTTGTTTGGATGCATACTCTCTTGCTTTGCTTGAATGATTGTTTGCTCGTTTAATATCGTTAGTAGATTTTAATGTCTCCAGATCTCATTTTAGCTCTTGTGTAAAACATCTTCGATGTGAAAAGATCGAAAATATCTCAATATTCAAGGGTTTGCATTCTGATCAATGCTTTTATGTGGGCATCTAATATTTTTATGCTTTAATTTCTTTTTAATTAATTTAGCAACTTTGGCAAGTAATATGAAATTTTTTTCCTTTTTTTTTTTTTCCCTAGAAACAGGTATAGCTCAGAATTCCATATTTTATAAACTTCGTGTTGTGATGTACTCAGATAAATTAAAGAGAAAACGTCACAAGGCTTATGTGGCCAAATACACTCTTTCATAGACCACGTTCCTAATTTTTCAGTGTCATCTCTATCAGAAACACCACTTTCCTCTCATGCACGCTCGAGCCAATTAATTAATTCAATTCACATCCTCCACAGAATCCAATTCATGCCATTAATTAATTAGATCGATTCACGTGAGTTGTCTACGTAGTGACGAGTCTTCTAGTCAGCCTCCTAGCTATATCATCTCTAGTGTGTACACCCCAAGATGACCCCTCTAACTCACGTTAACCATATATCTTCATCAGAACCTCCCAGCATTAATTAATTTGACAAAAAGATGGTAACATTTTTCACTTATTAGACTTACAGATTTTGAGTTTTAGTTGACAATGAGAATAAAAAAAAAAAAAAAGCCACTATAAATCCTTTTAAAAAAACTCCCATTAATTAATTCGACCTCCCAGTCGTTTAACTCATCACTTGAGCACTAAGAATATATTGTATAGTACGCGAAGATCCGAGCTTTGTTTGTCTACTACTAATTATCCTCTATACCGTTTTGTCGCAACTACTCCCATTAATTAATTAGACCTCTCAGTGGTTCAACTCATCACATGACCACTAGGAATGTATTATATAGTACATGGACATCCAAGCTTTATTTGTCCACTACTAAATATCTTCTATCCCATTTTGTCGCACCGACTTAGCCTTCCTGCCACCATTGCACAAAATCCCCTATAATTTCAAAATTCACTGATTTTTTCGTGGTTTAAAAAATTGCATATTAACTTGTGCATTGATTTTTCTCTTACATGTAATGTATAATTTTTAAGAAAAATGCATCTAGAATGCATTTTGACTTGTCAATAACGAAAAAAACTCCATAAATTGGTGCATATTCCATCCTCTAATTTTAAAAATGATGTAGAATTTATCTTTCTGGTTTGAAATAAAGTGTAAATATACTGTTTGTGGGGTGAAATAAAAAATATATCTCTTACGTTATGTAAATTTATTTGTTTATATGCATAGAATTATTCTATATTACCTATATAAATTTATACCTCAAGATAATGTATGAATGCCACATCATCCTTTTGATGCATTCCTATTGTGCCATGTTAGTTTTTTCTTTTAATTATTATTAAGTAGATTGGCATTAGGAGTTGCCACATAAGCTTTTTGAGATTTTTAGATAATGACACATCATCGCTCATCTTTCATCATTTATCAAGTGACATTTGGTTTTTCTTTAATTTAAAATTGAATTTTCCCAACTTTTTGATTCTATCTCGGATACTTATATGTTATTGAGAACCTTACTGTATTGTTATTGAGAACCTTACCCTATCTTGGATACTTATATGTTATTTCCCTACAACTTTATTTTAAATGCAAATAAATTTTTTTTGGGGTTTTTCAAGGCACCAAAATTGATTATACGTAGCTAGGCATGTATCATCATTTTCATCTGAAGGTTATTAATTTTAAAGAGGTAAACTATGTCATCGGTCCCTAATATTTCCATTTTTCTAAAAAAGAAGTCTTTAATATTTTAACATGTTCAAATTAATCTACAATACATTGAACGTGAATGAGAAATTAGAGATTTTCTCATCATTATTTTGAGACTTTTGGTCTTTCATTAAGTTGGATATGAACTCTAAGGGGTTGTGAGACCTCTGAAGTTCTCCATGATCTTGAGTATGTGATTAGTATTGAAGAATAATTCAAAGTTACATGCAATTAGATAGGTTAGTTTGTTGATCAGTGGTGTGCATATCGTATGGTTAACTGCTAATCAAGTTTTTTGGTCTGTTAGGTAGTCTCATTATTTTAGTGAGATATGGTGTAAATAATTAGCAAAGTTTGTTTCTGGTGTAAGCTTATAAGTAGAGGCATCTATTGTAGCTTTCAGTTCATCCAGTAACAAAGCAATAAAAGCAGACTTTAGCATTTGAGTTCTTCCTCTGTTTTGTCTTTTTCTTTTTCACATTCTCTTCCTAACAATTTTGGTATTAAAGCCAAGTTCTTTTGGGTCTATTGGATATTTGAGTGAAACACTTTTGGATATTTTGAGAGAAACATGTGAGAGAGTGCCTTTTGGGTTTGAAGAGTGATATATAAAAGATTAGTGGTCGTAGCTGTCTTTTCTTTCTCTCAACCACTCACACCAATTTTCAATAGCAAAAAATATAAGTGGTAGAGCATTAAGATGAAAACATTGCTCAGATCATAAGATTTATGGAAGTTGGTGGATTATAGGTTCATTGATATATTAGAACCTAATGGAGAGAAGGAGACAAGATTGAAAGAAAAGAAGAGGGATGCCAAAGTATTGTTCGTTATCCAGTAAGCAGTCTATGACACTATTTTCTCACAGATCATGGTAGTAATCACATCAAAGAAAGAATGGTCAATTCCGCAAAACGAGTTCCAAGGTGATTTAAAGGTCATAGTGGTAAGATTGCAATCACTAAAACGTGACTTTGAAACCTTGGTTATGAAGAATGGTGAATCAATTGTTGACTTTTTGTTAAGAGCAATGGCAATAGTCAATCAAATGCACTTTTACAATGAGTAGATTTCAGATAAGACAATCGTTGCAAAAGTATTAAGAAACTTGACTTTAAAATTTGACCATATGGTAGCTACAATAGAAGAAGCTAAGAATCTATTAGTTCTTTCAGTTGATGAATGATGGGATCCTTTTAAGCTCATGAGTCAAGAATTAATAGGTCAATTGCAAAGAACAAAGAAAAGACATTTCAAGTTAAAGAGACAACCAACAAACATGGAGAAAGTAATCGTTCAACAGGTCAAGGTTAAGAAAGAGGAGGATCTCGTGACAGTCGTGGTCATGGTTGTGGTTGTGGTAACGATGGAGACAGAGGAAGAACTGGAGGGCAAAGGTAGTCCAATGAGTAAGGAAACACGAAAAGTGGTGTTCAATGCTATCATTGCAAAAAATACAGACATATAAAGTTAATTGTTGGTACAAAGATGAGAAGATAAATTTTGCAGAAGATAAATTTTGCAGCAGAAAATGAAGATGAATTTTGATGAAGCATAAAAGATAAAAGTGCAGTTTGGCAACAGAAAGGAGATCTAAGATAAGGAAAAAGGCACGATAGGAATAAAACTAACCATGGTAAAGTAAAAGTGTTTGGACAACATTCAATTTGTACCTGATTTAGGATATTGGTGGATATTCTATTTTATTTGATGATAATGCATGTGTCATTAAAAATAAGAAATCAAGCCAAAAGGTTCGCATCAACGTGACATCAAACAATATGTTCCCATTGGATGTTTCTAATATGGAGAATTTTGTTCTTGCTGCAAGTGCAAGTGCCAACTCCTGCAAGTTCACATGCTGGATCTTCTATGGTGTTACCAAGCTCAGCAGCTGCAACAACACTAAGCAGGAACTCTTTATCCACTCCTGAAGAATCTTCAAATGAGACACCACAAAGGAAGTTTAGATCTTTGACTGATATATATGCATTTTGTCAATTTGTTCACTATGTTTCAGACCCTATCAATTATGGAGAAGCAGCTAAAAGAGAAGAATGGCAGAAAGCAATGATAGAAGATATGAAGAATAATTCAAAGTTGCATGCAATTAGATAGGTTAGTTTACCAATCAGTGGCATGCATTTTGTATGCTTAGCCATTGATCAAGTTTTTTGGTTTGTTAGTGAGGTTCATTATTTTAGTGAGATATGGTGCAAATAATTAGTAGAGTTTGTTTTTGGTGTATGCTTATAAATAGAGGCATCTATTGTAGCTTTCAGTTCGTCCAATAACAAAGCAATAAAAGTAGACTTTTACATTTGAGTTCTTCCTCTCACTACAATATCTATTCCTAGTTACATATTTTTTTCTTACATTTAAAGAAAGTGTAAACAAATTTTAAATATGGTTACACTTGTTAGTGTAATAAAATATTTTTTGTTTAATTTTTGGTGTACTAATCATTTAGTTACACTTGGAAGTGTGACAATGTTAGTTAAACATGAAAGTGTAGTAAGGAAGTATAACAATCCAAGAGTAAAAAAATTATTAAAAAGTACAAGTGTCATATAAGCCAACAAAAAGCCATTGCTCAAGAGCATCCTATATTATGTTACTAGTATGTTACTCGTGCGATTGCATGATATGTGATATATGTAGGTTGACATATTAGAAAGATTTAATTTTTATCTATTTAAATGTTTCAAACAAATTATATGAACTATTTTAAATAAATTAAACAATAATAATACACATACATGTGATTTCTTTATATATGCACAATTTTGAAATTTGCAAGATATTACAATATGGAATTACGGAGAAATTGTGGTGATAAAAAAAATTGATCAAATTGCGATTATCTAAAACCAAAAGGAGGCGAATCTGTGCCGCTATAAATGAGATTGGAATGTCAAAGCTTAAATATAATACCAAAATAATGATTTAACCATGATTTTATGCTAGTGATTAAGTGTAAATAATATATGAAGAAGAAAAAGAAAAGATTTTTGAGTGTAGGAAAACGGGAAAAATTGAATTGAATAACAAATAAATTATTTAGTTGATTGCATAATTGAGACAACAGACTTGTAATGTTTATATATTAATTTGGTGAATAGATACAGTGGAAACTTATTTTAAACAATTAAGTGGGGCAGTATACAGGTGGTATAAAATTGACCACGTTACTTGGTAATATTATATGCAACGAAATCTGTTATATACAATAGTATAAATTTTACTGTTCATAATATGCCTTCTTTGGACTAAAAAAGAAGTCCTACATCGACAGTTTATGATATGTTGTAGTGGTATAATCTCTATAAAAAGGTAATAGAAGCGTATTTGGAAAGCTTGTTGTTATTGGTTGAAGAATCACAAGCTAGTCGAAGTTTAGTGTTAATTTTTTCTTATTTATTTTATTTTGATTAGAGTTTTAAATATAATAAATAATTTATTACATTTAAAATAAAATAATGGTATTAAAATTTTCATATTTAATGTTTTTAAGATGGTAAAACAACTGTCATGTTTTAAATTAAATTAATATAAAATTAAAAAATATATTTATTACATATTAGAGTGTAATAAAGTTTGAATTTTATTTTGTCTAGTTTAAATTAGCTACACTTCCAAGTATAACAAACATTAACTACATTTTCAAGTGTAACGAATATTAATTATATTTTTTAGGGTGAATTACTCAACTACCCTCTGTGATTTGAGTAATATGCACATATACCCCCTGTGTTTCAGAAATTAGCTACTTGACCCCCTGTGGTTCTAGCGTTAGTGCACATGAGCCCCTTCCGTTAGTGGTTCCATCTCAAATAACGAGATTTGTATTTCACACACCCCTTATGCGATGCTTATAGGCTTTGGAAGCAAATAACAGTAAAAAATGTCCTTCATCTTCAACATAAGAAACCAACAACAACATAAGAAGCCAAAAATTATAAATCAAAGCACAGAGGCTCACTCAAACCCATCTACATCAGTAACTCGTATCTTACATATCTTGGTTAGCCTTTTTTTTTTTTTTTAATTTACAGTTGTGTGTATGTGTTATATTGTTTTTTAATGTGCGTTGCAGTCAACAAAAATCAGCAAAACATATTTTCTTTTTGTTAACCCTAGATACAGTAGCCCTTTATTGTTCTTGTTAACCCTAGATATTTGCTTTTTGAATGTGTATTGAACACTGACAGTGAAGGAAAAATGTCAACTAGCGAGACAAGTCGATGCACTTGGACATATCCGCTGGACTTGCGTTACGGGCACAAGTGTTGCTTTCGTTGTAAGTGGCGATTTGATCTTCGTATAGTGGTAACTAGTCGGCTTTCTAGAGGATTGTTGTATTACAAATGTGACGAATGCGATGTTTTCCGTTGGTGTACGCCTCGTTCCGTAACATGGACAAAAACTGGGATGCCTATTATCTCTTATCAACCAAGTTCCACAATGGATTTTGAGGGTGACGAAGTGATTGAGGAGGAAGAAGAAGAGGTGACATCTGCTTCAAACTGCAATATGGTGAGAAAAGTTGAAGAGAAGATTGAAATGATGAAGAAACTTTGGCTTGTTGGTCTGTGTTGTTGTGTAATGCTTGTTTTGAATCTCCTTGTTACTATTAACAAATGACAAGTTGTAGACTAGCTGTAGTTGTGAGTTTAGCTTCTTGTTGGTGTTTGTATGATAGGTTAGTAGTGTTAGCTTGTTTTTGGTGTTTGTATGGTGGTTTGGTAATGTAGTTCTAATAAAAAGACGGATGTTAATGACCATGCTATGGTGATCCTTCCTATAATGAAAAGCTTTTATTACAAATTTATTAGCCTTGTATGCTTGTAAGAGAGAATAAAGAAAGTAATTCACTGATTCATAAACCTGTTAATAACATAATTACTGTATTGATATTTTGGCAAAGTCATTACAACCGATGACCATATGGCTAATCTCCATAAAAAGGCATTACAGCCAATTGCAAAGTGGCTACTATCCAAAAAAATAAGCCACTGCAACCAAGTTTTGACTGCCTAATATCCACAAAAACAGCCATGTCATTACATCAAAAATGGACTGCATATTATGCACAAAAATATACTGCCTATTATCCACAAAAATAGCCATGTCATACTTCACATCAAAACAAAAACAGCCATCAATCTTTACACAAATTCTCTAGTCTCTTCTTCTCTTTCTCACACCAATTTTCTTCAGCCTGGTGTGCCTTTACCAATATTTCTAGCAGCACCTTCTGCACCTCTTGCATTACCAGGTCTTCTACCTCTTTGTGATCTAGGTGGCAGCTGCCCTTGATTAATTTGGGTGGAGGATTGTTGAGTGTTAAGGAGCTATCAAAAGAAAAATAGAAATTAGTAACCATGTCAGTAAAAGAAAAATGTTTAAGGTTATAAACAGTACATTATCCCCTTCTGCTGATGAATTGTTGGATTCTTGGGTTGACGATGGTCTTTCTCTTTGCAATGGTGATTTAGGATGGAATGGATTTGCGCAGCTCCTTTTATTGTGACCCTTTTGCAAGCACTTTGCACAAGTAGTTGTTAAGCCCTTTTTTGTTGAGATTGAGCTACTTTGGCCTTTATCAACAGTTTTTCTTCTTGACTTCTTTGGCCTTCCTGGCCTTCTCTTAACAATGGGAGGTTTTAACACTTCTCCATTACTTTGCACATAATCATGTGGGCCAGGGACAGGATGTATAATATTTTGGTATGCAATCAAATAAACATCCTTAGTGGAACATGGATGCACATAATCCTCCAATCTTTTTCCATGCCTATTTATGCATGCCATTGCAAGACAACAAGGGTATCCTACCAATTGAAACATACCACAGCTGCAGGCCTTTGTTGCTAAATTAGCAACATGTTTGTTCCAATCTTGTACAACCTCATACTCTTCATGTCCAGACCAATTTGCCCACCATCCTTTAGAAGACTCATTCATATTCATAATCTTCTTTAACACATTAGGACAAATGGTTCCTTGATACTTCTCCATGCCACTTTTTTTCACTTGAAACCTAGTCATTAGCTTGTACCTAATCATTTCAAACATTGTGATAATAGGCTTCTCCCTAGCATCCAGAATGTAATTATTGAAAGATTCACAAAGGTTATTCACCAATGTATCACAAGTTGAAGTGGTGGGAAAATGTGACCTTGACCATGTTTCAGGAGGGATTTTGGATAGCCATTCATATGTAGTTTCTTTGTCTCCAACCTTGGGGTTTGCTTCTTCAATTCTTTTTAATAATCTTTCAAACTGTTTCTTATTGTATGTTGAAGCAGCCTTCCATATAAGATCTTTCAACACTAGATCATCAAACTTAGCCTTGAAATTTGAATAAATATGTCGCACACAGAATCTATGATGGACATTAGGGTATTCTTCTCTAAAGACCTCCAATAGACCCTTCTGTCGATCAGATATGTAACAATAACCATGTTCATTTGGGTTACCAATCACATTGTGCAACTGATTGAGAAACCATGACCAAGTTTCCCTACATTCATTTGGCACCACTGTAATTGCTAATGGAAACATGTTATCATTGCCATCTCTTCCTACTGCTGCTAGCAATTGTCCACCAAATACACTCTTCAAGAAGCATCCATCTATGCCAATTATAAGCCTACACCCACTAACAAACCCATCAATCATTGCACCAAGTGAAAAGAACATTCTTTCAAAGATAGGGTCAGGCAAGTTCCTATCTACACCAATCACCAAAGTGCTCTTAGGGTTGTGTACTAAGACTGTTTCACAGTAATCACGTAGCTAGAGTACTGTTCACCCCAATCTCTCTGAATCTTCTTCAAAGCTGCATGCTTAGCTCTTAATGCCTTGTGTCTACTAACAGACACCTTCACTTTCTTCATAATGGTTGACTGCAAATCAGAGACAAAATCTCCAGGATGTTCCCTCACAATTTTCTCTATTCTTCCTCCCAAGTACTTATAGTGTGCAAGTCTATTCTGTGCTCTGGGACCACAAGTATGTGTACCTTTCATAGTCTTCACCATATAGGTATCATTACCTTGGACAGGAGATGCATGAACTCTAAAATCACATCGATGTGGGCATACAATAGTCACTCTTGATTTTTCATTCTTCTTGAACACAAACTCAAAACCCTTCCTCACTGACCAATCTCTCAAAACTTTCCTATATTCATCAACATTCTTAAACATCATTCCAACCTCTAATTCAAAGGTCTTCATCTTTACATTTTCATCAAAGACAGGAAAATGATTTCTATCCCCTTCATCATCAGATTCCTTAACTTCTTTTAACTTCTCATCTGACATATCACTAACCCATTCCATATTATCTATAGACTTTTCTATTTTCTCCACTTCTTTGCTTTCTTTTACCCAATTTCTTCTTCAATTTGCTAAACATTTTTCTATACTTTTCTTTACTAGATTGAGACTGGCTTGTTTCTTCAAACACATCGTCATCAGATTCCCCTTCAAACTCATCAAACAACCAGCTAGGATTGTCAGAATCCATCTCATCTAGATTGCCATCAGCTACAATATGATCTGAATCAGCAGAATCAGATACATCTTCTTCACTTTCTGTATCCATGTGCTCTAAATCTGAACCTATCTCAACATGTTCAGCACTAACCTCAACATTTTCACCACCTGCCTGCATATTTTTAGCACCTACCTGTACATTTTCTACTTCTGCCTACATATTTCCTGCACCTGCCTACACATTTTCTACTTCTGCCTGTAAATTTTCTGCTGCTATCTCTTCATTTTCTACACTTGCCTGCAAATTTTCCACTCCATTTCCTACAAATTCAACTGCAGACTCATTCCTACACTTCAAGGGCTCATATAATACAATCTGACTACTACTTATGATATTTCCATACTGGTCTGTTGATAATAGTGGTTCACAACCTTCCACTATATATATTACTGCAAATGATAGACCTTCAAAAGCATTTATGAAGTTCCTTATGTCATCATCTCCTACAAACTCTTTCACTACATCATCCATAAATGGCTTGCTAGGCTCACTATAATAAAAACACATACTGCTCTTGGTCCCACCCATTTTATGATACATTGCCCACAAATCAAACATACAAAATTCATCTAACAAAACATTCTTAAACCTCTCCTTCCAACCACCTTCATACTTCAATTTAGGCTCAGTAATAAGGTTCCCACCCATCCAAACATCAATGTCACAACATCCTTCGGGGACGTACATATCATCATCATCCATTCTAAAATTAACAAAGAAAAGAAAAAAAACATTAATAAACATGCAAGAAATAGAAGAAAACCCTAAATTCAGAACCCTAATCCCCAAATTTCAGAAAATAAAACCCTAAAGTTAAAGTAAAACAGATGTTCTAAAACCCTAGTTTGTTAGGCAGAGTGTTTTTTTAGTAAATTTCGTTGCTTTCAAAGTCAAAACCCTACTTGTTTACTACATGCAAACCATCAATTTTTCCTACATATGCAAGTGTCAAATAATTATATAGTTAATGTTTGTAAAAACCTTGACATTATACCCTACATAAGATTCTGAAGCACCATAAAAAAGGAGGGACCACAGAAGAGGGGACCACGAACACAAACATTTGTAACCTCCGATAGGGACGAAACAACTAAGGACAAGAATAGAATAAGTGCAAAATTTAACCCACCTACCTCGATTCTCTATATAAAATCAGATAGCAACACTTCAAGTTTCGCTTCGTCTCTTCACCGATGCTTCGATCTTCGTTGTTTGTTGGTTGCAGTTCAAGTCTTCACCAATGCTGGAGATTTCAACACTACCAGATGATAAGGATTTGTTGATTTCGATCTTCGTTGTTTGTTGATTGAATGTTAGGAATTTGAGGATTAGGGTTCGTCGATTTGGGGCTTTTACTTTCGAAATTAGGGTGTTTGTTTTGGAAAAATGCTATTAAGCCGTTTAAATGTGAGGGCATCAATGTCTTTTAACTGCTCGGCGTTAAAAATGTAACGGACGTTAGCAAAATAGGCTCGTGTGCACTGACGCTGGAACCACTGGGGGTCAAGTAGCTAATTTCTGAAACACAGGGGGTATATGTGCATATTACTCAAACCACAGGGGGCAATTGAGTAATTCACCCTATTTTTTAATATAACAAACATTAGTTATGCTTATAAATGTAGCATTATTTTTAGTTACATTTAAAATCTTTATACTTGGGCCAAGTGTAACTAATTAATTTCATTACATTTCTAAATGTAACTAAAAACTACCATATATGTAATCACTAGTTTGATTTCTTGTAGTGTCTGTTTTATCTTTTTCTTTTTCAAATTCTCTTCCTATCAATTAGTGTTTGGAAGTTTTGCAATTGTTAGAATTCGTTCTTATTATTAATTCAAAATTTATTTTTCCAAAATACTTTAAATTTCCTAATTCAAAATTTCTATATTTGAGATAGTCTAAATTTCATTATTTAATCAAACGGTTTACAAATTTCTGAGAATTATATAAAAATATTGATTCATGTGAAGCACGGGCTTAGAGATGACTAGTTATTGAATATATTTGTGTTTTTTAATAACGTGTCATTTAAACGAAGAAATTCGCACAATTTAGGAGATATGTTTTTATTTTTTACTCATCTAGGGGTGTATTTGCACCTTATTTTGAATTAGAAGGAGAAATTTGCACTATTTTTAACAGCAGATGAGGAAGTTTGTAACATTTTTAAAAGCAAAAAAAGGAATTTGCACTAATTTATTGGAGTTTTTTTTTATTATTAACAAGACAAAATGTGTTGTAGATGTATTTTTTAGACTCTAACTTTAACCAAAAAATTAAGGGTTAGGTTAATGTGCAACATTTTCTAAACCATATGGCTCTCAACGAATTTTGAAACCGAAGAACATGCCACTTTCACAGAAAATAGGGGCTAAAAAATGCATTTCACATTAGATCTATATGGAAGAATATACGAAAGGTTTATAACATGTTGCGTAGATTACCAGTCCTGTATATCTTTTCCTGAGTTACTGAGACTCTTTTGTCAAATTGTGTACAGATAGACAACATAAATGTACGATCAGATTTATTTCGTTTAGAAAGAAAAGAAATCGATGATAAAATTAAATGAAGAAACATGTAAGCCCGAAGTCAGCATTATGGTAGAGTTTGGCTATATCTGAAATCTTCAATATGGAGGCCATATGAAGACTAAGTTACCAAAATTGTACATCTTTCTCTTGTATATTATTATATGTACTTTTTACATTCACTTCTGTACATCAGTAGTAACATAAACAGATTGTTTCATTGAGATCCATTGATCACAAGCTGGAGACTTCTCAAAGTCTTTTGATGATTCAAGAATCCCATGAACCAAAATTCAAAATCATCCTCTGTAACCACTTGTATGTACTTCTGTGATGCCTTCTTCACATTCTCACTTGCATTTGCTTGCTTTATCTTTTGCAAAAGGATCACAACCTGCATATATAGTTTGGAAAATTCGTCAGACATTTCGAGATTGGCCTATATAAAAGATAATGTAATGTCCTATATTGTGTTGTGAAGGGTGATTTGTGAGCAGCAGCATATACCTTATAACGGATTCTTAGAAAGTCTCCTGAAGGACTGACGACTTTGATTGATTTCTCACTGCAGAAGGCAGCTTTGTGCGTAGAAATGAAGAGAAGGCCTGCAATGGGACCAGCCGTTGTTGAAAGATAGCATTGAGAGACATTTTCTAGTTTCTCCCCTTCTTTGACGCAAAAATTCTTCTTGAAAACTTTCTCCACTCCACCAACCTGAAGGATTCTTGCCCCAAGGCTCAACTTCCCTTTCAGGGTGTCTTTTAAGTTTGGCCCTAATTTAACTGCAGAATCAAAATTTTGATCAATACGTTTGGATATTTATTTATAAATCTCTACCAGGTTTGATTTTCGAGATAAATTGAAGATACAAAAGATGGAATCAGCGTATAACTAATTATATTAGAGTTACGACATAAATTACCGTGTTCACGAATGCCTTGAGCGAAATTGTCCATCCTTTCCCCGATTTTGTTCATCCTGCTCATTGCTAAACCTCTTTTACTTCGTCTACTTTGCGAAATTTTGTATGAAGCAAATGGTGGAGCATCATAGTGTTGATCAGCAGCAGGATGAGATAAAATTCTTGTGGGTGCCTTCTCAAATGAGAACGATGCTGCTGAACTAAGGACTTGAAGTCCAATAACATGGTTGTAGCTGAGGTTCTTCATCATCTTGCAAGCCTTGTTATGAATGTATTATTTTATCAGATGTCGATCTCCACAATTTGATGTGCAATGGTTGCTAGCTCTCCAAAGGGTTAAGTTTATATATATAGTGCTTGATGTGAGTTGTTGAATCTTGACTTTTATAAGTTGCATGAATCATCCTGGGGTCAGCAAACCATTAAGGGTGATGAGATATGAACTTTATTTTAATTTACTTCAGCCATTAAGATAAAGGAGATGTGGAAAATGGTTGAGAAGATCCATCATGTCTCATCTAGAAAGAATTGCGAAAAGTAAAATAATCTGCTGGTATACGACTTTGATCAACTTTTCAATCCTCCAGCAGTAGTAACCAAGCATTGCGGATGTGTTATTTAAGCTTTCTGAGCTGGAAGGTTGGCTTTGTGATGTAATCCATTTGAGAATGCATGAGCCATCAAAGGGAAAAAGATAAGCACTTATATAAGTCTTTGATAACATGTCATCTACAATGCCAATTGGATTTGAAAGTTGAATATATAAGAATGCTAGCCCCTCTTACTTAATAGCTCAGGCAAGGGAAAAAACCCACATGCATGCCACCACCATGTATACACGCACATATATAAATATTATATATATATGTGTGTGTGTGTTTTTGTGTTATTACTTATTTAGATTACTTTCTTCTTATTAATTTTTTATGTGCCAAAGGCATATGGCTTGTAGGCCAACCATGCAGATTCATGAGTACTTGCAAATCGTTTGCTTTATGCTTTTGGAAACATGAATCCCAACTGAAGAATCTAGATACGGCCCGCTGGCTTTGAATATATGCCATTGGTGTTGACATTAAATGTAATATTATCCATTACTATTTGTCCAGCATAGGAGCATCTCATCACATCAGAAATGCATCATCCCCTTCCCTACATTTTGGATTCGAAGACTAAGGAAAACTTAATTATCAAGAAAATATTTGCCGGCACAACTTTGTGGCAATTTATTCAAGTGGAAAAGTTGAGAGATAAAAAGTATACGAGTTTACGCTAGAAGTAGGATGAAAATGATCAACCTTTATCTTCTTTTTCATATATAGTTTCCTCTTTCTTCCAATTCCGGTCATAGATGGCAAACTTGATATTTAATATATGGTTAATTATATAAATAATTCCCTATGTTTATGGTATTTACACTTAAATTTCTTATCTTTATAATCAAACATTTTAACCCCTTATCTTTTAATCGCATGTTACCGTTAGTCCAAATATCATATCCATTAGAAATTTAGTGATGATATCACATGTACCATGCATGAGGTTTTGTTTGGTTGGAGATTTTGTGGGTACTTTCATCCAGACAAATAATTCTGACTAGGGGTGTATGCGATTCAATCTAGCTGAGAGATATAAAAATTTCCAAAACTATTTTAAACTTTCCATTCCTGAATATTTTAGAATCAAAATCATACCATAAGAAAAAATCTCTATCCTATACCGTCTCAAATTTTCAGGATAGTTCGATAAGGCATTAATTGGGTTCTTTTGATACTTGTTCATTGGGACAAAATACGATAGAGACTTGAGTTTTTCAATACTAGTTAAATAATTTTCAACAGAATTCCAAAGAAATTGTTCTCACGTTAACAGAGTTTCAAATGATAAAATAAAAGAAAATAGAAAGAAATGAAATTTAAATTTTAATCAACACAAAGTGATAAAAATAAAACAATCAGTTAATACATTAGTAGAGTTAAACTCTTGCACCAACAACCCAAGAAAGATTACACTAATGTGACGTGAAAAATATGTAAAACTTATACAAATTTATAACTAATAATATTATTTAATTAAGTAAGCCAATATGATTAGGTTAATTATATTACAAAATTTAGTTCTTCATATAACTAGAATCAATGAAATTATGTCTGATTAAAGTTATTGTTTGAAGGTTAAAGATTAGTAAGTCAAATTAGATAAATGAGTTAGTAGTAAAACTAGAATTAGCAAATATGCAATATAACCCACATCAATTAAATGCTATTAGCTTTAGCTAGTAAAGAATTAAGTTAGTGGAGAATTAAATTAGTAATATCATTAAAATTGACCAGTACATATATCTATTTATTACAGATAAGAAGGTGCATGCTTTTATAGCATATGTCACACGTCATCATTTCAAGACTTTTCTATTTAACAGAGTATTTAGTTTACCATACACACACACACACACATGTATGTATGTATGTATGTATGTACACACACACACATGTATGTATGTATGTATGTATGTACACACACACAATTACCTAATTTAGATCTATTTAATGATCAATTAGTAATACTCCATCTAATTAAAAATAACATTCAAATATCTTTTATTGGTTTTTTTTCCATACCAGATTATTTTCTGATTTTACTTTTTCAATTTAAATATTTTATTCAATTACTGAAGATATCTCATAGTGACCAATTTAAACATTTTCTTCAATTATTAAAGATATCTCATAAAAACATAAATAATATTGAAAACTTCTCAAGAATTAAATTTTAAAAAATATATTTATATTTTATCCTCACATAAAATATAAAAGTTAGTCATTAATAATAAATAAAAATACTAAAAACATGAAATTTTTCGTGCATTGCATGGTATATACTGTAGTAAAATACATTAATAAAGAGCTAATATTGAATTTAAGATTAACAGTTGCAATATTAAAAACTTAACTCTATTTCTGACTTTGACCTTCTTACACCTTGACACTTTTTTTTTCCCCTAATGATTAGATCATAAACTTTAATTAGCATGTATATAAAGATTAATAGGATTAAAACAATTACTGTAAAATTAGTTGAGTAACTAAGAAATATGATATTTATTAGACTAATCTTGACTAGAGATTAAGATTAAAAACTTAAATTACATAAATAAACTTAATAATAGAATAGAATTGATCAAGTGTATTGTATAACTAGAATCAAGTATGATTATATTACAAATATAAAGTACTTTCTTATTAATTTTTTCTTTCTTAGTAAGAATTTTAAAAATTTCTATAACCTCAAAGTAAAAATATCAATATTAGAATACTATATAAAATCTTTAAAAATTATAATATTAAAATAGGTGGTTATTAAGATTAAGTTTTCTACATATAATTATTGATATTAAAAGATTCAGTTCTTCCAGTCTAACCCAGTTTGATATAATATTGGTTTGGTTTCGCTTTATTGCCCGATATAGTTCTCATTTCTCATTACGGGATCTAGATCCATGTCACAAGGAAATTCTCGATTCGGTTAAGAAGGAAATTCTCGGTTCGGTTAAGTTACTTGTGAAAAAGTCAATAGAACTTTTGATCCCGATATAATTCAGTACGATTTTTTAGTTTAATTCAAAATCTCCAAAATTAGTGTACAACTCTCTACCCTATAGAGTATTATTTGCAGATATCGAAAGAACCCATTTCACTCCCGCGAGGAAGGTTTCACTCTTTTTACTACTACTACTACTTCTTCTTCTTCTTCTAAGGGCTTGTTTGGATTGGCTCTTTTAAAAAAATGTTTTTTTAACAACTTTTAAAAAATAACTTTTTTTAAGAAGTTGAAAATTCTACTTTTTTAAAAAAACTGTATTTGAGTTTTTTTTTTCTTCAGAATTTTAGCTTTTTTGAAAGCCAAATCAAATAGTTATTGAAAATTTAATATAACCTTTTTAAGGGAAAAAAGTCAATCCAAACAGCCCCTAAATCTTGTTACAACCAAGCTTTTCTTCTTCATGTGTGGACTTGCTAGGCCACTGTTTCTTATCTACTATTGTTTATCTATAAGTAATTCGCAGCCACTGTCTACATTTGTAACAGTTCTTATAAATGGTAATGGTGAAGGCATTTGCTTCAATCAATTGAAGATGGTAGATTTTGTTAGAGCAAGAATCTTCTTTTTCCTTAGGGTGGCAAATGTAATGAAATGGATGATGTATTTTTGAAAGTCAATTTGTTAATTTATATAAATTTCAAAATATGTTTTATGAGGTTGGAATTTATATTTTAAGAGTCACAGGATATCCTATGGCAAAGTTTAGCTACGGATTTTAGTCACGGATATCATGTGACAAGACTTAAATATGGATTTTAGTCATGAGATGTCATGTGGCGTAACTCTTTTGGTATGAATTTTAGCCACAGGATATCCTAATAGCTAAAATTAGAATGTTAGTCATAAAATAACTTTTCCCCTCCCAATTTTTTAGCCACGACCCTTTGAGCTACAGTAAATTATTACCAAAATTCCCGTGACTAAATGTTTTAATAATGGGAATTATAGTGTTTTGTCACGGGATCGGCTATGGCCTAAGTGACTAATTAGTGTAGTGAAGGTTTAAAAAGAATTGAACCAAAGAAAAAAAAGTTTTTTTAGTCTTGGAATCCAACATGGGGGGAAGGGAAAATCTTATGGATAAAATATATTCAGATAATCGACAGCGATGGCAATCAAGGCAGCTGGCGGGCCCTGGCGAGATTTTTCAGTTGGCAATTCATGTACCGAATCCGCATGGTTGGCCTACAAACCTGACCTTTACACCTCAAAGCTTGTAGCTTTGAGAATATTTTTGAATATCAGTTTAAACGAATTCTTGAAACCAAACAAATGTATAAACAAAAGAAAATGAAAAAAGTCCTACGCATGTATAATGTTGTGGCTTGCATGTGGGTGGTTTAATTTCCCTTTGTTGACCTAATAACTAACACGGTCAAGATGCTTATTCAACCCTAATCCAAATAGGTATTTAAAGCTTGCTTTTTGCCCCTTTTTTTTTCTTTTTTCTTTTTGTGTCATGCAGTTGATTGTCAATGGATTAGATCAGACAGCCGACCTTCCAGATCAGAAAGTATAAATTACACATCTGCAATGTCTTTGGTTACTGTTGAATGATTAAACAGCTGATCAAAGTATATATTAGATTATTTTTACTTTTTGTATTTCTTTCTAGAGGAGACTTGGACCTTTTCAACCATTTTCCACATTTAGTTTCTCTTAACAGTAAAAGGTCTCATGTATATATACATACATACACACACATATATAAACCTTTTAATGCTTTGCTGACCCCAGGATGACTCATGCATGCAACAAAAAGTAAACATCAAACAACTCACATCAACCACTGTATACATATATAAATATATATATATATATATATATATATAGATTAACTTAACCTTGGGGAGCAACCATTAATAGCGCATCAAATTGTAGAGATCAACATCGGATCAAACAATACATTCATAGCAAACGCCTTCAACATGATGAAGAACCTCAGCTACAATCATGTTATTGGACTTCAAGTCCTTAGTTCAGCAGCAGAATACTCATTTGAGAAGGCATCCAGAAGAATTTTATCTCATCCTACTGCTGGTGATCATCATGCTCCACCATTTGCTTCACACGAAACTTCCCAAAGTAGACGAAGCAAAAGAGATTCGACAATCAGTAGGGTGAACAAAATCGGGGAAAGGATGGACAATTTCGCTCAGGGCATTCGAGAACACGGTATATTATATTATAACTCCAATAATATGTATATACTGCCATCTTTTGTATCTGGATCTCAATATTTAATTCAACAATGGTATGAATGATAGTATCAATTATAGTGCTTACGTATTAAAATTTTGATACCGCAGTAAAATTAGGGCCAAAGTTAACAGACACTCTGAAAGGGAAGTTGAGCCTAGGGGCAAGGATCCTTCAAGTTGGTGGAGTTGAGAAAGTTTTCAAGAAGAATTTTAGCGTCAAACAAGAGGAGAAACTTGTAAAGGTTTCTCAATGCTATCTGTCAACAACGGCTGGTCCCATTGCAGGCCTTCTCTTCATTTCTACTCACAAAGTTGCCTTCTGCAGCGACAAATCGATCAAAGTCCTCTCTCCTTCGGGAGAGTTTCTGAGAATTCGTTACAAGGTACATGTTGCTGCTCACAAATCACCCCACAAAATAATGTGAGATGTTCTATATGTTTATATAGCCAATCTAAAAATGTCTAATGAAAATTTCAAATTATGTTATATATGCAGGTTGTGATCCCTTTGCAAAAGATAAAGCGAGCAAATGCAAGTGAAAATGTGAAGAAGCCATCACAGAAGTATATACAAATAGTTACTGAGGACGATTTTGAATTTTGGTTCATGGGACTCCTGAATCATCAAAAAACATTGAGATGTCTTGAGGTTGCAGTTAGTGTTTCTCAATGAGAACTTTCAACTTGGCGAAAACATAATCCTAGAAAGAATCTGTTCATCTTAGTCCTGATGTACAGGATTGAATGTAAAAAGTACATCGTAATATATACGAGAAAGATGTACAATTTTTGTCGCTTTGGCTTAATCATATGTTAGTTTTATTAGTGTATAAAGATATCTTGTAACACCTTATCTGAAAAAGGTTATGGTTGTCATATGCACAACTTTTTTTTAAATATATAAAAACATGTCAAGACACCCTCGTTGGGGTGCGACCCTCAATACAATCTATATGAATTATGGTATCAAGACATCTACGATCCTTCTAAATCCTAAACCCTTCTTCTACGTCTTCTTTAACCCGTGTTCACCACACCTTCCTTTTCCATCAGCCATGGCCAACGTCTCATCTTTGCCGTGTTTGATTCTGACTCCTTTTCTCTCAAGGACTAGACTATTGGCAGGGGCATGCAGTGTTTAATCTGGGGGGTTCAAGTGACCCCTTTTTGCTTTCAAGTGTTATTGTTTAAATATAGATATGAACTAAAATGACCCCGTAAATTTTTTAATTGAACCCTCTTTTTTTATAGTATTTTAAATAATTAAGGATAAAAAAATATTTAGTTCATAAATTCTAATAACTTATTATGTATCAAATTCTTATCTTTTCTTAAAGAGTAGCATATATTTTATTTAAAAATATACATGAATACAATAAATAGAGAAAGCCCTAGAGAATCATTCTATTATTTTGGATGTAAACAACCCTTCTAAAGCCTTATGTTATTGAAAAAAGGGAAACACATTATTTTTTTGTAAAAAGAAATTTCCACTTTTGGCTTTTAGGCTTCAATAGTACCAAAAAAAAATTATTTTTGCTTCTAAAGAAAATGATCACTTTCTGTTTTATCTTTTCTATAAATATTATTAAATTTATTCTTTTTAATTTCATGTTGACCCCGTAAAAAGAATTTCTAGATCCCTCACTGGACAAGACCATAGGGACTCCACTCCTTCATACGACAAGCAGCAGTGATCATTACTCTTTACTAGCTGGCAGTGTTTCTCTAACTTTGCATGAATTGTTAGCTCACGAAACAAGCGAAGAAGTCCGACATCGTAAACTAGAACTTTTGAATGCTAGGTCGTTTTCTTATTTAAATTCGAACAATTTCATTCAATTCACTCATTTTAAGTGTGACAGTTGTGTGGATTATAACTTGGATAAAATTACGGTTACCTTTCACTTTGGTTGAACATCATGGTACACCACCTTTTCAATTGATACTTTGTAGTGCTTGTTGATAATTTTTCATGTTCTGCATGGATTTTTCCAATGTTTCGAAAGTCAGGAGTTGTCGCTAATTTTCAGACCTTTGGAAAGCAGGTTGTTGAGACCTTATTCTTCACTCAAATTAAACAGTTCTACAGAGACGACGACGATGAACTTGATAACCACGATTTTCATGAATTTTTTTGATAAGTCTTATTCATATACTCCACCAAAAAATGGAGTGGCTGCATGAGAAAAGCGTTATATTTCAGAAGTTGCACTTACTTTTCTCTTGCATGCCTCCATATAAACCATATGAGATTTGGTTAGAATCTCTGTAAATGGTTATTTTTGTAATAAGTCGACTTCCTTCTCCAACTCTTTCCTACAAATCACCTTTTGAATTGTTGTTTAATAACACACCAGATTACTCTTTTCTTTGAGCCTTAGGTTGCATACGTTTTTCGAATTTAACTACGCGCATTGCCCACAAATTCTCCCCTAGGTTTTTTTTCTTGTATCTTCTTAGGGTATGTAGATGATTATATGGGATATAGGTTTCTTGATCCAATCGTTGGTCGCGTTTATATCAGTGCATTTTAATGAATAGTCATACCCTTATTCCACACTTGTCTCCCCTAAGGTCAGTTTCCCCCTTTTCCCCCGTCATTCAGTTCACGGCAATACCCTAACCTCTCTCCCGCGGTGAGTTCCATAAGCAGGAGTAAAGCCAAGAATCTACTCTTGGGGGAGTTTACATTTAATTGAGAAGAGCAATAATATTAAGCATTTAAAATATAAACAAATGTAAAGAATATTATTTAGCAAAAATAACATAAAACTATGTAACAAAAGTTTACGAATTCAATCCATGAAATTGTGCTCGCTTCTCTTTTATAGAGTAGAATTTATTGTATCTATATGAACATTTTTAGTAATTTGTTTTTCTATATAAATAATCAAATTATTTTTCAAAAAGTCATCATCCATCTTGTTCCAAAACCCTTGTCTTGATAACTTTCATACTAGCTCGTTCTATAATTGCTGTTAAGATATAAAGAGTAAAAATTAACCTTTTCAATCTATCAGCTAAAGGATGAGCTTTTGATTTTCTTGTTTCCACCAATCATCAGCATAAAGTTGATAAGCTAGAGCATAACGATCGGTCAAGGCAGCTTGCTTGCCAAGCCGATAGGTGAAGGGCCGAAGGATGGAACGAAGAAGTTGAGCTTGTGCCCAGGCCCACTTTTTTCTAAAATCTCAACGTGGGATATTCGCGGATCCAAACGTGCTTGCAAGGCGCACAGTAAGAATAAGACCAATAAAAACTTCATAAGGGACCATTTGAGCTGTAGATCGAGGGGTTTCAGGGATTACCTCAGCTCAGTGGAAAGCGAAGGGTCAAATCTTGGAGAAGTCGAAGGAATGGAACTGCTTATCTCAAAAAATGAAGAGAAACTTAACTGACTAGCTTGCCTAGGATTAGGATCCCTATTTACCCTAGAGACTTAATGGTAAAAATATAATCAATGGATGAACGCTTAAGGCCCCCTTAGCGGCGATTCATCGAATTCCCTCCCCTCCCCCTTTGCTGAAAGCACTTCCTATAGCGAACCAAGCAAGGAACATCACGAGTAGGCTAGTATCAATTTCTTTGTTTGTAGTCTAATAGATTTACATGTTCTAGTGGATCTAACAAATCTTTCAAATTTGGGGTGATTAGGCACATCAACCTTATAATGTTGCAGTTAGGCACATCAACCTTATAATGTTGTACTTGATACTTTAAATGAATCACCTCTTGCTCAAAAAAGTTAGAGAGATAGAACTTTTCAATAAGTTTGTATATATCATCAATTGCTTGATTAAAGAAACTGATCTAATGACTAAATTAACGACCATCATTAACCAAAAAATGAAGAATAAATCATCCACTTTGTTATCAAATTTCCCATTAATTACTCTTAAATACATGAGAAATCATAAGGGGAGCTTAAAAACCCAATTCTAACGTCTTATAAACAATAAAAACTTATTGAATTTGAGATGAAAATTTTCCGTTTGAAAAACCCTTGTCTCAAATTTTAAGGCGAAAAATTTTATCTCTAATTAAAACGGAAAATTTTTTGCCTCCAATTTGTATTAAATTATTAGAAAATTTAGCTCAAAGTTTCTTTCTCAAATCCGTCTTAAATTGAGACAAAAAATTTCTGTCTCAAATTTGTCTTAAATTTAGTGCCATCTAAGCCAGCTTTGCCTACCTGTACTACAAATATGTCATGCCACGTCATAATTATTTTTTAGTAATTGCAGCAGAAAGGAATCTAACTATGAAAACAAAGTTGATCGTTTTCATCCTACTGCTAGCTAGGGTCATGTCGTAAACTTAATTTCTATCTGCCAACTTCTCCACTTGATCATTAAACTGCAAAAAAGTTGTTCCAGCAAGTATTTTCTTGATGAGTTTTCCTTTAGTCTTCGAGTCCAAAATGTAGGGACGGGGAGTGATGCATTTCTGATGTGGTGAGACGCTCTTATATATGCTGGATAAGATAGAATTTAATATCAACACCAGTGGCATATATTCAAAGCCAGAGGGCCGTAGCTAGATTCTTCAGTTGGGATTCATGTTTCAAGACCATAAAGCAAAACGATTTTCAAGTATTCATGAATCGGCATGGTTGGCCTACAAGCCATGTGCCTTTACTTCTCAGGATGAACATAAAAAAAGAAGAAAGATAAGAAAAAAAGAATATATATAAGAAAGAAGAAAGAATATATATAAGTAAGAGGGGCTAACATTCTTATATATTCAACTTTCAAATCCAATTGGCATTGTGTTATCAAAGACTTATATAAGTGCTTATCTTTTTCCCTTTGATGGCTCATGCATTGTCAAATGGATTACATCACAAAGCGAACCTTCCAGCTCAGAAAGCTTAAATAACACATCTGCCATGTTTCGTTACTGTTGAATGATTAAACAGTTGATCGAATTCGACGTCACATCAGATTATTTTACTTTTCGCATTTCTTTCTAGAGAGGATCTGGATCTTCTCAACCATTTTCCACATTTCCTTTATCTTAATAGCAGAAGTAATTAGATGAAAGTTCATATCTCATCACCCTTCATGGTTTGCTGACCCGAGGATGACTCATGCAACTTATAAAAGTCAAGATCCAACAACTCACATCAACCACTAAATAAATACATATATATATATATATGTATGTATGTATGTATGTATGTATGTACGTACGTATGTACGTATGTATAAACGTAACCCTTTGGAGAGCAACCATTGCACATCAAATTATAGAGATCGATATCGGATCAAATAATACATTCATAGCAACGCTTGCAAGATGATGAAGAACCTCAGCTACAACCAGGTTATTGGACTTCAAGTCTTTAGCTCATCAGCAGCATTCTCATTTGAGAGCGCAACCAAAAGAATTTTATCTCGTCATGCTGTTGGTGATCAACACCATGATGCTTCAGCTTTTGCTCCAGATGAAACTTCCCAAATAAAGTAGACGAACTAAAAGAGATTCAACGATCAGTAGGATGAATAAAATCGGGGAAAGGATGGACAATTTCGCTCAAGGCATTAGAGAACACGGTAAACCATTAATTCAACGATGGTATGATGATTAGTATCAATAATAATATCCTTACGTATTAATTAAAAGTTTTAATTCTTCAGTTAAATTAGGCCCAAAGTTTACAGATACCCTGAATGGGAAGTTGAGCCTAGGGGCAAGAATCCTTCAAGTTGGTGGAGTTGAGAAAGTTTTCAAGAAGAATTTTTGGGTCAAAGAAGAGGAGAAACTTTTGAAGGTTTCTCAATGCTATCTGTCAACAACAGCTGGTCCCATAGCAGGCCTTCTCTTCATTTCCACGCACAAAGTTGGCTTCTGCAGTGAGAAATCAATCGAAGTCCTCTCTTCTTCGGGAGACTTTCTAAGAATCCGTTATAAGGTATATGCTTCTGCTCGATGTTCCCCACAAACCAATGTGGGATATTTCAATATCTCTGCATGTTTATATATAGCCAATCTAAAAATGTCTAACAAATTTTCAAACTATATATCTCCAGGTTGTCATCCCTTTGCAAAGGATAAATCGAGCTAATGCGAGTGAGAATGTGAAAAAGCCATCCCAGAAGTATATACAAATAGTTACTGAAGGCAATTTTGAGTTCTGGTTTATGGGATTCTTGAATCATGAAAAAACATTGAGATGTTTCCAGCTTGCAATTAGAGCATCTCAATGAAACTTACAACTTGTCGAAAACACAATTCCAGAAAGAATCTGTTCATGTTACTATTGATGTACAGAAGTGAATGTAAAAAGTACATATAATATACACAAGAAAGATGTGCAATTTTTGTAAGTTAGGCTTCATTGTATAGCCAAACTCTAGCGTAATGCTATATTCGGGCTTTCACGTTTCTTCATTTTACCATCGATTCTTTCCTTTTAGAACAAATTAATCTGGTCGTGCATTTATGTTGTGTATATTCATACAGTTTGACAAAAGATTCAAAGTAACTCGAGGAAAGATATACCAGTACCGGCAACCTACATAAACATTTCACATATTCTTCCATATAGATCAAGTGTGAAATTTGTTTCATACCTTTTGTTTGTTTAGAAATTGTGTACTTTTTTCCTTTTTCTTTTTTTGTTCTAATGGAGAAATTGTGTACTTGTTAGTGAACAAATATTTGTCTTGATTCAACGGCATAGAGAAATTATGCTTATCCAGTAAGTTATCAATTTCCCTCAGAAAAAAGAGAAAGGGGAAAAAAAAAAAGCAACCTTAAAAATTGGAGCTGTGCTAAAATTGCTGCACAACATTTTACGCCATCTCTCCACAAATTGCTGCATGCCAAAAGAAATTCATACCAAATGAAAAGTTTTAAAAGTTAAGCAACAAACCAAAAGAAAGATAGTCAAAACTGAAATTCAAACCTTCATGCAACTTTCCCATAAATATGGAAGTTAAACGGGAGTTTCAGTTTTCTTCACAAAAGATCCTATTAGAAGGGTACTGTACAGAGATACATAAGACATAAAAAGATTTTCATGTGATTTCATATTAGTTTCTAGTGTTTCGATTACTATATTCTAAACATTTATAATATTAACCTTTGAGAATCGGGCTTAGTACTGTCTTACCATTATTTTCCTTATCCTATATTCATATATTTTATCTTTTCATTCTCTATCTTATCCTATATTTTTCCTTTCTTCTCTATTCTACTTGAGAAGTGATACCGTGTGCCACTTGCGCATTGTTCCCTCTGAGCACTATGCACCTCCCAGGGCGTGCATTGTTCATTCTCAAATTTTAAGTCAATATCGCATGTGAATTGCATGTTCACAAGTCTAAATTCAATTGTTCAGAAAATAATAATCGTATGTTGTAGATGTTAAATTATATATATGTTCACAAAAAATGACTGAGATTTCACAAATTCAAAACTAAACTTTTGCAAAATAGTAAATATATATTTACAAGTTTTAAATTATATATTCACAAAATAATATTTGATAGTTCACAAGCTTATATTCATAAAAGAAAAATTAATATTCAAGTCAAAAATTAAATATTGATAAAAGAATAATAGAATGTTCATAGGTTTTCAAGGTATGTGTACAAAACAACACTTACAGTTCATAAGTTTTGTACATATATTACAAAATGTAACTAAATTTTTACAATTTCAGAGTATTTTGTTTTCAAACATTCATAGTTATATTCACATTTTTTAACAAATATTTTAACAAAAATAGTTACTTTTCAAGTTTTTCTAATAAAATGGCTTCATTAAATGGTTTTGCATGGCTGCCCTTCTTCTTGCTGCACTCCACCACGGAAAAACTTCATTAGAAAAACTTGAAGAGAAAAATAGCATGACCCACGTATTGTGCTGCCAATTTCAAAAGCTCAGCGGCATTAATTTTAGTCACATCATGCCATGCTATTGTTGTCAAAGTTGATAAGAATTATTCTTAAATTTAATGTTGTTTGGGATCATATCTATGTGGGGTCAATCGACCCCTTTTTTTTTTGAAAAAATAATATATACAATAGATTGCCTTTTTAATTGATCCTATTTAAATATTTTTACTTAACCCTCTTAATTAAAAGAAATAAGGACTGTCAAGGGAAAACTTTTCTACATTTAAAGTAATAGACCTACTTCTAAAGATAAATTTGAGTTCTTGATTAAAAATAGCAATTAACACAAAAATGAGTCAAAATATTTCATTTAAGAAAAAAAGAAAGAAATAAGTGAATTTTGTTAAAAAGTACTCGCACATGCATGCATCACTCTCCAGTCTGTTAGCATGCAATAGACGTCGAAACTCTTTTCCAGATTTTCTTTTCTCAAAATTAGTTTTTTAATTTAATAGTGACCCTGATGAAAAAAATCCTAGCTCCACTATTGCTTGAGATACGCTAAATCGAAGCCAAAAAAAAAAAATGTAATCATGCAAGGAAAATGTACACAGAAGAAGCGGATTGGATGACCTGATTAATGACCACCATTAACGAGAGAATAATGAAGAATAAATCTTCAATTCCACCTTCTGATCAAATTTCCCATTCATTACTCTTAAATACATGTGTTAGCATTAGAAATCACAAGGGTTTAAACCCCAATTCTAACATTATACGGCCTTCACGTTGTTTTTCAAACTTGCGTATGCTACATCATATATCCTATCATGCCAGATAGCACTCCTTTTTGACACATTTAGTGCAACCTAACCCAGCTTGTACGTTGATGCGTCGTGCCACGTCATGATTATGTTTCTAATAATAATGGGAGAAAAAAGAAATGACACCATGAAAACAAAATTGATCACTTTCATCCTACTGCTAGCGTCGAAGTCATGAACTTTCTATTTACCAACTTCTTCACTTGAATAATTTGCAACAAAGTTGTGCCGACAAATATTTTACTGATATGTTTCTCTTAGTCTTCGAATCCAAAAATGTAGGGGAAAGGGGGATGATGCATTTCTGATGTGGTGAGACGCTTTTATGCCAGCAAATAGTACTGGAAAATATAGACCAGTGGCATAAACTCAATCCAGCGGGCCATAGCTAGATTCTGCAGTTGGGATTCATGCTTCAAGACATAAAGCAAAACGATTTTCAAGTACTCATGAATCTGCATGGTTGGCCTACAAGCCACGTGCCTTCACTCCTCAGGATGAAACATAAAGAAGAAGAAAGATAAGAAAAGAGAATACCTAAAGATGTTATACATATATATATATATATATATACATATATCAGGTGGCTTGCATGTGGGTGGTTTCCCTTGCCTGACCTATTAAGTAATGAAAGTGGGTTAACATTCTTATTCAACTTTAACAACTTCGAAACTAAACACGAATCTGTATATATTGGCATTGTAGAGATGACAAGTCATCAAAGACTTGTACTAGTGTTCACCTTTTTCAATTTTATGGCTCATGCATTCTCAAATGAATTACATCACCAAGCCAACCTTCCAGCTCATAAAGTTTAAATAACACATCCGCGATGTTTGGTTAGTAGTGTTGAATGATTAAACAGTTGATCAAAGTCATATACCAGATTAAAGTTCATATCTTATCCTCTATGATTTGCTGATGACCCCAGGATGAGTCATGCAACAAAAAGTTAAGATCCAGCAACTCACTTCAACCACTCTATATAAACTTAACCCTTTGGAGAGCAACCATTGCACATCAAATTGTAGAGATCGACATCGGATCAAATAATACATCCATAGCAACGCTTGCAAGATGATGAAGAACCTCAGCTGCAACCATGTTTTTGGACTTCAAGTCCTTAGTTCATCAGCACCATACTCATTTGAGAAGGCACCCACAAGAATTTTATCTCATGCTGCTGGTGCTGATGCTCCACCATTTGCTTCACACGAAACTTCCCAAAGTAGACGAAGTAAAAGAGGTTCAGCGATCAGTAGGATGAACAATTTCACTCAAGGCATTCGTGAACACGGTAATTTATATTGTAACTCCAATACAATATGCTGATTGCTTTTGTGTCTTTAATTTATCTCAAAAACTAAACCTGATGGAGATTTATCAATAATATCCTTACATATTAATTAAAAAGTTTTGATTCTGCAGTTAAATTAGGGCCAAAGTTAACAGACACCCTGAAAGGCAAGTTGAGCCTAGGGGCAAGAATCCTTCGAGTTGGTGGAGTTGAGAAAATTTTCAAGAAGAATTTTAACGTCAAACAAGAGGAAAAACTAGTAAAGGTTTCTCAATGCTATCTGTCAACAACGGCTGGTCCCATTGCAGGCCTTCTCTTCATTTCCACGCACAAAGTTGCCTTCTGCAGCGAGAAATCGATCAAACTCCTCTCGCCTTCAGGAGAGTTTCTAAGAATCCGTTATAAGGTACACGTTGCTGACTTACGAATCACCCTACACAATAATGTGGGACATTCTACATGTTTATATAGCCAATCTAAAAATGTCTAACGAAATTTTCAAATTATATATATATATATATATATATATATATATATATATATATATATGTATGCAGGTTGTGATCCCTTTGCAAAAGATAAAGCGAGCAAACGCAAGTGAGAATGTGAAGAAGCCATCACAGAAGTATATACAAATAGTTACTGAGGACGATTTTGAATTTTGGTTCATGGGATTCCTGAATCATCGAAAAACATTGAGATGTCTCGAGCTTGCGGTCAGTGTTTCTGAATGAGACTTTCAACTTGGTGAGAACATAATTCTAGGAAGAATCTCTTCATGTTACTATTGATGTACAGGAGTGAGTGTAAAGAGGACATAGCAACAAAGAGTATAAAAACACAACTATAACGCATTTTAACTTGTCAAAAAATTCAACGTAATTGATGCAAATTTATTCATTTGCTTTTAAAAATTATGAAAATTCCCCACCATGATTTAAAAAATTGCGCAAAATCTCTCTCTGATTTTAAAATGATGCAAATTCCTCCTTTTGGTTTGAAATAAGGTGCAAATACATCCTTGGGTGAGTAAAAAAATAAAAAAACATATGTCCTAAACTATGTAGATTTCTTGCTTTAAATAATTCCTTATTAAACAGTTCAAATATATCAATACTACTTGAATGGATACAGACAAAGAAATCTATATGATTTAGAAGATATATTTTCTATTTTCAACCTGCCATTGGTGTATTTACACCTTATTTCAAAATAGTGATGGAGCCAGAAAAATTTTTCACTGTGTCAATATAAAAATAATTCATAAATAAAAAAGCTAGAATATTTTTTATAATACATATGCTATAATTAACATTGACAAGGTCTCATAGTGGGGTCAATAAATATATTAATAGGGTCAAAACTATTTTTTAATATACATATACATATATATATATATATATATATATATATATATATATATATATAGTCTTCTTTAAAAAATTCCAGTGGTGTCAATTGGCACCATTCTTTTATGGCGCACTACTCAACTCTATTAGATTCTTATAAGCATAAACCAATGAGTTTTTTTTGTCCAAAAACAAATTTCATCAATTATCATAAACATGTATAATTAAACCAATAATTTTTCTTTTTGGTTGGATCCACATCTGGATGGATCAAATATCAGATTCTCCTAAGCATAAACCAATAAACTTTTTTTGGGTCCAAAAACAAACTTCATCAATTGTCAATACACAAATGTAGATGCCAAAAAATAATTAATAACATGGCAATCAATTTGATATAGAATAATGCAACACATGATTTCCTAGAATTATAGAAGTATTTTTTCACAATAAAAAAGGTAAATGAATAGAAAATATCTGTATTTTTATCTTTTCGAAATAATCATATGGATAATATAGACCAAGATATGAGATAGAAGAGTACGTGACAATAAAGACTAATCACCGCAGAAGCTTCTATATATATATATATATATATATATCTAAGAATAGGGGATAGAATTGAGAGTACGTGCACTAATAAATTGTATAAGCAAAGCATGAGGAGGGGCATATCTAATTTTAAAGAATGGGCATGCACAACGTATCTTTCATAGCCCTGATGAATGCTTTTGCGTTTACCTCATCAGTTCTTGCATTGTTTGAGTGGCATTAAAGCTTAGAAATTAAGCATTCCTAACCTGTTTGACCAAAAACCAATAAAGAAATGATTGATTGAAAAGTTAATTTCGATAATGAAAAATAATTTAAGAGAAGAGCGAAAATAAAAAGATTAAGGCTTGATTTGTTTCTTGAAAAATGACTTATTTGGAAAAATGTTTTCCATGTAAAATTTTTAACTTGAGAATATTTTCTTAAGAAGACATTTTTAATTATTTGGTTGTCACAATAAAAATTAATAAAAAATTATTTTTAATTACACAAAAAAGTACATTTATGCGTGCTTGCGAGGGATGGGGTGCTCACACCGGCCACAACGCTAGGGCCTCGGGGCGCTGGGGTGCCTAAGAAGTAAAATAAAAAAATTATATAATTTGCATGAAAACTAAGATACCGCTTAAGGAATAACAAAAGGGTGATGAGAGTAAATGTGATATATAGGATTATTCTAAAAATATTATTAGTCACTTGTAAAATACATCTCGTAGCCACATTTAAATCATGTGGCATTTACTATTTCTCTAGAGAAGAGGATTTTATTTCATTTCATTTTCAGCACTCTAAACTAATAATTGAACTCTCTCTCTCTCTCACACACATACAAACACACACACACATATATATATATATATATATATATATGTATGTTATCATAAATAAATTAAAATAATACATTACAATAAAAAAGAAGGAAAAATCTTGGAATCTTACAGATGGGCGTCGAAACCACCAAAAATAATATTCCAATTCTTACCTTGCAAAATTAATTAGAGCACGTGATGAGAACATGGTCGAATACACGGGGATTGGGAGAATATTTTTATGCTAATAATACCAAGTAGATTAATCAACGAAGTGCAATCAAAAAGGGGGGAATTAAATGTAAAACAGTAAAATAATTAAGGCTGTCCAGACCACTGGTAGCGCTGCGTGGGCACGCAATTCGCCCAGAAAATAAAAAAAAGTAAATAAAAATTAAAATGACTAAAATATACAATTCTAAATTAATGCAAGGCTGGAAAAACATAAAATCAACGATAATAAAATCTAGCCTGAGGAACAATCACAATTTGGGCTAACAAATTTGATCCTAGATGCAAAAATACTTTCAACTATTTCGATAAATCAGTTATAGTTATTGGCTTGGTCTAATAACCTCATCTTTCCTTACAAAATTGATAACGGCTTAAATCCCAAAAAGAATAATCAAGTAAAAGCCAGAAATATAAGTTCCAACAAAATAAAAAGTCTGCTAATATTTAATCTAATTCCTTCCAAAAGCCCAGAAAAAATATTTTCCATCTTGGTCAACCCAATCAAACCCGCATAGCAATTAAATGGCATTTTTTAACATAACGATATCAACTTTGACCGCTACAAACACGTCCAAAAAGCTTCTATATCCATATGTAATGCATCCAGCTCATTTTTCTAAGCACAATTATGCAAAATTACATTAAAAACATTGATTAAAAAATATTCTATTCCAAAATCAAATGCATCTAATATATAAATTAAACACTTATTTAGAACTTATCAAATTCCCCCACACTTGAACTATGCTTGCCCTCAAGCGTGAAAACAATTAAGAACAAGGAATTCACATACAAGACTGACCAAGACTGAAATTATGCAAAGATTCCAAGTTTTTAAA
This sequence comes from Cordia subcordata, assembly GCA_028554755.1. Taxonomy (NCBI): domain Eukaryota; kingdom Viridiplantae; phylum Streptophyta; class Magnoliopsida; order Boraginales; family Cordiaceae; genus Cordia; species Cordia subcordata. The sequence goes on along the minus strand of JAPTOF010000005.1, from coordinate 13,492,831 downwards.
ATTTCTGTACTTTCATGAATATAGCTAGCTTCAAAGAATCTAAAATACATAATAAAGTCAAAATATTTGTCATCAAAGCTTTAACTTCATAGTTCATCTACCAGTTTTATCATTCTACATTCCATCATGTCACCATTCAATCACAGGAACATAATTATTCAAGCTCAACCTCTTAACATATGTACAAGTCCTGACCCAATTTAAGCATCTGCAAAAACAGGCAAGTTAACAGTTTTCTTCAAACTGATAAACCAAATTTTCTTTTTTCTTTCAACCAACTTGCAATGTTTTTAGTGCAAAGAGTGCACTAATTTTACAAATTCTTGCAGCACTTTTTCAAAAATTAAGACTTGCCTAGACCAAAGATTTTCGAAAAGAAACCCAACTAGCAAGAAAATCCTCACAAATAAACATCTTTCAGCAAAAATATAGTCACAAAGTTCCCTCAAGAATAATTCAATCAGAATTTTCCACTGGACTTCAAAATAACTCAACCATCCATCAAAGTAAACACAGGCACATAAACCTTCAAAAGTCCTTTCACCATAACTCAAAGAAACTTGAGAAGGAAAACAATGGTAAGCTAGTTTTTAGCAAGACAAAACAATTACCACCACATGTATAAGTTACCCGGATAGCACCCAAACACTATGTAAATGAACCTCGCACTAGTTAAAGCACACATAAATGATTAAAGCCAAGTATGATTATGCCAATGCAAAGTAGAGAAATCAAAAGCACTGCCTCGATGTACAATTTTCCTAAAAAAAAATAAGTTTGTACCTAGGCCTAGCTACCAGAAGGCCGGATCACTTCAACTGCTTTCATTCATTTTCATGTATAACTTTCATAATTTGCCTAGAATATCACTCAACCTTTTTACGCAATGACAAACATTTGTGATGAATGCCCCCGGTTACTCAGTTGGTTACAATTCTAAGTGTCTTTTAGCTCCACTCATGGTCCCCTTCCTTTTTCTTTTTTCTTTTTTTTTTTGAAGACCAGCGGAGTAAAAAGGCGATTTTTATTTTGCTTCTTTTTTTTTTTTGCACCTTTTTTTTCACAATTCGTCTTTCAGCACTTTTGTAGGAGTGACCTCAACCCCGACATAACTTTCTTAGATACCCACTTTTTCACAATTTTACCACAAAAATAAATCAAGACAAGTACCCATCAAACTCAAACTAAGCATTGGCTTTCAATTTAAGCGCATGCACATTTTTAGCCCAAGTTAAGATTAAACAAGGTTCAAGCACGGTGCGTTTAAAGTAACTATCAAAGATGACAAAATACAATAGAGATGGATTCATTGCATGTACTAACTTACTGTTTCGTCCAAAGTAAGTTTCCTGAGCATGGGAATAGACTTTTTCCAAGAGAAGTGCTAAGTTCACAAAGAAGAAAGTTGAGTAAAAAAAAATATAATTTGACAAAAAGAACTTTTAAAAACTTACTAGATTGACTCTTAAAAAAACTAAACTCAAAGAAAAAAAAATTGTCAAACCTAAGACATTAATGTACTCCAAAAAAAATATTTTTTTTTACAAAACACTTAACCAAAAAGTTGTTTTTTGGTCATTTTTCTGGTTTTTCTCTCTTTTTTTTTCTTTTTATTCATGAAGACTCAAGAAGACTCAAGCAAATACTAAATAAAATACATATATTCACAAGACTCAATATATCGCATTAAAAACACATCTAAACAACAAAAAAAAAACTCAAAATAAAGGACTAAAACGAAGCATTCCTCCCCCACACTTATCACGCACATTTTCCTCAATGTGTAAAGAAAAGAAAACAACAAAATAAAAGAAAGATGAAACAAAGGTAAGAAAAAGAAAAAGCAAGAGGACTTCCCTTAAGAGAGGTGCGAGAGGTGATGGAACCGATTATCATTCATCCGAAGTGGGGCTATGGTATCAACGAGATTCACCTTTTTTTTTTTGAGCTTTGATTTATGTTGTACCAAATTTTTATGATTTTTTAAAACAGCTGTTGCGTGCCACGTCTAAGCGTGCAATGCCCAATTTTTCATAAAACAGCTAAAAAACTCACCAAAATTCTAAAGCAACTCCTACCTGTAAACATCAAAACTCTCATAGAACACATTCAAATCAAAGTTAGGATTCTCAAGGAAGAAGAAAATAAAAATAATGAATAAAAGAAAAATTCCTCAAAAGAATAAAAAATAAAAAAAATTGTAAAAATTGGAAATTAACTAGAAAACACTAGAAAACTCAAAATTGGAATTTCTAACTCTATGGGTTGCCTCCCACCAGCACCTTTGTTTAATGTCGTTGGCTCGACATAGCCAATTTATCCAAGCTTTATTCGGAAATTTTTTTTTGCTCAATTTTCTCATGGACGAGCTTCAAACGATATCCATCAACTTTGATGACTTTGTTATTGCTCAAGCTCTTCACTTCAACTGCACCATAAGAAAACAATTTAATAATAACAAAAGGACCTACCATTTAGTTCGTGGATCATCGAAAAATAATTTAAAACCAGAGTGATGATATAAAACTTTTTGTCCAACTAAAAATTATTTTCCATCAATAACTTTTTCTTGTAAACTCTTTTTCTTTTTCTTGCGAATTTTTGCCTTTTCCCGAGCATTGTTTTTTTTCTTCTCCAACTCCTGGGGTTGTAACTTCCTATGCGCATTTCTCTTATCCACCATAGGTGGATTCAATTGGTTTTGAATTTCTCTCGTTGGCTTCCCTTGATTTTTCCGCTTGGCAATTGATTCCTACAAGTTAGTGCTATCTGCAAAAGTCTTCTTAAATTCTTTCGATTTTTCAAGAGTAGGACTTTTACAAGGAGTAACACTTAGCTTATTATCATCAACTATTTCTAAGCAAAAACACAAGACACCTCACTAGGATTTTTCATGTCACATCAAATTTAATAATATCTCCATCAAACTCCATAGTGAGAATACCTTCGTGCACATCAATTTTAGCTTAGTTGTACTAAGGAATGGTCTACCTAGCAAAATTTCATAAGACTTGAAAGATAGATCTTCCTCCATATCAAGCACAAAGAAATTAGCAGGAAAGACCAAATCATCTACTTGTACTAGAACATCTTCTAGGACACCTTTTGGATAAACAAAAGACCTATTAGCCAATTGAACAACAACTCTTGTTTCTTTCAAACGTTCTGCTTTCCAGGGTCCCGCATTCGATGTAGAATAAATGGACTTAGGCATGATATTAATGGATGCTTCTAAATCACACATAGCTTTCTTAATGCATAGAGAGCCTATTTGACATGAAATAGCAAAACATACCTTGGTCCTTGCACTTTGGAGGCAAATTCTTTTTAAGCACGGCGGAGACATTCGTCCCCCATACTTATCTTTTCATTCCCAACGAGTTTCTTTTTATTAGTGTATAATTCCTTTAATAATTTTGCAATTCGAGGTACTTGTCTAATTGCATCAAGTAAAGGAATATTTACCTTAACTTTGCAAAAAAGCTCAAAAATCTCGTTCTCTTCCTTCTCCTTTTTAGACTTTGCGAATCTTTCAGGGAAAGGAGACTTAACCACCAGCTCCATTCCATTTTTAGGCTCTATTTCATCGCTGTCTAGCAATTTTTCATTGCATTCTGCACCAATTTTTTCGATCTCTTTCTCTGTTTTAGGTGCTGTCAACTTTGCGTGCCCACGCCTAGTCTGACAGTGGCTGTGCAGCAGTTCTTTTTCACTTCGTAGAGTGATTGCGCATGCATTTTCCTTTGGATTAGCAACCGTTTGATAAGGTAATTTGCCACGGGACTCCAACCTACCTACGGATGTTGCTAATTGGCTCATTTGTGTCTCCAAATTCTTTATGCTTGTCCTTGTTTCCTGTTGAAATTGTTGAGTGTTAAGAGCAAGAGATTTCACAATATCCTCAAGAGAAGTACCTGAACTTGAAGGTGTAGGCTGTGGTGGTGGGGCTGGTCGTGGCTAGAAATATTGCGAATTTGATGAATTAAAATTTTGTGGCCTTGCTCCATAACTCAAGTTTGGGTGATCCCTCCAACCTGAGTTGTATGTGTTCGAAAAAGAATTATATCTTTGCTGTGGTGGACTGGGAAAACCTCTAATGGCATTAACATGTCGTGGATCCTCTTCTTGGAGCGTAGGACACATATCAGTTGGGTGTCCCGCCATTGCACAAATTCCGCAAACTTTTTGAATTGGAACACTACCACCTACAACCAAACTTTGAACAAAAGAAGTTAGTTGAGTTAACTTTGAATTAAGGGAAGAAATATTTACCTCATTAACTCTTTTTGAATGCTTGTATCTATTTCCAAATTGTTGTGAATTTGCAGCCATGACAGAAATCAAATCTCTAGCCTCTCGAGGTGTTTTGTTGACAATTGCTCCTCCGCTAGCGGCGTCCATCATTCGTCTGTCAATTGGAAGCAATCCTTCATAAAAATATTGGATAAGAGATTGTTCAGAAATTCCATGTTGAAGACAACTTGCACAAAGTCTCTTAAATCTCTCCCAATAATCACAAAGCAACTCTAAATCCTTTTGCTTGATAGAACAAATTTCCCTCCTAATTACCGCAGCTCTAGAAGCTGGAAAGAATTTGTCAAGAAAAGCTCTAGCCATATCTCCCTAAGTAGTGATGGAATCGGATGGAAGATAGAATAACCACTCTTTCGCTGCATCCGCCAAGGAAAAAGGAAATGCTCTTAATTTAATTTGGTCCTCTGTTGCACTATTGGGTCTCATAATTGAGCAAACTATATGGAACTCCTTGAGATATTTATGTGGATCTTCATTCTCCAACCCATGAAAAGTGGGTAAAAGACGAATTAATCCCGATTTTAGTTCGAAATTGGCATTTAGCTCTAGATAAGTGATGCAAAGAGATGGTTGATTCAAAGGGGCAGCGGCTAATTCACGCAAAGTTTTATTATTTTCGGCCATTTCCTCTTCTTTTTCAAACTCACTAGATGATTCGGACAAAACTTGTGATGTTTCCGCTTGTTTCTCAAGTTGTTTCCGCAATTTTGCTTCTTTTTTCAAGCTTTTTGCCGCCTTTTCAATCTCTGGATCAAAATGCAACTTACCTGTACAATCTAACTTGGTAAAAAAAAGCAAAAATTTTAGCACCAATCCCGGGCAACTGCGCCAAAATTTGATGGGCGTCGAAACCACCAAAAATAATATTCCAATTCTTACCTTGCAAAATTAATTAGAGTACTTGATGAGAATAGAGTCAAATCCGCGGGGATTGGGAGAATATTTTTACGCTAATAAAACCAAGTAGATTAATTAACTAAGTGCAATAAAAAAGGGGGGAATTAAATGGAAACCAGTAAAATAATTAAGGCTGTCCAGACCACTGGTCATGCACACAATTCGGCCAGAAAATAAAAAAACGTAAATAAAAATTAAAATGACTAAAATATGCAATTCTAAATTAATGCAAGGCTGGAAAAACAGAAAATCAACGAGAATAAAGTCTAGCCTGAGGAACAATCGCAATTTCGGCCAACAAATTTGATCCTAGATGCAAAAATACTTTCAACTATTTCGATAAATCAGTTATAGTTATTGGCTTGGCCTAATAACCTCATCTTTTCTTACAGAATTGATAACGGTTTAAATCTCTATGATTTTTCCCATAATCCCTTTATCTATTAGACATTCTAATCCCTGGAGATGCCTGCATAATCTATCTAACGGCAGCAATAAAAATCTAGAAGAACCCGATTCTAAAAGTCAATACTCTCGCGGTTATTGCTCATTTAGGTTGCGCAATTACACAGGAAACCTGATTACCACTATATTTAGATTAATTTAATTAATCTAACTGGCTACCTATTGTTATGCAATTAAATAATCGCGTGCAAAATTAAATAATCGCAGATTAATATTAATTATTGAAGCAGTAAATACGCAATTACCGAAATAGAATGAAAGGAATAAAAACACTTAGATCTCACGAATTTGATGAACCGAAATATTGATTAGTCCCTGGCTAGAAAAGAAAATTAGAACTGCTTGTCCATGAATGTCGCCCAAAGAATAAAGAGAAAATTTACTGTTGTCTGCTAAAAGCTGTCTGCCCTCTAAGTGCATATAAGAGGTATATATCTAATAAAAGCTCTAATCTATTTTCCTTGTTGGATAAGGAAACTTGGCCCAAAAAGAATAATCAGGTAAAAGCCGAAAATATAAGTTCCAACAAAATAAAAAGTCTGCTAATATTTAATCTAATTCCTTCCAAAAGCCCAGAAAAAATATTTTTCATCTTGGTCAACCTAGTCAAACCCGCGTAGCAATTAAATGACATTTTTTCAAGTGATGATATCAACTTTGATAGCTACAAACACGTCCAAAAAACTTCAATATCCACATTGATTTGCATGCGATGCTGAAATTCTTCCACACTTTTTTAATTTCTTTTTAATTTTAATGGCCAAATTTATTTATTTTCTTGTTTGGATCTTGGATGCATGCAGGGGAGGTGGATTCTGCGCATAAAGTTGGTAAACTAATAAATTAAGATAGTACATTGCAATCTTGGAAATCTTACAGCTATGTGCCATAACTTCGAGACAAGCACAGGACCACGAATTAATTTGCATGCAATACTAAGCCACAACTTCGAGATAGCACAGGACCACGAATTGATTTGCAATCGATACTGAAATTCTTCCACGTTTTTTTAATTTGTTTTTAATTTTAACGTCCAAATTTATTTATTTATTTTTTTGGGTCACCTTTTCTTTCAAATTTTGCCAAGCACGAGGAGTTGATGAGCCTATAAATACCGATGCTAGCAACCATGCTTGCACACATCAGATCAGAGTTTAGAAAGTTGAATTAGTTTCTAAAGATCTCTCTCTATATATTAGCTATCTTGTTTAATTATTATTAGTAACAAAAGACAATATATAGATAATGTCGTCTAATAATGTTTTCGGTGTTCCTATAATTGCTAATGCTGACAGAGGAGCAAGAGCAGCAGAAGCTTATGAAAAGATGAATGACGGACGGAACCTCCAAGCCTCAGCTTACTTACAGGATGAGAAAGCAAAATTTGGCGATGGAATCTCTGCTCTAAGCCTTATTTATAATGCTACCGGACAGCCTATAACCGTTGTTACTGATCACGATTGGCACGGCCAAATCTTTGACTCCTATCCCTTGATAATACAAAATGGCCAATGGGGTGCTTTTTTACATACAAAAACACCTGTAGCCGTGGCAGGCTCCGAAGCTGCTGTGGTATACAGTGCACAAACTGAAAGCGACGAAGCTTGTCACGTCTTGATTGCACATGACATACCTTATATTGGCGGCAATCGTGTGAGTAACTCTTTTTATTATTTATTATCTCATATATTAAATACATTTCTTTTTGCTCCTAATGTAATTACAACAACCTAATGGCTTTTCAAAATATTTATTGTGCTTTTGTAGGCTTACACGAACATTGGGAAAAGTGGCCAGTTTACTGATTGGGATGATATAAAAAACAACTATCTTGAACAGGCTGGCACTGTGAGTTCTGCTGTGTACCAAGGGCTTGTGTCTGCTGCTTCCATAGATGTTGGCACCTCCCCGTACTTCCGGACAGTACTATCCTTTGCATCATCTACCAAGGAGTTCGCATCATCTGCCTAGGAGGCAAATACCAATTACAACATCCATATATTAAAAATAAAAATAAAAACAGTTATTAAATAGGACGATATTGATATTTTCTCCCCTTTAGAATTGTCTTTCAACAACCTATAGCCAGTACGTATGTGAGGGAGAAAGTATAATACTAGTCTTATTTATAACTTTCTTTCCTTCAATAAAATATAGAGAATTAGCCTTTAAGGTTAATTCTCTATGTATATGAATAATAAGTTTGTGATGTTGTTTGTCATCCCTTTCCCTGTATCTTTTTGTGTTATGTTCATTGATGTTACTGCTATTTGTTCTCAATTTGATTTAATATTCCTCGTTATCTTATGCATGATGTTTTTGTGATTGTTGCCATTTTACTTCTTGTGTCTATTGTCTTGTTTTGTTTTTAATTTTTTACTGCACCTACGTAGTTAACTAATTAGTAAATCTTTATTTCATCTTTTTTTTTTTTACTTTTATCTTTTGTTGTAGCAATTGTAATTTATACTTTTTTTTTACCAAGTCTTCATCCAATAGAAGGGAATAGGTGATAATCATTAAGCACAATTTTTCTATTTTTAATTGAACTATATGAGAATTTTTTTTACTTGTTCGTATTGCGAAAAAATAGAATTGCTTTAAATCATATCAAAAGTACAAATCACATATGCTACATAAATGAGAAGTAAACAATAAACAAATATGTAATTTCTCTAGGAATAATGATAACACGTATATGAAAAGACATTTGTTTTACCCATAAATCATGGTATTAGAAGGAAACATCATATGAATGTTTATGTTGCAAATATTTTCGTCAATGATTTGATTTCAAAAGCAAATATAGTGTACTTCTAACGGATATTTGATTTCGTTAGACCCAAAATCTTGATTTAAGTAACAATATAGTTCTGTTTATGTCTATGTAATTATTATTGTTTTCTTCTTAAGACTTCCCGAGTCAAAAAAATTGCTTAATTATTAGTTTAGTGACAGAGATTAGAGATACACACCTCCACAAACAAATATTATCTATCTGAAAATATTGATTTGGATTAAATGCATTTGGTAACCATAATATTTATACGTTCTGATACGTACTTATTACCCCCTCACTTTTATTTTTACCCTCTTACTAGTTTTGACTTAGTTATTTTTACCCTCTTAATAATTTTGACTTAAGTTAACTCTGACAGAATTAGACTTCTAGTAATAAAAATAGTACAAATAGAATTGCCCTCGCAATTATTTGCAAAGCACCCAATGGAAGGTTAGGTGGCTTGGATGGCAGGGTTATCATGGTATTTTTATTTTTATTTTTATGGAAGGTTAGTAACTTGCATGTTAATTAAGAAATTTTACAAATTTGCGTTGGAGACAGAGCCAAAAAATATTTTTACTAGGGTCAATGTAAGAACAATATAGAAATGTAGATGTTTGAATTTGTTTTATAGAATGTAAACACTACAATTGCTTTGAACTGGATCTTTATATCATGAAAGTATTATATAATCACATCATTTTCAACGCTATCAAACGCATTGTTTTCAATGAAAATAATAAAAAAAATTAATTAATCTATTTTTCATTCGATTTCTCAATCAATTTCTTTGCGGTATTCATGACACAGAATGCTCTTTTCACACTTGCAGTTTTAATTGGTAAAACCAATACTGATTTATCAAGTAAATATATAAATTACTTCTAGGAGAATTTATCAAGTAAATATATATTGGCATTGTAGAGATGACAAGTCATCAAAGACTTATACTAGTGCTTACCTTTGTCCATTTTATGGCTCATGCATTCTCAAATGGATTACATCACCACGCCAACCTTCCAGCTTAGAAAAGTCTAAATAACACATCTGCGATGTTTGGTTAGTAGTGTTGAATGATTAAACAGTTGATCAAAGTCATATACCAGATTAAAGTTCATATCTCATCCTCTATGATTTGCTGATGACCCCGGGATGAGTCCCGCAACAAAAAAGTTAAGATCCAACAAGTCACTTCAACCACTCTGTATAAACTTAATCCTTCGAAGAGCAACCATTGCACATCAAATTGTAGAGATCGACATCGGATCAAATAATACATCCATATAGCAACGCTTGCAAGATGATGAAGAACCTCAGCTACAACCACGTTATTGGACTTCAAGTCCTTAGTTCATCAGCACCATACTCATTTGAGAAGGCACCCACAAGAATTTTATCTCGTGCTGCTGGTGCTGATGCTCCACCATTTGCTTCACAGATAACTTCCCAAAGTAGACGAAGTAAAAGAGATTCAGCGATCAGTAGGATGAAAAATTTCACTCAAGGCATTGGTGAACACGGTAATTTATATTGTAACTCCAATACAATATGCTGATTCCATCTTTTATATCTTTAATTTTTCTCAAAAACTAAACCTGATAGAGATTTATCAATAATATCCTTACGTATTAATTAAAAAGTTTTGATTCTGCAGTTAAATTAGGGCCACAGTTAACAGACACCCTGAAAGGGAAGTTGAGCCTTGGGGCAAGAATCCTTCAAGTTGGTGGAGTGGAGAAAGTTTTCAAGAAGAATTTTAGTGTCAAAGAAGAGGAGAAACTTTTATAGATCTCACATATAGCCAAACTCTAGCATGATGCCATATTTCGGCTTACACGTTTATTCATTTTTACCATCGATTTCTTTACTTTTAAAACAAATTAATCTGGTCATGCATTTATGTTGTGTATCTTCATACAATTTGACAAAAGATTCTAAGTAACTCGAGGAAAGATATACCAGTACCGGCAATCTACAAAAACGTCATTTCAGATATTCTTCCATGTAGATCTAGTGGAAAATTTGTTTCAGACCTTTAATTTGTTTAGAAATTGTGTACTTTTTTCCTTTTTTTTTTTGGTTCTACATAAATACGGAAGTTTATTGGGAGTTTCAGTTATATTCACAAAAGATCTTGTTAGAAGGGTACTCTACATAAATACATAAGACATAATAAGGTTTTTAAGTGATTATTTCATATTAATTTTTAGTGTTTCAACTACTATATTTTAAACATTTATAATATCAACCTTTGAGAATAGGGTTTAGTACTGTTTTACCATTATTTTGCTTCTCCTATATCCAGATATTTTGTCTTTTAGTTCTCAATCTTATCCTATAATTTACCTTTCTTCTCCATCCTACTCGAGAAGTGATACCGTGCACCACTTGCACACTTTTCCCTCTGAGCCCTGTGCACCTCCCAGGCGTGCATCGTACATTCCTAAATTTTAACTCAATCATCACATGAGGATTATATGTTCACAAGTCTAAATTTAAATGTTCGGAAAATAATAATTATATGTTCGTAGATGTTAAATTATATATATGTTCACAAAAAATGACTAAAATTTCACAATTTCAAAACTGAACTTTTGTAAAATAATAAATATATATTCACAAAACAATAATTGATAGTTCATAAGCTTATATTCAGTAAAACAAATAGTCAAGTCAAAAACCAAATATTGACCAAAAAATAATAGAATGTTAACAGGTTTTTAAAGTATGTATATAGAAGAACAATTAAAAGTTCATAAGTTCTGTACATATATTCACAAAAAACAACTAAATTTTCACAATTTTAGAATATTTTGTTTTCAAACATTCATAGTTACATAAAAAATTTTACAAAATATTTTAACAAAACTCGTTACTTTTCAAGTTTTTCTGATAAAGTGGCCTTTTTTGTGTGTGTGTGTGGGGAGCACTGATAAAGTGGCTTTATCAAATGGTTTTGCATGGTTGCCCCCCTTCTTGCTGCACTCCACCACGAAAAAGTTCATTAGAAAAAATAGTTTCATGTTTAATATGACTTAGGATCATTGGCAGAGATATTCACATCCATTGGGGTTCAATTGACCCCTCTTTTTTAAAAAAAAATTATACATACAATAGAGTGCCTTTTTAATTGATGTCACTTAAATATTTTTATTGAGCCCTTTTAATTAAAAGAAATACGGATTGTTAAAGAAAAACCTATCTATATTTAAAAAAAAATGTAATCATGCAAGGAAAACGTGCACAAAAGAAACTGATTTGATAACCTGATTAAACACCACCATTAACAAGAAAATAATGAAGAATAAATCTTCTACCATCTCATCAACTTTCCCATTCATTACTTTTAAATGCATGAGAAATCATAAGGGTTTAAAACTCAATTCTAACATCATAAAAACTTCCATATTATTCTTCAAACTTGGGTATGATATGCCATATACCTAATGATGTCAAATTATCACTCTTTTTTGACCCGTAAAGTGCCACCTAATCCAGCTTTGTGTACCTAACTGTTGATGTGCCGTGCTATGTTATTATTATTATTATTATTATTTTTCTGTAAAATAACAGGAGAAAATAGGACACTATGAAAACACAATTGATCACTTTCATCCTACTGCCCGCGTCAACATGAACTTTCTATTTACCAACTTCTCACTTGAATAAATTGCAACAAAGTTGTACTGACAAATATTTTATTGGTACGTTTCTCCTGGGCTCTATTTGTTTCACCAAAAATAACTTGCCGAAAAAAATGTTTCTCATGATTTTTTTTGAAAATGCTTTTCTAACAAAAGATTTTTCATTATTTGGTTGTTACAATAAAAATTAATTAAAAAATATTTTTTATGACACCAAAAAATATATTTATGTGCATTGGTGGGGGTGGGGAACGGAGGCACGGGGCGGCCAAGGATTGGGGGTGCTAGGCTGGGGTTGACGGGTCCCGAGATCCCGAGGGGAGGGATGGCAAGCTAGGGGTCAGGGTGCGGGGGCACGGGCGGCCAGGGATCAGGGGGCCGGGGGCCAGGGTGGTCGGGGGTCGAGGTGTCTGGGGGACGGGGGATGGGGCGGTGGGGAGTTGGGGTTCGAGGTCGTGGGGGCCCGGGGTGCCGACTAGGTAGAGGGGGGGGGGCGCAGCCGTTGCCATCGGGGGCGGGAGGCTTTGGTGATCTGATGACAAACAGCCATGCTTGGGAAGGGGGTTGGGGGGAGGGGGGGTTAGGGGAGATTGAATAAGTGTGTGAAAACTAATTTCCTTCTTTGAGAAAATGAAAATATTTTCCATGAAAATCAACTTACTTTTTCCTTTGACCAAAAAAACATTTTCCTTTGAGATGTTTTTTGCTTTTTTAATTTTTAGCAGTCAAACATTGAAAGATGTAGAAAACATTTTTTGTGAAACAAACGGAGCCTAAAGTCTTGGAATCCAGCATGAAGGGAAAAGGGGGATGCTGCATTTCTGAGGTGGTGAGACGCTCTTATGCCGGCAAATAGTAATGGAAAAAATAGAAATTAATGTCAACACCAATGGCATATATTCAAGCCAGAGGGCCATAGCCAGATTCTTCAGTTGGGATTCATGTTTCAAGACCATAAAGCAAAACGATTTTCAAGTATCGATGAATCTGTGTATGGTTGGCCTACAAGCCATATGCCTTTACTCCTCAGGATGGAACATAAAAGGATTAGGAAGAAAGTAATCAAAATAAGTATTAACATACAAAAGTCCTGCATGTATATATCAGGTGGTGGTGCGCATGTGGTTTGTTTCCTTGCCTGAGCCATTAAGTAAAGAGGGGCTAACAATATTCTTATTCAACTTTAACGACTTCAGAACTAAACAGGAATCTGTACATATATATCAGCATTGTAGATGACAAGTCATCAAAGACTTAAATTAGTGCTTAGCTTTTTGCCTTTCATGACTCGTGCATTCTCGAACGGATTACATCACAAAGCCAACCTTCCAGCTCAGAAAGTCTAAAGAACGCATCTGCGATGTTTGGTTAATACTGTTGAATGATTAAACAGTTGATCGAAGTCATATACCAGATTAAAGTTCATATCTTATCGTCTATGATTTGCTGACCCCAGGATGAGTCATGCGACAAAAAGTTAAGATCCAACAACTCACTTCAACCGCTCTATATAAACTTAACCCTTTGAAGAGCAACCATTGCACATCAAATTGCCGAGATCGACATCGGATCAAATACAACGTATATAACAACGTAACATGATGAAGAACCTCAGCTGCAACCATGTTATTGGACTTCAAGTCCTTAGTTCATCAGGCGCATTCTCATTTGAGAAGGCACCCACAAGAATTTTATCTCAATGCTATCTATCAACAACGGCTGGTCCCATTGCAGGCCTTCTCTTCATTTCTACGCGCAAAGTTGCCTTCTGCAGCGAGAAATCAATCAAAGACCTCTCTCCTTCGGGAGACTTTCTAAGAACCCGTTATAAGGTATACGCTGCTGCTCACAAATCACCCTTCACAACCCAATGTAGGACATTACATTATCTTTTATATTGGACAATCTCAAAATTGCCTAACGAATTTCCCGACCCATATATGCAGGTTGTGATCCCTTTGCAGAAGATAAAGCGAGCAGATGCAAGTGAGCGTGTGAAGAAGCCATCACAGAAGTATATACAAGCAGTTACTGAGGATGATTTCGAATTTTGGTTCATGGGATTCTTGAATCATCAAAGGACTTTGAGATATCTCCAGCTTGCTGTCGGTGGATCTCAATGAATTCCAACTTGGCCAAAATATAATTCCAGAAAGAATCTGTTCATGTAATTACTATTGATGTACAGCGGTGAAGTTAAGAAGCACATACAATATACACGAGAAAGATGTACAATTTTTGTAACTTTTAGGCTTCATATGGTCTCCAGATTGAAGATTTTAGAAATAGCCAAACTCTAGCATAATGCTATATTCGGGCTTCCATGTTTCTTCATTTCTACCATTGATTTCTTTTCTTTTTAAGCAAATTTCATCGTGCATTTTTTTTGTTGGCTAGCTGTATCCCGTCTATCTGTGTACAATTTGACAAAAGATAATATCACTACTAGTAATCGACACAACTCATCATCAACCATTCACATATTTTTCCTTATCGATCTAATATGAAATTTGTTTTATAATTTTTATCTTTTCATTTGTTTAGAAATTATGCACCTTGCTCTCTTTAGTAAACATGTTTTCATTCAAAGACATACACAGATTATAATACTTATCCAACAACTTATCAATTTACCTCAAACATCAAACCCAAAAAAAAAAAAAAGCAGCGCCAGCCTTTGACAATTATTCATTGTGATATCATGATTATGCTGATAGAAAACATTCCCTACAATGTCAAACTGGAAATTATTAATCATTCGAGATGTTAACCAAAATATTTATTATGACTGCAAATAGTTTTTGGAGACCGAAGCTCATAAGCTCTATGATATGGTACTAGCACTTTCTATTATGCGTGCTTTGTATGAGTTAATTTATTTCTAACCATAATGTTAAAGTTTTATTGAGTGTATTTATTTTTAATTAAAGACAATAAATTTAATTATGAATCCTTGAAATCTGCAAATTGATATTAATTTAAGTACTAATTGATTGAAAATAAGATTTTTAAACTATATATATATATATATATATATATATCAAAAATAGAATTGAAATAGATAATAAATAATAGATTAAATCTATAAACTAATAATAAGAGTTGTCATGTAAGCACCAATGTGGTACTCTCGTAATGTATCTTGGAATTCACAAATGATATCACAATAAATCTAATTATGAATCTTTGAAATTTACAAATTGGTATTATTTTAAGTACTAATTGATTGGCAGTAAAACGTTCGAACTAGAAAAAATAATGGATATCAATAATAGAAATAAAGTAGACAAATAATTTTTAACATTAATCAAGATGAGTTTTTTTCCTTTTTTTTTTTTCCAATTGGGAAGCCCTAAGACTAAACAAACTAAATTAATGAAGAGAAGAAGAGAGAATATAAAAGTTTTAAAAGAAAAAGTAGAAGTAAATGAGGGGAGAGAGAAGCAAAATTTTATCATGCTCATGTGCCATGTTTGTTTGAGCTCTATTACGAAGAAATTTAAACTATTATATAGATATAGATATATCAATATAAAAATACCCATCAAAATTACCACCCTCGATCCTCGTACTTTGTAAAAGTTGCATAAGATCACCTTTAATTTCAGAACTTGCTAACACACCTCTATGGTTAAAAAATGTCATATTTGGGCCACCGATATTAGTTTATCTATTAAGGTTAACAAAGAGTATGAAAACACAACTACAACGCATTTTGACTTATCAAAAAAATCAACGAAATTGGTGCAAATTTATTCATTTGCTTTTAAAAATTATGGATATTCCCCACCATGATTTTAAAAATTGCACAAATTCTCTCTTTAATTTTAAAAAGATGCAAATTCCTCTTTTTGGTTTGAAATAAGGTGCAAATACATACTTAGGTGAGTTAAAAATCAAAAACATATGTCCTAAACTATGTAGATTTCTTGCTTTAAATGATTCCTTATTAAACAATAAAAATATGACAATAATAATTGAATGCATATAGACAAAGAAATCTGTATGATTTAGGAGATATATTTTCTACTTTTTCACCTTTCCATTGGTGTATTTACACCTTATTTCAAAATAGTGACGGAGCCAAAAATTTTTCTCATTGGTGTTAATTTAAAAATAATTTATAAATAAAAAAGCTAGAATATTTTTCACAATACAAATGCTATGATTAACGTTGACAAGGTCTCATATTTTACTAGGGTCAATAAATATATTAATAGGGTCAAAACTATTTTTTAATATATATATATATATATATATATATATACACTCTCTCTCTTCTTTAAAAAATTCCATTGGTGTCAATTGACACCATTCTTTTATACTTGGAGCCATCCCTGTTTCAAAAGAAAGGGAGAATTTGCATGATTTTTAAAATCAGATGAGGGAATTTGTAGTAATTTATTTTTTTATTATTGACAAATTAAAATGTGATACATTGTAGGCGCATTTTGAAAAAAAAAAAATTCTGCTTTACCTCTAATGGAAAAACTAATGCCAGGGATCAATGTGCAATATCTTTTGAAATCACAAAGAGGTATAATTGAGTTTTGAAAGTATAGAAAATATTATACAATATTTACAAAGTATAAAAAAGTAAAATACGCTTCACTCAAAATAAAATAATTTTTGGCATTCAAGCAAGCCGGCCATAGATTCTTTCAATTGCAATAGACTAATGCATGGTTGGCCTAGAAACCATACCTTACCTTTACAGCTCAAGATGAAGATAAAAGGAAGAAAGATAATAAAAAGATTGCCTAAAAGGTGTCAAACCATATAATCATTAAAATACGAAATTCAATTAGTATCATGTTGTACGTGACTTGCATGCATGTTGATGGTTTCCATTGACCTCTGTGGTCAATACTGACATATCATCAAAGGCAAGTATGAGTCATGGCCAGCAAATTTGATTAATTTACAACTGAGGATGCATGCAAAACGCCTCCTTATATGATTAATCTTCCAATTCATTTGAGTTGCCAAAGAGATAAGCAAATGAATTGTCCCCATATGGTCAACCAGTGCAAAAAGCTCCTTATATGGTCAACAAGCTTGTTTAGTTGTCCCTTCAATTCTCCACTAGCATTCTTGTTTGTCTTACATACCCATTTGATTACAATGGTTTCACGACCCTGAGATGTGTTGTCAATTCCCAAGCGTTGTTCTTCTCAATTGCTTTAACCTTTTCGTCCATGACTCGTCTCTAATTTTTGTTTTTCATGGTTTTGTCATGTTGAAATGATTCCATTTTATGATATATCAACTTAACTCTTAGTGCCATGAATGCAATGCCTTTACCCTCTGGGGGAAATAAATGCTAATTTTCAAATAGAGTACTTTTTATGAATTGGATTTCCGTTTAACTCTTGGTAGTTTTGTGCAAATGAAACAACTAATCCACGAAGATGCTATGATTTAGGAACAAGCAAATTTGGTTTATTTTGAATTATGAATTTGTTCTTTGCTTTGGTTTCAGAACTATGTAAGAAATTATGTTTTTTTAAAAATAATTATGATTTAGGAACAAGCAAATTTGGTTTAACATATGAATTATTTTACTAGTGTATAATTTTGTAACCTTTAGGTTACATTTGTTATGCTAAAATGCCCTGAAATTTAGCGATCATTCTAGCTTTTGATTTTTTTTTCGTTTATTTGGTAGAATTAATTGCAATAGGAAAATCCATTCTCATGGAATGACTTGTCCAGGAAAAGAGCCAAAAAACCCATTTCTTAGTCAAACCAAGGAATGAACACTCCAACTTAAGTGGAAATCAATCAAGAATAAAGTAAAATAAAAAAAATAATTTATTTTCTATCTACCATATCACAAATTCTCAATCGATATTAAAAAATAAAAAATTAAAAAATCTAAAACTTTGTAAATTAAAAAGTTAAAAAGATAAAATTTTAAACAATTAAAACATAAAATTTTGAAAAATTAAGAAAAAAACACGTCTATTTCATTTGTGACTCTTTTCCACTTGGAAAATTGTGTATTTTTTGGATGGTTAACTTTTCTCTCCTAATTATGTTAATATGTTAGAATAAAAAATGATAGAATAAGTAATTCTATGTGTTATTGCTTATCAAAAGATGGCAATAGTATTTTAGTATTATGTTAGTATTTGATAAAATTTATAGCCATGCATAAGTTTAAATTTATGCCAAATCAATAAACAAGTGTATTTTAATTTTGAATTAATTTTCAAACCATTCTAACTTTTTGAAATAATTTTACCAAATTTATAAAACAATATAAACATTCTATTTTAGCTTTTTTTATGATTTTAATCAAACACACAAGAAAAAAAAAGTATTCTATGAATATTTTACCTTAAATCTTATTCTAACTTGGATGACAGGTCCTTTCCCAACTATTGATATAAAAATCTGGCTTTGCCTCTAAATATGTAAAGAGGGAGGGTGTCATGGACAAGTTTAATTCATGGGTTTCTTCTTTCGAGCTTATTGTTACTATTTATAGCAGTATATGGAATCACCCAATGAATTTTCATATTGAAAAAGTAATAAGAATGAGAGGTGTTAAGCTTTTTATCATCCTAGCGTCGAGCTATTTTTTCGCAGGACCTCACCTGCGACCTTTAGTGGTCGTATCCACTCCTATGGCTATGTTCTATTTGGAGGAATAAAATAAAAATTGTCTTTCGGAGAGATGGCTTAGTGGTTGATAGCCCCGGTCTTGAACACCGGTACCCGAACGGATAACATTCGAGATTATGCAGGATTATACACGAAAGATCCTTTTTTGGCTCTCTCTTTAGCCCTATGTCTCTTATCCCTATTTTTCGAGTCCTCTACACTTGGGAGATTGAGTGCCTGCTTAGAAAAGAACAATACCCACATAAGGAGTGTAGACATTTTGAGATTTACAAACCTAGAACTGTAGACACCGACAACCTACAAGATTAGAAGGCAAAAGAATGGTCCGAGTCTTTGACCTCCAACATTGTGTTAGTCAAAGATACTCCAATGCCCAAATGAGTGATCAAGTGGTGAAATAATTAGGGATGGAAATTTATGGCATAGGTTGAGGAATTAACCAGTATTAGAGTATTAGAGTGTGCATGATGGATTGAGTACGAATGCTGAGAGTGTGCTCAGGGTATCTATTACTTGATCCTGATACTTGGATAGAATTTGTTTACTTGTAGATGTCCATTGGGCGTTTAGAAACTATTAGAGTTTATTGCTCTATAGACTCCTAATAGTCATAATCAATTATCTACCTTAGGGTAATAAATTTACATTTCACCCAAACTCACAACTAGTAATTTGCATGGGTGGGTTGGCAGTTGGAATACCGATCCTTTGGTGCTTGATTCTCTATAGATTGGACTCCTTTACGGCCGGGGCTTGATCCTGGGGTTAGCCCAAGGTTCATTGGTCCCCAAACCATTCGAGCATTTGTAGATCGTGGCCCCACCTTTGTAGCCCCGAGTTTAGTGATTGGGCCCACCATGGTAGACCTTTGGTCAAAGTCCATTTTTGGCTGCCAATGGGAGGTGGAGGAAATCTCCCATATTTTCCAAATCAAAGTCAAATGTTACACCCAAATTTGCATGTGCTTGTCGGTCAATTTAGGTCAGATCTGGCATTTAATTAAATTCTTGGGGCCGGGAAAAATTTACACATCAGAACCCATAGACTATATATGGTGATCACTTTTATCCTCCAACTAGTGCCAACTTGTAAGAGCACTTTCTTTTTTCAGCTATCCCGCTTGAATAAACTGTATGCATGCCATCAAGTTATGACGAGGGCAATTTTTTTATGTGACCAATTGATGGAACTTACTTCGCGAAGGAAGCTTATCACTAGAATACGCGTCCAACATGTGGGGAAGGGAACTGATTCACTTATGATGTGGTGATAAGCACTTACCCATTCCAGGAAGCCCGCCTTTTTGCTTATGAATTCATGTTTGGATGCTGAGGTGGACAAAATGGAAATCAAAGACATGAAGCAAAATATATATAGTTTGAACTCACCTACTGACCTACTGCATGCATTCCTTTATACATCAGGATAAAGATGATCAAAAAGAAAAAAGATTGCTCAAAAAGTGTTGTTAAATGTTAATCCAGATAAGCATTAACACACCATCATGTTGTGGCTTGCATGTGGGTGGTTCGCTTTCCTGACCTATTAAGTAACACGGCCGACATGCAAGATTATTCAAACGTTAACCAATTTGCAGTTGAGCAATAAAAAATTCTGTGGTCCGGATCGCCCAACCACCGCACCCCGTTGAAAGTCATTGGACCCATCTCTGATTTTGGTTTGAGTGGTGCTGGACCCAAGAGTTACCCTTAAGCAATATATTTGGCACTGCAGATGAATCACTGCCATGCGTGCATGCCAATCTTGAATGATGGAAAATGCCTCTCTTTTCTTTTTCTGGCTCATGCACTAGAAATGGATTACATCACAAAGCAAACACGCCACCTCGGAAAGTTTAGATGACACATCTGCATGCAACCAACATAAATAGAGATTGGTTAGTGTTGTATGATGAAAAGCTGATTCAACAATCAGATTATCTTAATTCTTAACTTGTTTAGACCAGACAACGGAGTTTTGATCTCCGGCAACCTTTTTTCCAGGAGAAAACAGCAATTAGCAAACAGATTTTGGGAAAAGGATGTAGGGGGCAGTGATGAATAGTCCAAAGATTGCTGCTGATTTCTAACCATATTTTGTCTCTTTAAGCAGTTTTTGATTCTTTCTTTTTTTCTTTTATCTTTTTTCTTTTTTTTTCTAAATTTCCCTGAGAAAGCTAATAGATACTTCCATTCCCTCTTTCGAGATGTAATTCATGTTTGACTGCATATATATAGGTTAAAATTCATTATTACACATTCTTATATTGGTTAGTTTTTAATATATAGTAAATTAAAAATCATCTATATATTAGGTTATTTTTTAATATATAGTAAATTAAAAATCACCTATATATTAGGTTATTTAATGTCGTTATTTGTCATGAGAAATGCTTGATATGATCTTTTGTTGCCTATGTATCACTTGAGTAAAGTTAGATAACACTTTATTTTTTATTATTCAAATATCGTATCTCATATGTTTTTTACCTAGTTAATTGGCATGGAAATTCAAAAATTCTGGTCATTTATCTCTAATTTCTTTTACGACATATATATAAACTAAACATACACATAAAAATATATTTGGTAATAAAAAATAACATCATATCCAATGCTTTTATGTGATATTCTAATTATCATGCTAATTTGAAAAATTGGGTAATATAAATCTGGAGTTATACGTTAAATCACCGTTCACTCCTTCACTCCTTTATATATAAGAATTTTTGTCTTTAATATTAAATATCTCGTGTCAATATCATGCAAAAAACATAGCTGGGAAGACATATTTTGACCCAATCTTTTAAACCAGTTGTTTCGCAACGAAGAAAGTAAGGGTCATGTTCCATTTTTTTGCCTTTTTCTCAATGGCAAGGGTATAAAAGGTTAAAAGTTCACATATCACCTTTATTTATATGCTGACACCAAGATGACTAGTGCAACTAATTAAAGTCAAGAACCACAAACTAGAAAGTCCAGCATCAACCACTATATATAAATGGAGTATCTGTGAACACAGGTGCATCAACCCAAGAAAACACCTCATTTTCACTTAACCTTCAAAAGTTCTATATATTAATTCTTCCTGCATATCAAGTTTTAAAGTGTAGAAAAGTCAGATTAAGTCCTTAAGAGCAGCAGAAGAACCATGAAGAGCGTCAATTACAATCATGTTATCGGAATTCCAATTATTTCAGCAGCAGCAGCAGCTGCTGCAAATTCATTTGAGAGAGCACCCAAAAGACTTTTATGTCAACCTACTAGTGATCAACACTATGAAGCTCTACCTTCTGCCCGTAAAAGAGACTCGATGATCATCGGCAGGGTGAACAAAATCGGCCACAGGATGGAGAATTTTACCCGAAGCATAAGACAACACGGTAATTATTGGCTTTATGATGATAGAACAAGTAAAACAAAACATTTTATGATGTTATTATTGCACAGTTTATCCTAACGTATTAATTTTGAATTCTGCAGTTAGATTAGGGGCGAGAATGTTTCAAGTAGGTGGAGTGGAGAGAGTGTTCAACCAGAATTTTAGGGGCAAAGAAGAAGAGAAACTTTTAAAGGCTTTCCAATGCTATCTCTCAACAACTGCTGGTCCCATAGCAGGCTTTCTCTTCATTTCTACTCATAAAGTTGCCTTCTGCAGCGAGCGATCCATTAAAATCCTCTCTCCGTCTGGAAAGTTTCATAGAATCCGTTATAAGGTATTTAATTTGCTGCTGCTCGATTAATATTCATCTGATCATTAATTAGCTGCAAGTTTGTATCAATTTGAAAATGTCTAATGAATTTTCCAAACTATTTATGCAGGTTTTGATCCCAGTGGGGAAGATAAAGCTAGCAAATGCAAGTGAAAATATGGAAAAGCCATCACAGAAGTATATACAAGTAGTTACTCAGGACAATTTCGAGTTTTGGTTCATGGGATTCTTGAATCATCAAAAGACTTTGAGATGTCTGCAGCAGTCACTAAATGGAACTCATGAATAAGTTGGAGACTAATTGGCTTTATCAATCCCAGGAAAAATATTTTTCTTACTTGACTAGTGATGTACAAAAGTGAATGTAATTAGAAGCCCACAGTACCAGAAAAATATATAGTTTTGTAAAATAGGCTTCATTTGCCGCATTAGTGAAGACAATGGAAACAACCATTTTTTTTTGCTCGGCAAGTACATAATTTTTATTCTACTGAAATAACTTTAAAGACATATGCAAATTATTTACAATTTAATTTTCACGCTGTACACAAAAAGAGATTTTCAGGACTCCTATGGAAGTTATATTATTACGATACAAAGAAAAAGTAAAGCTAACATCTTCTAAAATATTCGGGATAATTTGTTCCTCTGCGAGTGTTGCGTTCCCTCTGCAAGCGGTAGATTCCAGTGCAAAAAACAGTCTTCATGCATCGGAAACAACTTTTGTGAATTAGCGTTATATTATAGCTTGCATGTCTAATAAATGGCTAATTAATCATGTCATTCTAGATATTAATTTATTTTATTCACTCAAATATCATTTTTATGTGTATGTTTAATTAGCATGGTAAAAGAAAATAGAGAAACTAAAAGATTTCTCAAGTTAACATGCCAACTGCATCTTAAAAAAAATGATGATATTTGAATACTAAAGATAAATCGAGTAACATCTAACATACTCTTTTGAGTTTACCAGCTTCACGTGCATTTACTTCCTCAACTTCCAGGAGTCATTCATGGGATATCTCTGATAGATTATTGTTGATGTCCCAGGTCGTATCAAATATAGTCAAACAGAAATCAAATAACAATAAATATAGTCTAACTTATAGGATTCCAAATGCTAATAGAATTAGTTCTAGATATGTTCTCTCACTAGGGGAGGAATTTGTTATGGCTTGAATCCTGTACTATCAAATATAGGAGTCAAATAGAAGTCTAATAAGAATAAAAGTATTCTAGGACAAAGGATTCCAAATCCTAATTGCATCGCAAATTTTACTGTGTTTCATAAGCACTATGCACCTATGGAGCAAAATGTTCTTTAAATTACGTGTTATACACGTTCTATTGAAACGACGTTATTTGAGGTTGTTTAAAATTAAAAAAAAAAAGTAAAATACATTTTAACAGGTCAAAGCGAAGTCGTTAAAATCGTTATTGTAGTTTTGCATATAGGTTGTTTGAGAATTTATCTTCTAATGTCTGAACATCTATCTTCTAATGATTGAGATCTCTTTTGTTAACTGATTCTGAGCATCTATCTTTGTTGAACAATGATGATTGTGTTTTGCTCTGCCGTTCTTTTGCTGATAACTTTTATTTTGATTTTTGGTTTTTAATTTTGATAATATCAACTATGCATATAGTATAATTGTTTTGAACTAGTAGTTTATGTATTTTGAACATGTAAGTAAATGTTTTGAACTAATGTTGTTAATTTATCAAATATGACATTATTTTGTTAACTACTAGTGTAACATATGAAATGCTATACTGATTTTATATACGTAGTGTAAGAATTTTGAACCAGTAGTTTATTATTTTGAACCATAATTTTTATTTTATCAGGTAGTATGATATCAATTTTGAACTTGTAGTTTATTCATTTCGAATCAATAGTTTATTCAAATTAAAATAACCATAATATTGATTGATCTTTATTGTCATATAACCTTTTAACCTTAAATTTATAACAACAACACACGACATTTCAACCTAATATGACACTAGCATTTATAGTCGTGGTATGTACTGATTCTAATATGTTTTTAACTATAGATCACCTAGTTGTGCTTTGTTTTAATTAAGTAACATTAGGAAATACTTGATAAATATTCTGATCGATTAATAATTGCTAAAAATATTTGTCAACAAAATTTTTATGTATCAATTATAAATGGAAAAAAGAGATGATAAATTGCTTTAAAATTCAAAAACTGCATATCCAAACTAATGAATTCGTCTCACAACTTTAATTTGAATTTGATAATATCTCATAACCTTTTCAAGATCTATTAACACGTATGTTAAAATAAGAATCTATTATACTTCTTATAAAGGCTTTTTCTCATGTTCATAGCCCTTGAATTAAAATCAGCATTATACACGTAATATTTGATATTAATAAATTTAATTAATTAAATTATTATACTATTTAATTAAATTAACATACTATATATTGTATATGAAATCAGCTCAATACATTATATAACATTAATAATATGTAGTAAAATTTAATATATTTTTTAACTAATGCGTCAAACTCTCATCCATTTCGCAAGATGATGTGTCATGTTCTTGCGC
Organism: Cordia subcordata; assembly: GCA_028554755.1. Lineage (NCBI taxonomy): Eukaryota > Viridiplantae > Streptophyta > Magnoliopsida > Boraginales > Cordiaceae > Cordia > Cordia subcordata. The sequence goes on along the minus strand of JAPTOF010000005.1, from coordinate 13,467,801 downwards.
AACTCCTCCAACTTTAATATAGATTCTGAAATTTGAATCATTAATATCACGTGATTAGGATTTGAAATTAAACTCGATATTCCAAAGATAAACATAGAGTTCTAATGAAAGGGCAGAACATAATAACTAAAATAACTTCAAATTCAAGTCACATTAACGCAAAGTAACAAAACAACATTATTCAAACAAACTCATCTTATTGCTGCTAATTTTGCAAACCAACCCAGAAACAAAACATAATTGCACAGACCAACCGAAAAAACTATGAATTGTATATCATGAACAACATAAATTAAACACATCTCTTCGTTTTGAGGTCAAAGATATCAAGTCTTCTACTCTAATGTGCTTGGGAATTTTGTTTGTTGATTTTTGTGACATTGATAATTCACTAAGAAGGCTATAGACGATTTCCTCTTTGAAGATATTATTCTTTTGTAGGAGCAAATCTCAATTTCATTTTCATATGTTGCATCAAACAAATCTCACATTAAAATGAATTATGACAAAGTGAATTTCATTATGGAGAAAAAGTCATTAATCAATTTCATGGTATGGTGTAGCCTTGATTCTTCTTTGAAGACTCAACCTCATCATTGAAGTTTTCTTACTCAACTTGATCCTAAACATTCAAAAAAAGCTGTTAAAGAGTTGTTACTTTTTATCTAGTCTCTGGGAATCTAGTGAGCTAGTCCTTAATAAGAGCTTAGTGAACTGAAATTTTGTTGGCTAAGCTTTAGTAATAATATTTTCATTGTTATTTCATTTTTTATTGTTGATTTTGTTGTGTATTTCCCTAAATAAAAAAGCTACTTGAGTTGTGAATAAAAGCAAGAAAAGCCTTTCTTGTCTTTTTTTTTTTTTTGGTTCTACTTCTTATATTTCTCTCGTGCTTAACAAAGGTACTAGATCCAAGTTGAGAGAAAAGTGAGATAGGGAGTTTATCCACAAAAAGAAATAAAAGTGAGAGAAAGAGAGAGAGAGAGAGAGTTTTTCCACAAAAAGAGGGGAAAAAAAAAAGAAAAAGAAAAAGTGAGGTAGATTTCAAGAGCTACAGCTTCCCTTCTCTTTCATTTTTTCCCCCCCAAAATGTTCTCTTTTGCTTTTTAAGCAAATTCCTTATTTCAATGGTAATTATGATTATTAGAGCATGCTAATGGAGGATCTCCTAAGGGCTCAAGGGTCATTTATTGAATGTGGTGTAATAACAGTTGCTATTGGAGCGGTACCCACATACGCCCAAAAAACAGAGGTAGAGGAACTAAAGTTAAAAGATTTGAAATAAAAGAATTACTTGCTCCAAGCCATTGATCAATCTATCCTATAAATAATTCTTGGCAAAGAAACTTCAAAGGACATTTCACATTTGGGATTCAAGAAGGAAATAATATCAAGGTTCTTCTAAAATGAAGTTTGCACAATTTCGAGCTTTGAGAATGGATTTTAATTAAGGGCCTGTTCGGCAAATTTAGTTGTTTAAGTAGCTGATAGCTGTTGTATTTTAGCTGTTAGCGGATAGCTGTTTAACTAGCTGATTGAATAAAATGTGTTCGGTAAAATTAGCGGTAAGATTAGCTGATGAATGTTAAATGACGTAAAAGAACATTGATATCATGTTATTATTATTATTATTATTATTATTATTATTATTATTATTGTTATTATGATAATTGTAATTACTATTACTATTATAGGAATAAGATAATATACTTCATAATTAGATATTTATTTTCATAATCATATTTTAATATTAAAGTATAACTAATTTTTTGATAAAACATTTATATTAATATTACAAAAATTAATTTTAATAGATTCAAAATTATTTTTTTAAAAAAATTTGCTAATAAAACTTGTGCTTTTAGTAATGTTGATTATATAGAAATTGAAATTTATTTTTATATTATTTCTTATTTATATTTGTGAAAGAAAAGGTAAAAATATAGGGAGAGATTGGAAAGAGAATAGAAAAATCAAAAAATGCAAAAGGGTAGAATTGCCAAAAAAAAATATGAAAAGTTAAAAGTTACCTGAAACGCTAAAGTTTTTAGCTTTTGAGAAATGCTAGTTGAAACGTTAAAAGCTACCTAAAAAGCTACTTGAAATGCTAAAAGCTACCTAAAAAGCTACTTGAAACGCTAGTTTACCGAACAGCAATAATTTAGCAAAATAACGTTTTGACTGGTCAAAACGCTAAACGCTACTTGAAAAGCTGTTGCCGAACACGCACTAAAACTCTACAAATGAAGGCTGTTGAATATGTATTCAGCTATTGTGCAAGGACCATGGAGATAGCCAACAAAATGTTGATATCTTGGTGAAAAAATGCAAGATGTTTACATTGTTGAAAAGATATTGATGTGTTCCTTGGCACCAAAATTTGACCATGGAGATCGCTTAATTTAAGAGTCTGAAGACATAGATGTACTTTCCCTCGATGAACTCCAGAGCTCCTTGGTGGTCCATGAATAAAAGATGAATCATAGTTCGAAACTAGAGGAGCAAGCTTTAAAGGCTTCTACATCTATTCATTTCTCAAGTTTTAGAGGAAGTAGAGATACAGGTCGAGCAGGAAGAGACTGAGGCAATAGAGAAAACAATGGTCATGTCGAAGGCAATGAAGATAATATTCAAGAGTAAAGCAAACGGTGTAATAAGTCCAAGGTAGAGTGTTTTAGATGTCATATAAATTTGGTCATTATAAATACAAATATTATACTAAGCTGCATAATGAGAAGGAAAAGGAAGAAAATTTAAATTTTTGCCGGAAAAAAAATGGGAAGAAGAAGCTTCTTTGATAGCAATACAAATCAATAAGAAATCTCAACTAGATATTTGAATAATGAGGGTACTTTAGTCCAAAAATTATGTAATATTAATTTACCTGTAAGTCTGTGGCATAGAAACATCTATAAGAGCCTTAGCCAGACATACATGTCTTCTTCTACTACTACAAAACCTAAACCCACTCTAATATGTACATCGTATGGGATTATAAAAAGGATGCATTTTGGCATGAATAATAAGGGGACTTTAGCCTAAAAAATATGTAATACTAATTTATTTGTTAATTTTTTACAACAATTCAAGGTAAGGTTAATAAGTGGCTAAAACTAACTTTAAGGGTTAATAAGTGTCACTCCATGTAAAAGTTAGTTTATTAGGGGAACTAACCCTTTTAATAAATATTACCAGTTATAATCACATATTAACAAACATATTGATTTTAAGCAAAGTTTATCTAAATTTTTTTTACTCGGTCATCATTTACTTATAAGTATCAAAAACTACTTATGAGAAACAATTGCTTATAAACAACTTTAAAAAAAAAAAAACAAAGCCAAACAAGCTCTTACCAAGTTCTCATAATTTAATGGCACATCACTCACTTTAAGCAAGCGCGGAAAGTCCACCGATCACTTCTATATATATAATATATAAAGAGTTATTCTATAAGATAACATATGAGCTCTATAATTGCTATATCACTATTTTGATGTGTTGCCAAAATTGTGACACATCATCACATATGAGCTTCATGGTTGCCATGTCACGTGTATAAAGCCCTATTAATATGTCACATCATATCACATTTTGCACACTGCTTTTAATTTATGAGTTTAAAAAATGATTAATGACTACTTTTAATCATGTTTATTTTATGAGCTTAAAGACGTAATTCAATTATTCTCTCTAATTTCAAACATTTGTTAAATAAAATATGGGAGAATTCTTAAGTTATCATTAGTGTATGAATGTGAGAATATCACGTATATAAAATTTTTAGTCAAAATAAAAAATTGCACAAAATACATTTATAGAATACTTTAAATAAAAATATATGAAATCTATATATTTTACATATAATAGTAATAAAGTTAAACCACATCATCAAATTTTAATTTTTGTGCAATTTATTTCTGTTAAATACATTTCTATACTAATAAATCAGAAAATTAACTTACAAGTCCCCATTGTTTCCCTAATTGTTAAAAAGACCCAAATCAGTTTCTCTTATTTTCAAGAAAAAAAAAGTCAATATAATTCATATAGTGAAATATTAATAAAAGAATCTATAGTTATATCTTTATTATTATATAAAATTAAACTAGAGTGAGTTTGGAATTCTTTGACTACTATATAAGTAATGTAAAATAGGGTAGGCCAAAGTTTTACACTTATAAATAGTGATGTAAAAAGTAATTTTGAATTTATTATTTTGACTTATTCTAATTTATAATTTTATAACATATTATATTTATTTTAAATTTAAATCTATATCATATAATCTATCTATTTATTTTTGAAAAATATGAGATGAATGATAAATTATCTTAAAGTCCTTTTGATTTTCCTACTAACTTATTTAATTCATTGGGATTATGGATTATTTCAACCATGATTTTCTACATGAATGTAGCAACTTTTGAGTTTCACCACTATCTTGAAATGGATTCAATTAAGGTATTTTTGAAAATCTTTGAATGTCCATCATGAATGTAGAAATGATAGCATGATTTCTTTTTAAATCTATATATAGTGATTCTTCAAGGCATTGCATAACACAACATATATCTCTTTTGCTACAAAATTCTAGAGCATAAATATCATATAGATCGTAAGTATTCACCATGTTCACTATTTATCTATATTAGGGTTCATCACATGTCTAAGAAAGAGTTCATCCCCACCAATCCAAAGGGATCCTGTGTATGGTTTGAAAATTTTGTGTGTCTAAATTGTAAATTGAGTTGATATTTATGATTTTTTCAATATTTGATTGAAATATTATTTTTGATTTTATAATACCTATCTTTTGCTTAGTGAGCTTAATATTCTAAGTTTATATCTTCTTTGTTTTAGAGCTGTCTTTTCGATTTGATGTTCCTCCTAATTTCTTTAACAATTATATAAGTTTTAAATTACGCTATTTCTTATAAATTAAAAATTTACAATTATAAAAAATTAAAAAAACAATTGACTCAGCATGGACTCTGAAATCTTTAGTTTCATAAATGTAGTTGTATTATTATAGTCGGTCTTTGTCACGAAAAAGAAAAGAGAAAAAACAAAACAAAATGGTAGGTGACTTTGCTTATATAAGATTATTGATCAGTGGTGCAACAGATTTATCATGCCAGCTAAAAACCATATCTCCAGGATGTAATAGGCTGGACGTCCATATCCGTCGTGTCAAAGGGTTTCCATCGCACAATTATTTAACATTTGCTTAAAGCCTGTTGGCCCTGCTCATTTTGCAACTTCTAGGCCCCAAATAAACTTAGCCAAACAAGCCGCTGAGCTACCGTAGTCAGAATTTTGATTGAAGTTCACCATCGAGCGACTGACCAAAGCACCCACAAAATAAGCATCACAAAAGATGAAAAGGTATTGTTGAAGTTCACAATCGAGCGACTCACCAAAGCACCCACAAAAAAAGCATCACAAAAGATGAAAAGGTATTGTTGTAAACAAAAATATCAGAACTTTGGACAAAAATAACTACGGGCTAACACATACAAGTATCTATTGTGCACAGATATATTAAAGAAGGTAAAGGGCAAAAGGAAAAAGTCAGGCCAATTCATTAAGGTAGAGATCATTGTGTTTATGCTTACATCCAAGTACAGACAGAACTATATAGGTATACATCATAATGTACAAAACTAGTTGAATGAAAAGTCAGGCCAAATGCTCTAAAAAGACAAATTCAATGGTTTGCAAGGAACAAAACACGGATGATAATTAACGGCAGGAAGTGCTGCCACCTCCTGCAGACTCTTGATCGAGCCATGAAAGTTCATTACGCTAAACGAAAATCCAAAATGTATGAAAATATAGTGTAACACATTTACAATCCTCATACGCCCTCAGCATAACACGTCTGGCTCTGATAAGCTCCCACAGAAGTTCACTTTACAAGATTCAGGAAACAATAGTCCGGCTTCATCACATCCTGCTTTAGTGACATGCGGGCATGACCGAACATCAAGATATTCAAGTGCATTACATGACTTCAAGAGGTTCCCAATGGCAGACACGGTGATCTTTGGACAATTACTGATCCGCAAGATCCTCAAACTCAACTTCACATCTCCATCTTCTAGCCCCTGGAAAGCAGCGTCTGTTACTTCCTCGCAACAACCAATATCAAGAACCTCAAGCTTTGCACATAGTGACAGAACATGATCCAATGACGAATCAGAAACATTTAAACACCAATCCATCCGCAGATTCTTGAGACTATGATTACAACCAGTAGATAATGCCTTGATAGACTCATTTGATATGTTCCGGCACCCACCAATGATGAGAGTCTCAAGATTTTTGCAGTACTTGGCCAAGGATAAAATGGATTCATCTCCCACTTTGTAGCAATCCAACATCTTCAACGTCTTAAGTGAATGAGAACAAGATTTCGAGACAACGGATATCCCAATATCTCCAATATTGCTGCATTTGTTGACATCTAAATGCCTTATCCTTTGACAACCCTCAACAAGAGCTGAGAGACCAGAATCGGTGATGCTGTTGCATCCTTGCAGGCCCAACTCTTCAAGATTATTGCAGTTTTTGGAGAGAGCTCTAAGTAATGCATCAGTAATAAATCTGCAACCAGCAAGATGCAAGACTCTCAGGTCATGACAACCCTCAGCAACAGCTGATAACCCCTTGTCAGTTAGCTTCCTACAGTATGATACATCTAGAGATTGTAAGGAAGAGAGACCCGAAGCAATTGCTGCCATTCCAGCATCTGTTATACCTGTGAAACATCAGAGGTACCCATCAACAGAAGCGTTAGCAGACTTGTTGTTACTGATGCATAAATAAAATAAAAATTACTATAATCCAGAAGGAAACATGTCTATTACCAATGGAAGCCCAAGAAAACTTTACCACCCGACTATCATTCTGATGATTTAACATAAGTTGGACTCACATTACAAAATTTACAACCTCCTTATAATTTCTGTAAATGGGATTATAACTAAGTTATATAAAACAAATTTATCTCAATAATGGAAGATCTTAACACAATGGTTTCAAAAACCTAGGATCGATAAACATAGGCAAAAATGTACCAAGTAAAAACAACACTACAAATACGAATTACATTAGCAGAGGTCAGCATTCCATGTAAAACTTAATCCTTGAACACCCGGGTTTTAATTAGTGAGAGCTGTTCTTATACCTAATGCCTTATGTTTGACACTCATGTATTAATCAGATTATCATCAATTCAGGAGTAAATGCTTAAACATCATAAAACATCTCATGATTCCAATCCAACAGCCTCAATACTATACAGGCAAAACAACTAATCGAATAATATCAGCAACTGCACACTGACACTTCAATTGTGTCATCACTAATGAAATCAGTAGTCATAACATTTAAAGTCCCTTTTTCATTACCTATCACTAGTGTATCACACAAACACTTGAGTACTCTTTTCTTATAAATTTAACAATGATTAAAAAAAATCAATCTTTTCGGTTCATCTCCACCTAAAAGTTCCTTAAAGAATTTGAAAAAAACTAACCAAATGTTCAAATCTGTTCGATAGTATTATCAGGCCCGGATAATCAACAAAGTAGAGATATTTGGGCGAAAACTCATATCAACGGCCATTTTCAACTATGATATTTATTACATTTAAGAAAAAAATTCAAAACGTAAAAATAGACTATTTATTGCACTTCAAAATTCAGGCTTTTCTGTTATAGCAGGAATTTTCAGCACCGAACTGTCCTAATTTCAAGTCAAAATTACAAATTTTTCCAATAAAAAAAAATTTGCGAACCCAACAATTTTGCAATATTAAGAAAATTGAATACAATTATTTTTTTTTAAAAAAAAGGGGTGTGGAAGAAGGTGAAAAGACGAAAATGACCTTTGCAGTTGTAAAGATTGAGGACACGCAGGCAAGAGAAAGCGGAGGCAATCACGGAGAGATCGTTGTTGGTAACGCCAGGGTAGAAGGACCTGGAAGCCGACTGAGAGAGATCAAGCTCCTGCAAACGGGTAAAACGGGCCGCCATTCTGCTCAGCATGTGAAGCCCGGCCCGAGCGCACAGCTTCCTCCTCTCCGTGCTCTGCAAGTGCAACCATCTCTTGCACACCAATCCGAAAGCCTCCTTGTCTTTGTCCGCCTCCAGCCTCGCCAGCACAGCGCGCAGCTCGTCGTCCCCCAGGCTCTCGTTTATGCAGACAACGCCGTTTTGCTGCTCCGAGGAGGCCATCGATGGAGGAGGCGTGTGTGTGTGTGTGAGAGAGAGAGTTGAAGAGAGTTTTTATTTGAGGGGAATTTATTTATTTATTTAGTGATGGTGTTTTGGTGGAGGTGGGGAATATTTTGGTTGGTGTCGTGAAAATCTTGGTGCGGACATTCATTACGCAAAGTTAAATATAATGATTTTGGCCCCCAGGGGCATAGGTGAGTTGGTAAGTGGCCAGATGATTAGGGTGGAGACACTTTGACAACGCGGGATCGAGTCCGTGTAGCGGCAGTACTCCGCTGAAATATTGCGGGGGCTGTTGCTGGATTTCCACGCCCGTTGGTCCTCTCCCTGGTCGGGCTGCCACTCACGCACATCCCTCGATTTACCTCCCGCCTGGTTAAGGGGCCTCTAATCAGGTGGGAAAGGGGTTCTCCTTTGGTTAACCCTTTTGAAAAAAATATAATGATTTTGAGTTTGAAAATAGAAGTTGGCTTTTGACAATGAAAATTGAAATTAGTACGCAAAAAGATAGATGCAGATTTGTCTTAAATTTTCTTAAAGCAAACATTTATTGTTTTGCTCCCTCTATTCTTAGCTTATATATATCATGGTTTGGATGAGTTATGTAAGAAAAAGAAGTAGAAAAAGATTTTAGAAGAGAAAGATTTAGGTTGAGTAGTAAAATTCTCTGAGAGAAGCAGAAAGTATATTTAAGATATTGAAATAAAGTTTAGTTCTATTTATATTTTCTCCTTATATATTTCTCTCCTTCATAATTATTTTATAACACGTTATCAGTACGAGTCTTTGCCGACGAGGAGTTCTGCAAATTATTAAAAGGAGCACAATCCTGAAAAAAAATTTCGGTAACGATTCATATTTTATTTTTGGCATTACATCATATCTATCGCATAAAATTTTTACTATCCTATTTATTTTACATTACATTTATTCTAGAAATAGAATTCTATTATATTATTTCTTCTAGAATAAATTATTGCAATACTTCATCTTTAATAAAATAATAATGATAAAATAAAATAATAACAAATACCGTAATTTTTCGTAAGACCTAATTACCGTGACTTTTGAGCATGTGATCACCTTGACTTTTGGACATGTGATTATGATGACTTAATTAAAAATAATAATAATAATAATAATAATAATAATAATAACTTCTAAGGACATAAATAGTAATATAATTATATAATAACTAATTATAATAATTACGCTAACATGTTATTTATATTTGAAATTAATATCGTTATATTATGTCATGCTTATGAGTTTCATATGCCATATTTGTAATATTTTAATTTCTTTCTATATGCTTTTATTTACTGGTCAACGGGGCATCAGGAAAATACATTATTATTTCACTTACTAATTTATTTTTTGAAATATGCTAGATTTATAATGTCAAATCTCACGAAGCTTGAATTTGTGGCCCTTGATATTTCTGGAAACAATTATTTATCATGGATCCTAGATGTCGAAATACATCTCAATGCCAAGGACCTTGGAGAAACAATTAAAGAAGGAAATAGCGCATCCTTATAGGATTGCGCTAAAGCATTGATATTCCTTCGTCATCATCTCCATGAAGGGCTTAAAGCTAAATATCTTACAGTAAAGGATTCACAAATCCTTTGGCAAAATTTGAAGGAAAGATTTGATCATCATAAAACAGTGATCCTTCCTAAAACTCGCTATGAGTGGATTCACTTGCGATTGCAAGATTTTAAAACTATAAGCGAGTATAACTCCGCTGTATTTAGAATTACTTCACAATTGAAATTATGCGGAGAAAAGATCACTAATGAAGAAATGTTAGAGAAGACATTCTCTACTTTTCATGCATCTAATATGCTCTTACAACAACAATATAGAGAGCGTGATTTCAAAAAATATTCTGAGCTAATCTCATGTCTTCTTGTTGCTGAGCAAAATAATGAGCTTCTGATGAAAAATCATCAAACATGACCAACTGGCTCAGAACCATTTCCTAAAATAAGTGAAATTGCATCCCCTGAGGTGAATGCTACATCATCAAATAATTATGGTCATGGGCGTGATCGTGGATATGGTCGTGGTTGTGGTCGTGGATGTGACCGTGGTTATAGACATGGTAAAGGTCATAATTTTCACAAGTCAAATAGACCAAATTTCAAAAGACAAGAAAACCATGACAAAGGAAATTATCCACGAAATAAATCTTTCCAACGTACTGAAAGTACTTCTTATAGATGTGGCATGAAAGGGCATTGGCATCAAACATGTCGTACTACTAAGCATCTCGTAGATTTTTATCAAGCTTCATTGAAAGAAAAAGGAAAAGGTGTAGAGACAAATCTTGTTGAACAGAATACTCAAATGAACTACACACACCTTGACTGCTCTGGCTTCTTTGAAGATGCTACTGAAAATATTGAGCAATTGATTGGTGATGGAAATATCCATCTAAATTAATCTTTATGTAGAATGTTTCTATTATGTCGGATTGTTTGTCATTTCAATGCTTAATTTTAGCTTAAATGTAATATCTATCTTTTATAAAATAAATGTAAGATTTTTGCTAATATTTTTCTATTTCCTTTATTATTATTGTGAAGAAATATGGATTTGCATCATATCAATGATAGAGAAATATGTTTGGCTAATAGTGCTACAACACATTCTATTCTCAAGAATAAGAAGTATTTCTCTCTGCTGAAATTAGCTGATGCAAATGTCAATACAATAGCTGGTTCTGTAAAATTAATTGAAGGCTCTGGTAGAGCTTGTGTTTTGTTTCCTAAAGGAACAAAGATGATAATAAGCGATGCTTTATACTCAAGTAGATCACAAAGGAATCTACTTAGTTTTAAAGATATAAGAGAAAATGGTTATCATATTGAAACTATGAAGGACGACAATAAAGAATATCTCTATATCACATTGCTTATATCTAGCAAAAAGCATATATTAGAAAAATTGCCAACGTTATCTTTTGGATTATATTGTACTTATATCAATCCTGTGGAATCACATGATGTGATAAACCAGAAGATAATTGATCCAAAGAGTTTTACTCTTTGGCATGATCGCCTTGGACATCCAAGCACAATAATGATGAGACGAATTATTGAAAATTCACAAGGGCACTCATTAAAGAGTCAAAAAGTACTCTCATCAAATGAATTTTCATGTGCTGCTTGTGCCTAAGGGAAATTGATTATAAGGCCATCCCCAACTAAAATTGATGCTGAAAATTCTGCATTCTTAGAACGAATTCAAGGGGACATATGTGGGCCTATTTTTCTAGCATGTGGACCATTTCGATACTTTGTGGTATTAATAGATGCCTTTACACGTTAGTCACATGTCTCCTTATTATCCACTCGAAATGTGGCATTTGCAAGACTCCTTGCACAAATAATCCGCCTACGCGCACAATTTCCAGATTATACGATTAAGAAAATTCGTCTTGATAATGTAGAAGAATTTACATCCCAATCTTTTAATGTTTATTGTACATCAATTGGGATTATAGTTGAGCATCATGTGGCTCATACACATACTCAAAATGGTTTAGCAGAATCTTTTATTAAACGTCTACAGCTAATCGCTAGACCACTACTTATGAGAACTAAGTTGCCTTGTTCTGCTTGGGGACATGCCATATTGCATGCTACAGCACTGGTTCGGATAAGACCAACTGCTTATCATAAATATATTCTCCTTTACAATTGGTTTCTGGTCAAGAACCAAATATATCCCATTTAAAAATATTTGGTGGCGCAGTATATGTTCCAATTGCTCCACCACAACGCACAAAAATAGGACCACAAAGAAAACTGGGAATATATGTTGGTTTTGAATCTCCATCAATCATTAAATATCTTGAACCCCTAACTGGAGATCTTTTTATAGCACGTTTTGCTGATTGCCAGTTTGAAGAAACAGTATTCCCAGCATTTGGGGGAGAAAAACAAAAGCTGAAAAAGTAAGAAATTACATGGAATGCATCATCTATGGCTCATTTTGATCCTCGCACAAATATATCTGAACAAGAAGTTCAGAAAATTATTCATTTACAAAGGATTGCTCATCAATTGCCTGATGCATTCATTGATACAAAAAGAGTGACTAAGTCACATGTTCCAGTTCGAAATGCTCCCGCTAGAATTGATATTTCAGAAGAGCAATCTACTACTCTAGCAAATGAGTCTACGGCACATCAAAAATGTGGTAGACCAATTGGCTCCAAAGATAAAAATCCTCGAAAAAGGAGGGAGATGAATATGCAAGTTAGCATTTTCGAGGTTCTTAATGATTCTGTAGATGTCGCAAAAACTACTAGAAAGGCAACACCAGTAGAGAATCAGGTACCTGAGTGTGAGAAAAATAGCAACAATATTGAAAATGAAGAGATCTCAATTAATTATATCTCTACAGGAAAAAGATGGAGCCGAAACGAAATTGTTGTTGATGAAAAATTTTCATATACAGTAGCCACTGAGTTGATGATAGAAAACGAGGATTATGAACCAAAGTCCGTCCAAGAATGTCGACATAGAAATGATTGGCCTAAATGGAAAGACGCAATGGAGGCTGAATTAAATTCTCTTACAAAGCGTAAAGTTTTTGGACCTATCGTTCAAACGCCTCAAAATGTAAGGCCTGTAAGCTACAAGTGGGTATTCGTGCGAAAACGAAATGAAAACAATGAAATTGTAAGATATAAAACACGACTTGTAGCACAAGGTTTTTTACAAAGGCCTGGAATTGATTATGAGGAGACATATTCTCCTGTGGTAGATGCAATCACATTCAGATATTTAATCAGCCTAGCAATTTGTGAAGGACTTCATATGTACCTCATGGATGTAGTGACAACATATTTGTATGGGTCACTTGATAGTGATATTTATATGAAAATCTCTGAAGGACTAAATATGCCTGAAGTATATAGATCAAAACCCCAGGAAATGTACTCTATTAAATTGCAAAGATCCTTATATGGATTGAAACAATCTGGACGAATGTGATACAATCATCTGAGTACATATCTTCTAAAGGAAGGATATGTTAATAGTCCCATAAGCCCATATGTTTTTATCAAGAAATCAAAAGAAGGGTTTGTTATTATTACTGTATATGTTGATGATTTAAACATCATAGGGACTATTGAAGAGCTTAAAGTAGCAGTTGCATATTTATGTAAAGAATTTGAGATGAAAGATCTGGGCAAAACTAAATTTTGTCTCGGCCTACAAATTGAGCATTGGTCAAGTAGAATTTTAGTCCACCAAAAGACTTATACTGAAAAAGTCTTGAAGAGATTTAATATGGACAAAGCTCACCCATTGAGTACCCCAATGGTTGTTCAATCTCTTGATATAAAAAAAGGACCCTTTTCGTCCTCGAGAAGATAATGAAGAAATACTTGGCCCTGAAGTGCCGTATCTTAGTGCAATTGATGCATTGATGTATCTTGCTAACAATACACGTCCATATATTGCATTTTCTATAAATTTATTAGCAAGATTTAGTGCTACACCAACACGAAGACATTGGGCCGGTATTAAACATGTATTTCATTATCTTCGTGGAACAATTGATATGGGCTTATTGTGTTCAAAGCATACACATCCTGCATTAATAGGGTATGCAGATGCTAGGTATTTATCTGACCCACATAAAAGACGATCCCAAACTGGATATCTTTTCACATATGGTGGTACAGCTATTTCTTGGTGCTCAACGAAACAAACTATTGCTGCCACTTCCTCAAATCATGCTGAAATACTTGCACCACATGAAGCGAGCCGAGAATGTGTATGGTTAAGGTCTTTAACGCAACATATTGAAATAGAATGCAACATTTCAGCTAACAAAGAAGGACCTACTATAGTATATGAAGATAATACTGCATGCATTACTCAAGTTAAAGGAGGCTACATTAAAGGTGACAGAACCAAGCATATCTCACCAAAGTTCTTCTTTACACATGAACTCCAAAAGATAGGTGAGATCGATGTTTGTCAAATTCGCTCAAGTGAGAATTTAGCAGACTTGTTTACAAAAGCGTTACCCGCAATAATATTGGATAAGTTGGTACACAAGATCGGCATGCGACAACTCAGAGATTGCTCCTGATTGCCTTCATGAGAGGGAGAATTATACGCGCTGTACTCTTTTTCCCTTAGTCTAGGTTTTGTCCCACTGGGTTTTCCTGGCAAGGTTTTTAATGAGGTAGCATGAAGCGTATAACAAGGATATTGTACCCTTTTTCCTTCACTAGGTTTTTTTTTTTCCCACTAGGTTTTTCCTAGTAAGGTTTTAATGAGACATATTCTTGTAATGAATGTCCAAGGGAGAGTGTTGTGAAAATCTTGGTGTGGACATTCATTACTCAAAGTCAAATATAATGGCTTTAAGATTGAAAATGGAAGTTGGCTTCTGACAATGGAAATTGAAACTAATACATAAAAAGGTAGATGCAGATTTGCCTTGGATTTTCTTGCAGCAAACATTTATTGTTTTGCTCCCTCCATTCTTAGCTTATATATATCATGGTTTGGATGAGTTATGTAAGAAGAAGAAGTAGAAAAAGATTTCAGAAGAGAAAGGTTTAGGTTAAGAAGTAAAATTCTCTGAGAGAAGTAGAAAGTATATTTGAGAGATTGAAATAAAGTTTAGTTCTCTTTATATTTTCTCCCTATATATTTCTCTCTTTCATAATTATTTTATAACAGTTGGTAGTGTAGTGTGTGTGGTAAGTTATAATTATTTGGAGGGGCTTTTGTTTTTTCTTTTCTTTTTCTCTTGTTTGTTTATTTTTTTGCTACAAAACAAGGCAAAGAGGTGGTTGCCAACTTTTGAAGCACTACCAACTCATTTGAATTGTTACACCTACAAAAATTGTATTATTATATTTTATTATTTATTAATTTTTTGATTACTTGTTAAATCATATTGTGTTAATTTAGATTAAATTAAAAAATGTGAAAAATTAGACAAAATAAATATTAAAGATTTAAATTGCAATAATTTGTTTGAATAAATGTAAAATCATTTTATAAAGGTGCATCTCAAGAATGTGCAGCGTGGCATAGCATTGAATGGTGAATGGATGAGTCAAAGGATTTCTATGATTTGCATTAGAGGTTGATGCAGTGTCTTATAGGAATGATTGTGTATAGTTGAGGCTGCCACACTGAGTTCAATTATCCTTGTTCTAGTGAGATTCAATGATTAGTGTTGCTGGGGTGAAGAGATTAGTCTTCGTGTTCACGAATCTAAGGATAAGGTAGAGCAATGGGTAACATTAGCAGTTGAGGATGCTCTGGACACACTCAGAGGAGTTTCTTGAATTGCTACGGGGCATTACATATGTTAGTTTGATCTTTTATGATTATGAGTTGACCTAGGAGATACCACTAGGACAAGTAGAGGTGAGCATTCGGTTTTTAACCGAATTGAATAAATTGAATTGATTTTTTTTCTTTCAATTTTGAAAATCAGAACTGAACCGAATTGAATTGTCTAAAAACCGAATAAGTCGAAATCGAAATATATTTTGGTCTATTCGGTTCGGTTAAAACCAAAATTGACCAATAAAATTTTAAAGAAAATAGGAAATAGAAGTGGGATAAATTGTTGCATGAAAAATAGAACAAAACATAAACTAAGCACTTTTATTCATTAAATATATCATAAATAATACATAATGAAGCATACTTAAATAAATAAATCATAAAAAAATATATGAATACTAATTAATGTAAAAAGTATTAAATATTTTTAATATATAAAATACAATTTAGTTAATTCGGTCTATTCGGTCATTTTTATGCTGACCGAATCGAACCGAATAGATCGAACTTTTCAAAGAAAATAACCAAACCGAATCCAATATACCAAATAATCGAACTGAATAGACCGAACTCAATTCGGTTCAATTTGATTCCCCTAAGGACAAGTTCTAGCACGGTAGCTAGGGACCTGGGAGGTGCGAATAATGCCTAGTAATGGGCCTTTCATGGGGCAGAATGGTAGTTAGAGCAAGAGGGACTTAACATTGCTAATAAGAAGCGAATATGGTCTAATGTGAAAATTTATAAGGTTATGGCCTATAGTCTAGATAGGCCATAGCTTAGGCATCTTAGTATTGGCGAAATTAGAAAATTTGTTCCTATAGGGATTTGTCTCTTATTGTAATTTACAAATATGGCTTAATTGTATTAGGTAAGTTGCTTGAAATAGAGAGCGAGACAGAGCGAGACTTTGACAGAGAAGAGTTGGAGAGGTGGGGCTCTCAAGCCAAAGTCCTTTGTGCAAAAAGTATTTATTCGTTTAATGGTAGAATTTTCTTGTGTGCTTGTAAATGTAGCCATAATGACATCACGTGTCTATCATTGCAATCTTCCTTATTTGATTCTTTGTTCCTATACTCCGATTTCCAGCATATTTTTATGTTGTTATTTGGTAATCTAATCTAATAATGACTAATAAATCAAGGTAGATTTGTTGAAATTAATTATAGATCAACTCAATCTCATTTTGGAAGACAGAGTGATCAAGGAGTAGTGAATATTTTTATCATGTTGTTTGATAAATCTAATCCGATAATAACTAATATATCAAGTAGATTTTTCTTGAAATTAATGACAGATCAACTCAATCTCATCTCGGATGACTAAGTGATTAAGGAATATTGTATACTTTTATCTTGTTATTTGGTAATCTAATCTAATAATAACTAATATATCAAGGTAGATTTGTTGAAATTAATGATAGCTTAGCTCAACCTCATTTCGGATGACTGAGTGATCGAGGAATAGTGTATATATTTATCTTGTTATTTAGTAACCTAATCTAATGATAACTGATATATCAAGGTAAATTTCTTGAAATTAATGATAGATCACTCTATTCTCATTTGGGATGATTGAGTGATCAGGGAATAGTATATAATTTTATTTGTTATTTGGTAATCTAATCTGATAATAACTAATATATCAAGGTAGCATTTAAAAGGAGGAGTGGTAGGAGGGTGGAGGTTTAGTGCGCAATTCGGAAGGAAATCTGGTATTTGGTTTGGGAAGCAAACAGTGATCATGGCAGAATTAAAAGCCCTTCTGCGAGGATGATAACCATTTTTTTTTTTGTTGAAACCGTAGGTGATATTGTACAGTGAGGGGGCTGTGCCTTAGTCTAATTGCTTTGATTGAATGAGTGGTCATTTTTCTTAAAAAATAACTAATATATCAAGGTAGATTTCTTGAAATTAATGACAGATCAACTCAATTTTTATATCGGATGAATAAGTGATCAAGGATTACTGTATATTTTTATCTGGTCATTTGGTAATCTAATCTAATAATAACTACTACAACAAGGTAGATTTCTTAAAATTAGTGATAGATCAAATGAGTCTCACTTTGGATGACTAAGTGATCAAGGATTAGCGTATATATTTCTTGAAATTAGTGATGGATTAAGTCAATCTCAATTCAAATGGCCTAGTGACCAAGGAATAGTGTATGTTTTCAACTTGTTAATTGATAATCTAATCTAATAATAACTAATATATCAAGGCAGAGTTCTTGAAATTAATGATAGATCAACTCAATCATTATTGGATATTTCTTTACAAATCTACTTCTATAGGCACCGAGAATATTTATTCTTTACAAATATGACAAAATCTTTTCTACAAATTTAAACTTTTAGATGAGGTTATAACTCAATATAGTATCGGAGCCTAAAAACCAAACGACTTTAGGTTCGATCCTTACCGCTATCCATTTAAAAATATTAAATTATCTACGTGCAAGCTCTAAATAACTTAATCCATTTAAAAATATTAAATTATCCACTGTGTATATTATTCTGCACGTGAGAGGACGTGTTAAGTACAATAAATAAATTTAACAAGGTCATCTCTACAAGCGTAAGCAATAAAAAAAAATATAACAAAATCATCTCTACAAGCTTAAGCAATAAATAAATATAACAAAATTATCTCTACAAGTTTAAGCTATCTATCTATACTATATTATATAGAAGAACCTTTTATAATATAATAATAATAAGTTTCGCACAAATAGTATTCTTAAAATTCTTTTGCCACTTGGCTCTTTTACATTACAATGATATCAACCGTTATATTTGGTGAATAAATGATTTTTTTTTATTATAGTAAAATTTATATTGATTTACTAATTTATTTTAATATTTTCATATTACATCTGATAATTATGACATGCAATCATGATTGATTGCAGATATCTATGGTAACTCTACAATTTAGTTGTTATCAAATCATTATCTATTTTAGTTGTTTTTATTACTATAATCGAAAATTATTGCAATTTACTTAATATATTATTATTGTATAATGCTATTTATGGTAATTTTAGTTTTGGTTAATATAAACAAATTGCCTTTTTATTCATATGTTTTTTATATTCAAATCCTATATTCTATATTACTATTATTATTATTTTTAATGAACTTTCACCCACATATACCATTACACACTATAAATCTTTCAACTTTTTAATTTTATTTTGTCCCTTTGGTTAACTGTCTTCTTTTAAAACTTCAGTATCGTATCTATCATTTCTTGCAAAACGATCTTTTTTTTACAAAATTAGTAGCAAGTATTCCTTGATTCCTAGATAGCTTGATATTTAGATACTCATCTCATCTTGATATTTCGTTTACTTTTTATCGTTCAAAATTCATTTGTATTTTTTATGTGTGTTCTTATTTGTAAAACTATTATTATTCTTATTCATTAATAACAATAAATTTTCTTATGAAATATCTACATTAATTAAATAGGATACTTAAATTTAGAAAGTAAAAAAAAGAAAATGAAGGTTTTCGTTTGGAAAAAGAAAAGACGACCTGTATTTATTTAAGTTTAACTCATTTGTAGAGGTAAAACTATTGTTGAATTAGGATAATTAGTATTAAAAGAGAAATAAAAATTCTATTTTCTACACGAATCCATGTTTATTAATTTCTTAAAATATAATTTGATAACAATGTTTAGATTAATATTAAACAAAAACTCTATTTTTTTAAAAAAACCAATTATATATTTCGCAATCCGTGCGTAGCACGGGTGTTACATTAATAAATAAATATAACAAAATCATCTCTACAAGTTTAAGCTTTTAGGTGAAGTGATAACTCAATGAGGGAAGAAATTACGTTCAGTGGTGACCTTTGTAATGTTGTCAAGTGTGATGCATTGTGCAAACAAAAAAGTGGACGTGTTGCACGAGGATGTTGTTTGTAATTGATCCTTGTTTTGTGAATGTTGTAATCTACAAAGTCACATTTCACCAATTGACTAGACTCTAAAAAATCTGGTCATGTTAATGGAATGTAATGAGGCGAAAAATATATAAAAGATCGGTCTTTCTAACGTAATACTGCACCCGTTGAGAGTAGATTAATATTTTCATTGGTACAAAAACTTACTATCAAGGAAAGTCTTAACATATTTCCACCTTGTAAATGTTATCAATTGTAACTATCATATATCTCTTTGTCTCAGAATTCTTAGGAGTTTGATCTTAGCTCAAAGTGCTCATATGCTTATCACATTGTTGTAACACATGTATATAAATACCAGAACTGTGATTAACAAATTCATTCATTACTCTTAGATATTTCCCTATTATGGTATCAGAGTTTCATAACTCTTGTGAGACTAATCCTGCATTTTTTTTTTCTTTCCAAACACACGTCATGGTTACAACACAAAACATCAGTGATTCCACTGCATCCACTTCTTCTGCGAGTGGGTCTAGTACTCCAATTGTCACAAATAACAACTCCACTATCTTGTCTCAAAATTTGCTTGCTATTAATGCTGCTTCTCAGCTATCCCTCAAATTGACACCAACCAACTACTATTCGTGGCGTAGTCAACTTGATGCTTTGCGCTTTGGCTATAATCTTCAGGGTTACATTGATGGAACTTCTCCTTGTCCACCTGCTATTATTACTAAGGATGCGACAGTCATTCCAAATCCAGAGTTTCAACACTGGATGCGTCAAGACAAGTTATTGCTCCTTGCCATCATCGGTTCCCTCACTCCAACTGTTGTTCCTCTCCTACGCTCTTGTAAGACGTCTGCCGAGGCATGGAATAAACTTGCTACAAATTATACTTGTGACAAATTATACTTTTATGGTGAGATATCTCTTTAGTAGCTAGTTCACAAAATTATACTTGTGATTCCTGTTTTTGTAATAAAAGTCACAAACTTTCTTTTGGCAAATCGAGTCTTCTAGTAGTAGAACATTAGAACTTGTCTATAGTAACGTTTGGGGGGTCATCCCCAATCCGTTCTATTGATGGTTTTTCTTATTATATTTTGTTTGTTGATCACTACATAAAATATTCTTGGCTTTTTCCTTTGGCTTTCAAATCAGATGTTTTTGATATATTTCCTAAGTTTAAAACCATGACAGAAAAACAATTGCAAAATTCTATATCCACTATATATTCAGATGGTGGTACTGAATACCAAGGGCTAAAAACTATGCTTGCCAGTTTTGGTATTCAACACTTAATTGCACCATCATATACACCTGAACATGTATCAACTGCGAAATGCTGTCATCGACATTTGCACAAAGCTCAACTACCACTATTTTTTTGGACCTTTGGTTTTTAGACTGCAGTTTATTTGATTAATAGGCTTCCAACTGAAGTGCTAAAAAGAGCTACTCCCTTTGAGCACTTATTTAAACAAATGCCTAATGATTCAAAACTCAAAGTTTTCGGGTGTCTAAGCTACGCTTGGTTAAAGCCTTGCAGAAACAACAAGCTTGAACCTAAGTCCATGCCATGTATTTTCTTAGGATACTCAAACATTCATGACTCATACCTCTGCCTTAAGCAAAAAAATCATAAGTTCTACATTTCACGCCATGTTCAGTTTGTTGAACACACTTTTCCAAAAGTTCAAAACATCCAAACACCACTCTATAATATTCAGTTGCTAAATAAGTGGTGCCATCCAGAGCCAGGCATGTCACACAACTCCTCTCAACCGTGTCTCCTCTGCCAGCCACAAATATTGATGGCCAACCTGTTGTGTCTTTACCCAAACCCACCACACACAGTCCATGCCCTCCTTCTTTTGCTCCTCTCTTCCTTCCACCAATCAAACACCCAATACAACATTAACCATAGCCGATACATCTCCTGGGTCGCAACCATCCATTTCTGCTCCTAGCTCGAGTGCAGGTGTTTCTCCCATGCATCAAGCTACAACGCATCAGCAGCAAGTCTCTCATCACCCTATGACAACCAGATTAAAGAATAAAATCATAAAACCAAACCCAAAATACTCTTTGACAGCAACCATCACTCACTACCCACATCAATCAAACCTTCAACAGTGAAAGAAGCTCTCAAATATAAGAAGTGGAAAAATGCCACGCTAAAAGAGTTAAATGCACTTCAACGAAATAATACTTGGATGTTGGTAGAACGAGAGCCTGATCAAAATGTGGTGGGATCAAAATGAGTGTTTCGTATCAAGAGAAATCCAGATGGCCCAAGTGTTCGCTACAAGGCTAGATTAGTAACGAAAGGTTTTCATCAAAGACCAGGACTGGACTTCAAAAAGGCATTCAGCCTCGTGGTAAAAACTTCTACCATACGCACAGTGTTATCAATTGTTGTCTCACATAGTTGGGTTATTAATCAGATTGTTGTAAACAATGCATTTCTTCATGGCACCTTTTATGAACCTGTGTTTATGTCCCAACCCCGTGGTTTTAAAGATGGGACTCGACCAAGTCATGTGTGTTATCTGCATAAATCATTGTATGGTTTACGTCAGGCACCAAGAGCTTGGTTTCATGAATTGAAAATTTTTATTCTATCTCTTGGATTTACAAACACAAAATCAGATAGTTCCCTGTTTGTTCGAGCCTCGCACAATCATCTAACATACATTCTAGTCTATGCAGATGGTTTTCTGATAGCAAGGAATTCAGTCAAGCTTGTTTGTGCAACAATTGATGCTTTGGCACAAAAAATTCCAATAAAAGATCTTGGAGATTTATCTTATTTTTTGGGTGTTGAGGTAATTCCATGCAGATCAGGCTTATTCTTATCACAGCAGAAGTATATGCGTGATCTTCTAATTAAACACAAAATGGTGCAACACCATCCTTTACTCCTTTGAGCTCGTCCATCAAACTAACAGCAAACAAAGGTGAGCTCTTACATGATGCAGCCCAGTATCGAAGCTTAATTGTAGCTTGCAATATCTAACAATTATCAGGCCAAATCTTTCATTTGTTATTAATCGTCTGGCTCAGTATATGTACAAGCCGACAGTGGAACATTGGACTGCTGCAAAAAGATTATTACGCTACATAAAGCACATGATCTATTATGGCCTGCATATTCAAAAGACTAGTTCGTTGTCTTTGATCACTTACTTAGATGCTGGTTGGACTCGGAACAAGGATGATTATACCTCCACTTCTGCGTATGTTGTGTTGTTGGAAAAAAATCCAATCTCTTGGAGTTCAAGAAAACATTGCACAATTGCGCGTTCTTCTACTGAAGCTGAATACAGGTTAGTGCCATCTGCAGTAGCTGAACTCTGTTGGCTACAAAATCTTTTGCATGAAATGTATATCAAGCTGTCACACACACCACGCCTACTTTGTGATAACATCGGTGCAACATTTTTATGCGCTAATCTAGTGTTTCACTCTAGAATGAAACACTTGGCATTAGACTATCATTTTGTTCGAGATAAAGTCTCTGAGGGAAGTCTGCAAGTGGTGCATGTCTCTACCAAAAACTAGATGGAAGATGCTCTGACTAAACCTTTGTCAAAAGACAGGTTCATCGAGTTAAGATCCAAGATAGGTGTCGCAGATGGCTCCACCCTCTTGCGAGGGCATATCGAGGAAGAGTCCTAACATATTTCCACCTTGTACATGTTATCAATTGCAATTATCACATATCTCTTTGTCTCAGAATTCTTAGGAGTTTGATTTTAGCTCATAGTGCTCATATGCTTATCACATTGCTGTAACACATGTATATAAGTACCAGAACTGTGATTAATAAATTCATTCATTACCCTTAGATATTCCCTATTACTTACCATTCTTAATCATTACTAGTATCACAGGAGCTCTTTTTTCTAATTCATTGACTTATTTTTTCCATAAGTTCTGATTCATTCTTATGTATAAAATTGGTCAACTAAGTAATAAATTCAAATATACATTGTTGGTCATTTAAAATTAATATATGGGCAGGCATACGACTTTATCTTTTCTCTTGGTGCATTTGTTGCATGTTTGGAAAGTTAAAAGAGTTCAATTATCTAGCAGGATATTATGCCCAATTCGACACATCATCCTCTCAATTTTGGGACAATTTTCTATTTTTTTGTTTTTGTTTTTTTTTCTCATACTATGATAAAATAATTAATATGAAAAAAAAATTATATCAACTCTTAATTTTTCAAATGAGATAAAGTTGCTCAAAGGGGAAAAAAAACTTTATATTAATTCTACTCACTTGGCAAAAAGATAGGCGCTGATGTGACACACTTTTTTGAGTTCCTTTGTATTTAACTTTTATCTAAAGAATCTATAAATAGATCTATAGATAGATAGATAGATATAGATTTTTATTATTTTAAATTTTTGTGCTTTTTTTTATTATTTCTAAATATCTATAAAAATTAATTCTAGTACTTTTTTATTCTTTTTTTTAGTTAGAATATGATGCATAAATTAATTAAATTAATGAGTTTTGTTGGGACTTTATCACTTTAAACTCATTTAAAAGAAATATATAGGTGGTGCATAAATATAACTAAATATCTTGTAACTCAATTGCAATGATGAGGTTAGAAAGTGGTGCATAAATGTAATTAAACACTATAATATATAGATTTATAACAATGTAATAATATTGAAAATATAATTTATGATGACTTGGCAAATAGATGGGTGTTGATGTGACACCCTTCTTTGAGTTCTTTTGAGTTTAACTTATATATATATATATATATATATAAATTAATTCTAGTGCTTTTTCATTCTTACTTTTTATGTTTATTTTTATTTTTTAATTAGGATATGATTCATAAATTAATTAAATAAAAATATATAGGTAGTGCATAAATATAGTTAAATATCTTGTAAGTTCATTGCAATGATAAGGTTAGGAAGTGGTGCATAAATGTAATTAAACGCTATAATATATAGATTTATAATAATGTAATAATATTCAAAATATAATTTATGATACTTGGCAAATAGATGGGTGATGATGTGATACCCTTCTTTGAGTTTCTTTCGGTTTAACATATATATATATATATATATATATATATATATATATATATATATATAGATTCTTACATTAAATTTATCACTTTTAATCATTCTTTCTTTTAAAAGATAGGTAATATTTAATTGGAGAATGACTAAAACTAGTAAATTGTCATATACATAAAATTATTTAATGAATTTTAATAAGTGCAATATTGCACCCGTTAAACAAACCACCATTAATTCATAGTCGCCATAGTGTAGACTATAGTTATTGTTATATGCCACCTCTTTGCCGTGCTCAATAGGCATCAATTGTACAAATTGTTGTTGTTAATGAACCACAGCCTATAACCAAATCCACCCACCCAACCCCATGCCACATTGGCCACCGCATATAGTTTGATGTGGCATTTGATGTGAAGCAGCGATCCAATTGCTGCCTTATACCTTGGTTAAAATATTTCAAGTTTTTATAGGCAGTGGTTTCAATTATGCCCTTCCCTTTTATATTTTAGATTTTAATATGTTGAAATTAAATCAAGGTAGATTTGTTGAAATTAATGACAGATCAACTAAATTTCATTTCGGGTGACTAAGTGCTCAAGGAATGTGTATATTTTTATCTTGTTATTGGTAATCTAATCTAATAATAACTAATATATCAGGGTAGATTTCTTCAAATTAATGATAAATCAACTCACTATCATTTGGGATGGCTATAGTTCTGTTTGGCTTAGTTGTGAGATTTCAATTAGGGTAAAACGTACAAGTGCCCCCTGTGGTTTGCGATACATGCACAACAACTCCCTATAATTTAGAAATTAGTAGAATGCTCCCTTAGGTTTTTTGAAAACGTGCACATGTCCCCCTAAACCTAAGTACCATTAATTTTTTGACAGATTTTAAGAAAATGCCTATTTTGCCCTTATGTTATCCTGTAAAAAGTCTATTTTATCCCTATTTAATTTAAAGAAAAAAATAACATAATAATAATACTATCGGGGAGGAGGGGGGTGTTGTTGCGTGGGGGTGGGGTGAGGTTTGCTGGGTTTAGGAGGGCCCTCGGGAGTGGGGTGCTACATGGGGTTGGGGTAAGGGTTGCTAAGAGTGGTTGCTGAGGGTGGCGGGGACGGCGGTCGGGGTTGCTGAGGGTGGCGGGGACGGCGGGGACGGCGGTCGGGGTTGCTCAGGGTGGCGGGGACGGCGGTCGGGGTTGCTCAGGGTGGCGGGGATGGCGGTCGGGGTTGCTGAGGGTGGCAGGGACGACGGTTCGGGTTGCTGAGGGTGGTGGGGATTGAGGGGGCTGTGTTTTCTTTTTCCTTTTTTTTAAAAGTTAATTTCTATTTTTTTTAATTCTTAAAATAAATTAAGGGTAGAAAAGTTGATTTAATGCGTTTATCATAAAAAAAAAAACAAAGCAAAATCACATGAGCCACACATGCATGTCAAATCACGTTATCTTAGATGGAAAAATTAATGGAGGAGGTTTATGTACACTCTCGTTAAAACAACAAGGGGTGACTTAGCTAATTTCTTAACTACAGGGTATATTATACATATTTTGCAAACCACAGGGCGCACTTGTGTATTTTACCCTTTCAATTATTGAGTTACAGAACTTTTAGCAGTAAAACTTTGGTGAAAAGCATTATTGAATAAATATCGTTGCTTATTTGGCTTGATATATTAGGAGTTAAGCTCTTTTGGCTATGTTGAGGGCAACACTAGATTTTCAAAATTATAAAATAGTGTTTTTAAGAGAAAGAAGGAAAAAATAGTTCCTAGCATGATGTAAAAACAATTTTTCAAAAAGCTCCAATTTGAAGTTTCTGATTTTTTGACGTTTTTCAACTTTGGCTTTTATATAAAAACACTTTAAAAAATTTCCAAAAAAATTACTTTCACCTTTTAAACTCACATAAATGACTTTTGGATGTCTAAGTGATCAAGGAATAGTGTATATTTCTAGCCCATTATATGGTAATCTAATCTAATGGTAACTAATAATCTAATCTAATTAATCTAAGTATAATTAAGATGAGAGATAAATTGAAGTGGTTGAAACTAGTCTTGTCTAAGGCCCTATTCAGTGCAATTAGCAGATTAGGTAGCGGATAGCTATTTGAGTAGTGGATAGCAATTTAGGTAGTAAATAGCTGTTGTGTTTTAGCAATTAGCGGATTATTTTAAATGTGTTCAATAAAACTGATTATTGGATTAGCTGATAAATGCAAAATGACAGAAAAGACATTGGTATCAGGTTATTATTGTTGTGGTGATGATAATGATGATAATGACAATTAATTACTTTATTATTATTATTATTATTATTATTATTATTATTATTATTATTATTATTATTATTATTATTATTATTATTATTATTATTATTTTGTAAAATACGTAAATAAGGTGAATCTTGATTCTAACTACTTTGACCATTATCCTAATGAATAGAGTTAATGACTATTAATATACGTTGTTAATAGGTAAAATATCGGTAGCCCATACCAGGTTGATTAAGGTAAAAAATCCCGACATTTATCTCGTAATAAATGTCATTGTTTATTTCATACTCAGTATTTCATAACAATAAATGCGACAATTATCAAATTTGCTTATATGTAACTTCAAATTAGTGTGATAACTAACCACTATTTTCTTTTCTCTTTGCGCTTATTTGGATTGATTTTTTTTTTTTT
Organism: Cordia subcordata; assembly: GCA_028554755.1. Classification (NCBI taxonomy): domain Eukaryota; kingdom Viridiplantae; phylum Streptophyta; class Magnoliopsida; order Boraginales; family Cordiaceae; genus Cordia; species Cordia subcordata. Next base: position 13,440,536 of record JAPTOF010000005.1, on the reverse strand, counting down.
TTTTAGAGAAAAATACTTTTTTTCTAAAAAAGTTATATTAAATTTGCAATAACTATTTGATTTGGTTTTTAAAAAAGTTAAAACTCTGAAAAAAGCTCAAATACAACTTTTTTTAGAAGTCAGAATTTTCAACTTAAAAAAATTATTTTTTAAAAGTTGTTAAAAAAAGTACTTTTGAAAAAATTAATCCAAACAAGCCCTTTGTGTTGGCCAAAATAACACAATGATGAATTTCTTCACTATTTCTACAATCTCTCTGCTCAAGGTAATCATGTGTTTTATCTTCATCATCTTTCTTGTAGTAACTGATTGAAAAGTTCATTTAACTTTTCAATTATTTTGTTAATTAATTGACATAAAATACATGTATATATAACTCTACGATTATATTGTTAACAATGAAAAATCCAGAAGTAACAAGTATCTATTAATACCCATTAAAAGGCTAGTTTATTTTTGTTGCTTGATTTGTTTTCATTGAACAATTACTAAATTATACATATACACACACATATGTGTGTGTGCGTTATTGTATTAATCAATTTTGGATATTTTCTTCACAAATTAATTTATGTAGGCGTCACCGCAATTGCATGTGGGGAAGAATTTACCTTCGGAGATGACTTTTGTGATCGTGTCAAGTGCCATGCATTGTGCCAACAGAAAAGCGGAAATGCAAGAGGACGTTGTCTTCTAATTGATACTTAGTGTTTGTCAATGCATTAATTTACAAACTCATATTTCACCAATTGACTAGTAGACTGGATTCTGGTCAGTTAGGGCCTGTTTAGATTGATTTTTTTTTAAGAAAAAATACATTTTTTTTTGAAAAAATTAAATTAAATTTGCAATAACTATTTGATTTGACTTTTAAAAAAGTTAAAACTCTGAAAAAAACTCAAATACGATTTTTTTTAGAAGCTAGAATTTTAATCTTAAAAAAAACTATTTTTCAAAAGCCGTTAAAAAAAGTACTTTTAAAAAAAGTCAATCCAAACGAGCCCTTAATCGAATGTAAGAAAGTGAAGAATATATAAAAGATTTTAGTTACTTCTTAATTGAATTTGATATTCAAACAACATGAAAATTAAATGAAGTGACACGAGGAAATTGTGGCATCATCACGTGATTAGCGGTTGTGAATGTCATAGGCTGTGTTTCTAAACCACCACTAATTCATAGTCGCCTATAATATAGACAATTGTGGCTGTTATATGCTACCTCTTTGCCACACTCAATCGGTGTTGGTTGTACAAATCGTTGCTGTTAGAGGGTGTTTGATTTTGCTTATTTGGTATTTATAAACACTTAAATAGTAAAAAATATATGAGAGAATATTTTTTTTTCTAAATGCTTATAAACCAAAATTAGCAAAGCCAAACACCCACTTAATGAACCGCACCCTATAACTAGTTCCACCTCACCCAACTGCACCGCACATAGACTGCCGCGTATAATCTGATGCGGCGTTTGAGTGAAGGAGCGACTAAGTGCTGCCTTAGACCTTAATTAAAAGATTTTGAATTCCTATATATATATATATATATATATGTACATATACATATGTACATATATATAATTTTAGATTTTAATTTGTGGTTTGAATATAGAAGGCAATTGCAAGGACGACTTCCTATCCCTCTTTCTATATTTTTTTAGATTTAGTTTTTAATTGGGTAAAATTAGGGTTGTGCATTATTTGGAAAAACCCGATTACCAACCCGAAATTTCGGGTTCAGTGAAATCGGGTTTGGAAAAATGGGGAACGGGGGGAAAAAATCGGGAATGGAAAAAATATTGGGGAATCGGGTTGGGGAAAGATATAATTTTTTTAATTTGGGGAATCCCCAAAACCCGAACTATTTTTTTATTTTATTTATATATATATATATATATATAATACATATTATTTATTATATTCGGTTTTTTATTTCGTAGATATATCAAAGTTAGCATTGAACCAACAAAAACAATAACTAAGATTTGAAGGTTCATGGAGTAATGGAAAATAGAGATGAATGCTTATCAACAACTTGTTAAAATAATGTTTCTCATTTATACTTTAGACTTTTTATTTATGCTATGGTTGACTGATTATGACTTATGATACTATAGTCTAAGTACTTTATTTACGCTGTGGTTTAAAATTATGGTTTAGATACTTTATTTATGTTGTGGTTTGAAGCTAATAGTCTACGTAGTTAATTATGATAGCATGTTTTCAGGGATTCCCTGATCCCTGTTCATTTTTCCCCATTCTCCAATTCTTCAATGTATTCCCCATTGGTGAATTGAGCCGGGGAACGGAACAAAGGTCATTTTCCAAATATTATTTCGGGAAAAAAAAATTATGTATATTGGGGCGGATTTCACGATGAAAACCCCTAGGTAAAATGCAGCAGATCCTCCTGTCGTATTTTAAAGTGCATTAAACTTTTTTGTGGTTTAAAAAGTCTCTGAAGATCCCCCTATAATCTATCAAAAATATATCAAATCCTTTACAGTTAAAAAATCTATTATCTTTAATCATAAAATTTTTAACTACTTAAACTGCCCTTCTCTTTTACAAAAAAATAGTCTCTCAATTACGTTCGCAACAATAAAAGAACCAATTTGAACTTGGTTTGCGCTAGCATCAAGTGACTGAGGACTTCTCACAGCTTGGTGATGTTATCAACGAAGAAAATCAAAATTTAATCAAAACTATAACCGAATATATCTGGCACTCGAAATTTTCCCATACAAACACTATCTTTATCTAAATTCTTAATTAAAGAATCGAATCCACTAGTATTTTAGCACATTTGATTTTTCGGAGTTGATGGACCAAGACATATATTCAACCAACCAACAAGTTCACTCATGGGACCAGTTTTGTCCGAACTTTTGCTCAAACATGTTTCCTCCAAGTAAATGTATTATCTGCTTGATAATGTAATTTATATTCAAAACTTTATAAGGTTCATATCATGTTGATGTACTTCCACTGATATCTTGTCACGTGTATCGGCATTTGCTGGTCATCGCTCTCAGTTCCCCACCAGACAGAAGAGGAAGAAGAAGAGACCAATACTCTTCTCAATTTGCATGGTCACTTGCTCTATATTTATATAGAGAGAGTAAATTGCATATTATCCTTTATACTCTGACTTATATATACTATACCTCCGTATTATTAAAATTAGTTAATTATCCCCTGTACTCTGACTTATGTGTACCGTACTCCCTTTATAGTATCAAAATTAATTATTTACCTCCTAAAATTTTTAAAAGTGTGCATAACACCCTCCTGTTGCACACTTTTAGAAAATGGATAGTAGGAGAGTGTTTTGCACACTTTTAAAAATTTCAGAGGATAATAGCTAATTTTGATACTACAGGAGGTATAGTACACATAGACTAGAGTACGGGAGAATAATTAACTAATTTTAATATATACATATATATATATGTATATATTGCAAATTATATTATGCATCTGCAGGAGCACAGAGCATGGTGTATTAGATTATTTGTTCAGTATTCACAAGCTATTTATCTAATAAAATCCACAGATCATCGTAATATTTATTGATAAGTGTAAAATTGACACACATCTATGCATGAAAACAATCACAGATGTTTGTTCAGAATAAAAAAGTTATTCGTTCAGTATTTATAAGTTGTTTGTCCAGTAAAATCCATAAATCATTACAATGTCTGTTGACAAGTATGAAATTAACAAACATTGTCTATACATGAAAACAGCTATAGATATTTATTAAAAATAAAAAGACTATATGTTCAATATTTAGAAGCTGTTTGTTTAATAAAATTCACACATCATCTTTGTGCAGTACTGATAAGTTGTTTGTTCAGTACGTTCACAGCCGTAGGTACATGTTGCACTGTGCACCTGTAGGTTCACGATATAAGTTCCCAACTACTTACCAAACTACTGGCCCAAGTGGAATTCTATTGCTTCTAAGGAGATTTATTATTATTTGTTTCTAAAAAAGGGTAAAATATATATTATCCTTGTGATTTTTGTAATTAATTGATCACCCCTTTATGTTTTAAAACTTATTACATCACTTCCCTTTACTTTGTAAAAGATGGCATGTTAACCCTCTGTGATTTGTCCAATTCGATAATTACCCTCTATGCACTAAAAGAAAACCAAGAATAGGCGGTGGTTTTACCATAAAATAATGAGGAATAGCCAGTGGTTTTACGATATAGGCAGAGGTTTAGATAATACATAGATATATTGTTATCTAAGATAATCAATAAATGTATTCTTAGTTTAATTAGCGGATGGTACGATTATAGAGTCTTACAATAAGGAATGTTCGAGTTGTAGATGAAGAATGGCGTGGTTTTCTTTTTCTTGAATTATATATAGATGGTGTTTTAAATAGCCATATCATATTAACAGAAATTTTAAACTAGCCGACGCCCATATAATCGGCGGTAAAACCGTCGTCTATTACCTACTTTTTTTGTAGTGATCGTTTGTCTAGTTAGCTGATTGCTGCCTATATTTTTAAAATTTACCACATTACTCTCTTGTAGTTTTTAAAAGGTCAAATATCACCTCTTTTTTATGTTATTATTTAGTCATTTTTAGTTAAAAATTTACGTACTTTTATGAAAATATATACACATTACAAGTTTTAATGAACATAGATGCAAAAAAAGACGTTTATGATGCACAATAAATTAATTTAAATAAAAAAACATAAATGTAGGATACTATATCCTACCTTCTAGAAACACAAGGAGTAACATATTAAATTTTAAAGCACAAAGGCTAATTACACAAATCACAATGGGATGACATGCATTTTATCCAAATAAAATAAAAAGCTTAACGAATCTATGTAGGGCTTGGTCCTCCGAAAAATGCTTCCTGGACTCCCACGGTTTCAAGTTGTTTATTGCCATTATTGACTTTTTCTTCAATCTAGAGTTCGGTCCTCCGAAAAATCCTCACTGACCTCCCACGTTTCCAAGTAGTTTATTGCCATTAGTGACTTTTTCTTCAATCTCTAAGAAGTCATTTTGACAACCCCTTGTTAAACTCATTAATTTAGTTGACTAACTTCTTTTTTTTATTTTAAATTTATTAAAAAATTGATAATGATTATATTATAATACCCATGCGATAAAAGAAGCACAATTTGTTAATACAATAAATTAATAAATCAATATCCTTTCTATAAACTTAAGCTTTTAGATCAAGTGGTAACTCTAATATGGTACTAAAATCTAAAAATCAAACGGTCTTAGGTTTAATCTTTACCACCACACATTTAAAAATATTACATTATCCACGTTAAACTAAGAAACCAATATTTTCTTTACAAACTTAAGCTTTTAGATGAGATGGTAACCCTAATACAATCAGTTGAATGTGTCGTTAGAAAATGGAGGTGTACTTGTACAAGTACACTAGATGAACATCATAGTGCGTCATATATATTTTTCCTATCCTTGTGTCTTGGTTAGGGATGGTAATGAGGCTGAGTAGGGATGGGGTGTGCTTGTCCCTTAATAAAATTTCTGCTTGTACCCCTATTATATACCTATACCGGGATAAACTCATACACTACTATTTCTATCCCTGTTGGATGGAAAAAAACTCTCCACAGTATCTGTCAGCAAGGTCAATAACATTTGAATTTTTTTAAAAAAATACTAATACATAATAACGTATTAAAAATATAGGTTAACTTTTGCAACTAAACCAAGAAAAGATTTTAATGATACAAAGTTTATATTAAAATATATAAAAATATATTAGAATTATATACAAAATAATATAATGCTTATATTAAAAATATATAAGAAAATATAAGATGCAACAAATATAAATATATAGTGGGATGGGACGAAGCAGGATGGATAAACCTCTATCGCTGCCTGCCCCTAGATCGAGGTAAAAGAAGAAAACCCAACCCCACCCCGCCCCTATGGGGGATTTTTTGCCAAACCTTCCCCCCTACTCCTATGGTACTCCTGTGGGGTGAACCAAGGTGAGGTACTATTACCATCCCTAGTCTTGGTAAATTATGATGACACGATTAGTTTTTAGATGAAGTGATAACTCTAATACAATCAGTTAAATATATTGTTAAAAAATGGAGGTGTACTTGTGCAAGTACACTAGATGTACATCATAGAGCGTCATATATATTTTTCCTATTTTCGTGTCTTGGTAAATCAAGATGACACAGCTAGAAACATAGAACACATATAGGTAGATTGCAATATTAGCTAATATCATTGATGGTAGTAACAATTCTTATATAAATACTTCTTTGATACCAAAATAAAGACTGTCAACAAAATTGCGAGGCTTTCCATTATCTAGAAGGATGTTGTTCGGAATGTGGTCCTCTTCGCTATGGCAAGAAATGGCAGAAAGTTTGAACCCCTCTAAATGAGGAGGGCCCCCTTGCGGATCTTGTACCACTAGATGATGCTGAAATCAATAAGCTTCCAAAGTTTTCCTTGGTCCGTAGGGTATTTGTTGATAAATCGGTCATCTGGCCCAAAGTTATGAAGCAAATACGACACGAGACGAGAGACGCCGATATTTTTTTTTCAAAAAATTAGGATACAACACGTTGAGAATACGTAAAATAAAATATTTTTAAATAAATAAATAAATATATATATATATATATATATATATATATTATCACAAAAAAAATGAATAAACATGACTAAGTGACATGATATTCATCATATAGTTAATCTAAAAATTAAATGTTATAAAAATAACGTTTTGATAAGAACATTTTGATTTATGAGAAGTAATTCACTTATTTAAAGCAATCAGTTACTCAAATAATTACAAATCTGAAATTGTTTTATTATTATTATTATTATTATTATTATTATTATTATTATTATCTCTTGCTGCGTTGTGCAACTACTGACAGATGCATGAATGCACATTACTTTTAAAAGGGTTAACTGAATGCACATTACTTGTCTTACATTATTGTTTACCACTTGCACCATCATATGAGTAGTTGCTTTCGGGGACTTTGATGCCTTATTATAGCACTATAAATGCCTGCTGGAGGAACCACGTTGGCGAGGTAGATGGTGTGCGAGCGTGTGGGAATTAAGCAGAAAGAGTGAGAGAGACTATTCTTCAAAGAAAAACAAGATTAGATAGATTCCCTCTTGAGGTAATAACTTTCTTGCAAGCATTTACATTGCAGAATCCATAAAACTTGTCAACATAATACTTTTGCCGTTTTGAATCGTTAACTGCTGGAAATTAAGGACGCTCTCCATCATCTGGTGTGTTTCTGCCAATGGATATAACGCAGCCTCTGTCTTCTCGAGATCCACAGGCAATTTTACTGGACAAACTTTTCTATATAATATTTTTGCGTGAAAATTCCAAAATAGTTGCTAATGTTTATAAAAAGTGTTAATTTGGTGTGTTGTTTGTAAAATGATCTACTTGAACCTCAATATTCATAAAAGTGTCAATTTCATTCCTATTAATTGATTATGCAGTGGTTACATTAGTCTGAGAGGTAAAATAGCGATAGAGATAAATTTTTTTGTGAGTATATAAGTGACCAATTTGCATTATATTATAAGTCAGTTTTTTCTTCTTTTCTTAAAAATACTACTCTTTAATATTGAAATTTCAATATTGTCCTTCAAATAACTAAAAGCCCAACTCTTAAAAGACTAGGTGAAACAATCAAAGACTTTTATTCAATAACAGTTGAAATATCACAAGTAGGCCAAATAGAGCCTAAGACGAACATGGAGAAGTTATCGATGAATGTGGGCAAAAACTGTGGAAACAGTCAAGCAATTATCCGAGGTTTCCAGGTTAATTATTACTACTTTGAAAAGAAAGAGACAAGACTAGAAGAAAAATCTAGCGATCAAATGATTTAAAGTCTCATATCAATTTCTATCCTTAGTATAACATAGCATAACCTAGATTATTATATAGCTTAACTTAGACTAGGTTAACCTCGTTTTCCTAGTGTAATTTTACCTTTTTTTTTTTCCTTAGAGTAATCTTAGAAGTATTTATTTTTTCTACTTTAGAGTAATATTATAAGTATTTGTAGCTGTAGCAGAATCTTAAATATAGATCTATTGTATCATGGAGATCTCAATGGTAATTATAGCTCTTGTTTCTTTATGAATGCATCACTTTCTTTGAAATTATCAAAATTCAATGAGGGAAAAGAATAAGAACACGAAGTTCTAAGTGGACGCAACTTCTTATAGGAATTCGAGGCATGTTTAAGGCCCACACACTCAAGGTCTTTCTTAGTAATGTGGATGCCCAAAATAGGGGTCTAACTAAGACAGTCCCAAAAGAATAAGCTTATACAAAAAATTCCTCATTAAATTTGTTCCTAAACCTGCAAACACCTACATTTGGTTTGTGATCTTCTTAATTTCGGTTCTTTTTTTGTTGCTAAACAATTGAAAGGGATGAAGAAAATGGAAAAGGAAAATAAAAAAATGGTGAAAATGCTATTATCATTAGGACTTCGTAGTTTATTAATTTCATAGTTTAATTTTTCTCGTAGATGGTGTTGACATCACTCATTGGAATTCACAGCTTTAAATTTGTACTTGTTAATTTCATTGCTTGTCGTCCTTACATTTTTCATACTTGATACAGCACAAGAAAGAGGACGTCCAGAAAGAAGATGTGGGGAAGAAAAAAGATATGCAGAAGGAAAGCGAGGGGAAGAAAAAAGAAGCGCCGAAGAAAGAAGAGTCGTTAAAGTGCTGTGCATATCGTCCATTCATCATAGACACCGAATCAACCGGTGATCAGCAGGGGAACATATTCCGTGTGCATCATAGGCTACGCAAATCAAATCCGAATGCTTATTCACCAATGTTGATCTCCATCGGTCCTTATTACGGCTATGACGAATATCTGACGGCAATGAAAGGGTGCAAGAAACGGTGCTGTGACTCATTAATTACAAGACGAGGTGACAGCGTCGACAGGTACAGGCAAAGTTTGATGAATCGGTTAGAAGAAGCACCCAAGTCGTACGCATTATTTCCACCAATGGAGCACAACAGAGATAGATTTGTGGCGATGCTACTACTTGATGGTAGCTTCATTGTTGAATCTGTCCGCGAATGCTGGGAAAGCCAACAACAATTAGAAGCTGCTGCTCGACCTGACAGGATAAGAGAAAAAAGACCAAAAGCTACAAATGGCCCTGTTTTCGGTTTCCATTGGATGTGCGCTCAAGCCTTTCGGGACCTGTTAGTATTCGACAATCAGCTTCCGTATTTTGTTCCAAAGGAACTCTACAAAATGAGCTGCAGGGATCAAACTGTAGAATGTTCATTCCATGACATGTTGAAGTGTGCTTTAAAGAGTATTTTGCCTGCCGAGTTATACCCTTTTCCAGTCTCCAAGTGTCCAAATGATTTGCCAGAAACCAAGCATTTGCTTCACGCAGCGCACATTCTTTGCTGTCCATCATCAACATATGATCATCAAAATTCATATAGAAATAACAACTGCATAGAAATAAATATTGACCAAGGCAGAGCACTCTTGTACCAGATGCGTAGTGCAACCGAGCTTCAAGAAGCCGGAGTTAGCTTTAAGAAGGTGAGTCCGGGTACGCATAACAAAGAAACCAATGGCATCAGCAGCATATTCGACATAAAATTTCATAACGGGGTAAGGGAAATCCCTTCACTTACTATTGCAGACTCGACCGAGTCATTGTTCAGAAATCTCATAGCCTACGAACAGTATTCTCCAGGTCTCAATCCAAAGCATTTCTCAGACTATGCAACTTTCATGGATTGTCTCATAAACTCGAGCAGAAATATTGCTATACTTCGTCTTGAAGGAATACTTGTGAACTTGCTTGGCGATGACAGAAAGGTGGCTGATATGTTCAACAAGCTCGGGGATGGAGTAGTCATGTCGCCTACTTTTTATTATTCAGAAGTTTTCAACAAGGTTGATGAGCATTGCCGAAAGCCATGGAATACTGCCAAGGCAATACTAAGGCGTGATTATTTCAACAGCCCCTGGGCTGGAATATCACAACTGTTGCAGCTGTCGTGCTTCTCGGTCTTACTCTAGCACAAACTATTGGGACCTTTATGTAGGTCTTTCATTGCTTAATGAGCTAAAATAAGGAAATAATATTCTTGTTTGTAATATGTTTGCTTTAATAATTAACTAATGTCCATTTTGCTTGTAAGTTGTTTTCTTTATTTCCTCTTGCCCATCTAGCTCTTATTTATGATTCGTTTTGTGAACAAACTCGTGCCCAATTTAAAACTTGAAAGTCATCTTGTCTATCAGTGTGTGCTAAGCATAAGTGTCATTAATTAGGTAATCTATAAAGGAAAAGAAAAATGTTGTACGAAGTGATTGTTATTTACTCATCAAAAAAGTTGTACGAAGTGATTGTTATTTACTCATCAAGTATTGTGTTTTAACATTACCGCCCTCAAGAATGACACAAGGAAAGATGTGAACTAGCTGTTTCTTGTACAAAGAATCAACTTTTGGACTAGGACGAAAAGAAAAAGAATAAATGGTTATAATTAAAGCAAAATGTAATGGCTAGCATTCTAGATGTAACATCGAAGTCTAGGTATTAAGGGCTCGTTTGGATTGACTTTTTTAAAAAACGTTTACAGCTTTTGAAAAACAGTTTCTTTTTAAAAGTTGAAAATTCTGGCTTTTCAAAAAAGCTGTATTTGAGCTTTTTTCAGAGTTCCAACTTTTTTGAAAATTAAATCAAATAGTTATTGCAAATTTAATGTAACTTTTTAAGGAAAAAAAGTATTTTTTTTCTAAAAAAAAAAGCCAATCAAATAGGCCTTAAGGCTACAATTGGGTCAAACCTTTTGTGCCCCTGCAAAAGCAGAAAGTTACTAATTGACTACAATTTGGAAAATAACATGTCTAAAAAGAAATAATTCAATTAAGTTACAGAAAGCTAAATAAAAATATGAAAATGTTAGATATTGGTAGCCATTTCACTCAAGGACTGAAGAAAGAATATGTGTTTGTAAAGAAGAGAAGGGTTTTATATATAACTTAAATTATGATTGATTGATTTCCTCTCATATAAAGCTTCCTTTTATAGGCATTAGGAAGAACTCAAATAGATGTAGTTGACTCTTAAATTAATTATAAACACATGAATACTAAAAATATCTAGATTCACTTTATTAAAGCCCTGTTCTATAAGAGTGTTTCAATTAGTCTTTAGTGTTTTGACTTGCCTTATCTAATTTTTATTGTTTGGAAAAATAGTGTTTTAGGTAATTTTTTTTTTGGTTGAAATAGTGTTTAAAGTAGTGATTTTAAAACGTTAATATTTTTAACATTAGATGTAGTGGTTAGTATTTTATTTTACATTTCGACAATCTTGCCTCTTCTTCAATATTTTTTGGCAATTCTACCTACAATGCAATCTCTTTCTACGTTTTAAATTTTTTTTTCACAAATATAAATCTAAAATAACTTAAAAATTAATTTTAAACTCTATCGATATCAAAATATACTAAAAACTGTAAGTCTTTTTTAGTCCATTTATTATTTTTCTTGACAAAATAAATTTTTGATCAATTAAAAAATATTTCTATAATAGTAAATATTTTATAATATTAATAAAATTAATTTATCAAAAGTAATTTTATTCTACTTTAATAATAAAATATTATTATAAGAAACATATATCTAGTTATAAAATAAATTATCTTATTTCAATAATAGTAATAATGATTATATTTATCAAAACATAATAATGTAATACCAATGTTTTTTTATGCCATTTTGCATTTATCAGCCAATCCAATAGCATATTTTATTGAAACGCATATTATTCAATTAAGTAACCATACAGTTATTCGTTAATAGCTAAACTACAATAGCTATCGACTACTCAAACCACTATCTACTACTCAAATAGCTGTCAGCTAAACTAACAACTAATTTTAACAAACAGGCCCTAATAGATTCATTGTTTATTTATCAAAACTCTTCAAATACTAGTAGGAACCTTGGCAATATATTACTTAATATGCTCTCCCTTAATGTGTTGTTATTGAACTCCAAGAAGCTTTCTCAATAAGTGAAACTTTTCTATTGAAAGTGCCAAATATGTTAGCTATTTGGTCTTTGTATGCTGTGGCTCATATTCATATTGGTACCTCAAGAATATATGCCATAAGGATCTTGGTTCTGGCCAAATTAGGAGTCCTATTCCTATAGGGATTTGTCTTTCTTACAGTCTATAAATATAGCTTATTTTAATAGGCTTATTACATGAAGTAAAGAGTGAGACAGAGCAAAACTATGTGCGAGGAGAGTTCGAGAGGCAGAGATTACAAACCCGAGTCCTTTCACTAAACTTTATAAAATGGATGTTAAAAGTGCATTATTGAATGATTTTATTGATGAAGAAGTGTATGTAGCACAACTTTCAAGTCTTGAAGTTCCTATTTACCCTAACCATGTTTTTAAACTTGAAAATGGTTTATATGGCTTAAAACAATCACCTAAGACATGGTATGAGAGACTAAATAGATTTTCGGTTGAAAATGGATTTACAAGAGAAAAACTAGATTCAACATTGTTTGTTAAGCGATGTAAAAGACATACTAATTTTACATATATATGTTGATAATATAGTATTTAGTGTTAGAAATGAGTCTATTTATGAAAGCTTTTACAAAAGTATGCACAGTGAATTCGAGATGATCATGATGGAAAAGCTTCACTTCTTTGTTGGACTCCAAATCAAAAAAAACTCATGGAAGGATTCTTCATTAACCAAGCTAAGTATAGAAAAGAACCACTCAAAAAGTACGATTTTGGTAGAGCAAAAGAGATTGAAACCCTTAGTAGCACCATCACCAAACTTGACAAGGATTAAATTTTAAGTTGGTGGATGAAAAGAGGTTTAGAGGTATGCTTAAAGGCCTTCTTTATTTAACTGCCTCTAGACCGAATATAATGTTTACTGTGTGCTTGATGCTTATTTTCAATCTTTTCCTAAAGGATCTGGCTTACTTGTTGTAAAAAGAATTTTTAGGTACCTCAAAGGAACACAAGAACTAGGCTTATGATATCCAAAAGGGAATAGTTTTGATCTAATAGGCTGTTCCAATGCTGACTTTACAGGATGTATAATGAATAGGAAAAGTACTTCTGGAACTTCTCATTTTGTAGGACATGCCTTAGCTTCGTAGTCAAGTAGTAAGTAAAATAGTGTAGTTTTATCTATAGCCAAAGCATAATATATAGCAGTAGGTAATTGAGTTGCACAAGTTTATTAGAAGAAACAAACCTTGCTCGATCAATAAGGCCACCTGATAAGTCTAGTAAGCAATTAGAACTGCCAGTCCCTACTACCAATCCACCAGTTAGATTAACCAATAAGAACGGAATACTTCTGGAGATACTAGACGATGTACCGGTCAACCCCTAGTCGTGCCGGTCAATCGGTAAGTGAAATTTTTTCGTGCCTATAAATATGCTTAATCGAACTTCTTCAAAACAACATAAAACTGTTGGAACTTTTGTCGGTTTTCTCACCAATTTTCTTCAACATCATATCTCAACCGTTAAAATCTTTGCAAAGCCTCATCTCCCTGCTTCATCAAACCTTCGTTTTCCAAGTTTTCACTACATTATAATAGCAAGCACTCACTCAAAAGGACGGGAAAAGGGCATGTGTCTCTACCCTATCATGCAAAATGATGAGTAAAGGTGCCACATATCATTGTGAACCACATCAAGCGTATTACTGGAAGGCATGTATCTCTACCCTATGGGATGACATTAACCAGACTTTTTGTGCATTTTCATGTTCCAGAAGAGGATGTGAACTTTAGGGCTTGAGGTCATTTCAGCTTATGCATATGTATTAGTGGGTAATGGCATGCAAGGTTCATAAACTAAGTAGATTTTGGATTGAAAACAAGGCTACTTTTGAGTTTGATGATGTTGAAGTTCAGGAAGCAAATGTGGCTGGTTCTTACGAGAAAGAAGATGAGTATGAGGACGGAAATGAGGAGATGGTGAGGACGAGGAGCTAGAGAAGGAAGACAAAACATAGCGATGATAGGGTTCTTCAGAACATTCTTCAAGAGGTCCGCAACATGAACTTGGGTCTCACAAACTAGTTTACCAATATTAACGAACAAATGGGAGAATTGCGAGGCAATATTGAGGGATTAAGTGTTCCAGTCGGTGAATTACGAGGCCAAGTTGATGGATTCAGGACTCAAGTTGGAGAAATGAATGACCGCTTTCGCCGCTACAAGGATAATAGAGAAGGACCGAGCCATCATCCAAGAGCCTACTTTCCATGCTTTCGGCCCCTTTTATGTCAGTTTTAGCACTTTCATCCCTCTCTCTTTAGGACTCGGCTTTTAAGTTTTACTTTTCCTTGCATTAAACTTTTAACACTTAAAACTCTTTTTGTCTAATTTGGATTTCCCTTGAATGTTTTCTTTAGTTAGCTTATTTGAACTTCTTTTTCTATTCTTGTCTTTCTTTGTATCTTTATTGTCTCTATACATATTACGTCCTTAATTTTAAAAGGGATAATATGTACTTATGATAAATTATATAAGGGCCGGGTGTTATTTATCCTAAAATAATTAAGAGTAGGAGTTCAAGTAGGCATTTCGATCAACGTAAGTATATAGAGTATCATAATTATTCTTCACTTAAAATCAACAGAGTTTGCAACCTCATATGTGAGAGCTTCTGGGACGTGTAAATTTTAAAGGTGTCAAGTGCCTTGAGCACTAGCATATGGAGATTAGCATTATAATCCCCCCAAACCACGAGGAAAGAAAGTAAAACCAAATGAATTAAAGAAGAAAATGGTTAATCATATGTAAGTGGACGGGCCTTTTTTGGTGGTACTTGGTATTGTGTGTAGTAAGTAATAATTATTTGGAGAGGCCTTTTTTTTTTTTTGCCTTTTCTTTCTTTACTTATTTATTTTGGTTACAAAACCAGGCAAAGTGGTAATTGCCAACTTTTGAAGCACTACCAACTCATTAAATTGTTATACCTACGAAGCACTTTATATATTTTTCAAATTCGAGTTTTGGATATCATATTTTCTTATTTACTAATTCTTTTTATTATTTATTAAATAATATTGTTTTAATTAAATTAAATTTGAAAATAAATATGAAAAGTTAGAACAAAAACTAAATGTAAAATATTTAAAGTTATTTCAATTACAATATTCCATTCAAATTCATGCAAATACATCTCAAATTATATCAAAATACTTATACGAAAAAAAAAGAGTTAAGATTTTTGGATTGGGTTCGAGTGCAAAGTTTGCACACAAAATCTAAACCCGGAAATCTTTGAGAAATTAAAAATCTAAATCTAAAGCTCAAATACACTTAAATATGGTAAAATTCAAGAAAAGAAAAAGATGAAAACTCAAATATTACGAGTCCTAGATAGTGCACTATTTAACCAATTATGTAATTTATATGTAACGTAAGTGGCTCATTAGTATTTAATCCGCAAAAGGATACCTTTTAATAGTTCAGTACCAACAGTCTGTTGTAATATTTATCATACGCAGTTCATGTTTATCTAGCCACTTCAAGAGTGTGGTGTAGCTGATGCGCATTTTGAGGTACACTGGACTTCTTTGCATTTTTTCCTTTCGTCGTACAAGATTAATATCTATGACTTCATCTCAATTTTAGTTCATGAACATCTAAAACAAGATGATAATAACAACAATAGTAATCTTAGTAAGAAAATTATGTGTATATACCCAATATGATTTTGATGAATATATAGTTATGGAAAAAAAAGAAAAATAAATGAATTTGAATTGGGATATTGTATTAACCTTATAATAATATATAATCTTGTCAAATTAGGAGCAATTTTCTTCATTAGCTTGTTTTCTTTGAACTAATGGCGATTAAGCTTTACAAAACCATGGAAGGTTACAAAGTACGCTCTATTGGAAACCATAAAAGAAGCAGTCGCAGAGACGTGGTCGGTAGAGATGAAGAACGCATGGGAGAAAAAGCTTATGATCTACCGGCTGCTGCCATCAAGAAAGAGATGAAGCCTCCCTCTTGAGCTTTTTATTGATAGACAAATGGGAAATATTAATCAAGAAAAATAACCTTATTGCTTGTTTATTTTGTATCAAGAACAATTTACACTATTTTGTGTATTTAATTTTAGAATATAGAAAATATTTGCTTGGGCTTTGATTAAAATGAATTTTGTGGATTTGTCAATTTTCATATACATTTAAAAATCGATTCTATGATTTTTGAATTTATATTTTAATAGTCACGGAATATATCATGTGGTAAAACATAACTATGGATATTAGGCCCGGAATATCACGTGGCAAAACTTAGTTATGGGTGTCCAATGGCTAATTTTAGAATGTTAGTCATAAGACAACGACTTTTCCGTGGCCAATTTTATAGCCATGACCCTTCGTGCCACGACAAATGACAATCAAAATTCCCGTGGCTAAGGGCTTGTTTGGATTGATTTTTTTCCAGAAAAAAAAAATACTTTTTCTTCTGAAAAAGTTAAATTTGTAATAACTATTTGATTTGACTTCCAAAAAAGTTGAAACTCTGAAAAAAGCTCAAATACAGCTTTTTTTAGAAGCCAGAATTTCAGCTTCTCACAAAAGCTATTTTTCAAAAGCTGTTAAAAAAGCACTTTTGAAAAATGCCAATCCAAACGAGCTTGTTGTCACGAGAATTATAATGTTTTGCCAGGGGTTCTCCTATGCCAATGTGCCTAATTGTTGCAGTGTGAATGGAATTAAAGTGATTATTAATATACCTTAACAGACAAATTATCCGCTATGCCAATGTGCCTAATTGTTGCAGTGTGAATGGAATTAAAGTGATTATTAATATACCTTAAGAGACAAGTTATCCGCTATGCCAATGTGCCTAATTGTTGCAGTATGAATGGAATTAAAGTGATTATTAATATACCTTAAGAGACAAGTTATCCGCTATGCCAATGTGCCTAATTGTTGCAGTGTGAATGGAATTAAAGTGATTATTAATAGACCTTAAGAGACAAATTATCCGTTATGCCAATGTGCCTAATTGTTGCAGTGTGAATGGAATTAAAGTGATTATTAATACACCTTACGAGACAAATTATCTGTAGTCCATACTTGATTGGAGGGAGTTAATTAAGGTTAAAAAATCCCTAATTTTAATTATCTCGTAATAAATGATGTCTATCCTTGTTTTTTTCATGGTCAGTTGTTTTTAATAATAAATGCTATAATTCTCAAATTTGCTTATATATAATTTCAAATGAACGCGATAACCACCGTTTTCTTTTCTCTTTGTGTTGGCCAAAAGAACACAATGATAAATTTCTTCGCTGCATCTACAATCTGTCTACTTGTCGTTTTCTCTACTCCAGGTAATTAATCATGTGTTTTATCTTTATCATCTTTCTTATAGAAAGTGATTGCAAAATTCGTTTGATTTTTCAATTATTTTGTTAATTAATTGACATAAAAATATATGAATATATAAATCTACAATTATCTTGTTAAGAATGAATACAGAAGTAAGAAGTATCTATTTATTCCCATTGAAAGACTAGTTTAATTTTGTTGCTTGATTTGTTTTCATTGAACAATCAACAAGATTACTCCACTTGTAGGAGGAGGTGAGCATCTATTCACCTTGAATTTACCTCTAACTTTTGTACACAGTTCCCCAAACTGCTAAATGAAATATGTCCTTTGTATTAATCACTTTTGGATATTTCTTTACAAATCAACTTCTATAGGCATCAAGAAATTCACCGCCAATGCATGTGGGGAAGAAATTACATTTGGAGGTGACTTTTGTGATGATGCCAAGTGCGATGCATTGTGCAAACAAAAGAGCGGACGTATTGCAAAGGGACGTTGTCTTCTAATTGATACCTGTTTTTGTGAATGTCGTAATCTGCAAAGTCACGTCTCACCAATTGGCTAGACTCTGGGTTCTGGTCATGTTAATGGAATGCAATAAAGTAAAGAATATATAAAAGTTTTTATTTACTTCTTAATCAAGAGGATGTTTGGCAGTGCTTACTTGTGACTTATAAGTATCAAATAATAAAATATATATATATATTAGAGAATACTTTTTTTTAGGTACTTATAAGTAACTAAATTAGCAAAACTTAAATATGATATTCAAATAATAAGAAGATTAAATGAAGTGACACTACAAAAAGGTGGCGCTCAACCATTATTCGTGGTTTCTCCAAACTGCCACTAATTCAGAGTCTCGTATAGTATAGACAACAGTTACTGTTATATGCTATGTCTTTGCCACGCTCAATAGACGACTATACAAATTGCATTAATGAACCGCAGCCTATAACCAAATCCACCTCATCCACCCCCACCCAACATATCATGTCTAGAAATTATATAGTTGAGATAAAGATAAATATTGTGTATCCTTTAATTTATATACTTACTTGATAAATCAGTCTTGGTTTTACCAATTGAAACTGCAAGCATGAAAAAGGCATTTTGTGTCATGACAACTGCGAAGAAATTGATTGAGAAATGGAATGGAAAATAGATTGATAAATTTTTTTATTATTTTTATTAAAAACAATGCGTTTGATAGTGTTGAAAATGATGTGATTATGTAATACTTTCAAGATATAAAGATCAAGTTGATAACAATTGTAGTGTGTGCAGCCTATAAAACAAATTCTAACTTCTACATTTCTATACTTTTCTTACATTGACCCTGGTAAATATAACTTTTGGCTCTGGCCCCGACGCATTTGTGAAATTTCTTAGTGCGTGTTCGGCAACAGCTTTTCAAGTAGTGTTTAGCGTTTTGACTGGTCAAAACGCTATTTTGCTAAATTATTGCTGTTCGGTAAACTAGCGTTTCAAGTAGTTTTTTAGGTAGCTTTTAGCGTTTCAACTAGCGTTTCTCAAAAGCTAAAAACTTTAGCGTTTCACGTAACTTTTAGCTTCTCATATTTTTTTTGGCAATTTTACCCTTTTGCATTTTTTGATTTTTCTATTCTCTTTCCAATCTCTCCCTATATTTTTACCTTTTCTTTCACAAATATAAATAAGAAATAATATAAAAATGAATTTCAATTTCTATATAATCAACATTACTAAAAGTATAAGTTTTGTTAGTAAATTTTTTTTAACAAAATAATTTTGAATCTATTAAAATTAATTTTTGTAATATTGATATAAATGTTTTATCAAAAAATTAGTTATACTTTAATATTAAAATATAATTATGAAAATAAATATCTAATTATGAAATATATTATTTTATTCCTATAATAGTAATAGCAATTACAATTATCATAATAACAATAATAATGACAACATGATATCAATGTCCTTTTACGTCATTTAACATTCATCAGCTAATCTAACTGCTAATTTTACCGAACACATTTTCTTCAATCAGCTAGTTAAACAGCTATCCGTTAACAGCTAAAATGCAATAGCTATCAGCTACCTAAACAGCTATCAACTACTCAAACAGCTATCAGCTACTCTAATAGCTAAATTTGCCGAACAGGCCCTTCGTTAACATGCAAGTTACTATTACTCTTTCTTTTTTTTTTTTTGTTTTAATACCAAGATAACCCTGCCATCCAAGCCACCTAACCTTCCATTAAGTGTTTTGCAAATAATTGCGAGGGCAATTCTATATGTACTATTTTTATTACCATAAGTCTAATTCTATGAGAGTTAACTTAAGTCAAAATTAATAAAAGGGTAAAAATAAAAGTGAGGGTGTAATAAGCGTCACAACATATAAATATTAGCGTTACCTAATGCATTTAATCCAAATTAATATTTTTTGGATAGATAATATTTGTTTGTGGAGGTATGTAGGGAACTCATATTATGAACTAGCGCAGCTATAAATGTATTAAACAAACAGTTTATCAGTACTAAATAAAGATAATATACGAATTTTATTGAACAAATAACTTATAAATATTAGATAAATAGTCTTTTTATTCTGAACAAACATTTGTAATAGTTTTATGTATAGATGTTTATTAATATTACACTTGTCAATAGATGTTGTGATGATCTGTGGATTTTATTGGACAAACAACTTATAAGTACTGACAAATAGTCTTTTTTATTCTAAACAAACATCTGTGACTATTTTCATTTATAAATATTTGTCAATTTTATACTTATCAACAAATATTGTGATGGTCTGTGGATTTTAATAGATAAACAATTTATGAATACTGAATAAATAGTCTTTTTATTCTGAACAAACATCTGCAACTATTTTTATGTATAGATGTTTCTGTAGATTTTTCAAAACAAACAGTTTATGAATACTAAACAAATAATCTCGTACACCATACTCTATGCATTTGCAGGTGCATAATATAATTTATAAGGTATGTATCTCTATCACTGAAACTAATAATTAAGCAATTCTTTTGACTTGAGAAGTCTTAACAAGAAAACAATAATAATTACATAGACATAGACAGAATTATATTGTTACTTAAATCAAGATTTAGGGTCTAACAAAATCAAATATTCGTTGGAAGTACATTATATTTGCATTTGAAATCAAATCATTGACGAAAATATTTGCAACATAAACATTCATATGATGTTTCCTTCCAATACCTTGATTTATGGGTAAAACAAATATCTTTTAATGTATATGTTGTCATTGTTCCTAGAGAAATTACATATTTGTTTATTGTTACTTGTAATTTATGTAACATATGTGACTTGTACTTTTGATATTATTTAAAGAAATTCTATTGTTTCGTACCACGAATAAGTTAAAAAAAATTCTCATATAGTACAATTAAAAATAGAAAAATTGTGCTTAATGATTATTACCTCTTCCCTCCTATTTGATGAAGACACGGTTAAAAAAATTATAAATTACAATTGCTACAACAAAAGATAAAAGTAAAAGAAAAAGATGAAATAAAGATTGACCAATTAGTTAACTACATAGATGCATTAAAAAATTAAAAATAAAACAAGATAATAGACACAAGAAGTAAAATGGCAACAACCACAAAAACAACATACATAAGATAACGTGGAATATTAAATCAAATTGAGAACAAATAGCAGTAACATCAATGAGCATAATACAGAAGGTACAAGGAAAAGGATGACAAACAACATCACAAACTTATTATTCATACACTTACTAGAATTAACCTTAAAAGGCTAATTCTCTGTATTTTATTGAAGGAAAAAAAGTTATAAATAAGACTAGTATTGTACTTTCTCCCTCACATACATAATAGCTATAGGTTGTTGAAAGACAATTCTAAAAGGGAGAAAATATCAATATCGTCCTATTTAGTAACTTTTTTGTTTTTTTTTAATATATGGATGTTGTAACTGGTATTTGCCTCCTAAGTAGATGACGCGAACTCCTTGGTAGATGATGCAAGGGACAGCACTGTCCGAAAGTACGGGGAGGTGCCAACATCTATGGAAGCAGCAGACACAAGCCCTTGGTACATAGCAGAACTCACAGTCCCAGCCTGTTCAAGATAGTTGTTTTTGATATCATCCCAATCAGTAAACTGGCCAATTTTGCCAATGTTGGCATAAGCCTATAAAAACACAATAAAGCCATTAGGTTGTTGTAATTACATTAGGAACAAAAAGATATTTATTTAGTATATGAGATAATAAATAATTAAAAGAGTTACTTACACGATTGCCGTCAATATAGGGTATGTCATGTGCAATCAAGACGTGACAAACTTCGTCGCTTTTAGTTTTTGCACTGTATAGGGCCTGCCAGGGTTCTAGGTGTTTTCGTATGTAAAAAAGCGCCCCATTGGCCATTTTGTATTATCAAGGGATAGGAGTCAAAAATTTGACCGGGCCAATCATGATCGGTAACAACGGTTATAGATGATTTTGCACCATATAACAGGCCCCGCCCGTGAAAAATGATTGAAGAAGTTGCTTCTTTTTTCCTTCTTGGACTCTTGCCATAATTGCCAAAGTTAGTAAGACCTGGCCGCATGATTCGCATGATTAGAGAGCCGAAGCTCTTGGAAAAAAATTTCCAATCGTGGGAACCACCATTGTAAAGAAACTTTAACTTTTTTCTTTTTTAAATTTCTTGTGCAGAAAATTTGAGTTAATTTTTCAGCACCTAAACATTTGAATTAGTTGTAACTCTCACTCTTTTTCTCTTGCGGACTCTTAAACCAGCTCAATCGGAGTTTCACAGCTCAAGTTATGGTTTTTTCGCGGACTGCTGTGCATAACTTGTGATTTTTTGCTTTTTTTTTTTTTTTCGTTTTAGTTCCAAATTTAATCTTTTTCATTTTGGATCTGCACTATATCCAAAATTATATTAAATTACTCAATTTAGAATTGTTTAAGAATTTAATGCAGTTATAATAAATATAAATTTTATGCACAATTCAAAGACTTATCAATTGCTAAACAAATGGCGGAATGAACCAAATTAAATTAGATAGTGTATTGGTCTATTTCCAGTGATAGTGAAAAACGTGGCTAGTGTATTGGCCTATTTCCAGTGATAGTGAAAAACGTGGCCTTCTATTATCTTGATAGTAGGTAGGCTAGTAAATCATAGAAGGAAAAGTCGGGAAGCAACGCTATGTAAAGACAGCCTAGGCTAAACAATCTCATATGGTAAGTCAACGGAAATGATTCAAGGAACCTGTCTGCAACAAAATTCAGAGAGAAAATTACGGTGTAATTTCACGTCTAGATGTTAAAAGAGAATTGGAGAATCACCCCCATACACATGCCCATCCAACCTTATCAGTATCTTTGGTGTCTATTTAGCAAAAGGGAACCGTTCTCGTCTTTGGAGGCTTACGATTTTAATTTATGTTTTTATTCGCTAAAAATGTGTACATGACTTTTTAATTTACTAAAAAATTATTCTTAATCTCTGTATGCTTCTGGTTCTACTAATTTATGTATTGGAGCTAACTTTAGATAAGAAAAGAATTAAAATTTATTTCAAAATGTTAATATCATTATTTTCAATTAGTACCAATCATCTCAGTGTGTATTCCGTAGCATGTGTATTTAATGTTTAATTTCTATTATGTTCCATCACCGGCACAATCATATGAATATTTGCTTTCGCGGACTAGAATTTGATGAAAAAAAAATTTTTTTGATGACTTTCTCGCAAGCATTTCACATTGCACAAGTCTTAAAAACTAGTCAACATAAATACCTTTTGCCGTTTTGATCCGTCAGCAGCTGGAAATTAAGGAGGCCAATGGATGAAATACAGCCTCAATCTTCTCGTGATCCACTAGTAATTTTACTGTACAAAACTTTTCTACATAATATTTTGGGTGTATTTTCTTAATAATTTCTAGATTATTGACTTTATCGCATTTTAGTTTCTTGACTTTTAAAATAAACCTTTAGTCCTTGAATTTTGATGAGCGTAACGACATTAGTTGTTCAAGCAATTTCTGTTATATTTTTAACGTCAATGTGGTCCTTTTTTCTATTAGAAAAGGCTACCAGTCGACCACTTCGTGCTTTTCACGTGTGCTAGACATCAAAAAATGTATTGGAAATTGATTGGAAGACTAATGTTGTCCCACTTATCAAAGTTCAGCGACTAAAAAGTTCATTCCGAAGGTCAAGGGACTAATCTAGATTTACCTCGCTTTCCTAGTATAATTTTACCTTTTTCACTTTAGAGCAATGTTAGAAGTACTTAACTTGTCTGCCTTAGCGTAATTTTAGAAATATTTGAGGCCGTAGTCGAATCTCAAACTTGGATCTGTCGTATCATGGAGATTTCAATGATAAATTATAGCTCTTGTTTTCAGAATGCATCACTTGCTTTATGATTATCATAATTTGATCGATGAAAAAGTTAAGAACTCAAGGTTCTAACTACATACAACTCCTCATAGGAAATTGAAATGTGTTTAAGGTCCATCCTCAATGACTTGTTGCCTTTTCTAATAAGATCTAGAGTCCAAAATATCTTACTCTCACCGGTCCTGGTCTTCAATTTGCAGTTTATCAGGTCTGTCAGCATACGCACAATCCTTCACAGCATAACTAGTCTACACTCAAAAGGTTATTGAGATTTATTCAAGGCACAGGCCTACAATTTTTAAGGGAATCAATGCAGCTACAAGGTTTTTCAGACTGAGACTACGAGAATGATTCAATTACAAGGTCATAACTGGTTTGCCATCTTCTTAGGCCCAAATCTCATCTCCTGAACATCAAAGAAGCAACCCACTGTGTCAAGGTCTTTCACTGAGGTAGAATATAGGAGTATGGCTGCTGCAGTAGTAGAAATGAAATAGCTGACCTTCATTTTTGCAAGTTCTGGGCATCAACACTCATGTCCCTCACCTAGGCTGTGACCTTCATTTTTGCAAGTTCTGAACTTTTCTTTCTATTCTTGTCTTTCTTTGTATCTTTATTGTCCCTATACCCGTTACATCCTTGATCTTTAAGGGGATAATATGCACTTACGATAAATTATATAAGGGTTGGGTCCTATTTATCCTAAAATAGTTAAGAGTAGGAGTTCAAATAGACATTTCAAACGACATAAGTATATAGAGTATCATGATTATCTTCACTTAAAATCAATAGAGTTTGCAACTTCATATGTGAGAGCATCTGGGACGTGTTAATTTTAAAGGTGTCAAGTGTCTTGAACACTAGCATTCATAATGGAGATAGCATTATAATCACCCCAAAACCACGAGGAAAGAAAGTAAAACCAAATGAATTCTGAAAAAGAAAATGGTTTATCATACGTGTGTGGTAAGTAATTATTATTTGGAGGGGCCTCTTTTTCTTTTTTCTTTCCTTTGTTTATTTATTTATTTTGCTACAAAACCAGACAAAGTGGTGACTGCCAACTTTTGAAGCACTACCAACTCATTAAATTGTTATACCTAAGAAGCACTTTATATATTTTTCAAATTCGAGTTTTGGATATTATATTTTACTATTTACTAATTCTTTTTATAATATATTAAATAATATTGTTTTATTTTAAATTAAATTTGAAAATAAATATGAAAAGTTAGACAAAAAATAAATGTAAAATATTTAAAGTTATTTAAATTACAATATTCCATTCAAATATGTGCAAATACTTCTCAAATTATATCAAAATACTTGTACCAAAAAAAGAGTTAAGATTTTTTGGGTCAGGTTCGAGTGCAGAGTTTGCACACGAAACCAAAACCCGAAAATCTTTTGAGAAATTGAAAATCTAAATCTAAAGCTCAAATACACTTAAATATGGTAAAATCCAACAAAAGAAAAATGAAGAAAACTCAAATGTTACGAGTCCTAGATAGTACACTCTTTAACCAGTAATGTAATTTATATGTAAGGTAAGTGGCTTATTAGTATTTAATCCGCAAAAAGATACTTTTTGATAGTTCAGTACCACCTAATTCTATTGTAATATTTATCATCCGCAGTACATGTTTATGTAGCCACTTCAAGAGTGTGGTGTAGCTGATGCGCATTTTGAGGTACATTCGACATCTTTTTATTTTTTCCTTTCGTCGTACAAGATTAATATCTATGACTTCATCTCAATTTTAGTTCATGAACATCTAAAACAAGATGATAGCAACAACAACAGTAATCTTAGTAAGAAAATTATGGGTGTATAGCCAATATGATTTTGATCTATATACAGTTATGAAAAAAAAAAAAGTAAAAGAATTGGATTTGAATTGAGATATTGTATTAACCTTATAATAATATATAATCTTGTCAAGCTTTACAACTCCATGGAAGGTTACGAAGTACGCTCTATTTTTGCTTTCGCTTTGATTAAAATGAATTTTGTGAATTTGTCAATTTTCATGTACATTTAAAAATAAATTTTATGACTTTTAAATTTATATTTTAATAATCACAAAATATATCTGTGGTAAAACCTAACTATGAATTTTAGCCACGAGATATTACATGGCAAAACTTAGTTATGGACATCCAATAGTTGAATTTAGATTGTTAGCCATATATAAGACAACTTTTCCAGTGGCCAATTTTATAGCATGACCCTTCGTGCCACAACAAATGAAAATCAAAATTTTTGTAGCTAAATGTTGTTGTCACAAAAATTGTAATGTTTTGCCACGGGTTTTCTTATGCCGATATACCTAATTGTTGCAGTGTGAATGGAATTAAAGTGATTATTAATACACCTTAAGAGACAAATTATCTGTAGCCCATACTTGATTGGAGGAAGTTAATTAAGGTTTAAAAATCCCTATTTTTAATTATCTCGTAATAAATGATGTCTATCCTTGTTTCTTTCATGGTCAGTTGTTTTAAACAATAAATGCTATAATTCTCAAATTTGCTTATATAAAACTTCAAATGAACGCGAAAACCACCGTTTTCTTTTCTCTGTGTTGGCCAAAAGAACACAATGATGAATTTCTTCGCTGCATCTACAATCTGTCTACTTGTTGTTTTCTCTACTCCAGGTAATTAATCATGTGTTTTATCTTTATCATCTTTCTTATAGTAAGTGATTGCAAAATTCATTTGATTTTTCAATTATTTTGTTAATTAATTGACATAAAATATATGAATATATAAATCTACAATTATATTTGTTAAGAATGAATGCAGAAGTAAGAAGTATCTAATTATACCCATTGAGAGACTAGTTTAATCTTGTTGCTTGCTTTGTTTCCATTGAACAATTAACAAGATTTCTCTCCTTGTAGGAGGAGGTAAGCATCTATTCACCTTGATTTTACCTCTAACTTTTGTACATAGTTCCCCAAACTACTAAATAAAATATGTATTTCGTATTAATCACTTTTGGGTATTTCTTTACAAATCAACTTCTATAGGCATCAAGAAATTCACCGCCAATACATGCAAGGAAGAAATTACCTTCGGAGGTGACTTTTGTGATGATCCCAAGTGCGATCCATTGGGCAAACAAAAAATCGGACATGTTGCAAAAGGACGTTGTCTTCTAATTGGTACTTGTTTTTGTGAATTTCGTAATCTACAAAGAAGTCACGTTTCACCAATTGACTAGGGTGTTTGGCAGCGCTTATTTGTGGCTTATAAGTACCAAACAGTAAAAAAATAAATGAGAAATACTTTTTTCTAGATGCTTATAAGCCGTTAAATAAGTAAAGCCTAAATATGATATTCAAACAAGAAGAAGATTAAATGAAGTGACACTACAAAAAGGTAGCACCGCATGACTAGCGGTTGTGAACCATTATAGGTGGGTGCTTCTAAACCGCCACTGATTCAGAGTCGCCTATACTTTAAACGACGGTTACCGTTATATGCCACCTCTTTGCCACGCTCAATCGGTGAAAAATTGTACAAATTGTTGTTATTAATGGACCGCATCCTGTAACCAAATCTACCTCATCCAACCCTACCCCAAGTAGACCGTCACATAAAATTTGATGCGGCGTTTGATATGAAGCAGCGATTAAGTGTTACCTTAGACCTTGGTTAAAAGATTTTGAGTTGTTATAGCCTTATAGGCAGTGGTTTCATTATGCCGTTATCCCTTTTATATTTTTTTTCCATTTTAGATTTTAATCTGTTGTTTTGAATGCAATTTCACGAACCACTTCCTATTCTTCTTTTATGTTCTTTTAGATTTAATTTCTAATTTGAATGTAGACTGTAGTTTGCATAATGAAAAATGCATCAAACAAGATTAGAGAGAGAATTTAAACATGTAGAAAATCGAATGATAGATATCCACACATACTCACACAGAAGTACCATAAAGAAACTGAATAAAATAGTCACGACAAAAGTTTATCAAAGAAAGTCCAAGAGGGCAACTACCAAGATGTGGTGAGTCTCTTTTGAATTGATCAGCAAAATGTCCAGAAGAGCAATTGACGCACCAACCTACCTCGAAATGATGAACAAGTATTAACATGCTTGACACAACCACATATATGAATATATAGCATGTTATGAACACAAAAAGTTATCTGATAAAGATTAATAAAATTGCTTATACATTATACACACCCACGGACGCACATATATACATGTATATAATACGTAATCTATAATTAAATGACGTTAAGATCATGACAAGCATTCTATCTTTGTATTATATTAATTTTTGAAGTGATATTTTAGTCCTTTCAAACCAAAAAAAAAAATTTATTTCTACGAACATGAGAATGATTTCTTTTTTTTATATAGGAACAAGCATTCTCATTTTTGTCAAAATAAGTTCTCTCTGGAATGAGATTCTCTTATTAATTTTATCATACCAATTATTAGAATTAAAATAAAGTTAAAAATGTTATTTCATTTTTCAATTCATTTTCTCATTCTGATCGCACCAACGAACAAGTGGTTAATAACATAACCAAATTCAAATGGACCAATTGATAAAGAAAATATCATGCTTTTTATTGACGATAAGATGAAGAATGTGTTGGTGCAACTTACAACCAGTGGCTAATAATATTTTTAACATGATGTTAGGCACTGGGAACATAAACATGTTGATAAATAGACATATGCAAAACTTATTTAAGGCGTTATAAGTCATTCAAAAATACAGATGAGGTTTAGAAGGTGTTTAGCTTTGCTTATTTAGTGCTTATAAGCACCTAATTAGTTAAAAACATGTAAGAGGGTGTTTTTTTCTAAATGCTTATAAACACCATAAATAAGCAAAGCCAAACACCCTCTTAATCCATCCAAATCCACAAATCGGATATAAATTGAGGATTTTCTTCTTTGGCGGGGCATTTAGGAAAGTTTCTAAGCTTTACTTTACACAAACATACAAGAATCAATGAGGCAAACTCAAAAGCATTCAGGGCCATAACAGATACGTTGTGCCCCACTCTTTAAAAGTAGTTAGGCCCGTCCTCAGTTTTGCTTGTACAATTTATTAGTGTACGTAGTCTTCAAAAGTATAAAAAAAAGAATGCAAAATGAGAGCAATAAATTTACTTGTGCAATTTGCATCAATTCTTAATCTAGGTCTAGAGAATCAACATACTACTTTAGGGCAATAAAATTTGAATGGCAGTTTAGCAATAACTTCTAAATGTGAGTTCTAATAATCGGATTAACTTATTATGTACGCCATGGAGAGGATTCTATATTTCAAAATCATGACCAAGCCACTAAAATGATGGGAAGATTTTTAGCAGATGGAGAACAATATATAGTTCTATAATTGGTGGAACAAATTCATCAGAATCATCATTATCTTCATGGCGTCCAAAGTTTTTCACTTGTTTGAGCTTGTACTTCTTTGTATTTATTTCTAGCTTGTGCCATGCTCATCTATCTCAATCAAATTATGGCATAAGATCATTGCCTGTTGAGTTTCTTCAGAAATTTATTGGTGCTCAAAAGGAAGACAATGTAACAGGCTTGCATGACCACAAGACATATCTAACATCTGTTGCTTATTTCAACCCAAAGAATTCCAATGACAAAGCAGATTCGAGATGCAAAAGTGTTTTCTATGATTCCTTAAGAGTTAGTTGCCAAAAGATACCAAGTTTTCTACAACCTTAATGCCACCGGTGTCCTACACCCGGAAACAGTAGCAATGATGAGAATCCAAATCAAAACCACTTTGCGTATCATTGTTCATTCTTTCACGGAAAACCCACATGGCCAAAATCCAGGAGAAATCTGACATATTCATTTCGTCCAGGTACGAGGAAAGATGCCTTGGACCCTGTTGCACACGCATTAAACAAATGGGCAAATGTGACGGACTTCAAATTCACTTTAAACAACAAATACAATGCCAAAGGGGATTAATGGAATAAAACAGAGATTAAGAGAACATGCATACCGGAAATGGCTCACTCCTAATCACAGAGAAGGATTTTCAGGCAAGAAAGAACAAATCAATATCAAGAAGCCCAACGCAAAAACGTCTTTTGTGCAATTTAGCCTCTTCTCCTAGAGCTTCTCTCTACCCCATGGGAAGTCCAAAAAAGGGCAATAGAGCCCCAAGTGCCAGGCGTGCTCTACTCCACCCTCTAGCAGGATTGATATTCTTAGTGTTCCGAGCAATGAATCTCACAAGGATCAGGGATGACTTTCATTTGGGTGATGTGTTCCCTCCATCAACTAACTTCTACTTATACAAATAACTTCACAGAGAGAGACAGACAGAGATCAGAGAAGTGCAACCACTGATCATTTTTAACTATTCCATTTGTCAGACAATAACCATAACATATATATTTCAACAGAAAGCCTCTAAAGCCAGGGAAAACCTCTAAAAGACATGAAATGAAAACAGAGATTGTATACAGTTGATAGGTCCCTTTTATTTCACATCCTATAAAGGAAGAGTCCTACTAATCAGTCTCTTTTAATACCTCTTTAAAAGACAGTTGATAACTTCTTTTTTTTTCCACACAGTTGATAGGTCTCTTCTAATACGTCTTCACATCCCCACTTCATTTTAGACAACCAATGTATATTTCACGGTTCTTTTTGTCAATGAGCAGAGATTCAATATACAAGAAACCTCATTTTGGTCACATTCACAATATTATATCTTATTATGCATATATCATAAAACATTCTGAGCCTCCACAGAGTCAGTAGACGAGAGATACGTAAACCATAACTTCATGTTAAACATAAGGGAAGATAATTTGTATAGAAGTACAAACATACCTTTGCCCTAGAAGAAAATCAAAAATCTCTCCATCTGAATTGTCTTCCTCACCTAAAAAAAATGTGCCAATGCGGATCAGATTACTTTACCCTAGCAACTCGTCAACCCCAACCCCAACACCCCCCCCCCCCAACCCAAAAAAATTAAATCCCCAAGAAAAATGAAAAAGAAAAAAAGTTACAGAAAAGGCGACAACATAACATACCTGTTAAACGAGTGTGCTTCTTTTTTTTGGCTTTTTCAATCGCCCACTTAACTAAGTCCCAAAGCAAATCAAAAAGAAATATGAGCCCATTCAACAATGTTTCTTTTGCGTTTTCGGGGAGAAAAATTCCGAGCAGCAGAGCAATGACAAACGACGCAAGCAACCCTAATCCCATTAATAGCAACGTCCTCCTTGGTATATTAGACAATAGAGTAAAAATGGCTGTGACGCCTTGAAGAATTCTTGCAATGTCCTCAAAACTCAGCTCTTCAAGTTCACTGCTACCTTCATCACGATCAGGAGAGACGGAACGGAATTCATCCTTCGCGACAATGACGAGCCTGTTTGGACCCAAGAAGATTTCAAGATCGTGTACGGTTTTATTCGAAGACTCGATGGCCGTCACGAGTTGCGAGAGAGAAGCGGTTTTCGACGACGACGCACCGCTCGAAGCCTCTCGCACCACCCCAGCAGTGGTCGCCGAAACGAATGCACGCGTCAATGCATCTCCGTCGACGGTCATGGATGCCACCGCCGCCGCATACTGTTCAGCGGAAAGTTCGGCCACCGCCGAATGGAAATTATCTTCCCCGCGCGCGGGGCAATGGGTCTGTTTGGATTGATTTTTTTTTTTAAAAATTATTTTTTTTAAATTATGTTAAATTTATAATAATTATTTAATTTGATTTTTAAAAAAATTAAAATTCTGAAAAAAAAATTAAATACAATTTTTGTTTTAAAATTAAAATTTTTAACTACTCAAAAAAAATTATTTTTTAAAAATTGTCCAAAAAAATGATTTTAAAAAAAAGTCAATACAGCCCCGTATCGAAGACCAGAGCCGCAAAGTCTATCCTGGCGGTTTCGAGGATCAAGGTTCGAAAAATGTGGCCCAGCAGAAAAAAAGTTCGAGAAGGTGGGTTAAATAAAAAAAAAAGTGACACTTGGAGCTTTGTATAGTTTTAAGTGGGCCGTCCTTTGGCCCATTAAAAAAGAGGCTTTTAGTAACGATCTTTTCTATTTATCCCCTCATTTACATTTATCATTTTTTGTGTTTGAATTATTAAAACGGTGAATGAGTTACCATTTGCGAGATGTTTTCAGATTCTTATATTTAAATTTTAAATGGGTTATGTAATTAGTCCGAGTTCGGTAATTGAATTGCGAAACAATTTTGGAAGTTGAGTTATCGAAACGGTAAATCATCTACAATTTCAGACAAACCAAAACGGTAAGTGAGTTAGCATTTCGATAATTAAATTACCGAATTTGCATTGATTACACAATCCATTTAGAATTCAAACATAAGAATTTGAAACATTTCAAAAATGATAATTCATTAACCGTTTCGGTAATTCAAACAACAAAAAGAATAAATTTAAAAATAAATTTAAGACAAGGGGTATTTTTTAAACTCAAAATTAGGGAAAAGTAATGGGTCCCGGGGCCGGGCCCGAGTCCCCATGTTTTCTTGATCAAGGTTACAGAAAGTGACTCAGCAAAAAAAAAATTCAAGAGAGTGAAAAGTTTTTCTTTATTAGATTTGACATGGGCCCTCCTTTGACCCAAAAACAGAGGGTTTTAATAAGGATTCTTTAACTTATGCCCTCAGTTTAATAATTCTTTTAAAAAATACCATTGTTTTGAGATCGTTTTTTAGGCTCATGTTGTTTTGCGAAAAATAACTTATTTTGAGAGATATTTTTCGTGAAAATTTTTTTCCAGAAAATGTTTTCTTTGAAAAAAAAAAATTTTTTCGTTGTCTAGTTGTTACAAAAAAATTACTTGGAAAATATTTTTTAATATCACCAAAAAATATATTTGTGTGTGCTGACCAGAACAACCCCAGGGATTAGGGGCCAAGGCTCCCGGACCCGGGGGCCACTGGCGGAGCCGAGGACCCGGGGGGCCAAGTGGCGGGCCCCAGGCAACACCGTCCGCGTCACCGCGCCGAGTCTGGGACACCAGGGCTAAAAGCGGGGGCGGGTGTAAGGTGGAGTTTGGTGCTGAGACTGGGGGGTTGGGGAGGTCCGATAGTTCAGGGGAAAATGTTTTTCTTTTTTTCAGGGAAATCACATTTTCTATTGACTAAAGAAATATTTTCTATTGACTTTTACATTTTTAACAACCAAACACTGAACAATGCACTGAAAAATGCGGAAAACATTTTCCAAAAAAAGGTAACTCACTTACCGTTTTTCAAGCAAACCAAACCGTAATTCAATTACCGAACTCGTATTGATTACACAACCAATTTAAAATTCAAATATGAGAATTTGAAACATCTCAAAAATAATAATTCATTGACTGTTTCGGTAATTCAAACACTAAAAAGGGTAGATCAAAAATGAATTTAAAACGGGGGTATTTTTTAAAGGAATTCTCAAAATTAGTGTATAAGTAATGGGTTGGGCTTAAAATGGATTTTTTTTTAAAAAAAAAATATTATAGTTTTACTTGTTGATTATAATGATATTTTTTGGTGCGAAAATGTGTTTCCGAATTTCCATTAGCCACCCTGTGAGTGTATATAAAGTCACGTGCAAAATTAGTGAGCTGGTAGTTAATTAAGAAGGTTGGGTCCAGCTAAAGTAAGTTTGTTAAAGTGGTAGTTATAGTTAGTTACCACCTTCTATAAATATATGTAATTGTCTTCAGCTGAATGAATGAGAAAATATCTTCTTCTCAAAATGTTTCTATTCTCTCTCTCTCGAAGCTTCCTTCACATGGTATCCAGAGCATCAAGATTCTGAGGATTTTTTTTGGGAACAAATTGTTCCTCCATCTCTGCAAATCCGCCATTGATAAAGCTTTCGCAAGCTGTGCGATTGTCTTCTCCGGCTTATTTCTTCATCTCTGGTGGTGAATCGTAGGATCTATAATCTAAATTTGATACCTTAGGGTTTCTGAATCTCAATATTTTCTCTTAATCATAGTGATTTCTGATTCTTCTATGCCTTTTGGCTTGAGAATGCTACTTCAACATTTCCCTGCTTATGTTAATATTAAGCTTGATAATCTCAATTATCTCCCCTGGAGAACTCAATTCGTGGAGTCTTAAAGGCAAATGGTTTGGGTTTGCTTGATCGTGTTAATGGAATTTCGAAGTGTCCGGAACCATTGGTTCGATTACCAAATGGTACAACTGAATCTAATCCTGAGTACGAAATGTGGATGACTATAGATGAACACCTGAAGAACTGCTTCAATGCTTCTGTTTCCCCTACAATCCTTAGTCAGATCTGTCAACTGCCCACTGCTGCTGAGATTTGGAAAATGATAGAAACCAGATTTCAATCTGGCGGTAGAGCTCAAGTTCATCAATTCAAGTATAAACTACTCAATCTGACCATGCTCCTCTCATGTAGTTTCTGTAGTTTCTGCTCCTTAACGGAAAAAGGGCAAGAGACAAGAAATTACCGGACAAGAAAGAAGCAACTATCAGTATCACCTGCGGATAGCATCCAGTTAAAAGGCTTCATGGTTCACTTGACCAAATTGCTGCTGTGAATTGACCACATAAAGCCAGCCAACTCCTACACTGACATGTGTGTGCGTGTGTATCATTCCTTTTGCTCTTACAACGTAGATCACAACACAGAAGCATACCTGCATTGATAGAATGGGAAGTAAGAAACACCAGTTGTGCATAGCAAATAAACTAATTACTTGAAAGAGATGAAGGAAAACAAAGAGATTTGTATATTTAAACACCACCAAGCTCCAATTCACCAAATTCTATACCCAGTGATCTCGTATTCTGAGAAATCAAATGAATACAAATATCCAGCTCGTCTAACTCCAAATGAGTATGCATCTTTTCAATGATTACTCTGCACAGAGTAACATTCTTGTCATCAATAAAAAGAGAACATTTGTCATAACGACCTTCCTTCGGTGGAAGATTCAATAAAGATGATACTGGAACTGACATCCTATTTCTAGAACTAATAAGCCTTTTCAGATCATCCGCAGCCAATACCAAACGATGATGACGGCCCAAAAGTTCTGATACATATTTCATATCGCCCTTGGCGAGAGCATGACGAACACGTGTAGACGGGACTTGGCCTTGCTCTTTCGAATTATTAGAGTCTAAGTTTGTGGAGTCTTGATTCTTATCCATGACAGAACTTATAATACAAGCATCCATACCATACTCCTAGCACAGCCTAACAAGGTCTGATGCATTACCAGCAGCTCTGCACCCAAACCGGTGGTTTTCACCTACCATAGTTATAAAGTAACTCAACTCGTTAATTCTTAAGGAAAACTAAGAAACGAACATCTATAATCAAAAGCACATACCAGCCACAACACCGCGTACTCCAAGATCCTTTGACAACTTCTCAACAAACTGGCATGGAGTGAGAGAACGAACTTTTGAAAATTCAACTCCGAATTCCTTGGGTGTCTTACCACCACAAAATGGAGACCACGAGGAAAGAATACGCTTTCGATCACATTTAGCCACAATGGAGCCCTTCAATGCAGTCAAAAATAATAGGTTAATGGAAGATGATCAACAAATCCATAATTGTAAAAATACAATGCAATGTTAACACTTGTACTTCAGCAATATCTTCTTTTATGGCTACATAAATAAGAGAGAATACCCTCTACAAATTTCTTATTTCTCAAATGACAATGAGGTATACCCTCTATAAATTTCTTATTTCTCAAATGATAATGAGGCTAGTTTTTCACTAGTCTGATTTACTAAGCCTTCATTGTCAATAGCAAAGACAGGTTTCACAATTATTTTGCTATTTAATTACTAGTATTTTAATAAAGCTCACGTTGTAGAAAGGTTTGTCGCCCAGACTCCCTCTTTTCCTCCCTATTCCTCTCTCTGTGCTCAACTATTCTAGTCTCCTACTCTCTCAGTTGCATTCATAAGTCAACATAGGAAGTAAAGACACCAAGACAAGGTGAAAAGGGAGGAAAACAGAGTATATGCATATGAGAAAAGAAAGAGAAAATGCAATATAAAACTATTGCTATGAATTAACAATTAACTTGATTGCAACGAAAGAGAATAAATAGTTAGTGATGACGATCCCGCGTCAAAAAAACAACGGCAGTCAACTATGGCCACAGATGCTTACATGTTCGCGAACATACGAAACCTAGTTTGTGACCCAAATGAAGACAGCTGAACTAGAACAAATAGGAGGCTGAGAACGTATACGTCAAGGAGACTTGTTCTGTTGGCATTACTTATATTAGAACCATTTTCAATTTATTGCCCAATATAATCACAAAATTATCACAGTTCCTTCATCTTCATGAAAGTAATCACTTCCCAGATATACAAACTTAGTTGACCAGAATATGAACAATGAAGATTCTATGCGGCATAAATTAAAAAAAGATTTTGCGACCTTGGGGAAGTTGGATTAAAAACCCCAGAGACTAACTAAAAATTTTCACCAGACTAACTAAAAAATTTCACTACATTGCATAGTTCACATATATTATTCAGTACTCATGTATCAACAAGTGAAGAGTTGTTAAACAATTTTCCCATATATAAAAGCTAGATATCATTGTTGACAAATTGAGTATTCACTTAGGGCCTGCTAAAAACATTTTCTGACATGTGAATGCATCAAGGCATATACAGAAAGGCTGTGTTTAACACTATTTGTATAGTTTCTGAATAGCATAAAACAAGTGCATATCTGCAAGAACTTTTCAAGGTTGGCACTTTCAATATGTTGACCTGAACAATAAATTTGTTTCCTCTAATCTTTTTTCTTTTCATTTTTTGGCTAAGCAAGCATTTCATTCATCTTAAGGAAAAAGTCTGATAATTACAACCAAGCCGGACAACAAGGATCAGCTCAACATAGAGTGAAGACGCCAAGCTGTACAAAAAAATTCATTCCCTATGTATCTTTCTGTTTACATTGTAAAGATATTTTCGTCTGTTTTCAGCAGTAATTATCTCAATAACTTCTTCTCCAACAAAGCTCCCACTGAATGAACAATGTTGCTGCATCACTTCTTCTGTGCGGGAATTATAGGGACCTTCATTTATTTCATTAATGACATATTTGTGGAAGATGGTATCTATGCACTTTTCACTTTACTTTCTGTAATTAAATGTTGTCATCATCAAAAAAGCATTTCCAAGGGTGTGGCAAAATCACACTGCAACATATGGGAGAATGTCTCCTCAAAGAATGTATACACAGTTTCTGAATTGTTAAGAATTAAGCACATCTCTAGTCTATTTAGAAGCATTGAGATATCCCCTTATTCGAGCAATCTCCATATATCTTGAGATTGAAGTGCATTGCATTGAAAAAAATAACAGACAAAGAAATAGGGCATTCCATACCTCGGTTCCCAGCCAAGTACTTCTGCCATTCCCACAAATGATAAGAGATATGGAACCCCCATCTTGGCTGCTTGAATAGCAAGTTCTCGATGACCTATGTGAAGGGCATCAAACTTTCCCAATGCTACTATCCCTCCTGAAACAATTGAGAACTGAAATTCCAAACATCACAAGTTTAGTGGTTATCCTGAATTATATTTAAAAGGATACAAAAGAATAGCACGAAATTGCAAAGCCATACTTTCTATTGAAAGCAGCACAAAAATAAATAACACGTCATAACAAAAAATAAATGTTTTCTCTCCCTTCTGACTCCAATAATAGAGCAGTCACGAGGATGAGAAATAACAAAAGAAGACATGGCAAGGGCAAACCACCTAGATCACAAATATTATATACTCAGAAATCGCCTTTTAGTGAGAGCAAAGGGAGTTGTTTCATTGAGGTCAATAGAACTCAAGAGTTTAACAAGATGGACAGGTGGCATACAACTTTTATATGTCAGAGAGAATAATTTTTGTAATATGAACACATTTCTAAAGTCCACATGAGAAAATAAAATATGGTCACAGATGTAGAGTTTTTTATGCAAAATTCATGGTGCAGACAAATTGAAGAATTTGTTTCTTTTCCTGTAGACATCAGAACGAAAAATCAAAAGATACGTATAAGCAAATATAGATCATTCAAATAAATTTTATTGCACAAGTTTTTGAATAACACCAAAAGGGAAACACTTCACATCAATGTAATTGGAAATATGTTTGTTCAAATGAATCTATCTCTATAGGTGTGTCTATGTAAGAGAGAGACAGGTGCATCTCATAGATAGTTTGCCCCATAAAGCAGAAGGCATTTGTAGCAATTTTGGTAGGTAAAATAAACAGTTGATTTCATTAGAAAAACAATTAAACACGACGGGGAAGATATTAGGAAATATATGTCTGCTCTCCAAACAACTTCTGTACAGAAGTATAATGACATGATAGCAATTACAAAAATGTATTAGAACTGCATTACAACAGTTAGAGCACTAGCAAGAAGCAAGAAACAATTCTATGCAAATAAATTCAGAAACTGCTTGCATATTGGGTGCAACAAGTATGGAATTAATAATAAGATTGACACATCCTCTAACAGTATAATTTTTAGGCCAATGTTCTTAAAGCAAATTTGTATGACCAACAATTGCATCCCAAGAGTTGAAGGTTGTCCAAACAATTCCGAGCAAAGTTTCAACAATTTTTGTTCACCAGCTAGCATGTACTATTCCATATTTCTCATCCTTTCCCAGCCTTCCACAACAAAAAGAAATAATAGCTACCAGAAAAGCTCATCTTCCACAGGAGTAATTAGCAAAAGTGATCTTAGGAGTAAATTGCCAGAAAAGCATTGAGTGTCAAATGGTAAAAGCTGAAAAAAAAAATTAAAAAAGAAAAGAGAAAAAGCAGATATATCGACATTATTAAAGAGTTCACCACAATAGGAGGGGGGAAGAAAGATGATTAAGGGCCTGTTTGGATTGGCTTTTTTTCAGGAAAAAGCACTTTTTTCCTGAAAAAGTTACACTAAATTTGCAATAACTATATGATTTGATTTCCAAAAAAGCTGAAATTCGAGTTTTTTTCAGAAGCCAGAATTTTCAGCTTCTCAAAAGAAGATGTTTTTCAAAAGCTGTCAAAAAAAGCACTTTTAAAAAAAGCCAATCCAAACGAGCCCTAAGTCCATATGTTTGTCATATATTCAGGTACATTCTCCATTTCCAAAAATTTGGTCATTAAGTTAATGAATGTGATAAATCGAAGAAGAGGAGGGACTTAGTAATGTACACTGTCAAATGTGTATTAAACAACAGACATAGGCACTACCAAGAAAATCACCAAAAAGGAAATGAAAAACCAAAAGACAAAACAGTGCAGAGATCGGTAAGCTGAGACCTGAATGCAGAGCATTATTCCAGAAGGAGGCTCCTGATTATCTGCAGATTGGCTTCTCACGAAGAATAAGAAAAAATAAATAAATGAATAAATACATAGATCAGTAATGCCACATAATCGCAAAAAAGAGCAGGTGCATCATCAAATAAATGTTTTGCAAAGACTGAAGTATTCCAAAGGGAAAACACATGATTCTGAATCCTAATAAATGGAATTCAAATTATTTTCTTGAGAAATAAAGAATTTTATTAATAAGTAATAAGATTGTACAAGAGCAGCCCTACAAATATTTACAATAACTATTTAAGTGTGCTTACATATCTTGTATGCTATCTACGTCAAATATGCAAGAACCACTTGTCCAAAAACAAATATGAAATATCAAAAGAGATTCCGAAAAAGGAAGAGGAGATTTCTTCCCCTCAAAAGTTATGTAATTCCTCTCTCAAATATCCAGATGATGCAAGAGGATCCGTGCGAGGGAATTTCTTATGCTTCAAGGTCTTGATCCCACTCCAAGAAGCTATCCTCTCCCTTGGGGACATGGAACCATCAAATCATTGCACACTGACAACATGAAGGGCCATCCCTCAAAGATTTCTTGCCAAAATACAATAAGCAAAAGGTGATGCACTCTTTTCAAACTAACTTTACAAAGATAACATCTATTGGCAGTGATTTGCCCTCTTTTTTGAAGATTGTCCACAGTGAGAGTACTCTCCCAAGCCGAAAACGCAACTCTAAGCAGGACGCATGATTTTCAAATATCTTTCCATGGGAACTCAAACTTGCAAATTAGGGTCAATTTCATCCTCAAGAGCCTTATAGAACAATTTCACTGTGAAAATGCCATTTCCAGCCAAATCTTGTTTCACCTTGTCCTCCTTTCCTTCAATAAGGCTACAGTTGTTAAGCCACCCAAAGAGATTGATAAAATTTGTCCACTTCCCAATCATTAGCCTCTCTAGTAAAGCACATCCCGTCCATAACTACCATTGACCCAATGTACGCTACAGCCGCTCTTGTCATGTTTTTCTCTAGCCAAGGAGAAAATATCTGGGAAATATCCTTTTAGAGAAGGAGAAGAAGCATTCCATTTGTCAAGCCAAAGGAAGACCCTTTTCCCATGCCCACACCAAAGGAAATGAATTTCATAAAAAGTT
Source organism: Cordia subcordata (assembly GCA_028554755.1). Classification (NCBI taxonomy): domain Eukaryota; kingdom Viridiplantae; phylum Streptophyta; class Magnoliopsida; order Boraginales; family Cordiaceae; genus Cordia; species Cordia subcordata. The sequence goes on along the minus strand of JAPTOF010000005.1, from coordinate 13,400,156 downwards.
CCAAGCTTTGCCATATTCTTCCAAAATTCGAAACCAAACCATTATATTTCTCACCAAATTTCACCACTAAGCCAGAGCTAAAATCACAATGCACAATAAAAAGTCCAGAAACTAACTCAAAAATAAAAGACAATTAAGACTAAAGTTCCTTTAAATATAACTTGCAGATTCTCTTCTCTTTTCTCTTAACGAAGAGGACAGATTGGTTTTTGCAATGTTCGGGTCCGGAGAAGGGTCCAAAGCCCTTAATGCTCTATTGTACTAATTCTTTCTTACATAACTTAAACATCTTGTGCACACTATAAAAAAGCTCATAAAATTACAAATATTAAGAAATTTAAACCAAAAAATATATATACAGAACATACAAATCGATAAACAAATGCAAAGACAAATCAAAGAGAAGGGTCTGAAATTGCCTAAAAGAATGATGGGAGAGAACAGGGCTTTGTTGAGGGAGTGAAGAAGAATTTGATCGAACACAATGAATAAGAGACACCCTTAAAGCATTCAAAGAAGAGGGTCGTCGAAGGCTTACAATAAAAGAAGAAGACACCTCAAGAGTTTTGGTATAACAAGACCCCAATGGCTTGCTTGGATTGTCGCAGTCGCGCAAGTGATGGGATATTCGACCAGCACCACCACCACACGACAACATTGTTGTTTGTTTAATCAGTAGTTGTGTCTTTAGTGATCCTCATATTAACAACAACATAATGAGAAGATGAAGAAAAAGAAGAAGATTATACACAAAGACACGCAGATGCACACACAGTTGTGTTTTTGCGACTTGTCCAATTGATAGCTTTTCGTAGTGTGGTGTTGTAGCTGCGCTTTTTGTCTTTTGAGATAATGACCAAGTTAACCATAATTTATAAAATTTATGCTAAAATAACTAATTTTAAAAAAAAAAAACGAGGTAAATGATAACTTCAACCAACTTTATTTCTTCAAAACACAAAGTTTAAATAAGTATTATTGATATGACATAATACATGACAAAAATTACCATGTAGGTAGATGATTAAATTTTTAAAGTTAGTGTCTTTAAAACACAATGTTGCCTTTTATTTTCCATTTTAGCACACTAATGTTGTAATTTTAATAATATTTTTAATCAAAAATTAAAAATAAAAATTTATGAATAAAAAAATAAAAATTAAGAAACTTAAATTTGTTATTAACTCATTTTTTTGGATTTAACTCTTTCCCTTTTCAATACTTTTTTATTTCAATTTTCTATCTTTTTAAAAAAATTAATTTCAATTTTTATTCTCCTTTCGATTTTTTGTTTAAATTCTTTCTGCCTTTTTCAAAAAATTGAAAAAAAATACTAAAAAGAAAAAAATAAAAAAATATTTAAAAGCACCAAAAAAGAATAGTATTGAACTTTGTGTCTTGAAACACTATGTTGAAATTTGTGTCTTGAAACATTAAGTTAAACTTTGTGTCTTAAAGACACAAAGTCTATTTGAAATAATGTGCTATATCAACCAATGCCATGTCAACATAATTAAACTCAACTTAGTGTCTTCAGAACACTAAGTTGAGAAGTTGGTTATTTTACTCATTAGTTTTGAAACATTGTTATTTTGGTATATAAATTTTAAAAAGTAGTTATTTAACTCATTAACTCTCCCCTTTTTCTCACTTTAGGCCCCTCTTTGGCTTCCCTTCTCTCTTTGACCCCTTACATTTTCTTTTCATTTTCTTGTTTTTTTGGTCATTCCCTATTTTTGCTTATTTGGATCAGTGTGTCTGCGTAAGCTTTTCTATCTTCTCTTTTCTCTTTTTGTTTTCAAAACTAACTTATATTTTCTTGACAAAGATGAAAGGAAAAAAATTTATATGTTGCTTTGAGCTCACAAGGTTATTGTGAATGATATAGACATTAATCCGAACAAAACTCAAAATGTCTTTTGAATTCAAATAATCCTTCAACCACTCACTACAGTTTTTTTTAAAAATAGTATAGCTTTTATTGTTGTTTATGAAAATATTACAGTTTTAAAAGTAATTTTGAAAATATTACAAAAGCGAGTCAAAGAAGGCCAAAAAATGGCCAACATGAAAAACAAAAAAGGCCCAAAGGAGCCCAATAGAAAATAGCCTAGTAGGGCAAAACAAAGCAAGAGAAACCAAACAGTCAACAGAGTAGCTACAGCAAAGGACGTCCAAATAAGGATACAAGAGATTTCTTCTACAAACAAGTCAACAAAGACTTCACATACAACAAATGCAACTGGAACCAAGAGTGGAGCAACCCAAAGAAAGCCTATAAAGTAAAGCTACTAGAGCAGCAAAGGGAAATAAACACACACAAATAGAGAGAATGCAGCTAGGGGCATTCTATCCCGGCTAAAAGTTGGGCCCAAGGAAAATCAACATCCAATGGATAAACTCGGATGAGGACTCTTGGAGCCTTGGGCTTGAATAAGTGGGCATAAAAGCTAGCCTCTCATCTTCAAACAAAACACCATAGGTAGTGGAGACACCACAAGCAGTGGAAAGAACAAGCACGAGCAAACTCTTAACATCATCGGTAGCATCTCCAGTAAACTAGAGAAGAAATGGATTGGAAAAGAAAATAACACCAACACTTTATGCTTCCTATAGATACCCGACCCCTATCCAGAAAATGCCTTCTATGATGGAAAATGTATACTATACTATGGATCCATCTAGGCACTGAGAGCCTTAATCTATAGACAGCAGAGCTATTCTTTCTTTAAGAAAAAAGGTTTTTAAAGGCAAGGTTTTAAGTTGCTTCAGGCGCACCTACGGACGAAGGGTGCGCCTGAAGCAACGTCCCGAAAAAGCCTGATAAAAAGTAGCAAAAGGCCATCGAACCACAGAGGAACATCAGAAGACTTGGTTGCCAAAGGCTCAGGTTGAGGTACTAAAAGAACCCAATAAATGCCTCCATTCGCAGAAAGTCTAAAGCTTCTTTGCTGCAACTAGAACCTCTTTATAGTCTTAATACCAGAGCCCTCACTCGACAGCACTTTTCACGGCAACGGCTACCAACACATTATCACCAGAATCTCTCTCCATGCCATTTAACATTGATCTCTCAAGGTTGTTCGCGTCCTCCCTTGACACTAAGCATCTCAAACGTGGTTTTCTTTCCGACAATAACATTCCCTATCAGTTGCTTGGCCAGGACTTTGATCGTTTAGCTATGTGGACTCTCTTCGCATGGCTCCTCTCTCGAACCAAGCCTTCTTCAACTAGTCTACTTACCCAAACTTCTCTCTACTGGAAGTTTGATCACTAGTTGGTTGAATGTGTTTGCTTGCTCAATTCTTTGAAAACTTTCGTGTAATTCCATCACAACTTTATCGTTTTTATCGAAATTCAAGACTCACCCTCGATACATCAAGAATTTGGCAAAACCAACCTAAAAAATGAACTTAAGACGTCAAAAAATGATAGGAACACCCTTGGCAATGCGGCCAACCCTTAGTCAAAACTAAAACCATCTTCTATCTCCATCTTTTTAAATGACCTTTCTGGTCCTTTTTAGGTGCAATAAATTCTACAATAATATTTACAGTGATCTCCCTTAATATACGTGGCCTAGCACAACAGGTTTCTTGGTATGTCCTTCTTGTGACGTCGTCATGCCTAGTTCAACAATCAGTCTCTAATATCACTTGTTAGGAAAATCGAAAACATACAAATACACACATCAATGTACAGTATAAAACACACACATAAAGAACACGCAATATTTTTAATGTGGTTTGACCCTCTGCCTACATCCACAGTCTCTCTCTACGATAAATTTTACTATTCAATAATAGTGGGTTACACACAGTGATGACTTTTTTCACGGCCTAGAAAAGTCTAAGTCTTTTTTCACAGAGTTCTTATAATGACTCTATTCTTAACAGGACTATAATGAATGTAAGACACACTCGATGCCCTGGGCTCTCTCTCCACACCCTCGATAAATTGTAGCCTATGGTGCACTCTTAAAGCATGCCCGACACAAGTTACAAGACCCTCTATTTATAGGAGAGAATTCCTTGCTCCACAAAATTTCTCCTACACTATTTAGGCATGTCTGTATTGCCTTCTTTTACATGCTTCCTAATTTGTATAAGCTTGGCCTTTGAGCTATAAGCCCACAACCCAACATTTTTAATAAGTTATATTTCTTTTTATAATAAATAGTATTTTTATTTTAAATATCTTTAACAAATTACATTTTAAATAATTTTTAAAATAAATTTTAAAAATAAATATTTATTTTAAAATTAAATTATTGAACTTTATAATTACTACTTGTTCTATCAAACATGTTATATGGGATTAAGGTATAATTATGCTATAATAACGAAACCCATTTTCTAATTTAAATTAATGCGTATTTACAAATCAATGCAATTACTAAAGTATAATTATCTTGTTTTGTGCTGTTGGAATTAGTGTAACTAGTGCACCTTTATTCGTGCTCTGCACGGATTTATTTTTGATTAAAAATGTTAAATTAAGTTGAATTTAGTTACTTTTAATAGCATATGAAGAACTTTGTAATGAATATTCTGTGCTCTGCATATATTTTTTAAATAATAAATGTTAAATTTATTTAGGTTTAATATTTGAAAAATACCAAATGAAAAATACTTTAGGGTGTTTAAGCATTAAGTGATTAGTAATTAAATTTCTAAATTAAAACTAAATATATATATATATATATATATATATAATATCCATAAATGGTAATAAATGAACTTTTTAGAATTCACAAATGAATTAATTTTAAGCATTAATTGATTGATTACTTAAATTTTTAAAAACAATAATTTATTATATCCATAAAGATAAAAATAATAAAAATAAAATAAATAATAAATAATAATTTATTATATGAGCTAATAATAAAATGTTCATTTCTGTATAAGCATTGATATAACACTCTTATAATGCTCAAGAAATATTATTTTAATAGTAAACATTAAATTTACTTAGATTTCACAAATGAATATTATTGAATTAATTTATTGAAAAATTAAATTTTAATGCTAATAATATATATACATAATAGATAAGAAACAATTTGTTTAGAATGCACAATTGAATTTTAGATTAAGCGTTAATTGATTGATCATTTAATATTTCAATTAATGCTAATAGTGTATATTCATAAATATAAGAAATAATAGAATGTAAAATAATAAAATAATCACGCCATGTAAGTGCTAACATGACAATCTCACAATGCTAAAAAAAGTTTAACTTATATATATATATATATATGTATAGATAGATAGATATAGATATGAACTAACAGTTAAGTGCTTATAATTAGATGAAAGGTTAACATATTCCTCTCATATCAATTTGAGAGGATTAGAGCTAGTTTGGTTTTCTGTTTTAAAGAGCCAAATTGATTTTTACAACTTAAAAAGTTAGATTTAGGAAAAAAGATGGTGCTTAGTTTTCCATCTCAAAACTTAATTTGAACCCAAAACCAATAGAGTTTTAGGGTTAAATGGAGAAGCTAAACATTTTTACTTCTCCTTTGTAGTTTGCATAAAAGAGCTTTAAAAAATTCTTTAGACAAAAATATCCTCATTATTTTTACTATCAATATTTCTTGAATTGTAATTTAATTAAAAATAATTAAATAATAAAATTTAAAACTAAAAAAAATTATAAATTTAAATCTAATAAAAATAAATAGAAAATGAATAACACATACATAATGAAACTAATCAATTTAATTTAGTAATAAATAATTAACTATTTAATAATTTATTTTTAATTTAACAATAGATTTATTAATTTTTATTTTATTTAATAAATTTTAATTGTTAACTAGTTACAACTATAATTTCTTTAGAAATTGTTCAAACAATTTAAACTATCATTAAAATGAAACAACATATATCATGTGGAGAAAATAATAGTTTATAATTATAAACTTCAAAATAACCTTTTAGTAATTTTAACAACTAACCATTATTTTCAAATGCAAAACCAAATATATCTCATTTAATACAAATCCATTTTATATAAAACATCCAAACATATTTCATTTTCACAAAAGGTGTTTTTAACCAAAAGTTCATTTTTAAAAGACTTTCTTTTACTTTAACAGAAACACCTACGGTTTATGTACTACTCATACTCTAGAATTTGTTAGCGAAAGAGATTTTTATTGTGTTATGCAATGTCTAAAACAATCATTATATATAGGTTTAGGAAGAAACTACACTGTCATTTCTATATTCATGAAGGGCACTCAAAGAATCTCAAAATCTTTTAAATTAAGTTATTTCAATGTAATGGAGAAACTCAAAAGTTGCTACATTTATGCAGGAAATCATAATTCAAAGGATCTATAAATTCCATGAATTAAATGAGTTAGTAGGAAAACCATAGATCTCTAGAGATAATTTGTCATTTACCTCATACTTTTCTAATAGATAGATTCTATAGATATAGACTAAATTTAAAATAAATATAACATGTTATAAAATTGTGAAATAAAATTAGTCAAAATAATAAAATTCAAATTACTTTATACGTCACTCTTTATAAAAGTGTAAAATTTTGACTTGCCTCCTCTTGCATTATTAGCTCATGTGTCATTTAAAAAGCTCCAAACATATTTTAAGTTTAATTTTAGGGTTTATTCCCTTAATAGCCCTTGGACTATTGACTTTATCTCATTTTAATCCCTTGATTTTTAAAATGAACCTTTTAGTTCATGGACTATTGAATTTGTCACATTTTATTCTCTTGACTTTCAAAATGAATTTTTTAGTATGTGGACTTTGATAAATGAGACGTCGTTAATCCTTGAAAATGTATTCATTTTAGATGTTCAAGGACCAATAGGGTCCTATTTATTAAAGTCCATGGATTAAAAGTTTATTTTGAACATCAAGGGATCAAATATACGGCAAAAACAATAGTCCAGGGACTAAATAGTTTATTTTGAAAGTTAAGAAACTAAAATGCTACAAAGTCAATAATCCTGGGACTATTCAAGGAATAAATCCTTAATTTTATATAATAGAATGCATATAAATATAGATTCTTTTATTAAATATTTCTTGATACATACTAAATTGATCATTTTTTTAAATAATAGGAACTTATTTGGATCTTTCTTAATAATTGGACTAATTTTATAAAAAAAACATTGGGGACTTGTAGGCTAATTTTCTCACTTGTTAATATAGAAGTGTAATTAAAAAAAATAAAATGCCACAAAAATTAAAATTTGATAATGTGGCGTAACTTTATTACTCTTATATATAAATTTATAGATTTTGTATAATTTTTTGTTTAAAATTCCATAAATGTAATTTTTTATTATTTTCATTTTAACTAAACAATGTATACATGTGATATTCTCATATTCATACACTCATGATAATTTGAGAATCATCCTATATTTTATTTAATAAATGTTTGAAATTAGAGAGAATAATCAAGTTACATCTCTTTATTTAGTTATCAACAAAAATTTAACAATAAAAATTAAATTGATAGCTTTTTAAAAATATAAGAATTGATTTTGATATTTTGAAATAACTTGAAAGAAACAAGAGCGAAAAAGAAGGGGGAAATAAGTGGAGACTTTTGATATAATTTTTATAATTTGTTACTATTAAATAATAATTATTTTATAAAATACTTAATCAAGATAGAACTTGTTAAAATTGAAACATGTTGATTTGATATTACTTACAACACTCTAAATTATAACATGTGGCATCTCCTAAGATGACCTCTAAAATGGGGTCTAACTTTATATTATTACATAGATATAGATATAGATACATATATAGAATATATTATAGATTGTAGATATAGATATTATGATTGCTTTCTTCCACATATTTTCTAATTTGTACAGGCTTGAATTTTGAGCTATAAGCCCACAACTTGATATTTTTAATAAGTTATATTTATTTTTATAATAAATAATATTTTTATTTTAAATATTGTTAACAAATAACATTTTTAAATATTTGTTAATATAAATTTTAAAAACAAATATTTATTTTTAAAATTAAATTATTGAACTCTATAATACTATATGTTCTACCAAACATGTCATACCTAATTAAAGCATAATTATGTTATAATAAACAAAACATGTCTTTCAATTTAAATTAATCGTATTTACTAATCAATGTAATTACTAGAGTATAATTATATTGTTTAGTGCTGCTGGAATTGGTGTAATTTGAACTAACAGTTAAGTGCTTATAATTAAATGAAAGGTTAAGATATTCCTCTCATACCAATTTGAGAGGATTAGAGCTAGTTTAATTTTTTGTTTTGAAGAGCTAAACTGACTTTTACAACCTAAAAAGTTTGATTTTAAAAAAATGGTGTTTAGTTTTCCATCTCAAAACTTACTTTAAATCTAAAGTCAACAAAGTTTTAGGGTCAAATGAAGAAGCTAAACATTTTTTACTTCTCCCTTTGTAGTTTGCATAAGAGAGTTTAAAAAATTTTTTAGACAAAGGTATCCTCATTATCCTAATTATTAATATTTCTTGACTTGTAATTATAATTAAAAATAATTAAATAATAAAGTATAAAAACTAATAAAGTTGCAAATTTAAATTTAATAACAATAAAATAGAAAATGAATAACATATAATAAAAATAATCAATTTAACGATTTAATAATTTTATTTCTTTTAATTTAATAATACATTTATTAGTTTTTAATTTTATTTAATAAATTTTAATTGTTAAGAAGTTACAAGTATAATTTCTTTAGAAATCGTTCAAACAAGTTAAATTATCATTAAATGAAAAAATATATATCATGTAGAGTAAATAATAGTTTATAATTATAAACTTCAAAATGACCTTTTATTAATTTTAGCAATCAACCAATATTATTAAATGTAAAAGCAAATAGATCTCAGATAATAAAAATCTGTTTAATATAAAACATTCAAACATATTTCGTTTTCATGAGAAGGCTTTTTAACCAAAAGTTTAATGTGTGCACAATGTCTAGTCTGTGGTAGTGTGTAATATGTCTAATGTGTAATGTGTGTAGTGTGTGATGTTTGTAGTAAATTTAATTTCAGATTTTCTTAGATCCCAACTTTTTTCTCCAAAGTATTCCCCGTACCTATTACTTTTCCCCAATTCCTCATATTCAATTTCTCCATCCTTAAATTTTGGAGAAAATATTTAGGATCCCCATTGAGTGAATACTCCTTGGGGCAACTGGTAGAACTTACTCCACTGGCCTTGTGCTGGACTGCAATTATAATGATTTCTTTTCTTTTTTTTTTTTTTCCGTCTAAAATGTTTATTGCTTGTAATTTACTTAGATTCGTGATGGCTGCAAGGAGGACATCATTAGTAGATTGCCGGACGATATCCTCTGTTACATCCTCTCGCAACTGAGTACGAAAGATGCTGTTAGGACTAGCATTTTGTCTAAAAGATGGAGGAACCTTTATGTTTTTCTGCCTAAAGTGTCCTTGAATTGCCTATGCACATTTAAGAATGTGCCGTCAAATCAGCATTGTAATTGTCATCCTCAGTATAAGCAAGGATTATTGACTCTCATCAACCAATTTCTACAGCTTCCACGAGAGCACAAGATAACGTCCTTCGAGTTGTCCTTTTGTCTAGGGAGGGAATATACTGCTCATCTTGAGCGATGGATGCAGTGCATTGCTAGTTTGGGGATTGAAGAACTTCTGCTGAAGTTTTCTTGTGATGCTTATGTCACTGATACGCCTGGAACTTGCAACATAAGAGAGCAGATTACTTTCCCTTTTCAGCTTCTTTCTGAAGCATCCATGCTGAGATCTTTGTGTTTGTCTTCATGTAGTCTGGAACTGAATTTCCAAGGACCATTCAGGTCTCTTAAGTCTCTAAGGTTGGATGCTGTCCGATTAGCTAATGGAGAAGTGCAAAGCATTTTGTTGTCCTGTCTGAAACTTGAGTCTTTGACATTGACATATTGTGGACTTCCTTCTAAATTATTTATTGGTGGACCAGAAATGGAGTTGAAGTTTCTAACCATCTGGAGTTGTTATGGAGTGGAAGAGATAGCTGTGTGTGCTGGAAATTTGACTACTTTTGAAATTGTTTCCTCTAACAAGACAAAAGTTTCTCCTTTCCATGTTCCCAAACTACAACAACTATATTGCTGCTTAAATGACTCTCTTGATATGTTTTATACTATTGGTGAGGTTGCAAAGGGTTTGCTTCAGGTGGAATCCTTGTATGTTGAATCTTCAATTGCTGAGGTGTGTGTACTGTGAATCTCTTACCCACTCCTTTTATTATGTTCTTTGGTATTGATGATCTATTTTTCCTTTTTGTATCTCCTTGTCAGGTGTTCTATTTGCCAAAGGAGCTACCTTCATTCAGCAATATTAGGCAGTTATATTTACTAATGGATTTCATGCATGTATTTGATGTACGACAACTTGCTTATTTAATTGCAGCCTGTCCACTTCTTCAAAGTTTTCATTTGGCGGTGAGTCCTTATTTGCTATTGCTATCTCTTTAATTAAGAACTTTACTTATATGTCCATTAATGTGGGATGCTGTCATGATGCCCTTTAAACGTTAATTCACTTAAGCACATCACAGGTCCAAATTCTTGCCTCTTCAGTCCTTTCTTCATTTATCAAAGTAGATGCATAAACCATGTTAGTTCACATATGCTCATAGTAAAATATACATAGAGCATCTTTGCTGTCTTTGGTTTTTGCAGTCTTTGATTTATGATGATGAGCTCTTGCCTTTGAGGTCTGCGATGAGCACTCGATATGGATCACGCCTTTCCCTGTAAAAAGTTGGTTGGCAGCCTTTCTTGTATCTTTGGTTGAAGTTACAGCTGCGACTTCATCTTGATGTATCTCAAGATATTAGCAGGGGAAACGTTTCATCATGTTAACTTTTTGACGGTTACCTAGTTGTGATCTTGAACTGTTTATGCATTGAGAAATAATCTTGACTCATTGAATCTAGACTCTAATATGGGAGTTTTTAATGTGAGGAAATGAAAAGAGTTGAGATAATGATGTGAGTAATTGTGAGGAGATGAAAGGTGGAAGCTTGGCGAGTTATTATTATTGTATGGATGAGTCTTTAATATTGTAATTTAGAGTTCTCCATTTGTTGATGTAAATAGGTGGTACTCCTAGTCGTTTATATCAAGAAAAAATAGAGCAATCAAGTATTTAGTGTGTCAGAGTAATAAAAGGGTTAATTGAGTTAAGAAAAAGAACATTGATCTCTTCTCCATGTCCTTCTCTTCCGTGTTAGCGTCCGCTTTTTATTTACCCACAATGCAACATTTTGTGCATCTGTACTTTGTTGCCTAGCCATTGCCAGTTGAACTTTGTATATTTGCTTCTTTTTGATTCACAGAAGATTCAGTAACATGTTTTCACTTCCATAATTTTCTTCTTATTCATTCTTCTTCTTCTTCTTTGAACATTTTGTACTTTCCAACAATGCCAGCCAACGGATATTATTTTCTTATTGCTGTTTCATGGATTTGTGGCTTTTTCACATAGGTTGTTTATATTCAGCATACTGTATGTGTATAAATAGGTTAAAATTTTATTTGTGTTTCATTGTTACCTTTTGATCTAGTGTTCAACTCATACTTTTTTGTTGGATCTCATTATATATATATATATATATATATATATATATATTCATGGTTGTAGTTAAAAGTCGTACGAAGACGCTATCCAGTAGGAGATGAGCGATTAACTCCCATATGTTGTAGTCATCTAAAAGAAATAGAGTATGGTGGATTCTGTGGTAGGGTGAATGAGATTCGTTTTGTTTTATTTCTTCTTCGAAGTGCTGTGTCTCTGGAGCAAATGGTGATAACCAAGGATTTTAGACATTACATGGGAGAAGGAAAATGGAAGAAGAGCGGGGAACATTCACTTTCTGAGAAGCAGCTGGAAAGCCATGAGCATTCATTTTCTGAGGAGCAACTGAAAAAAGTACTCTATAAATTATTCAAAAAGGAGACTGCATCTCAAATTTGCCGGGTTATCTTGTGGTAATTCACATTTTATCCCTCTCTTTGAGATGTAAGTTTAGGTTCCCTCTCATCTCTTTTCCAATCTTTTGTTAATCGTTTTATTAGTGTTACACCATATCTTTTCCAAGGATACTGTGTTAACACTTATATCTTATATCAAATTTATTTTAGATTGAAAAGTCTTGTGAGCTGTTAATGAATTTATAAGTTACTTTTTGACAAGATCCAGCTCGAACCATTTCACCATCTCTCTGCAGTTAGAAGAAAAGCCAAGTACGTGTAGTTATTTTCTTTGCAAAGTGAAGGGCAGCTTGGTTTACAAAACTGTTAATTACGCGGAGAGTTGGCTATAATGTTTCTTGATTCATCCACACGGATGGCATGACAATAATCTTCAGAAGCAAATGTCGAGAAATCTTTGTCAAAAAGATAAATCAATCTTACTGTTAGTCACAAAGACTCTAATGTTGTGTTTGGTATATACAATTATGAGATGTTTATCTTATTTGATGTTTAAATATAGTTTGTTTCGAGTTTTCATGAGACACTTGTGATGAGATAGTTGTAAAAAAAAATGTCAACGATTAATTGCTTATATTTGTTTTCAGTTTTAGTAAGATGCTTGCAATGAGGACACTTGTATAGATAAAAAAAGTGATAAATAATACTTTATTAATGTCAATGAAGTAAGTATCTTATAATAAGTTTATTCCAAACACAAACATAAATATCTTGTTTCAGATTTTTAATAGATGATGCTCATAACACTTAAATAATAAAAAATATGTAAAATGATTTTTTTTTTAAAAGCTTATAAACATCCTAAATGAGCAAAGCTAGACACCCTCTTAATCCATCCAAATCCGCAAATTGGATATAAATTGAGGATTTTCATTTTTGGCGGGGCATTTAGGAAAGTTCTAAGCGTTACTTTTACACAAACATTAATCCATCCAAATCCGCAAATTGGATATAAATTGAGGATTTTCATTTTTGGCGGGGCATTTAGGAAAGTTCTAAGCTTTACTTTTACACAAACATACAAGAACCAATGACGCAAACTCAAAAGCATTCAGGGCCATAACAAATACGTTGTGCCCCACTCTTTAAAAGTAGTTGGGTCCGTCCTCAGTTTTACTTATAGAATTTATTAGCGCAAGTATTCTTCAAAAGTATAATAAAGAATGCAAAATGAGAAAAATAAATTCACTTGTGCAACTTGCATCAATTCTTAATCAAGGTCTAGAGATTTCACATACTACTTAATAAGGATTTTTTAACTTATACCCTCAGCTTAATAATTCTTTTAAAAAATACCATTGTTTTGAGATCGTTTTTAAGGCTCGTGTTGTTTTGCAAAAAATAATTTATTTTGGGAGATGTTTTTGGTGGAGTTTTTTTTCCCAAAAAATGTTTTCTCTGGAAAATTTTTTTTTCTTTGTCTAGTTGTTACAATAAAGTTACTTGAAAAATATTTTTAATATCACCAAAAAATATATTTATATGCACTAGCCAAAACAGCCCCAGGGATTAGGGGCCAGGCCTCGGGGACCCGGGGGCCAAGTGGCGGGCCCTGGGTAACACCGTCTGGGTCAGCGCGCCCAGTCTGGGACACCAGAGCCAGAAGCTGGGCAGGTGTAAGGTGGAGTTTGGTGCTAAGACGGGGGAGGGGGGGGGGTTTGGGGAGGTCCGATAGTTAAGGGGAAAATGTATTTTTTGTTTTTTTAGGAAAATCACATTTTCCATTTATAGGGAAATATTTTTCATTGACTTTTTCATTTCTAACAATGAAACACTGAAAAATGCGAAAAATATTTTCCAAAAAAAGGTAACTCACTTACTCTTTTTCCAGCAAACCAAATTATTTCGGTAATTCAATTACCGAACTCATACTGATTACGCAACTAATGTAAAATTCAAATATGAAGATTTGAAACATCTCAAAAATGGTAACTCATTGAACATTTCTGTAATTCAAAAATTGAAAAGGATAGATCAAAAACGAATTTAAAACAAGGGTATTTTTTAAAAGAATTCTCAAAATTGGTGTATAAGTAATGGGTTGGGCTTAAAACGGATTGTTTTTTTTTTAAATATTATATTTTACTTGTCGATTATAATTATATTTTTTGGTGTAAAAATGTGGTTCTGAATATATATAGTCATTTGCAAAATTAGTGAGCTGCTAGTTAGTTAAGAAGGTAGGGCGCAGCAGAAGTAAGTTTGTTAAAGTTAGTAGCTATATATATGTAATTGTATTCAGCTGAATGAATGAGAAAATATCTTCTTCTTCTCAAGATCTTTCTATTCTTTCTCTCGAAGCTTCCTTCACATGGTATGCAGAGCATCAAGATTTTGAGGATTTTTTCTAGAACAAATTGTTCCATCTTTGCAAATCCGTCATTGATAAAGCTTTCGCAAGCTGTGCGATCGTCTTCTTCGGCTTATTTCTTCCTCTCTGGTGGTGAATCGCAGGTTCTACCATCTAATTTGATACCTTAGGGTTTCTGAATCTCAATATTTTCTCTTGACCATGGTGATTTTTGATTCTTCTATGCCTTTTGGCTTGAGAATGCTGCTTCAACATTTCCCTGCTTATGTTAATTTTAAGCTTGATAATCTCAATTATCTCCCCTAGAGAACTCAATTTCGTGGAGTCTTAAAGGCAAATGATTTGCTTGATCATGTTAATGGAGTTTCGAAGTGTTCGGAACCATTGGTTCGATTACCAACTGGTACAACTGAATCTGATCTTGAGTATGAAATATGGATGACTATAAATGAACACGAGAAGAACTACTTCTATGCTTTTGTTGTTAGGAATTGTGTCCTAAAGTCAATCGTCCATTGTAGATTTTGTAATGATTTTTATATGAATTGTCTTATTTCCGACCTTACGTCATATCATACATCTTCTACTTAATTGTTAGATCATGACGTAGACCTTAGGATGACCTAATAGGGTTATGTGAATGAGGAATAGTCCGGTTGTCCTTAATCCTTGTTCGTAACCAAATGATAGAATCGATACTAGGACATTGATTCTATCGAGCATAGGTTATAGTACGTCACGTGAGTTAGTTATCCTGATGACCAAGAGGTGTGTAGACACCGGTGTGACCTATGGTAAGGTGTGGAGATATGCTCGTTGAACATGACTCTATTTATAAGCATTCTGTGGTATGTACCATACTGTCAAAGGATAGCTTGTGGTACTTATGAATGTTGTATTCCCTCAGACCTGAGACTTGAGATCGTCACAGAGACTTGGGGATTTCTCCCTATGCTTTGGTACCGAACTATCCAGATTTCTAACCTGGTAACGAAAGGCTGCTGGGTGTGGGCAAGTGCCGTGAAGTTAATGTGTAGGTCAAGATGGGATTGACCGCTCTGGGTATTAGTAGAATGATATTCTACCTTGTCTTAATACATTAAGACTTTGGCTTAAGCTTCCTGTGTGATGTGTCATGTGGTTACATCATAATGAGTTATGAAGAGATTAGGACTTGATATGGAATAACTGAATAGGGGTTTACCATGTCTGTAGAGTCATTTCGAAATATTGAGGGTCATAGGGAATCTATCATAGTGCTTAGGTTCGTTGAACATTACTTTGCAACTATTCGGCTTATCCGGATATCGAGAATCGTTGTTAAATGGTATCATCGATTAGTACAAGGATAGTCCTTGTATTACCGGTTTAAGTCTGAACCTACAGAGTCACACATATGGTCAGGAATTTGTTAGAGGATTGACCCCACTATAATAATGTTAGCCACGTTTAATTATGAATTAAATAATATTAACATTATAGATATTTAATTGAGAATTAAATATTATAATATTTAATTACTTATTATGGGTCACAGAATTAATTTTGACTATGTCTAGCTAGGACTAGACATGTGGAACAAAATTAATTCATGGGCTATTATTTATAAATTAAATATAGATTTAATTTAGGCTTTAATATGAATTTCAAAAGTTAAATATTTTAAGCCCAAAGGGTTAGGCTTATTGGGTTGTGGGAATGAGCTCTACGGAAAGCGCAGATCTTCTTATATAAGGAGGATTTCTCATTATTTTTGCACGATGGTTTTAAGAAAACCTAATAGTTGTTAGAACTCTCTCCCAAAAAAAATCTTAAAATCAAAAGCCTCCTCGAACAGTTTTTGATCGCAAATGAAGAGGAGAAGCTCAACGCTTTTGCAAAGCGATATTTTCAACTCGAGGATTATGAGGTAATTCTTAAACCATTCTTGAAAATTTTAATCTAGAGCTTGATCCTATGTGTGAAAATCTGGGAAAGTCTCCACGATTTTTTATCATCTGTTTCTCCTACAATCCTTAGTCAGATATGTCAACTGCTTATTGCTGTTAAGATCCAAAAAATGATAGAAACCTAATTTCAATCTAGCAGTAGAGCTCAAGTTTATCAATTCAAGCATAAATTACTCAATATGACCAAAGGAACTAAGACAATGCAGTAATATCTTGATGAACTTAAAAGTATTTTTGATAATACTGTTGCAATTGATAAGGAGATGAAGGAAGAAGATATCGTGTTTTATATTCTTAATGGACTGCCACCACCTTATGACTGCTTAAAAAGATCTATTAGATGTAGAGAAAGTCGAATTACTCTTCCTACACTTACCAGTCTATTCTTGAATGAAGAGTTAAATCTCTTATATTAATCTACACAATGCACTTTATATAAATACCATTTCAAATAGTGGAAGAGGAAGGGGAAACTTCAATAATTCTAGAGGAGGCAGATCTTAAAGAGGACAAGGTAGAGGATATACAAGAGGGAGGCAGAATCAAAATTAGGCTCAAACTAATAATCAAAAGTCCAGTCCTGTAGTAATATGCTAGGTATGTGGTAAACTTAACCATAATGCACTATAATGCTGACAAAGATTGGATACTAAAAATTATTACTATATCAAGCCAAAACAAATTGCATTCATTGCTTAAACTAGAACTATTCAACTCAATCCTCTAACTAGTATTTAGATACTAGAGCTATAAGTCACGTGACTAATGATTTGACTCAGTTAAAGTAGATGCAACCTTATATAAGGACATAATTAGTGGCTGTTGGCAA
Organism: Cordia subcordata; assembly: GCA_028554755.1. Taxonomy (NCBI): domain Eukaryota; kingdom Viridiplantae; phylum Streptophyta; class Magnoliopsida; order Boraginales; family Cordiaceae; genus Cordia; species Cordia subcordata. Next base: position 13,383,024 of record JAPTOF010000005.1, on the reverse strand, counting down.
TAGAGCTAGTCTTTAAATCCAGAATACATGATTTGGTATTCTTGCCATATCTACTGCTACATTTTCTATCTTTAATGTGCTTTATGTTCCATCTATATAATCTAATTTGATTTCTGTCTACCAATTGATTAAAGAAAATAATTGCGTTATGTCTTCTCTGCTTGGGGGTAACTATCCTAAATAACTTCTCTAGTTTGGTTCTGTTCCAGGGCCCCTCTAAGGAAGGATTATATCCTCTTTCTTTCACATTCCATACTCCAACATCAGTGTCTTCACCTTCTGTGTTTCAATGTATTACCACCACAAATGATAGGACATGGCATCTCAGGCTTAAACATCCATCAAGACAGGCACCCAACTTCTCTTTTCTACATTACATACCTCAATAAAGCACTCTACTGCTGAATCTTTAGATTGTTTAGTAACCAAGTCTCATAAATTGCCTTTTTCAAGGTCTAGTTCTGGAGCTAATTTTCATGGGATCAGAGTTTTGAGGTTGAAACCCTAACCACCGTGTGGCGCTTAGCCAGGTAAAGGACCTGACCAAGCACGCTTGAGGTTACCAGAGATTAGCAACAAAGAGGGGAGTGTTGGAAGCCAAGCACGACCTCAACATTTCACCAAAGAAAGGCCCACGAAATGGGTGTTGGCTGTGTAGCAACTGAACCAGCAAAGTATGGACAACAAATGAAGGCTGCAGCAAGGTCACTAGGCACAAATAAGGGACTTGCAAGCTTGGAAAATGCTAGCAAGAGAGCAGAGAAAAAGCTGGGCGAGAAATGCACTCTATTTCTCTTGGAGAGAGTTTTTCTTTACAATTGTGTATGGAGCTTCTTGCTCTTTCTATGTATTTATCAATATGTCCAATGTACAAATGTAAGTACAAGATATTTTACACAAAAGCAGCTGGCTTTCCCTCCAATTTCCTTGGGCAACAGCGGGAACATCTTGGGCAACAAGAAGGCGACTGGGCAGACAGCTAGGGGACAGCTATTTTCCCTCCAAAACTCAAGCACTAACCTTTCGAGAAGGTTGCTAGGATGGGCCTGCACCTTCCTCACGAGATTGGCAACAAATGGGTAATGCATCCACCAAAATTGGCCAACTTAGGCCCAAAACCAGGGCATCAACTTGGCAAGGCAGAAACTGAAGTGCCAAAATGTGCCATGCATTACATAATGCTCCCTTTGATCTTGTACACTCAGACATTTGGGTTTCTACCCAAATAGAAAGTTGTATGAAATTCAAATATTACCTTATCTTTCTCGATGATTTTTCTAGCTTTACTTGGTTATATCCCTTGCATTTAATGTAAAGCCTATACTACCTATGTTTGCTTTGTTGCTATGGTTAAAACACAATTAAATTCAAAAATCAAAGTTATAAGAACTAATAATGGAGAAATGATTATGAGCAAACAATTTGAATTATTTCTTCAACAAGCAGACACAATCCATCATTCCACATGTTCTCACACTTCTGAGCAAAATGGAAGAGTAGAGAGAAAACATTAACACCTTATTAAAACTACTTTTGCTCTTTTAAATCATAGTACACTTCCTTCAAAGTTCTAGCTTGAAGCCTTGGCTGCTGCTAATTATCTTATAAAAAGGCTACCTAGTCCAAAATTTTCAAACCACTCCCCTTTTCAACTTCTCTACCCAAAGTAGCATGATTACACTTTCCTAAAAGTCTTTGGATGCTTGTGCTTCCTTGGCTAAGGCCTTATAATCATCACAAACTTCAAAACAGGTCCAAGACATATGTCTTCTTGGGATACTTCAACACTACCAAGGGCTATAACTGCTTTGATCTTGAGACAAACAAAGTCATCATATCTAGACATGTAAAGTTTATTGAAATTGAGTTTCCCTTTGCCAATTAATCTTGTTCCTCTCTCACTCCTAACCATTTTCCATCTTTATTTCATAGCTCTCAACCTATACAATCACCAACTGTGGCTTCTATTAACAACTCTATGTCAGTCACTAATATTAAAGCTCTAAGTCTTACATCTTTTGAGTTTGCAGTGATGCCTTCAACTTATAACCCTTCATACACTAATTTCTCCACTAAAAATATTTCCATCTCTACACAACAATATTAATCATCCAATCATCTACATACCTCTACATCTTCATGATCATTAGAACATTCATAGATTTCAACCTCTGAAACCTCTCAGATCCCTATTGCCTTACCTATACAACCAAATCCTACAAATTCACACCCTATGTTGACTAGATCCAAAACTGGATCCTTACCCCCTCCATTTCATAGATTGCATAATATTACTCTACTACGAACTGATACTGAACCTTCAACATATAAAGAAGTATCTTAATACTCTTGTTGGAAACAAGCTATGCAAGAGGAATATGATGCACTAATCAAGCAAGGCACATGGACTTTAGTTCCCTTGCCTCTAGATAGAATTGCTATTGGATATAAATGGGTATTTAAAATTAAAAGAACAACATATGAAATCATAGCTAGATACAATGCCAGACTTGTAGCAAAAGGATTTCATCAAGAATAGGGATTAGACTACTTAGAGACTTTCAGTCTTGTGGTTAAACAACCTACCATTAGGACTGTTATTTTAATAGCTCTTCATTTTGGCTGGATACTCTATTAATTGGATGTCACAAATGCTTTTCTTCACGGCCACCTTGTAGAAGATGTTTACATGGTACAACCTACAGGATTTGAAGATCAAAACAATCCACATTTGGTTTGCAAATTGTAGAAATCTCTCTATGGGCTTAAACAAGTTCCAAGTGCTTAGTACTCTGAGTTGTCAAACTTCTTAATCAAGCAGGGATTTGATACTAACAGAGTAGACACCTCTTTGTTTATCAAAAGTACACCTCAAAGCATCATATTTCTTATTGTCTATGTTGATGACATTATAATCACTGGCAGTTCAATTATTTCTGAGTTAATCTCTGCCATGCAATCAGTGTTTGCAATGAAGTATCTAGGCAAGCTTTCCTATTTCCTAGGAATTGAAGTTTAAGACGTTCCTTCAGGTCTTATTCTGCATTAGCCTAAGTATACTAAGGATCTTCTCAAGAAAGCAAGCTTTACTGAGTGTAAACCAGCCCCTGAACCTCCTTCCAGGTCCTCCTTCTTATCCTAAAGTCTAAAGCTCCTTACAAAGATCTAACTCATTATAGGAGCTTAGCAGGAGGTTTTCAGTATCTCACTATTACTAAACTAGAATTACAATTTGCAATAACCATGATTTGTCAGAAAATGCATAATCCCACTAATAAGGATTATGTAACACTAAAGAGGGTCCATAGATACATTCAAGAAACTCTGTCACAAGGCTTGCTGTTTACTCTTAGCTCTTTAGTTCTCAGTGCCTTCTTTAATAGTGATTAGGCCTCTGATTGCAATGATTGAAGGTTGAAAATAGGGTTCTCTGTCTACTTAAGGTTAAATCTTATTTCATGGACATCAAAGAAGCAAACTACTATATCAAGAAGTTCAATAGAAGAGGAGTATCGATCCATGGCACAGAAGGGGAGTATCGATCCATGGCCCAGACTGCTATAGAGATAAGCTAGTTGATGTACCTACTCAAGGCATTACATCTTTCAGTTCCCACTCTTTCTTTTGCTTATGATAATGTTTCGGCTTTGGCTTTAGCTTCTAATCCCATCTTTCATGGCCGTATGAAGCACTTTGAAATTGATTATCACTATATCCGAGAACAAGTCTCAGCTAAGAAGCTTTTGATCTTCTACCTTCCTTCGAATGAACAAGTTGTAGACTTGTTTACCAAATCTTTGTCTGCTAATCAGTTTCACTATTTGTCTCACAAGCTTCTTTTGGCATACCCTACATCAATTTGAGGGGGGATGCGAGTGTATATAAAGTTACATGCAAAATTTGTAAACTGGTAGTTAGTTAGGAAGGTAGGGCCCAGCTAAAATAAGTTTGTTAAAGCGGTAGTTATAGTTAGTGACCATCTTTTATAAATATATGTAATTGTATTCAGCTGAATGAATGAGAAAATATCTTCTTGTTCTTAAATGTTTTTATTCTCTCTCTCTCGAAGCTTCATTCACACACCTTACTCTACCTCAAGTATGTCGCACTTTAATTTTAATCATGGTATAACAAACTAAAAATTTAATAGTAATGTCTTGAAGAATTTTTCTTTTTTATTAAAAAAATCTAAAAAATACTTATTTATCTTAAAAATAAATTTTTCATAGAAGTTGTTCTGAATCATGTCAATATTATAATCTAATGTACTAAAGCAAAGAAACTCGATCCATGAAGCAACCGAATCTTTCCAGATCTTGTTGATGTATTGCTACCAAATTCGTTCATCATGCACTTGTTATCTACAAAGTGCATCCTGCTTTGTAGCCAAAATGCAATTTTTGCAATTTCAAGATGAGAAAATTGCTGACATGTCGAAGTCATCTTCTTCTCAGCTTTGCAATTTTTCATTTTTTTTACCAGTGATTTTTGTTGTAGAAACACAATTTTTTCATTTTGGAATGCTTGCCTATTTCACGTAGAAGACCGTTGTCTTTCACTTCTTTTACAACACTTTTCACCTTCCTTCATCCGACGACAATCTCCACAATCCATTTTCAAATCTAATATAGCATTGAATGAACTACTCCTGATCTGTCTAATCCCAATTTGGCCAACATCAAATACCCCTTCTTACAGAGTTGAGCAAAATCTTTCCAAAGATGAAGGTGATAAAGAGAAGGGTTGGTAAATGTTGCCAAAAGTTTTCTCATTGGTGATAACGTTGACATCAATGCCAGTCTATTTTTGACATTCATGCAATGATACAATTCTAAGTATGTCTTCAAAATATGACCAAAATGTAATAATTCACTAATCACAATTCAGGGAATTCACATTTCAATTCATGAAGTGAAATTTGACGGTTACGCTTATAAATGGGAAAACAATACACTAAACAATCACAAGGCCATGATCAAACTTGCACAAACACTACTTGTGTTTTCTATCAACATTTTCCTTCTTTCCCTCACAAAGCACACATTTGCTTTCTATTCTATCATTTTCACTTCTTATTTCTCCATAGCATACAAACTGCGTGGCAAAAGAAAATTTGTAGCAACAATAAATCCACACCCAAAGCAAGTATTGATTAAATTAGACTTGCCCATTTATGATTGAATGACTCTTCAACTCGAGTTCTTAACTTTGATCAAATACGTCAAATCACCATGCTAGATTGAACATGTATCCCAATCAGCACCAACAATCACGTTCCAATAGGTAGAAGGAAGTTATGAGATTATGCACAAACTCCCTACTTAATAGCTCCCAAATCTAAGATAAAAGTATCTATTTTAAGTAATATGAACACAAAGGTTTGATGAAGCACATCATACACCTCAAACTGGGCATAAAAAATAGAGTATTACTCCTATTATTCAGGAAGGAGTAAAGAGCTTTGGAAAATTAATATACAGAAAGCAAGCATATCACATATTATTTAGGAGTTGCACTCCTTGCAAGTATATAAAATAAGTACTTCGCGTAATTAATAGAAGGAACAAGCACTGAAAGGAGAGCTCAGAAGATAATTTAGATAAGCTTACACTAACAACTGCTGTACTGTAAAAGCATTGTATCAAAGTCAGTGACAATAGCATATGTACTCAAATAACAGATCAGTTAGTTAGTTGTGAGGAAGTTAGTTCAGGTGCCAGGTGCACTATGTCGGTCATACCTATAAATGCATGATGTACTTCATTTTCTAATTAACGAGAAGCTTCAACATTTTTACGTAATTACATTTCTGCATATGGTATCTAGAGCTAGGTTTTTTCTCTGAGAGAGAGAGAGAAAGAGATTTTTTTCCGAAACCCTTATTAGGGTTTTCTCCATTAGAGAACATCTCACAATCATTTATTACGAAGGAATTGCGACTTCTCCCAGCTTAAAATCATCTTTCTCTGTACTTGCCTAGCTTCGCTGAGCTTCTTCTGCCAATTGCATAACTCTTTCTTTTGTTTTACCTTAATTTCTCAAGCTTCTTTACAACATCGATGGATGATTCTTCAAATTTGCCTGCTGGAGTTAAGTTTCTCATCTAGAATTTTACATGTATGGTTCATATCAAATTGGATTTCACCAATTATATGGTCTGACGAGCACAATTACAGAGGATCTTCAAAGCACATCATCTTTTGGATCACATCACAGAAAAATCTTCTTGTCTTAATCCTACAATCAGAGATGCTTTTGGAGCACCTGTGGTAAATCCTAACTATAAGCTTTGGAATTCAATAGATGAGCATCTTCATAATTGTCTTTTTTCCTTTATGTCTCATATTGTGCTTTCCTTAATTTTGTATCTAAATACTGCCCCCTCTATTTGGCAAGCTCTAGAACAGAGATTTAGTTCCTTTGGTAGGTCCTAAGTTTATCAATTGAAAAATAGACTTCTAAACATTACTAAAGGTACTAGAACCATGCAAACATATTGTTAAAGCAAATATCTTAGGAAAGAGGGGTGAATTAAGATATTCAATAATTTTCGTATTTAAAAATTCACAAAAAAATCAATAATTTCTTTCAAGCAAAATATCAAACACGAGATCATAAATATAAGTAAATGAAATAGATAAAGAGTAGGGAGTAGAAAGACAAATGATTTTTTAGATGGTTTGGCCAATCTTACATCATCGCCCAAGGATGTTCCCCTTAGGACTTCAAAACCTTCAATATGGATGCTTCTTCAATACTTGATGAAGCACAAACCAAGCAGTACAATTCTTTGAAGACAATCTTCAAAGAACCCAAGAGTCCCTACTCTTTAGGATTTCTCCGTACTCTTTTTCTGCTCAATGAGCTAATCTCTAAAGATTTCCTAGCTATTGAGTGTGTACAATAATGGATTGAGGAATAACTAAGAAATATAGTATAAAGCTTCAATAAGAAAGTATAGTAAATGATTACTCTTGAATGCTCAAAAAGTACAACAAATTATAGCTCAAGATTTCTAATTAATGAATTGATGATGAAGAGAATTTTCAAGCTCTAATGTTAATATTCAATGCTATTGAAGTATATTTAAAGAGAATTATTGAATTAGGGCAAGATATGTGAGAATTGGGGAAGAAAAGTGGCTGCAATGGATATAAATGGCTAGGATATTTAATGTTGCAAAGCCAGGGTCGGTCGACTAGGGGTGTGACCGGCCTTGTTCCTAAAACTCATTGACTAAGGTCGGTCGCTAGGCCATCCAAACCGGCCTGGGGTCCAGCCTTAGTTAGAAACTTGATTTTAAAGCCCGGACCCAGAGATGTTAAGATAGGCGGCCAGCCTGGAGTCTGACCATGCCCAGTAGGTTTTAATTTTTAGCACTTTAAACACCATTTTGTAATTCTCTTTGACTCTAAGGCAATGAGAAAACTTGGACAACACTTTAAGATGATTGTAAAGACTTTTCAAAACATATTAAAGGATTTTTTAAGTAGTTTGGATTTTGCAATCAAGATATGTTATACCTAAGTTTAAAAGAGGTGATAGACAGATGCAATGCAATGAAATCATGAGTGAGCTATAAAAGACAACTCTAAGGCATTTGGTGTGTGTTTTTTTGGAGCATAAATTGCATGATTTAGAGTGTGTTTGATTGCGTTTTTTGGTGTTAATTTTGTCTATTTCGAGCTTCTGAATGCTTATCGAGTCTCATTGAATGTTGTCTGTGGTGTATCATTTCTTATCTTTTTTATGTGTTTTTTTATTATTATTTCATTTTTTTATACAGTAGTTTTGATTAATTACAAATTAGGCAATTAAGTTAATTAATTAACTAGGTTAGATTATAATTAGGATTACTTAATTAGATTAGGGCACATTAAATAGATTAAGATTCATTAATAGGTTAGGACATTATTAGGTTAGAATTTATTAAGTTAATATAAGGATATTTGATTAGATTAATTAATAATTATTTAGAATAATTCTAGGTTACTTATTTAGTAGAAAAAAAAAGAGAAGGAAAAAAAGATGACCATACATATATTATATATGTATATGTATATGTATATATATATATACATATATATATGTGTGTGTATATATATATACATACATACATATAACATACACACACACAACACAACACACACCACACATATACTTACTATGTAATATATTATTAATCAAACCCTTCTCCCCCAGCCCCCATTTTTTTACTGAAGAAAATTCACACACCACACACACACACACACACACATACATACATACATACATACATACATACATACACACACACACACATGTAGAAGGCTTTAGCAAAAGGGGGAAGAAGCAGTCGCACAACACAGCAGAAAAAAATCTTAACTACTTTTCAAGCCAAGAGAGAAAAAAAATCAGAAAAAATGAAAAAAAATTTCAGAAAATTTCTAAAAAATATCTTTTGTTTCTTTTTATTTTCTTTACCTTTTATCTTTATTTTGGGCTAATTTGGAGCTATTTTCTATAGGATTTTTGGGGCTAATTTGGAACAAATATTGGAGAAAAATCTTGGAAAAGAAGACAGATTTGCACGAAATTGAAACATGAAGAGGATCTAAGCTTAAGATTTAATTCTTGGATATAGAATTGATTTTTGTGAGATTAAGTTTTAGTTTGGTACTCTCTTTTAACATGTTGAGCTAAATTTATTTTAGGGTTAATTACTATTTCTATTATTGGGTTAAGGATTGTAAAACTTATTTTGAGATATTTTAATGGTTTAAATGCATGTTTAGTTTATTGTTTTAATAGTGATTGTTGGGCATGTCTATGTGTTTGATTAATTGCTTTAATGAAGAAACATGTATTATTATGCTCTTATTTTTTTGTATCCACTTATATGGTGTTGATTAATTGTGCTTAATTTTATAATTAGGTTTAATGTGTGGTCTTTAGGATGAAATAAAATTAATAGGTCACCTATTACACTCAGTTGAACTTAGGTGGATCAGGCCTTAGCTTGAAACACAAATAACGATTTAAACCCTAGGTTAGTGTATTGATCAACGTCAATCTAGAAGTCTTAATCACTTAGCCCTAAAACCCTAATTAATAAGGACAAGGCTATTCTCTAAGTAGATTCCACTTAGAGATAGAATTGTACCAAGAACTAAGGATAATATAGTTTGTGAGTTTGAACCTCTAAAAAAAGCTATCAAAGCTATCAAAATGCTCAAAGCAAGAATAAAATCCCAACCCTATAGTGGAGTAGTAATTACCCTAGTCCTTCCTTATTGACTTAATCACTCCCTCTCTAGTTTATTTGTCTTTTTTATTGCACATGTTAGTTTAGGTGGTTTAATTCAGTCTTTAATTTAGAGTTTTCTTCAATTCAAAATTAAAAAAAAAAAAATTTTGTTTGCACACGTAGTCAATCTAAGACACATAGGACTTAGAAACTATAGTTAGAGGCCTCCCTGAGGAGACTATACCCGTTCTCTTGCACACACTACACTACTTCCAATCTGTACACTTGCAAGTTTTTAAAACAACATCAGTATTCACAAGAAAGCATATGAGCTGGTACCCTTTATGTCGCCTTGTCTCCTTTTTATGACTTCACGGTCTTTTTCTTCTATCTTGGACTTTTCTTGTCTTGAATAACTTAAGCCATTTATGATGAATTCTTCTTATACTATTAATCATTGCCCGTCTTCAACCATCTAACTTAGGAAAATGCTCCACAAGCTCAAAGTACAATTAGCAATTCATTAACTTATAATTTGCATCATCAAAACAATATAAAAGTAGTATTAAGCCAACACATATTTAAATGAAATCAAATCTCTTACTGATAGTTTGTCTGCTGTGGATGATGTTACGAGAGAAGAAGATCTTGTGCTCTACACACTTAGAGAATTGCCACCTAAATATGGTTATTTTCAATCCAGTATAAGGCTAAAGTCGACTTCTATCACTGTCTCAGAATTGAACACCTTACTTCTTAGTGCGAAGTTCTAATTTTCAACTCAAAAAGAAAATTACATTGAATGATTCTTTTCCTGAAACCTATACATTACTGTGTGCTACTACTAGTCAGGACAAAGGATCAAATAGGGGCAGAGGTAGGGGTAGAAATCAAAACCCCAGAGGGGGTGGCAGGGGCAAAGGTCCTGGTAACAGAGGTGGCTTCACCCAAACTCATATTCAGTTTCATCACAAGGACTTCTACCCACCTTAACATGCTACAACCAATACTTCCTCAATCCCTTCTACAAAGATTTATTGTCAAATTTGTGAGAAGCCCAATCACAATGCCAGGGAATGTTGGTATAGGTTTGATACCAATTATGCGAATCCCCAGTCAAACAAACTTGCCTACACTGCTTAAACAGGGATTACTACATCTGCTGAAACTATATAGGTGCTGGATATTGGAGCAAATACTTATATTACTCATGATCAATCCAATCTCTATACTCATACACTCTATCAAGGAACTGAAATAGTAACTATAGGTAATGGAACTCAACTGCCTACCATTAATATTGGATCTGGTAAGCTTTTTACTCCTCACAACACATATAACTGAACAATGTTCTTCATATTCCTCAAATTTGCTCTCTGTCTCTAAGTTTACTCTTGATAATAATTGTACTCTTATATTTACTTGTAAAGAAGTACTCACTATGGATAATTTCACTTATCAGATTCAGTTCAGAGGCCCTTGTGAGTAAGGACTCTATAATGTTCCTTCAAATCTCAAGACTCCATCTCCTATCATTCTAAGTTGTAATTGTAATTCTAAAGCTCATTCTCTTTCAATTCTTTGGCATAAGAGGTTCGTGCTACGTCTTACAGGGATGATTGTGTATAGCCGAGACTCCCACGATGAGTTCAATGGTTCTAGTTATAGTAAGATTTAGTAATTGGTGCTATAGGGTTGAAGAGAGTAGTCTTCACATTCATGGATTTGAGGATGACATAAAGCAATGGGTAACATTAGCTGTTAAGGATGCTTTGGGCACGTTCAGAAGAGTTTCTTAAATCACTGCAGGGCATTACATATGTTAACCTAATCTTTTGGTGATTGTAAGTTAACCTAAGAGACACTACCAAGACAAGTTCTAGCAAAGTGACTTAGGACTTGCGAGGTATAGATAATGCATTGTAGTGGGCCTTTCATGGGGTAGAATGGTAGTTAGAGTAAAAGGGAGTGAACATGGCTAATGAGGAGCGAACATGGTCCAAGGTAAAGGTTTATAAGGTTATGATCATACTCTAGATAGGCCTTAGCTTAGGGATCTTAATTCTGGCCAAGTTAAGAAATCTGTTCCTATGAAGCCTTGTCCCTCGTTGTAATCTATAAATATAGTTTAATTGTATTAGGCTAGTTGCTTGAGACAGGGCAAGATCTTGCGAGAGGAGAGTTAGGGAGGTGGGGCTCTCAAGCCCAAGTCCTTTCTGCACAAAGTATTCATTTGTTTCATAGTGGGATTTTCTTGCTTGTTCGTAAATGTAGGTATAGTGCCGAACCAAGTTAGATCATGTGTCCTTCGTTGCATCTTCCTTATTTGATTCGTTCTACACAAAGTATTCATTTGTTTCATAGTGGGATTTTCTTGCTTGTTCGTAAATGTAGGTATAGTGCGGAACCATGTTAGATCATGTGTCCATCTTTGCATCTTCCTTATTTGATTCTTTGTTCCTATACTCTGATTTCCAACATATTTTTATCTTGTTATTTCGTAATCTAATCTAATAATGACTAACAAATCAAGGTAGATTTGTTGAAATTAATTATAGATCAACTCAATCTCATGTCTTGAAAGTGATCAAGGAGTAGTGTATATTTTTATCTTGTTATTTTGTAAATCTAATTTGATAAGGACTAATATATCAAGGTAGATTTTTCTTGAGATTAATAACAGATCAACTCAATCTCATCACGGGTAACTGAGTGATTAAGGAATATTGTATACTTTTATCTTGTTATTTGGTAGTCTAATCTAATAATAACTAATATATCAAGGAAGCTTTGTTGAAATTAATGATAAACCAACTCAATCTCATTTGAGATGACTGAGTGATCAAGGAATAGTATATATTACTATCGTGTTATTTAGTAACCTAATCTAATAATAATTGATATATCAGGGTAGATTTCCTGAAATTAATGAAAGATCAACTCAATCTCATTTTAGATGATTGAGTGATCAGCTTGTTATTTGGTAATCTAAAAAGAGTGGTAGGGGTTGGAGGTTTAGTCCGCAATTCGGAAGGAAATCTGGTATTTGGTCTTTATGAACCCTTTAAGAAGCAAATAGTGATCATGGCAAAATTAAAAGCCCTTTTATGAGGTTTTAGGTTCTGTTTGACACTTGTGAAATTTCAACTATTAAGTTATAGAATTTTTAGCAATAAAGTTTTGACTAAAATTGTTATTAAATAAAAGTTGTTGATTGTTTGGCATGATATTGTCCGAGTTGAACTTTTAGTTGTTTAGAGGGCAATATTGAAATTTTAAAATTATGAGGTATCGTTTTTTATAAAAGAAGAAAAACATAATTTTTCACATGATGTAAAAACAGTTTTTCAAAAGTATTTTTCAAAAAGTTCTAATTTAGAGTTTCTAGTTTTTCAACTTTAACTTTTATGTAAAATCACTTTTAAAAATTTGCTAAACAAATTAAGTTCAGCTTTTAAATTTACAAAAAATACTTTAAAGTGTCTAAAAGTTAGGCAAACAAACTCTTAACCTATGTGTGGAAAAGGCAATAAATAGAGTTTGGGTTGAGATGGATTTGATTTGGGCAGTAAGACTTGTGTATGGCATTGCTGATTCATGGTGCATTTGCTACGAAGTTGCTTGAGCAAAGAAGCTTATTCGGGAACTGGGGGGCACGGGTTACCCATGTGTTTAGAGAAAGGAATAAACCAGCTGATTATGTTGCCAACTTGGGTGCTGATGCGGCGGAGCTTCTTTAGAGCAAGGATGATAACCATTGTTTTTGTTGAAACCGTAGGTGATATTGAACAGTAAGGTGGCTATCCCTGTGTATATTTTTTGTCTTGTCATTTGGTAATCTAATTTAGTACCTAATACAACAAGGTAGATTTCTTGAAATAAAATACTCAACAATTGTTCCTTAAGCACACTCCCACACCCACCAAAGAATATGCAGCTTTTCTCCGCATAAAATTTTAAGGCCCGAAAGTTTACGAAAGAGTTCGTTTCAGGAAGTTTGCAATTGCTTCAATTGATTTTCTGTCAGCTTCATCAGCAAAGCAAAGATGTGTCAAGCCAAATTTTAGCACATTTGGGATGATAAGCAAACTCCTTCCGATCAGCCATTTTTCTCATCATACACGAGAGTACAAACAGGTAAGGAGATATAGGATCTCCTTGTTTTAGACCATTTGTCCTCTTTAAAATACCCTTCAAGGCTCCCATTCATGGGCAATATAGAATTTAGCATTTGAAAAGCAAGCCACAATCCAGGAAACAAGAACCTCAGGAAAACCAAAAGCTCTAATAAGGACCTTACTAAGTAAAATTCCATCTGACAGAGTCGTAAGCCTTCCCAACCAACTCCTGCCCCAGCAAAACATTATCCATAATCAATCTTCCTGGGACAAAACGGGGATTGAGGATTGGGTGAAGATTGAGGATGATTCGAAAATCAGAAAGGAAATTGTCAATGCCTATGTTGGTATTCTGGGGACAGCAAATGAGGATAGGGGACGTTTAACCCTTGAAGATATTCGCAGTTTGTTACTGATGAATGTTGTTTCCGAGCAGGATGCAAATGACTTGACTAGTCCAATTACGCAGGATGAGATTAAGAGTACTATTTCCTCTCTCAGTGGGGATAAAAGTCCAGGTCTGGAAGGATTCACAATTTGTTTCTATAACAAGGCTTGGGATATTATCGGAGTGGATGCGGTGAAGGCAGGTGATTCGTTATAAAAAGGGTAAATTTTAGTATGTTATTTTGCAAAATACGTAAATAAAGTGAATCTTAGTCCTAACTAGTTTGACCATTATTCTAATTAATAGAGTTAATGACTATTAATATTTGTTGTTAGGAGACAGCATATCACTAGCCCATACCTGAAGGAGGTTAAGGTAGAAAATCCCTCAGTTGCTTATAACAATAAATGCTCTAACTATCAAATTTGCTTATATATAACTTTAAATAAACGCGATAATTACCACCATTTTCTTTTCTCTTTGTGTTGGCCAAAAGAACACAACGATGAATTTCTTCACTATATCTATAATCTTTCTACTTGTTCTCTCTGCTCAAGGTAATCATGTGTTTTATGTTCAACATCTTTCTTATAGTAAGTGATTGCAAAATTCATTTGATTTTTCAATTATTTTGTTAATTAATTGACATAAAATACACAGTATATATATAAATCTACAATTATATTGTTAACAATGAAAAATCCAGAAGTAACAAGAATCTATTTATACCCATTAAAAGGCTAGTTTAATTTTGTTGCTTGATTTGTTTTCATTGAACAATTGCTAATTAAATTAAATATATATGTGTTATTGTTTTAATCACTAGTGGATATATTTCTTTACAAAAATTAATTTCTGTAGGCATCTAGAAATTCACCGCAAATGCATGTGGGGAAGAATTTACCTTCGGAGCTGGCCTTTGTGATCGTGTCAAGTGCCACGACTTGTGCCAAAATAGCAGAAATGCAGGAGGACGTTGTCTTCTAATTGATACTTAGTGTTTGTCAATGTAAGAATGTCAGAAAGTTTTTAGAGTGTTTGTCAATGTAAGAATGTCAGAAAGTTTTTAGTTACTTCTTACTAGACTGGATTCTGGTCAGTCAATCGAATGTAAGAAAGTGAAGAATATATAAAAATTTTTAGTTACTTCTTCCTTGAATTTGATATTCAAACAACATTAAAATTAAATGGAGTGACACTACAAAAAGGTTGCGTCGCATGATTAGCAGTTGTGAGTCATTAAAGGCTGTGTTTCTGAATTGCCACTAATTCACAGTCGTCCACAGTGTATATGACGGTTACCGTTATATGACCCCCCCCCCCCCGCCGGACTCAATAGGCATTGGTTGTACAAATTGCTGTTGTTAATGAACCGCAGCCTACAACTAGTTCTACCTCACCCACGCCACGTAGACCGCTCCATATAATTTGATGCGACGTTTGATGCAAAGGAGCGACTAAGTGCTGCCTTAGACCTTGGCTCTGTGTGTGTATATATATATTAAAAAAAATTAATTTCTAATTTGAATGTAGACTGTAGTTTGCAAAATGAAGAATACGTCAAACACGATTAGAAAGAAAATTTAAATATGTAGAAAATCAAATGATATATACCCACACATACACAGAAGTACCATAAAAAAACTACACAGAATAGTTGCGGCAAAAGTTTATCTGAGAAAGTCCAAGAGAGCAATTACCAAGATGTGATGAGTCTCTTTTGAATTGAGCAACAAACGTCCAGAAGAGCAATTGACGCACCAACCTACTTTGAAATGATGAACAAATTAATATTGACATGCTAAGGGCCTATTTGAATTGACTTTTTTCAAAAGTATTTTTTTTAACAATTTTTGAAAAATAATTTTTTTTAATAAGCTGAAAATTTTAATTTCTAAAAAAAGTTGTATTTGAACTTTTTGTAGAATTTCAACTCTTTTAAAAACCAAATCAAATAGTTATTGCAAATCTAATGTAACTTTTTCAAGAAAAAATTATTTTTTTCTGAAAAAAAGCCAATCCAAACAGGTCCTAAACCATGAGTTTTGATTGACATAATTGATTACCTAATAATTAAGGGGATGAAAAATATGAGAGACTCCTTTGAAAACAATTGCAATATTTGTATTCTATAAAATATAAAATAAGAAATTTCGTGATCTTGTCTAGAAATTATATAGTTGAGATAAAGAAAAATATTGTGTATCTTTCAGTTTATATATTTACTAGTGAAATTAGTATTGGTATGTTTTACGAATGAAAATGCAAGTATTAGAAGAGCATTTTGTGCCATGAATACTATGAAGAAATTGATTGAGAAATTGAATGGAAAATAGATCGATGAATTTTTGTTTAATTATTTTTATTGAAAACGATGCATTAATAGTGTTGAAAATGAAGTGATTATATAACACTTTCAAGATATGAGACCCAATTGAAAACGATTGTAGTGTTAGCACTGTGTAAAATACATTCAAACTTCTACATTTCTATATTATTCTTACATTGACCCTAGTAAAAATATTTTCTTCTCCATCCCTGACGCAAATGAAATTTCTTAAAAATTAACATGCAAGCCACTATTACTTTCTTTTTTGTTGGTCCAAGATAACGCTGCCATCCAAGCCACTTAACCTTCCATTAGGTGTTTTGCAAATAATTGTGAATGCAATTCAATACGTACTATTTTTATTAATAGAAGTCTAATTCTATCAGAGTTGAATTAAATCAAAGTTAATAAATGGGTAAAAGTGAAAATGAGAGGTAATAAGTATCACTACATATAAATACTAGGGTTGCCAAATGGATTTAATCCAAATCAATATTTTTGGACAGATAAAGAAAAATGTTGTGTATCCTATAATTTATGTATACATTTACTAGTCAAATTAGTATTGGTACGTTTTACCAATTGAAAGTGCAAGTATAAAAGAGTATTTTGTGTTATGAATACTGTGAAGAAATTGATTGGAAAATAGATTGATAAATTTTTGTTTAATTATTCTCATCGAAAGCAATGCTTTTGATAGTGCTGAAAATAAAGTGATTATATAAACTTCCAAGATATAAGATCCAGTTAAAAACAATTGTAGTATTTGCATTCTGGAAAACATGTTGAAACTTCTACACTTCTATATTGTTCTTACATTGACCCTAGTAAAAATATCTTCTAGCTCCATTCCCACGCATTTGTGACATTTCTTAAAAATTAACATGCAAGTTACTATTACATTTTTTTCTGCTCGTACAATGTTGTCGAAAGACAATTCTAAAAGGAAGAAAATAGCAATATTGTCATATTTAGTAATTTTCAATTTTCTTTTTAATATATAGCTGTCATATTGGTGTTTACTTTTATTTGAGGGCAACTTTTGCCCTGTAGATGATGCGAACTCCTTGGTAGATGATGCGAAGGTCGGTATTGTCCTGAAGTAAGAGGAGGTTCCAACATCTATGTAAGCTGCTGGCACGACTCCTTGGTATGTAGCAGAACTCAAGGAGCAAGCCTTTTCAAGATGGTTGTTTTTTATATCATCCCAATCAGTAAACTAGCCACTTTTGCCAATGTTGGTATAAGCTTATAGACCCACAAATATCTTGAAAAACCATTATATTGTAGTAATTAAGTTAGGAACAAGAAAAATATATTTAATTAACAATGAAGTAAAAAATAAATAATAAAAAGAATACTTACATGCGTCATGCGTGCCACTAACATATGGGATGTCATGTGCAACCAAGACGTCACAAGCATCATGGCTTCCAGGTTTTGCATTGTACGCCACAGCTGCTTCAGAGCCTGTCATGCCTACAGGTGCTTTTGTATGTGAAAAAGCAGCCTCATTGCCCATTTTTGTAATATTAAGCTTTCTCTGCTGAAGCGCCTTCTAACTCCATATGAACCCTAAATCCAACCAAAATACACTATAAGTAGATAGATTCAAGCTAACCATCCACAATAAGCAAATTTCTAAAATTAGCAAGCAAATGACCCAGAATGCTACTAAAATAAGCAAAATCCCATGCATAATAATAAGAAAATAATTCTATCTCGTACAATTATCATTGGCATTTTGATACAGTTGATTTTAACTTTTCAAAGGCAACTATAAAATGAGTTTTCTTTTTTTCTTTTTAAAAAAAAATACCAAAAGCAAACATTCACTGGGATTAAAAATGACTTTCTTAAAGGTATTTTGTTTACTTATTTCGGAAAAGAAATCACTTGCATGTTCTTGTTGATAAAAAAAAATTGATGAATTTTGTTCCATGATTGAGAGATAAGTCTAACGTCATTGACTAATTAGTAAAAAAAATTTCTTTAATGCAATCTCTTATTGTTTAAATATAATTATTACATATTTCTTGAATAGTATTTTGGATTTTACATTTGTTTAAATTAACAATAGTTAGTATTATTAGTCTTTTTGTTACAATATATAATAGTCCCACATAAAAAAAATCACACACAAAAACCTAAAAACAATAAAAAATCACATCTATAAATATTTACAAAAACTAAAAAACATGCAGAATCTAAATAAGCGTAAAAGTTAAACCCAAAGGAGCTTAGAGAAGTATGTCACATCAGTAGCCATTTATTTGCCAAGTCATTATAAATTCTATTTTTAATATTATTACATTATTATAAATCAATATATTATAGTGTTTAAATTATATTTATGCACTACTTCTTGACCTCATTATTGTAATAGAGTTACAAGATATTTAATTATATTTATACACCACTTATATATTTCTTTTTAATAAGTTTAAAGTAATAAAGTCTAAAAAAACTCATTAATCTAATTAATTTATGCATCGTATCCTAATTAAAAAATAAAATAAGAATAAAAAAGCACTAGAATTAATTTTTATAGATATTTAAAAATAATAAAAATACACAAAAACCTAAAAAAATAAAAAAATCACATCTATAAATATTTTAAAAATAAAAAAAATACATAGAATCTAAATAAGTCCGTGCAAAACACAGGTTATGAAAGTATTAGTAATCAAATTAAATTCCTAACTACAACTTCTTTGACAACTACACTGATGCATGCACATTACTTTTTATCTTTTAATTATTTTCCTGTCTTACTGCCTAATTGTACAACTACAAATACATGCATGCACGTTGTCTTATATTATTGTTTACCACATACTCAATCATATAAGTGGTTGCTTTCTCAGACTTTGACGTCTTATAGCAATACAAATACCTGCTTGAGAAACCCCGTTGATGAGGTAGATGGTGTGCGAGCTCGCGGGAAAGCAGAAAGAGGGAGAGAGAAAGAGACCATTCTTCAAAGGCAAGATCAGATTCCCTCCCTGAGGTAATAACTTTCTCGCAAGCATTTATGTTGCACAAGTCTTAAAACTATTAGAATATACATTCTTTCCACGTGAAATCAAAATAAAAATATAAGATTACTTTATTATAAAGGTTTTAGACTATTCTTAATATCCATCAATTAGTTTTTATGATGGAACATCGGTAATTCTTAACAAAAACTTGTTAACATAATGCTTTTTGCCGTTTTGATTTGTTAGCAGCTGGAAATTAAGGAGGCTCTCGATCACTTGGTGTGCTATTGCAAATGGATGAAATATGGCCTCCGTCTTCTCGTGGTCCGCTAGTAATAATTTTACTTCACAAACTTTTCTATATAATATTTTTTGTTGGAAAATTCTACACAGTGGTTGCTAATATTCATAAGCAGTGTCAACTCAATATTTATTGTTTTATAATAAGTACCTATTTAACCCTCAATATTTGCGAAAATATCAATTTGGTTGCTATTAGTTGATTACTTGTCAGGTATATATGAGCATCTTTTGATAGTTTAAATTGCAATAAGATTAACTATTTATCAACAAGTTGTTGGCTGCGGTGATATTAGTGGTTTCACCTCTATAAGAAGGAGACCACTGTTTGAATCTCGAGAATTGCACTTCAATTAGGAGGGTTTTTCTTTCACCATTCTTAGAGGGTGTTTGGCTTTGCTTATTTGGTACTTATAAGCATCTAAATAGTAAAAAATATGTGAGAAGATATTTGTTTCTAGGTAAGATATTTTTTTTAGGTGCTTATAAGTAACCAAAATAAGCAAAGCCAAACACCCTCTTAGTCCGATAGGAATTAGTCTCAAAGCCAATGCAGTTTGAAGAAATCCTAACTCAAAGCAAAAAAATAAAAACAAAAAATAAGACTAACTCTTATAGTTATTACCTTATCTAAAAACTTAAGCCAGTAGAGAGAATATTAGTTTATTAATATATTGTATTGACATACCCCTCATAGCGTAATTTGTTTAGAGCTTGCAAGAACAATTTTAATATTTTTTTTAAATGGATGGCGGTAAGCTCCAAACCTGAGACTATTTGATTCTAGGCTTTGATACTATCTTATAATTACCGCGTCATCTAAAAGCTTAAACTAGTAAGGAGAATATTGTTTTATTAATATATTATATTAATACTAACACTTTATCTAAAAATTTAAGCTAGTAAAAAAATATTATTTTATTAATTTATTATATTAACACTAACACTTTTTTACAATTATTAAGGACACGTAGGTAGTTACTTTTGGAAACAGGAGTCAACTATGTGACTTCTGAAGTGATGATGAGGAAATGATACTTTTGAAAACTTTGGAGGACCATTAGTGGAGTTTATCCTTCTTTTTACCTTTGAAATCCTTCGAGGGGTGCTTGCAAGGAGATTTTTACTATATTAATTCTGTATACATTGTGGACTGATGAACACTTGAAGAATTATGATACATGCAGCTGAAGTAGGAAGCACAAAAGATCGTGGGATTGATCTATTTTCGTATTGATAGTTGCCTTGACTAAGCTAAATCTTTTTCCTTTGTTCTTGTACTAGTTTATTTTACACAAAATGTAAAGGTTTTCTTTTATATTTCCGGTCCTTACTTCGTCTTTAGAATACCAACTATTATCACTAAAAATAAATAATAATATAACACAACACGTAAGCAGATTTAGTTAAAGTGGTATAACACGTGCCAATGCATATCTGAGTATTTGGTGTGGCATACTCAAAGAGAGTAGGCGAAATCTCGAACTCAAAGCACTCGAGAGGTTCGAGCGTAAGAGTGTTGTGCTAAAGGGTGCCATTAGGCTCAAAGATGACATACGAAGGCCGAAGGAAAGCTTGAAGCCTAAAGAGTCAAATTAAGACAGTTAACAAGAACATGGGCAGTAACTAAAGATATCAAATTACGGAGAAGTTACCGATGAACGTGAGCAAAAATTGTGGAAATCAGAGGATACTAGCTAGGGTAATGCTACCACAGAAAGAAAGAGAAAAGATTGGAAGAAGAATTCGTTGATCAAACGACTTAATATCTCATATCGGTTTATTTCCTTATTATAAAACTTAGCAAAGCCTAGATTATATTAGTTAGCTTAACTTAGACTAGGTTTACCTCACTTTTCTAGTATAGTTTTACCTTTTGTGCCTTAGATCATAAAAGTACTTACCTTTTCTGCCTTCGAGTAATTTTGAAAATATTTGTAGCTGTAGTAGAATCTCAAACTTGGATCTGTTGTATGATGGAGATCTGAATGTTAATTACAGCTTTTGTTTCCAGATTGCATCACTTTCTAATCACTTTTTTTACAATTATCATAGTTTGATCGGCACAGTTTTAAGTACATAGAGACTCAGAAACATGTTTAAGGCCCATCCTCGATGACTGGAGGCCTTTTCTAATAAGGTTTACTGTCCAAAATAGCCGTCTACTAGTTGAGGCAACCCCAGAAGAGCTAACCTGTGCGAGAAGATTCTCGTTAAATTTGTTTTTAGCCCGCAAACACCAACATTTGGTTTGTGATCTTCTTAATTTTTGGTTCTCTTTTCATTGATAAACAGTTAGAAATGGAAGAAGAAAATGAGAAAGAAAAAGAAAAAGACTTGAAGATGTTGTTATCATTAGCGAGTCATACGGTTTACCAGTTCCCTAGTCGATTTCTCGGCTTTAACTTTTCATTTGTTCATTTCAATGCTGTCGTCCTTACATTTTTCACTATTTGATATATAGCACAAGAAAGAAGATGTCCAGAAACAAGATATGGGCGGGAAGAAAAAATGATGTGGAGAAAAAAGGTGAAAAGAAGAAAGAAGCGGCAAAGGCATGCGCATGTTGTCCAGTCATCATAAACATCGAGGAAACAGGTGATCAACAGGGGAAAATATTCCGTGTGCATGTTGGGCTACGCAAATCAAATCCAGATGCTTATCAACCAATGTTGATCTCCACGGGCCCTTATCACTGGTATAATGGATATCTTATGGCAATGAAAGGGTACAAGAAACGCTGCTGTGACTCATTAATCGCCAGACGAGGGGACAGCGTAGACAAGTACAAGCAAAGTTTGACGAGGCTGTCGCAAGAAGCAGCCAAGTCGTATGCATTTCAAGAAATGAGCAAGTATGACAAAGATCAATTTGTGGAGATGCTACTACTTGATGGTAGCTTCATTGCTGAATTTGTTCGTGAATGTTGGGAAAGCCAGCAACATGAAGCTGCTGCTTTATCTGACAGGAAAAGAGAAAAAAGACCAAAAGCTAGTAATGGCCCTATTTTTAGTTTCCATTGGATGTACGCTCAAGCCTCGCGAGACCTATTATTATTCGAGAATCGGCTTCCGTACTTTGTTCTTTTGGAACTTTATGAAATGAGCAAGGATCCAACTACAAAGTGTTCGTTCAATGATATGGTGAAGTGTGCGTTGAAGAGTATTTTGCCAGCCGAGTTATACTCTTTTCCAATCTCCAAGCATCCAAATGATCTGCCAGAAATCAAGCATTTGCTTCACGCAGCACACACTCTTTGCTGTCCATCATCAACAGATGATCACCAAAAAGAAAATCCAAATAAAAAGGCCCAGTCCTCTAAAAGAAAGATCGACGAAGGCAAAGCACTCGTCTACCAAATGCGTACTGCAACCGAGCTTCAAGAAGCCGGAGTCAGATTTAAGAAGGTGAATGTGGATGAACATAACCAAGAAACTAATGGCATCAGCAGCATATTCGACATAAAATTTCATAACGGGGTAATGGAAATCCCTTCGCGTACGATTGAAGACTCGACAGAATCATTGTTTAGAAATCTCATAGCCCATGAACAGTATTCTCCGGGTCTCAATCCAAAGCATTTCTCAGACTATGCGATTTTCATGGATTGTCTCATAAACTCAAGCAAAGACGTCGCTATACTTCGTCTTGAAGGAATACTTGTGAACTTGCTTGGCGATGACACAATGGTGGCTGATATGTTCAACAAGCTCGGCGATGCGGTAATCGTGTTGAGAAATTTTTATTACTCAGAAGTCTTCGACAAGGTTGACGAACATTGCCAGAAGCCGTGGAATACTGCCAAGGCAACACTAAGGCATGAATATTTCCGTAGGCCTTTGGCTGCAATATCAATTATTGCGGCTGGCGTGCTTCTCGGCCTTACTCTAGCACAAACTATTGGGACTTTTATTGGATTAAGGGGCAATTGAAGTTGTTGAGATTACTTTTCTTAGAAGGAATAGCTATTTATCAGAACCCCAATGCCTTGTTGAAAACGTTATTGTATCATCATTAAGGCTGCATATGGAAAGGCATGGATTAAGCTCAAATGGAGCGGCGGAGCATTTAGATAGTTAAACCATTACTTCTTTCATTTTTAGGGTTCCTTTTTCTTTTTTTGGGGGCTAAAATACTACCTGCGTTTAGATATATAATATAGGTTAGAACTAAAAAAAAACCTAAAAAATGAAATTATTAAAGTTATTTAATTTTTAAGTATTTATGTTTTAACTATAATTTATTATATTTCTCAATGGAATGGCTTAAATAACATTATTTAGAAAAAGTAATGATCTTTTTAAAACAAAAGAATTAATTTGATAGCCAAAACAAAACTAGCAAAATAATTCAATGACCTTTAGATAATTTACCTTAAACTAATGGTCTTTTAAAAAAAAAAAAAAAATTTGTCATTTCACGAGTCACGCCGACCAAAGCCCCCCAAACCGGACAACCCTCGACGGCCAACCAGCCACCACAAGACCACGCCTTTCTCTTCTCCGTAGCAGCTCCATCCCTCCACGTCGTTCCGCAGCACATCAGGTCCCCTTCGTCTATTGTCTATTGTCTTTATTTCTTCGTCTCCAACTCCGTCTTCTTCGGCAATGTCCTCTCCCCCACGTTTATTATCGCTTACACCACCTGGTTTATTGTTTTACTGTCATTTTCCTCTTTTTTCCCGTTTAAGATTTTTAAAGCATTTTCTAATTGATTGTGTGAACGTATTTTTTTCACAACTTAGTGTGCGTATATATTTGTTTTTCTTGCATGTAAATTTAATATATTTATAAAAAAATATTCTTTATTTTCTCTTCTCTGTCCTTTTTACATTTTCTAACTTATCTATATATTCGTTTAATTATTTGGAGAAAAAAAAAATCATCTTTTTCTTTAAAGTTAGACTAAAATGTTTGGTTCTTTGGAAAGATTGCTTTAACGATGGTAAAATTTTGCAAAGTGAACGAATGCTTTTACAACTTTTTTTGCTTTTCTTTTCGGTATTTACTTATTTGTGATTTAATTATTTCCTTACTTGTGTTCAAACAAATTGACTGATCCTTTTCTTAAAAATATATAATTGATGCTTTTGTTTTGCAAAGCAGACCTTCTTGTGGGAGCTTTAGCATTAACATTTTAGAAAAAAGAAAACAAATTCCTTTTGTTTCCTTTAATGTTGCTCCTCGTGTTACCACTGCTTTTCCCACAAACGTGTTTTACTTGTTATGGAGTTTGACCGGCGAGGCGTTGGACCAATCCTCAAGTATATTTTCATACGCAAACTTGCCTATTTTTCTTCTTTCTCCTTCTTCTTCTTTCTTTTTCTAACTTCTACTTTCTTTATGTATGGATTTTCACTAATATAATCTTTTGAGTTCTCCATTACTTTATATTAGCGATCACTGCTATAATCTTTTGAGTCCACCATTACTTTGTATTAGCAATCACTGCTATAATCTTTTAAGTTCACCACTACTGTATATTAGATATCACCGCTATAATCTTTTAAGATCACCACCATTGGATATTAGATATCACCGCTATAATCTTTTGAGTTCACGACTATTGTGAATTAGTGATCACTACTATAATTTTTTGAGTTCACTACTATTGTATATCAATGATCACTGATATAATCTTTTGAGTTTAGCACTGTTGTATATTAGTGTTCAATCACTGAAATGATCATCGCTATAATTTTTTGAGTTCACCACTATTGTATACTAGTGTTGCACTATAGTTGATTAACTCTAACATACGATACACTAAATAATCTTTTGATTTTGAAAGTTTTGGAGTTGATTCTGTGAATACTATTCTTGTTTGTCTGTATAGAAATTGGGGTTTATGTAGTGACCTTTTTATGATGACGTCCATGGCTTTAATCAGGATCTGAGTTTATGTTTAAAAGCTCTATTTGAACATTTTCGGTGTTTAAGAACACATACTGGCTTGAAAGATGGGTAATTACTCCATATAGCTAGTTTTAACGCATTTATGCATGTTTTAGTTATCTAATCTAGTATAAAGCACAGATTTTTCATCTGTATTCAATTCGTACTTGTCTATTATGTTTGCAGGTTGCAGGCTTGCCAACCAACATAGGTTTTCTCTTGAAACTTGCAAATCACAGGGCTTTCAAGGATGGCAAAGTTGAGACAATTCATTGAGGACTATAAAGATGATCTTTTACTGATCCAAAAAATGCAACACTAGCAGAAAAAGCATATATTCCTGCTAAATATGGTGCATCTATTGTAGCTGCTTGTGTTTGTGAAAAGCAACTTGCAAAATCGGGAGAAAATTCCCCTGGTGAATTCAAGAGCCCAGCTTCTTATGTGACAAGCAAACTTCATTACTTAAACGTGCTTTAGCCCTCATTCTTGTAACACTAGAGTTCTTCATGCCTCACTGTGGACAGGGCCCCTTTCTATATGGTATGCTCACTTAAAGCTCATTGTTAACTATTTACCAGATGGAAAATATTTGGTTCAGGTACTCTTTCAGTGTTAATGAAGGGGTTTGGTGGTCATGACATGGGTTTTAAATTTGGGGGGGAAAAAATTCAACCTGTTTCTTTCTTTTGTTTAACTTTTGAAACTTGATGTGGTTTCTTATGCTTGTACAGACAGAAGAAGAGACTTCCCCTGGATAGGAAATCCAGGAGGCACTCTTAAGCAATTCTGCTTTCCAGGTAGAACTTGCGGGTGTAAGAGGGTCAGTTTAGCTGTCTACAAGAAGGTAAAATTTACTGATGCATATTGGTATAATATTATAAATGGAGTAGTTCACCACTATAATCATTTGAGTTGTTTATTAGCGATCACCACTATAATCTTTTGAGTTCACCATTGTTGTATATTAGTGTTCACTACTATAATCGTTTGAGTTGTGTATTTGTGATCACCACTATAATCTTTTTGAGTTCACCACTATTGCATATTAGTGATCACCACGATAATAGGTAATCATATCTATCAGACATGCTTAATTTAATAAGCAAAGCAATCTGGCAATATCCAGGGGCTTACATAAGGTTTCTGATACACTTCATTCTTTCTCATTCTAAGGGTAGTCACATATCTCTCTAGGAGCTAGGCAAACTAGCATTGAAAATACATATTGGACATATCATGGAGGTATAAATATTTCATAGATGCTTTACTGAGGAAGATTTTGTTGATTTTTAGATGACAAGTCTAATTTTCTAAGTTTGGTTGCACATGTATCTGTATTCGAATACCTAATTGTCTTGGTTTTAGTTTAGACATCCTTTGCCATGTTTCTTCCCTACAGATTCCAAAGAAGGGAAAGATATATTCAGTTAATGAAGGAAATGCAAAGAACTGGGATGGTCCAACATCAAAGTATGCAATACCAAGTTTACTGTATTGCATCCGATATTATCTGCAAGGTGTTAACATTCGTCAGAATCACGATATGTGGAGAAGTGCAAGTTCCCCAAAGTTGGATCATCACCAAAATCGCTATAAGATATTTTGGGAGGTAATGGCATTTTATCTTAAAGTTGATTCCAGATGTTGTGCCTGGACATCCATTTTCACTTGGTTTCTTGTTCTTAAGAGATCTTGCAGAGTTAGGTTGCATAAATATTTTACTAGAGATCTTAGGCTATGTGATCATTATCCTTTTCGCCATATGCAAACTCAAGTTTCATACTCTTTGCATTTGAAAGAAGTTCATCTGAGCCAAAAAAGAGAAAAAGGAGATATTAGACATTAAGTTGTATATTTCTTCTGTTTTAGAATTTTTGCTTTTCTATTACTTGAGGGAAGTCAAATTTATCCATTTCTGTATGAGACTGAAGTTGCAAGTGGAATCTGAGCCAAAATACTGGGAATATTTAGGAAGGGGTATCCGAAATCTGAGTTCTTCTTTACTTAAAAATTCTCTACTGTTTCATTACTCAAGGGAATTAACTTTATGCAACTCATTCTTAACTAAGGTGCAATACAATATGTTGTATAGTGGTAATCTCTTGTGAATGTATAGGCACGGTTTAAGGGTCTTAAAGATTCCTCAATTACAAATCCAATCTTCAGTCTGACATGTAGAGGAAATTGTATTCCACATTTTTTTCACTACAGCTCGTTACGCAGCTAATATTTCAAAGAATGGTGTTCATCATCACGCAGAATGGTGTTCACTAGTCTAATGTATGGGTGAATTTGTTATGATTTAAGTCCAAGTGTTCATCAGTTTTTAGATAGGTCTTTATCATTGTGTAAAATGGTGTTCAATAGTTTAATTTTTATATTTAGCATCATTTTATGTCTTTTGTATTTTGGTGCCCACAATAATACAAGTGTTCAATAGTTTGCTTTTCGGTGTTTATTAATTTATTTATTGGTTTTTATCATACTATTGGCATCGCCATTGTTCTTTCACCTATCTTATAAGAGTTGGGAATGCTCTTATGTCATAATGACTGTTATTAATTGCTTAATGACCTAATTTCTTCTCTTGCTTGCAGTTATTTTGACAGGTTTCGACCCCTCCAGACATTTAATGAACATGTACTTCGGCCAAGTGTTATAATTAGAGGAAATATCTTAGATTTATATGTGGGAGAACTATTTATTTTGTTACTTTTTATATTAACTATTTCCCTCACTTTTTTAACTTAAAAGTTCAACAATTTTTTATTATAATGTCATTAATATTCGTATTAAGTATATTAGTAATAATATTACTTTACATAATGGTGAATAGGGGTGAATATTATCTCATTCTCATAATTATTATAGGTGTTCATCATCATGTAGAATAGTGTTCATTATCATATTTTTTATGAGTGAATTTGTCATGATTAATTTTAAGTGTTTAACAGTTCTTAAGTAAGACTTTATGGTTGTGTAAACTGGTGTTCACAAGTTTAGCTTTTTATGTTTAACATCATTTATGTCTTTTGTATCTTAATGCTCTATATACAAGTGTTCATAATTTATTTTTCGATGTTCATCAATCTATTTATTGGTGTTTATCATCCTTTTAATCAGTCTAATTTTTTATGAGCGAATATTATCTCATTGTCACGATTAATTTTAATATTTAAGTTCTCACCGGCTTTTAAATAGGTCTTCATTGCATAAAACTAGTACTTTAAATATAAATGTAGATCAAAGGTTAAAAATAATTTTCTTTAAAAAAATTAAATGACTTTCTATTTAAATATGTGTCTGTGTATGTATATGTTATAAAGCATTTCTAGTTGTATATGTCATAGTGTTTTTGACTATAATCTCTAAAAGTAATAAATAATTAATATTTCATTAAATGTTGAATAAATGTACTTAAATATCTATTTCACTTTAAATTTTGACTAATTTTATTTTTTATCTTTTTCTTTTGAAATCCTTATATAAAATTTTATTTTTAAAAACTTGCTCAATTTTAAATTACTTATCAGTTAATTTGTTCAATAATATGTAATAGTTGAAATATTAACTTAATTTTTATTAGTAAGTTATTTTTAAATATATTTTTTCCTATAATTAAGTATTTTTAAGACTTGAGGTACCTTCACTTAATATATTTTATTATTTATAGATATACTTGTTTAGTATTCAATTTCTTATAATTTTTTATTTTTTATTTTTTTAAAATTATTTTGCATTTTAGTATTAAGTATCCGGACCAGTGTAAATCTAATTTTAATATAATTTAATTCTCAACGTGCGTCAATTTATGTTGTAATTTAACGCTTGCCACAATACAAGTGTTCAATAATCTAATTTTCTGTGTTCATCAATTTATTTTGTATTTTATTCAATAATTTAATTTTAAGTGTTTATCAATTTATTTATTAGTGTCGCGTCTATCATTTTTTTTTTCTTTTGGTTCACCACTACACTAACCACAATACAAGTGTTCAATAATTTAATTTCAATGTTCATGGACCTATTTTGTATTTATTTAATAGTTCAATTTTCGGTCTTCATCAATTTATTTATCGTGTCATCATCTTTTTTTCTTTTTGGTTCACCACTATACATAACTATTATAAAATAGTGGTGAACATCAAATATAAACCGCGACAAATAAAATAGTTATCACTATAGTAGATTAAGATAAATATCATTTTATGCAATAACGTTACAACAACTAAATGAATGAATACCAACTATTAAATTGATAAGTTGTTGGGAAAACTATTTCAGACAATAGTTATAATCTATCTTGTCATACTTAAACTTTTATCACGAGCAACTAATTCACATTGAATGAGTTTCTTCTGCAAACTAATTTATATCGCGTAAATCTAATTATAATATAATTTAGAGTTTACCAATTTTTAAATAAGTCTTTATCATCGTATAAAATGTTTGGTTCACTAATATAATCTTTTATGTCCAAATCATTGTCTTTTATATTTTAGCCCTCACTAAAATACAAATGTTCAATAGTTTACCACAACACATTGTCAAAAAGACAGAAGTGATGTACCAAATAGTAAATTGATAAAGACTACTATAAGTTGTAGTAAACGCTATTTTATATAATAGTTTCTAATCAATTTTGCTGTACTTAATATTTTCCAGCGAGCAACCAATTTAGCCAAGAGACTTATTAGTTTCGGAAACTAATGAACGATTCATAATCACAATATGAAAAAAAAAAAAACTACAAGTAGAAATAAAATTTTAAAATTATATAAAATTCTAAAAATAATAAACTAAAAACAAGAAATAAAAACTATTAAAATTGCCATCCATTAAAATAAAATAAAATAAAACTATGTTTCATCATCTTAATGGTCGTCATCTCCAGAAATAAATTCTGAAAAACTAGAAAACTAAAAACAAAAAACCAACCAAAAAGGAAAAATTAAAATAACAAAAGATTTGAAATTCTAAAAAAAATTAAAATAGAGAAACCCAAACTCTACAAGATTAACTAGGGGGAAAAAATTAAACACAAAAAAAAAAAAATGTGGAATTTGTCTCTTGGTCAATATGCCACGTCTCTTCATATATCTGCCAGAGCTTCAAAGAAAACTCGTAACAACAGAAACAGAAAATGCCGAATTTAGGGGGCTTCTATCCAACGCATTCAGTACAATAAAATATTAGTTCAACAACATACCTGTGATTTGTCTTTTCTATTCAAATGTGTAAGCTCTAGTGGAAGAAACATTCCAGACTTTTGAAACATAGATACTAAGCTGTAATGCAATGTAGAACCATCCCAGTCTTTTATTTTTTCAACAAAAGGTACAAACACTTCCTTCAAAAGTTGAATACATGATATCAAGGACAACTAAGATATCCTCAATTTCATAATCATTAGACATCCTTTTAGACTATAGTTCTATCTAAAGCATGTTTCCCACTCAAGACTTCAGCTTAACAACGTTCAGTGTCCTAAGAACTTCGAGAAATCTAAAAAGGAAGAAACACACTATTATAAATATGAACCCCAATAATTAAATTAGTGAACCCTACTATCATACAATTTAATTTCCCTGAAGGTAACATGGAATCAGAAAAGTGAGAGTGAAGAAAAATGTTAAGCTAAATCTTCTGCTATCTTAGGAAAAATAGTCTAGAATGCAAAAAACCCAACCAAAAATGGCCACCAATATAGGCATGATATATTGATCAAGTCTTTCGTTATCATAGACAAAATTTTAGAAATTGAAATTTTGCTCAACTTTTTGCAAGAGGGACTTTTTACACAAAGTTAGTCATGCGACAAGAATAACATAAGGATTTTGGAAGAATACAACTTAATTATAATAAAAATACATGAATTACTGAAACATTAGAAGCAAAGGGATAAAATTTATTGTAATGGAGAGAGTCACGTATCAAAATTTTGTCGCGAATTTTGGGAGTAAAATTAGTCAAGTCTGTCATAAGCTTTAGTCATGTCAAGATTAAGAATGACATTAGCACCATGAGCTCTATCATCCAGAGAATGGATCAACTCTTAAGCAAGCAAGATATTTTCACTACTGCTACTATTATTATTATTATTATAATAGAAATAATAACAAATGAACATTTTTATTATTTTTATTAACATTATTATTAAAATAATTATTATTATCATTATAATTAAGAAGTTAAGTTGCATAGATAACTTAACAATATAATTAGAATTAATCAAGTGTTTAATATAATTAAAATTAAGTGTGATTTATATTAAAGTTTCTTTTATAAATATAGTTAGAAAATTTTTGCTTCATTTAAAGAAAATATAAGATTCAAGTATATATAATTATTGGTTCATCCAAATTAAAAATATTCATACTAATTTATAAATTTATATTCAATTGAATAGTTGTAAATAAATTAATTAAGTTAATTACACTAAAGTTTGGATTTTACAATTAATTTGATTAATGACAGATCTTTTTATTCCAACGTGTGTTGTATATATATATACATATATTATCACATATCTATCTTCTAACTTTTGGGGATTTTTTTTATAAATGACTCAAAACTTCAAATTTATTACAAAAGTAGCCATGTTTCGAAATGGTTTTCAAAAATAGCCTTTTCGGCTTTTGAATGACCGAAAATGGCTTTTGAAAACACAAACGTCGTTTCAATAAACGCAACGACTTTTCCTAACGGGTTGTTAGGACACGTGTCACTTTCAGCTATTAAATAGCCGAAATCGGCTATCCAACAGCCGAAGTCAACCAACCTAGAAAAAAAAAAAAAAGATGGAACCATTCAATAACACAAGCAATTACGTTGTTTCATCACACGAACAACAGAAATGGTAATAACTAAATTAGTGAAGAAGCAAAGCAAACAATATATAGCATGCCTGATACTCATTTTCATGAGATGAAAATGCCTCTTTTCTCACACAAGCCCAATCCCTAGCCTCATTTCCTTTATCTTCCAAAGTTTTGATCACCGAAAGTGCAGAATCCTTAAGAAACTTCCGAAGATCAGGAAGCCTCCATATAATATAACTCCTTTCAACATAAATATTAATCAAGTGATCCAAGGATAGAGATCCTGTTTGCTTTGATCTGAAAAACATAGACTTGATAATGCCATTCCAAGCTTGATCTTTTAAAGGCACCTTTAGCGCTAACTTCTCCAACACTGAATGATGAAGCGTTAACGCTTGCCTCATTAGATCAGCTAAAGAAGCTTTTCCAACATCAGCTTTTGTATCCCTTATATGTTCCCTATTTTCAAGGTAGACGCGGCATATGGCAAGGGAAAAAGAAATTTCAGTGATTGAATTACCGATTTCGGGTATTCTATCACCGAAATTGGCACGTTTACCGTGGTATATTTAAGTTGGTCAAATTTCGGCGATTTAATAGCCGATTGCGGCTATTCAAAACTCGAAAATTATGCTTCCAACGATACAGTGATAAATGCAACAATTTCGTTGATTCAAAAGCCATTTTCGGCTATTCAACAACCAAAAATATTATTTTTGAAAATCATTTCGAAACAAGGTTATTTTTGTAATGAATTTTCAATTTTGAGTCATTTATAAAAAAAATCCACTTTTGGGCATTGAAAACAAAACCTGACATGATAGGCATAACAAAGGAGTTATAACAATGTCACTTCATCAGCTTTCATAAGCTGATTGGGTTTGGGGGTATTATGGTCATTCCAAAAAGGATTAAAGCAGGGAAAAATAATGTTTTATGTTGAAAATGCCACGTGTCATAAAATGATTAGGACGTTTTGAATGTCCTGGACGCATATTGGGAATGTCACCTTGTTTTCGCCCTTTACAAAATTATTTTTAAAATAAATTTGAAACAATGGCTTAGGGAAAAAAAAAAAAAAAAAACAATCCGTGAAAAATGTGGCCTTTTATTATCTTTTAACGGCTCATAATAGAAAGGCTAGAAAATCGTGGAAGGAAAAGTGAAGAAACAAGGCTCTGCAACGACAGGAACCTCATTTGGTCAAGTCAACGGAAATGATTGAAGGAACCTGTCTGCAACAAAATTACGGGAGAAAATTATGATGTGATTTTGTATCTTAAAACGTGTCATGAAAAAGATTAGGGCGTGTCATCCACACGTCTATTCAACCTTATCAATATCTTAATTTGGTGTCTGTTTAACTGTTCGCATCTGCTTGCGATTTTAATTTATGTTTTTATTTGTTAAAAATGTATTCATGACTTTTTAATTAACTAAAAGATTATTCTTAATCTCTGTATGTTTCTGGTACTATTAATGAAGGCATTTGAGCTAATTTAAGATTAAAAGAGTTAAAAATTAGTTGGTTTGCCTGTTTTCCATTTTTATTTTTTGATTTTCATTTTCTATTTTTATTTTTTTAAAATAGTTTTCATTTTCTGTCTTTTAAAATTTAGAGAATGTGTTTGATTAACAAAATATTTTTATTTTTTATGTATAAAATAGCTACCTTATTTTCTAAATTTTTTAAAGTTAGTTACAAAATTATCACCTTATTTTTTAAAACTTTTAGAAATATTTATAAAATTGTCATCTTATTTTTCTAAATTTTTAGAGTTATTTACAAATTTCACCTTGTTCTCTAATTTTTTTTCAAAGGTATTTCCAAAATTACCATCTTGTTCTCTAAATTTTTTAATATATTTAAAAAAATTGCCATCTTATTTTTTTTATATTTCTTAGAGTTATTTACGGAATTGCCATCTCATTTTTAGATAAAACGCTTTTTTAATGTTTTGTAATTTCTAAAAAACTATTTTCTATTTTGTAAATATGAAAAAAAAATAATTCACTAAATGAGTTTTCTATCCTGATTTTTATTTTCATAAAAAATAGAAATAAAAAAAACCAACAAACCAAAAGCAGCCTTAATATCATTATTTCCAATCATTACCAAATAATCTAGTTTGTATTCCGTAGAACATGCATTTAATGTTTAAATTTCTATTATGGTCCACCACTAGCACAATCATATGAGTAGTTGCTTTCGTAGACTAGACTTTGAAGTCTCGTGGCAATAAAAATGCCTGCTTGAGAAACCATTCTTCAAAGACTGATCAGATTCCTCCCTGAGATAATAACTTTCTCGCAAGCATTTACATTGCAGAAGTCTTAAAACTTGACAACATAAATACTTTTTGCCGCTTTGATTCCTTAGCAGCCGGAAATTAAGGAGGCTCGATATCACCTGGTGTGCTTTTGCCAATGGCTGAAATACAGCCTCAATCTTCTCGCGCTCCACAAGTAACATTACTGCACAAAACTTTTCCATATAATATTTTGGGTGCATTTCCTTAATAGTCTCTAGATATTGACTTTATTGTATTTTAATTCATTGACTATCAAAATGTATCTTTTAATCCTTGAACTTTGATAAGTATGACAATGTTAGTCGTTCGAGTAATTTCCGTTACATTTTTAATGTTATTGTGGTCTTTTTTCTATCGGTCAACAATTCGTGCTTCTCACATGTGTTTGATATTAAAAAATGTAACAGAGATTGAACGAAGGATTAACGTCCCACTTATCAAAGTTCAAGAACTAAAAAGTTCATTCTAAAGGTCACAGGTCTAAATTGCGACAAATAAAAGTCAATATTCCATGGATTTACAGGAATAAACCCTAATATTTTCGCAAGAGAATTCCGCAATGCTTGCTAATGTTAATTTATAATGCGTTAATTTAGTGTTTATTGTTTTTAAAATGACCTATTGAGTTCTCAATATTTGCAAAAGTGTCAATTTCATTCCTATTAATGAATTATGTGTCAGTTGCATGAACATCTTTTGAGAGCTAAAATAGCGATAAGAATAACACCTTGTAAGTATTAGGAACATAAGTGCCACTTTTGCAAATAGAAGGGTCATGTAACTTTTGAAATAATGACGAGGCAATGACACTTTTGTAAACTTTGAAGGACCACTAGTGAAACTTGCCTAACTTTTTACCTTTGAAATCTTTCAAGGGTATCTCCCAAGGAGATTTTCACTATATTAGTTCTGTGTACATTGTGGGCTGATGAAAACTTGAAGAATGACAATGCGTGCTGCTCAAATAGGATGCACATAAGATAGCGGGATTGATCTGTGTTCACACCGATAACATAAGTGCCTTGACTAAGCTAAATCTTTTTCCTTTGTCCTCGTACTAGCTTCTTTTATACAAAATGTAAAGGTTTTCTTATATATTTCTGATCCCTACTTCTTTAGAATACCTACTGTTATCACAAAAAAATAAAATAAAATAATGACATAACACAACATAGGCAATTTAGCTGAGGTAGCGTAACACGTGCCAAAGAGATGTATCGATGTGGTATAATCAAATATGTAATGTGGCATACTCCAGGAGAGTAGGTGAGATCTTGGATTTAAAGGACTTGAGAGGTTTGAGAGTGCGAGTGTTGTACTTGAGGACGCTAGTAGACTCGAAGATGACATTCAAAAGCCGAAGGAAAGCTTGAAGCCTGAAAACTTGAACTAAGACAGTTAGCAAGAACATGGACAGTTACAAAAAAAAATGTCAAATTATAGAGAAGTTATTAATAAACGTAGGCAGAATTTGTGGAAACAGTCTTATCAGAGGTTACTAGGCTAATGCTACGAACTATAAAAACAAAGAGATGAGTCTGGAAGAAGAATTCGACGGTAAAATGATTTAACTTCTCATATCAATTTATTTCCTTAGTATAACTTAGTGTAGCCTAATTATTTTATATTATTTAGCTTAATTTAGGCTAGGTTTACCTTGCTTTCCTAGTGTAATTTTACCTTTTTTGCCTTAGAGTAATCTAAGTGGTACTTAAATTTTCTGCCTTAGAGTAATCTTAGAAATACTTGTAAGCATAGCAAAATCTCAAACTTGAATCGGTTGTGTCATGGAGATCTCAATAGTAAATTGCAGATCTTGTTTCTTTTGGAATGCATTACTTTTTAATCACTTTCTTTACAATTATCATAATTCAATAAGTGAAAAGATAAGAATTCAAGGTTTTAAGTGTGCACAACTTTTCATAGTAACTTGAAACCTGTTTAAAACCCACCCTTGACGACTTGAGCCTCAAAACCTTTTGTAATGAGATCTAATGCCCAAAATAAGGGTCTAGCTAAAGATCTTTATAATCAAATTTGTTTTTAACTCGCAACCAACTACATTTGGTTTGTGATCTTTCTTAATTTTTGGTTCTCATCTCGTTGGTAAATAGTTAGAAATAGACGAAGCAAACGAAAAAAGAAAGAGAAAAAAAAAATAAAAAGTGAAAATGCTGTTGTCATAAGGACTTCATAATTTATTAATTTCATAGTTCAATTTTCCTTGTAGATGATATTAACATCACTCATTCGAATTCTCAGCTTGTAAGTTTTTACTTGTATATTTCATCGCTTCCTTACATCTTTCACGTTTGATATAATTAAGCACAAGACAGAAGAAAATGTCCGGAAGCCCAGCGAAGAAACAGATTCCCCGGAACAAGATGCGGGCGGGAGGGAAAAATTTCCGCGGAAGAGAAAACGTGTGCAGGAACAACCTCGGGGTCCGCAAGCGGGTGGGGTTTCTCGTCATCTGGACGTAGACAATAGGGAAGTCACCGCGGAGCAGGGAAGAATATACCGTGTGCATGTTGGGCTACGCAAATCAAATCCAGACGCTTATGCACCAATGTTGATCTCCATCGGTCCTTATCACTGGAATAACAAAAATCTGATGGCAATGGAAGGGCACAAGGAACGCTGCCGTGGCTCATTATTCGCAAGACCATCACGTGACTGGTCATTGATCTATCGGTTAGAAGAAACAGTCAAGTCGTATGCATTATTTCCAACGAAGGAGCACGAGAGAGATAGAGAGAGATTTTTGGAGATGCTACTACTTGATGGCAGCTTCATTGTTGAATTTGTTCGCGAATGTTGGGAAAGCCAACAACAAGAAGCTGCCGCTGCTCCATCTGACAGTATAACTGGACAAGGACCAAAAGCTAGAAACGATTGCTTCATTGTTGAAGTTGGGGAAAGCCAACGACACGAAGCTGCTGCTTCATCTGACGACACTAGAAGAGAAGAAAGACCGAAAGCTAGAAATGGCCCTATTTTTAGTTTCAATTGGATGTACGCTCAAGCCGCACGAGACCTATTATTATTCGAGAATCAACTTCCGTATTCTTGTCCAAAGGCACTTCAAGAAAATAGCCGCGGGAATCCAACTGCAGAGCCTTCGTTCGATGATATGGTGAAGCATGCTTTAAAGAGTATTTTGCCAGACGAGTTATTCCCTCGTCCAGAACCTGATTATGGTTTGCCAGATAATATCATGCATTTGCTTCACGCAGCGCACATTCTTTGCTGTCCATCATCATCAGTTGCTCATCAAAATTCAGATGAAAAGGACCACCCAAAAAGAAAGATTGACAGAGGCAAAGATCAAGAACTCCTGTACCAAATGCGTAGTGCAACCGAGCTACAAGAAGCTGGAGTCAGTTTTGAGAAGGGGAATCGCAGCAAAGGCATATTCGGCATAAAATTTGATAAGGGCGTAATGGCAATCCCTTCGCTTACTATTGCAGCTTCGACAGAGTCTTTGTTCAGAAATCTCATAGCCTATGAACAGTATTCTCCGGGTCTCTATCCAAAGTATTTCTCAGACTACGCAACTTTCATGGATCGTCTCATAAACTCAAGCAAAGATGTTACCATACTTCGTCTTGAAGGAATACTTGTGAACTTGCTTGGAGATGACGGAATGGTGGCTAATATGTTCAACAAGCTTGCAGATGGGATAATCATGTCGTCAAGATTTTATTACTCAGATGTCTTCAGAAACGTTAACGAGCATTGCGAAAAGCCATGGAGTACAAAAATGGCAATGTTAAGGCGTGATTATTTCAACAGCCCCTGGGCTGGAATATCAACTGTTGCAGCTGTCGTGCTTCTCGTGCTCACTCTAGCACAAACTATTGGGACCTTTACTATGTAGGTCCTCAATTGTTTAGCCAAAATAAGGAAATAATAGTCTTCTTTGCAATATTTTGGCTGTAATAATTGGCTAACACTAAAAGAAAAAGAAACTTATCTGTTGTAGCATGAGACTACTTGTCCACTGGTCCTTAATTATATTACTACAAAATAAACTTTATCTCTTTTTTTTTTTTTTTTCCCCTGGGTTTTAGTCAATCTAAAAAGCCTGAAAAATCTTCTGATCTTTCTCCTTCA
Source organism: Cordia subcordata (assembly GCA_028554755.1). Taxonomy (NCBI): domain Eukaryota; kingdom Viridiplantae; phylum Streptophyta; class Magnoliopsida; order Boraginales; family Cordiaceae; genus Cordia; species Cordia subcordata. The sequence goes on along the minus strand of JAPTOF010000005.1, from coordinate 13,344,536 downwards.
TACGTGCAGTTGTCTTTTTCTCAATTATGGGCACTCACCCATATCCAGTTTCTTACAGCTAATGTTCATTATGCTTATAAGTTGTCTTATTTATTTCCTTTTACCCATCTAGCTATTATTTATGATTTGTTTTATGAATAAACTTGTCTCAAATTTAAAATTAAGCATTTTATCTAATCAGTGTGCGATAAATTACGTTGTGTCACTAATTAAATAAACTAGAATGGAAAAAGAAAATGTTGTACTTTTACGAACTCATTAAGTATTGTGTTTCTAGCATTATCGCCCTCAAAAATAACATTAGGGAAGATGTGACCCTTTACATCATTTTGTTGTATAAAGACTCAACTTTTGGACAGATTTAAGAGGAAAAGGAAAGAGAACTTTGAGACTGATTAGCAATCTAACCTACTTGTTAGGATACTTGCAGCGAGTGAACACACAATCTTCCTAAAATAGGGTGAGCTGAGAACTATAATGTTACCCATGACCCCAATCCCCATGACCTCACTTATATAACTGCTATGAGTTTAAGTAGTGAATTCAGTAATCTTAACGCATAACTTATATTATTCATATGTGTTCAAGTAGTGAATTCAGTGATCTTAAGGAGATTGGTAATCTTGTTGAGAAATTAGTTGAGATAAAGAAAAATATTGTGTATCCTTCAGCATATTTTCTAACCAAATTAGCATTGCTTTTGCCAATTGCAACTGCATGTGTTGTAATTGCGTTTTCTGCTATGAATATCATGAAGAACCGATTGAGAAATCAAATGGGATATAAATTTATGAATGATTGTTTAGTTACTTTCTTATAAAGGAATGGATTTGATAACATAAAAAATGAAACTATTATTCAAGGCTTTCAAATATGAAGCATCATCGAGGTCAATTATAGTATTTATTTATTTATTTATTAAAAATTATTCAAGTTTCAATGAATTATTTTTATATTGACACAAGTAGAGAGATTTTCTAGCTCCGTCCCTACTGGACACAACCACATATATGAATATATAGCACGTTATGAACACAAAAAGCTATCTGATAAAGATTAATAAAATTGCTTATATATACAAACATACACACCCACGCACACACATATACACATGTATATAATATGTTTTCTATACTTAAATGATGTTAACATCATGAAAAGCGTTCTATCTTTGTATTTTATTTATTTTTTAAGTGATATTTTGGTTCTTTCACCACAAAAAAAAAAAGAACTTATTTCTACTAACATGAGAATTATTCATTTTCTATGTATTTTATTAGGAATGAGCATTCTCATTTTTGTCAAAATAAATTCTCTCTGGAATGGGATTTTTTTATTAATTCTATCATACGAGAATTAATATAAAGCTAGAAATGTTATTTCATTTTCAACTCATTCTCCCATTTTCATCGCACCAACCAACAAGTGGTTAATAATGTAACCAAATTCAAATTGACCAATTGATAAAAGAAAATATCATATTCTTTATTGACGATAAGATGAAGAATGTGCGGGTGCAACTTGAAAGCCAGTGGCTGATAAAATTTTTAACATGATGTTAGGTACTGGGAACATCAACATGTTGATAAATAAACCTATTCAACACTTATTTAAGGCGTTATAAGTCATTCAAAAATACAGATGAGGTTTAATCCATCCAAATCCACAAACCGGATATAAATTGAGGATTTTTTTTTTTTTTTTTGGGGGCGGGGCATTTAGGAATGTTTCTAAGCTTTACTTTTTACACAAGCATACAAGAACCAATGAGGCAAACTCAAAAGCATTCAGGGCCGTAACAGATGCGTTGTTCTCCATTCTTTTAAAGTAGTTGGGCTCGTCCTTAGTTTTGCTTATACAATTTATTAGTGTATGTAGTCTTCAAAAGTACAATAAAGAATGCAAAATGAGAGCAATAAATTCACTTGTGCAATTTGCATCAATTCTTAATCTAGTTCTAGAGATTCCACATACTACTATGGGGCAATAAAATTTAAATGCCAGTTTAGCAGTAACTTCTAAATGTGAGTTCTACTAATCGGATTAACTTATTATCTACGCCATCGAGAGGATTCTCTATTTCAAAATCATGACTAAGCCATTAAAATGATGGGAAGATTTTTAGCAGATGGAGAACAATATATAGTTCTATAAATGGTGGAACAAATTCATCATAATCATCATTATCATCATGGCGTCCAAAGTTTTTCACTTGTTCTTGAGCTTGTATTTCTTTGTATTTATTTCTAGCTTGTGCCATGCTCATCCATCTCAATCAAATTATGGCATAAGATCATTGGCTGTTGAGTTTCTTGAGAAATTGATTGGTGCTCAAAAGGGAGACAATGTAACAGGCTTGCATGACCTCACGACATATCTAACATCTCTTGGTTATTTCAACCCAAAGAATTCCAACGACAAAGCAGATTCCAGATACACAAGTGTTTTCGATGATTCCTTAGAGTTGGCTGTCAAAAGATACCAAGTTTTCTACAATCTTAACACCACCGGTGTCCTTGACCCAGAAACGGTGGCAACAATGAGCCATCCTCGTTGTGGAACGCCAGATATTTTCGAACAACTCAACGAAACCCTGTTTGAGAATCCAAATCAAAACCACTTTGCGTATCATTATTCATTCTTTCCAGGGAAACCCAGATGGCCAAAATCAACGAAACCCTGTTTGAGAATCCAAATCAAAACCACTTTGCGTATCATTATTCATTCTTTCCAGGGAAACCCAGATGGCCAAAATCCAGGAGAAATCTGACATATTCATTTCGTCCAAGTACGAGGAAAGATGCCTTGGACCCTGTTGCACACGCATTAAACAAATGGGCAAATGTGACGGACTTCAAATTCACTTACACAGAAGATTATGAGAAAGCTGATATCAGGCTTAGCTTCGAGCATATGGACGGGCCATCAAACCTTCTAGCCTATGCCGATGCCCCAACTAGTGGAAAGGTTAACTTTGACGTAAATGAGAAATGGTCAACTTCAGCTGCTGTTGTACCGGGCGAATATGACTTGGAGACTGTTGGGTTACATGAATTGGGGCACACACTTGGACTTGCGCACAGCAGTGTAGTCCGGTCCATCATGTTCCCAACGATTCCAGCAGGACAAAAGAAAGGCTTAACTTCAGATGATATCGATGGCATCGAGGCCTTGTACAATTATCACAAGAATTTCATGTAGTCTTTATATATATAAACAGACTCTTATCCTATGTCGCAATTGTATTTCATGTATGTTTGATTCGTAAATGAACTTTATGTTACAGGCTAATAGAATGCCATCTTTAATATCGTAATGAAACGAGGCTCTTTCGGTTGGGACAATCACAGAAAGTCATCATAACTCCAGTTGTATTCCCCCAAGTATAGTAACTATGATAAAATAACAAATCAGTAACAAAAGAAGATTAACTAATTTATCAAGTACTGATCAGAAAATGATAAAATCAGATGGCTTTAGGATGCCATGCTCCTCTCATGTAGTTTCTGCTTCTCAAGCAAAAAGGGCAAGAGACGAGAAATTACCAGACAAGAAAGAAGCAAGTGTCACCTGCAGAGAGCATCCAGTTAAAAGGCTTCATGGTTCACTTGACCAAATTGCTGCTGTGAATTGACCACATAAAGCCAGTATATATATATATATTTCATTCCTCTTGCTCTTACAACATAGATGACAATGCATAAACATACCTGCATTGATAAGACTGTGAAGTACGAAACACCAGTTGTGTATAGCAAACAAACTAATTAATTGGAAAAGATCAAGGAAAACAAAGAGATTTGTATATTTAAACACCACCAAGCTCCAATTCACCAAATTCTATACCCAATAATCTTGTATTCTGAGAAATCAAATGAATAAAAATATCTAGCTCGTCTAACTCCAAATGAATATGCATCTTTTCAATGATTACTCTGCACGGAGTAACATTCTTGTCATCAATAAAAAAAGAACATTTGTCATAACGACCTTCCTTTGGTGGAAGATTCAATAAAGATGATACTGGAACTGATATCCTATTTCTAGAACTAATAAGCCTTTTCAGATCATCTGCAGCCAATACCAAACGATGACGACGGCCCAAAAGTTCTGATACATATTTCATATTGCCCTTGGCAAGAGCATGACAGACACGTGTAGACGAGACTTGACCTTGCTCTTTCGAATTATTAGAGTCTAAGTTTGTGGAGTCTTGATTCTTGTCCATGACAGAACTTATAATACAAGCATCCATACCATACTCCTCGCACAGTCTAACAAGGTCTGATGCATTACCGGCAGCTCTGTACCCAAACCGGTAGTTTTCACCTACCATAGTTAGAAAGTAACTCAACTCGTTAATTCTTAAGGTAAACTAACAAACAAACATCTATAATCAAAAGCACATACCAGCCACAACACCGCGTACTCCAAGATCCTTTGACAACTTCTCAACAAACTGGCGTGGAGTGAGAGAACGAACTTTGGAAAATTCAACTTCGAATTCCTTGGGTGTCTTACCACCACAAAATGGAGACCACAAGGAAAGAACACGCTTTCGATCACATTTAGCCACAATTGGAGCCCTTCAATGCAGTCAATAATAATAGGTTGATGGAAGATGATCAACAATTCACAATTGTAAAAATACAATGCAATATTATCACTTCTACTTCAGCAATATCTTCTTTTATGGCTACATAAATAAGAGAGAATACCCTTTATAAATTTCTTATTTCTCAAAGGATAATGGGGCTAGTTTTTCACTAGTCTGATTTACTAAGCCTTCATTGTCAATAGCAAAGACAGGTTTCACAATTATTTTGGTATTTAATTACTTGTATTTTTATAAAGCTCACGTTGTAGAAAGGTTTGTTGCCCAGACTCCCTCTTTTCCTCCGTATTCCTCTATCCGTGCTCAACTATTCTAGCCTCCTACTCTCTCAGTTGCATTCATAAGTCAATATAGGAAGTAAAGACACCAACAAAAGGTGAGAAGGGAGGAAAAAAGACTATGTGCATATGAGAAAAGAAAGAGAAAATGCAGTATAAAACTATTGTTATGAAGTAACAATTAAATACTTGATTGCAAAGAAAGAGAATAAATAGTTAATGATGACGATCCCATGTCAAAAATCAAACAACGGCAGTCAACTATGACCCAAATGCTTACATGTTCGCAACCATATGAAACCTAGTTTGTGACCCATATGAAGACAGCTAAACTAGAATAAATAGAAGGCTGAGAACGTATACGTCAAGGAAACTTGTTCTGTTGGCATTACTTATAGGGTTTTTTAGCTTGTAGATCCCTTGTGATTAGGTATAATGACACAGCTTGTCCCTAAATTCACGAAATAGCAATAGAGACCCCTTGTATTTTTCCGAAATTTGCACAAATACCCCCTCTGTTAGGTTTTCCATCCATTTTAACGGTGATTGTACAACACATGCTAAAAAATGAGACAGGGTTTTGTTTTTTGTCCTTAATAACACAAACACCCCTTGTGTTTTTCTTTCTTTACCCCTGTGTTTTGATTCATCATGTTTCAAAAAAATAAATAAATAAATCACCACCAACCAGCCCCCCCCCCACCGCACAAACACCCCCGTGTGTTTTTACATTAATTTTTTTATTTTTTAAATAAAATAAGGGCAAAATAGATATTTTATTAAATAAGATAAGGGAAAAATAGACATTTCTCAAAATCCATTAATGAATAAACAGAAAATTTGACAGAGGGGTAAGTGTGCAAATTTTGAAAAAACACACGGGGTCTCTATTGCTATTTCGTGAATTTAGGGACTAGCAGTGTTATTGGACCTAAACACAGGGGGTCTATAAGCAAAAAATCCTTACTTATATTAGAATCATTTTCAATTTATTGCCCAATATAATCACAAAATTATCACAGTTCCTTCATCTTCATGAAAGTAATCCCTTCCAAGATATACGGACTTAGTTGACCAGAATATGAACAATGAAGATTCTATGTGGCATAAATTAGAAAAAGATTTTGCGAACTTGGGGAAGTTGGATTAAGAACCTTAGAAATTAACTAAAAAATTTCATCACATTGCATAGTTCACATATTTTATTCAGTACTCGTGTATCAACAAATGAAGAGTTTTTAAACAACTTTTCCATATATAACAGCTTGAAATCATTGTTGACAAATGGAGTATTCATTTAGGGTCTGCTAAAAACATTTTGTGCACAAGTGAATGCATCAAGACACATATAAAAGCTAGATCATTGTTCACAATTGAGTATTCATTTAGGGTCTGCTAAAAACATTTTCTGCACATGTGAATGCATCAAGACACGTACAGAAAGGCTGTGCTTAACATTATTTGTATAGTTTCTGAATACCATAAAACAAGTGCATATCTGTAATAACTTTTCAAGGTTGGTACTTTCAAAATGTTGACCTGAACAATAAATTGGTTTCCGCTATTCTTTTTCTTTTTCTTTTTTTGGCAAAAGCAAGCAAGCGTTTCATTCATCTTAAGGAAAAAGTCTGATAATTACAACCAAGATGGACAAGGATCAGCTCAAAATAGAATGAAGACACCAAGCTGTACACAAAAATCGATTCCCAATGTATCTTTCTATTTATGTTGTAAAGATATTTTCCATCTGTTTTCAGGATCAATTATCTCAATAACTTATTCTCCAACAAAGCTCCCACTGAATGAACAATGTTGCTGCTTCTCTTCTTTATTCTGTGCGGGAGTTATAGGGAGCTTCATTTATTTCATTAAGAACATATTTGTGGAAGATGGTATCTATGCGTTTTTCACTTTACTTTCTGTAATTAAATGTTGTCATCATCTGAAAAGCATTTCCCAGGATGTGGTGAAATCGCATTGCAACATATGGGAGAAAGTCCTCAAAGAATGTATACACAGTTTCTGAATTGCTAAGAATTAAGCACATCTCCAGTCTATTTAGAAGCATTGAGATATCCCCTTATTTTGAGCAATCTCCATATATCTTGAGATTGAAGTGTATTGCGTTGAAAAAAATAAGAGACAAAGAATTAGGACATTCCATACCTCTGTTCCCAGCCAAGTACTTCTGCCATTCCCACAAATGATAAGAGATATGGAATCCCCATCTTGGCTGCTTGAATTGCAAGTTCTCGATGACCTATGTGAAGGGCATCAAACTTTCCCAATGCTACTATCCCTCCTGCAACAATTGAGAATTGAAATTCCAAACATCATAAGTTTAGTGGTTATCCTAAATTACATTTAAAAGGATCCAAAAAGAATAGCATGAAATTACAGAGCCATACTTTCTATTTAAAGCAGCACAAAAAATGGATAATGCATCAGAACAAAAAATAAATGTTTTCTCTCCCTTCTGACTCCAATAGTAGAGCAGTTACAAGGATGAGAAATAACAAAACAAGAAGTGGCAAAGGCAAACCAACTAGATCACAAAGATTATATCCTCAGGAATCGCCTTTTAACGAGAGCAGAGGGAGTTGTTTCATTGTGGTCAATAGAACTCAAGAGTTAACAAGATGGACAGATGGCATAAAACTTTTACATGTCAGAAAGGATAATTTTTGTAATATGAACACATTTCTAAAGTCCATATGAGAAAACAAAGTATGATTACAGATATAGATTTTTTTATGCAAAATTCATGGTGCGGGCAAATTGAAGAATTTGTTTCTTTTCCTGTAGAAATCATAAAGCAAAATCAAAAGATACGTATACGCAAAAATAGATCATTCAAATAAATTTTACTGCACAAGTTTTCGAATAACACCAAGAGGGAAACACTTTACGTCAATGTAATTGGAAATATGTTTGTTTAAATGAATCTATCTCTATGTGTGTGTCTATGTAAGAGAGAGACAGGTGCATCTCATTTATAGTTTGCCCCAAAAAGCAGAAGGCATCTGTAACACTTTTGGTAGGTAAAATAAACAGTTGATTTCATTAGAAAAACAATTAAAACCCGACATGGAAGATATTAGGACGTATATGTCTGCTCTCCAAACAACTTTTGTGCAGAAGTATAATTACATGATAGCAATTACAAAAATGTATTAGAACTGCAATTACAATAGTTAAGAGCACTAGCAAGAAGCAAGAAACAATTCTATGCAAATAAATGTCAGAAACTGCTTGCATATTGGGTGCAACAAGTATGGAATTAACAATGAGATTGACACATCCTCTAACAGTATAATTTTTAGGCCAATGTTCTAAAAGCAAATTTGTATAACCAACAATTGCATCCCAAGAGTTGAAGGTTGTCCAAACAATTCTGAGCAAAGTTTCAACAATTTTTGTTCTCCAGATAGCATGTACTATTCCATATTTCTCATCCTTTCCCCAGCCTTCCACAACAAAAAGAAACAATAACTAACAGAAAAGCTCGTCTTCCACAGGAGTAATTAGCAAAAGTTATCTTAGGAGTAAATGGACAAAGCAGCATTGAGTGTCAAATGGTAAACACTGAAGAAAAATTAGAAAAGAAAAAAAGAGCAGATATATCGACATTGTTAAAGAGCTCACCACAATAAGAGAGTGGGGAGAAAAGATGATTAAGTCCAAGTGTTTGTCATATATACAGGTACATTCTCCATTTCCAAAAATTTGGTCATTAAGTTAATGAATGTGATAAATCGAAGAAGAGGAGGGACTCAGTGATGTACACTGTCAAATGTGTATTAAACAACAGACAAGGGCACTAACAAGGAAATCACCAAAAAGGAAAGGATAAAGCCAAAAGACAAAACAGTGCAGAGATCAGTAAGATGAGACCTGAAATGCAGGGCATTATTCCAGAAGGAGGCTCCTGATTATCTTCAGATTGGCTTCTCATGAAGAATAAGGAAAAAAAGAAATACATAGATAAGTAATACCACATAATCGCAAAAAAGAGCAGGTGCATTATCAAATAAATGTTTTACAAAGATTGAAGTATTCCAAAGGGAAAACACATGATTCTGAATCCTAATAAATGGAATTTATTTTTTTGAGAAATAAAGAATTTTATTAATAATTAATAAGAGTGTACAAGAGCAACTCTGCAAATATTCACAATAACTATTTAAGTTTGCTATACATAACTTGTATACTATCTACGTCAACTATGCAAGAAACACTTGTCCAAAAACAAATATGAAATATCAAAAGAGATTTCGAAAAAGGAAGAGGAGATTTCTTCCCATCAAAAGCTCTATAATTCCTCTCTCCAAATATCCAAATGATGCAAGAGGATCCGTGCGAATGAATTTCTTATGCTTCAAGGTCTTGATCCCACTCCAAGAAGCTCTCCTCTCCCTTAGGGACATGGAACCATCAAACCATTGCACACCAACGACATGCAGGGTCATCCCTCAAAGATTTCTTGCCAAAACACAATAAGCAAAAGGTGATCCCCCCTTTACAAACTCTCTTTACAAAGATAACATCTATTGACAGTGACTTGTCCTCTTTTTTGAAGATTGTCCATAGAAAGAGTACTCTCCCAAGCCGAAAATGCAACTCTAAGCGGGGCACATGATTTTCAAATATCTTACCATGGGAACTCAAACTTGTAATTAGTGTTAACTTCATCCTCAAGAGCCTTATAGAACGATTTCACTGTGAAAATGCCATTTCCCGCCAAATCCCATTTCACCTTGTCCCCCCTTCCTTCAATAACGCTACAGTTGTTAAGCCACCCAAAGAGAAAATTTGTCCACTTCCCAATCATTAGCCTCTCTAGTGAAAGCACATCCCATCAATAACTACCATCGACCCAATGTACGGTAGAGCCGCTCGTGTCATGTCTTTCTCTAGCCAAGGAGAAAATATCTGGGAAATGTCCTTTTAAAGAAGGAGAAGAAGCATTCCATTTGTCAAGCCAAAGGAAGACCCTTTTCCCATTGCCCACACTAAAGGAAATGAATTTCATAAAAAGTTCCAACCTTTGCCATATTCTTCCAAAATTCAAAACCGAACCATTATATTTCTTACCAAATTTCACGACTAAGCCAGAGCTAAAATCGCAATGCACAGTAAAGAGTCTAGAAACTAACCCAAAAATACAAGACAATTAAGACTAAAGTTCCTTTAAATAAAACTTGCAGATTCTCTTCTCTTTTACCTTAACGAAAAGGACAGATTGGTTTTTGCAATGCTCGGGTCCGGAGAAGGGTACAATGCCCTTAGTGCTCTATTGTACTAATTCTTTTTCCCTTTCTTACATAACTTAAACATCTTATGCACACTATAAAAAAGCTCATAAATTTACAAATATTAAGACACTTAAACCAAAAAACATATATACAGAACATACAAATCGATAAACTAATGTCAAGACAAATCAAAGAGTAGGGTCTGAAATTACCTAAAAGAATGATGGGAGAGAACAGGGCTTTGTTGAGGGTGTGAAGAAGAATTTGGTCGAACACAACGAATAAGAGACACCCTTAAAGCATTCAAAGAAGAGGGTCGTCGAAGGCTTACAATAAAAGAAGAAGAAAGCTCAAGAGTTTTGGAATAACGCGACCCCAATGCCTTGTTTGGATTGTTGTAGTCGCGCAAGTGATGGGATATTCGAGCAGCACCACCACCACCACACGACAACATCGTTGTTTGTTTAATCGGTAGTTGTGTCTTTAGTGATTCTCATATTAAAAGCAACATAATGAGAAGATGAAGAAGAAGAAGAAGATTATACACACAGAGAGACCACGCAGATGCAAACACAACTGTGTTTTCGCGACTTGTCCAATTGGTAGCCGTTTGTAGTTTGGTGCTGTAGCTGCGCTTTAACTTTTTTTTCTTCCTTTTTTTCACTTTAGGCCCCTCTTTGGCTTTCCCTTCTCTCTTTGACCCTTTACATTTTCTTTTCGTTTTCTTGCTTTTTTGTTCATTCCCTATTTTTGCTTATTGGATCAGTCATATGGTGTTTTTGCGTCGGCTTTTTTGTCTTCTTTTTTCTCTTTCTGTTTTCAAAACTAATATTTTCTTGACAAAAATGAAAAGGAAAAAGTTATATTTTGCTTTGAGCACACAAGGTTACTGTGAGTGATACAAGGTTCGCTTGAATTGATTTTTTTTACAAACGTTTTTTTAACAGCTTTTAAAAAATAATTTTTTTATAAGTTAAAAATTCTAACTTATAAAAAAAGCTGTATTTGAGTTTTTTTCAAAGTTTCAACTTTTTTGGAAGCTAAATCAAATAGTTATTACAAATTTAATGTAATTTTTTCAGAAAAAAATTATTTTTTCTTAAAAAAAAAGTCAATCTAAACAAGTCTATAGACATTAATCCGAACTAAACTTAGAGGATCTTTTGAATTCAAATAATCCTTCAACCACTCACTACATATTTTTTTAAAAATAGTATAGTTTTTATTGTTGTTTATGAAAATATTATAATTTCAAAAGTGATTTTGAAAATGTTACAAAAGCAAGTCAAACACGCCAGCCTAGGCAGTTAAAACAACCCTTCAGGCATCTCTATCACGCAACTCTAACAAATGGATAAATGTAGCTAATAAGGCTATCTCTAACGGCTTTCTTATTTTTTTCTTTAAATTTAAGTGATTTGAGTCATTTTTTTATATTTTAGGATCTCTTATTTTCAATTCTATTCCAATAGCTCCCCTATTTTTTACCAAACATTTAGTTTAGGGAATCTCAATTTCAGTTTTACTCCAACAACTCCCTTATTTTATAATGTTGTAGTCTTAAAGTTATGGGAATGAGGGATAGGATTTGGGGGTTGGTTTTGGGGATTAAAAAAACTCCTATATATAAGTGTTTTGTTTTGGGATTGGGAAAAAATCTAAAATTTTGGGAATGGAATAAGGGAGCTGTTGGAGCACTTTGCCATTAACAAAACCCTTAAATATGGGAATTTTTGTATTTTAGGGGATTTGTTGGAGTTAGTTTAACAGTATGTTCTCCATGCCAGAAGTAGGGGTGGGAATATCCGCTCCGTATCCGAATTAATATCCGTATCCGCATCCGAACGGATAGGTAAAAAAAGCTGTTTTCGAATTTCGGATATATCTGATCCAATATCCGAAATTTTTTCGGATATTCGGGTAGGATATCGGGTAGCAAAATTGCTACCCGTTCGGATATCGAATTATCTGAACTTTTTTTTAAAAATTAAAATAATATAATACCATACTCGTCAGCAAAAGTTAAGACTTAAGACTTGAAAGTGTATTTCATTAGAAATTATCTTGTCATGTTTCTTATGTTAAAAACTTTAAACTTTATTTAATATGCGTGGACTATGGATTGTAAACATATAGACTTTGTATTTGGTGTAGGTGGAATGTGAATTGTGGATTGTGTAGACTTCTTATTTAATGTGTGTAGTATGGAGTGCATCCAAGCTTTTTGTGTGTTTTCTAAGTAGAGGCAGGGACTATATTTTTTATTTAACTCTTATATTTAAGTATTGGTGTGTTTTCTATGTGTCTTATGTTTTATGTTTTTGTGAAGGACTATGTTTTCATTTATGTCTATGTCTCATTTTTTCATTTTAAAAAGCGCGTTAATTGCATATGAATTGATAATTTCAAAAAGATATTTAAAATAATAGCCAAGATTTTAATTTTTTTAGTTTATTAAAAAATATCCAAAAATCCGAAAATTCGTATCCGAACTACCAGCTATCCAAAAACTCGGTATCCGGCCAGATAGGTAGTTTTTAGCTATCCGATCGGATACTTAGTTTTTCAATCCGATATCCGAACATCCGAATATCCAATCCGATTCTCACCCCTAACCAGAAGGCATGTTTTACGCCACGTGGCTTGTATACCATGCCACTTTTGCTTTTTTTAATGAATAACTCCTAATTACTAAAAAGACAATGCCATGTAAGATTAGTGGCACCTGTTTTTGGGCAAAGAAAAATGCACTAGATAAACAAGATTACAATAAAGCTCAAAAGAAGTCCAAAAAAAGGCCCAGAAATGTCCAACATGAAAAACAAAAAAAGCCCAAAAGGAGCCCAGCAGAAAACAACCCAATAGGCAAAACAAAGCAAGCGAAACCAAATAGCCAATAGAGCAGCTACGGGAATCAGCGAAGGACGTCCAACTAAGGATGCAAGAGATTTCTTCTACAAACAAGTCAATCAAGACTCCACATACAACAAATGCAACCGGAACCAAGAGTGGTGCAACTCAAAGAAAGCTTGTTAAGCAAAGCTATTGAAGCAGCAAAGGGAAACGAAACATACAAATAGAGAGAATGTAGTCAGGGGCATTCCAACTCATCTGGAAGTTAGGCCCAGGGAAAATTAACGTCTAATAGTAAGACTCAAAAGAAGACTCCAGGAGCCTTGGGCCTGAACAAGTGGGCGTACAAGGCACTCTATCGCTTTCGGACAAAACACCACGAGCAATGGAAAGAACAGGCACAAGCAAACTCCTAACAACAACGGTCCATTTGTCGTAAACTAGAGAAGAAGACTTGGATTGGAAAAGAAAATAACACCAACATCTTATGCTTCCTATGGATATGTAACGCGCCATCCCACATCGGTTCTTTGTGAGATTTGTATGCACTTTATAATGACTTAAATTCACTACTACTGTCATCACCGGCTTAAGCATTTTGGGCCAGTTGATTAGGTTCAAGTGTGGTGACAAGCCAGTAGTTGGGCCTGGGTTGTTATAGGATACTCGACCCCTGTCCAGAAGATACCTTCTATGATGGAGAAGGTACACTAGACTACGATTGCATCTATCACCAGAATCTTAATCTATAGAGAGTGGAGATACCTTCTATGATAGGTAAGTGGAAGGTATACTAGACTACGATTGCATCTATCACCAGAGTCTTAATCTATAGAGAAGGTATACTAGACTACGATTGCATCTATCAACAGAGTCTTAATCTATAAAGAGTGGAGATACCTTCTATCTTCTATGATGGAGAAGGTATACTAGACTACGATTGCATCTATCACCAGAGTCTTAATCTATAGAGAGTGGAGATACCTTCTATGATAGGTAAGTGGAAGGTATACTAGACTACAATTGCATCTATCACCAGAGTCTTAATCTATAGAGAAGGTATACTAGACTACGATTGCATCTATTACCAGAGTCTTAATCTATAGAGAGTGGAGATACCTTCTATGATAGGTAAGTGGAAGGTATACTAGATTACGATTGCATCTATCACCAGAGTCTTAATCTATAGAGAGTAGAGATACCTTCTATAATAGATAAGTGGTACAGCGAAATGGGTAATAAAAAACAAGTTTGGATCCTCAAAAATGAGGAGGAAGAAGCTCAAGAGAGCAAGCAGCCATTTGCCTGAAAGAAAATTGTTTGAAATTTGCATTTTAAAGAGAAGGAGGAGAAAAAATCGGAGAGAGAAAGGCTTTCGATTTTCTAGTGGCACATCAGACCCGTCACAAGGGAAGCCATTCATGCCGCAAGGCGTGTTCTTGTTCTTCATGCCAACAGGCATTTTCATCATGCCTCCTCTGACATCAACCCATCAAAGTTCCTATATATCAATGAAATTCTTTTTTATAAATTTAGATTATACATCTTCTGAAGAAAATCATATGTTTTAAAATATAATATTCGTCAATGGTAATGAATTTAAGAATTTTAGCTTTTCTATTAAAAATCTAAAAACTAGTTTTTAATTTAAAAATATTTTTTTCATAAATTATTTTATTGTCCCAAACCGTGTCAATATTATAATAGTAATGACTCATTAACATGTCCCAGAAAAAATATCACCTGTATGCCATGCATGTTTATAAACAAGAAAACTTCCACGTTTATGGAGCGTGGAAAAAACAATCCCGCACTTGTAAGGAAAAATTTTGAAACAACAACAAGAAATGTTTGAAATAGGAAAGTAATTGAAATGAAAATATTGAAATAAGAATTTTTTAAATATAACAGAAAAACCATGTTAATAAGAATTTTCATTTTCATAAACATGCATGGCATGCAGGCGATCTTTTTTTTTTTTCTTGACATATTAATGAGTTATTATTATTATTATTATTATTATTATTATTATTATTATATTGCCATGGTTTGGAACAAATTTTATGAAAATTTTATTTTTAAAATAAATAAGTATCTTTTAGAAAATTTTAATAAAAAAGTAAAATTCTTCGATTCGTTACTGTTTATGACTATTAAATTTTAAAACATATAATTATCTTGAGAAGATATACAATTTAAATTTAGAGAAAAAGGGTTTCAACTTAGTAAAATATAAAATTAAGGCCTAAACTTTAAAAACTCTAACAAAAGGGCTTGAACTTACCAAAAAGTGAGATTTTTGCTTGAACCCAAAAAGTGAGATTTTTTACACCGTTAAATAATGGTGTTAATTTTTCGCTTACGTGGCATTTTATTTTATTTTTCTACTTAGGTGGATTTCCTTACATGAGAATTTAACTCTTATGCGGCATATACACAAACAAACTTATAAATTCTAAACTATTACGTACATGTACACATATATAATTTTTAAAAATCTCTTTTAATGGTTATGCGAATATAAATTAATATATATTTTTCTATTGCTCAATATAAAGTTTTATATATATTTAAAAATTTGAAAAACTAAATTAATTATGCATTTTAAATATTAAAATAAAAATTAAAAAATTTACAATAAACCAATAATTAATTGTACATTTAAATAAATTTTTTTTAAATTTTTAACCAACAAATTCAAATGCATAATTAATTTAAATTATTAAATTGATAGTTAAATTAATACAATAAATTTTTTGTTCATTGATTTTTATTTGATAAGAAAAAATATATTAAACTAATTATTGTTCATTAATCTAATACTTAAAATACACAATAATTCTTTTTCCAAAATAATATATTATTGTCTCAATGTGACACTTAGAAGTTTAAAGTTTTTGTTTATTAGTTTTTGTTTAATAGGAAAAAATATATTAAATTTTTTTATATTAATTTAAACCAATTAATTTAAATGCACAACTAATTGTTGGTTTATTGTAAATCATTTGAATTTTTATTTCAATACTTAAAATTCACAAGTAAATTTAAACTGTTTAAATTTTAAATATATAAAAGATATTTAGATTAAGCAAGAAAAAATAAATTAATTTATATTCTCATAGCCAATAAAAAAGATCTTCAAAATTTGTATATGTATATATGTACATTATAACTTAAAATTTATAAGTTTGTGTGCGTGTACACCATGTACAATTTAGATTGCCATATAAGAAAATCAACCTAAGATAGAAAAATAAGATAAAATGCCACATAAGCGTGCGTCTACACCATGTACAATTTAGATTGCCATATAAGAAAATCAAGCTAAGATAGAAAAATAAGATAAAAATGCCACATAAGTGAAAAATTAACACCGTTATTTAACGGTGTGTAAAGTTTCACTTTTTTTATAAGTTCAAACCTTTCTATTAAAATTTTTAAAGGTTAAGTTCTTAATTCCATATTTTGCAAAGTGCAAGCCCTAAAACTATCATTTTCCCTTTAAATTTATAAAAAAGAATTTAACTGATTTGATCAGATTAGGTATTGCGGATGTGTCAATAGAACATAGTTCACCCTTTTAATTTCTCCATGTTGTTTAATAATAATGAAAATGTCTGCGCATTCAACCTTATCATATGCTAACATTATCGCCTATGATTTAAATTACGTGGTGACCCTTCAATTTTTTTGTTCGCTTTTTCCGTATTAATTTTAAAAAAACTAGCTTAACCGTATCCGTTCGAAGTAGCCCTATCAATTAGCTACTAAAAAATAACGTCTCGTCTTTAATCAATCCTCTAGAAAATAAAGGATTATTACGTACATTATAAATTCCCAAGCTCAACACCCGTATGCTCCCAGACAATATCTTTTATGGCCCATTTCATCCAAATTTTTAACTTTGTCTTTTGAAGTATACATCAGATGAGATGATACTTCTTGGTATGCCTAATGGTTGTGCTGCAAATTTTACTTACGAAGAATTAATATTTTGTTGTAACTAAACTAGTTTGTCACTTAATATTTATGTTCGGTCTATTGGGGAACTTTAGTATTGTTAGAACAAAAAACAATGAAAGAGAAAAAGGGAAAGGAAAAGGAAAAATGTCCAGCTGCTAACGTCGAAATGGATCGGCTTGCATATAGATCCTTGATGTATTATACAAGAAAGTATGTGGGCCAATTGATCTTTTTTAGAAAATTTTTTTTTTTGAATTTATCGAAACGGATCGGCTTGCACGTAGACCTTCGATGTATTATACAAGAAAGTATGTGGGCCAATTGATCTTTTTTGGAAAAAAAAATTGAATTTCTTAAATGGTTGAAAATTTCTATACACGAGAATAGTGAAAATCCTCTTATAATTTATCAAAAAAAAAAGTTCTTTTATACCGCTATAAAAGAACTTATGACGTGAAAAGATCCTATGTTTTATTGGCCCAACATATGAGGCAAAAATTGAATAATATGTGTGCCCTGTCATTCTTCAATTTTCAAGAAATAAAGAAGTTTGCAGCAACGAGTCAAAGAGACTACTTAAAATGACATACCAAAATGACAATTTTTGCAAAGTAATAAGGAAATAGACAAATAGTCATGTTGTGAAATTATGCCTTGAAGACACGATTTTGAAATTGTCACGTCAAACATGAGGAAAATAGCGCTTCTTTTCAAGCAGAAAAGTACCTCATTTTTGCAAAAAATATTTGGATTAACATTCAAAACAAGTTAAAATTCTAAATAAAAATTTAAATTCAATTTTTTCAGAAATTAAAATTTTGAATTTTTCAAAAAGAAAACTACTTTATTCAAAAGTCAAGAGAGAGGAAAAAGAAAGGGCTCTTAAAAAGAACCAATTCAAAAGCCCTCAAATTTAAGCTGGCATGTATGGATTCTTATATAATCAATTGCTTGACATACTAAATAGACTCTGAGAGAGGAACCAGAGCATTATTTATTTGGTTTACAGAAACTCAATTATTGCAAAACGTTTATTGGAAAAAATTTACGTTATCCTCCTGTGATATGCGAAAGTATTATATTACCCTCTGTGTTTCAAAAGTTCAGATCACTCCTTGTGTTTTTTCAAAACTTATCACGTTAATTCCCTCCGTCCATTTTTCTGTCAAATTTGAGTCACATGCGCTATAATCGCAGCTGGCCTATTATTTTTAATCAGTTTGCCCTCTATTTGAATGAAAATGTCCTTAACAACACGATTAAAACCTTACTCTTAATATATATATATATATATATATATATATATATATATAGCATTAAACCCATTATCAACATCATCTTCATCTTCATCTTCTTCAATCTGTAACCCATTGAACCCGAAACAAGCTTCAAGCTACACCTTACCCTTAATATGTGTATGTATATGTATATATGTATGTATACACACACACACACATATATTAGCATTAAGGGTTTTTTCAAGCTTTAAACCAAACACGACCTAAAACTACCCCCCCAATCCCGACTACTCCACATCGAGCCACCACTATAAAAAGCTTCTTCTTAACGTCGCGACTCCATTGATGTCATCAAAACTTAGTTTAGCAACTCCAAGCCACAACCACTGTTGAAGACGCGGAATTTGAGCTCCTTCTACTACCATCAACGGCCTTCAAAAGCTACGACATCACCAAAATGCTCGTCACCCTCCCACGATAAGGAATACGCCAACCTCACAAGCTTATATATATATATATATAACTTGCAAGATGGGTGTCAAAATGCAAACAAAAATTCTTGTTCGAAAAGGGGTTTCGTAGGTTGTGGAAAGAGAATAGAAGTTAGGGATTTTAGGATATTTATGGCTTTGTATATTTTAGGTACAAAATGGTCATTTCACCGTTAAATTTAACGCTGTTAAAGTTAAAGTAATGGTAAGGGAAAGTATGTCAAGTTTTGGAAAAACATAAGGGGCAATCTGAAGTTTTTGAAATAGAGGGGGGTAACGTAATCCTTTTGCATATTACAGGGGGAAAACATGAATTTTTCCCAAGTTTATTTGAACATCCTTGTTTAGTATCTCATAAAATGTTGAGGAGCTTTTAGCCTTTTGATAGCTAGCAATAAGCCCATTATGATGCATTTTGAAGTGTTTATTGCTGGCAACTTTTTTGGTTGTTTGTAAGCTTCTATTGAGTAATCATCACCCCAGTGAAACCCCATCCCTTGTAAAATTCGAACCAAGATCGTTACACTTGAAAAAAATAATCTATGCTACTTGAATTATTAACATTCAAATATCAGGATTCTACTTTGGCAGAACAAATGTGCAAATTCCAAATCTTAGACAGTTTATTAAGTCCCACTTCTTTCCTTGCAATGGATGGTTTATCTAGAGATATTAAAAGAATAAGGACATGAACATGAGTAAATATAATATAGCAAGTACTAAAATAAAGGTAATGTTCTATGGGGGGAGTCATATAATTCCTATTGAAATATATTTGAATCCACTGCCTGTTCTTCATTTTAGGGTCTAATTTTACTTTGTATTGTACGGGTCACATACTAGAGTAAGTCTATCGCCATATCAGATATAGGTACAGCGGATCTAAATGACATCGAATTCTCCGAGCAACAAAATCCGACATGTCCCTGCAATAAGACACACAAGTCATTTACAATAAGCTCTGAAAGCAAATTAAAAAGAAGCACAATATTATGAAAATGCCAAATAAATAGATGCCAAGTTCTTGAAGCGACTTATTAATCGAGGGATGGTGCCGGATTTGAGAGAGATGATGTGATGAGGAGGCAACCCTTCCACACGAAGACAGACTACTTTTTTTAGATTTTAATAAATGGCCATTAATGGTAGATAAATATACATAAACTAGCAACCCTTAAACTATCTGTGGTAATTTTAAGGCCGCCAAATAACAACTAATTGGATGAAATCCAAATCCAAAGAAGTCTAATTAGGGTCTTGCACAGTTGGATGCAAAATTTAAGTTCTTAATGGATTGATGCAACTCAATAATGTAAAGCCCTATAACACACAAAGTCGGAGATGCAAAAGCAACAAAAAGAAAAATAAAAATAAAATGGAAAAGAGTACAAAGCTAAAAAATAGCAGAAAAAATAATAACAGTAACATGACCAGGGCACATTGCTTCTTCCTATTCTAACAAAGTAAAGTAGGTTAACGCAACTTGGGACACAGGAAACAAAAACTAATTGGTTTTTTAGCCAATACAAATTGCAGGCTTTACAGAATTTCTAGTTCCTGATGTATCTATTGGTAGATTAAGGATTCGTTTGAATTGGCTATTTTCAAATAATTTTTTAAAAAAGTGCTTTCTGCAAAAATTACAAGTAGCAAGTGCAATAGCAGATAGCCCATAGAATACATTCCTAAATTCCAGGGTCTCTGATAAGGTGACCAAGTCTAGCCAACCACTCCTTATTTGGAAGGTTTCTTGCTAGCTACCTTGCTTTGCCTTGATCTTTTTGTTGCTCGTGTTTTCTTGAAGCTTCAATTGTTGATTCTCTAGCTCTTGGGTATAATGTGGTATTTTAGGGGGATAGTACTTCCACTTTTCATGCTTCTAGTCCTACACGGTCAAAGTTGTATCTTTAGTTAGACTACAGTTATTGTTTTTTGATTTATGATCTTCGTATGGACCCTCCTATGTCTTTTTACTTATGAATACAAATTGCTTACTAACTTCACAGAGACACAGAGATAGATTGGACCACTGATCATTCTTATCACATAATAAATAGTCACTTGCATTCTTTTCCTTTGGTCCGAAACAGCTACTATTTGTGTTCAAGAGAACTAGACGTACTGCATAGAGGCCTTGCCAGAATGTGTATGGGAATAATTTACATGGTAATTGAGTCGGTACTACATATATCCATAATAACATTGTGAGTAAAGAAGCTCAAAACTGAGTAATGTCCTTTACATAGACCGACAATTCTTAGTCAATACAGACACCAATAATCTCACAACACGAATTTGGCACGAATTCACATCGCCACTGCATTTTACATGACCAATATATAAAATTTGATTTCTTCCATGCCATCAGTGACTTATTTCAAAGTTCTTCTTTCAATGAGCAGAGAATACACACATGGATTCCATATAGGAGGAACCTCATTTTGGTCACAATGTTATCTCTTCTTACACATTTCCACATTTCTAGTAAAATAATAGACCAGTATAGCAAAAAACTAACTGAGAACAAAACCATAACAACTAACATACGATATGGTGCTAGATTATAATTATTAAACAAGCACGTCGGATTTATTAACAGATATCATTCGGGTGATATGTCCCTCCATCAAATAAGTGTAGCCAACCACTCCTTATTTGGAAGGTTTCCTGCAGGGCTACCTTGCTTCTCCTTGGTGTTCATTTGTTTTCTTGAGGCACCTCATTTGTTTTCTTGAACAATACAAGAGTAGTTACATAATATTGCCAAATACACCAAGAAAGACATTAGTGCTAATTGGGATAGATCCTTATATTTGGTATGATTGCCTTTTTCCATACAGGTTCTTGAGATGCAAAGTTATTAATTAAATTAAACTTGAGTATAACTTGTGTGACAGACGGGTAAATGTATATTTGTTATGTATTTATTTATTATTTGTAACAAATTTTTGTATTCTAATTGGTGATAAATACAAATATACCTTTTAAAATTTTATTGTTTGTTAGTTTTTATTACTAATCATGTAATGAAAGATATGACTTTATATAAGGATTACAAAACAATAAGGAGGGATAGGATTAATCTAAGTGTATTTTGAAGAAGATTATAGTTAAAATACTATAATATATATATATATATATTTTTAAAATGTTCTATAAAAAATATATAAAAATTCATGTATTCTATTTTTAAAAATAAGTTTATTTTTAATCTCTATATAGATACACAATTATATTGGAAATATAAAAATTTATCATTCTAGTTACTCATGAAGGAAAAATTAAATTATTAATATCTAATTTTGAATAAAGGCCAAAATTTCTCGATCTAAAAAATAAATAGAAGAGTTTGAATAAAAATTATCTAATAATTGATAAATTATTTGTAATACAAAACTCCATTAAAATGTCATACAAAATTTACGAATTCAAGTAAGATATGATATGTTAAAAAAAGTATAACATATATTATTTATAATTGATAATTAATTTTTATATTTTTGTAAAATAGAATAATCTTGGAAAAATTTAATGGAAGTATATGAAAGGGGATATATATATATGTGTGTGTGTGTGTGTGTAATATAATATAATATAATTTGATTAGAAAGTATTTTTTTATGAATAGGAGATAGATTAAATTTTTTTAGGAAATAAATATATGACATAATGACACCATGGCTTAAAAAAGGCAAAGACATTATTTTATAGTATACATAGATACTAATTTAGTTAACCAAAAATATAATGTTGAATTATGTATAAATAATTAAATATAAATTAATTTATAATTAAAAATAATGTTCATTTTCGATTAAGATATGACTTTAATTAGTATAAATTACTTGACTTTAAAAATATTGATCAATAAATGGCATGAACTAATGAAAATAGATTTTGATGAGAAAAAGAATGCATGAGAAGGGGACATATGACATTTTTAAATATGGCATGCACTTACTTTATTTAATAGATCGATAGATATAGATATAGATTCTTATACTCAATTTCTTCTACCTTTGTTTCTCAGTTGACATTGTAGTCAATCCACTTATCACGAGCTCTTTGTTTAGACATTTTATAAATTTTACTTAAAATTTATTTATTTTATTACTTGTCAAGAGTCTATTAAAAGCTCATTTTTGAGATTGTATTACAGCTTCCAAGTTTTGGAGTTTTTTCACATAAATCTCAAGTAACTATATTCATAATTTTAAATTGACATATTTAATATCTTATAAATTACAATATATATATATATATATATGCTTATTAAAAAGTTACACCTCTTAAAAATAAAAATTAAAAAAATAGTAAAAATAAAGATATTTAAAGTTAAATTAAAAGAATTTATTTTTAAAAGTTTGACAGTAAGAACGAATAATTTCTCAAGAGGCTTATAATGAAATGATAGTGCTCAATGCATCTTCTACGAGAACACAAGATGATGTCCTTCAAGTGGTCCTTTTGTCAAGGGAGGGAATATACTGCTCATCTGGAGCGATGGATGCGGTGCATTGCTAGTTTGGGGATCGAAGAACTTGTGTTCAACTTTTCTTGCGATGCTTATGTCACTAATTATATGAATAGGACAGTGTCTTTTTCTTATGTCACGCGTCTTTATTCTATAATATTTTTCTTATAAAAAAAATAAAACATTCAGTACTGCAAGAGGATCCTAATTTGACTAAAATTGTCCTTATTAATAAAACTGTACTAAAATTATACACGCAAATATTAATTTCACACACAGACAAACGTGTATATTTCTCGCTCAAATCCTTATCTTCCCCAACTCATTACCAAGGTGAAAGAGAGAGAGAGAGAGAGAACGCAAAGATGGCAGCTTTTCTTTGTTTTGCTTTTCTTTTTTTGTTTCCCCCTTCGTTTTTTCCTTTTATTCCAAGCAGGACTTGGACTTGGAATTGCAATAGGTTCGTTTGGAATGCTGCTGAAAAAGAAAAGGGTGTTAAACGTCAAAGGAAGTTCTAAATCCATAAAGGTGCTACTTTTAAAACTTCAATATTTAAATCTTTAATATGAAGGTCACATTGTTCTATTTCTATATTATCATCTGAATTCATGTTTTGTTATACAAAATAGATTTTGGCTCTCGTGATTTGATAATTCATTAATTACTTCAGAAATTAGCTTTGGAAAATAAAACATTATACATGTGTTGTCGCAACTAGGGGTGTTCTTTGGAGAATCCCCATCCAAACTACAATTTTTTGTTTCACCAAGATAATTTTCAAAAAAATAAATAAATTTATTCAGTTTATGCAAAAATTCTCCGGATGTGTGTAGTGTCTGCAATGTGTGCAGTACATTGGGCGTGTACTGTGTGTAATGTGTAGTAGGTCTAGTATCCATGATGTGTGCACAACGTCTAGTCTGTGGTAATGTGTGTAATATGTCTAATGTGCGTAATGTGTAATATGTGTAGTGTGTGATGTTTGTAGTAAATTTAATTGCAGATTTTCTCCGAAGTTCAGAACTTTCTTAGATCCCAACTTTTTTCTCCAAAGTATTCCCCATATCTAGTACTTTTGCCCAATTCCTCATATTCAATTTCTCCATCCTCAAAATTTTGGGGAAAAAATTTAGGATCCCCATTGAGTGAATACCCCTAGTTGCAACTGATAGAACTTATTCCATTATAATGATTTTTTTTTCTGTCTAAAATGTTTATTGCTTGTAATTTCATTAGGTTCGTGGTGGCTATAAGGAGGACATCATTAGTAGATTGCCGGACGATATCCTGTGTTACATCCTCTCACAATTGACTACGAAAGATGCTGTTAGGACTAGCATTTTGTCTAAAAGATGGAGGAACCTTTATGTTTTTCTGCCTAAACTGTCCTTGAATTGCCTATGCACATTTAAGAATGTGCCTTCAAATCAGCGTTGTAATTGTCATCCTCAGTATAAGCAAGGGTTGTTGACTCTCATCAACCAATTTCTACAGCTTCCACGAGAGCACAAGATAACGCCCTTCGAGTTGTCCTTTTTTCTAGGGAGGGAATATACTGCTCATCTTGAGCAATGGATGCAGTGCATTGCTAGTTTGGGGATTGAAGAACTTCTGCTCGAGTTATCTTGTGATGCTTATGTCACTGATACGCCGGGAACTTGCAACATAAGAAAGCAGATTATTTTCCCTTTTCAGCTTCTTTCTGAAGCATCAATGCTGAAATCTTTGTGTTTGCCTTCATCTAGTCTGGAACTGAATTTCCAAGGACCATTCGGGTCTCTTAAGTCTCTAAGGTTGGATGCTGTCCCATTAGCTAATGGACAAGTGCAAAGCAACTTGTTGTCCTACCCGAAACTTGAGTCTTTGACATTGACATATTGTGGACTCCCTTCTAAATTATTTATTGGTGGACCACAAATGGAGTTGAAGTTTCGAACCTTCTGGAGTTGTTATGGGGTGGAGCATGCTGGAAATTTGACTACTTTTGAAATTGTTTCCTCTAACAAGACAAAAGTTTCTCCTTTCCATGTTCCCAAACTACAACAAGTATATTGCTGCTTAAATGACTCTCATGATATGTTTTATACTATTGGTGAGGTTGCAAAGGGTATGCTTCAGGTGGAATCCTTGTATGTTGAATCTACAATCGCCGAGGTGTGTGTACTGTGAATCTTTTACCCACTCTTTTTATTATGTTCTTTGGTATTGATGATTTATTTTTTCCTTTTTGTATCTCCGTGTCAGGTGCTCTATTTGCCAAAGGAGCTACCTTCGTTCAGCAATATTAGGCAGTTATATTTACTAATGGATTTCATGCATGTATTTGATGTACAACGACTTGCTTATTTAATTGCAGCCTGTCCACTTCTTCAAAGATTTCATTTGGCGGTGAGTTCTTATTTGCTATTGCTATTTCTGTCTTAAGAAGTTTACTTGTATGTCCATTAATGTGCAACGCTGTCTTGATGCCCTTTAAACATTAATTCACTTGAGCATATTACAGGTCTAAATCCTTGCCTAAGCATATCACAGGTCTAAATTCTTTCTTGCCTCTTCAGTCCTTTCTTCATTTATCAAACTAGATGCATGAACCGTGTTAGTTTACTTATGCTTATAGTAAAATGTACATAGAGCATCTTTGCTGTCTTTGGTTTTTGCAGTCTTTGATTTATCATGATGAGCTTTTTCCTTTGAGGTCTGCTATGCACTCTCAATATAGATCATGCCTTTCCCTGTAAAAAGTGGGTTTGCAGCCTCTCTTGTATCTTTGATAGAAGTTACAACTGCAACTTCAACTTGATGTATCTCAAGATAGGGGAAACATTTGATCATGTTGGCTTTTTAACGGTTACCTAATTGTGATTTTGAACTGTTTATGTGTTGAGAAATAATCTTGACTCATTGAATCTAGACTCTAATATGGGAGTTTTTAATGTCAAGAATTGAAAAGATTTAAGGAGATAATGATGTGAGTAATTGTGAGGAGATGAAAGGTGAAAGCTTGGGGAGTTATTATTAGTGTATGAATGAATCTTTAATATTGTAATTTAGAGTTCTCCATTTGTTGGTATAAATAGGTGGTACTCCTAGTCATTTATATCAAGGAAAATTAAAGCGATCAAGTATTTAGTGTGCGAGAGTACTAAAAGTGTTAATTGAGTTGAGAAAAAAAGATTGTTCTCTTCTCCACATCCTTCTCTTCCATATTAGCTTCCGCTTTTTATTTACCCACCATGCAACATTTTGTGCATCTGTAATTCGTTGCCTAGCTATTGCCTGTTGAACTTTGCATATTTGCTTCTTTTTTATTCATAGAAGATTCAGTAATATGTTTTCACTTCCATAATTTTCTTCTTCTTCTTCTTTGAACATTTTGTACTTTCCAGCAATGCCAACCAAGGAGCATTGCTTTCTTATCGCTGTTTCATTGACTTGTGGCTTTTTCACATAGGTTGTTTGTATGCAACATACTATATGTGTATAAATAGGTTAAAATGTCGTTAGTGTTTCATTGTTAGCTTTTGATCTAGTGTTCAACTGATACTTTTTTGTTGGATGATAAGCATATGCTCATATTATGATATGCCTATCTTTTACAATTACTTATGTGTTTGACTTGGATATGATTTTTGTCATATTTGAACATGCGTTAAAGAAGGTGGTTTCATATATATATATATATATATATATATATATATGTGTGTGTGTGTGTGTGTGTGTGTGTGTAACTTTTTTTTTTCATGATTGTAGTTAAAAGTCGGACGCCGATGCTATCCAATAGGAGACGAGCGATTAACTCCCATACATTGTAGTCATTTCAGAGAATTAGAGTATGGTGGATTATGTGGTACGGTGAATGAGGTTCGGTTTGTTTTATTTCTTCTTCGAAGTGCTGTGACTCTAGAGCAAATGGTGATAAGCAAGGATTTTAGATATTACATGGGAGAAGGAAGATGGAAGAAAAGCGAGGAACATTCACTTTCTGAGAAGCAGATGGAAAGTGAGGAACATTCATTTAATGAGGAGCTACTGAAAAAATTTCTCTATAAATTATTCAAAAAGGAAACTGCATCTCAAATTTCCCAGGTTATCATGAGGTAATTCACATTTTATCCCTCTTTCTGAGATGTAAGTTTAGGTTCCCTCTCGTCTCTTTTCGAATTTGTTGTCAATTATATTACTAATTTTTCACCATGAGTTTTCCAAGGAGACTGTGTTAAAATTTATATCTTATGTCAAACTTGTTTTAGATTGAACAGTCTTGTGAGCTGTAAATTTTGACACTTAGATAAGTGTTTAAAAGAAGTTTGCAATAAAATGACTTCTAAGTAAATAATAAACGAGTTAAGAAATGTTTGGATGAATTTATATGTTATTGAAGTTGATAAGGATATGTATATATAGAGTAGAACTAGCTTAAGATGTTCTAGATGATTGCTGTAACTATATTCTGTTATTAAAGAGTAGTGGACAGCTATTGTAACTAACTCTAGTGGACAGTTGTACTTAACTAACTCTATGCTAGAGATCTATAAATATCTAGCATCATGTATTCAATCATTAGGTCAATGAGAATCATTCATTTTCTCTCTATTTCTCTCTCATTATGGTAATTAGAGCTTAGGATCATATCCTGGCCAGTTTTTTTTTTTCTCTTCTCTCTCTCTTCGAACACTAAAGTGTTCTCTCCCAAAATTCTAGGGTTTTCTTCAAGTGAGAACATCATCATAATTCATTCATTTGAGCTTTGATTTCTTTGAAACTCTGATCGAAGCTTTCTCTCAACTGGGAAACAACATTCTTTGGATTGGATTTTCCAAATTCCATTTCAAATTAAAAACTCTAATCTCTTTCTTCTCCGACAAGTTTTCATGGTTGCAAATTTTGTTCCTGCTGCAAATGAAGATCTACCAACTGGATTAAAGATTCTCATTCAGAATCTTGGCAATCTAGTCAGTATCAAGCTTGATAATAATAATTTTCTGGCATGGAAATCTCAATTTGAGATTGCTTTGCGTGCAAGCAAGCTCTTTGATCATGTGACTGGCAAACTCCCCTGTCCAGTACAGTATATAATTGATGAAGAAGGAAGAGAGACATCAAATCCTGCATATGAAGCCTGGAGTACACAAGATGAGTATCTAAAGTCATGTTTCTTTAACACTATGACTTCTATTGTTTTGTCTCAAGTTTTTCATCTTGAAACTGCACATAAAGTGTGGACTACACTGCATAATAGATTCAGTTCTCTAAGTAGATCATATATCTACCAATTGAAAGTTCAACTCCTTCATCTTTCAAAAGGTACTCAAACTATGCAGTCTTATCTGGATCACATTAAGACTATTACTGATAGCTTGGCAAGTGTAAATGAACATGTGTCCCAGGAGGATTTGGTTATGTATATTCTCAGGGGACTTCCTTGTGAATATAACTCATTTAGAGCTTCTATTAGAGTCAGGTCAACTCGAATTATAGTCTTTGAACTAGCTTCTTTGTTAATCTCTGAAGAACTTTACATGAAAATGGATAATTCATTGTCTCTAACTGACTCTGGCAATCAAAATCTTCATACTGCTCTCTATACTCAATCTCAATCTAGAGGAAGGTAGGTCAGAGGTAGAGGCAATCCTGCAAATAGAGGAGATGGGTTTGGTAGAGGTAGAGGAGGTCAACCTAGGCCTCCAGGTCCAGGTTCAAGTTCAAGTATTATTGGTGCTCCACCTTCAGGCTATTCACAGTCTTCATCCACATCATCCTCTACTGTTTCAGCACAGAAAATTTACTGTCAGATATGTGGAAAACCAAACCACTCAGCTCTGTATTGCTAGTATAGATTTGATAATGCTGCATATCCAACTCCACCAACTGGGAAACAAGCCTATGTAGCTCAAACATCCCAAACACACACAGAGCAGTCTTAGTGGATACTTGATTCAGGGGCAAATACTGATGTTACTAATCACTGCTAATCTCAAAGCTTCTCAACCTTATTATGGCACTGATTCAGTGGCAATTAGGAATGGTCAAACCTTGACCATCAATGGCATAGGAGATGGTACAATTTCTACTTCTTCTAAACCTCTCTATCTTACTAATGTTCTGTATGTTCCACAAATATCTACTAATCTTCACTCCATATCTAAACTCATCTTGGATAATAACTGCACTATTCTTTTCAATGCAAAGGAAGTAGCTATCAAGGACAATACAACCAATTCACTCATGTACAAGGCCCCCTATGAGTAGGGCTTATACAGGCTGCCTACTTCCTCTATCTTTCTCATCTGCTCGCTCTTCATCCTCTGCTCAAGTTTTGACTACCAACATGGTTCCAAAACAAGACTCTCAAAGTCTGTTATGGCATCAGAGACTTGGGCATCCCTCAGCATCTTCAGCTGCAGTTTTGTCAAAGCTCTTAGGAATAAAATTGCTTACTAATACTATTCATTGTGAATCTTGTTCTGTAGCTAAATCTCATAGGCTACCTTTTGAATTGTCTAAATCTGTCTCTACTTTTCCTTTTCAACTAGTTTATGTTGATGTTTGGGGTCCTACCCCTGTACCTTCTAATATGGGATACAAGTACTAAGTTGCATTTGTAGATGATTTTTCAAGATTTGTATGGCTGTACCCTATGAAAAATAAATCAGAAACTTTCTCTATTTTTCAGTCTTTTCATTCTATGATACAAACTCAATTCAATGCATGCTTGAAAACTCTAAGGACTGACAATGGCACTGAGTTTATCAATCATAAATTCAGAGCCTATTTACAGTCCATTGGAGCTCACCATCAAACCAGTTGTCCATATACTCCACAACAAAATAGAAGAGTTGAAAGAAAACTCAGGCATTTAATTGAAACCACCTTAACTCTTCTACATCAAAGCAATTTGCCTCCAAATTTTTGGCTAGAAGCTCTTTCTATGGCAAATTATCTGATAAACAAACTTCCCACACCTGTTTTACATCATAAATCTCCTTATGAGATGTTTTGTTCTATTCCACCAGATTACATCTCTATTAAAACTTTTGGATGCCTTTGTTATCCATGGCTCAAATCTTATAAGTCACATAAGCTTGAGCTAAGATCTAAACCTTGTGTTTTCTTAGGGTACTGTCCATTCACAAAGGGTTACAAATGCATGGATATGGACACACACAAAGTCTATATTTCAAGACATGTTAGGTTTAATGAAACAGTGTTTCCTTATCTTAAATTTTCTAATACTGTACCTGTTTTAACACAGTTTCAGCTTGTAGATGCTACACCATTTTCTGCAGACTGTTCTTCCTCCCATTTTTCACTTTCCTGATCTTTCACAAACATTTGCCGCTCATATTGCTGCATCAGATTCTTAAGTATCATCTTCAGGGATAAAACATTCTCTACTAACTATTCCTCCACAATCTGTGTCAAATTCACCTCTTTCATCACTCTCTCTTATATCAACTACTAATCAATCTTCACATCCATCAGTCACTGATTAATCTTCCAATCAATCTTCTGCATCATCTAGTTCTCATTCATCCTCCTTAAATGACTCAAATCTTGCATAATCAAATTCTCCTACTGAGTCATTCCAAAATCTTGCATCTATGTCACTTCATTCTATGCTTACCAAGTCAAAAACTGGCTGTTTGCCAGCTCCATTGTATCAATTACATACACTGATTACTACATCTCCTGAACATGAACCACAAACTTTTAGGGAAGCATCTAAGTATCAGTGTTGGGTTCAGGCAATGAAGGAAGAATTTCAGGCTTTGATTTAGCAAAAGACATGGGATCTAGTGTCATTACCTCCTGACAGGATTCCTATAGGCTCAAAATGGGTATATAGGATTAAAATACATGCTAATGGATCCATAGCAAGGTTCAAGGCAAGACTGGTGGCAAAAAGGTTTCTTCAAGAACCTGGTATTGATTATGAGGAAACCTTTAGTCCAGTGGTTAAAAGTCAGACTATTAGGATAGTGCTCTGCTTAGCTCTACATCACAATTGGCCACTAAAATAGTTGGATGTATCTAATGCTTTTCGACATGGATCATTAGAATAGGAGGTCTACATGACTCAACCTCAAGGATTTGAGGATCTTATTCATCCTACTCATGTTTGTAGGCTAAGAAAATCATTGTATGGTTTAAAACAGGCTCCAAGAGCCTGGTTTCATAAATTTTCCACCTTTCTACACAGTCAGGGGTTTATCTCTAGTCATGCAGATGCTTCTCTCTTTATTCACAAGACTACCAGAGATCTTACTCTTATCTTAGTTTATGTAGATGGTATCATTGTTACTGGCAGCTCATCTGCTTGTATAAATATTCTCATTCAACAAATGGGAAGGCATTTTGCAATGAAGGATCTCGGCAAACTTTCTTCCTTCTTGGGCATACAAGTCAACTATACTTTAACCGGAGTTATTCTGCACCAAACTAAGTATGCTAAGCAAATTCTGAATCAAGCAGGCATGGCAGACTGTTTAGACTCCCCTATTCCTACTCTGACCAAAGCTTCTCAAAAGGCTACAGACCACACTACTCCATATGCTAATAGAACTCAGTTCAGAGGTCTAGTAGGTGCTTTACAGTACCTTATTGTGACAAGACTTGATTTGCAATTTGCTATTAATTCTTTGTGTCAACATATGCATAATCCTACATTAGTTGATTTTGCTGCCTTGAAGAGGACTTTAAGGTATATCAAAGGGACTGTCAACCAAGGATTACTGTCTCAAAAAGGATTATTAACTCTGCAGGCTTATAGTGATTCAAACTGGGCATCTGATGCTTCAGACAGGAAATCAACTACTGGCTACATTGTCTGCCTAGGTCCTAATGTCATTTCTTGGTGTTCAAAGAAACAACACACGATGGCGATCTTCAATCGAAGCGAATCTGAGCTTTGGCACACACTGCTTCTGAACTAAAATGGCTGACTTATTTGTTTCAAGACTTAGGCATTCCAATCTCTGTTCCAGTTCTATATTGTGACAATTTATCTACAATGGCACTAGCAACAAACCCTGTGTTTCATGCTAGGACCAAACACATTGAAATTGACTAACATTTTGTCAGAGAGTTAGTCACTTCAAAAGCACTTCAGTTATCTCATGTTGTTTCCAAAGAACAGTTAGCTGATATTCTTACTAAAGCTTTGTCTCATCAACAATTTCATTTCCTGAAGGCCAAGCTTCCCTCAGTTTCTACACCAAGATCAGCTTGACGGGGGCTGATAAAGATATGTATATATAGAGTAGAACTAGCTTAAGATGTTCTAGAAAGTTGCTGCAACTATATTCTGTTATTAAAGAGTAGTGGACAGCTGTTGTAACTAATTTTATTGGACAGCTGTACCTAACTAACTTTATACTAGAGATCTATAAATATCTAGCATCATGTATTCAATCATTGAGTCAATGAGAATCATTCATTTTCTCTCTGTTTCTCTCATTAGAAGTATTCGGTAAATAAGTGTTTATAATTAGCAGTTTTTGATAGAATGACTGGGAAGAAATGATTTCATTTTAGATATTGTAAAAGAATATTTGTCTTTAGAGGGATAAGAAAGTTACTTTTTTTACAAGATCGAGCTTGAACCATTTCACCATCTCTTCTCTGCAGTTAGAAGAAAAGCCAAATGCGTGCAGTTATTTTCTTTGCAAAGTGAAGGGCAGCTTGGTTTGCAAAACTGTTAATTATGTGGAGAGTTGGCTTTAATGTTTCTTGATTCATCCACATGGATGGCATGACAATAATCTTCAGAAGCAAATGTAGGGAAATCTTTGTCAAAAAGATAATCAATCTTACTGTTAGCGTCACAAAGACTGTAATGTTGTGTTTGGTACATACTTACTATTAGATATTTATCTTATTTGATGTTTAAAAAATATAGTTTGTTTGAGTTTTTATGAGACACTTGTGATGAAATATTTATAATTGTGAAATTTATTTCAATAATGGATTATTTATATTTGTTTTGAGTTTGGATAAGATGCTTGTGATAAGGTATCTACTTTATAAGGTAGAAAAATAATAAATTTTACTTCATTAATGTCAATGAGATTAGTATCTTATGATAAAGTTTTTTCTATACACAAACATAAATATCTTGTTTCCGGTTCCTAATATACTTTGCTCATTCATTGACTATTGAGTCGTCAATCCTGAAATGATTCAATTCATCAAACATGAGCCCTTATTACAGTATATCCAAAACTTACTGATCACTTATCAACGAATATTAGAAAACCATGGTGATTTAAAGTCCTTGGAAAAGCCATCATTCTAGAGTCGTCCTACATTGGCTCCTTTAATCAACTGACATAAAATTTTTTTTCTTCTTTTTTTTTTCTGTTAATTTGTACCTCCATGAGATTTTTCTTTTTTTTTTCTTTAAATACGTACTTCCATGATATTCGGATTCAGAATTTCATTCTTAAAAGTGATAGGTTCAACCATTTGAGTTATTCTTGATCTCAATTGACCTAGGACTTTGTAGTCCCATCAATTAGCTACAAGAAAAATAAATAAATAAAATAAAATCTCATCTTTAATCCATCCTCTAAAAAATAAAGGACGATTACATACATTATAAAGTTCCAAGCTCATCACCCATATGCTCCCAAACAATATCTTTCATAACCCATTTCATCTAAATTTATAACTTTGTCTTTTGAAGTATATGTCAGATGAGATGATACTTCTTGGTATGCCTAATGTCTGTGCTGCAAATTCTACTTATGATGAATTAATCTTTTTTGTAACTAAACTAGTTTATCACTTTTTATTTATGTTCGGTCTATTGGGGAACTTATTATGTAGTATTGTTCGAACAAAAAACAATGAAAGAGAAAAATGGAAAGGAAAAGGAAAAATGCGCAGCTCCTAATGTCAAAATGGATTGGCTTGCACATAGACCCTCGATATATTATACAAGAAAGCATGTGGACCAATTGATCTTTTTCGGAAAAAAGAAAAAAATTTGAAATTTTAAATGATTGAAATTATATTCAATGCACAAGAATATGAAAATTCTCTTATAATTTGTCAAAAAAAATTTCTTTTATACCAATATAAAAGACTTATGATGTGAGAAAATCCTAAGTTATTTTAGCCCAACATATGAGGCAAAAATTGAATAACAAGTGAGCCCAGTCATTTTTCAATCTTCACAAAATAAAGGAGTTAGGAGCAACGAATCAAATGGACCACTTAAAATTACATACCAAAATGACCATTTTTGCAAAGTAATAAGGAAATAGACAAATAGTCATATTATGAAATTATGTATTAAAGACATGATTTTGAAATTGTCATGTCAGACATGAGGAAAATAGAGTTTCTTTTCGAGGAGAAAAGTACCTCATTTTTGCAAGAAATATTTGGATTAAGATTCAAAACAAATTGAAACTCTAAATAAAAATTCAAATTCATTTTTTCCATAAATTAAAATTTTGAATTTTTCAAAAAGAAAAACACTTTATTCAAAAGTTAAGAGAGAGAGCTCTTTAAAAGAACCAATTCGAAAGCCCTCGATCTTAAGCTGGCATGTATGGATTCTTTTATAATCAAATGCTTGACATACTAAATACACTCTGAGAAAGGAACCAGAGCATTATTTATTTGGTTTACAGAAACTCAATTATTGCGCAGGCCTTATTTGAACATCCCCGTTTAGTATTTTATAGAATGTTGAGGAGCTTTTAGCCTTCTGACAGCTAGCAATAAGCCCATTATGATGCACTTTTAAGCTTATGGTAAGGTCATTATTGCTGGCAATTTTTTGTTGCTTGTAAGCTTCTGTTGAGTAATCACCACCTCAATGAAACTCCATTTCTAATATAATTTGAACCAAAATTACTACACTTGAGAAAAGTAATGTCAACTACTTGAATTACTAAAATTCAAACCTTAGGATTCTAATTTGGTGAAACAAATGTGCAAATTCCAAATTTTAGACAGTTTATTGAGTCACATTTCTTTCTTTGCAATGGATGGTTTATCCAAAGATATAAAAAAAATTAGGACATGAACACAAGTAAATTTAATATAGCAATCACTAAACTAGAGGTACAGAGTGGTATGTTCTACGTGGAGAGTCATATAATTCCAGTTGAAATATATTTGAACCCACTTACTGTACTTTATTTTGGGGTCTAATTTTACTGTGTATTGCACGGATCACGTACTAGAGTAAGTCTATGGCCATATCAAATACAATTACAATAGATCTAAATGACACCTAATTCTCTGGGCAACAAAATTTGACATGTCAAAACAAGTCATTTACAATAAGCTTTGAGAGCAAATAAAAAGAAGCAGAATATTATGAAAATGCCAAATAAATAGATGCCAAGTTCTTGAAGCAACTTATTAATCGAGGGATGGCACTGGATTTGAGAGATATGAGGTGATGAGGAGGTAACCCTTTCACATGAAGACAGACTGCTTTTTTTCATATTTTAATAAATTGTAGAAAATATATGTACACAAACTGGTAACGCCTAAACCATCAGTGGTAATTGTAGGGCCGCCAAATGACAACTAATTGGATAGAATCCAAATCCAGAGAAGTCTAATTAGAGTGATGCACAGTCCATTGGCAAAATAGAAGTTATGAAGCACAGACTTGAAGCACATACATGTGACATGACATAACGCGATACGCCGATATGTATATTCTTTAAAAATTAGGATTCAACACATTGGGATCTATTTTATAAAACATATCTAAATTTATTTATATAGTGAATAAACTTAATTTTTATCATAAACTAAATATATTCACCTATTGCTTATTGTTGAGCAAAGTACTAATAAGTAATTTGAAATTAGACAAGTTTAGTATAAAATTTTATATAGGGATTACAAAAGTAAAAAGTAGATAAAATTCATCCAAACATAGGGTGAAATAGAGAGTTAAATAAATTAGCATAAAATATTAAGTATTTATTATTTTAAAGATAATAGTTAAAATATTATAAAATTATATCTAGAAATATTCTAAACAAATATATTTAAAAAGTCGTATGTTATATCTCTAAAAAGTATTTTATTTTTTCACTCTAAATTATAGACATACATTTATATTAGAAATGCAAAAATTTTTCATTTTAGTTATTATTGAAAAAAGATTAAAACATTGTTCGGTATTCAACGGACATGTTGGGAAAGTGTTACGTGAGTTTCGTGAGATGGGAGAGTGTCGAGAAAAATGAAAATACTAAAATTGTTGGACACGTGTCCCACATGTGTCGGAGAGTGTTGGGATAGTGTCGATGTCCGACATGTATCGAACACGAACACATAACCCTCTGAAGAGTGTGAGTGTTTCGTAGAATAGAAGTAATGTCAACACCAAATACCTCTTCTTGCACAGTTGACCAAAATCTTTGTAAAGTGATGAAGAGAAGGGTTGCCACAGGTTTTCTAATTGGTGATAATGTTGATGTCAATAACAGTCTATTTTTAACATTCATGCCTTGATACAATTCTAAGTATATTTTTAAAATATGACCAGAATGTTATAATTCACGAATCACAATTCAGGAAATTCATATTTCAATTCATGAAGTGATTCATAATTTGACAGCTATGCTTATAAATGGGAAAACAGTACACAAAACAATCACAAGGCTGTGATCAAACTTGCAAAAACACTATGTTAAGCAATTTAACCTAATATGAACACAAAGGTTTGATGAAGCACATCATACACCTCAAACTGGGCACCGGAAATAGAAGATTACTTCTATTATTCAGGAAGGAGTAAAAGAGCTTTACAAAATTAATATACAGAAAGCAAGCATATCACATATTATTCAGGAGTTGCACTCCTCGCTAGCATATAAAACAAATAATTTGGGTCGCGGACAGTTTATCATGCAAATAGTGGATTATGGCAGCCAGGAACAAATCAATAACCAATGTAGCTTGAATCTCCAATATACTCAGCAATTTGCTCAAGCCACACATTCAGCAACTCATGAGTATCGGCATCTCGAACCACGCCTGTTTCTTCCTCTGTATCTCTTGCCACTAGGCTTCCATACACACCTTTATGCTTACCGTACAACACAAGGACAGGTCCTCCACGCTTTGGCAATGCAGTCTCAACTAATCCTGATCAACGCTTTGAATCAAGGAATTTTTTTTAACCTGATTTTGAATTTTTATAGCAAAAATGATCTACTCTTTGAAATTTGTTTAAAAAATGCCCTTTTCAGTAGGTTACTTACATTTTTAGTAGGTGACTTACCGTTTGCAAATCCCAAAATTTGAAAAAATTTAAAAATCAAAACGGTTGTGTTTTTATTGCAAATGATGGGTGACCTACCGAAAACTCCCTTTATATACCGGCCCCTTCCCCTTCCCCATTTCTACTTCTTCCTTCGCTCTGAACTTGGTTCACTCATTTGCTTAAAGCTTTACATCTGCCAGTGCCTACTCCAATCTTGGCTTGTGATAACATCTTAGCACTTGCTTTGGCCTCCAATCCTGTCTTCTTCTGTAGAGAACCAAACACATGGAGATAGATTATCACTATGCACGTGAGGGAATAGGTGGATAATTTTTATTTTTAACCTTATTTTTTTAAATGCTTCCAAAATTAACCCAGTTTTTAAAGAGTTTGCAAAAATAGACTTTTCGAACTTTCAAAGTCCGAATTCGAACTCCAAAAATTTGAATTCGAACTTCAAAAGCTCGATTATGTTTTTTGCCCCTGTTAAAAAAAAAAAATTTCAAACAAAAAATAAATTTCGAACTTTCAAAGTTCGAAACCAAACTTTCGAAGTTCGAACATTGGCATGCATAATTCAGTTCAACAAAAGTTGGCTTACATGTAATAATATCTAATTTTTTTTGTTAGTTATTTTAGAAACCATGTGTAGAAATACCTATTTGTATATTATTATAAATGAGAGTTCATGCCAAATTGATCAATGCAACTTATAATTATGTCATGTAATTTTTTTTTCTGCACAAGAGATTTGCCTCATTAAATAATTTGTTAATCTAATAATTTTATTCCCTATTTATATATATTACATAAAGTATATTATGTACACCTCTCTCGTCAATGCCACGCGTACATGCCTTTTTATTAATGTCCATACATTTTTTTTAATTTTAATTTTTTAATTAAAATATTATAATAAATTATTACAGATCGCATATTAAAAAATATAATCAATTATGCAAACCAAGTATTAACAATAAACAAAAATATAAAAAGAATCCTCATCTATTGAAGTTTGGCTTTGGCATAATTTGTTGAACTGAATTATGCATGCCAATGTTCGAACTTTGAAAGTTCGAAATCTATTTTTTCGTTTGAAATTGTTTCTTTTTTTTTTTTTGAACAGAGGCAAAAAACATAATCGAGCTTTTGAAGTTCGAATTCAAATTTTTGGAGTTCGAATTCGAACTTCAAAAGTTCGAAAAGTCTATTTCAGCAAACTCTTTAAAAATTGGGTTAATTTTGAAAGCATTTTAAAAAAATAAGGTTAAAAATAAAAATTATCCGGGAATAGGTTGTGGCCAAGAAGTTGTCCGTCTCTTACCAGCCACCAGCAGAGCAAATTGCAAACATTCTCAATACTAAGTCATTCTCCACTGCTCAGTTCAACTATTTAAAATCCAAGCTTCCCCTTGCCTGTTGCCCAGGCTCAGCTTCAGAAGGGAT
The DNA here is from genome assembly GCA_028554755.1 of Cordia subcordata. NCBI lineage: Eukaryota > Viridiplantae > Streptophyta > Magnoliopsida > Boraginales > Cordiaceae > Cordia > Cordia subcordata. Next base: position 13,305,678 of record JAPTOF010000005.1, on the reverse strand, counting down.
TTACGTGTAAGCTGTTGAAGTGAGCATGAGGAGCAGCAACAAGTGGCATTGCCTGGTAATAGTTAGGTTGTTGGCAGAATATTCCAACTACTCGTACAGCTACTAGCACTGTTACGAGTTGGTTATAGCTTACTCGCATTGTCTATAAATACATCTCATTAGTGTAATGGCTGAATAATAATACAATAAAATAAAATAATTCTCGCAAAATGCTCCTCTCTCAGCAAATTTGAGAGTTCCCTAAACACAACGAATACACTACAGCAAAAATCTTTTGATATACAGAGAGAAAAGTTTCATACATAAATATGACAGTTTGATAGCAAATCTTTCACGATAAACAAGCCAGCCTTGCATGAATCTCCAAATATTGGCAAGATAAGAGGAACAGTCCCCAAAACAAAAAGTAAAAGAATGAAACAAGATATTCGTAGAAAACCAATCATATTAAAATTATATGGTAATGGTGTGATTTACAAATTAAAACTACTGTTAGCCAGCACTCAAAATTCTCTATCAGCCCTCAATCTTCACGAGAAAACGGCACGCATAATTGATTTGGTAAGGCTTTGCACTGCAGAATGCTCTATACAAGAAAACTTGTGATGCAACTCAACAAAGGCAAAACAACAAGATAATTGTAGCCATCTTAAGGATATTTAATTTCAATTTATCCTAGAACTATTTCTCCTTCCCCACCAATTCTTTTTGGCCTTGTCAGCTGACCCTTCTTCACTTCCAAGCTTGTGCAAGATCACTTTTGTTTCCCTGAGTCTTGCCCCATAATCTTTCTTCCAAGCTTCAAACATCTGTTTCAACCTTCGAAGTTCACGATCAGGGTTCAAGCTAGCCTCAGCCTGACCTGATTTTACTTCCACCAAGAACTTGGCGTCGTCACCGAACACTTGACTTCTCTGTTCAAACTCTTCAGCCAATCTGCTAATAACACTTAAACCTGCATTCATAGGCCTCACACCATTACCAACCTTGAAGTTACTACCCGTATCCCAACTGGACTCTCTGTTTTCGTCTCCATTAACTGAGGCATCAGAGTTTCTCCCTGATTCATCAAGAGCCAGGCTTTTTTTGGCTATAGAAAGGCTAGATTGTAGTGATCTCATTTGTTTTTGCCACACTTCTTCCATAGACTTCATTTTCATCTCATATTCACACCAACGGTTCTCGTATTCCTGGAGTCGTTGGTGAAGGATGTCATTCTCCTCTTCCTTCTCTCTTAGAGCAGCTTCAGCTTTAAGAACTCGACGTTGTAACTCAGCTATGAATGATGACTTCACCAACACCTCATCTGACCCATTACCCTGTTTAGCAACTTACAAGTGTCAAATTCACCAGCCAAACAGCTAGTGCTATGACTAATAAAAAGCATAGTAACAGATGAGATATTCCCTTTCATAAACTTAATGAAGAGAGCATGTATATGCCGATGTTAGACAACTGGATGCTACAAATTGCTGGAGGAAATCCCAAGCAACTAAAGAGAGAGAACGGCTATGACAACAATTTATGTAAAGCAAATGACTTTGCTCCAGTCGAGGTGGTTCTTGTTACCAACATCTTTTTTCCCATTTTTTCTTTCCTTGTGGAGGGGGTGAAGGTGGGAAAGTTCAGAAAGATGAGACCAATTTCAATGAACACTTCCAAGTTAATTAAATAGCATTTATTTGGGAAGGGAGAAAAATGAGCATGAAAACTGTTAAGAATCTTGGAACTCATATACTGAACTTGGATTTTGTGATTTGTTCCACGTAGGAAAAGAATATGTTGTAGGACCTCCCTCACATGTGACCCAATTTGAAGGGCAATTTTTTGGATTGATTGATAAGCTGCAAGCGACTAGGAATTGAATTAGGATTAAAGATGCATCTAAGATGACCTAGACAAAGGCCCAAGAGAGAGGGATGGATAACACATGAATGGATGCGCAATGAACAAAACTGGATCAAGGGTCCAAATCTGATACCATGTTAAAAATCATGCAATTCCATCCAAAACAAATTTGTACCAAGAGGAATAGCTCATAATTTTATATGGTGAACTTGGACATTGTGATGAATAGAAGGAACGTAAGCTTCCTTCAAAAATCAGTAGTGAAGCGCATGAGTACCTTTCTTTCTCCAACTTGTAGTAATCCTATGTCTGTTGAGCATCTTCTAACCAACCAGCCACGAATGACTGAAAATCATAAAACAAAGGAAAGAAGGAAAATTAGTCAGTCAATAAAAATGCCAAACCAAGTGATGCCAAATCCACCATAAAGCTAGACAATTACAGGCAGAGGTAGCCCAAGTCTAAAGCATCGGAAAAGCAAGGGTAATTTCCAGCCCAGTCAGTAATTCTATTATTTAACGAGTTTGCTATTTTCTTAATTGTTTAAAGCAATTTGCTACACAATTAATTGCCCAATTTACCTTTCAAAACTTATATCAGTGGAACCATTATTCTTGTCAAATTAATAATAAAACCTAGAATGATAATAATAAATCTAAACACATTCCATGTCTACCTTCACTAGATCTGTACAAGAACCACGCAGCAAACATTTGGAAGATATTGAGACATGCTAGAATATAGAAAACAAAATATAGAACTTACTGGCTTGTATTACAAGTGATGCATCATAAACATTCCTGAAACTTTTTCTGCCCATCCTTCCTTTTATCCGCTTTTGTATAACTATAGCTGCTCTGTGTTGCTGAAGTAATCTCGCATACTCTTTTCTAGTTTTTTCAGCACGGGCAACTGCAGAAGTGTAATAGATCAAATTGAGCAGATCTATCAAGATTATAAGGTAATATAAGTCATCCATTGGAAGTTTCACAAACATTCTACGAACAACAGACATACATGACTGAAGAGTGGCAATTCCTCTCCTGAGCTCTTTAAAATAGCAACGAGCTTGATGGCCTCTAAAGCAGCTTTGAACACATAATATTCCATGAAGGGTACAGTTTCTTGTATCTTCAAGCACCCCTATCTGAAAAGTATCAAATATAGATTAATATTACACCCTCTGAAAGTGAGATTGCTGCATTCTGCTGCTCTTCTTTAAATAAAAAATTGTAACAGAAAGCAGTAATGCAATGAGGAGTATTAGCTTCTACACAAGTCATTTGCATTCCTAATCAATCTTTCTTCCTTAATTGCCAAAGCAAAGTTGAACATGGTATTACACTACCCAGAAAGTAAAAACAGTTGCTTTAGAAAGTTAATTATGCATTCCAAAATAGTTCCATGTTCATTCACCAGGCTCCCATATGAAAGGAGCAGCTCTTTATCCCACCAGCAGCACCTTTTAAAACATGATATCTGTATGGCTAGCAGCTCGCAAGTAACTTGATATGTAAAATAAGAGTTCATGCCACCATCCCGTAGCATAAAATGAGTGAATATCTATTATCAGATTGTTTATCTCTTTGAAACAACTTATATGATGGATTAGGGCAAGAGAGAGAAACTATAGTCTATTCCCTCCCGCTCCATCATTGTTTGGCATCAAATAAGCAGCAGATGACAACCCAATGACCCATTGATACTCCCAGCAACTTCCAGTAAGATAATAGTGAGCCCAACCCCAATCTTTCAGTGCTTTATCTGTTGATAGTTGGTCTTCCAGCAAGTGACAAAATGAATAAGTATCACTAACAAATTGCATTTTAGCTGAACCAGAAACTACATAATAGGTTTCCAGCTATTACAAATAAGCAATAGAATATTTACTATCTTGTCCACACCCATAAAGTAGGATAAGCAAGAAGAATGAGGACACAGCCCTATCTCACCTGTCCAGTTCGGAAGAACAATTTTGTGTACCCAACCTGATACATCTCAGGCAGAATGTTGAACTGATGAAGAATTGCAACTGAGACACTGAGTGGATCTTGTGAGGCAACATGGTCTAGCAGAAGAAAACCATACCTGATGCAGCAACCACATCACATGGGATTAGGTGAAAAAAAAACAAAACCAAGAAGTATGTAAGTGTATCAATAAATGACATCATATTATATCATATACCTTCTGGCAAATTTCTGATGGGGCACTCTGGTAGGAAATCCAGATCTCGATATTCTAACTACTTCAAATACTCCACAACATCGGAGTTGCTGCAACACCAGACCTTGATCATACTTACCAGCAGATTGGAAGTTGTTAGGCTTGATACAACGAATAAAATGTGGCGTTGTGCTCCCTAGACGTTGCATTAATTGGAATAATTGGCCCTAAGACCAACCAAAGACCAAAAATTGAGTACCAATAGAAAAAGGAAAAGCAAAGAAAAAGAATAAGAGATATGAAGTGATTTTATGATGAGTCTGTCACAGCTTATTCCATATGATCCCGGCCCAAGTCTGAAGAGATTACCTTAAATTTTGTTGTGACACTTAGTTTCTGAGAATCAGCTCCTCCTGATTTATACAATGGACCAACTACAGGCTTCTCACATTGACTAAGCATATTGGAAGCAAAAGTCTGAGGAAGGTGGCATGTGCAAGAAGAGAGAAGCTGGATTGAGTCCATGTGTAGTAGATCACGATTCTTTTCAAGAAACCCCGTAGTATCATAAGTGACCTGAGAAAAGCAAGTGAAACTGTTGAAGTCGAGGCAAGAACAAAAAAATATGAACTAGAAAAATACAACAATGTCAAATGACTATTTTGCATAGATTTAATATCTAAATCATCATCCTCTCAAAAGACGAGTAAATCGAGAGGAAACAGAAAATGGAAAATTCTTTTTCAGCACTCTCTTCTTACACTTTTCAATGGAAAGGTTGGGATCAGATGGGTAGTCCAAGGACATTTATAAGTCACGAAGAAATACCTCCCCGGCATAATGGCGAACAGTAAAAGCTTTATCTCGCTCTCCTCTGAAGCAAGAATTAGAACCCAGATGCTGTTTTAGCTTATTAGCAAATGTCAAGTCTGTGCCATTTGGAAAGGTGGACTCCTCATCCAACAGAGATAATAAACCCAATGGTTTCTGCATGAATGGAAAGAAGATTAAGTTCAAGGAAAAGCAACCATAATCTCGAACTCAAGTCGTGAAACAGAAATGAAAGACAAATAGAATCTCCATGCAGACGTTTAGGGCAAGAAAAACATAGGGGGACTGGGGCAGAGAGGGAACACAGATAGATAGATAGAGAGAGAGAGAGAGAGAGAGAGAGAGGGAGAGGAGAAGGAGAAGGAGAAGGAGAAGAAGAAGAAGACCTAGCTTTCCCACTGATCTCATACAACGACTTCTTTTATTTTAGTCATGATTATGTTCTAACTGAAACTAGAGAAACACTTGAGCTGATATGACTTTCAAGGAACAAGCTTGCCTGCTATCTTTCAACTTGTGGATGTGAAGAACCCTATTTGCAAATCAAGGAAAAGGGGAATTATTGTTCATGAAATGCTCTCTCTGCCAGAAGATCACACATAAATAACACTGAAAAATAAAAACCTGTTCTCCTCAGAATCCAACCTGAGTTAATGGCTAAAAACAAGCAACATAAATTGTGCAAATGAAAAGATAATCCTACTAATGCATGCTCAAGGAAGAAGTTGACTGCATCAGGTTCTACTTCAGTACCCCTGACTATCTATCATAAAATATGACACCGTAAATTTAGAATTACATCCTAGGTCAAGTAAAAATGTGATAACATTCAGCTAATTTATGCCATCTAGATAAAAGCATTATTTAAGACACAAAAAGGAGTGTACTATAGGGCTTTATACCTTCTCAAATAGATTTAAACAATCTTGATTGTCTTCGAACTCAACCTTTGTCCAGTCAATTCCATCTTGAATGTATTCCTGCATAAACAGTTACTTTATGAGATTAAGGAGTCCTGCAAAGGAATAGAACTTCAACTTCAAATCAAGAGAAAGACAGAGACACAAAGAGAGGGGGGGTGGGGTATCAATTGAAGATCTCATTCAAAAAATGTTACCACCATTATCATCACAGAAATTTATCAGTTTCAAATGCCATGGGTACAGATACAACTACACAAACAGAATTGGTTCTGTATGTGAATATGCCAAGTCAATCAGACTGAGGAGCCAAAAGTATTTGCTTATCTTTGCATATGCATTCAGAGATGGGTCTTCAATGGCACAAAATAAAGAATGTCAACAAGGTACGGTACCTTGATAAGTAAATGAAACAATACAAGACCATTTTATGTAACTTAACTCATTACATTACACCTGGGTTTGTACTACATCAAGTTTAGTCAGACATGATCAACTCTTGGAAATGTCCTTAATCGTTGAGAACAAAACTTGCTTTCTGACTTCCTAATGTAGCAAGTTCGTGGTCACTGCAGAACACATAATAAGCCAATAGGTCAAGAGCGCATAAACTGTTGCGACTCCTCCTGTATATCGATGGGTGGACATAATAATTCGATAAATAAAGGAAACACGAGCAACTTGGATCCAAAGCGCAGTCCTTAGTCTGAGGACTTTGAGGGATACCTCCATGTCTCCAGCTCCAAGTTACCAATTCAGTTCAGAACCACAAGTTTTAACAATTAACCAGAACTAATCAAGTAACTGATTGCAATATCTTTAATCTAGATATAGCTAAGGGATGCCAGTTTGGTCAGGTTCCCTAAGCAATGCATAAATTTCATTCAGGAGTGACAATGGAACGAAGATTTCTGCACTTTGCAAGCATTTGATAGAAAGGAGAAGATTAAAAATTTGAGATAGTCACCTCTTGCTCTAGTTTGAATAAGTGACGATTGAAGTGTTGCTGCAACCTTTCATTGGCATAGTTTATGCAGAATTGCTCAAAACTATTCCTCTGGCATAAGTAAGAAAACTGGAATTACTAACTAGGAAAGGATACAAAGGACAAACAACAGAAGACCACCAAGACATACCTCAAAGGATTCGAAACCATAGATGTCAAGAATACTGATAGATCTACCAGTGTGTTGTTTGCCAACTGAAAGGGACTTGTTGATTTGATCAACCAGCCAGTCAAACAAACAAGAATATATTGATTTTGCTAAAGCATCTCTAGTGTCAATTGCCTGAATATCCAGAGCAGAAACACGTATAACCGGGTCAGTTGCATGTTCCAGATTCACTTAAAACATTTATGCAACTTTTGGAGAGGGAAACTAGGGAAAGAGTTACATGCAACAGATAATAATTCAGCTACACTTGCATCTAAAAGAATGATTGCCCCACAAAATAGTATGTATATACATAATGAAAACTTGGATATATTTGTTTGTTACCTGGGAGAGTGTTAGCTTCTGAACAATTATATCATTTCCCACTCTCATTTTTCGTGTTGACAAAGCCAGCTTCAGTTCACTAATATTGCACCCAATCAAGGAGGCAACATTCATTAGTCCTGAAAATCAAAATATACCATAAGGAGTCAATTTTTGCATTAACAATTCAGAAAAGGGAATGAAACATACTTCAAGCAACACTAGAACATCTTCCTAGAACAATAAATCAGAAAATGAGTAACAAATATGATGATGTAAATAGAACATGAAGTATTGGCAGCAACCGTGACACCAAAAATAAGCAATTATGTTCTGATTACTGGAAGCTCAAATAATTCTGACTACAGAAAATTTTTATTCTTCTTCAAATTAAGATGGATTTTCTTTAATAATTACTCAAAAAAAATGCTATATCTGAATCAAATGCTAAAGGGATGAGTCAGCTTCTTCAGTATATACATAAACAATCTCGTCAAACGTTACATAACACACTGAAAAGCAGTTCAAATTTGCCATGTTGTGGAAGGACAAGCAAAATATTTTACTTCTTTTAAAAATAAGACCATGCTGTAGAGTAAAGAATAAGCCCTGGTGGTAGTTTAATCAATTTTGCAGTGCATGAACTAGTCAGAGCTCAGGGTCTTCAACCCCAATGATCTATTTACTCCATGGTTGTGCATCTCTTAAAACATTAAATAACACTCTCAAAACCAATTCGAGATTGCAATTTTGTGGAAAGATAATCAAAATTTTTGACTTGTCTTTACCAATATGAATATAATATGGAGTAAAGAACAAGCCCTGGTAGTAATTTAGTCAATTTTACAGGGCATGAACTAGTCAGAACTAAGGGTCTCCGACACAGACGATCTATTTATCCCATGGTTGGGAATATCTCTCACCTCAGATAAATCTCCTGTGGCCTAAGAAGCAACATAGCCACATTCCTGAACCAATTTCTGTTGCTATAATTGATCATAACATCTACAAAATGACATTCTCTCTGGGTCGCTATACAATCTACCATGGTTATGTATTATCATTGTTATACAATTCAAAGTACCAATAGGTCAAGGTTGCTTCTGTGCAATCTACCAACAATTACTGAAACAGGATGAACAAGTTGGCTCTAGGGTAACTATCCCTCAGATCCAAAGAAGAAGATAATCGAAAGTAGAAAATGAGTTTAAGGCTAATATTTCAACAGAGAACTAATGGCTGCTCCTTTTCAAGTTTGACTATGGAGAAGCTAAAGACAAACATACAGTGCAAATTCTGAAAACTAAAAATGAAACATATTAAATACAACAAAGAATAAATTATTGTAGACTCTGACACACTGCATGAATGCCAACTTTCATCTACTAGACGAACAAATACATCCAAAACCAGTGTAATAAATGCTTTTTTTCTCCTTGAAATTTATAAATCAGCAAATAGATTCTAATCATATGGGAATCTTTAGACTACTAGAAGCTTCCAGGAGAAGTATTACCTTCATCTGCTAACGGTTCAGCATGGTTTTCGTTATCAATCACGGTGAAGGAGACATTCCCCAGCCACAGCACTGCAGAAAGCATAGCAAATATGCTTTCTTGGTCCTCTTTACTGACATGAACAACATCTAGAGCTTCCTGAGAATGAAAAAGATTCAGAAGAAAACAAATTCTCTATGCTATTTACATCTTCAAAATGTGAAGAGGAGACCAAGCCTAAAGTAAGAGAAAATTCTTCACTTCTATCGAAGCAGGATTAAATGATAAAATATTTTAAACAACAAGATTGTTACCAATATGATACAAAATTGCTTGGCATCGTCAACCCCAGAAATTGAATAGCAATTGCTTTGTCTCAGATATTCATACTCCTTTTCACTCTTCAACTTCAATTTCTCTATCATGGAAAACAGAAGTTAGTGAATCAAAAATTAGGATGTAGTAAAAGGAAGGCTGGTATGATTATAAAACTCTGAGAGCTATACCTACAGAATTTGGTATTATTGAACCTTTTTTTTCTTTCTTAAGGAATCAATGAAAAATATATTCATAAATGAAAACATGAACAGGTAACAAGGTTAATTCCAAAATACTAAATCAAAACTAGTCCCAACAAGATAATCAAAACAAAACAAGGACTAGAACAAAAACTAAAGAGTTTTACAATCAAAAGACCATCAAAACATAGCAACATAACAGCGTTGAATCGGGAAGGCCAGGGGAAATAGGCCATCTCTCAAGAAAGTTTCGTATAGCTAAGCTCACGCCCAATTTTTGCTTTGACAGCTCATTCTTACAGTGTTTGGAAGCACTGGTGGTATGAAATCCATTTGATTTATAAATGGATTCTGTGAGATTTTGTATTTTTAAATAGATTCCCTTGTTTGGAATTGTAAAACAATATTAAATTGTTACTGGTGAATTCAAATTGCGTTTGAAGTATATGTAGAGTTGGAAATGATAACTATTTTCACTTAAACAACCTTTTGTCTATTTATTGATGTTTTAAGTCCTAGTCTCTCTATCTATTATTAATTCTTGCTGTTAATTGCAGACTCTACACACACACACATATTGGGTAGGTAGTCCTGATGATAAGAGGTCTATCTCTAGGTATTATGTGTCTATCGGTAGAAATTTTGACTCATGTAGAATTACATGATACTTCTTAACAGAAGGGGACATTAAAGCACCATCAGTATTAATTATGACTAATTCATAAATCAAGCAAAGTACATGATAGTCCATACCTCTAAGAAGAGGCGGAGCTCCTGCACAGAGCTGATAAAAGATATGATATGACCGTTCTCCTTCAGAGCATTGGACCACTCTGGACTGTTTAGAAAAACTAGTTTATTGAATCATTTGCATTACGAACCAAAAGAATGGATCAAATTCGTGCGAGTAGCTCAGAAAGAATACCTTTTCAAGCAAAACTGCAAAGAATAACCAACCACATGGCGGGAAAAAACATAATAACAAAACTTAGGTCAGTCTTTCTAACTCATACACAGTACATTGCATCAAATTAGAATACTGTTCTGCTGGGTGCTCTTACAAGTTTGAATCTGGGCAGCAGATATCTTCCCAGTTTCACTGAAGTGGATTTCAATCAACTTCCCCTGTTTCACAGATTCACTCCATAATCAATACATCAAAGATTACTTTGGTTTATGAAATTTACTGGCAGAAACTTAATTTTGTGCTAACCAAGTGAATGAGGCTCATGTCATAATTAAGTAACTTACAAATCGACTTGAATTGTCATTTCTTAGTGTTTTTGCATTACCAAAGGCTTCAAGAATTGGATTTGTCTTCAATATTTCATATTCTATCCCACTACCTCCTCCTAGTGCAGCCAAGTATTGCATGGCTATTTTTGCTGTCTCAGTTTTGCCTGCTCCACTTTCCCCACTGCACAGAGGAAAATATCGAGGATAATAAAAACATACATAAAAATCTGGAGCATAGCAAAAGATGTGACAAAGCACATCTCCTCAAAAGTGTCAGTTGACCACTAGAATATAAAGCTTTGTCTCCTCCCACAAAACAAACAAACGGTATTTTCGTATACATTTATCTTAAAATTCACTAGTTGAAATGCTTCAAAGTTCAAATCAAAAGTTCATTTTCATTTTGAATATCAAATAAGAAATTGTAGCATTTCTAAACAGCATAAGTTGGATACCGTATCCAAACTAAGACATCAACACTAGAGGTGAATTGTATTACAAGTAAAGAATATTTTCCGTACCTTTTCATGTCTTAGATTGAACTAGCAGAATTATAAAAGTTTGAGGATACTTGTCAGTAATGCATCTAAAACTTGCAGCCATTAAGCATTCAGAATTCTTTTTTACTCCTATTCTTTATCTCTCTTATTCAAGGTATTGTGGTATTTAATTTAATTACTGGCAAAAGTAAAAGAACAAGCGAAACTAAATCTTCATCTGAAACTTGTAAAAATACAACATTCCAAATTATTCAAATCAGATCAGTAATTACTCAGAAAGATAACCAATAATCAACCAAGAGTTAGTGTACAACCTTCATGATTGTGATTATGACTCTAGTCAACATCATATCTGATGTGCTAAAACTGTTTAAAATCTAACCATTTTGTAATGTCACAACTCTCAGCATCATCAAATCATGAAACTATGTAATAATGTGCAGCTCAGATATAACTATGTTCAAGAGGGAAAGCTTTTAAGTCTTTTTCCGGGCCAAAGAACACACACACATAAATAGAATAATTAGTCAATAACAATAGTGCAATATCTGTAGGAGCAAATGTGAAGATGAAAGGTGAAACTTCCCCCATAATATATGGGAAAATCAATTCAAGAAAGAAATGGAAAATGCTGTATTGGTTTCCTAAATTTATATAAATATATTATTTTTAAAAGATAAAATGGAATAGATATAGAGAGAGAGAGAGAGAGAGAGAGGGAGGGTAACGGTATATAGAAAAGAATCATTAAATTCTTAAGCAATTGCATAAACTGACCTTATAATAATTGACTGATTTACTTCATCTGTAACAAATGGAGGGTTCAGAAAATAAAACAAAAGAAAAAGGGTAAGGGTTCTGCCGAACTATATGTTAGCCCGTGAAGGCCGTAAATCTTAATAGCAATTCATAAGATGCAAGAATTGAATTAAAAGCACCTCTAATCATTTCCCTCATGGCTGTATCTGCTATGGCGTATACATGTGGGCTCTCAATGGATTTACGCTGGTATGCTTGAATAAAATCATTGCCATATAAAGGGACTTTCTTGAAAGGGTTGACAGCAACCAAAACTGGCCCTGCCTTTGTCTGATACATAGAATAAGGTATTAGACATACTACATACCATGGAGGGATATGTGAGTTAAATACTGAATTGAAAAAGCATAGGCTTACATATATCATATCCCGATTGGATCTATATTGGAGATTGTATAACACAGATGGTTCATTCAGATAACTTAGTTGCATAAGATCATCTACACCATCAAGAATATCAGGATTTGCTGGCAGAAGAGTTTCAGTGCTCACTTTCAAGACCTAGAAGCAGAGAACAAAGCCAAAAAAAGTTAGTACATTGAACTGCTTTACAATAATAAGATTCAAATTATGGATGTTATCTGCTCACTTGTCCCTCAGCCAATGATATCATAGATTCATTTCCTGAAGTTGAAAGGACAGTGGCCAGATCCCAGCTCCCATCAGGCAGTTGAAACCATGATTGAAGCTTCCGGAAAAACAAATTATATATGAGTGTGTAAGAAGATCAACATTCAACAAGGCGTAAGCTGCTTGGTCTGAACTTACTCCATCAAATACTTACGTGCAACCCTTCCATCATATGGTTTTCATGAACTTGACGAAAAAGCTTGCAATTCACACTTAAATGATAAAAATATCACCATAAGAAAGAACCACATCACACATAAAAAGATAAGTGCACATCGTTAACATCAGGAAATATACGCTGAAGTTCTTCTTTCAAACTTTTTTCTACACACCTTACAATCCTCAAGCAATGATTCACACTAGTACCAAGAAAAACTATTCTCATGACTTTCTCCCTTTCCAGCTAATCCTCTCTCTCTCTCTCTCTCTCTCTCTCTCTCTCTCTCTCTCTCTTTAACTAATGACCATCAATCTAATTTGTCTTTGAAATGACATAATATATTTTATTAATCCTCTCAAGTGAAAGAAAAAACGCATGTAAAAGGTTAGAACTATATACATATAGGTCTTAAATGCTCTGGAGGATATACTATGTCGAATCTTGATACAGTGACAATCACTCTGACGTCTTTGGTGAGAAGCTTCTCTAATAGTTGCATTAATAAAATAGATAATATCCATGACAGTAAAAGACCAAATGGTGCCACACAAATATTCTAATCTCTTTTTCAGTTTAACTATGACAGCTTATTAAATTCCAAGGCAGAACATTTGGTCGGTGCATTTTGAGATAAACTTTGACGACTTCTAATTTTTCCCAACCACCATTGGTCAAATTCTAGAAGAGAATGCCAAAAAGGAGCAAACAAGCGGATTCCCATCAAACCCCTAAGTGGATCGTGAAGCGATATTGTGCATCTCAGGCCTTGCCCCAACCACCAATAAAGTCACGAAGAAAGAGGATCAGGAAAAGATGAGCAGTGAAGGAGGCTTAGTATAAACCTTACCTTCAAGGCAAACTCAAGACTTGCTATAGACTTTACCATCATAATTGCAATTACAAGCTTAAACCATAAAATAAGCTAGAAATTTAGAATTTCCCAAGCAACCTATATTTCCAAAGTACATTCTCAACATTACGAAATCATGCAGATCAATATGAAGTACTCAATGCAACTGAAATAAAGCTGCAGATTATGATGTGAGTTTCTGGACCTAAGTACAGTTCTTGTCAGCGAGTTGCGTCAATAACCACAGAAATCATCTAATATGTCCTCTATTTAAGTCATAATGAGTCCTATATTTAAGTCATAATGATCATATACGTAAATAGGAAACTTCAATGCTTCTTCAGTTTGGTAGATCTAAGTTTCACAAATTGCCAAATGCAAATCCGTTTTAAACCATTTAAACGCCACTGTAGATGACCTGCCACTCATTGACATCCAGCTGTCAAAAGGAACCATTGTTTACTTCATGGGGTTTTCATATATTGGAACCCTCGCTTACTTCTTTTTTATTTTCATTTTTTTCAAATTCCAAAATAATGGGCTCAGGTACAAATTAGTAACATGACGTAGTTCCAACTCAAACAGAACAATTAACAAAGTTTTCTGATTTTGTTCTCTTACGAGTAGCACACTGCTTTTGAAACAAACACAACAAATAGAATTCAAACTTACGTACTTTAAACATGAAATAAGCACAAATCAGATACAATAAAGACGTATCTTAAAGAAACTTGACCAACACTCAATCAAGCAATCGAGAGAACAAGTATAAAAAGTAAACTAAATGAGCTAAATCAAAAAAAAAAAAAAAAAAAGGAAACAGAAAATTGATCCACCAAATACCTTCTTGGCCTGATAGGGGGTGGTGTCAGTCCACTTGGTTTGCACACACATTGATGCAACTGATGGCAAAGGAGAACTCGCAGAATTAAGATTATCATCACCTATCACAGAAGGCCTTTCTTCAGATGATAAGCTCAAACTACCATAAGGCGTTTCATCATTATCATGATCAACCTCACTCAAGGCTTCACCATTTTCTGGGATACTATGAGTTATCATTCTGCCACCACTCTTACTCACAGAATCAGTTTTCTCCACGCTGAGAATTCAGTGAATCCACAAACCTCAAGTCCTCAGGCAAAGACTCTATTCACTGAAAAGAAGGTGATCCACGGCCTCTCCAAGCCATATCGTGAAAAGGGTATTATAAAGAATTGCTCTATTAACTAGTTATCACAAACTTGATGATTGAATCAAAAAGCTAACTTCAAAAGTGAATCAAACTTCAAAAAACGAAGTCCTACTTGCTTGTCTGCTTAACTTAATGGAGGGGACCATAATGTGATGCTAACAACACCTAAAAAAGAATAGTGCCTTTATTTTCACTCTGCAATCAAATCACACCAAACACAACTTAAATTAAATTTCGTATATACCCACAATTGAAAACTTCAAAAAATCTTAAACGAAACAGCACATTGTTGAAAAAAATCTTAACTTACTGCATACTCAACTGTTTAAAGTCCACAAAAATTCTTGATCTGATCTTAGCTTCAATGTATAACTTAAACTGTCCTGAAAATTTGCTTCTACAACTACAACTACAGATTTTACAGCACCCCAGTAAAAAGTTCGAAAATATGAACAAAAAGTGCAGCTCACATCTGTGTATAAACTCTGTGAGCTTTAACCAATCCAGCTCTGCAATGAAAAGAACTGCAAATCAGCTTAACATTTTGAGAAAGAAAAATTGTGACAATGTTAATGTAAAAGAATCATCAAACAAAATCAAAAGGAAAAAGTGAAAGAGAATTAAACCTTAGAAATGGTGAAGACAATGGAGAAGGAACAAGCTTTTGCTTTGCTTTAATATCTTTTTCTCTTTTACCTTTACCTTTTTTCACTGTTGAATAATCAAAGGAAAGCAAATGACACTCTTTCTTTCTTTCTTTTTGTGTGTGTGTGTGTGTGTGAATGTGTGTCAGCAAGACAGCAAAGAGACTCTTTTTGATTTAACCAAATAAAAATTTGAAAACATTTGAACTTTGCCATAATAACTTATTTCAGTCCCTCTTTGTCTTTGTGTTCTCCCATTTTGTCTTTTCTTTCTCTCTTCGGTCTTCCCTGCCTAGTGCCAATATTTTAAAAGATTTGGTATTTGAATTTTACTCAAATGTGTATTTTAAACGTGTGTAAGAATTATATATTTAGATATTACTTGATGAGCGATAAATTGAATACTCCTTAATTCTTATTTCAAGAGTAATTGATTTATGCTGTAAATATTGTCGGCATTTATATTTAAGAAATAATATTTTGCAAAGGAAAAGAATAAATGAAATTAGTGGATAGGTCAAGTGGTATAAATTCGATGTAGATAAATTGTATCAAAACAGAAATTAGATTATGGGTGATAGTTAAAAAATAAAATAAATGAAGTTTCACTTTTTGGATAATAAATAAATATTAATTTCTTTTATTTATTAGGCTCGGGAAGAAGGAATGAGGAAATTCAATCAAATGAACGTTAATAGAATAGTCAAATAATGATTTATTTTAACTAAATTTTTTTGTTTTATTGGGTGTAATACCATGGCAAATGATGTACGCTATTTTGGGCAAGCTGTAGTATACGTTGGAAGTGAGTGAAATGTAAGTGTTTGACCAAATGACAGTGGAGGGAGTGAAGAAAGGCAAGGGAGCCAACCCTCGTCTGGACACATTTTAAATCTGAATCGCTAGATTGACTTTTAACGGCTGAATATCTAACACGTGGACCAAACAAAGATATTGTGGTTTACCCATATTTGATTACTAATAAATATCTTACTTGATTCCCATGCTTTTTTATTAAAATAAATTAGTGCATGTACCTATACGATGCACCGAATACTATTAAGTATGGTAAGTAGCAATTATACTATAAAAGTTGTGTATAATAAAAATATGATAAATAGGACTAGTTAAAAAAAAAAAAAAGACACAACTATGAGCATACAACCGATACATTACAATCAAAGTCGTTGAATTTAATTGGATGGACTGTCGAATGAATTACTCACATACGATCAATGCATATATAAACTACAACTTGAGATACAAATATAATTCACAGGGCGAGATGCTTTTTTAAAGATTGGACAAAAATTATAAAGTAAATTCATACTAATATTAGTATTCAACATATTTAATAAGATGTCGTGCTGACAGTAAAAGACAAATCTGCCAGATGGCAAAATGCATTGTGGAGGAAAAACTGGGGCAATGGCTTTACATACGTGGATAGATTGCTTGAATGTGACATTTCTATAGTTCATGATTTCGAGGGTGTTAAAATTCAATTTGACATGTTTGGTAAAACTACTTATAAGCAGTTTATGGCAGCTTAAAAGCTAGTAGAAAAAAAGCACTACCCAGCAGCTTTTTTTCGGGTGTTTATAAGCTGTTGGTCAAAGTGAACAAAAAGACATATTTACCCTTAAGAATGACAAGCAAATTACAATAATAGTTTTTATCACATTAATTAATGATGTATCCTTTTCAATCATTTTAATTATTATTCTCACTTATAAGCACTTATTTACCAAACATATTAATAGCTAATAATCACATATTACCCAAATGCGTTTATTCTTATTTATTACTAGCTTAAAAGCAACTTTTTGCTTATAAGCAACTTAAAAAGAGCTCAACCCAACGAGCTCTTTGCTTCTCCAGAAAAAAAAATCTGTCTAATTTAAAGATTTTAAAAAGAGTATTAAAACTATCTTCTATTATCTAGTACTTACTTGCAAATGAGAACTATTCAAAATCTTTAAATTTTCCTCATGAGGCATAAAATTGGAGATGGATCAAGAATGTTTGAGTCTTTGAGGGAAGAGTTTTTACCCTTTTCTAAAAATGACTAAATTGGGTTATTTCCCAATTTAGTTACAATCAAAGTCATATCTTTTTAAGAAAGGATATTAAACCTTGTCATGTACATGCAATTATTCATAGCCCACATGCTTTTCTTCAAAGGGGTAATATTTGGTAATGGGTACCATCCCTACAGACAGCATCAACTTAATATATATCTATATAGCAAAAAAAAAGGTACTCCAAATTTTAGTAGGGTAATGATGCTAGCATTGTAATCCTAGAAGAAATACAGAAGGATGAATTCAAATTGTAGTGTCTCTAATGACCCTCTGGCACTCAAGTCACTAAGTATTAAAAAAACTATTAATTATACTCATGTTATGCACGGGTTTTATTACACTGCTTATTATTAATTCTAACTCTTGTTGTACTTCCTTTACAACTAATATTAGAAAGCTTATTGGATAAAATTATTTTGATAAATTAATGATAAGAAATATGATAATATTTATCACTATTTTATTAATAAATCATAAATTGAAAAAAGAAAAAGATGACAAGTACCTTAAACGTCAAAAATTGCAATTTGAACTAATGAATTTTACTAACAATTTTAACTTAAATTTGACAATACTTCGTACCTTTTTCAAAATCTTTTAACATGGATGTAAAAATAAGAAGCGATCTATAACTTCCTTTGATACGTTATTAACATATGTATAGTTCTTATATAGGTTGTTTCGAATCATTTTAATGGTCATATTTATGAATAATATCATATACATGGATTGTCCCATTGAACTAAAGTTAGCATTATGTATTTTATGTTTGATATTAGTTTATTTGGTTAAATGAATCCTACTTTTAAATTAAAATCAGCATGATATACATTGTATTTGATACGAATACAATACATTTATCACGTTATAAATATTATATTAATAATTTCTTTATTAAAATAATAAATTTACAAGCTGACATGTCAAGCTATCATTCATTTAAAGAAGAGTAGATGTGCCAATGTAAAGCATATATTTGTTTAATATTGACTATAATTTCTGATTGTTCATCAATAGAAAATAAAGTATTAGAATCAAATAGACCACGTATTAGAACCAAATAGACCGTTAAAGAACTACAACTTTCACCAAGAGACAATTTTATTAAAGTCTCTCTCCTTACATATAGATCTAGTTTTGATTTATCTAAAGAAGTCTATCTATAATATATATATATATATATATATATATATATAAACATATATAAAGTAATGACCAAGAGCTACTATTTTAGCAAGCAGATATGTACAAGTTAAATATGTGCCATTTGGCCGTGGGACATATGCTAAATAAATGCGACATGTACTTTTAATAATGAGAATTCAAATTAAAAAATCAAGCACCAATTTTCAATGAATTTATTTATGGCAAGGATTTGTTTTGGTAAAATATTAAATCAAATCCATTCATGGTAACCATTTTTTTTTGGTAAACAGTTATATCAAATCCATATATCTTGCTTCTTCTGTTTATGACAAGTATTTTTTTTTTCCATATGAAATTAATTATTTAAGGATATTTTTATTACTAATTAGAAAGAAAATATTAAATGTCAACCTAGATGTTTTCAACTATCCGATTTCTGAATGATTTGTGTTATTTATTTTGATTATATATTTTCCAATAACTTGGAAGAAAAATTTTTAAATGGCAAGAGATTTTTAAATTATGTTAAATGTTTATTACTCAATGTTACATATAAGTTTGAAACCCGTATATCACATAGGTACACATACAATGCTAATAAATTGAAGCTTTTTATTGCATCTTTCTACTTTTTAATTGTTGTTACTATTAAGCAATGTCATTTGTGTTTGTATCCACATCAAATTATCTATTAATAAATAATACATATAATTGCTTTTCAAGTAAAAAGATGTGTTTTCCATGAAGGTACTTTTTTATTTTAAAAAAAATGAATCTAAACAAACCTAAATCACCACTCTTACCTTTTTTTTTTGGTGCAAATGGTTTACCCACTTGAAACGTGTAGAATAGACATATCTTGAACAAATGAGGAGCACAAAACCATTAAAAGTTAAGACCAAGACAATGTAAAAACAAACCCAAAGTTATAACAAGCGGGTTTTTGTGTATATAAAAGATGTTATAAAAATAGATCTATAGAAAAAGAAAGTAATTCAGATTTTTTGTAACTTTATTTCTTATACTAAAGTATATCCCGTGCAATGCATGAGAGAATATGTGCTTTTAATATCTTTGTTTATTATTAGACGTGTTCTATTAAATATCTTTATTTATTATTTAAAAATAAAAGAATAAAAAATTTTAAAATTAAAAATTTTGATATAAAATAAATGTTAAAGATTAAAAAAATAAAAATATAAAAATTGGAGTTTAAAATTTAAAACATACAAACTAGAAATTATAAAAAGTTTAAAATTAAAAGTAAAAATTGAAAATACAAAACTAATTATTTTAGGTTTTGAATTTCCTAATTTCTAAAACTTTTAAATCTTTAAATTTTTAAAATTGTTAAAGTTTTTATTTTTATTTTTTATTTTCTAATTTTTTTTTAATTTTTGCATTTTTTATTTTTTTTGAATTCAAATTATGTTATATGTCTAAATGAGGATATTTTGGTGCAAAAGTATAGTGAATTCCAACATTTGACATCCATACATGCGAGAAAGAAGAGTGTAATACGTACTATTCGTTAATTGAGATGGAAAAGATTAAGGTTTGGAATTATGTGTCACTTTTGAAAAATACAGGAGATAATGTGATATGTTTTAAACTATAAAAGGATAGTCACCTACTTATATAAACTACAAGGAGTAATGTGCATTTTACCTTTCTTGACAATAATATTATAACACTAGCATAATTTTCAAATTTATAATATTGTTAAGTAATTTATGTCACATAAACATAAATTTATCATATTATTCTAAAATATTGTCCAATCATATATCGTTTGCCAGAGCGAATCATAAAAGATATACTTATATATTAACAATTAACATGAAACGCAATTGATTTTGCCCCCGTGCATATGTTCGAGCTCTATACTAGTACTAGTTATTATTATTATTATAGAACACACACACGCATATATATATATATACATATATATATACATATATGTATATATATATGTATGTATGTATGTATTATATAAAATAGAAACAGTTAAACCACATTTTTTCCCTCCAAAATTTTTTTGTTCACGTAAAGCTGCTACGTGTCTATTCCTATAATGCTAACACGTGTTCTTTGTTCATTAAAAAGGAAAAAAATACTATACGTCAAAAAAGGAAAGATTAAATTAAAAGATGTTTAATAAATGATGAAAATGTATCAAGCTACATCATTCATGTTTTTTCTTTCTAAAATTATTAAATTTTTACAAAATATAAAAGTTGTAAAATGTTGGAAATTTAACATGACAAAATATATTTATGTTTTATCCCTCTCGTTAATTATCAAAATTGATCATTAACAATAAAACATAAAAATACTCATTTCTCCCGTGTATCACAGGATACTACACTATTCAAATTATGCATTATGAACTCAATTAACATATTATGTAATTGTCTTTTCTTGTATCATAGGATACTTATATTATTAATCTAATGAGAATTATTTTAATTATTTCACATATTACATGTACATAAAATTATATTTTATTTTCCCGTACATTGCATAGGAGAAAGGCTAGTTACTATCTAATAGAAAATGAGATTAAAAAAAAAAAGAACCACAAACTAGTGTTTAGAAGTTTTAGGCATTTAATTTAAATTTAAAAGACTTCACCAAAAAGATGTTCCTATAACTAAAAAAGACGAGCAATAATTCATTCAAACTTTTGAGTTCTCTCAATTTGCCAACCTTAAAATAATAAAATTTCAGCAAAAAATCAACATAAGATTCGATAATTATTCATCTCAAAATTAGTACCCTTCATCCTTTCAAATAGGTGGCGACATTAACTATGTCTTCTAGTTTTGGAGGTGCATGGCATATCTAAAAGATATTCTCTGGGTTAAGTCATTTAGAACCTTCAACATTATTGTAATTATGAATCGAGATGCACTCTGATGGATAATAAGTTATATTAAATCACGGCAGTAGGCGTGCAAAAGACGTTTGCGATTTGTACAACGTTAAATGCAAGAAATATATAAATTAAAATAATAAAATACATATTACATATGTATGTATACATACTTATACATATGCCACGTATCAGCATTAGAGCATAAAGGAATTTGGTTAGTGAATCGTTGAGATAGTACACACACATTGTATATTGAAACAAATATTTATAAGAAATGGAGAGAAAAAGAATGATAACCCAAAAAGAATTTTATAATCATTCTTTTAAGCAAGAGACTAAACATTATTATTTAGCCTTTGTAATCATTTTATATAAAATCCACTATTCGTTATTGATCAAAAATAGCCCCTAGATGTCTTATAAGAGTTTCTGGTTATGCTTCAAGAAAGTTAGAAAAATATAAAGGTCTATATCTCGAAGAATGTGATGTGAAATTAAGGTTATGTATTTGAAAGAATATGACTTGGAAAAATAGAATACATATTAACAAGAAGTAATCTCAAGAGAATCATAATTTGCTGACCAAACTAATGATTAGGGATAGCTTGTTAGTTGTACATTTGACCCTTTCATTCAGAGTTCTAGCACTTTGTTTGTTGTACGTTGGACCCTTTCCTCCAGAATTATTGTACTTTTTCAAATCTTGGTTGATGCATTTGGCAACTATAAATTTGTAACTTGAGTATGTAATACAATGATCAATTTGCATCACCTTGTTCCTTTAACAGGCGTTTGATTCATTGAATTTTATAGGATTTTCGAGAATGCAAAATTATAAAAGTTAAATTCTCATATTTGGTTCACATAATGGAAAAACATTCTCGTGAATGTCACGTTCTAGGAATCCAATACTTCCATGACTTCTCCCAATTTATTTTTTATGTAAGAGGTAGGAATCTTGCATTTTTGAATTGGTGGAATATGTTAGACACTTTAAAGAGACAAAGATACCCATATTAGTATGAATACAAACATAATTCTTTTTTATTATTTTATTCTTTTTATGCATACCTTTGGTCAACACACACATGTTCAAACACATGCTATACACGCTATGCATATACATTACACACACATACCATACATATTACTCACAAAATACACATATTGTATGCAATTAAATACACACTACAAACATTACACATACTTCGCCTTATGACGTAGTAAACTTGCATACATTGCATATATTACAAACATTGCTTACACATACGTTATAGCAACTACACCACATATTACACTTATATACATATAACACACATTGCATATATATATATATATATATATATATTATACATAAAACACACTTCATACATAACACATACTACATACCACGTATGCTGCAGACATATTACACAAACTACACACAAAGATAACATATTGGATATATTCATTGTATACACTACACATGTTACACACATTATATAAATTTGATATCTTTAATTGTTTCTTCATTGTGGCTTTTTGGAATATAATTCAAGATTCTTATAAATCTTAACTTTAAACCCCATATTACAAGTAAATATTCCTAAGAATTATCTTAATTTTTCCAACAATATTTTTAACCTATCAAATAGTTTTACCAACATTACCAGGAATCTTATTCCTAGGAATCATGTTCCTAGAAATGTGTCTCTCGAGAATGAGAAATCATTCTGTGAAGCAAATGTAACCCTTAAGGTAATTAGAGCAACCTAACTCTAACGAGTTTAATCCATCTTTATTTTTTTTTCTTCTTTTTGCTGCTAACTTGCTTCATCACTTTTTTCATGACTTTCAACCCTATTAATACTGATCCCTATTAAATTAGACCATTAGTTTTGACCAAGTTTTTAAACATGCTTTTTAATTGTTAAATACTAATAGCTTACTGAGTCTTTGACCATTCTTTCTTTTTTGTTTCCATGATATTAAATTAGTCAATTGAGTCCTTTTAGCTGCTTTAGTTGAGTCTTTGTAGCAAAGTTAGTTGTTTTGTAAGCCCATAAATAGGCAAATTCGTTATGCAGAATAAACACACTTCTCTTTATACTCATCTCAATATATGAGAGTTCATCACAAAAGCTCATTTCCTCTTATACAATATTACTAATGGCTTTAGTTATTATTCTTTCGTGAGTTAGTTGAGTGTATTTTGTGTTCTCTGTAAGTGACTCTTAACATTTTATGTACCATTTGTTTAAACAATATGCTATCTAAAGCCAGGTTGTTTTATAGGTATCATTTATTAGTTTGGTGAAAAATTTCTTTGTCAAAATGATGAGCGATCTTCAAACTGTTGGCGAAATGGAGATACTCAAAAACAAAATCATAATACTTGGTCAACTTGCATGACTTTAACATGCAAGGCCAATATTTGTAGGGAGATCCTCAATAAAAGTAAAGTTTTACAACCCGATATGGAGAATGAACTTGTACTTTGCATAAGTAGAAGACCAAATTAGGCAAGGTCATGTCGCTTTGAAGACTACAGCAGATGATGAAATATTTTAACACAATCAAGATGTTGTAACACCAAAAGAAGCTTGAGACATGTTGGCTATACATTTCTCAAAGAAGAATAACATAGAACTACAACTTCTAGAATGCGAGTTATTGTTAGCACAACATGATTTGGCAGTTTCTCAATACTTCCACAAGGTGAAGTATATGCCAAGAGATTTTAGAATTGGAATTAACAACTTCAATTAGAGAAACCAAGATGAAAAGAACAATAATCTATGGTTTGAGACCAAAATTAAAAGGTTTTGTTGTTTCAATATAGGAGATGGCAAAATCAACTGTTACTTGTTGAGTTTAAAAATTCTCTTGTTGGATAAAAAGCCTTGGCTAAGTAAATTTTATGAAGAATTATTAAGATTCGATCATTAAAACCAATTGGTTAATATAAGTTGTGACTTAGGACTTTATATGGTGATACCTTATGAATTTTCTATGTGGGAGGAATGCCTATTCTAACACTTCCTTTATATATGACCTAGAACGAAAACCAAAAAATGTCAATAACTAGAACAAGTGCTCAAACGAGCTAAAGAGGGTACTAAAACAAGTCAAAGAAGGTGCTCAAATGAGCCAAAGAACCAAGAATAGGTACTTAAACGAGCCAAAGAATAAAGACGGGTCAAACGTGCGCAACGCGAGAAACTAGGCCAAGACTGACCCAACTTTAATACCATATGAAGAAACACTGAGGTTCCCTCATAAAAACAAATTGGTTGATATGAGAAGTGGACTAGGACCTTATATGGTGATCTTGAACTTTATGATTTTTCTACGTGGGAGGAATGTTTATTCCAACACATTTGAAGGAAATTCTGTGAAGGATGAAGAGGAAGTGCTTTACACCAATAAAAACAAAGGGACTCCAAGCACCATACCTGATTGTGTCAAAGTTAAAACACCTATAAGCATATGGATCCTTGTAGTGTAAGGCATGAGTACAGGGATCATCTGCCTAAGGGAGGCTATCTAAGTTGGCTCTAAGGGATGTGTGTCCTAGAAAAGGCTATGTGTGGTCTTAGCTATTCTTTTTATGGTTTTTGATTGATTAGAGCCCGAAAGATAAAACTAAAGTAAACTAGAACTAAAAATGTATACGTATGATGGGAAAGTGGTTAAATTAGGCAAGAAGGAATCAAACACAATAGGGAAGATTTAAGGTGATTACTTACTCGATTATGGGTTAGAATCCTAGTCTTGTTTTGGGACTCCTTGATGGCCTAAAATTACACTTTAGGAGATCATAATTAACTAACATATTAACCCTAATTACCACCACAATTCTATCCCTATACGGGCTCTATCTAAAGCATAGCTTTATCCTAGGGTTTAAAGGTTTATGGTTTAAGAGTTTTTAAGGGTTTAGAGTTTAAGGTTTAAAGGTTTAAGGCTTAAGGGTTTAAGGTTTAAGGTCTTAAGGTTTACGATTTAGATTTAGGGTTTTACAGTTTAAGGGTTTAAGATTTAAAGATTTAAGGGCTCAGAGTTTAAGGTTTAGGGGTTTAAGATTTCTGGGTTTAAGGTTTAAGATTCAAGGTTTACAAAACATTAATTCATTCGAAATAAATAGTTCATAAAATTTGAAAACACCTCCATTAATTTCGGGTAACGAATGAAACAAAAGAAACATAATTGTTCAAATAAGTAAAATATGAAAAATTAAACATGGTTACTTTATTTACAAAAATAAAATACCATACATCTTCATGATGTTCCACAATATGGTTCCTACCTTTTTCTTTTCGCGAGGTCATTGCTTTCGAAGTGGTTGTGGTGGACGCTTTGCTGCCTTTTTTGTCACGGCTGATATGCAGGTTGCAGTGCCTGCAACTATTGAGTTTAAGGATCTAGTGGTTGACCCATACCGTGACCCCCTAACATAGTAGATTATGTTGACATCCCAGCCAAAGGTGGCATTTGCATCTACGAGTGCTCATACATGAACGAGGACGACTATATGGCTAGATGTTGGGGAATAAAAGGTGTGGTCCTTATCAGTAGGATGCCCTAACCTAGGAAGGTAAACTACATATAGACTGACAATTCACTAGCATAGTATGTTGAGGACGATCCCTCCTGATGACCAAAATATGCGCCTTGACTCAGCATCGAATGAGTCCACTACTGTTGTAAACTCTATTGAGGGTGACTGCGTGCACTGCTGGTGCTGGGTCCATGGCAACACCTGCTGGATCCATATCGGCGTTTGCTGTAGCGGCTGGGTCCACATTAGAGTCTGCTGGGGTGGCTGGGTCTACTGTGGGTATTAGGGCGGTTAGGTCCACTGTTACTGTTACTGGGTTGATCTAGTGGGGACCTCATAATAGGCGGGCATGTCCAGTGGATCCTCGTGGCCTGTTTGGCTTAATGTTCAATTCATGTGGTCTATAACAACATCCATCTCGAGCCAGAAACTCTTCACAAACTCAAAGTTTTGTGGCCGGAACAATCAATTTAGGTTTCCCAAATTACCACTGGTGCCGAAGAAAAGATGAGAATTTATAAACAAGAAAATCCACAAGCGGGCACATTGAACTGCCTTCTCAGGGTTGGGATTCTATGGATGAATCCATACAAAGATTCTTTTAAGCTTGGTCAACATCACTCTATTAGTGTTCTCTTTAATGAAGGTACTATCCATCTTAATGCCACATATATCTCGGAAAAGCTGTTGCCACTTAGTCACGTGAAGTTTCGACGTCTCCAACAGTGGGTCCACCTCATCATACATAGGTAAACCATAAAATACGACCACATCTTAAAGGGTGATCATGGCCTCTCCGATGGGTAGGTAGAATGTATGTGTTTCTGGGTGTCACCTCTCAACCACTGCAGTTATAAGAGTGAGATAAATTTCGTGCCAGCTGCCTGCATAACAACCATAAAACCAGCATGCAACAATGCGCCCTGAACCAAGGGGTGCTTAGGCTTCTCATAAAGTTCCCCATCACGTCAGGCAACTTGTATTTCCTTGTATGAGTTGGCCTTCATCAGATAATGCATCCTGTGCTGGGTATAATCACGAGCAAAGAAACATCTTATGGTCTAGGTCTGGCAGCAATGATGTATCCAATGATAAAAAAATTAATATAATTATAATTTCTTAACAACAACAACAACAACAACCAAACAAAATAATAATAATAATAATAATAATAATAATGACAAGCATAAGAACAACAATGATACTAATAATAACATTAAATTCCTCTAAACCATAGAAATCAATAAATTCAAATTAATTGCAATTTCTTATATCATAAATTCCTAAAATCCTAAAATTATTATAAATTATACATTATAAAAATCCTAAACTCCTATAAATTTCATATTAAGAAAAAATACACAAATTTCAATCCTAAATTCTTACAAATCATAAAAATCAATAACTTCATAAATTCCCAAAAAATCCTAAATTTCCTATAAATCATAAATTGAAAAAATCCTAAATGCCAATAAACCATAAATTATAAATTATAAATTTCTTAAATTCCAAAATTCCAATAAACCATAAAACCCTATTTTTCTAAATTCTTATAACTTTTAGACATTCCTTATTTTTCTTAAAATCTAAAAATCATTTAATACGTATTAATAAAAAAAATTTCTTAAAAATTAATAAACTCCAAAAAATTCCTAAATTTCCTATAACTCATAAATCATAAAAGTTCTAAATGCTTATAAATAATAAATTTCTTAAATTTCTAAAATTTTGTTAAATCACAAAACCTTGTTTTCCTATATAAATCATAATTTCTTAAATTCCTAAATTTTGATAAATCATAAAACCCTATTTTCCTAAATTCTAATAACTTACACATTCCTAATTTTTCTTAAAATCTAAAAATAATTCAATACAAATTAATTAAAAAATTTCCTAAAAATTCACAAATTCCAAAAAATCCTAAAATTCCCTATAAATCATAAAAGTCCTAAATTCCTATAAATCATAAATTTCTTAAATTCCTAAATTCCAATAAATCATAGAAACCCTATTTGCCTAAATTCTTATAACTTACACATTTCTTATTTTTCTTAAAATCTAAAAATCATTCAAGACATATTATTTAAATTTTTTCCCAAAATTCCTAAATTTCCTATAAGTCATAAATTTATTAAATTCCTAAATTCCTATAAATCATAAAATTCTATTTTTAAATATATAAACTAATCAATGCATACATATTAATTAAAAAAACTAAATAAAATAATTAGATCGTAAATTATTATAAATCACAAAAATCAATAAATTCATATTAACTATCATTTATCAAACCATGTATCTACATTCCTATAAATCATAAATTGTAGGATACATTCCTACATTCCTATAAAAAAAATAAAATTCATATAAATCACAAAATTCCTACTCCCTATATGTCACAACATAATATCACACTTAAACATATCAAATGGCACGAAATATTGTCACAGTAAATTCTTACTTAGGCTTATACAAAGTCCTAATGTCTCAAATAGCATGGCAGGTCATGTCTATACATGAAAATCAAGTCAAGAATCCAACAAAGTCCAACGGCTTTGCAAATGGATGCTTAAATATATTAATGTCAGTTCTCAAATATAACATATACATATAAAAATATAACATATAATATATACAAATATAGTTAAAAAGAACTTACAATTTTCTAGACTTGAGTTAAGTTTTTCGCAAGAAATGGTTATAGAAGGGAGGAATTTGTGGGGATTTCTGTGGTTGTGGTGGGGGGAGGGAGCGCGTTGGGGAAGAAAGGCAGAAGGAGGAGGTTTTTTTTTTTGTTTTTTGTTTTGTGTCGGGGGGAGGGGGAGGGGGACCGGGAGGGGGTGGTGAATCGGTATTTAATGGAGGCGGAGTTTAAAGCTGGTTTTAGTTACCCGATTCGGTATTTCAATCACCGTTTTGATGGCCATTTTGAGTTTTCAAAACACAAACACTAGTCCCGATGCGCACTTTTTACGAAGCCAATTCAAGAAGGTTATTTAAAGTTAGTTTTGCAAAAAAAAATCCGCAAGAGTGATGAGCATGATAATTGCTTAGGCCACGTTATCAAGTAATCGAACTCACTGTGCGAGCGGCTTGCTCGGAGCCAACTTTATTTTTTGCTTGTTTGTTATGAATCGCTTATTTGTTTGTACTAGAAGTAGTATTTTAGCAGCCAACAGAAGCAGATCATTCAAGAAAATCTTCACCCAACAGCGGAAACAACTCTGTGCTAGTGCTGATAATACTGCTTCGTGCTCTGACTATTCAGTAGTCATAAAGGACCAAACTAGCATCGCTAATGCACTCAACCTCTCTGTGAAAACAAAATCGTCCATTCTTGGCGCCCAAATCCATGCCCATATCTTCAAGTTGGGTTTCTCAGATGATGTTTTTTCACTTAATAATCTTGTGAGAATGTACTCAAAATGTGGGTATTTTCATGTTGGACTTAGAGTGTTTGATGAAATGGCTGAAGCAAAAAGGAATCTTGTTTCTTGGACTCTTATCATCTCTGGCGCAGCTCAAAATTGTGAATTTCAAATGGGTTTTGAGGCCTTTTTGAAGATGAGGAGAAACGGGTTACTGCCAAACGAGTTTGCTTTAGGTAGTGTGTTCAAGATTTTCACTTCTTTCATTAGTAGCAGTACAGGAGGCAGTGGATTTATTTTGGGTTTGTGCATACACTCTCTTGCTCTGAAAATTGCTTTTGAGAAGAACCATTTTGTGGCTAGTTCTATAATGAACACGTGTGCTAAGTGGCGGGACATTGAAGCTTGTGAGAATGTATTCGAGAGTGTGACGAGTTATGGTGATGTTGTTTGTTGGAATGCCATGATGGGAAGTTATGCTCAATGTGGTTTTGGCTTTCGAGCTGTAAAAATGGCATCTTTGATGCATTCTGAAGGTTTACTCTTGGATGAGTATACCTTTATTAATGCTCTCAATGGATGTTCTGTTTTGGGTAATTTGGATCATGGCAAACAGATTCATGGATTGATCATAATGTATGGGATGGTTCAGAGCACCTCAGTGATGACTTCCCTTGTAGATGTGTATTTTAAAAGTGGCAGGAAAAGCTACGCTGTGATACTTTTTGATTCAATGCGACATAAGGATGTTGTTTCCTGGAATACTATATTTTCAGGATTTTCTCAGGATCCAGATGCTCAAAGAATTCTCAGTTTATTCAATAACTTTATGTATTCTGGTTTGAAGCCCAATTCTACCACTTTTTCAATATTGATTAATTTATGCAGGGATATATGTGATCCATGTCTAGGACTGCAGTTTTATTCTCTTGCTCTTCATTATGGACTTAGTTGTGATTCCCTTGTAGTAAGCTCACTGATTAGTATGTTTTCCAGATATGGATCAACAGAAATGGCACGTTTGGTATATGACAATGCACCTTCTAAAAGCATTAGTAATTTGAATGCAATGATTTCTGGGTACAGCTTAAATCATGACAAGGAAGCACTGAGGCTTTTCCATGATTTGTGGGCAACAGGACTTGATGCCTCAGATATTACCATTTCTTGTGCTTTGGAGGCTTGTTTAAATGCTGGAGATACACAAGCAGGTAAACAAATTCATGGCATCATAGTAAAATGTGGTTTGGCCTTCAATACTCAAGTATGTGGCTCATTAGTTAAATTTTATGTCCAATTTGGATTATTAAATGAGTCTCTTAAGTTCTTTTATGGGCCAATAAAACCACATTTGGTAACTTGGGGTATCATGGTATCTGTTTTGGGTCATCAGGGCCATAGTTCTGAAGCTATGAAATTTCTAAAGTATATGAAAAAGATAGGGGAAAGACCTGATGACTTCGTTTTGAGCAGCATTTTGAACAGTTGTGCTAGTCTGGGCTCTCACTGCCTTACAAAGTCTGTGCATTCAGTTGTTACCAAAATGGGATTTGAGTTACACATGTCTGTTGCTAGTGCAATTATAGATGCTTACTCAAAGTGTGGGGATCTTGAAAGTGCAAAAATAGCTTTCTGTCTTTCATCCAGTGCTGCTGATATAGTTGTTTTCAATACAATGATCATGGCTTATGCACATCATGGTCTTCCACTGGAAGCTATGCAAATTTTTCAGGAGATGAAAGTAGCAAAACTAAAGCCGAGCCAAGCCACTTTTGTGTCAGTTTTATCAGCTTGTCGTCATGCTGGTCTTATTGATCTAGGTCGTAACTTATTTAAATCAATTAGCTTAGATTATGGGATGGAACCTTCTCCAGATAATTATGGTTGTCTAGTTGATTTATTGTCTAGAAATGGGTTTATTAAGGAAGCCAGAAGCATAATTGAGCTGATGCCTTTCCCTCCTTGGCCTGCCATTTGGAGATCCTTGCTCAATGGTTGTATAGTACATGGAAATAGGAAGTTGGGAGAATGGGCCTATAGAAAGTTATTCCAGTTCTTTCCTAATGATCATGAAACTTGTATCTTGTATTCGAAACTTTATTCTGAACATGGTAGTTGGGAAGATGCTGCGAAGTTGAGGAATGAGATGATTGAGGAAGGAGTTCAAAAGGATGCAGGCTGTAGTCGGATCGAGGTATAGAAGAAGGTCAGACACTTTGGTTCATAAGATTAAAACTATGAGACTATTCTCCCTTTAGCATTTGCTCCTGAATGTCAATTAAGCTGGATGTTTTGGAGGAAAAAATTTCCATGACAACTGGAGGTATGCTCGTGCACTTGATGCTTTTCCTGTTTCCTCTGTGTGTGAGTATGTGGACATAAGAACTGCATGAAAATCTAACATTTCTGCTCTGTACCCTCCAGTGGTGCTTTCACCCGTTTTCCATTCTTGGTGCCTGCTATAGATGGATCGAGACATAGAAGAAAGTCAGAGACTTGGGTTCTTAAGATCAAGACTAAGATCTCCTCTAAGCATTTGCTCATGAATGCCAATTCCTTGGAAGTTGGTTTGTTATTGCGATTGATGCCTTTTCTTTTCCTCTGTGTGTGTGTACAGATACATGAGAACTGCATATAACATTTCTGTAATATCAGCATTAGTGTATACATGTTTCTGCAAGAAAAAATTAATTTTCATTGACATAACACGCACAACATTTCTGCTTCCTGCCCTCCAATGGTGCTCCCACACTTTTTATCATTCTTGGTTTACATTGTTCTTGATGCCTAAAACCCTTGAAGACATTTGTTCTTCTCTGAAGGTAAAACTATTGTCATTATGTTTACAATTTTCAAGAATATGGTACATTGTCTTTGCCTGTTTACTTTTGTTTTCTAAGATTGCTTTTGCCTTTTGTTTTGAATTACAATTGTAGAAAGATTCCTTTCTCACCTCTAGGCTGATCATCATATCTATGCACATTTCACAGGGAAAATATAATTTTTTTATTTGAGTAATATGCTTTGTAATAATAAAATGTATTTTCTTTATAAAATCTTCTATTGAAAATTTTTTGCAATGTGCAACCAACTTCTAGAAAATATTCTATTTTCCATGAAAATATTCTCCTTTGTAAACATTTCCCCAACAAATTAATTTTGCGACAAACAGACAGAGCCTAAATTAGAAAAGAATATCTTTCTAATAGTTTTGAACCTTTTGGTGGGGTGGTCGTTCAATGCCTCAACAATTACAAGATTCATGAAGTAGTATATTTGACTATGCCAAAGTTTCCAATTAAGTGCCCGACTCATGAGTTCTTTGGATCTATACATCCTGAGATATGAATAACAATGTTATGTCTTTTAGAATGGATCTGTGTCACTAATAAATATTTTTCCTACCCATTTTATGTAGAAGTTATGAAATTTCAATCTACAATATTTAGAGGGCTAATATAGTGGCAATCATAAATTGTAGGTGTTTATCTTAGGCTTTGTAGGCATTGTTTCTGGGAGTCTTTTTGCCAGGATCTGCGTGTAGCCCTCCAACCATAAATTGTTGTCCATATCTTCTAACAGTGGCCTTTTCCCCTCCCCTTTCCTTTTATACACTTCTTAATTTCATCTTATTTTGTTAAAATCTGAAGTATGTTAATTTGTTTATTTCTCCATCTTTAGGACTAGCTTCTCAGTTTTGCATGATAAGTTCTTGACGTGTTATTTCCCAGAAAGTGTTTGACATGTGTTGGTCACTATCTCTTATCAGGTGTGCCTCTAATATGTCGTGCAACTTGTTCCCTTTGAGGTATTGTACTCAACCGTCGAGTTTATTAACCTTTCTAGTGTTTATCAGGGTTATCATGTTCTTGTGGATGAAAACAGTTAATGGCAACTTTTAGTATCGGCAGTTTCAGAATAGACCTTCAACCAAGCAACCTTGGCTCTGATACCACCTGTCACGTGTTCAGGAGTTGAGAGACAAACCATGAAACAGTGTGGCACTTAACCAAGTTGGGACTCGACTAAGCTATGTACTTGTGATAGTTTATCAGAGTTCAGCAACAAGTGGGATGTGTTAGAGGCTTGGGTAGACATCAACACTAGTCATTGATAGGAGCGGCAAAATGCAGGTAAGCTTTGCTCATAGCTGACATATTCTCGTCATTTCCTATGTCACTGCAGATGCACATGTCCTGGAAGTTTGTTTTTGGTTTACAGATCAATATTTGCAGTGACGAAGGCTGTGACATGCCCGCATAAAAAAGGCCTCGTCTTCTTAGGTGCGACAATGGCATTCCTGCGTTCACCTTGACGAACTCAAGACGTTATGTATCATTTCTTAGACCCAACTGCATGGCTCCAGCATTTGCTAAGAAATCTCTCCCTTGATCCCCTCTCTACAAACATGCCAAAGTCTCCATTTGAAACCATTTGAAAAGCTTTTCCAATTTTTGCAATTAAGTAGCAGATGCTCCATGAGCCTTTCCCCACACCATATATGAATCCCATTGCAATTAGTGGATCCATTTCAATCATATACTTCAGATCCCGAAATCTTTACATGATAGCGGCTGACTATCTAGTACAAGAATTTCAGCTAGGATAGCTGATGTGTCTCGAAACGTTTGTGAAACACAGTCATCATCTTGCCTACTGATCTTCTTGTATCCACCCCCTCGTGTCATCCCCCTAGCTTCATGCTGCCATACTTTTTGAACTGGGTTTCGCAGCAGCAAACAATGATCAATCAAGAGCAATCAAATCTATCCTCTTGCATATGCATTTATATTGTGCAAGCTGTTTCCTTCTGCCAACGGTAATATTTGTATGATTAAGAGCAAATTCATGGCCTTTTTCATTTTGAGGCACCAGTTTGAAAGTTGCATAAGAACATGCTTATGTGCCTTATGATGAAGATGGTCTTGACCTTTGTAGAACCAAGGGAATCTATCGATGATGTTGCTTTTCTATGCATGATACCATTTGAAACACTTGAGTTTGGATTAATATTATATTGGTGCCTTCCCTCTCTCTTGCCAACATTAATCCTCTCATTTACGGGATCCTACCATCTTGTGACTTGGGGGGACAACTCCTTTGTTTAGGACTTGTCTAGATTGATTTTTAAAACAATGTTCTCTTTTGTATAACTTTTGAATAGAACACTTTTTTTTTTTTTGGGTTTGAGAAGTTTAAGATTCTGCCTTCTGGAGAAAAGCTAAAGTTTATTTATTTTTTTTTCCGTTTCAGAGGTTTTAGCTTCTTCAACAGTCAACATAAATATTTATTTAAAAAAAAAATTGCGAAAGAGCCAACTTATACCGGCCCTTGGACACGCTAGGCTACTGGGGTTTCCGCTTTAAATCGACTTAGTATCATATTAGACCAAATGTAAATAGCTTAGACCTCTCTTTAATTAGATTTAACCCCTTTTTACAAACTTTTATGAAATTTTATGAGCTAATCAGATCTCTTTTCTTTTTTTTTTTTTTTTTTCATTTTCCCTTCGTTCCAGGACAACCCCAAGCATAAATCAATAAAGATTCGCTTCAAATTTGAATGTAGTGCATGAGGTGATTTCTCATCCATTAAGATTTTAAAACACTGAAGGACAAAAAAAAAATTATTTATATACTTGAAAAATAATTAGTAAGACAACATACACGATGGTGCCCTTGATTGAAAAGTTCATAAAGAATCCAACTCAAACAATTAATTAGTTTTCTCAACACGTGTAAGGGCCTAATTTTCTTTTTTGATTTCAACATGTGCCAAGGTCGAATTCAAAAATTACATTTCAACTCTGTAACATATGATTCAAAAGCTTTCTTGGTTACAAATATAATAGCAGGACAAGTTATAATGACGGCTTTAGCATTCATGCTAGAAGTATTTTTTGATCCTATTTCTTTTCTAGTACTACCAATATCTAAGATTCAAATGCACTAATAAAGATAGTTACGCACGCAAAACCCTAAGTTTTGGGTTTCATCATCTATAATAATTGGTGTAAGTTCGTTCAAGCACAAACTTATTAGTAAAGTTTGCAGCGGCAATATGCTGAAAAAGACTGTCACAACACCCAAAAGTTTTTAGATGCGTACTCTTCTTAGGTTTGAAGTTTGAAGGAGGATATGTTTTGGCTAAAGATTATTTTACGTGAAAATATATAAGGGCAAATTGGAATATAAGTAATCGTGTTAATTTTGACGGGTTTGATTGTCAGAGTTAAATACCTATTAATATTTATTAAGGATAAACCTCACAAACCCTATACATTAACACCTTGTTTTGATTTAGGGGGAAAATTAAATAAAGGAAAAAAAAAAGAAAGGATCATAAAAAAAAGGAGAGGAAATAGGTAATCTATGTTTGAATTATAATATTTTTATGAGGAAAAGGAAAATAAAAAAATATGAGTATCTTGTGTTTGAATTGAGAAAGAAATAAAAAGAAATGATAAATTTTATATGTAAATTTACTTTTGTATCCTTTTTCTTATTTTGTCTTTATATAACAAGTTTAGTAATTAAAATAAAATTCAGGAGGTAAAATCGTCTTCGCACAACTTAAAAATTTTTTTCCTCCTATTTCCTCTCAAATTAAAAGGATTAAAAATAAAAAAAAATGAGAACATAGTACTTTTCCTCTAAAAACTGTTCCCCTTTTAAAATTTTCAAAACAAACAAAAGAAACTATTACTTTATCTCTCCAAAACTATTCCCTCCCCTCAATTTTCTCCAATCCGATCAGGGTGTAAGGGAGTCAGGCAAAGAAAACAAAGCTTTCATTTAAAGAAGTAATTACTTAAAGTCAATGTAAAAAAAAGTCACTGAAAACAAAATATATTGTAAATAGTTTTTGAATAAGGTAATCCAAATTGACCAAAAAAAAAAAGAATTAGGTAATCCAAATTCTGGAAAAAAAAAGGAAAAAGAAAAGAAAAA
The DNA here is from genome assembly GCA_028554755.1 of Cordia subcordata. Classification (NCBI taxonomy): domain Eukaryota; kingdom Viridiplantae; phylum Streptophyta; class Magnoliopsida; order Boraginales; family Cordiaceae; genus Cordia; species Cordia subcordata. The sequence continues at coordinate 13,269,421 of JAPTOF010000005.1, read as the reverse complement.
AAGAGTCATGTTACCAAAAAAGAAGTCAAGTTTCTGTGGATAAGATGATATAATAATTTATTTACTTATTTATTCTTTAAAAAAAGAACACTATATAACCACGCGTAACGAGTAGCGGAGCATCATTTCTAAAAAAGAATATAATATATTACTCAAAGAGTGGGAGTTTGAGTGTGGTGGTGTGTGGTGTTTTAGTCTTATTTCTTTACAGCAGTTTCCACAACTGAAACCAAAAAAAAAAATGAGTGAGAAAGCAGCATGAAATTATTCAAATCATTCAGCAACAAAACAAGGTGACCATCAATATATGATCATTCAGATTCATTCACACACTGTTACATTGCATCATACTCCTTTATTATGTCACATTTATTTATTATATTTTTTTTGTCATATTGCTACTGCACATTATAACAATCCAAATCCGCAACAGATTGTTATGTTTGTTTTTTTGGTGTTATCTTCCATCAATTTGAATGGATAGCTTAGCGGATGAAACTTTTGTTATGCGCGGGTCGAACCGATTCTTGATTAAAACAAGAAATTGCAACGGAAAAAAAAGGAAAAAAACAAAAGCCCATTAAGTTATTTCACGTTTTCTTAGTGTCAGATATTAATGGCGCACGGAAAAAGGGGTGTTGCAAGTTGAGACTCTTGTTTTGAATGCGAGCAAAGGAGGGGCCACTCCTTCTTCTTTTTATTTTTATTTTTATTTTTAATATAAATTTAATAAATTATTGTTATTTTTATTTAATTGTTTATTTTTGCTCACGATCAATAATGATGATATATTATTAGCTGTCATGCTCAGTTGTGGCAAGTAATACTAGCGTACAGGTCACCCATTCACAAGTTGTGATGGGACCATGACCTTCATGTCAATTATTATCCTTTTTTTTTTTTTTTTTGGCGTGCGGTTGATTTTTCAGAGGATAAACCATCAACGTCGTCTAAATTTTCTGCCCCATTTATGTATATCTTTTTCCTACTGAGTTTGTGTTGAATTTCCTTATTCTAACTTTTAGTCCATTTTCTTGTCTTTTTTTTAATCAAATGAGTTATGTGACGTAATATATTGTTATAAGACATGATATGTGAGTAACATATGTGTGCGTGTCGCAAGTTTAAATGATGATTTGAGTTAATTATTTCGGCGCGTGGAAAATTTAGCTGATTGGGAGGTCTTCTGGGATTTTGTTTCCTCTGCCTAGTATGATGTTATTGGACAGCCAGTGCTCTAAATGCTTTTTCTGTTTGTTACTTTTATGGGGTTGTGGGGAAAACTATGCTTTGGTCATCACATGGTTACTGTAGTATCTTATGCAGCATTTGATTTGGATATGGTTACTATTTATTATGATCAACACTAATTTAAGCTGCACCTTTTGTTCTTTTTTCCTTTGTTCTGGTTGGAAAATCATCAGATTTTGAGAGGGGAAAAGTCAAAGGGAGCTTTTGACATAGCAAAAAAAGGTATGGTTTTCAGACACTTGTTCAGTGAAATCTGTGAATGCATTTAAAGTAAAACCAAAGCAGTCAAAATGTCAAAATTTGGTGATATTCTTAAGAAAATGATTAAAAAAGTTAATTACTTTTGGCTTTTCTTTTCTTTTCTTTTTTTGTTTTCTTTTTATTATTATTATTATTATTATTATTTTTAAGTTGTAACAATCTAGTGTTTAAGGTTATAAAAGTCACTATCAGTAGGGTGTGGACTATGGGTAGGAATCTGAGAAAATTTTTTTGTCCAATCAAAGTGGCTGGGAGATTGTAAAATTTTTACAAAATGCGTGTCTTTCATTTTTGCTTGCTGCTTGGCTTTTATTGGTTGATGAAACAGAAAAATCCATTTTTATGGCAAAAAGGGTTTCAATTATTTGCCCCCGAAAAAAAAAGTTATTCTGTTTGTGTCTCTGTTGTTACTAGGCTGCAAGTCACAATCAATAAACCAATTTGTCTTTTTCCTCTTTCCAAGTAAAAAAGAAAAATCTAATTTTACTGTTCATGTTGGAATTGAATATTTTGTTACATGATATTTATCTCAAAACTATGCAAGTATTATTAGTATTAGCATGTATTTGTAGAAAATTTGGATTTTTTTACTAAACTGCCTTTCAACTTTTTATTTGGACTGTTTACTCCTGGTAATTCTGTTAAAGATTGCACAGAGCAGCCTCGTTTTTGGAGTGGTGAAAGTAAGATTGTTTTTCAATTGGAACAGTAAAAAAAGTTAATCTGTGTGGTGCTGTCAAAAGTGTTGCTATCAATATGAGCTTTTGGCCATTAGCTATTGGTAGGGATCTGCATTTATCCATTTTGGTCTTCTGGGTCTTTCTTCTGTGTTTGCTCTCGATGGTGGTCATTTTCATACTTCACAATCCGCAGCTCTAATTACCATCAACTTGAATTCTTGCTACTCTTTGTTTATTGGTCTAAAACCTCACATTTATTTCATCCTATTTGGGTCTATGGTCTTCAGATATTTCCCATGGTCTAACTAAACAAAGTTGCCTTTTTCTTCATCAATAGGATCAGCATTCACGAGTGCATAATTCTTGAATTCTGCAACAAATCACCATTGCAGTTATCATCGTCTCATGCTCTTTCATTTTCTGGTGATATATATGTGACTGGTGCTCTCAAATTGATTTCGCTTGGCAATCTTCCGGGTCTGTTTGATTCTCTATCTGCTTATTTATCTCATTTCAAATCCACCAATTTCCATTAGTTGTGTGTGCCTCTTTAAGGAATAGTTTCCATATCCCATTTTCAAGAGTGACTGTGTAGAATTTGATGGTTAAGAGAATTCAATTACAGCTCTAATTTTAAAGAAGAGAGCAGGTTATATTTTCTATATCTTTTTGTGGATAAAGCACTTGGTAGCAAATTGGAACGAGGATAGATGACTCTTGACGAATCAAGCAGCTCTGTGTGGAGTAGAGAGCAAGATAAGGCATTTGAAAATGCGGTAGCAACTTATCCTGAAGATTCTGCAGATCGTTGGGAGAGAATCGTGGCTGATGTTCCAGGAAAGTCCTTAGAAGAAATTAAGCATCATTATGAGCTCTTGGTTGATGATATTAGCCAGATCGAGTCAGGCTGTGTTCCTCTTCCTTGTTACAACTCTTATTCGGATGGCTCAACAAGCATTGGTAGTGATGAAGGGAAGGGTAAGAAGGGTGGTAACGTCGGGCATGCAAATAGTGAGTCCAATCATGGAGGTAAGTCGACAAGATCAGATCAGGAGCGCCGCAAAGGGATTGCCTGGACAGAAGATGAGCACAGGTAATGACTGCTGTGGCTTGGCTGTTTATTTAATTCAATTGACCCCTTTTTAATTTAGATAGACATGCTAAATCTTTATTATTTTCCAGACTTTAGTGTTTAGTGGGTCATGTTTCTTTAATAGTTAGATTTTATGCTTATCTACTTATTGATTACATAATATATCTGCTGTTTGTTAGATACTCCCAAAGACGTTGGCTCTCTAGCGTATTTTACGTGGCTAAGTGTCCTTGTCATAAGATCTTTTTTTACTTAATTATGCTGGATATAAATGTTTGAGCATGAGTAAGTTATTACTTATTACTGTGCTTCTACAATAAAATTAATCCAAGACAGGTTACTTGATGGCTTTTGATATATATAAATGTGCTAAACCTTTACTACTTACCTTCACATTAGTGCTAACTGGGCCCTCTTCAATTGTGTTTTCGAATTGAGTAGAAAGTATGTATGCGGTCTGTTAATATTTTTCAATATGTTGCCTCTTTTAGCTAATTGTATGTGGCTAAGTGTACTTGTCATAAGAACTGGTTTAACTTAATTTTTGGTAGAATGTTTGCATACGTTTGCGTGTTATATATATATTTCTATTATATATACCAAATATGTGCTTTTTCTTACAAATCGCTCAGGCTTCTGTTCCAACTGTGTTGATGCTAAACGTCGTCTAAGGTCTTTCAATATTTATTTTGACAACTTCATAATCATGATTCAAGATTTGATATTTTCTAATTTTGAACCTCTGAGATGGTTGGATGTGAATGTATATATTTGTAAGAGGACAATTTTGCTTGTCTGAGAGACTTGTTGTCCATGCTTAAACCAGGCAATCAAAACTATATAGTGTGGGAATTTTTAGCTTCTAAATTCTTGTATCATGCTGTAAAGTTGGTTATCAGCAAAAAAAAAAAAAAAGAAAAAGAAAAAAAGAAATTTAAAGAAAATGATGAGAAGATAAAAGATAAATCCTGCTTTAATGTTGAACTATATTGCTTCAAATTCTTCATGCAAGCTTCAGGGGCATGTAAAATCTGTATGTCCATGTGCTATGCTTTTTACTTAATACTTATTCCGTTAATGTGCATCTATAAACACGTGATAAGCACCAATTTATGTGCATCTGTAAATATGTTTAGCTAATCCCTAATTGTTGTTCGAGTGAACACATATTTTCGTGAATTTGAGAGAAAGGTGTTGGGGCTTTTGGGTTAAAGTGTTCCCCAATTTTGCATTGCTCTTTTTTGCTGATAGTGGATTATTTCTATTCCTTTGCCAATGGACATAGGTCATGCTGTTTGGACCACTTTAAATTATGTCTCTTTTTCTCTTTGGTTTTGCTTTACTTTTTTGTTGGCTTTTCCATTTAGTTCTCGATGAAACTTTATCTTCACATGGGTTCTTACACAACACTTACAGTAACAACTACCAACATCTATTTACCATTGCATTTAGAGATCTTCTAAATGCTCTGTAGCTTTTGCATCTGGATTTGAGCTTGCAATGAAGGCTATATTAGTGGATTGATGTAAGTCATGAACTGAATTTCTGCCAACAAAATTTCTTGCATTAATCATCACTTACCTTCCTTTGTACGATGATTGACAATTTTCATATTTTGACCTCTTTTAGGGAGCTTAGTTAAGATAATTTTAAGATGGAAATTAACAACATGCCGAACTAACGCCCATTTGCACTCCTTAGAGCATGTTCCTGTAGAAATGTCATTTCTACTGCTGGAAAACTCACACAATTAATTGTTGGACACTTAGTAATTCAGATATTTAACAAAACTAAGTAGAGCAACTTCACTAATTTAGCAACATGGATCTGAAGTTATTAGTTGATCACAAATCTCCAGAGTATTTCTGGGAAAAGAAAAAAGAAAAAGACAATGAGGATAATCTTATATACCACATGTATATGAAGGTTTCCTTTTACCATTTTCTGGGGCCTTCCTTTCATGCACCCATCTTTATGCGGTTCTTTCTATCTAAGTGAATTGTGTCATACTGATGGGTACTAGTCCTGAAGCTCAGAAGATTTACAGAATATTAGATTTCTTTCTATCTAACTGAAATGTGTCATACTGATGGGTATTAGTCCTGAAGCTCAGAAGATATACAGAATATTAGATTAGAATTGGTTTGACCACAATACATTTACTTTACATTTCTGTAACTTTCACTGGGTCACCCAATCTTGCTCCCAAAACTGGGTTTTGGGGTCTCAAAAACAACGAAGCTTACTGAAAAAGGAGAGAATTTGAGACTGAATTCCTATAGTTCTAGTTACTTGTGTTTATTATGTTAAGATTACGTAGGCACAATTATTCTATATTTTAGACAGCCAGAAATTAATGACTATTTCCTGCATTCTTGAGAAGTCCGATTGAATGACAAGATATCAATCATTAGCTTTTTCTTTCTGCTGGCAGTCCTCTAAATTTTGAAGAGTCATTGGAGAGATTGAAGAGAAAAAAAGATGGAAAAACGAAAGAAAAAAGAAATAGCTTATATTCTCTGGACCTGGATTAGCTCCACATTTATTGGACGCAGGTTTTCATATAAAATTCATCTGACTTCTTTTCTTCCAATTATGGCTGCCATCTCTCCTGAGTCAACAAAGTGGGGTAAGATTTATTTTGGTTTGGTTTGGTTTCACGCGTGCCATGTATCATATTATTTTGACACCCTGACTGCAAATGAAAATGGAGAGCCAAATTACCTTCTTTTTTCATCTTGAATGCATCCAGTTCTCACATTTACCATTATAACATACTTATATAAGACGGTCTTTTTCTTGGTGTGTGCACGTGCTATTCTCTATGGTTTTCCTATTTCTTTCTATTTCTTGGGTTGTTAGCTTTATCTCAACCTAAGGAAAAGTAATGGGTGTATTCACAGCCTCTTTAAGTATGTTGTTAACTTGTGTCAGACTTGAAAATTTTTCTTTTTTCTCTGTTGGCTAAACAGGTTATTTCTTCTTGGTTTGGATAAGTATGGGAAAGGTGATTGGCGAAGTATCTCAAGAAACTTTGTCGTGACAAGAACTCCTACCCAAGTTGCTAGTCATGCCCAGAAGTACTTCATTCGTTTGAACTCTATGAATAAAGATAGAAGGCGATCAAGTATCCATGATATTACTAGCGTCAACACAGGAGATGTTGCAGTGCCCCAGGGACCAATCACTGGTCAGACAAATGGTTCCGCTGCAGGAGGTTCATCTGGCAAATCAAGCAAACAACCAGCTCAAGCCCCAGCTGCTCCACCAGGAGTTGGCATGTATGGCGGAACCACTATCGGCCAACCAGTCAGAGGACCCCTTGTTTCTGCTGTCGGCACACCAGTGAATCTTCCACCACGGGCACACATGGGATACGGTGTCCAAGCCCCAGTTCCTGGATCGGTAGTACCTGGTGCCCCTATGAGCATGGCTCCAATGTCGTATCCAATGCCACATACATCTGCGCATAGGTGACCGACCTAATTTAGTCGCACAAGTGTACAAAAGTTTAGAGACTAAATAGCTTATGCTCATCAAGTTTGATGGTGTCCTACTCATATCTTGAGCAGTAATAGTATTTTCTTGTTTGCGGAAAGACTTGCTAATGGAATTATTTATTTCCATTGAAGTTCAAATAAACTTAAGCCACAGGAAGAAAAAATAAATGCATCTGTATAGGCAGCTATGGATGATGTGGCCGCATTTTTAGATTTAGGGAAAGAATTCTCCTAGTATCAGTCTAGTAGCCATCTGGAACAGTCATTAGTTCTATCAATTGTTTTCCGTAATTTCTATGCTATATATAAAATTATTACAGTTAAGTCTTTTTCTTTTTGCCTATCTTGATCTCTCTCTAGTTCTCTAGATATTTTGCTTGATAAATTTCTTCACATCCTTCTAATGGTTTGATTGTGTTTGCAATATGCTTATTTAGTAAGCATTACATGGTTACTTTGTCACCCACTTAAGGAATGACCTGGGGTCTAGGGAGTAATTTTCTTTTTCTTTTCTTTCTTTCTTTTTTTTCCCCATAAATTTAATGAGTAATTTAAGTAGTTGAAATTACTTCTTTATGAATGATGATATAGATTCGAATTCTATGCGAGGCAGGAGTGTTTGGAGTGAGGGATTTAAAAAAGTAAAAGAAAGGACGTCCTTCCTAAAAGATGAAAGGCGCTTAACAAAAGATTTGATTAGAAACCACAAGAATAAGTTGGCAATAAGTCATTTGAGCATTAAAATCAAATAATAGTGGAATTAAGGTCTTTATGGTTACGTAGTTAATGTATAAAAAAATACAAGATAAATTCCCTAACTCCAGACAAATTAATAAAGTAATGTAAATTGTTACCTTCTGTAAGGAAAAATATTTTAAGCAAAAATGAGTTAGAATATCAGTAAGTAGTAGTCCCCCGGAAAAGTATCCAAAAGATAGTAAAAATGTTTGTGCAGAAAAGTCATAATTTTAATGTCAGGGCTTCATAAATGCCATATATAATGGTAGAGGTCGTACAAATAGTCGTACAAGTCCACATAACAATTCATGTCGAATAAATTCGAGAGTTCAATAATTATAAATATAATTAACAAATAGTTTCTTGTAATGAGTGCAATGTAATAAATTATACTATGGTCCTACATCATGCTTCCTCATTATTTAAAAGAAAAAAAAAACAGCTCAGAATGCGATTTTTTTTCTCTCTTTCCCCTCTCCTTTCCCTCTCTTCACTTTTCTTTCTCCTCACCTCTCTTTTCTTCTCTTTTTTGTTTCACCAGTAACACTATCGGTCATCTTACACTGGGAAAAGATTATCATAAAATTCCCCTTTATTCATCGACAGTAACAATGTGCATCATGTCCAAAAAAATCATCTAAGTGTCGATCCACCATTGAAGTTCTTGTCGTCTTCTTCCTTATGCCGATGAAAACTCCGATATCATCTTGCCGTATCGCGACCACCAATCTCTCTCTCCTCATCGTGTTTCTAATCGTACCTCCCACACAATGTTTGGATGCTCTAAGCTCAATCCGCCATTAAAGTCCGCCTTTTCTTTAAGTATGTATACATGCAGATGTGTTTGTGTGTGTATGGGGATTTCTATGAACAAATATATGTGTTTTGTTTGTGTGTGAAGGTGGTGAACAATTATTTATGTAGTGGTAAACAAATAAATGTAATGTTTTGAACAAATATATATGTTTGTATATGTGTGTTTGTGTTGTTAAGAGTAGTGAACAAATATATGTAGAGTGATGAATAAATAGATGCAGAGTGGTGATAAAATTGTGTGTGTATGTGTTTGTGTGTTTATATATGTGAGAGTAGTAAACAAATAGTTGTGAAGTAATAAACAAATATTTGATGTATATATTAAAGTAAGTGAACAAATAGTTGTGGAGTAGTGAACAAATAGTTGTGGAGTAGTGAACAAATAGTCAGTAAACTAAATAGTTGTGGGATAATGAACAAATATTTGATATATATATATATATATATATATATATATATATGTGTGTGTGTGTGTGTGTGTGTGTGTGTGTGAAAGTCAAGAAACAAATAGTTGTGGGGTGGTGAACAAATACATATAAGATGAGCATAATAATTTTTTTTTAGTTTCACTATGCTATTTGTGGGGTAATGAACAAATATTCAATGTATATATAGAAGTCAATGAATAAATAGTTGTAGAGTGGTGAACAAATACATATAGAATGACCATAATATACATACATACATACATATATATATATATATATATGTTCATGCCTAAAAATAGCACTATGTTGAAGGATCATAATATAAGGTTCTGTGCAATATCACATTCACTAATATTAGATTCCCCTCACTCCCCTCTTTTTATCTTTAAGAGGATTAACAATGGTTCCTCACTTACTCCAACTCAAACTCAAGACTCATAGATCTTAAGTGAGGGATATTACTATTGAGCTACACCCTCTTGTCTAGTTAATATTACATTAATATTTTCATCAATATAAAAATCTACAATTTTTTAATTATTCTCACATTAAATTTACAATTTTTATAATTAAAAATAATAAATTTTTATATGCATATAATAATTTAATTGATGTTAATAGTGCAATACTACACCTATTAGAAAAATCGAGTAACCAAATAACCATACAGTTCCAACACAAATTAAGTCTAAAGAACGCAATCGTTGCCACATAGACGTGGCACGTACAATGCAGTGCAGAACTTGAGTTGGAGCCTTGGGGACAACAAATTCTCGCTTGTTGAGAAATGCCGAGGCTCCGTTTGTTTGCTTTAAAATAACTTGCTGCCAGAACAAAATATTTTCTTAAAAGATAATATATTTTTTGGTGTTTATTTGACATATTGTGTATTTGATTGTTACATTAAAAAATGTTTTAATAAAATTTTTATGAAAAATGTATTTACTATTATAAAGTAAATTAAAATTAAAATTAAAATTCTCTTCTCTTCTCTTCTCTACTACATAAAAAGAATCAAATTTGTCAATCATGTTATCTATTAGATGGATTGTAAGAGTAAAATTATTGTTTTTGTTAATATCTCTACTATAATAGATATTTATCTAATATCTATTAATGGAAAAAACATATATGTTGTTTTTACTATCCATTCATGATTTGAAAAATAAAAGTATAATTTTATCTTTACTTATATATAAGAAAATTCATACAGAACTACCATTGATAACATACAGTATTTACAAGAGTATCTTTATAATTTTACAACTATTTTATTATCTATTTTTTTTTCTTTTCATTCCCAACCAAAATGAAAGTGTTCTTTTTTTCCCCCCAACTTCCCTGTTAATTGTGTATTTCACCAAAATTATAGGACTATTCTGCAAAAGCAGACTACCTACAAAGCTAAATAATCCAGGAAGTTTTTGTATCCCATGTGAATTAGGAGACTTCAGTTTGACAAAGTTTTGTGTGACCTACGAGCAAGTATTCACTTAATGCCTTTGTTTATTTATAGGAAGCTGAATTTAGGACAGATCACTTTAATTTGCTAATAGGTCAATCAAAATGGTCTTATATGAAGTAGATTTTGCTGCAATTTCAAAGACACGTAAGTTTTGAAACACATTGAGCACGCGCTGCATTTGCAATTTGGCGGCATTTTTGCTTATAGAGAGATTTTACCACTACACCTTTCGCAACTCTTACGCTGGAGTGCCACAAGATTGCAAAAGGTAAACCGTCGTATCATGGGAAGGCTACGCCAGATCATTAGCACCACAGTGGTGGCGTGAATCCCTCAAGGAGATCGTCCTACGAGCCTCGGTTTAGCTAAATTTACATTCCGTTTTCGTATTTCCTTGTTTCACTATATTTTGGATTTCTAGAATAATATTAAAGGCGAGTTACTCGTAGTTTCTAAAATTCCGGGTCCATATTGGGGCACAAAGAATATTTGGGAACTAAATTATTGAATTTTGATATACGGATTGCGGGTCAAAATCGTTTGTAATACAGAAGCGGAGTAACCAAGTAAATATGTGTGGCTAGTTTGTAATCTATAACTCCTTTATTTCTTCATGAAAGTTTCTTCCTTTGACCAAGTAAAAGCACAACGAGTTAGCATAATGTTAAGTTTGTAATCTATAACTCCTTTATTTCTAAATGGAAGTTTCTTTCTTTGACCAAAAAGAAAAGAAGAAAGAAAGTGTTTGGATTCCGTAATAAAATTGACAATTAACAACTCGACATACATGTAAAACTGAAATATAATTAAGAATTTGATTTGTTCATGTAATGATCAATGAACAAAACAATACGCGACCTCAAAAAGTAAAGAGATCATAGAAAGAAAGAGACTTGGCATATTCATTAGAGTTGAACGCTGCAAGACACATGTTGTCTTACATGTTTGGCGCCCAAAGAAATTATCATCTTTTGGACTTATCAGAACAAGTTAAAGGATGGAACACTAAATGAACAATAAAAAAGGATCTATCGGCCCTTTGAAGTATATATTTTTGATCTAGCTACAACCAAGGGGGTTTAGTTTCCCGAGAACTAGGATTTTGGCGTTGGTACATGATGAAGAAAGATGGCCAACATCTGCAGAGGCTGGTACCAAATCAATGTTAGCCAATTCAATGCCTTCGCAAGGAACTGCTTCACTGCAGTTGATGTCCACTGGGACCTCTGAGATAGTGGTACCCCTTATGTTCCTGAAGTGGACATCAACGATCTTCACCTTGGATGGCTGTGTAGTTAGTTCAGAAGAGACATTAGGGTTAAAGTTAACAAATATCTAATACATAATGAAGAACTCAAATATCAAATTTCTGTTTCATCGTAAAAATTGTGATACAAAGTGGATGTACTCTCTTTTTATGGTGTGCAACCCATTGATTCAATAAAATTGGTTGGTATACTTTAATATTTTTATGAGTAAGCAATCACTTACTTTTCTTAAGTCTCGATACCTTTGCTCATTAATATCACGTAGCCATCACTTAAAAAGTACTTAAAATTCACTCTCAACACAATGAAGTATAGTATCTTACACCTACTCTACCACCCGAGTGGTAGTTCTGGTCAATGATAATAGGGTTCTTAACCGCATACATGACTAAATCTTGAACAACAAAATTTGAAGCTTCGAGTACTAGAGAATCACGCCAGGTCTTAATTCTAGCTCCGTTCGTTGTGCGGTTAATGTACTGATTAGTAACGGTAATTCCTTTTACATCTGTTTCTCCCTGACGCTTACCAAGGCTGCCAACGCTGTCACATATACAAGCAGATGTGAAGGTCTAGAAGAATGATCGAATATAAGTAAGAAATATGCACAACTTATGCCAGCCCCAAGTCGTAGTGATGATTACGTTGAATAACCATTTTTGAGACTGTTGTTGTGTCGTGCAAGAGATAACATTAGTTAATGTATAGCTTGGTGTTATAGAGGAGCCAATATAGGATTTCATTTTTAATAATAGATTTTTCAGTCTGGAAGTACACTAGAACAATGCATATCTTCGAGGAACAATGCCAGTTTTAATCGTCTGCCCTTGGGGTTAGTAGGGGCCACGATTCCGTTTGCATGTATATAGTTATGCCTACGACGATTTTGCTTTAATTGATAGACCGTAATACTCTAGATAGTGATTTTCATCACCTAAGACGTATCGTTCATTTGTACAAGATCTTGGCTTAGAAATGCGGCAATAATGATGTAGGAACGAACACGATGCCATGCCTGTGCCCACAAAAGATTTTAGAGATGTTAACATTAATGTTGCCATCACCAATCGAGATCTGATCGTCACTGTTCCAATGACACGATTGGTTATCGTGATGTTTGAGAACCACTAAGATGGATACCATCGATGTTAGGGCTTTTACGCGCCGTTATGTTGAGATCAGATATCGTTACGTTTGTGCTGTCAAGAACCTTCATGTGGTAACCTTTGCTGTTAAGAAAGTTGATATTTTGCATGACAACATTGGTTACATTCTCCAACACAAGACCCTGTATCCAAAGAAGAAAAGATTAACATACATTCGCACATTTATGGAGTTGATATAATTTTTTAAATTCTGTATTTTACTAGTTTAAGTTTAATTTATGGTCAAATGCATGTCAAAGCCCTATGGCTTGTCTGATTAGCAAATTATCCCCTTGTTTTTAGAACTTATCGTATTACCCCCGTGCATCTCAAAAGTTGCATGATAGCCCCTTGTGATTTATATAATTACCTGATTGCCCCCTGGAGTTCGCCTAGTCATTTAATTACTCCCTATGTTTTCAAGACTTACCACATTACGCCTTGTACTTTTTAAAGGTGGCACAATTATCTCTTTTTTCAGTTAGAATCTAGTCAGCAGCTAAAATAGGGGTATTTTTCGGGAAAATATATAACACATTACAAGTTTTAATGGTCATAGATGCAAAAAAACACGCTTATAATGCACAATAAGTCTGTTTCAATGAAAGACTCTGAGGTAGGATATATGTGCCATATTTTGAAAAGCACAGGAGTAATGTGGTAAGTTTTGAAACATAGAGGGTAATCACCAACTGGACATATCATAGGGTGTTAATGTGCACTTTACCCATTAATTTAAAAGCCAATATAGGCTACATACAATTGTAATGTAGTTTGAGGAAAAATATGCAGACGTGGGAATTAGAGAGACCAACATCTGAATTGTTCCTTTCATTTGATTTAAGGATAGAAGATTGTCAATGTAATACTAATTGTGGAATTTTAGCTTACCTTCATCAGTACACAGGTGACTCGTATCAGGCTCGACCCATTATTTTCTTACTGATTCACTTTTCTATCAATTTGTTTATGAAATTTAGTGGTAAAAATAGCTCTTCTTTAATTAGGGTAATTAGAAATTTATTTCTTTAATTTGGGGGGTCTGGTCATAGATAAAAAGGCTGAGCTAAAGAAATATTTCTCTCTTGTTGATGGATCGTACTTAAGTAAGAGTAGAGAGATATTTTTCTTATATGGACAAATTATAAATTTCAAGAGCGCTTTGTAAAACATTGTAATCTTAACCATTATAGCACGTTTAGGATAGATATATAGATGTAGAAAGGAGAGGGTGGACATACATCAGGGAGAAGGTTGTCAGGTTCGCTGCTACCGCCAGGAGTTTTATAATGCCACAAGGCCTCGCCTTGGCCATTTAGTGTTCCCCCACCAATAAGAACGACACCATCAACATCTTCGATTGTTATCCATCTGTCGCCTTTATAAAGACTGAGATCAGTGCTTCCCAAAATGGTCCCTTGAATTTCAATGTTTATCGGCTTGGGAGCACTGCAAGGACCTTCAAACTTCATTGCTCCAACTAGAAACGATCCATTGGGAATGAGAAGCCTAGCTGGTCCAACTGAATGACATGCTGCATTCCATGCTTCAATGAACGCCTGTATGCACGCATGCCGATCATGTGAGTTTATTTAACTTGCTCATTGAGAATGTATAGCGACTTTTTTGTCTATTAAAATGCACAATTTGCAATTTCTTGCCTTCCTTTACAACTTAAACTAAAATCATAAGAGATTGGATACATGTGTTCCATGGGCTATATTAGTGATATTATTTGTTGTTCAAAACTATATCTGTCTAGAATACATATCATTATATCCGTTTATTTTGTTTAATGCGAAAGAAAACTTGTCAATAATGCATCTTCATTTCTGGGAGTAGGATATTATTCATGAGTTCCTTCTGTTGTTATAAAAGAACAACTGCTAACACGAGACTCGAGATCCAGACAGATCATTATTTTTTACATTATTAAAATAGATTTTTCACACTACGAAATCATGAATTTCAAGACAATCATACTAGTTCACAAACTAATTATATAGCAATGAATCGTAAATTTCAAGATTTTGGATGATAGATTGAAGATTAATATTCATTCGCATGCAATAATTGTTTTCTTTAGTGCGAACCAAACATCACATGCCAACTTCATTAGTTCCTGCGTACATACCGTAGTACTTTCTTTTTTGCCATCCGCTACAGCCCCATATTTGGTAACATCAAAAATTGTCTCACCACTAGCAACAAGGCCACGACGAGAACCAAGGGAAGCACATTCAGCCCTCACTGCGAACAAGGCTAAGGCTAAGAGGTAAAGGACCTTGATACCTTGCCCCCTTGGAAGATACATGGTGGCCTTGAACCCGATGACAATTTTTGTGTGGTTTAGATGGACGGGAAAACTTATTAAAACTTTATTTAGGATAAGGATGAACGAATTGAAATGACAATTCCATGGCTTTTTATAGGGTGGTTGTCGAAATCATTATCTATTCGTTTGGTTTCTCTGATATTTAGGATAACTCGTTGACAAATATTGTTAAGGCTATTTTGATTGTGTTATTCACGGCACCAAGTTAATATGTTCTCTCATCGTCCAAATTGAAAGAGGAGAATAGACTTGAATTAAAATTTCACATAGAAAAATTCATAATTTTCTATAGTCCGTTTATGTCACATGGAGAATTCTTCAAAATTGTAATTGTCCAAAATACCAATTCTGCACCTTTAGAATATTCGTGGCGGCCGTTATTTCCTTGTTATTAAAAAGATGAAAGCAATCTGAAAGAAAATGAATGTTTACGTTCAACTAACTTGGTCTGTTTCGTTTCAGAGAGAGAAAGGCGACCAAGTGTAGAACAATTAGTATTACATTGGTGATTAGTATTTCTCCTCCATGTTTCCATTTCTATTTCCTTCCAGTTGTTAATTTTTTAATTTTCCCTAAAGTAAAGCCTTAATCAATATATGGCATGTCAACAACCTAAAGTCAAGTACTTTATCGATTTAGGAAAGTTAAAGAATCTTTCATTTTACTACCATATTATTTCAAGATGCATCCGACATTAAATTTATTTAGTAACAGTGCATGGTATATTGATGATAATGGTTGGAAATCTAAGGTGTTCCAAGGGTTAGATCCTTGGTTGACGTCAATCCCCTTCGCATTTTTGACGGGCAAGATCTAACAGTTAATAATTTAAAATAAATATATCTTAACTAAAATAAAAGAAAAATAAGGTGGCTTTCAAGAGAATTGAATTATTTTTTGACATTAACAGTATCATAAAACAAGAGGGTGGGTCCAAGAGAATGAATTATCTCATAATATTAGAGAAGTTTAAATTGTTAATTACTTGGCCTAATAGTAATGAAATATTGATGAAGAGAACCTACACCCTCAAACCTAAAGTTTGGTGATCATCAAGCAAATAACACCTAACGACAACAAGCAAGAAATATGAAATGCATAAGTGGAATGTGGAAGGAGTAGAAGAATAGAAAAAGGGATGGAGCAATGCAACCTTGATGCAAGATAGACATGCAAATGTCAAAGAAAGTCAAATCATCCGCTGTCATTCCTTTCACAGCAAAAACAACTCAACTCAAAAGAACATCGAGGAGGCTCGTAAATGATGCACTCCAAGTCCAAAGCGACATTAGTAACGGTAACGGGATGTACTGAGCTATAAGGAATACTGCACAGTTAGCACCAAAGAGAGCACGGAGCAAATGAGAGTTAATCAAACTAAACTATTGAAAACAAAAGCCAAGAAAAGATATAATAGAAAATAAAAGCAGAAACCGTTCCTAGGATGCCTTCTAGTATTGCCAAGTTTTACGTCCTCAGCTAGCGGTAATGCTAGAGCCAAATGCGATTGAAGTCCTTAGGCACGTATAGCCTAATAATCATTTCAGCACAAATGACAAGAGGAAAAGGATAGCATAGCGTGTACTCAAATAATGGATAAACATAAAAGCCTTCTCCAAACACTTATAGAAGCTCAAAGATCCCACCCCGAAAAATTAGATGCAAGAGTGTGCTTTAGAGTGTCCAAGACCGTATGCAAACCTAGAAGATCATGTCCCCCTCCCGCCTAATCAAAAAGCGATATATCAATCTTGCACTCGTCGATTAACCGCCCAATGCCCTTCCTCTGATGATCAAGCACAGCTAGCACTCCCTCCCCATGAGTCGGTGCAAGGTCCAAAGCACGCAATGAGGGAAGAGTGTGTGTTAGCCCTATGTGCATGTTCTCAGTGTGAGAAGGCACTAGTGTGAGCTCCAAAGTAGGGTGAGACTCGAAAGAAGCGAGAGCATGAACGACAAGGGCAAAGGAAGGCCTACTTGAATAACCTCAAAAGCACGGGACTTTTCATAACTAGAATTGGCATATAGATGTTGCCGAGCGCAGGTGGAAATGGTACAGCATGTTACTTTTGGTGGTTTTTGACACGGAGGTCAAAGCCAATTTGACCCAAAATTGGGTCTGATCCCACTTATCAGACGAGTCGAATCTCGGGACCTTCGCGATCTCCGTTCCAATTAGATAGGCGTGGTATATTTACCTATCGAATATGGGCTTGTGGTGAACGAGAAATTAGTAATTAAAGTTGGCTAACTTGAGTTGTTTGTGGCAAATCCCACAACAAAAATCTAAGTGGATTTTGTTCACCTTATACATTGGAGCCCTCTTGGTAGTGCCAAGAAGGCGCTCGGATGGAAGAATCTACATGGTGGGCTTAGTCTCAAAATCGACGCACAAACGCGCGCCCGTGGAGCGTAGCTGGCTCGATGCAGGATTCTCGCTCGATTTAATCTTGCAAGACAAAATTCCTGTCATCCAGGAGGAGAATTCGGGAAGCTCGTGGCTAAAAAATTGCAATTGAAGATTTTGCATGTCTGGGACAATTTTGGGACCATATCAGGGCGTGTGTTATTGTTGGGAATTACCTAATTGCCGACTAACTCACCTCACTGGACGCAAATGCAACTGGCAACTCCTCCATGGTCTTATATGAAGTAGATTTTGCTGCAATTTCAAAGACACGTAAGTTTTGAAACACATTGAGCACGCGCTGCATTGGCAATTTGGCGGCATTTTTGCTTATAGAGAGATTTTACCACTACACCTTTCGCAACTCTTACGCTGGAGTGCCACAAGATTGCAAAAGGTAAACCGTCGTATCATGGGAAGGATAAGCCAGATCATTAGCACCACAGTGGTGGCGTGAATCCCTCAAGGAGATCGTCCTACGAGCCTCGGTTTAGCTAAATTTACATTCCGTTTTCGTATTTCCTTGTTTCACTATATTTTGGATTTCTAGAATAATATTAAAGGCGAGTTACTCGTAGTTTCTAAAATTCCGGGTCCATATTGGGGCACAAAGAATATTTGGGAACTAAATTATTGAATTTTGATATACGGATTATGGTCAAAATCGTTTGTAATCTGACGGAGTAACCAAGTAAATATGTGTGGCTAGTTTGTAATCTATAACTCCTTTATTTCTTCATGAAAGTTTCTTCCTTTGACCAAGTAAAAGCACAACGAGTTAGCATAATGTTAAGTTTGTAATCTATAACTCCTTTATTTCTAAATGGAAGTTTCTTTCTTTGACCAAAAAGAAAAGAAGAAAGAAAGTGTTTGGATTCCGTAATAAAATTGACAATTAACAACTCGACATACATGTAAAACTGAAATATAATTAAGAATTTGATTTGTTCATGTAATGATCAATGAACAAAACAATACGCGACCTCAAAAAGTAAAGAGATCATAGAAAGAAAGAGACTTGGCATATTCATTAGAGTTGAACGCTGCAAGACACATGTTGTCTTACATGTTTGGCGCCAAAGAAATTATCATCTTTTGGACTTATCGAACAAGTTAAAGGATGGAACACTAAATGAACAATAAAAAGGATCTATCGGCCCTTTGAAGTATATATTTTTGATCTAGCTACAACCAAGGGGTTTAGTTTCCCGAGAACTAGGATTTTGGCGTTGGTACATGATGAAGAAAGATGGCCAACATCTGCAGAGGCTGGTACCAAATCAATGTTAGCCAATTCAATGCCTTCGCAAGGAACTGCTTCACTGCAGTTGATGTCCACTGGGACCTCTGAGATAGTGGTACCCCTTATGTTCCTGAAGTGGACATCAACGATCTTCACCTTGGATGGCTGTGTAGTTAGTTCAGAAGAGACATTAGGGTTAAAGTTAACAAATATCTAATACATAATGAAGAACTCAAATATCAAATTTCTGTTTCATCGTAAAAATTGTGAATACAAAGTGGATGTACTCTCTTTTTATGGTGTGCAACCCATTGATTCAATAAAATTGGTTGGTATACTTTAATATTTTTATGAGTAAGCAATCACTTACTTTTCTTGATCTCGTTACCTTTGCTCATTAATATCACGTATCCATCACTTAAAAAAGTACTTAAAATTCACTCTCAACACAATGAAGTATAGTATCTTACCCCTACTCTACCACCCGAGTGGTAGTTCTGGTCAATGATAATGGGGTTCTTAACGCATTCATGACTAAATCTTGATAGACAATATTTGAAGCTTCGAGTACTGGAGAATCACGCCAGGTCTTAATTCTAGCTCCGTTCGTTGTGCCAGTTAATGTACAGTTGGTAACGGTAATTCCTTTTACATCTGTTTCTCCCTGACGCTTACCAAGGCTGCCAACGCTGTCACATATACAAGCAGATGTGAAGGTCTAGAAGAATGATCGAATATAAGTAAGAAATATGCACAACTTATGCCAGCCCAAGTCGTAGTGATGATTACGTTGAATAACCATTTTTGAGATCGTTGTTGTGTCGTGCAAGAGATAACATTAGTTAATGTATAGCTTGGTGTTATAGAGGAGCCAATATAGGATTTCATTTTTAATAATAGATTTTTCAGTGCGAAGTACACTAGAACAATGCATATCTTCGAGGAACAATGCCGCTTTTAATCGTCGCCCTTGGGGTTAGTAGGGGCCACGATTCCGTTTGCATGTATATAGTTATGCCTACGACGATTTTGCTTTAATTGATAGACCGTAATACTCTAGATAGTGATTTTCATCACCTAAGACGTATCGTTCATTTGTACAAGATCTTGGCTTAGAAATGCGGCAATAATGATGTAGGAACGAACGATGCCATGCCTGTGCCCACAAAAGATTTTAGAGATGTTAACATTAATGTTGCCATCACCAATCGAGATCTGATCGTCACTGTTCCAATGACACGATTGGTTATCGTGATTTGAGAACCACTAAGATGGATACCATCGATGTTAGGGCTTTTACGCGCCGTTATGTTGAGATCGGATATCGTTACGTTTGTCTGTCAAGAACCTTCATGTGGTAACCTTTGCTGTTAAGAAAGTTGATATTTTGCATGACAACATTGGTTACATTCTCCAACACAAGACCTGTATCCAAAGAAGAAAAGATTAACATACATTCGCACATTTATGGAGTTGATATAATTTTTAAATTCTGTATTTTACTAGTTTAAGTTTAATTTATGGTCAAATGCATGTCAAAGCCCTATGGCTTGTCCGATTAGCAAATTATCCCCTTGTTTTTAGAACTTATCGTATTACCCCGTGCATCTCAAAAGTTGTATGATAGCCTTTTGTGATTTATATAATTACTTGATTGCCCCATGGAGTTCGCCTATTTATTTAATTACTCCCCTATGTTTTCAAGACTTACCACATTACGCCTTGTACTTTTTTAAAGGTGGCACAATTATCTCTTTTTCAGTTAGAATCTAGTCATCAGACTAAAATAGGGGTATTTTTAGGAAAATATATAACACATTACAAGTTTTAATGGTCATAGATGCAAAAAAACACGCTTATAATGCACAATAAGTCTGTTTCAATGAAAGACTCTGAGGTAGGATATATGTGCCATATTTTGAAAAGCACAGGAGTAATGTGGTAAGTTTTGAAACATAGAGGGTAATCACCAACTGGACATATCATAGGGTGTTAATGTGCACTTTACCCATTAATTTAAAAGCCAATATAGGCTACATACAATTGTAATGTAGTTTGAGGAAAAATATGCGACGTGGGAATTAGAGAGACCAACATCTGAATTGTTCCTTTCATTTGATTTAAGGATAGAAGATTGTCAATGTAATACTAATTGTGGAATTTTAGCTTACCTTCATCAAGACACAGTGACTCGTATCGTGCTCGACCCATTATTTTCTTACTGATTCACTTTTCTATCAATTTGTTTATGAAATTTAGTGGTAAAAATAGCTCTTCTTTAATTAGGGTAATTAGAAATTTATTTCTTTAATTTGGGGGGTCTGGTCATAGATAAAAAGGCTGAGCTAAAGAAATATTTCTCTCTTGTTGATGGATCGTACTTAAGTAAGAGTAGAGAGATATTTTTCTTATATGGACAAATTATAAATTTCAAGAGCGCTTTGTAAAACATTGTAATCTTAACCATTATAGCACAGTTCAGGATAGATATATAGATGTAGAAAGGAGAGGGTGGACATACATCAGGGAGAAGGTTGTCAGGTTCGCTGCTACCGCCAGGAGTTTTATAATGCCACAAGGCCTCGCCTTGGCCATTTAGTGTTCCCCCACCAATAAGAACGACACCATCAACATCTTCGATTGTTATCCATCCGTCGCCTTTATAAAGATCGAGATCGGTGCTTCCCAAAATGGTCCCTTGAATTTCAATGTTTATCGGCTTGGGAGCACCGCAAGGACCTTCAAACTTCATTGCTCCAACTAGAAACGATCCATTGGGAATGAGAAGCCTAGCTGGTCCAATGAATGACATGCTGCATTCCATGCTTCAATGAACGCCTGTATGCACGCATGCCGATCATGTGAGTTTATTTAACTTGCTCATTGAGAATGTATAGCGACTTTTTTGTCTATTAAAATGCACAATTTGCAATTTCTTGCCTTCCTTTACAACTTAAACTAAAATCATAAGAGATTGGATACATGTGTTCCATGGGCTATATTAGTGATATTATTTGTTGTTCAAAACTATATCTGTCTAGAATACATATCATTATATCCGTTTATTTTGTTTAATGCGAAAGAAAACTTGTCAATAATGCATCTTCATTTCTGGGAGTAGGATATTATTCATGAGTTCCTTCTGTTGTTATAAAAGAACAACTGCTAACACGAGACTCGAGATCCAGACAGCTCATTATTTTTTTCATTATTAATATTGTTTTTTCACACTACGAAATCATGAATTTCAAGACAATCATACGAGTTCACAAACTAATTCTATAGCAGTGAATCGTAAATTTCAAGATTTTGGATGATAGATTGAAGATTAATATTCATTCGCATGCAATAATTGTTTTCTTTAGTGCGAACCAAACATCACATGCCAACTTCATTAGTTCCTGCGTACATACCGTAGTACTTTCTTTTTTGCCATCCGCTACAGCCCCATATTTGGTAACATCAAAAATTGTCTCACCACTAGCAACAAGGCCACGACGAGAACCAAGGGAAGCACATTCAGCCCTCACTGCGAACAAGGCTAAGGCTAAGAGGTAAAGGACCTTGATACCTTGCCCCCTTGGAAGATACATGGTGGCCTTGAACCCGATGACAATTTTTGTGTGGTTTAGATGGACGGGAAAACTTATTAAAACTTTATTTAGGATAAGGATGAACGAATTGAAATGACAATTCCATGGCTTTTTATAGGGTGGTTGTCGAAATCATTATCTATTCGTTTGGTTTCTGATATTTAGGATAACTCGTTGACAAATATTGTTAAGGCTATTTTGATTGTGTTATTCACGGCACCAAGTTAATATGTTCTCTCATCGTCCAAATTGAAAGAGGAGAATAGACTTGAATTAAAATTTCACATAGAAAAATTCATAATTTTCTATAGTCCGTTTATGTCACATGGAGAATTCTTCAAAATTGTAATTGTCCAAAATACCAATTCTGCACCTTTAGAATATTCGTGGCGGCCGTTATTTCCTTGTTATTAAAAGATGAAAGCAATCTGAAAGAAAATGAATGCTTACGTTCAACTAACTTGGTCTGTTTCGTTTCAGAGAGAGAAAGGCGACCAAGTGTAGAACAATTAGTATTACATTGGTGATTAGTATTTCTCCTCCATGTTTCCATTTCTATTTCCTTCCAGATTGTTAATTTTTTAATTTTCCCCTAAAGTAAAGCCTTAATCAATATATGGCATGTCAACAACCTAAAGTCAAGTACTTTATCGATTTAGGAAAGTTAAAGAATCTTTCATTTTACTACCATATTATTTCAAGATGCATCCGACATTAAATTTATTTAGTAACAGTGCATGGTATATTGATGATAATGGTTGGAAATCTAAGGTGTTCCAAGGGTTAGATCCTTGGTTGACGTCAATCCCTTCGCATTTTTGTGGGCAAGATCTAACGATTAATAATTTAAAATAAATATATCTTAACTAAAATAAAAGAAAAATAAGGTGGCTTTCAAGAGAATTGAATTATTTTTGACATTAAGATATCATAAAACAAGAGGGTGGGTCCAAGAGAATGAATTATCTCATAATATTAGAGAAGTTTAAATTGTTAATTACTTGGCCTAATAGTAATGAAATATTGATGAAGAGAACCTACACCCTCAAACCTAAAGTTTGGTGATCATCAAGCAAATAACACCTAACAACAACAAGCAAGAAATATGAAATGCATAAGTGGAATGTGGAAGGAGTAGAAGAATAGAAAAAGGGATGGAGCAATGCAACCTTGATGCAAGATAGACATGCAAATGTCAAAGAAAGTCAAATCATCCGCTGTCATTCCTTTCACAGCAAAAACAACTCAACTCAAAAGAACATCGAGGAGGCTCGTAAATGATGCACTCCAAGTCCAAAGCGACATTAGTAACGGTAACCAGGATGTACTCGGGAGCTATAAGGAATACTGCACAGTTAGCACCAAAGAGAGCACGGAGCAAATGAGAGTTAATCAAACTAAACTATTGAAAACAAAAGCCAAGAAAAGATATAATAGAAAATAAAAGCGTAAACCGTTCCTAGGATGCCTTCTAGTATTTCAAAGTTTAACGTACTCATCTAGCTGTAATGCAATAGCCAAAAGCTATTGAAGTCCTTAGGCACGTATATGTTAATAATCATTTCAGCACATATGTCAAGTGGAAAAGGATAACGCAACTTGTACTCAAATAATGGATAAACATAAAAGCCTTCTCCAAACACTTATAGAATCTCAAAGATCCCACCCCTAAAAATTAGATGCAAGAGTGTGCTTTAGAGTGTCCAAGACCGTATGCAAACCTAGAAGATCATGTCCCCCTCCCGCCTAATCAAAAAGCGATATATCAATCTTGCACTCGTCGATTAACCGCCCAATGCCCTTCCTCTGATGATCAAGCACAGCTAGCACTCCCTCCCCATGAGTCGGTGCAAGGTCCAAAGCACGCAATGAGGGAAGAGTGTGTGTTAGCCCTATGTGCATGTTCTCAGTGTGAGAAGGCACTAGTGTGAGCTCCAAAGTAGGGTGAGACTCGAAAGAAGCGAGAGCATGAACGACAAGGGCAAAGGAAGGCCTACTTGAATAACCTCAAAAGCACGGGACTTTTCATAACTAGAATTGGCATATAGATGTTGCCGAGCGCAGGTGGAAATGGTACAGCATGTTACTTTTGGTGGTTTTTGACACGGAGGTCAAAGCCAATTTGACCCAAAATTGGGTCTGATCCCACTTATCAGACGAGTCGAATCTCGGGACCTTCGCGATCTCCGTTCCAATTAGATAGGCGTGGTATATTTACCTATCGAATATGGGCTTGTGGTGAACGAGAAATTAGTAATTAAAGTTGGCTAACTTGAGTTGTTTGTGGCAAATCCCACAACAAAAATCTAAGTGGATTTTGTTCACCTTATACATTGGAGCCCTCTTGGTAGTGCCAAGAAGGCGCTCGGATGGAAGAATCTACATGGTGGGCTTAGTCTCAAAATCGACGCACAAACGCGCGCGTGGAGCGTAGCTGGCTCGACTCGGGATTCTCGCTCGATTTAATCTTGCAAGACAAAATTCCTGTCATCCAGAGGAGAATTCGGGAAGCTCGTGGCTAAAAAATTGCAATTGAAGATTTTGCATGTCCAGGACAATTTTGGGACCATATCAGGGCGTGTGTTATTGTTGGGAATTACCTAATTGCCGACTAACTCACCTCACTGGACGCAAATGCAACTGGCAACTCCTCCATGGTCTTATATGAAGTAGATTTTGCTGCAATTTCAAAGACACGTAAGTTTTGAAACACATTGAGCACGCGCTGCATTGGCAATTTGGCGGCATTTTTGCTTATAGAGAGATTTTACCACTACACCTTTCGCAACTCTTACGCTGGAGTGCCACAAGATTGCAAAAGGTAAACCGTCAGATCATGGGAAGGCTACGCGATCATTAGCACCACGGTGGTGGCGTGAATCCTCAAGGAGATCGTCCTACGAGCCTCGGTTTAGCTAAATTTACATTCCGTTTTCGTATTTCCTTGTTTCACTATATTTTGGATTTCTAGAATAATATTAAAGGCGAGTTACTCGTAGTTTCTAAAATTCCGGGTCCATATTGGGGCACAAAGAATATTTGGGAACTAAATTATTGAATTTTGATATACGGATTGCGGGTCAAAATCGTTTGTAATACAGAAGCGGAGTAACCAAGTAAATATGTGTGGCTAGTTTGTAATCTATAACTCCTTTATTTCTTCATGAAAGTTTCTTCCTTTGACCAAGTAAAAGCACAACGAGTTAGCATAATGTTAAGTTTGTAATCTATAACTCCTTTATTTCTAAATGGAAGTTTCTTTCTTTGACCAAAAAGAAAAGAAGAAAGAAAGTGTTTGGATTCCGTAATAAAATTGACAATTAACAACTCGACATACATGTAAAACTGAAATATAATTAAGAATTTGATTTGTTCATGTAATGATCAATGAACAAAACAATACGCGACCTCAAAAAGTAAAGAGATCATAGAAAGAAAGAGACTTGGCATATTCATTAGAGTTGAACGCTGCAAGACACATGTTGTCTTACATGTTTGGCGACCAAAGAAATTATCATCTTTTGGACTTATCAGAACAAGTTAAAGGATGGAACACTAAATGAACAATAAAAAAGGATCTATCGGCCCTTTGAAGTATATATTTTTGATCTAGCTACAACCAAGGGGGTTTAGTTTCCCGAGAACTAGGATTTTGGCGTTGGTACATGATGAAGAAAGATGGCCAACATCTGCAGAGGCTGGTACCAAATCAATGTTAGCCAATTCAATGCCTTCGCAAGGAACTGCTTCACTGCAGTTGATGTCCACTGGGACCTCTGAGATAGTGGTACCCTTATGTTCCTGAAGTGGACATCAACGATCTTCACCTTGGATGGCTGTGTAGTTAGTTCAGAAGAGACATTAGGGTTAAAGTTAACAAATATCTAATACATAATGAAGAACTCAAATATCAAATTTCTGTTTCATCGTAAAAATTGTGAATACAAAGCGGATGTACTCTCTTTTTATGGTGTGCAACCCATTGATTCAATAAAATTGGTTGGTATACTTTAATATTTTTATGAGTAAGCAATCACTTACTTTTCTTGATCTCGTTACCTTTGCTCATTAATATCACGTAGCCATCACTTAAAAAGTACTTAAAATTCACTCTCAACACAATGAAGTATAGTATCTTACCTACTCTACCACCCGAGTGGTAGTTCGTCAATGATAATGGGGTTCTTAACGCATTCATGACTAAATCTTGATAGACAATATTTGAAGCTTCGAGTACTGGAGAATCACGCCAGGTCTTAATTCTAGCTCCGTTCGTTGTGCCAGTTAATGTACAGTTGGTAACGGTAATTCCTTTTACATCTGTTTCTCCCTGACGCTTACCAAGGCTGCCAACGCTGTCACATATACAAGCAGATGTGAAGGTCTAGAAGAATGATCGAATATAAGTAAGAAATATGCACAACTTATGCCAGCCCAAGTCGTAGTGATGATTACGTTGAATAACCATTTTTGAGACTGTTGTTGTGTCGTGCAAGAGATAACATTAGTTAATGTATAGCTTGGTGTTATAGAGGAGCCAATATAGGATTTCATTTTTAATAATAGATTTTTCAGTCTGGAAGTACACTAGAACAATGCATATCTTCGAGGAACAATGCCAGTTTTAATCGTCTGCCCTTGGGGTTAGTAGGGGCCACAGTTCCCGTTTGCATGTATATAGTTATGCCTACGACGATTTTGCTTTAATTGATAGACCGTAATACTCTAGATAGTGATTTTCATCACCTAAGACGTATCGTTCATTTGTACAAGATCTTGGCTTAGAAATGCGGCAATAATGATGTAGGAACGAACCTGATGCCATGCCCAGGCCCACAAAAGATTTTAGAGATGTTAACATTAATGTTGCCATCACCAACTGAGATACAGTCGTCACCTGTTCCAATGACACAGTTGGTTATCGTGACAGTTTGAGAACCACTAAGATGGATACCATCAGTGTTAGGGCTTTTACGCGCCGTTATGTTGAGATCAGATATCGTTACGTTTGTGCTGTCAAGAACCTTCATGTGGTAACCTTTGCTGTTAAGAAAGTTGATATTTTGCATGACAACATTGGTTACATTCTCCAACACAAGACCCTGTATCCAAAGAAGAAAAGATTAACATACATTCGCACATTTATGGAGTTGATATAATTTTTTAAATTCTGTATTTTACTAGTTTAAGTTTAATTTATGGTCAAATGCATGTCAAAGCCCTATGGCTTGTCTTATTAGCAAATTATCCCCTTGTTTTTAGAACTTATCGTATTACCCCGTGCATCTCAAAAGTTGCATGATAGCCCCTTGTGATTTATATAATTACTGATTGCCCCTGAGTTCGCCTAGTCATTTAATTACTCCCTATGTTTTCAAGACTTACCACATTACGCCTTGTACTTTTTAAAGGTGGCACAATTATCTCTTTTTCAGTTAGAATCTAGTCATCAGACTAAAATAGGGGTATTTTTCGGGAAAATATATAACACATTACAAGTTTTAATGGTCATAGATGCAAAAAAACACGCTTATAATGCACAATAAGTCTGTTTCAATGAAAGACTCTGAGGTAGGATATTTGTGCCATAGTTTGAAAAGCTCAGGTGTTTTGTGGTAAGTTTTGATACATAGAGGGGTAATCAGACTACTGGACATATCATAGGGTGTTAATGTGCACTTTACCCATTAATTTAAAAAGCCAATATAGGCTACATACAATTGTAATGTAGTTTGAGGAAAAATATGCAGACGTGGGAATTAGAGAGACCAACATCTGAATTGTTCCTTTCATTTGATTTAAGGATAGAAGATTGTCAATGTAATACTAATTGTGGAATTTTAGCTTACCTTCATCAGTACACAGGTGACTCGTATCAGGCTCGACCCATTATTTTCTTCTTGATTCACTTTTCTATCAATTTGTTTATGAAATTTAGTGGTAAAAATAGCTCTTCTTTAATTAGGGTAATTAGAAATTTATTTCTTTAATTTGGGGTCTGGTCATAGATAAAAAGGCTGAGCTAAAGAAATATTTCTCTCTTGTTGATGGATCGTACTTAAGTAAGAGTAGAGAGATATTTTTCTTATATGGACAAATTATAAATTTCAAGAGCGCTTTGTAAAACATTGTAATCTTAACCATTATAGCACAGTTTCAGGATAGATATATAGATGTAGAAAGGAGAGGGTGGACATACATCAGGGAGAAGGTTGTCAGGTTCGCTGCTACCGCCAGGAGTTTTATAATGCCACAAGGCCTCGCCTTGGCCATTTAGTGTTCCCCCACCAATAAGAACGACACCATCAACATCTTCGATTGTTATCCATCTGTCGCCTTTATAAAGACTGAGATCAGTGCTTCCCAAAATGGTCCCTTGAATTTCAATGTTTATCGGCTTGGGAGCACTGCAAGGACCTTCAAACTTCATTGCTCCAACTAGAAACGATCCATTGGGAATGAGAAGCCTAGCTGGTCCAACTGAATGACATGCTGCATTCCATGCTTCAATGAACGCCTGTATGCACGCATGCCGATCATGTGAGTTTATTTAACTTGCTCATTGAGAATGTATAGCGACTTTTTTGTCTATTAAAATGCACAATTTGCAATTTCTTGCCTTCCTTTACAACTTAAACTAAAATCATAAGAGATTGGATACATGTGTTCCATGGGCTATATTAGTGATATTATTTGTTGTTCAAAACTATATCTGTCTAGAATACATATCATTATATCCGTTTATTTTGTTTAATGCGAAAGAAAACTTGTCAATAATGCATCTTCATTTCTGGGAGTAGGATATTATTCATGAGTTCCTTCTGTTGTTATAAAAGAACAACTGCTAACACGAGACTCGAGATCCGCATACTCATTATTTTTTTCATTATTAATATTGTTTTTTCACACTACGAAATCATGAATTTCAAGACAATCATACGAGTTCACAAACTAATTCTATAGCAGTGAATCGTAAATTTCAAGATTTTGGATGATAGATTGAAGATTAATATTCATTCGCATGCAATAATTGTTTTCTTTAGTGCGAACCAAACATCACATGCCAACTTCATTAGTTCCTGCATACATACCGTAGTACTTTCTTTTTTGCCATCCGCTACAGCCCCATATTTGGTAACATCAAAAATTGTCTCACCACTAGCAACAAGGCCACGACGAGAACCAAGGGAAGCACATTCAGCCCTCACTGCGAACAAGGCTAAGGCTAAGAGGTAAAGGACCTTGATACCTTGCCCCCTTGGAAGATACATGGTGGCCTTGAACCCGATGACAATTTTTGTGTGGTTTAGATGGACGGGAAAACTTATTAAAACTTTATTTAGGATAAGGATGAACGAATTGAAATGACAATTCCATGGCTTTTTATAGGGTGGTTGTCGAAATCATTATCTATTCGTTTGGTTTCTCTGATATTTAGGATAACTCGTTGACAAATATTGTTAAGGCTATTTTGATTGTGTTATTCACGGCACCAAGTTAATATGTTCTCTCATCGTCCAAATTGAAAGAGGAGAATAGACTTGAATTAAAATTTCACATAGAAAAATTCATAATTTTCTATAGTCCGTTTATGTCACATGGAGAATTCTTCAAAATTGTAATTGTCCAAAATACCAATTCTGCACCTTTAGAATATTCGTGGCGGCTTCGTTATTTCCTTGTTATTAAAAAGATGAAAGCAATCTGAAAGAAAATGAATGCTTACGTTCAACTAACTTGGTCTGTTTCGTTTCCGAGAGAGAAAGGCGACCAAGTGTAGAACAATTAGTATTACATTGGTGATTAGTATTTCTCCTCCATGTTTCCATTTCTATTTCCTTCCAGATTGTTAATTTTTTTAATTTTCCCCTAAAGTAAAGCCTTAATCAATATATGGCATGTCAACAACCTAAAGTCAAGTACTTTATCGATTTAGGAAAGTTAAAGAATCTTTCATTTTACTACCATATTATTTCAAGATGCATCCGACATTAAATTTATTTAGTAACAGTGCATGGTATATTGATGATAATGGTTGGAAATCTAAGGTGTTCCAAGGGTTAGATCCTTGGTTGACGTCAATCCCTTCGCATTTTTGACGGGCAAGATCTAACGATTAATAATTTAAAATAAATATATCTTAACTAAAATAAAAGAAAAATAAGGTGGCTTTCAAGAGAATTGAATTATTTTTGACATTAAGATATCATAAAACAAGAGGGTGGGTCCAAGAGAATGAATTATCTCATAATATTAGAGAAGTTTAAATTGTTAATTACTTGGCCTAATAGTAATGAAATATTGATGAAGAGAACCTACACCCTCAAACCTAAAGTTTGGTGATCATCAAGCAAATAACACCTAACGACAACAAGCAAGAAATATGAAATGCATAAGTGGAATGTGGAAGGAGTAGAAGAATAGAAAAAGGGATGGAGCAATGCAACCTTGATGCAAGATAGACATGCAAATGTCAAAGAAAGTCAAATCATCCGCTGTCATTCCTTTCACAGCAAAAACAACTCAACTCAAAAGAACATCGAGGAGGCTCGTAAATGATGCACTCCAAGTCCAAAGCGACATTAGTAACGGTAACCAGGATGTACTCGGGAGCTATAAGGAATACTGCACAGTTAGCACCAAAGAGAGCACGGAGCAAATGAGAGTTAATCAAACTAAACTATTGAAAACAAAAGCCAAGAAAAGATATAATAGAAAATAAAAGCAGAAACCGTTCCTAGGATGCCTTCTAGTATTGCCAAGTTTTACGTCCTCAGCTCGCGGTAATGCTAGAGCCAAATGCGATTGAAGTCCTTAGGCACGTATAGCCTAATAATCATTTCAGCACAAATGACAAGAGGAAAAGGATAACGCAACGTGTACTCAAATAATGGATAAACATAAAAGCCTTCTCCAAACACTTATAGAAGCTGAAAGATCCCACCCCGAAAAATTAGATGCAAGAGTGTGCTTTAGAGTGTCCAAGACCGTATGCAAACCTAGAAGATCATGTCCCCCTCCCGCCTAATCAAAAAGCGATATATCAATCTTGCACTCGTCGATTAACCGCCCAATGCCCTTCCTCTGATGATCAAGCACAGCTAGCACTCCCTCCCCATGAGTCGGTGCAAGGTCCAAAGCACGCAATGAGGGAAGAGTGTGTGTTAGCCCTATGTGCATGTTCTCAGTGTGAGAAGGCACTAGTGTGAGCTCCAAAGTAGGGTGAGACTCGAAAGAAGCGAGAGCATGAACGACAAGGGCAAAGGAAGGCCTACTTGAATAACCTCAAAAGCACGGGACTTTTCATAACTAGAATTGGCATATAGATGTTGCCGAGCGCAGGTGGAAATGGTACAGCATGTTACTTTTGGTGGTTTTTGACACGGAGGTCAAAGCCAATTTGACCCAAAATTGGGTCTGATCCCACTTATCAGACGAGTCGAATCTCGGGACCTTCGCGATCTCCGTTCCAATTAGATAGGCGTGGTATATTTACCTATCGAATATGGGCTTGTGGTGAACGAGAAATTAGTAATTAAAGTTGGCTAACTTGAGTTGTTTGTGGCAAATCCCACAACAAAAATCTAAGTGGATTTTGTTCACCTTATACATTGGAGCCCTCTTGGTAGTGCCAAGAAGGCGCTCGGATGGAAGAATCTACATGGTGGGCTTAGTCTCAAAATCGACGCACAAACGCGCGCGCCCGTGGAGCGTAGCCTGGCTCGATTCTGGGATTCTCGCTCCAGTTTAATCTTGCAAGACAAAATTCCTGTCATCCAGGAGGAGAATTCGGGAAGCTCGTGGCTAAAAAATTGCAATTGAAGATTTTGCATGTCTGGGACAATTTTGGGACCATATCAGGGCGTGTGTTATTGTTGGGAATTACCTAATTGCCGACTAACTCACCTCACTGGACGCAAATGCAACTGGCAACTCCTCCATGGTCTTATATGAAGTAGATTTTGCTGCAATTTCAAAGACACGTAAGTTTTGAAACACATTGAGCACGCGCTGCATTGGCAATTTGGCGGCATTTTTGCTTATAGAGAGATTTTACCACTACACCTTTCGCAACTCTTACGCTGGAGTGCCACAAGATTGCAAAAGGTAAACCGTCGTATCATGGGAAGGCTACGCCAGATCATTAGCACCACAGTGGTGGCGTGAATCCCTCAAGGAGATCGTCCTACGAGCCTCGGTTTAGCTAAATTTACATTCCGTTTTCGTATTTCCTTGTTTCACTATATTTTGGATTTCTAGAATAATATTAAAGGCGAGTTACTCGTAGTTTCTAAAATTCCGGGTCCATATTGGGGCACAAAGAATATTTGGGAACTAAATTATTGAATTTTGATATACAGATTATGGTCAAAATCGCTTGTAATACGTATGAGTAACCAAGTAAATATGTGTGGCTAGTTTGTAATCTATAACTCCTTTATTTCTTCATGAAAGTTTCTTCCTTTGACCAAGTAAAAGCACAACGAGTTAGCATAATGTTAAGTTTGTAATCTATAACTCCTTTATTTCTAAATGGAAGTTTCTTTCTTTGACCAAAAAGAAAAGAAGAAAGAAAGTGTTTGGATTCCGTAATAAAATTGACAATTAACAACTCGACATACATGTAAAACTGAAATATAATTAAGAATTTGATTTGTTCATGTAATGATCAATGAACAAAACAATACGCGACCTCAAAAAGTAAAGAGATCATAGAAAGAAAGAGACTTGGCATATTCATTAGAGTTGAACGCTGCAAGACACATGTTGTCTTACATGTTTGGCGCCAAAGAAATTATCATCTTTTGGACTTATCGAACAAGTTAAAGGATGGAACACTAAATGAACAATAAAAAGGATCTATCGGCCCTTTGAAGTATATATTTTTGATCTAGCTACAACCAAGGGGTTTAGTTTCGAGAACTAGGATTTTGGCGTTGGTACATGATGAAGAAAGATGGCCAACATCTGCAGAGGCTGGTACCAAATCAATGTTAGCCAATTCAATGCCTTCGCAAGGAATCGCTTCATCGCAGCTTGATGTCCACCGGGACCTCTGAGATAGTGGTACCCTTATGTTCTGAAGTGGACATCAACGATCTTCACCTTGGATGGCTGTGTAGTTAGTTCGTAAGAGACATTAGGGTTAAAGTTAACAAATATCTAATACATAATGAAGAACTCAAATATCAAATTTCTGTTTCATCGTAAAAATTGTGAATCTGAGCGGATGTACTCTCTTTTTATGGTGTGCAACCCATTGATTCAATAAAATTGGTTGGTATACTTTAATATTTTTATGAGTAAGCAATCACTTACTTTTCTTGATCTCGTTACCTTTGCTCATTAATATCACGTAGCCATCACTTAAAAAAGTACTTAAAATTCACTCTCAACACAATGAAGTATAGTATCTTACCCCTACTCTACCACCCGAGTGGTAGTTCTGGTCAATGATAATGGGGTTCTTAACCGCATTCATGACTAAATCTTGATAGACAATATTTGAAGCTTCGAGTACTGGAGAATCACGCCAGGTCTTAATTCTAGCTCCGTTCGTTGTGCGCTTAATGTACGGTTGGTAACGGTAATTCCTTTTACATCTGCTTTCTCCCGACGCTTACCAAGGCTGCCAACGCTGTCACATATACAAGCGGATGTGAAGGTCTAGAAGAATGATCGAATATAAGTAAGAAATATGCACAACTTATGCCAGCCCAAGTCGTAGTGATGATTACGTTGAATAACCATTTTTGAGACTGTTGTTGTGTCGTGCAAGAGATAACATTAGTTAATGTATAGCTTGGTGTTATAGAGGAGCCAATATAGGATTTCATTTTTAATAATAGATTTTTCAGTCTGGAAGTACACTAGAACAATGCATATCTTCGAGGAACAATGCCGCTTTAATCGTCGCCCTTGGGGTTAGTAGGGGCCACGATTCCGTTTGCATGTATATAGTTATGCCTACGACGATTTTGCTTTAATTGATAGACCGTAATACTCTAGATAGTGATTTTCATCACCTAAGACGTATCGTTCATTTGTACAAGATCTTGGCTTAGAAATGCGGCAATAATGATGTAGGAACGAACTCGATGCCATGCCTGTGCCCACAAAAGATTTTAGAGATGTTAACATTAATGTTGCCATCACCAATCGAGATCTGATCGTCACTGCTCCAATGACACGCTTGGTTATCGTGATGTTTGAGAACCACTAAGATGGATACCATCGATGTTAGGGCTTTTTTCTGGCGCCGTTATGTTGAGATCAGATATCGTTACGTTTGTGCTGTCAAGAACCTTCATGTGGTAACCTTTGCTGTTAAGAAAGTTGATATTTTGCATGACAACATTGGTTACATTCTCCAACACAAGACCCTGTATCCAAAGAAGAAAAGATTAACATACATTCGCACATTTATGGAGTTGATATAATTTTTAAATTCTGTATTTTACTAGTTTAAGTTTAATTTATGGTCAAATGCATGTCAAAGCCCTATGGCTTGTCCGATTAGCAAATTATCCCCTTGTTTTTAGAACTTATCGTATTACCCCGTGCATCTCAAAAGTTGCATGATAGCCCCTTGTGATTTATATAATTACTGATTGCCCTCGAGTTCGCCTAGTCATTTAATTACTCCCTATGTTTTCAAGACTTACCACATTACGCCTTGTACTTTTTAAAGGTGGCACAATTATCTCTTTTTTCAGTTAGAATCTAGTCATCAGAAGCTAAAATAGGGGTATTTTTCGGGAAAATATATAACACATTACAAGTTTTAATGGTCATAGATGCAAAAAAACACGCTTATAATGCACAATAAGTCTGTTTCAATGAAAGACTCTGAGGTAGGATATATGTGCCATATTTTGAAAAGCACAGAGTAATGTGGTAAGTTTTGAAACATAGAGGGGTAATCACCAACTGGACATATCATAGGGTGTTAATGTGCACTTTACCCATTAATTTAAAAGCCAATATAGGCTACATACAATTGTAATGTAGTTTGAGGAAAAATATGCACGTGGGAATTAGAGAGACCAACATCTGAATTGTTCCTTTCATTTGATTTAAGGATAGAAGATTGTAAATTTAATACTAATTGTGGAATTTTATATTACATTCATCAGTACACATGTGACTCGTATCAGGCTCGACCCATTATTTTCTTACTGATTCACTTTTCTATCAATTTGTTTATGAAATTTAGTGGTAAAAATAGCTCTTCTTTAAT
Source organism: Cordia subcordata (assembly GCA_028554755.1). Lineage (NCBI taxonomy): Eukaryota > Viridiplantae > Streptophyta > Magnoliopsida > Boraginales > Cordiaceae > Cordia > Cordia subcordata. The sequence goes on along the minus strand of JAPTOF010000005.1, from coordinate 13,233,958 downwards.
TAGGGTAATTAGAAATTTATTTCTTTAATTTGGGGGGTCTGGTCATAGATAAAAAGGCTGAGCTAAAGAAATATTTCTCTCTTGTTGATGGATCGTACTTAAGTAAGAGTAGAGAGATATTTTTCTTATATGGACAAATTATAAATTTCAAGAGCGCTTTGTAAAACATTGTAATCTTAACCATTATAGCACAGTTTCAGGATAGATATATAGATGTAGAAAGGAGAGGGTGGACATACATCAGGGAGAAGGTTGTCAGGTTCGCTGCTACCGCCAGGAGTTTTATAATGCCACAAGGCCTCGCCTTGGCCATTTAGTGTTCCCCCACCAATAAGAACGACACCATCAACATCTTCGATTGTTATCCATCCGTCGCCTTTATAAAGATCGAGATCGATGCTTCCCAAAATGGTCCCTTGAATTTCAATGTTTATCGGCTTGGGAGCACTGCAAGGACCTTCAAACTTCATTGCTCCAACTAGAAACGATCCATTGGGAATGAGAAGCCTAGCTGGTCCAATCGAATGACAGGCTGCATTCCATGCTTCAATGAACGCCTGTATGCACGCATGCCGATCATGTGAGTTTATTTAACTTGCTCATTGAGAATGTATAGCGACTTTTTTGTCTATTAAAATGCACAATTTGCAATTTCTTGCCTTCCTTTACAACTTAAACTAAAATCATAAGAGATTGGATACATGTGTTCCATGGGCTATATTAGTGATATTATTTGTTGTTCAAAACTATATCTGTCTAGAATACATATCATTATATCCGTTTATTTTGTTTAATGCGAAAGAAAACTTGTCAATAATGCATCTTCATTTCTGGGAGTAGGATATTATTCATGAGTTCCTTCTGTTGTTATAAAAGAACAACTGCTAACACGAGACTCGAGATCCAGACAGCTCATTATTTTTTTCATTATTAATATTGTTTTTTCACACTACGAAATCATGAATTTCAAGACAATCATACGAGTTCACAAACTAATTCTATAGCAGTGAATCGTAAATTTCAAGATTTTGGATGATAGATTGAAGATTAATATTCATTCGCATGCAATAATTGTTTTCTTTAGTGCGAACCAAACATCACATGCCAACTTCATTAGTTCCTGCGTACATACCGTAGTACTTTCTTTTTTGCCATCCGCTACAGCCCCATATTTGGTAACATCAAAAATTGTCTCACCACTAGCAACAAGGCCACGACGAGAACCAAGGGAAGCACATTCAGCCCTCACTGCGAACAAGGCTAAGGCTAAGAGGTAAAGGACCTTGATACCTTGCCCCCTTGGAAGATACATGGTGGCCTTGAACCCGATGACAATTTTTGTGTGGTTTAGATGGACGGGAAAACTTATTAAAACTTTATTTAGGATAAGGATGAACGAATTGAAATGACAATTCCATGGCTTTTTATAGGGTGGTTGTCGAAATCATTATCTATTCGTTTGGTTTCTCTGATATTTAGGATAACTCGTTGACAAATATTGTTAAGGCTATTTTGATTGTGTTATTCACGGCACCAAGTTAATATGTTCTCTCATCGTCCAAATTGAAAGAGGAGAATAGACTTGAATTAAAATTTCACATAGAAAAATTCATAATTTTCTATAGTCCGTTTATGTCACATGGAGAATTCTTCAAAATTGTAATTGTCCAAAATACCAATTCTGCACCTTTAGAATATTCGTGGCGGCTTCGTTATTTCCTTGTTATTAAAAAGATGAAAGCAATCTGAAAGAAAATGAATGCTTACGTTCAACTAACTTGGTCTGTTTCGTTTCCGAGAGAAAGGCGACCAAGTGTAGAACAATTAGTATTACATTGGTGATTAGTATTTCTCCTCCATGTTTCCATTTCTATTTCCTTCCAGTTGTTAATTTTTAATTTTCCCCTAAAGTAAAGCCTTAATCAATATATGGCATGTCAACAACCTAAAGTCAAGTACTTTATCGATTTAGGAAAGTTAAAGAATCTTTCATTTTACTACCATATTATTTCAAGATGCATCCGACATTAAATTTATTTAGTAACAGTGCATGGTATATTGATGATAATGGTTGGAAATCTAAGGTGTTCCAAGGGTTAGATCCTTGGTTGACGTCAATCCTTCGCATTTTTGACGGGCAAGATCTAACAGTTAATAATTTAAAATAAATATATCTTAACTAAAATAAAAGAAAAATAAGGTGGCTTTCAAGAGAATTGAATTATTTTTTGACATTATGATATCATAAAACAAGAGGGTGGGTCCAAGAGAATGAATTATCTCATAATATTAGAGAAGTTTAAATTGTTAATTACTTGGCCTAATAGTAATGAAATATTGATGAAGAGAACCTACACCCTCAAACCTAAAGTTTGGTGATCATCAAGCAAATAACACCTAACGACAACAAGCAAGAAATATGAAATGCATAAGTGGAATGTGGAAGGAGTAGAAGAATAGAAAAAGGGATGGAGCAATGCAACCTTGATGCAAGATAGACATGCAAATGTCAAAGAAAGTCAAATCATCCGCTGTCATTCCTTTCACAGAAAAACAACTCAACTCAAAAGAACATCGAGGAGGCTCGTAAATGATGCACTCCAAGTCCAAAGCGACATTAGTAACGGTAACTGTGATGTACTGGAGCTATAAGGAATACTGCACAGTTAGCACCAAAGATAGCACGGAGAAAATGAGAGTTAATCAAACTAAACTATTGAAAACAAAAGCCAAGAAAAGATATAATATAAAATAAAAGCATAAAACGTTCCTAGGAAGCCTTCTAGTATTGCCAAGTTTTACGTCCTCAGCTAGCGGTAATGCTAGAGCCAAATGCGATTGAAGTCCTTAGGCACGTATAGCCTAATAATCATTTCAGCACAAATGACAAGAGGAAAAGGATAACGCAACGTGTACTCAAATAATGGATAAACATAAAAGCCTTCTCCAAACACTTATAGAAGCTGAAAGATCCCACCAAAAATTAGATGCAAGAGTGTGCTTTAGAGTGTCCAAGACCGTATGCAAACCTAGAAGATCATGTCCTCCCGCCTAATCAAAAAGCGATATATCAATCTTGCACTCGTCGATTAACCGCCCAATGCCCTTCCTCTGATGATCAAGCACAGCTAGCACTCCCTCCCCATGAGTCGGTGCAAGGTCCAAAGCACGCAATGAGGGAAGAGTGTGTGTTAGCCCTATGTGCATGTTCTCAGTGTGAGAAGGCACTAGTGTGAGCTCCAAAGTAGGGTGAGACTCGAAAGAAGCGAGAGCATGAACGACAAGGGCAAAGGAAGGCCTACTTGAATAACCTCAAAAGCACGGGACTTTTCATAACTAGAATTGGCATATAGATGTTGCCGAGCGCAGGTGGAAATGGTACAGCATGTTACTTTTGGTGGTTTTTGACACGGAGGTCAAAGCCAATTTGACCCAAAATTGGGTCTGATCCCACTTATCAGACGAGTCGAATCTCGGGACCTTCGCGATCTCCGTTCCAATTAGATAGGCGTGGTATATTTACCTATCGAATATGGGCTTGTGGTGAACGAGAAATTAGTAATTAAAGTTGGCTAACTTGAGTTGTTTGTGGCAAATCCCACAACAAAAATCTAAGTGGATTTTGTTCACCTTATACATTGGAGCCCTCTTGGTAGTGCCAAGAAGGCGCTCGGATGGAAGAATCTACATGGTGGGCTTAGTCTCAAAATCGACGCACAAACGCGCGCGTGGAGCGTAGCTGGCTCGACTCGGGATTCTCGCTCCGCTTTAATCTTGCAAGACAAAATTCCTGTCATCCAGGAGGAGAATTCGGGAAGCTCGTGGCTAAAAAATTGCAATTGAAGATTTTGCATGTCTGGGACAATTTTGGGACCATATCAGGGCGTGTGTTATTGTTGGGAATTACCTAATTGCCGACTAACTCACCTCACTGGACGCAAATGCAACTGGCAACTCCTCCATGGTCTTATATGAAGTAGATTTTGCTGCAATTTCAAAGACACGTAAGTTTTGAAACACATTGAGCACGCGCTGCATTGGCAATTTGGCGGCATTTTTGCTTATAGAGAGATTTTACCACTACACCTTTCGCAACTCTTACGCTGGAGTGCCACAAGATTGCAAAAGGTAAACCGTCGTATCATGGGAAGGCTACGCCAGATCATTAGCACCACCGTGGTGGCGTGAATCCCTCAAGGAGATCGTCCTACGAGCCTCGGTTTAGCTAAATTTACATTCCGTTTCGTATTTCCTTGTTTCACTATATTTTGGATTTCTAGAATAATATTAAAGGCGAGTTACTCGTAGTTTCTAAAATTCCGGGTCCATATTGGGGCACAAAGAATATTTGGGAACTAAATTATTGAATTTTGATATACGGATTATGGTCAAAATCGTTTGTAATGTCTGACGGAGTAACCAAGTAAATATGTGTGGCTAGTTTGTAATCTATAACTCCTTTATTTCTTCATGAAAGTTTCTTCCTTTGACCAAGTAAAAGCACAACGAGTTAGCATAATGTTAAGTTTGTAATCTATAACTCCTTTATTTCTAAATGGAAGTTTCTTTCTTTGACCAAAAAGAAAAGAAGAAAGAAAGTGTTTGGATTCCGTAATAAAATTGACAATTAACAACTCGACATACATGTAAAACTGAAATATAATTAAGAATTTGATTTGTTCATGTAATGATCAATGAACAAAACAATACGCGACCTCAAAAAGTAAAGAGATCATAGAAAGAAAGAGACTTGGCATATTCATTAGAGTTGAACGCTGCAAGACACATGTTGTCTTACATGTTTGGCGCCAAAGAAATTATCATCTTTTGGACTTATCGTAACAAGTTAAAGGATGGAACACTAAATGAACAATAAAAAGGATCTATCGGCCCTTTGAAGTATATATTTTTGATCTAGCTACAACCAAGGGGTTTAGTTTCCCGAGAACTAGGATTTTGGCGTTGGTACATGATGAAGAAAGATGGCCAACATCTGCAGAGGCTGGTACCAAATCAATGTTAGCCAATTCAATGCCTTCGCAAGGAACTGCTTCACTGCAGTTGATGTCCACTGGGACCTCTCGAGATAGTGGTACCCTTATGTTCTGAAGTGGACATCAACGATCTTCACCTTGGATGGCTGTGTAGTTAGTTCAGAAGAGACATTAGGGTTAAAGTTAACAAATATCTAATACATAATGAAGAACTCAAATATCAAATTTCTGTTTCATCGTAAAAATTGACAGATACAGGCGGATGTACTCTCTTTTTTATGGTGTGCAACCCATTGATTCAATAAAATTGGTTGGTATACTTTAATATTTTTATGAGTAAGCAATCACTTACTTTTCTTGATCTCGTTACCTTTGCTCATTAATATCACGTAGCCATCACTTAAAAAAGTACTTAAAATTCACTCTCAACACAATGAAGTATAGTATCTTACCCCTACTCTACCACCCGAGTGGTAGTTCTGGTCAATGATAATGGGGTTCTTAACCGCATTCATGACTAAATCTTGATAGACAATATTTGAAGCTTCGAGTACTGGAGAATCACGCCAGGTCTTAATTCTAGCTCCGTTCGTTGTGCGCTTAATGTACAGTTGGTAACGGTAATTCCTTTTACATCTGCTTTCTCCCGACGCTTACCAAGGCTGCCAACGCTGTCACATATACAAGCGGATGTGAAGGTCTAGAAGAATGATCGAATATAAGTAAGAAATATGCACAACTTATGCCACCCCAAGTCGTAGTGATGATTACGTTGAATAACCATTTTTGAGACTGTTGTTGTGTCGTGCAAGAGATAACATTAGTTAATGTATAGCTTGGTGTTATAGAGGAGCCAATATAGGATTTCATTTTTAATAATAGATTTTTCAGTCTGGAAGTACACTAGAACAATGCATATCTTCGAGGAACAATGCCGCTTTAATCGTCGCCCTTGGGGTTAGTAGGGGCCACGATTCCGTTTGCATGTATATAGTTATGCCTACGACGATTTTGCTTTAATTGATAGACCGTAATACTCTAGATAGTGATTTTCATCACCTAAGACGTATCGTTCATTTGTACAAGATCTTGGCTTAGAAATGCGGCAATAATGATGTAGGAACGAACCTGATGCCATGCCCAGGCCCACAAAAGATTTTAGAGATGTTAACATTAATGTTGCCATCACCAACTGAGATACAGTCGTCACCTGTTCCAATGACACAGTTGGTTATCGTGACAGTTTGAGAACCACTAAGATGGATACCATCAGTGTTAGGGCTTTTTTCTGGCGCCGTTATGTTGAGATCAGATATCGTTACGTTTGTCTGTCAAGAACCTTCATGTGGTAACCTTTGCTGTTAAGAAAGTTGATATTTTGCATGACAACATTGGTTACATTCTCCAACACAAGACCAGTATCCAAAGAAGAAAAGATTAACATACATTCGCACATTTATGGAGTTGATATAATTTTTAAATTCTGTATTTTACTAGTTTAAGTTTAATTTATGGTCAAATGCATGTCAAAGCCCTATGGCTTGTCCGATTAGCAAATTATCCCCTTGTTTTTAGAACTTATCGTATTACCCCCGTGCATCTCAAAAGTTGCATGATAGCCCCTTGTGATTTATATAATTACCTGATTGCCCCCTGGAGTTCGCCTAGTCATTTAATTACTCCCCTATGTTTTCAAGACTTACCACATTACGCCTTGTACTTTTTTAAAGGTGGCACAATTATCTCTTTTTTCAGTTAGAATCTAGTCATCAGACTAAAATAGGGGTATTTTTCGGGAAAATATATAACACATTACAAGTTTTAATGGTCATAGATGCAAAAAAACACGCTTATAATGCACAATAAGTCTGTTTCAATGAAAGACTCTGAGGTAGGATATATGTGCCATATTTTGAAAAGCACAGAGTAATGTGGTAAGTTTTGAAACATAGAGGGGTAATCACCAATGGACATATCATAGGGTGTTAATGTGCACTTTACCCATTAATTTAAAAGCCAATATAGGCTACATACAATTGTAATGTAGTTTGAGGAAAAATATGCAGACGTGGGAATTAGAGAGACCAACATCTGAATTGTTCCTTTCATTTGATTTAAGGATAGAAGATTGTCAATGTAATACTAATTGTGGAATTTTAGCTTACCTTCATCAGTACACAGGTGACTCGTATCGTGCTCGACCCATTATTTTCTTACTGATTCACTTTTCTATCAATTTGTTTATGAAATTTAGTGGTAAAAATAGCTCTTCTTTAATTAGGGTAATTAGAAATTTATTTCTTTAATTTGGGGGGTCTGGTCATAGATAAAAAGGCTGAGCTAAAGAAATATTTCTCTCTTGTTGATGGATCGTACTTAAGTAAGAGTAGAGAGATATTTTTCTTATATGGACAAATTATAAATTTCAAGAGCGCTTTGTAAAACATTGTAATCTTAACCATTATAGCACAGTTTCAGGATAGATATATAGATGTAGAAAGGAGAGGGTGGACATACATCAGGGAGAAGGTTGTCATGTTCGCTGCTACCGCCATGAGTTTTATAATGCCACAAAGCCTCGCCATGACCATTTAGTATTCCCCACCAATAAGAACGACACCATCAACATCTTCGATTGTTATCCATCCGTCGCCTTTATAAAGATCGAGATCGTGCTTCCCAAAATGGTCCCTTGAATTTCAATGTTTATCGGCTTGGGAGCACCGCAAGGACCTTCAAACTTCATTGCTCCAACTAGAAACGATCCATTGGGAATGAGAAGCCTAGCTGGTCCAACTGAATGACATGCTGCATTCCATGCTTCAATGAACGCCTGTATGCACGCATGCCGATCATGTGAGTTTATTTAACTTGCTCATTGAGAATGTATAGCGACTTTTTTGTCTATTAAAATGCACAATTTGCAATTTCTTGCCTTCCTTTACAACTTAAACTAAAATCATAAGAGATTGGATACATGTGTTCCATGGGCTATATTAGTGATATTATTTGTTGTTCAAAACTATATCTGTCTAGAATACATATCATTATATCCGTTTATTTTGTTTAATGCGAAAGAAAACTTGTCAATAATGCATCTTCATTTCTGGGAGTAGGATATTATTCATGAGTTCCTTCTGTTGTTATAAAAGAACAACTGCTAACACGAGACTCGAGATCCAGACAGCTCATTATTTTTTTCATTATTAATATTGTTTTTTCACACTACGAAATCATGAATTTCAAGACAATCATACGAGTTCACAAACTAATTCTATAGCGTGAATCGTAAATTTCAAGATTTTGGATGATAGATTGAAGATTAATATTCATTCGCATGCAATAATTGTTTTCTTTAGTGCGAACCAAACATCACATGCCAACTTCATTAGTTCCTGCGTACATACCGTAGTACTTTCTTTTTTGCCATCCGCTACAGCCCCATATTTGGTAACATCAAAAATTGTCTCACCACTAGCAACAAGGCCACGACGAGAACCAAGGGAAGCACATTCAGCCCTCACTGCGAACAAGGCTAAGGCTAAGAGGTAAAGGACCTTGATACCTTGCCCCCTTGGAAGATACATGGTGGCCTTGAACCCGATGACAATTTTTGTGTGGTTTAGATGGACGGGAAAACTTATTAAAACTTTATTTAGGATAAGGATGAACGAATTGAAATGACAATTCCATGGCTTTTTATAGGGTGGTTGTCAGAAATCTGTTATCTATTCGTTTGGTTTCTCTGATATTTAGGATAACTCGTTGACAAATATTGTTAAGGCTATTTTGATTGTGTTATTCACGGCACCAAGTTAATATGTTCTCTCATCGTCCAAATTGAAAGAGGAGAATAGACTTGAATTAAAATTTCACATAGAAAAATTCATAATTTTCTATAGTCCGTTTATGTCACATGGAGAATTCTTCAAAATTGTAATTGTCCAAAATACCAATTCTGCACCTTTAGAATATTCGTGGCGGCTTCGTTATTTCCTTGTTATTAAAAAGATGAAAGCAATCTGAAAGAAAATGAATGCTTACGTTCAACTAACTTGGTCTGTTTCGCTTCCGAGAGAAAGGCGACCAAGTGTAGAACAATTAGTATTACATTGGTGATTAGTATTTCTCCTCCATGTTTCCATTTCTATTTCCTTCCAGTTGTTAATTTTTTAATTTTCCCCTAAAGTAAAGCCTTAATCAATATATGGCATGTCAACAACCTAAAGTCAAGTACTTTATCGATTTAGGAAAGTTAAAGAATCTTTCATTTTACTACCATATTATTTCAAGATGCATCCGACATTAAATTTATTTAGTAACAGTGCATGGTATATTGATGATAATGGTTGGAAATCTAAGGTGTTCCAAGGGTTAGATCCTTGGTTCAGACGTCAATCCCCTTCGCATTTTTGACGGGCAAGATCTAACAGTTAATAATTTAAAATAAATATATCTTAACTAAAATAAAAGAAAAATAAGGTGGCTTTCAAGAGAATTGAATTATTTTTTGACATTAACAGTATCATAAAACAAGAGGGTGGGTCCAAGAGAATGAATTATCTCATAATATTAGAGAAGTTTAAATTGTTAATTACTTGGCCTAATAGTAATGAAATATTGATGAAGAGAACCTACACCCTCAAACCTAAAGTTTGGTGATCATCAAGCAAATAACACCTAACGACAACAAGCAAGAAATATGAAATGCATAAGTGGAATGTGGAAGGAGTAGAAGAATAGAAAAAGGGATGGAGCAATGCAACCTTGATGCAAGATAGACATGCAAATGTCAAAGAAAGTCAAATCATCCGCTGTCATTCCTTTCACAGCAAAAACAACTCAACTCAAAAGAACATCGAGGAGGCTCGTAAATGATGCACTCCAAGTCCAAAGCGACATTAGTAACGGTAACATGGATGTACTCGGGAGCTATAAGGAATACTGCACAGTTAGCACCAAAGAGAGCACGGAGCAAATGAGAGTTAATCAAACTAAACTATTGAAAACAAAAGCCAAGAAAAGATATAATAGAAAATAAAAGCGTAAACCGTTCCTAGGATGCCTTCTAGTATTGCCAAGTTTTACGTCCTCCTAGCGGTAATGCTAGAGCCAAATGCGATTGAAGTCCTTAGGCACGTATAGCCTAATAATCATTTCAGCACAAATGACAAGAGGAAAAGGATAACGCAACGTGTACTCAAATAATGGATAAACATAAAAGCCTTCTCCAAACACTTATAGAAGCTGAAAGATCCCACCAAAAATTAGATGCAAGAGTGTGCTTTAGAGTGTCCAAGACCGTATGCAAACCTAGAAGATCATGTCCTCCCGCCTAATCAAAAAGCGATATATCAATCTTGCACTCGTCGATTAACCGCCCAATGCCCTTCCTCTGATGATCAAGCACAGCTAGCACTCCCTCCCCATGAGTCGGTGCAAGGTCCAAAGCACGCAATGAGGGAAGAGTGTGTGTTAGCCCTATGTGCATGTTCTCAGTGTGAGAAGGCACTAGTGTGAGCTCCAAAGTAGGGTGAGACTCGAAAGAAGCGAGAGCATGAACGACAAGGGCAAAGGAAGGCCTACTTGAATAACCTCAAAAGCACGGGACTTTTCATAACTAGAATTGGCATATAGATGTTGCCGAGCGCAGGTGGAAATGGTACAGCATGTTACTTTTGGTGGTTTTTGACACGGAGGTCAAAGCCAATTTGACCCAAAATTGGGTCTGATCCCACTTATCAGACGAGTCGAATCTCGGGACCTTCGCGATCTCCGTTCCAATTAGATAGGCGTGGTATATTTACCTATCGAATATGGGCTTGTGGTGAACGAGAAATTAGTAATTAAAGTTGGCTAACTTGAGTTGTTTGTGGCAAATCCCACAACAAAAATCTAAGTGGATTTTGTTCACCTTATACATTGGAGCCCTCTTGGTAGTGCCAAGAAGGCGCTCGGATGGAAGAATCTACATGGTGGGCTTAGTCTCAAAATCGACGCACAAACGCGCGCGCCCGTGGAGCGTAGCCTGGCTCGATTCTGGGATTCTCGCTCCAGTTTAATCTTGCAAGACAAAATTCCTGTCATCCAGGAGGAGAATTCGGGAAGCTCGTGGCTAAAAAATTGCAATTGAAGATTTTGCATGTCTGGGACAATTTTGGGACCATATCAGGGCGTGTGTTATTGTTGGGAATTACCTAATTGCCGACTAACTCACCTCACTGGACGCAAATGCAACTGGCAACTCCTCCATGGTCTTATATGAAGTAGATTTTGCTGCAATTTCAAAGACACGTAAGTTTTGAAACACATTGAGCACGCTACGCATTGGCAATTTGGCGGCATTTTTGCTTATAGAGAGATTTTACCACTACACCTTTCGCAACTCTTACGCTGGAGTGCCACAAGATTGCAAAAGGTAAACCGTCAGATCATGGGAAGGCTACGCCAGATCATTAGCACCACGGTGGTGGCGTGAATCCTCAAGGAGATCGCCCTACGAGCCTCGGTTTAGCTAAATTTACATTCCGTTTTCGTATTTCCTTGTTTCACTATATTTTGGATTTCTAGAATAATATTAAAGGCAAGTAACTCGTAGTATCTAAAATTCCAGGTCCATAATGAGGCACAAATAATATTTGGGAACTAAATTATTGAATTTTGATATACGGATTATGGTCAAAATCGTTGTAATACGTATGAGTAACCAAGTAAATATGTGTGGCTAGTTTGTAATCTATAACTCCTTTATTTCTTCATGAAAGTTTCTTCCTTTGACCAAGTAAAAGCACAACGAGTTAGCATAATGTTAAGTTTGTAATCTATAACTCCTTTATTTCTAAATGGAAGTTTCTTTCTTTGACCAAAAAGAAAAGAAGAAAGAAAGTGTTTGGATTCCGTAATAAAATTGACAATTAACAACTCGACATACATGTAAAACTGAAATATAATTAAGAATTTGATTTGTTCATGTAATGATCAATGAACAAAACAATACGCGACCTCAAAAAGTAAAGAGATCATAGAAAGAAAGAGACTTGGCATATTCATTAGAGTTGAACGCTGCAAGACACATGTTGTCTTACATGTTTGGCGCCAAAGAAATTATCATCTTTTGGACTTATCAGAACAAGTTAAAGGATGGAACACTAAATGAACAATAAAAAAGGATCTATCGGCCCTTTGAAGTATATATTTTTGATCTAGCTACAACCAAGGGGGTTTAGTTTCCCGAGAACTAGGATTTTGGCGTTGGTACATGATGAAGAAAGATGGCCAACATCTGCAGAGGCTGGTACCAAATCAATGTTAGCCAATTCAATGCCTTCGCAAGGAACTGCTTCACTGCAGTTGATGTCCACTGGGACCTCTCGAGATAGTGGTACCCTTATGTTCTGAAGTGGACATCAACGATCTTCACCTTGGATGGCTGTGTAGTTAGTTCAGAAGAGACATTAGGGTTAAAGTTAACAAATATCTAATACATAATGAAGAACTCAAATATCAAATTTCTGTTTCATCGTAAAAATTGACAGATACAGGCGGATGTACTCTCTTTTTTATGGTGTGCAACCCATTGATTCAATAAAATTGGTTGGTATACTTTAATATTTTTATGAGTAAGCAATCACTTACTTTTCTTCAGTCTCGTTACCTTTGCTCATTAATATCACGTAGCCATCACTTAAAAAAGTACTTAAAATTCACTCTCAACACAATGAAGTATAGTATCTTACCCCTACTCTACCACCCGAGTGGTAGTTCTGGTCAATGATAATGGGGTTCTTAACCGCATTCATGACTAAATCTTGATAGACAATATTTGAAGCTTCGAGTACTGGAGAATCACGCCAGGTCTTAATTCTAGCTCCGTTCGTTGTGCGCTTAATGTACGCTTGGTAACGGTAATTCCTTTTACATCCGCTTTCTCCCGACGCTTACCAAGGCTGCCAACGCTGTCACATATACAAGCGGATGTGAAGGTCTAGAAGAATGATCGAATATAAGTAAGAAATATGCACAACTTATGCCACCCCAAGTCGTAGTGATGATTACGTTGAATAACCATTTTTGAGACTGTTGTTGTGTCGTGCAAGAGATAACATTAGTTAATGTATAGCTTGGTGTTATAGAGGAGCCAATATAGGATTTCATTTTTAATAATAGATTTTTCAGTCTGGAAGTACACTAGAACAATGCATATCTTCGAGGAACAATGCCGCTTTAATAATCGCCCTTGGGGTTAGTAGGGGCCACAGTTCCCGTTTGCATGTATATAGTTATGCCTACGACGATTTTGCTTTAATTGATAGACCGTAATACTCTAGATAGTGATTTTCATCACCTAAGACGTATCGTTCATTTGTACAAGATCTTGGCTTAGAAATGCGGCAATAATGATGTAGGAACGAACTCGATGCCATGCCTGTGCCCACAAAAGATTTTAGAGATGTTAACATTAATGTTGCCATCACCAATCGAGATACTGATCGCCACTGCTCCAATGACACGCTTGGTTATCGTGATATTTGAGAACCACTAAGATGGATACCATCGATGTTAGGGCTTTTTTCGCGCCGTTATGTTGAGATCGATATCGTTACGTTTGTCTGTCAAGAACCTTCATGTGGTAACCTTTGCTGTTAAGAAAGTTGATATTTTGCATGACAACATTGGTTACATTCTCCAACACAAGACCAGTATCCAAAGAAGAAAAGATTAACATACATTCGCACATTTATGGAGTTGATATAATTTTTAAATTCTGTATTTTACTAGTTTAAGTTTAATTTATGGTCAAATGCATGTCAAAGCCCTATGGCTTGTCCGATTAGCAAATTATCCCCTTGTTTTTAGAACTTATCGTATTACCCCCGTGCATCTCAAAAGTTGCATGATAGCCCCTTGTGATTTATATAATTACCTGATTGCCCCCTGGAGTTCGCCTAGTCATTTAATTACTCCCCTATGTTTTCAAGACTTACCACATTACGCCTTGTACTTTTTTAAAGGTGGCACAATTATCTCTTTTTTCAGTTAGAATCTAGTCATCAGCAGCTAAAATAGGGGTATTTTTCGGGAAAATATATAACACATTACAAGTTTTAATGGTCATAGATGCAAAAAAACACGCTTATAATGCACAATAAGTCTGTTTCAATGAAAGACTCTGAGGTAGGATATATGTGCCATATTTTGAAAAGCACAGGAGTAATGTGGTAAGTTTTGAAACATAGAGGGGTAATCAGCCAACTGGACATATCATAGGGTGTTAATGTGCACTTTACCCATTAATTTAAAAAGCCAATATAGGCTACATACAATTGTAATGTAGTTTGAGGAAAAATATGCGACGTGGGAATTAGAGAGACCAACATCTGAATTGTTCCTTTCATTTGATTTAAGGATAGAAGATTGTCAATGTAATACTAATTGTGGAATTTTAGCTTACCTTCATCAAGACACGTGTGACTCGACGTGCTCGACCCATTATTTTCTTCGATTCACTTTTCTATCAATTTGTTTATGAAATTTAGTGGTAAAAATAGCTCTTCTTTAATTAGGGTAATTAGAAATTTATTTCTTTAATTTGGGGGGTCTGGTCATAGATAAAAAGGCTGAGCTAAAGAAATATTTCTCTCTTGTTGATGGATCGTACTTAAGTAAGAGTAGAGAGATATTTTTCTTATATGGACAAATTATAAATTTCAAGAGCGCTTTGTAAAACATTGTAATCTTAACCATTATAGCACAGTTTCAGGATAGATATATAGATGTAGAAAGGAGAGGGTGGACATACATCAGGGAGAAGGTTGTCAGGTTCGCTGCTACCGCCAGGAGTTTTATAATGCCACAAGGCCTCGCCTTGGCCATTTAGTGTTCCCCCACCAATAAGAACGACACCATCAACATCTTCGATTGTTATCCATCTGTCGCCTTTATAAAGACTGAGATCAGTGCTTCCCAAAATGGTCCCTTGAATTTCAATGTTTATCGGCTTGGGAGCACAGCAAGGACCTTCAAACTTCATTGCTCCAACTAGAAACGATCCATTGGGAATGAGAAGCCTAGCTGGTCCAATCGAATGACATGCTGCATTCCATGCTTCAATGAACGCCTGTATGCACGCATGCCGATCATGTGAGTTTATTTAACTTGCTCATTGAGAATGTATAGCGACTTTTTTGTCTATTAAAATGCACAATTTGCAATTTCTTGCCTTCCTTTACAACTTAAACTAAAATCATAAGAGATTGGATACATGTGTTCCATGGGCTATATTAGTGATATTATTTGTTGTTCAAAACTATATCTGTCTAGAATACATATCATTATATCCGCTTTATTTTGTTTAATGCGAAAGAAAACTTGTCAATAATGCATCTTCATTTCGGGAGTAGGATATTATTCATGAGTTCCTTCGTTGTTATAAAAGAACAATCGCTAACACGAGACTCGAGATCCGCATACTCATTATTTTTTCATTATTAATATTGTTTTTTCACACTACGAAATCATGAATTTCAAGACAATCATACGAGTTCACAAACTAATTCTATAGCGTGAATCGTAAATTTCAAGATTTTGGATGATAGATTGAAGAGTAATATTCATTCGCATGCAATAATTGTTTTCTTTAGTGCGAACCAAACATCACATGCCAACTTCATTAGTTCCTGCTTACATACCGTAGTACTTTCTTTTTTGCCATCCGCTACAGCCCCATATTTGGTAACATCAAAAATTGTCTCACCACTAGCAACAAGGCCACGACGAGAACCAAGGGAAGCACATTCAGCCCTCACTGCGAACAAGGCTAAGGCTAAGAGGTAAAGGACCTTGATACCTTGCCCCCTTGGAAGATACATGGTGGCCTTGAACCCGATGACAATTTTTGTGTGGTTTAGATGGACGGGGAAAACTTATTAAAACTTTATTTAGGATAAGGATGAACGAATTGAAATGACAATTCCATGGCTTTTTATAGGGTGGTTGTCAGAAATCATATCTATTCGCTTGGTTTCTCTGATATTTAGGATAACTCGTTGACAAATATTGTTAAGGCTATTTTGATTGTGTTATTCACGGCACCAAGTTAATATGTTCTCTCATCGTCCAAATTGAAAGAGGAGAATAGACTTGAATTAAAATTTCACATAGAAAAATTCATAATTTTCTATAGTCCGTTTATGTCACATGGAGAATTCTTCAAAATTGTAATTGTCCAAAATACCAATTCTGCACCTTTAGAATATTCGTGGCGGCTTCGTTATTTCCTTGTTATTAAAAAGATGAAAGCAATCTGAAAGAAAATGAATGCTTACGTTCAACTAACTTGGTCTGTTTCGTTTCCGAGAGAGAAAGGCGACCAAGTGTAGAACAATTAGTATTACATTGGTGATTAGTATTTCTCCTCCATGTTTCCATTTCTATTTCCTTCCAGATTGTTAATTTTTTTAATTTTCCCCTAAAGTAAAGCCTTAATCAATATATGGCATGTCAACAACCTAAAGTCAAGTACTTTATCGATTTAGGAAAGTTAAAGAATCTTTCATTTTACTACCATATTATTTCAAGATGCATCCGACATTAAATTTATTTAGTAACAGTGCATGGTATATTGATGATAATGGTTGGAAATCTAAGGTGTTCCAAGGGTTAGATCCTTGGTTGACGTCAATCCCTTCGCATTTTTGACGGGCAAGATCTAACGATTAATAATTTAAAATAAATATATCTTAACTAAAATAAAAGAAAAATAAGGTGGCTTTCAAGAGAATTGAATTATTTTTGACATTAATAGTATCATAAAACAAGAGGGTGGGTCCAAGAGAATGAATTATCTCATAATATTAGAGAAGTTTAAATTGTTAATTACTTGGCCTAATAGTAATGAAATATTGATGAAGAGAACCTACACCCTCAAACCTAAAGTTTGGTGATCATCAAGCAAATAACACCTAACGACAACAAGCAAGAAATATGAAATGCATAAGTGGAATGTGGAAGGAGTAGAAGAATAGAAAAAGGGATGGAGCAATGCAACCTTGATGCAAGATAGACATGCAAATGTCAAAGAAAGTCAAATCATCCGCTGTCATTCCTTTCACAGCAAAAACAACTCAACTCAAAAGAACATCGAGGAGGCTCGTAAATGATGCACTCCAAGTCCAAAGCGACATTAGTAACGGTAACTGTGGATGTACTGAGCTATAAGGAATACTGCACAGTTAGCACCAAAGAGAGCACGGAGCAAATGAGAGTTAATCAAACTAAACTATTGAAAACAAAAGCCAAGAAAAGATATAATAGAAAATAAAAGCAGAAACCGTTCCTAGGATGCCTTCTAGTATTGCCAAGTTTTACGTCCTCAGCTAGCGGTAATGCTAGAGCCAAATGCGATTGAAGTCCTTAGGCACGTATAGCCTAATAATCATTTCAGCACAAATGACAAGAGGAAAAGGATAACGCAACGTGTACTCAAATAATGGATAAACATAAAAGCCTTCTCCAAACACTTATAGAAGCTCAAAGATCCCACCCCGAAAAATTAGATGCAAGAGTGTGCTTTAGAGTGTCCAAGACCGTATGCAAACCTAGAAGATCATGTCCCCCTCCCGCCTAATCAAAAAGCGATATATCAATCTTGCACTCGTCGATTAACCGCCCAATGCCCTTCCTCTGATGATCAAGCACAGCTAGCACTCCCTCCCCATGAGTCGGTGCAAGGTCCAAAGCACGCAATGAGGGAAGAGTGTGTGTTAGCCCTATGTGCATGTTCTCAGTGTGAGAAGGCACTAGTGTGAGCTCCAAAGTAGGGTGAGACTCGAAAGAAGCGAGAGCATGAACGACAAGGGCAAAGGAAGGCCTACTTGAATAACCTCAAAAGCACGGGACTTTTCATAACTAGAATTGGCATATAGATGTTGCCGAGCGCAGGTGGAAATGGTACAGCATGTTACTTTTGGTGGTTTTTGACACGGAGGTCAAAGCCAATTTGACCCAAAATTGGGTCTGATCCCACTTATCAGACGAGTCGAATCTCGGGACCTTCGCGATCTCCGTTCCAATTAGATAGGCGTGGTATATTTACCTATCGAATATGGGCTTGTGGTGAACGAGAAATTAGTAATTAAAGTTGGCTAACTTGAGTTGTTTGTGGCAAATCCCACAACAAAAATCTAAGTGGATTTTGTTCACCTTATACATTGGAGCCCTCTTGGTAGTGCCAAGAAGGCGCTCGGATGGAAGAATCTACATGGTGGGCTTAGTCTCAAAATCGACGCACAAACGCGCGCGCGTGGAGCGTAGCTGCTCGACTCGGGATTCTCGCTCCAGCTTTAATCTTGCAAGACAAAATTCCTGTCATCCAGGAGGAGAATTCGGGAAGCTCGTGGCTAAAAAATTGCAATTGAAGATTTTGCATGTCTGGGACAATTTTGGGACCATATCAGGGCGTGTGTTATTGTTGGGAATTACCTAATTGCCGACTAACTCACCTCACTGGACGCAAATGCAACTGGCAACTCCTCCATGGTCTTATATGAAGTAGATTTTGCTGCAATTTCAAAGACACGTAAGTTTTGAAACACATTGAGCACGCGCTGCATTGGCAATTTGGCGGCATTTTTGCTTATAGAGAGATTTTACCACTACACCTTTCGCAACTCTTACGCTGGAGTGCCACAAGATTGCAAAAGGTAAACCGTCGTATCATGGGAAGGCTACGCCAGATCATTAGCACCACGTGGTGGCGTGAATCCTCAAGGAGATCGTCCCACGAGCCTCGGTTTAGCTAAATTTACATTCCGTTTCGTATTTCCTTGTTTCACTATATTTTGGATTTCTAGAATAATATTAAAGGCGAGTTACTCGTAGTTTCTAAAATTCCGGGTCCATATTGGGGCACAAAGAATATTTGGGAACTAAATTATTGAATTTTGATATACGGATTATGGTCAAAATCGTTTGTAATACGTATGAGTAACCAAGTAAATATGTGTGGCTAGTTTGTAATCTATAACTCCTTTATTTCTTCATGAAAGTTTCTTCCTTTGACCAAGTAAAAGCACAACGAGTTAGCATAATGTTAAGTTTGTAATCTATAACTCCTTTATTTCTAAATGGAAGTTTCTTTCTTTGACCAAAAAGAAAAGAAGAAAGAAAGTGTTTGGATTCCGTAATAAAATTGACAATTAACAACTCGACATACATGTAAAACTGAAATATAATTAAGAATTTGATTTGTTCATGTAATGATCAATGAACAAAACAATACGCGACCTCAAAAAGTAAAGAGATCATAGAAAGAAAGAGACTTGGCATATTCATTAGAGTTGAACGCTGCAAGACACATGTTGTCTTACATGTTTGGCGCCAAAGAAATTATCATCTTTTGGACTTATCAGAACAAGTTAAAGGATGGAACACTAAATGAACAATAAAAAAGGATCTATCGGCCCTTTGAAGTATATATTTTTGATCTAGCTACAACCAAGGGGGTTTAGTTTCCCGAGAACTAGGATTTTGGCGTTGGTACATGATGAAGAAAGATGGCCAACATCTGCAGAGGCTGGTACCAAATCAATGTTAGCCAATTCAATGCCTTCGCAAGGAACTGCTTCACTGCAGTTGATGTCCACTGGGACCTCGAGATAGTGGTACCCTTATGTTCTGAAGTGGACATCAACGATCTTCACCTTGGATGGCTGTGTAGTTAGTTCAGAAGAGACATTAGGGTTAAAGTTAACAAATATCTAATACATAATGAAGAACTCAAATATCAAATTTCTGTTTCATCGTAAAAATTGACAGATACAGGCGGATGTACTCTCTTTTTTATGGTGTGCAACCCATTGATTCAATAAAATTGGTTGGTATACTTTAATATTTTTATGAGTAAGCAATCACTTACTTTTCTTGATCTCGTTACCTTTGCTCATTAATATCACGTAGCCATCACTTAAAAAAGTACTTAAAATTCACTCTCAACACAATGAAGTATAGTATCTTACCCCTACTCTACCACCCGAGTGGTAGTTCTGGTCAATGATAATGGGGTTCTTAACCGCATTCATGACTAAATCTTGATAGACAATATTTGAAGCTTCGAGTACTGGAGAATCACGCCAGGTCTTAATTCTAGCTCCGTTCGTTGTGCCAGTTAATGTACGTTGGTAACGGTAATTCCTTTTACATCTGCTTTCTCCCCGACGCTTACCAAGGCTGCCAACGCTGTCACATATACAAGCGGATGTGAAGGTCTAGAAGAATGATCGAATATAAGTAAGAAATATGCACAACTTATGCCACCCCAAGTCGTAGTGATGATTACGTTGAATAACCATTTTTGAGACTGTTGTTGTGTCGTGCAAGAGATAACATTAGTTAATGTATAGAATGGTGTTATAGAGGAGCCACTATAGGATTTCATTTTTAATAATAGATTTTTCAGTCCGAAGTACACTAGAACAATGCATATCTTCGAGGAACAATGCCAGTTTTAATCGTCTGCCCTTGGGGTTAGTAGGGGCCACAGTTCCCGTTTGCATGTATATAGTTATGCCTACGACGATTTTGCTTTAATTGATAGACCGTAATACTCTAGATAGTGATTTTCATCACCTAAGACGTATCGTTCATTTGTACAAGATCTTGGCTTAGAAATGCGGCAATAATGATGTAGGAACGAACTCGATGCCATGCCTGTGCCCACAAAAGATTTTAGAGATGTTAACATTAATGTTGCCATCACCAACTGAGATACAGTCGTCACCTGTTCCAATGACACAGTTGGTTATCGTGACAGTTTGAGAACCACTAAGATGGATACCATCAGTGTTAGGGCTTTTTTCTGGCGCCGTTATGTTGAGATCAGATATCGTTACGTTTGTGCTGTCAAGAACCTTCATGTGGTAACCTTTGCTGTTAAGAAAGTTGATATTTTGCATGACAACATTGGTTACATTCTCCAACACAAGACCCTGTATCCAAAGAAGAAAAGATTAACATACATTCGCACATTTATGGAGTTGATATAATTTTTTAAAGTCTGTATTTTAATAGTTTAAGTTTAATTTATGGTCAATTGCATGTCAAAGCCCTATGGCTTGTCCGATTAGCAAATTATCCCCTTGTTTTTAGAACTTATCGTATTACCCCCGTGCATCTCAAAAGTTGCATGATAGCCCCTTGTGATTTATATAATTACCTGATTGCCCCCTGGAGTTCGCCTAGTCATTTAATTACTCCCCTATGTTTTCAAGACTTACCACATTACGCCTTGTACTTTTTTAAAGGTGGCACAATTATCTCTTTTTTCAGTTAGAATCTAGTCATCAGCAGCTAAAATAGGGGTATTTTTCGGGAAAATATATAACACATTACAAGTTTTAATGGTCATAGATGCAAAAAAACACGCTTATAATGCACAATAAGTCTGTTTCAATGAAAGACTCTGAGGTAGGATATATGTGCCATATTTTGAAAAGCACAGGAGTAATGTGGTAAGTTTTGAAACATAGAGGGGTAATCAGCCAACTGGACATATCATAGGGTGTTAATGTGCACTTTACCCATTAATTTAAAAAGCCAATATAGGCTACATACAATTGTAATGTAGTTTGAGGAAAAATATGCAGACGTGGGAATTAGAGAGACCAACATCTGAATTGTTCCTTTCATTTGATTTAAGGATAGAAGATTGTCAATGTAATACTAATTGTGGAATTTTAGCTTACCTTCATCAGTACACAGGTGACTCGTATCAGGCTCGACCCATTATTTTCTTACTGATTCACTTTTCTATCAATTTGTTTATGAAATTTAGTGGTAAAAATAGCTCTTCTTTAATTAGGGTAATTAGAAATTTATTTCTTTAATTTGGGGGGTCTGGTCATAGATAAAAAGGCTGAGCTAAAGAAATATTTCTCTCTTGTTGATGGATCGTACTTAAGTAAGAGTAGAGAGATATTTTTCTTATATGGACAAATTATAAATTTCAAGAGCGCTTTGTAAAACATTGTAATCTTAACCATTATAGCACAGCTTTCAGGATAGATATATAGATGTAGAAAGGAGAGGGTGGACATACATCAGGGAGAAGGTTGTCAGGTTCGCTGCTACCGCCAGGAGTTTTATAATGCCACAAGGCCTCGCCTTGGCCATTTAGTGTTCCCCCACCAATAAGAACGACACCATCAACATCTTCGATTGTTATCCATCCGTCGCCTTTATAAAGATCGAGATCGTGCTTCCCAAAATGGTCCCTTGAATTTCAATGTTTATCGGCTTGGGAGCACCGCAAGGACCTTCAAACTTCATTGCTCCAACTAGAAACGATCCATTGGGAATGAGAAGCCTAGCTGGTCCAATCGAATGACATGCTGCATTCCATGCTTCAATGAACGCCTGTATGCACGCATGCCGATCATGTGAGTTTATTTAACTTGCTCATTGAGAATGTATAGCGACTTTTTTGTCTATTAAAATGCACAATTTGCAATTTCTTGCCTTCCTTTACAACTTAAACTAAAATCATAAGAGATTGGATACATGTGTTCCATGGGCTATATTAGTGATATTATTTGTTGTTCAAAACTATATCTGTCTAGAATACATATCATTATATCCGTTTATTTTGTTTAATGCGAAAGAAAACTTGTCAATAATGCATCTTCATTTCGGGAGTAGGATATTATTCATGAGTTCCTTCGTTTGTTATAAAAGAACAATCGCTAACACGAGACTCGAGATCCGCATAGCATTATTTTTTCATTATTAATATTGTTTTTTCACACTACGAAATCATGAATTTCAAGACAATCATACGAGTTCACAAACTAATTCTATAGCGTTGAATCGTAAATTTCAAGATTTTGGATGATAGATTGAAGAGTAATATTCATTCGCATGCAATAATTGTTTTCTTTAGTGCGAACCAAACATCACATGCCAACTTCATTAGTTCCTGCATACATACCGTAGTACTTTCTTTTTTGCCATCCGCTACAGCCCCATATTTGGTAACATCAAAAATTGTCTCACCACTAGCAACAAGGCCACGACGAGAACCAAGGGAAGCACATTCAGCCCTCACTGCGAACAAGGCTAAGGCTAAGAGGTAAAGGACCTTGATACCTTGCCCCCTTGGAAGATACATGGTGGCCTTGAACCCGATGACAATTTTTGTGTGGTTTAGATGGACGGGGAAAACTTATTAAAACTTTATTTAGGATAAGGATGAACGAATTGAAATGACAATTCCATGGCTTTTTATAGGGTGGTTGTCAGAAATCTGTTATCTATTCGTTTGGTTTCTCTGATATTTAGGATAACTCGTTGACAAATATTGTTAAGGCTATTTTGATTGTGTTATTCACGGCACCAAGTTAATATGTTCTCTCATCGTCCAAATTGAAAGAGGAGAATAGACTTGAATTAAAATTTCACATAGAAAAATTCATAATTTTCTATAGTCCGTTTATGTCACATGGAGAATTCTTCAAAATTGTAATTGTCCAAAATACCAATTCTGCACCTTTAGAATATTCGTGGCGGCTTCGTTATTTCCTTGTTATTAAAAAGATGAAAGCAATCTGAAAGAAAATGAATGCTTACGTTCAACTAACTTGGTATGTTTAGTTTCCGAGAGAGAAAGGCAACCAAATGTAGAACAAATAGTATTACATTGGTGATTAGTATTTCTCCTCCATGTTTCCATTTCTATTTCCTTCCATTGTTAATTTTTTAATTTTCCCCTAAAGTAAAGCCTTAATCAATATATGGCATGTCAACAACCTAAAGTCAAGTACTTTATCGATTTAGGAAAGTTAAAGAATCTTTCATTTTACTACCATATTATTTCAAGATGCATCCGACATTAAATTTATTTAGTAACAGTGCATGGTATATTGATGATAATGGTTGGAAATCTAAGGTGTTCCAAGGGTTAGATCCTTGGTTCAGACGTCAATCCCCTTCGCATTTTTGACGGGCAAGATCTAACAGTTAATAATTTAAAATAAATATATCTTAACTAAAATAAAAGAAAAATAAGGTGGCTTTCAAGAGAATTGAATTATTTTTTGACATTAACAGTATCATAAAACAAGAGGGTGGGTCCAAGAGAATGAATTATCTCATAATATTAGAGAAGTTTAAATTGTTAATTACTTGGCCTAATAGTAATGAAATATTGATGAAGAGAACCTACACCTCAAACCTAAAGTTTGGTGATCATCAAGCAAATAACACCTAACGACAACAAGCAAGAAATATGAAATGCATAAGTGGAATGTGGAAGGAGTAGAAGAATAGAAAAAGGGATGGAGCAATGCAACCTTGATGCAAGATAGACATGCAAATGTCAAAGAAAGTCAAATCATCCGCTGTCATTCCTTTCACAGCAAAAACAACTCAACTCAAAAGAACATCGAGGAGGCTCGTAAATGATGCACTCCAAGTCCAAAGCGACATTAGTAACGGTAACGGGATGTACTTGGGAGCTATAAGGAATACTGCACAGTTAGCACCAAAGAGAGCACGGAGCAAATGAGAGTTAATCAAACTAAAATATTGAAAACAAAAGCCAAGAAAAGATATAATAGAAAATAAATGCAGAAACCGTTCCTAGGATGCCTTCTAGTATTGCCAAGTTTTACGTCCTCACTAGCGGTAATGCTAGAGCCAAATGCGATTGAAGTCCTTAGGCACGTATAGCCTAATAATCATTTCAGCACAAATGACAAGAGGAAAAGGATAACGCAACGTGTACTCAAATAATGGATAAACATAAAAGCCTTCTCCAAACACTTATAGAAGCTGAAAGATCCCACCAAAAATTAGATGCAAGAGTGTGCTTTAGAGTGTCCAAGACCGTATGCAAACCTAGAAGATCATGTCCCCCTCCCGCCTAATCAAAAAGCGATATATCAATCTTGCACTCGTCGATTAACCGCCCAATGCCCTTCCTCTGATGATCAAGCACAGCTAGCACTCCCTCCCCATGAGTCGGTGCAAGGTCCAAAGCACGCAATGAGGGAAGAGTGTGTGTTAGCCCTATGTGCATGTTCTCAGTGTGAGAAGGCACTAGTGTGAGCTCCAAAGTAGGGTGAGACTCGAAAGAAGCGAGAGCATGAACGACAAGGGCAAAGGAAGGCCTACTTGAATAACCTCAAAAGCACGGGACTTTTCATAACTAGAATTGGCATATAGATGTTGCCGAGCGCAGGTGGAAATGGTACAGCATGTTACTTTTGGTGGTTTTTGACACGGAGGTCAAAGCCAATTTGACCCAAAATTGGGTCTGATCCCACTTATCAGACGAGTCGAATCTCGGGACCTTCGCGATCTCCGTTCCAATTAGATAGGCGTGGTATATTTACCTATCGAATATGGGCTTGTGGTGAACGAGAAATTAGTAATTAAAGTTGGCTAACTTGAGTTGTTTGTGGCAAATCCCACAACAAAAATCTAAGTGGATTTTGTTCACCTTATACATTGGAGCCCTCTTGGTAGTGCCAAGAAGGCGCTCGGATGGAAGAATCTACATGGTGGGCTTAGTCTCAAAATCGACGCACAAACGCGCGCGCCCGTGGAGCGTAGCCTGGCTCGATTCTGGGATTCTCGCTCAAGTTTAATCTTGCAAGACAAAATTCCTGTCATCCAGGAGGAGAATTCGGGAAGCTCGTGGCTAAAAAATTGCAATTGAAGATTTTGCATGTCTGGGACAATTTTGGGACCATATCAGGGCGTGTGTTATTGTTGGGAATTACCTAATTGCCGACTAACTCACCTCACTGGACGCAAATGCAACTGGCAACTCCTCCATGGTCTTATATGAAGTAGATTTTGCTGCAATTTCAAAGACACGTAAGTTTTGAAACACATTGAGCACGCGCTGCATTGGCAATTTGGCGGCATTTTTGCTTATAGAGAGATTTTACCACTACACCTTTCGCAACTCTTACGCTGGAGTGCCACAAGATTGCAAAAGGTAAACCGTCGTATCATGGGAAGGCTACGCGGATCATTAGCACCACGGTGGTGGCGTGAATCCTCAAGGAGATCGTCCTACGAGCCTCGGTTTAGCTAAATTTACATTCCGTTTTCGTATTTCCTTGTTTCACTATATTTTGGATTTCTAGAATAATATTAAAGGCGAGTTACTCGTAGTTTCTAAAATTCCGGGTCCATATTGGGGCACAAAGAATATTTGGGAACTAAATTATTGAATTTTGATATACGGATTATGGTCAAAATCGTTTGTAATCTGACGGAGTAACCAAGTAAATATGTGTGGCTAGTTTGTAATCTATAACTCCTTTATTTCTTCATGAAAGTTTCTTCCTTTGACCAAGTAAAAGCACAACGAGTTAGCATAATGTTAAGTTTGTAATCTATAACTCCTTTATTTCTAAATGGAAGTTTCTTTCTTTGACCAAAAAGAAAAGAAGAAAGAAAGTGTTTGGATTCCGTAATAAAATTGACAATTAACAACTCGACATACATGTAAAACTGAAATATAATTAAGAATTTGATTTGTTCATGTAATGATCAATGAACAAAACAATACGCGACCTCAAAAAGTAAAGAGATCATAGAAAGAAAGAGACTTGGCATATTCATTAGAGTTGAACGCTGCAAGACACATGTTGTCTTACATGTTTGGCGCCAAAGAAATTATCATCTTTTGGACTTATCAGAACAAGTTAAAGGATGGAACACTAAATGAACAATAAAAAAGGATCTATCGGCCCTTTGAAGTATATATTTTTGATCTAGCTACAACCAAGGGGGTTTAGTTTCCCGAGAACTAGGATTTTGGCGTTGGTACATGATGAAGAAAGATGGCCAACATCTGCAGAGGCTGGTACCAAATCAATGTTAGCCAATTCAATGCCTTCGCAAGGAACTGCTTCACTGCAGTTGATGTCCACTGGGACCTCTCGAGATAGTGGTACCCTTATGTTCTGAAGTGGACATCAACGATCTTCACCTTGGATGGCTGTGTAGTTAGTTCAGAAGAGACATTAGGGTTAAAGTTAACAAATATCTAATACATAATGAAGAACTCAAATATCAAATTTCTGTTTCATCGTAAAAATTGACAGATACAGGCGGATGTACTCTCTTTTTTATGGTGTGCAACCCATTGATTCAATAAAATTGGTTGGTATACTTTAATATTTTTATGAGTAAGCAATCACTTACTTTTCTTCAGTCTCGTTACCTTTGCTCATTAATATCACGTAGCCATCACTTAAAAAAGTACTTAAAATTCACTCTCAACACAATGAAGTATAGTATCTTACCCCTACTCTACCACCCGAGTGGTAGTTCTGGTCAATGATAATGGGGTTCTTAACCGCATTCATGACTAAATCTTGATAGACAATATTTGAAGCTTCGAGTACTGGAGAATCACGCCAGGTCTTAATTCTAGCTCCGTTCGTTGTGCCAGTTAATGTACAGTTGGTAACGGTAATTCCTTTTACATCTGTTTCTCCCTGACGCTTACCAAGGCTGCCAACGCTGTCACATATACAAGCAGATGTGAAGGTCTAGAAGAATGATCGAATATAAGTAAGAAATATGCACAACTTATGCCAGCCCCAAGTCGTAGTGATGATTACGTTGAATAACCATTTTTGAGACTGTTGTTGTGTCGTGCAAGAGATAACATTAGTTAATGTATAGCTTGGTGTTATAGAGGAGCCAATATAGGATTTCATTTTTAATAATAGATTTTTCAGTCTGGAAGTACACTAGAACAATGCATATCTTCGAGGAACAATGCCAGTTTTAATCGTCTGCCCTTGGGGTTAGTAGGGGCCACAGTTCCGTTTGCATGTATATAGTTATGCCTACGACGATTTTGCTTTAATTGATAGACCGTAATACTCTAGATAGTGATTTTCATCACCTAAGACGTATCGTTCATTTGTACAAGATCTTGGCTTAGAAATGCGGCAATAATGATGTAGGAACGAACTCGATGCCATGCCTGTGCCCACAAAAGATTTTAGAGATGTTAACATTAATGGTGCCATCACCAACTGAGATACAGTCGTCACCTGTTCCAATGACACAGTTGGTTATCGTGACAGTTTGAGAACCACTAAGATGGATACCATCAGTGTTAGGGCTTTTTTCTGGCGCCGTTATGTTGAGATCAGATATCGTTACGTTTGTCTGTCAAGAACCTTCATGTGGTAACCTTTGCTGTTAAGAAAGTTGATATTTTGCATGACAACATTGGTTACATTCTCCAACACAAGACCTGTATCCAAAGAAGAAAAGATTAACATACATTCGCACATTTATGGAGTTGATATAATTTTTAAATTCTGTATTTTACTAGTTTAAGTTTAATTTATGGTCAAATGCATGTCAAAGCCCTATGGCTTGTCCGATTAGCAAATTATCCCCTTGTTTTTAGAACTTATCGTATTACCCCCGTGCATCTCAAAAGTTGCATGATAGCCCCTTGTGATTTATATAATTACCTGATTGCCCCCTGGAGTTCGCCTAGTCATTTAATTACTCCCCTATGTTTTCAAGACTTACCACATTACGCCTTGTACTTTTTTAAAGGTGGCACAATTATCTCTTTTTTCAGTTAGAATCTAGTCATCAGACTAAAATAGGGGTATTTTTCGGGAAAATATATAACACATTACAAGTTTTAATGGTCATAGATGCAAAAAAACACGCTTATAATGCACAATAAGTCTGTTTCAATGAAAGACTCTGAGGTAGGATATATGTGCCATATTTTGAAAAGCACAGGAGTAATGTGGTAAGTTTTGAAACATAGAGGGGTAATCAGCCAACTGGACATATCATAGGGTGTTAATGTGCACTTTACCCATTAATTTAAAAAGCCAATATAGGCTACATACAATTGTAATGTAGTTTGAGGAAAAATATGCAGACGTGGGAATTAGAGAGACCAACATCTGAATTGTTCCTTTCATTTGATTTAAGGATAGAAGATTGTCAATGTAATACTAATTGTGGAATTTTAGCTTACCTTCATCAGTACACAGGTGACTCGTATCAGGCTCGACCCATTATTTTCTTACTGATTCACTTTTCTATCAATTTGTTTATGAAATTTAGTGGTAAAAATAGCTCTTCTTTAATTAGGGTAATTAGAAATTTATTTCTTTAATTTGGGGGGTCTGGTCATAGATAAAAAGGCTGAGCTAAAGAAATATTTCTCTCTTGTTGATGGATCGTACTTAAGTAAGAGTAGAGAGATATTTTTCTTATATGGACAAATTATAAATTTCAAGAGCGCTTTGTAAAACATTGTAATCTTAACCATTATAGCACAGTTTCAGGATAGATATATAGATGTAGAAAGGAGAGGGTGGACATACATCAGGGAGAAGGTTGTCAGGTTCGCTGCTACCGCCAGGAGTTTTATAATGCCACAAGGCCTCGCCTTGGCCATTTAGTGTTCCCCCACCAATAAGAACGACACCATCAACATCTTCGATTGTTATCCATCTGTCGCCTTTATAAAGACTGAGATCAGTGCTTCCCAAAATGGTCCCTTGAATTTCAATGTTTATCGGCTTGGGAGCACTGCAAGGACCTTCAAACTTCATTGCTCCAACTAGAAACGATCCATTGGGAATGAGAAGCCTAGCTGGTCCAATCGAATGACATGCTGCATTCCATGCTTCAATGAACGCCTGTATGCACGCATGCCGATCATGTGAGTTTATTTAACTTGCTCATTGAGAATGTATAGCGACTTTTTTGTCTATTAAAATGCACAATTTGCAATTTCTTGCCTTCCTTTACAACTTAAACTAAAATCATAAGAGATTGGATACATGTGTTCCATGGGCTATATTAGTGATATTATTTGTTGTTCAAAACTATATCTGTCTAGAATACATATCATTATATCCGTTTATTTTGTTTAATGCGAAAGAAAACTTGTCAATAATGCATCTTCATTTCTGGGAGTAGGATATTATTCATGAGTTCCTTCTGTTGTTATAAAAGAACAACTGCTAACACGAGACTCGAGATCCAGACAGCGCATTATTTTTTTCATTATTAATATTGTTTTTTCACACTACGAAATCATGAATTTCAAGACAATCATACGAGTTCACAAACTAATTCTATAGCAGTGAATCGTAAATTTCAAGATTTTGGATGATAGATTGAAGAGTAATATTCATTCGCATGCAATAATTGTTTTCTTTAGTGCGAACCAAACATCACATGCCAACTTCATTAGTTCCTGCGTACATACCGTAGTACTTTCTTTTTTGCCATCCGCTACAGCCCCATATTTGGTAACATCAAAAATTGTCTCACCACTAGCAACAAGGCCACGACGAGAACCAAGGGAAGCACATTCAGCCCTCACTGCGAACAAGGCTAAGGCTAAGAGGTAAAGGACCTTGATACCTTGCCCCCTTGGAAGATACATGGTGGCCTTGAACCCGATGACAATTTTTGTGTGGTTTAGATGGACGGGGAAAACTTATTAAAACTTTATTTAGGATAAGGATGAACGAATTGAAATGACAATTCCATGGCTTTTTATAGGGTGGTTGTCAGAAATCTGTTATCTATTCGTTTGGTTTCTCTGATATTTAGGATAACTCGTTGACAAATATTGTTAAGGCTATTTTGATTGTGTTATTCACGGCACCAAGTTAATATGTTCTCTCATCGTCCAAATTGAAAGAGGAGAATAGACTTGAATTAAAATTTCACATAGAAAAATTCATAATTTTCTATAGTCCGTTTATGTCACATGGAGAATTCTTCAAAATTGTAATTGTCCAAAATACCAATTCTGCACCTTTAGAATATTCGTGGCGGCTTCGTTATTTCCTTGTTATTAAAAAGATGAAAGCAATCTGAAAGAAAATGAATGCTTACGTTCAACTAACTTGGTCTGCTTTCTTCCGAGAGAAAGGCGACCAAGTGTAGAACAATTAGTATTACATTGGTGATTAGTATTTCTCCTCCATGTTTCCATTTCTATTTCCTTCCAGTTGTTAATTTTTTAATTTTCCCCTAAAGTAAAGCCTTAATCAATATATGGCATGTCAACAACCTAAAGTCAAGTACTTTATCGATTTAGGAAAGTTAAAGAATCTTTCATTTTACTACCATATTATTTCAAGATGCATCCGACATTAAATTTATTTAGTAACAGTGCATGGTATATTGATGATAATGGTTGGAAATCTAAGGTGTTCCAAGGGTTAGATCCTTGGTTCAGACGTCAATCCTTCGCATTTTTGACGGGCAAGATCTAACGATTAATAATTTAAAATAAATATATCTTAACTAAAATAAAAGAAAAATAAGGTGGCTTTCAAGAGAATTGAATTATTTTTGACATTAAGATATCATAAAACAAGAGGGTGGGTCCAAGAGAATGAATTATCTCATAATATTAGAGAAGTTTAAATTGTTAATTACTTGGCCTAATAGTAATGAAATATTGATGAAGAGAACCTACACCCTCAAACCTAAAGTTTGGTGATCATCAAGCAAATAACACCTAACGACAACAAGCAAGAAATATGAAATGCATAAGTGGAATGTGGAAGGAGTAGAAGAATAGAAAAGGGATGGAGCAATGCAACCTTGATGCAAGATAGACATGCAAATGTCAAAGAAAGTCAAATCATCCGCTGTCATTCCTTTCACAGCAAAAACAACTCAACTCAAAAGAACATCGAGGAGGCTCGTAAATGATGCACTCCAAGTCCAAAGCGACATTAGTAACGGTAACTGTGATGTACTGAGCTATAAGGAATCGCATGCTTAGCACCAAAGAGAGCACGGAGCAAATGAGAGTTAATCAAACTAAACTATTGAAAACAAAAGCCAAGAAAAGATATAATAGAAAATAAAAGCGTAAACCGTTCCTAGGATGCCTTCTAGTATTGCCAAGTTTTACGTCCTCAGCTAGCGGTAATGCTAGAGCCAAATGCGATTGAAGTCCTTAGGCACGTATAGCCTAATAATCATTTCAGCACAAATGACAAGAGGAAAAGGATAACGCAACGTGTACTCAAATAATGGATAAACATAAAAGCCTTCTCCAAACACTTATAGAAGCTCAAAGATCCCACCCCGAAAAATTAGATGCAAGAGTGTGCTTTAGAGTGTCCAAGACCGTATGCAAACCTAGAAGATCATGTCCCCCTCCCGCCTAATCAAAAAGCGATATATCAATCTTGCACTCGTCGATTAACCGCCCAATGCCCTTCCTCTGATGATCAAGCACAGCTAGCACTCCCTCCCCATGAGTCGGTGCAAGGTCCAAAGCACGCAATGAGGGAAGAGTGTGTGTTAGCCCTATGTGCATGTTCTCAGTGTGAGAAGGCACTAGTGTGAGCTCCAAAGTAGGGTGAGACTCGAAAGAAGCGAGAGCATGAACGACAAGGGCAAAGGAAGGCCTACTTGAATAACCTCAAAAGCACGGGACTTTTCATAACTAGAATTGGCATATAGATGTTGCCGAGCGCAGGTGGAAATGGTACAGCATGTTACTTTTGGTGGTTTTTGACACGGAGGTCAAAGCCAATTTGACCCAAAATTGGGTCTGATCCCACTTATCAGACGAGTCGAATCTCGGGACCTTCGCGATCTCCATTCCAATTAGATAGGCGTGGTATATTTACCTATCGAATATGGGCTTGTGGTGAACGAGAAATTAGTAATTAAAGTTGGCTAACTTGAGTTGTTTGTGGCAAATCCCACAACAAAAATCTAAGTGGATTTTGTTCACCTTATACATTGGAGCCCTCTTGGTAGTGCCAAGAAGGCGCTCGGATGGAAGAATCTACATGGTGGGCTTAGTCTCAAAATCGACGACAAACGCGCTACGTGGAGCGTAGCTGGCTCGATTCTCGGATTCTCGCTCGATTTAATCTTGCAAGACAAAATTCTGTCATCCAGGAGGAGAATTCGGGAAGCTCGTGGCTAAAAAATTGCAATTGAAGATTTTGCATGTCTGGGACAATTTTGGGACCATATCAGGGCGTGTGTTATTGTTGGGAATTACCTAATTGCCGACTAACTCACCTCACTGGACGCAAATGCAACTGGCAACTCCTCCATGGTCTTATATGAAGTAGATTTTGCTGCAATTTCAAAGACACGTAAGTTTTGAAACACATTGAGCACGCGCTGCATTGGCAATTTGGCGGCATTTTTGCTTATAGAGAGATTTTACCACTACACCTTTCGCAACTCTTACGCTGGAGTGCCACAAGATTGCAAAAGGTAAACCGTCGTATCATGGGAAGGCTACGCCAGATCATTAGCACCACAGTGGTGGCGTGAATCCCTCAAGGAGATCGTCCTACGAGCCTCGGTTTAGCTAAATTTACATTCCGTTTTCGTATTTCCTTGTTTCACTATATTTTGGATTTCTAGAATAATATTAAAGGCGAGTTACTCGTAGTTTCTAAAATTCCGGGTCCATATTGGGGCACAAAGAATATTTGGGAACTAAATTATTGAATTTTGATATACGGATTATGGTCAAAATCGTTTGTAATCTGACGGAGTAACCAAGTAAATATGTGTGGCTAGTTTGTAATCTATAACTCCTTTATTTCTTCATGAAAGTTTCTTCCTTTGACCAAGTAAAAGCACAACGAGTTAGCATAATGTTAAGTTTGTAATCTATAACTCCTTTATTTCTAAATGGAAGTTTCTTTCTTTGACCAAAAAGAAAAGAAGAAAGAAAGTGTTTGGATTCCGTAATAAAATTGACAATTAACAACTCGACATACATGTAAAACTGAAATATAATTAAGAATTTGATTTGTTCATGTAATGATCAATGAACAAAACAATACGCGACCTCAAAAAGTAAAGAGATCATAGAAAGAAAGAGACTTGGCATATTCATTAGAGTTGAACGCTGCAAGACACATGTTGTCTTACATGTTTGGCGCCCAAAGAAATTATCATCTTTTGGACTTATCAGAACAAGTTAAAGGATGGAACACTAAATGAACAATAAAAAAGGATCTATCGGCCCTTTGAAGTATATATTTTTGATCTAGCTACAACCAAGGGGGTTTAGTTTCGAGAACTAGGATTTTGGCGTTGGTACATGATGAAGAAAGATGGCCAACATCCGCAGAGGCTGGTACCAAATCAATGTTAGCCAATTCAATGCCTTCGCAAGGAATCGCTTCATCGCAGCTTGATGTCCACTGGGACCTCTCGAGATAGTGGTACCCTTATGTTCTGAAGTGGACATCAACGATCTTCACCTTGGATGGCTGTGTAGTTAGTTCAGAAGAGACATTAGGGTTAAAGTTAACAAATATCTAATACATAATGAAGAACTCAAATATCAAATTTCTGTTTCATCGTAAAAATTGACAGATACAGTCGAATGTACTCTCTTTTTTATGGAGTGCAACCCATTGATTCAAAAAAATTGAATGATATACTTTAATATTTTTATGAGTAAGCAATCACTTACTTTTCTTGATCTCGTTACCTTTGCTCATTAATATCACGTAGCCATCACTTAAAAAAGTACTTAAAATTCACTCTCAACACAATGAAGTATAGTATCTTACCCCTACTCTACCACCCGAGTGGTAGTTCTGGTCAATGATAATGGGGTTCTTAACCGCATTCATGACTAAATCTTGATAGACAATATTTGAAGCTTCGAGTACTGGAGAATCACGCCAGGTCTTAATTCTAGCTCCGTTCGTTGTGCGCTTAATGTACGGTTGGTAACGGTAATTCCTTTTACATCCGCTTTCTCCCCGACGCTTACCAAGGCTGCCAACGCTGTCACATATACAAGCGGATGTGAAGGTCTAGAAGAATGATCGAATATAAGTAAGAAATATGCACAACTTATGCCACCCCAAGTCGTAGTGATGATTACGTTGAATAACCATTTTTGAGACTGTTGTTGTGTCGTGCAAGAGATAACATTAGTTAATGTATAGCTTGGTGTTATAGAGGAGCCAATATAGGATTTCATTTTTAATAATAGATTTTTCAGTCTGGAAGTACACTAGAACAATGCATATCTTCGAGGAACAATGCCAGTTTTAATCGTCTGCCCTTGGGGTTAGTAGGGGCCACAGTTCCGTTTGCATGTATATAGTTATGCCTACGACGATTTTGCTTTAATTGATAGACCGTAATACTCTAGATAGTGATTTTCATCACCTAAGACGTATCGTTCATTTGTACAAGATCTTGGCTTAGAAATGCGGCAATAATGATGTAGGAACGAACCTGATGCCATGCCTGTGCCCACAAAAGATTTTAGAGATGTTAACATTAATGTTGCCATCACCAATCGAGATCTGATCGTCACTGCTCCAATGACACGCTTGGTTATCGTGATGTTTGAGAACCACTAAGATGGATACCATCGATGTTAGGGCTTTTTCGCGCCGTTATGTTGAGATCGGATATCGTTACGTTTGTCTTTGTCAAGAACCTTCATGTGGTAACCTTTGCTGTTAAGAAAGTTGATATTTTGCATGACAACATTGGTTACATTCTCCAACACAAGACCAGTATCCAAAGAAGAAAAGATTAACATACATTCGCACATTTATGGAGTTGATATAATTTTTAAATTCTGTATTTTACTAGTTTAAGTTTAATTTATGGTCAAATGCATGTCAAAGCCCTATGGCTTGTCTGATTAGCAAATTATCCCCTTGTTTTTAGAACTTATCGTATTACCCCCGTGCATCTCAAAAGTTGCATGATAGCCCCTTGTGATTTATATAATTACCTGATTGCCCCCTGGAGTTCGCCTAGTCATTTAATTACTCCCCTATGTTTTCAAGACTTACCACATTACGCCTTGTACTTTTTTAAAGGTGGCACAATTATCTCTTTTTTCAGTTAGAATCTAGTCATCAGACTAAAATAGGGGTATTTTTCGGGAAAATATATAACACATTACAAGTTTTAATGGTCATAGATGCAAAAAAACACGCTTATAATGCACAATAAGTCTGTTTCAATGAAAGACTCTGAGGTAGGATATATGTGCCATATTTTGAAAAGCACAGAGTAATGTGGTAAGTTTTGAAACATAGAGGGGTAATCACCAACTGGACATATCATAGGGTGTTAATGTGCACTTTACCCATTAATTTAAAAGCCAATATAGGCTACATACAATTGTAATGTAGTTTGAGGAAAAATATGCGACGTGGGAATTAGAGAGACCAACATCTGAATTGTTCCTTTCATTTGATTTAAGGATAGAAGATTGTCAATGTAATACTAATTGTGGAATTTTAGCTTACCTTCATCAGTAAACAGGTGACTCGTATCAGGCTCGACCCATTATTTTCTTACTGATTCACTTTTCTATCAATTTGTTTATGAAATTTAGTGGTAAAAATAGCTCTTCTTTAATTAGGGTAATTAGAAATTTATTTCTTTAATTTGGGGGGTCTGGTCATAGATAAAAAGGCTGAGCTAAAGAAATATTTCTCTCTTGTTGATGGATCGTACTTAAGTAAGAGTAGAGAGATATTTTTCTTATATGGACAAATTATAAATTTCAAGAGCGCTTTGTAAAACATTGTAATCTTAACCATTATAGCACGCTTTGGGATAGATATATAGATGTAGAAAGGAGAGGGTGGACATACATCAGGGAGAAGGTTGTCAGGTTCGCTGCTACCGCCAGGAGTTTTATAATGCCACAAGGCCTCGCCTTGGCCATTTAGTGTTCCCCCACCAATAAGAACGACACCATCAACATCTTCGATTGTTATCCATCTGTCGCCTTTATAAAGACTGAGATCAGTGCTTCCCAAAATGGTCCCTTGAATTTCAATGTTTATCGGCTTGGGAGCACTGCAAGGACCTTCAAACTTCATTGCTCCAACTAGAAACGATCCATTGGGAATGAGAAGCCTAGCTGGTCCAATGAATGACATGCTGCATTCCATGCTTCAATGAACGCCTGTATGCACGCATGCCGATCATGTGAGTTTATTTAACTTGCTCATTGAGAATGTATAGCGACTTTTTTGTCTATTAAAATGCACAATTTGCAATTTCTTGCCTTCCTTTACAACTTAAACTAAAATCATAAGAGATTGGATACATGTGTTCCATGGGCTATATTAGTGATATTATTTGTTGTTCAAAACTATATCTGTCTAGAATACATATCATTATATCCGCTTATTTTGTTTAATGCGAAAGAAAACTTGTCAATAATGCATCTTCATTTCGGAGTAGGATATTATTCATGAGTTCCTTCTGTTGTTATAAAAGAACAACTGCTAAAACGATACTCGATATCCAGAAAACACATTATTTTTTTCATTATTAAAATTATTTTTTCACACTACGAAATCATGAATTTCAAGAAAATCATACGAGTTCACAAACTAATTCTATAGCGTTGAATCGTAAATTTCAAGATTTTGGATGATAGATTGAAGAGTAATATTCATTCGCATGCAATAATTGTTTTCTTTAGTGCGAACCAAACATCACATGCCAACTTCATTAGTTCCTGCGTACATACCGTAGTACTTTCTTTTTTGCCATCCGCTACAGCCCCATATTTGGTAACATCAAAAATTGTCTCACCACTAGCAACAAGGCCACGACGAGAACCAAGGGAAGCACATTCAGCCCTCACTGCGAACAAGGCTAAGGCTAAGAGGTAAAGGACCTTGATACCTTGCCCCCTTGGAAGATACATGGTGGCCTTGAACCCGATGACAATTTTTGTGTGGTTTAGATGGACGGGAAAACTTATTAAAACTTTATTTAGGATAAGGATGAACGAATTGAAATGACAATTCCATGGCTTTTTATAGGGTGGTTGTCAGAAATCTGTTATCTATTCGTTTGGTTTCTCTGATATTTAGGATAACTCGTTGACAAATATTGTTAAGGCTATTTTGATTGTGTTATTCACGGCACCAAGTTAATATGTTCTCTCATCGTCCAAATTGAAAGAGGAGAATAGACTTGAATTAAAATTTCACATAGAAAAATTCATAATTTTCTATAGTCCGTTTATGTCACATGGAGAATTCTTCAAAATTGTAATTGTCCAAAATACCAATTCTGCACCTTTAGAATATTCGTGGCGGCTTCGTTATTTCCTTGTTATTAAAAAGATGAAAGCAATCTAAAAGAAAATGAATGCTTACGTTCAACTAACTTGGTCTGTTTCGTTTCCGAGAGAGAAAGGCGACCAAGTGTAGAACAATTAGTATTATATTGGTGATTAGTATTTCTCCTCCATGTTTCCATTTCTATTTCCTTCCAGATTGTTAATTTTTTTAATTTTCCTCTAAAGTAAAGCCTTAATCAATATACGGCATGTCAACAACCTAAAGTCAAGTACTTTATCTATTTAGGAAAGTTAAAGAATCTTTCATTTTACTACCATATTATTTCAAGATGTATCCGACATTAAATTTATTTAGTAACAGTGTATGGTATATTGATGATAATGGTTGGAAATCTAAGGTGTTCCAAGGGTTAGATCCTTGGTTCAGACGTCAATCCCCTTCGCATTTTTGACGGGCAAGATCTAACAGTTAATAATTTAAAATAAATATATCTTAACTAAAATAAAAGAAAAATAAGGTGGCTTTCAAGAGAATTGAATTATTTTTTGACATTAACAGTATCATAAAACAAGAGGGTGGGTTTAAGAGAATGAATTATCTCATAATATTAGAGAAGTTTAAATTGTTAATTACTTGACCTAATAGTAATGAAATATTGATGAAGAGAACCTACACCCTCAAACCTAAAGTTTGATGATCATCAAGCAAATAACACCTAACAACAACAAGCAAGAAATATGAAATGCATAAGTGGAATGTGGAAGGAGTAGAAGAATAGAAAAAGGGATGGAGCAATGCAACCTTGATGCAGGATAGACATGCAAATGTCAAAGAAAGTCAAATCATCCGCTGTCTTTCTTTTCACAACAAAAACAACTCAACTCAAAAGAACATCGAGGAGGCTCATAAATGATGCACTCCAAGTCCAAAGCGACATTAGTAACGGTAACCAGGATGTACTCGGGAGCTATAAGGAATACTGCACAGTTAGCACTAAAGAGAGCACGGAGCAAATGGGAGCTAATCAAATTAAACTATTGAAAACAAAAGCCAAGAAAAGATATAATAGAAAATAAATGCAGAAACAGTTCCTAGGATGCCTTCTATTGCCAAGTTTTACGCCCTCAGCTAGCGGTAAATCAAGCACTACTAGCACTCCCTCCCCATGAGTCGGTGCAAGGTCCAAAGCACGCAATGCGGGAGGAGTGTGTGTTAGCCCTATGTGCATGTTCTCAGTGTGAGAAGGCACTAGTGTGAGCTCCAAAGTAGGGTGAGACTCGAAAGAAGCAAAAGCATGAACGACAAGGGCAAAGAAAGGTCTACTTGAACGAGGAGAATTAGAGTGTCCAAGACCATATGCAAAGCTAAAAGATCATGTCCCACTCCCACCTAATCAAAAAGTGATATATCAATCTTACACTCGTCGATTAACCACCCAATGCCATTCCTCTGATGATCAAGGGCAACTAGCACTCCTTCCCCATGAGTCGATGCAATGTCCAAAGCAAGCAATGACGGAAGAGTGTGTGTTAACCTATGTGTATGTTATCGGTGTGAGAAGGCACTAGTGTGAGCTCCAAAGCAGGGTGACACTCAAAAGATGTGAGAGCATGAACAACAAGGGTGAAAGAAGGTCTACTTGAATAACCTCTAAAGCATGGGACTCTTCATAACTAGAATTGGCATATAGAGGTTGCTGAGCATAGGTGGAAATGGTATAGTATGTTAGTTTTGGTGGTTTTTGACATGGAGGTCAAAGCCAATTTGACCTGAAATTGGGTCTGATCCCACTTATCAAACAAGTCGAATATTGTTACCTTCGAGATCTTCATTCCGATTAGATAAACGTGGTATATTTACCTATCGAATATGGGCTTGTGGCTAACGGGAAATTCGTAATTAAAGTTGGCTAACTTTAGTTATTTGTGGGACAAATCCCACATCAAAAATCCAAGTGGATTTTGTTCACCTTATATATTAGAGCCGTTTTTGGTAGTGCCAAGAAGGTACTTGGATGGAAGAATCTACGTGGTGGGCTTAGTGTTAAAATCACCACACAAACGCGCGCGCCAGTCGAGCAGAGCCGGGCTCGATTCTGGATTTTCGCTCCAGTTTAATCTTGTAAGACAAAATTCCTATCATCAACGAGGAGAATTTGGGAAGATCATAACTAAAAAATTGCAATTGAAGATTTTGCATGTTTGAGACAGTTTTAGGACCATATTAGGGCATGTTTTATTGTTAGGGATTACTTAATTGCTGAATAACTCACCTCACTGGATGCAAATGTAACTGGCAACTCCTCTATGGTCTTATATGAAGTAGATTTTGCTGCAATTTCAATGACACAAGTTTTGAAACACATTGAGCATACATTGCATTTGCAATTTGGTGGCATTTTTGCTTATTGAGAGATTTTACCACTACACCTTTCGCAACTTTTACACTAGAGTGCCACCAGATTGCAAAAGGTAAAATCGTCGTATCATGGGAAGGATACGCCAGATCCATTAGCACCACAGTGGTGGCGTAAATCCCTTAAGAAGATCGTCCTACGAGCCTCGATTTAGCTAAATTTACATTTTGTTTTTGTATTTCCATGTTTCACCATTTTTTGGATTTCTAGAATAATATTAAAGGCAAGTTACTCATAGTTTCTAAAATTCCAGGTTCATATTAGGGCACAAAGCATATTTGGGAACTAAATTCTTGAATTTTGATATACAGATTGCAGGTCAAAATCGTTTGTAATACAGAAGCGGAGTAACCAAGTAAATATGTGTGGCTAGTTTGTAATCTATATCTCCTTTATTTCTTCATGAAAGTTTCTTCCTTTGACCAAGTAAGAGCACAATGAGTCAACATATTGTTGACCAAAAAGAAAAGAAGAAAGTAAGTGTTTGGATTCCGCAATAAAATTGATAATTAACAATCAACATACATGTAAAACTGAAATATAATTAAGAATTTGATTTGTTCATGTAATGATCAATGAACAAAACAATACACGACCTCAAAAAGCAAAGAGATCATAGAAAGAAAGAGACTTGGCATATTCATTGGAGTGGAACGCTGCAAGATACATGTTATCTTACATGTTTGGCGCCCAAAGAAATCATCATCATTTGGACTTATCAAAACAAGTTAAAGGATGGAACACTAAATAAACAATAAAAAAGGATCTATAGGCCCTTTGAAGTATATATTTTTGATCTAGCTACAACCAAGGGGGTTTAGTTTCCCAAGAACTAGGATTTGGGCATTGGTACATGATGAAGAAAGAGGGCCAACATTTGTAGAGGCTAGTACCAAATCAATGTTAGCCAATTCAATGCCTTCGCAAGGAACTACTTCACTGAAATTGATGTCCACTGGGACCTCTGAAACTGGTACCCCTTATGTTCCTAAAGTGGACATCAACGATCTTCACCTTGGATGGCTGTGTAGTTAGTTCAAAAGAGACATTAGGGTTAAAGTTAATAGATATCCAATATATAATGAAGAACTCAAATATCAAATTTTTGTTTCATCATAAAAATTGACAGATACAGGTGGATGTACTCTCTATCTTATGGTGTGCAACCCATTGATTCAATAAAATTGGTTGGTATACTTTAATATTTTTATGAGTAAACAATCACTCACTTTTCTTAAGTTTCATTACCTTTGCTCATTAATATTACGTAGTCATCACTTAACAAAGTATTTTAAATTCACTCTAAACACAACAAAGTATAGTATCTTACCGCTACTCTACCACTTGAGTAGTAGTTTTGGTCAATGATAATGGGGTTCTTAAGCGCAGTCATGACTAAATCTTCATAGCCAATGTTTGAAGCTTCGAGTACTGGAGAATCATGCCAGGTCTTAATTCTAGCTCCATTTGTTGTGCCAGTTAATGCACAGTTGGTAACGGTATTTCCTTTTACATCTGTTTCTCCCTGACGCTTACCAAGGCTACCAATGCTATCACATATACAAGCAGATGTGAAGGTTCAGAAGAATGATCGAATATATATAAGAAATATGCACAACTTATGCCAGCCCCAAGTCGTAGTGATGATTATGTTGAATAACCACGTTTGAGATCGTTGTTGTGTCGTGCAAGAGATAACATAAGTTAATGTATAGCTTGGTGTTGTAAAGGAGCCAATATAGGATTTCATTTTTAATAATAGATTTTTTAGA
Organism: Cordia subcordata; assembly: GCA_028554755.1. NCBI lineage: Eukaryota > Viridiplantae > Streptophyta > Magnoliopsida > Boraginales > Cordiaceae > Cordia > Cordia subcordata. The sequence continues at coordinate 13,191,660 of JAPTOF010000005.1, read as the reverse complement.
CTAGAAGTACACTAGAACAATGCATATCTTCGAGGAACAATACCAATTTAATCACTTACCCTTGGGGTTAGTAGAGGCCACAGTTCCCGCCTGCATGTATATAATTGTAAATTTAAAACCGAGTGGTTTCAACAAAGGGTAAGAGGGAGAATATAATAATAATAATAATAATAATAATAATAATAGTTGTAGTTGTTGTTGTACCAGTAAAATAGATAAACCACAGTAATAATTAAAAAAATACTAATCATAAAAAAATATTTCTAACAATCATAATAATTATAAATTTAAAACCGAGTGGTTTCAACAAAAGATAAGAAGGAGAATATAATAATAATAATAATGAGCAACAGAAAATATGATTGAGGATGACAATTAATTTTTGTACAATAATTTTTTTTAAAACCGAAGGTGGTCAAGCTTTTTGGAGAAATTTGGCCAACTGTTATCCTTTATTTTCCTTATGAAATTAAGTATGATATGCTGAAATTAAATACTAATAGCAAAAATTGTAAGAAAAATCAAATTGGGAATTAGATGCAGAAAATAAATAAATAAATAAATAAAAACCGGCATATCTCTCGTTAAGTAATCAGTTTCATAAGCATTTTATTTTAATCATTAGCCTTTGCAAAATCATTGGCAATATTTTAAAAAAAAAAATGAAATCTCAAGAAAAATAAAGGGAAAAAAACCATCAAGAATAGTCCTTCGCACAGCATACAAAGTCATGAAATATTAAAAGGACTAAATTGCTTTCATGCAACACACGTGGCCATCTTCAAAGGTACAAATTATGTGAGACCAAAGTGGGACTTTCAAAAGTTTCATAACAGGAAACATGATGAATGATTTTAATATAAATATGCAGATAGAAGCATTGGAAATAATTGAATGGAAATTTGGAATATGCAGATGTAATATGGAGTTACTTCGAGTAATAATATCAAATTTAAATGACATTTAAGAGATACGCAGAAATAATGAGGCAATTTGGAATACAAATTTACCCCACTTATCTCTTAAATTACAGTTTTACAATTTGTAATTCTTGTAACTCCAATAATAATTTTTGCCCCTTAAAATAACAGACTTCAATCGTCCAACAAACGCTATTATCATTCGATTTCTGCATGTAGCTAATTCTTACAACTCTAGTGGTATTAAGCCGTAAGTACGAATGAGAAGATTGTAGGATTCTGGGCTTTGTTTAGGACTCTACAATTTTATCTTGTTTGAGAAAATGAATAGGACTCTTGGCTATACCTTTTTCTCTCTCTTTCCTCGTACTAATCGTGTACCACAAAAAGAAAATGCCTAATTTTAAGGCCACTACAACACCCCCACTAAATCACTTAACCACCAATATCTCCATAATCCCAAATTTTCAATGGTCTGATAAATCAAAATTTTAAGATCACTATATAAATCAAAGCCCTATTTTATTTGATTTTTTTTTTGGCACGATCATTACATCTTCACCCCCTTAAAAGAGTTTCATCCTCAAAACTCAAACCTCAAATGGGTTCCATAACCACTCATCTTTACTATATATGAAACCTCACAATTTGAAAGATTGTACCCAAAATGTGCAATCTAACAACTTCAACTACAGTCAAATCTTATCCTTTAGCATTTTATATCTCATATAGTCACTAGCAGTCACTATGAACATCAAAGGAATAATGCCAACTACTGAGGCGATTAATAAGTCACATGCTAAAATATAATCATCACGGTCTCAACAACAAGAACACCTTCAAATTGTTCATATACCTAATTTAATCAAAACTTGCTCATGTGTCAAATTTAATAAGCTTGTAGATACACCAACATGTTACAATATCCCACTTTCAAGATTATGAAAAGAACTTTAAAAGGAAGGCTCAAAATAACCAATCATGATTAGGCGAGCAGAAGGGGAAAGAACAAAGACATTAACTCGTTAAAGAAATTCTTTAAGCTATTAAAAAGGTCGGCTCAAACTGCCTCAAAGTAACAATCCAGGTAGCTAAAAAAATCAATGATCAATATACGAGTACAACTAATCTAGACACTATAGCCAAGGGAGCAGCATTAGTTTTCCGGGATGAACTTTAGAAAGACACACAAGGAGAATAATTAGGAGTATTTACATTGATGGTGCAACAGGTTCATAAAGCCAAAGACATTAGGCGTATGATCATAGAAAAATACAACATAAGTAAATGCGAAAGGACACAAGAAAAAGCAAAATGACTCACTCATGGGATCTATAGTAGTTTATTGGGTAGGTTCAAATGGTCATAGGATAATACAAACTAAAGACTGTTGAACATCTTGGAAAAAGAAAACATTAGAGAAAAAGGATCACTTGTTAAAGTTGAATAAGGACACAAAAAATAAATTTGATGATGAATAACAAATGATGGACTTATCAAGGATAAATAAGAGAAAAATATAGTTGCGAACAAAATGCGAGATACAAAAGAATTTGCACTAGTGAACTAACATAGGTAAGGTGCAAATGACAAGAAGCAAAAAGATATTCAATAACGAGTAGGTTAAAGTGAATAATATTGTAACGTATAATAATTGGTTAAGGAGAGTCTTGAGAGGTTCAATAAAATTAAAATATGGTTTTCACTAGTAAGTGAAAATAAAACTCAAGGTTATTGAATTCACAAATAGATAAAATTTTGGTTAAAAGCCATTATGCATTTATATATTAATAGAATAATATGAACTAAATGCTGAAAGAAAAAAAATATATATAATAGAATTAGGTACAATTCTGTCAAGTAATAAAAAAAATTAAAGACATAAAGGCACATGAACTCTGGGAGGAGAAAAAAAAAACTAGAAAAGAAAAATTAAGTATGACTTTCAATAGAATAAGAATAATAATATTATTAAAGAACGAAAACTGAAGGTGGTATGAATAAGCATCGAGTCCCGTAAAAGATATGGTAGCTAACACGTGTCTTATAGAAAGAAAAATAGGTATTTAATATTTTTGGAACATAAAAATAAATAAATGAATTAATAAAAATATTTGTAAAGTCGAAAAATGTAAAATGAATAATCTAAAGGAGAAAATTGTGGATTAATATATAGTAACAAAAAAAAACTACCTTAAAATTGGTAAGGCTTTCTTATTGAATGTAGTATTAAAATAAATTAAATCTAGAGCAATTTTATTGACAAGCTATAATATGATGATGACTTGAGTCAGGAAAAAAAGAATACGTGAACTATATAAATGGAAAGAAAAAGTAAAGGGAGCAGGAAAAGAGAAAAAAGAAATCAAGAGCCATGCTACATATACGTGTAGGCATAAAGAATTTTTTTTTTTTGGGGGAAATAGTAAAGCCAAAAACTAGAAAACTAGAACATGAAGTAAGAACAGATAGATTGAAAGCATCTTCTAATTCTTTCGCTTTTTGAATGGCAGAATTTTGCAGTTTTCACATGGTCAATCACAATATAAATGTATCAAATAAGTATTATAAAATCAGGCATGGCCGATCTTGCAATAGAAATCATTTTTTTTCTTCTCGTCATGGAACAAACGATCCAATGAATGACACGAACAAAAATTGGATGCTAGCAAACATTGTGTTGATCGAAAGAGAGATCCAATTCGATGAAACATGATTACTAACTTTACATGGTCAAAGAAAACTAGACCTAGATCAGAATTGTAGCGAAATAAATAATAAAAAAACAAATTGATCTCAAGAAAAACGTAGAAATTTGTGGGGGAAAATTAGAATGTGAGTTGACCCTTTTACCTAGATAGTTAGTTATTCCTAAGTGCTCAATCTACTCTCCATACGCACCTTAGTAACAAAAGTGCGTCAATTATACCATCAAAGAGCAAGCAAAAGTGCAACTTTCTCACCAACTTGTATTGAACAATAAAGTATTCTAGGGCTATTGAATCCTAAATACACATCCAAGAAAACACTAAAAAACCCAAATATACAAGAGTCACTCAATAAAGACACCACAATCCACACTAGCCAAATACTTGATTGGCTATTAACCTTTTCCTCAAGCCCAACAATAATATGTACATATAATGGGGTTCAAAACGTTTAGCAAAACCAAACCTCACTCTAGATCAAAATTTTGTTCCCTGAGTTTGAATTAGTGATACTAAAACATAAAATAGAGAAATTAGATTTATTACCTTATTCCAACTCAAAAGAGTTATGTCCTTCATCCTTATACCTCAAACAAGAACAGGCATAATTCAAGTAACAAATATAATCTCAAGTATTGAATTAGAATCCCTTTAAGACACATAGAATCATCAAATATCTACATAATGATAGTGACAATGTTCGAGCAACAGAACCCCAATGGTAACAAGGTACACTACATCAGTTTAAAGTAATAACCCCATTAGAAATCTAAGACCTTGTAAAGATCCAACTAGTTCAAACCAAAAACTCACGGAATAGTTAAACTTTATATCACAAATAAAAGCTGTAAATGATATTACAAGTCTAAGCACTCTTATACGCAAAATTACCCAAGTCCACTTAGGCCACAAATGATCATAACTTAGGCTCTGATACCAACTCTATCATGCCCCGAAATCTTAAGGCTAAAGACATAACACGTCGTGAACCAAGAGGAGTGAACCCCTCGAACTACAAGGCTACTAAAAACTTCAAAAAAAAATCAAACAGGGCACTAAATACCATCAATTATTGAAATAAAAACTATGAGCTCCAACACGTAGCAAGAAACTCCAAATAACTAGTACAAGTCTTTGCAAACCGGCACGCCTAACATAAACCAAACTATCACCAAAACAATGTCTCAACATTAAAATCTAATTCTCAAAATACTAATAAAGATAAGGTCATTCCTTATCGCAAACGTATATCCCCTTACTCGTGATCATCTGTAAGAACATAAAAAAAATATAAGGGTGAGCGAATCGAATGCTCAGCAAGTAAGGGTCATTCCCCCAAGATAGAACAAACATGAGTATCAGAATAATAGGAAAACTAAAACAGGAAAACACATTCCCAGAAGGACATTAAGAAAATATGGGAGCACGCAAAATTAAAATTCATGTTAATCATAACCAGAATTAACTCGAAAAAGAAAGTATATAAAATATGATGTACCATGAGTTGTGACTATGCTGTAGCGATTTAATCATAATAAAATCATAGTGAGGGTACAAGGCCCTCACATCTAAATCCAGAATCAATCATGATCATATCAAATAGTGGGTATAAGGCCCCCACTGGCACACATATGATAGGGGAGTATGCCCAAACAAGCTCAAGCAAACATAAAATGGGATCCCAAAATTTCATGAGAAGGCGAGTATTCGCCAATCAAATCATATCATATCATGTCAAGTCATATCATATCAAGTTGTATCGTATCATGACAAAATGCTACATCATAGCACAACTTACTTTTCGAACCAAGGTCAAATACAAGAGTAGCATGGGATGAGATGATCGCTAGTTAATATTTGAGAACCAAGTAGGAGCTCAATTCTAAACAAGGAAACAGCGTTGTAATAGGATAGTTACTTAGGATTGAGAATCAAGACAAAGTATTCGAGTTGCATCATATGACAAGTTAGAGATGGATCAATTCCTCAAGCATTAATAATAAATAAAAACCCATGCCATCAAAAAGTCTAAAAGGTTCATTTGAAAAAAAAATGATAGTAATAATAATAAAGTGCTACCAGAATTTGGTTCCCATACTCATTGTGGTAGTCTAGAGTCTTTCCAGTATGGCAAATCGAACATCATCACAACATCAATTTCATGCGTGATGGCCACAGCACTAGCAGAGAGTTTGGATCATGCATACAAGATACATATACATACATGTATATACACATATACATATATATATATATATATATGAAGACCGAAGTGAGTAGGAATATTGTTTTGGAAACAGCTAGTAACGTAGGGGTTACAAAATAACTTGACAATTTAGAATAAGAAATTTAAAATAATAATAATAATAGTAGCAGTAGTAGTAAACAACCACAGTAATAATTAAAAAAAAATACTAATCATAAAAATATATTCCTAAAAATCACAAAACCTAGTGGTTTCAACAAAAGGTAAGAAGGAGAATAATACTAATAATACTAATAGTAATAGTAATAGTAATAGTAATAGTAATACTAATAATAATAATAATAGTAATAGTAATAGTAATAGAATGAGCAATAGAAAATATGATTGAGGATGACAATTAAATTTATGTAAAATAATTTTTTTTTAAAAAAACCTAAGGTGGTCAAGCTTTTTGGAGAAATTTGGCCAACTATTATCAGTCTTTATTTTCCTTATGAAATTAAGTATGATCTGCCAAAATTAAATACTAATAGCAAAAATTTTAAGAAAAATCAAATTGGGAATTAGATGCAGAAAGAAAAAAAATAAATGAAAATAAAAAAACTAGCACATCTCTTGTTAAGTAATCAATTTCAGAAGCATTTTCGTTTTAATCATTAGCCTTTGCAAAATCATTGGCAATATTTTAAAAAATGAAATCTCAAGGAAAAAAAAAATCAAGAATAGCCCTTTGCACGGCATAAAAAGTCATGAAATATTAAAAGGACTAAATTGCTTTCAAGCACATGGCCATCTTCAAGGTACAAATTATGTGAGATCAAAGTGGAACTTTCAAAAGTTTCATAACAAAAAACATGATGAATGATTTTAATATAAATATGCAGACAAAAGCATTGGAAATAATTGAATGGAAATTTGGAATATGTAGACGTAATATGGAGTTACTTCAAGTAACAATATCAAATCTAAATGACATTTAGGTGATACGCAGAAATAGATGAGGGAATTTGGAATACAAATTTTCTCCACTTACATATTAAGCAACACTTTTACAATTTATAATTCTTGTAACTTCAATAGTAATTTTCGCCCCTTAAAATAACATACTTCAATCGTCCAAGAAATGCTATTATCATCTAATTTCTGCACGTAGCTAAAATAACAGACTAAACAATGAGTCAGCATATTGTTTAGTTTGTATCTATAACTCCTTTATTTCTTAATGGAAGTTTCTTTCTTTGACCAAAAAGAAAAGAAGAACGCACGAGTTTGGATTCCGTAATAAAATTGATAATTAACAACTCAACATACATGTAAAACTGAAAAATAATTAAGAATTTGATTAGTTCATTTAATAATCAATGAACAAAACAATACACAACCTTAAAAAGCAAAGAGATCATAGAAAGAAAGAGACTTGGCATATTCATTGGAGTTGAACGCTGCAAGATACATGTTATCTTACGTGTTTGGCGCCTAAGAAATTATCATCTTTTGGACTTATCAAAACAAGTTAAAGGATGGAAACTAAATAAACAATAAAAAAGGATCTATAGGCCCTTTGAAGTATATATTTTTGATCTAGCTACAACTAAGGGGGTTTAGTTTCCCAAGAAATAAGATTTTGGCATTGGTAAATGATGCATATCTTCGAGGAACAATACCAATTTTAATTGTTTACCCTTGGGGTTAGTAGGGGCCACAATTAATGATTGTTATGCCGATGATGATTTAGCTTTAATTGATAGACCATATTACTCTAAATAGTGATTTTCATCACCTAAAGCATATCATTCATTCGTACAAGATCTTGGGCTAGAAATGTGACAATAATGATGTTGGAACGAACCTTATGCCATGTCCAGGCCCACAAAAGATTTTAGAGATGTTGACATTAATGTTGCCATCACCAACGGAGATACAGTCGTCACTTGTTCCAATGACACAGTTGGTTAGTGTGACAGTTTGAGAACCACTAAGATGGACACCATCAGTGTTGGGGCTTTTTTCTGGCGCCGTTATGTTGAGACCAGATATCGTTACATTTGTGCTGTCAAGAACCTTCATGTGGTAACCTTTGCTATTAAGAAAGTAGATATTTTGCATAACAACATTGGTTACATTCTCCAACAAAGAAGAAAAGATTAACATACATTCACATATTTATGAAGTTAATATAATTTTTAAAATTCTATATTTTACTAGGTTAAATTTAATTTACGGTAAAATGCATGTCAAACCTCTGTGGTTTTTCTAATTAGCAAATTATCCCCTAGTTCTTAGAACTTATCATATTACCCCCATGCTTCTCAAAAGTTACATGATAGCCCCTTGTGATTTATATAATTAGTTGATTACCCCCTATAGTTTGCCTAGTTAGTTAATTACTCCCCTATGTTTTCAAGACTACCATATTACGCATTGTATTGTTTTAAAGGTGACACAATTATCTCTTCTTTCAGTTAGAACCTAGTCATCAGTAGCTAAAAATAAGGGTACTTTTCAGGAAAATACATAACACATTACAAGTTTTAATGGTCATAGATGCAAAAAACACGCTTATAATGCACAATAAGTCTGTTTCAACGAAAAACTCTGAGATAGGATATATGTGCCATCTTTTGAAAAGCACGTGGGTGGTGTGGTAAGTTTGGAAACATAGAGAGATAATCAGCTAACTAGACAAATCATAAGGGGTTAACGTATACTTTAGCCATTAATTTAAAAAGCCAATATAGGCTATACACAATTGTAATGTAGTTTAAGGAAAAGTATGCAGATGTGGGAATTAGAGAGACCAACATCTATATTGTTCTTTTTAGCTGATTTAAGGATAGAAGATTGTCAATATTATACTAATGGTGGACTTTTAGCTTATCTTCGTCAGTACACAAGTGACCCTTATCGCGCTCGACCCATTATTTTCTTACTAATTCACTTTTCTATCAATTTGTTTATGAAATTTAGTGGTAAAAATAGCTCTTCTTTAATTAGGGTAATTAGAAATTTATTTCTTTAATTTAGGAGTTTGGTCATAGATAAAAAGGGTGAGCTAAAGAAATATTTCTCTCTTATTGATGGATCGTACTTAAGTAAAATAGTAGAGAGATATTTTTCTTATATGGACAAATTATAAATTTCAAAAGTACTTTGTAAAACATTGTGATCTTAACCATTATAGAACAGTTTCAGGATAGATATATAGATGTAGAAAGGAGAGGGTGCACATACATCAGGGAGGTTGCCAAGTTCGCTACTACCGCTAGGAGTTTCATAATGCCACAAGGCCTCGCCTTGGCCATTTAGTGTTCCTTCACCAATAAGAACGACACCATCAACATCTTTGATTGTTATCCATCTGTCGCCTTTATAAAGACTGAGATCAATGCTTCCCAAAATGGTCCCTTGAATTTCAATGTTTATCAGCTTGGGAGCACTACAAGGACCTTCAAACTTCATTGCTCCAACTAGAAACGATCCATTGGGAATGAGACGCCTGGCTGGTCCAACTGAATGACATGTTGCATTCCATGCTGCTTCAATGAACGCCTGTATGCACACATGCGATCATGTGAGTTTATTTAACTCACTCATTGAGAAAGTATAGTGACCTTTTTGTCTATTAAAATGCACATTTGCAATTTCTTGCCTTCCTTTACAACTTAAACTAAAATCATAAGAGATTGGATATATGTGTTCCATAGACTATATTAGTGATATTATTTATTGTTCAAAACTATAGCAATCTAGAATACATATCAATATATTCGTTTATTTTTTTTAATATGAAAGGAAACTTCACAGTAATGCATCTTCATTTCTGGGACTAGGATATTATTCATGAGTTCAGTCTATTGCTATAGAAGAACAACTGATAACATGAGACTCAAGATCCAGATAGTGCATTATTTTTTTCATTATTAGTGTTGTTTTTTCATTATTAGTGTTGTTTTTTCATATTACGAAATCATGAATTTCAAGACAATCACACGAGTTCACAAACAAATTCTCTAGTAGTGAATCGTAAATTTCAAGATTTTGGATGATAGATTGAAGTTTAAAATTCATTTGCATGCAATAATTGTTTTCTTTAGTGCAAACCAAACATCACATGTCAACTTCATTAGTTCCTGCATACATGCCGTAGTACTTTCTTTTTTGCCATCCGCTACAGCCCCATATTTGGTAACATCATAAATTGTCTCACCACTTGCAACAAGGCCACGACATGAACTAAGGGAATCATAGAGGAGTAATCAGCGTAATCAGCTAACTAGACAAATCATAGGCTACATACAATTGTAATGTAGTTTAAGGAAAAATATGCAGATGCGGGAATTAGAAGTTAAGTAAAGGAAATATCTAGTGGTGGCAGTAAGGATAAATAACACTGAGAATGGATTCATTTAACATTTCGAGGATTAAGAAAATTGAATACACTTTCAAATGTGTAAGACTACAAAGAGTGAGACTAGAAGGAAATCCTTTAAGCTAGTGTAACACTTTAATCACTTTCACACTTCAACTTTTCTACGCTTTAATGCTTTATCACTTTGGTGGGATTAGTGCCCCCATCAGGCAAGAGATATCTCAAACACTTCACTTTTGTGGCAAAAGTTGCCTAACACTTTTATTCAATCAATATATGTACACCCAGCTTGGAGGAAAGATTTACAGGAGATAACTCAACAAAATCTTACAAAATACAAGTAGGAGGCATAAAAGATGTCAATACAGTCTTACCATTATAAGTACAAGGGTAATAGAGGGAACACTCATGAGCAGTAAGAAGTGTAGGAGCAACATAGTTTAGCATTCTCACGGAAGGTTTTAGGCAAAGGATTGAGCTTTAGAGAAAGTAAGGCTGTGAAGTCATGGAACCGGAGGTAAAACAGCAGTATATAGTAAAATAACCAATGAGACAAGCAGTTCCGAGTTCACAGATAATAAGGGTTGCATGGGTTCCTGGAACAACCGGTAAGGGTTCAACTCCAAGTATCAATCTGAATTTAAGGAATTTTAAATGCTTTAACACACAATGGAAGTGGATGGCTGTCAAATATACAAGTTAGCATTTTGATGTGAGTTATAGCATCAAAATCCCATATTTTGGAAGCAAAAGAAATATATGTCTAGGAACTGCCCATGAAGGTGAGGCATGGAACAAGTTAATCTAGTCATATGCAAGCATATAAAATAAGTAGCTGAATTATATGGTAAAGCCAATCAGTAAGAATAAGCAGCCTCGTAGTTATGATTGGTGGGAATTAATGGAGTGCCTAGAGAAGAACAGTAAAATATTGGTTTGATAGCAAGAAGTTCGCAGGGAGCATGATACATATAGAAGCAAAGCCACACAATTACAAATAAGAGTAGATATGACGAGCAACAAGAACCACATCCTAAAAAGCAAAAAAATTCAGGGGCTGCACACTAACATGGACAAATAACAGCTTGTAATTTGAGATTTACCATAAATGGGTCTCATGTTAGGAAGAAGAAAACAAGGTCTAGAAGTTTCAGAATTCACCAAGAAAACAACAGTCACAACATCGCAGAGACAAGTGAACAGGGAAAATACAATAAGAAAAGAAACATGGCTGAGAAAAAAAAGGTAAACTACCTGTCATGGCATTTTTGCAAACACCTAATAGGCAGAAGTCAAAGTAACTCAAGATGCTATAGTAACGATTTCTCTTCTCCTTGTAAAACACAAGGGATTCTCTTGTACAAACCAAGCCAAATAGCACACAATCATTCCTCAAGGAGAAGTAAGGTAAAAAAGAGGGAGAATTCCACTTACCCCATAGATGGTTTGCTAAAACCTCAAAATCTAGTCTCCAACAATCCTATAACAATTCAACATATGGAATTTCTCTATTAGCACCAAACCCACAAGATTTCTCACGGTTTCTTCACTATAGCAATTATAATCCTAAACCATGACAAACCAATAGATAATATTACCCCAATAACAAGTCGATGAGAAGCTAATCACGTGCAGTGTCCATCTCGGCCTTGTCTTCTTCCAAATCTACAATAGTGGTCAAGTATGAGTGAGTTTTTGCTGGGTTTGAAGAAAGTGGAATACGTCTCTACCTTTGGGTGCTTGTTTGGGACTTGTTTGATTGGTTTTCTTTTTTTTTTTTTTTCCTTTTTCTCATTTACATGTGGTCAAGGTCAAACCTTTACTGAAAATAGCTCCCCAAATTATAGTCAATCAATTATTCATTTTCCTTTTTGCTTTGATTTTAATGGACAAATTGGCCGAAATTTAGTTAGTCAAATATTGTATATATATACTTCTACTTATATAATATCTTCTTCTTCTTCTTCTTCTTCTTCTTCTTCTTCTTCTTATTATTATTACTATATATATATATATATATATATATATGTGTGTATCTAACCAGGTTGTGTCTATATAGGAGTTCTAATAGCATGGTTCTCACATGTTTGGTATAGAAACAATCACTTACTTTTCTTAAGATTCATTATCTTTGATTATTAATATTACATTGTCATCACTTAACAAAATATTTTAAATTCACTCTAGATACAACAAAGTATGGTATTTTGCCACTACTCTTACCACTTGAACGGTAGTTTTTGTCTATGATAATGGGGTTCTTAACCTCATTCATGACTAGATCTTCATAGACAATATTTGAAGCTTCAAGTATTGAAGAATCATGCCAGGTCTTAATTCTAGCTCCGTTTGTTGTGTCAGTTACTATGCAGTTGGTTACATAATTCTTTTTACATCTATTTGTCCCTGTCGCTTACCAAGGCTACCAACACGATCACATATATAAGCAGATACAAAGGTTTAGAAGAATGATCAAATATAAATAAGAAATATCCACAACTTATGCTAGCTCTAAGTCGTAGTGATTATTATGTTGAATAACCCATGTTTGATATTCATGTTGTGTTGTGCAAGAGATAACTTAAGTTAATATATAGGTTGGTGTTGTAGTGGAGCCAACGTAGGACCTTATTTTTAGCAGGGATAAATAGATTTTTCAACCTAAAAGTACACTAGAACTTTACATATTTTTGAGAATCAATACCAATTTTAATTACCCTTGGGGTTAGTAGGGGTTACAGTTCCCACCAACATGTATACAGTTCTACCTATGATGATATAGCTTTAATTGATAAATCATATTACTCTAAATAGTAATTTTCATCACCTAAAACATATCATTTATTCTTACAGGATCTTGAGTTAGAAATGTGACAATAATAATGCAGAAACAAACCTGATGCAATATCCAGGCCCACAAAAGATTTTAGAGATATTAGCATTAATGTTGTCATCACCAATTGAAATATAATCGTTACCTATTCCAATGACACAGTTGGTTATCGTGATAGTCTGAGAACCAACAAGATGGATACCATCAGTGTTAGGGCTTTCTTCTGGCACCATTTTGTTAAGATCAGATATCGTTACATTTGTGCTGTCAAGAACCTTCATGTGGTAACCTTTGCTATTAAGGAAGTTGATATTTTGCATAACAACATTGGTTACATTCTCCAACACAAAACCTTGTGTCCAAAGAAGAAATGATTACATACGTCAACGTGTATTTAAGGAGTTAATATAATTTTTTAAATTATATATTTTACTAATTCAAATTTAACTTATGGTAAAATGCATGTTAACCCCTTATGATTTGTCTAATTAGCTAATCATCCCCCTGTTCTTTTTAAAACTTATCATATTACCTCCTATACTTCTCAAAAAGGAGCATGATACCCCTTTGTAATTTATCTAACTAGCTGGTTATCCCTGTAGTTTGCCTAGTTAGTTAATTACCTCCTATGTTTTCGAGACTTATCACATTACACTTTGTACTTTCTAAAAGGTGAAAAAGTACCTCTTTTTTTCTATTATCATCTATGACCATAGAGGATAATGTGGTAAGTTTTGATACATATGGGGCGTAATTAGCTAATTGGACAAACCACATGGGATTAATGTACATTTTACCCTTTCATTTAAAAAGGTAATATAGGCTACATACAATTGTAATGTAGTTTAAGGGGGGGGGGGGAATTTGCAGTTGCGGGAATTAGAGAGACCAACATCTATATTATTCTTTTGAATTGATTTAAGGGTTAAGTATTCTCAATATAATGCTATTGGTAAACTTTTAGCTTAGCTTCGTCAGTACACATATGACTCATGTCACGTAGGACCCATTATCTTCTTACTAATTCACTTTTCTGAATGTCAATTCGTTTATGAAATTTAGTGGTAAAAATAGCTCTTCTTTAATTTGGGTATTTTGGTCATAGATAAAAAAATGCTGAGTTAAAGAAATATTTATGTCTTGTTAATGGATCGTACTTAAGTAAAAGTATAGAGAGATATTTTTCTTATATAGACAAATTATAAAATTCAAGAGTACTTTATAAAACATTGTTATCCTAACCATTACAGCACAATTTCACGATAGATATATAGATATAGAAAAGAGAAAGTGCACATACATCAGGGAGAAGCTCACTAGGTTTGCTGAGTTTTATAGTTCCACGAAGCCTTACCTTGGCCATTTTAGTGCTCCTCCTCCAACAAGAATGACACTTTCTGTAATACCCGAACTTAAATTCCTTAATTTCATTAAAACCTTATACCTTTAAAACCTTTTTCTAGCCATCTTCCATGTTTTAATCTTTGTCTTTGGAAAGTTTATTGTTGGCAAACAATATGGAGAAAAGTTAATCAAATTTTTTGTCAATACGTAAAACTAGGAAAAAGTAACAAGGAAAAGGAAATAAACCTCATAAAGCTAATTTTGCGAAGCTCCAACACAGATTAAGGGGAACATGGTCCTTAAAGTAGGAATTAATTTTATGTAGTGGATTTATACTTTTAGAAAATAAAACAACAAAAATGCTAGCTAAAGTTTGGGTCAAATAACCAAATAAAGAATAAAATAAATAAAATAACAATTGGAAAGGGAAAAAAAAAAGAAAAATACAACCTCCAAAACATAACTACACAATCCATCTACTTCAATGTAGGAACTCTTCTTTGGAGAATAAAATCCACCACCACACTACCCCAGTTTCATACTTCAATCTCAATTACAAATATAAACAAATGGACAACTAAGTGGGAAAAAAAATCAAAGAGTCATTAAGTATTGGAAATCGTGATTGTGGATTTGAAGATTAAGGACAACATCAACTATTAAAAATCATAATCCTTCTAATATCTAGCTCGGAGAAGAGTAAGTAGAATCTACCATCCCTTTTTGTGGTTTACTTATTGATTTAAAGGTATCATCTAATTTATCATATGATTTGTTGTCTAATTACTTGCACTGACTTCCATAGGAGTTATTTAAAATTTTTTATTCAAGTTATGCATTGTATGTTGGTATTAAAGTTTAGATTGAATCTTATTCAAGCATGAGGCCCATCTTATGTTAATTTGATTTTATGAAATAATGAAATTTTACATGTATTAGTTTGTTTGTGTTCGACACTATTGAATATGACAATTTTCCATGTTTTCTGCTATTGATGGTTTCTTTTTGCATTTTTTTTGTGCTCGAACGGGTGAATCTATCTATTGGGCATCATTTTGCTCACCCCCTTATCCTTCCTCCTTACAGACTATAAATAGTAGATCGTGCTTTATCGGGCTACAACAAGCTACAAAGATCCGAATGAAATAGATTGATTGTAATATCAAAATTAGTCTAGAAAATTTTCATGTAATTGAAGTAGTGATAGTTTTCCCCTTTCTTTTAGTTTGTTGAATATTTGAAATATTATTTGTACTATAATAGATTTATAATGGTAACATAGATTATGTAGCCTGACAGGCTTTGGAGGATTTCTCTTTCTAGGCATGTGGCGGCCTAACTCTCGATTGTCTAGCAAATTTGGGGGTGTAACAAAGTGGCATTAAAGTAGACTCTAGGTAGATTCTGCACTATCTGAGATTATGGATTATGGTCTTTTTTATTTATGTTTAGGCCATGATGAGGATGTCACATCTTAAAGGGAAAAAAGTCTATAATAACCTTGGATTGTGATTTTGTTCTTTTTGTATTTGGGTCGCGACAAGGATGTTTCGTCTTCAAGGGGAAGAGTTTGTAATACCCTCTCATATTAGTAATTTATGAGATTTGTGTGTACTTTATAACGGCTTGAGTTCACTACTATTATTATCACAGGCTTAAGTATTTCAAGCTTATTGATTAGGCTCAATACGGTAACAGACAAATAGTTAGGTTTGAGTTGTTACAATATTGCAACATCATATACAAAACCCAACACTCATTAGGGATTGCCATGACATTTATGTCACAAGCCCAAAATGGTCATAGTGCATAGCTAATTAGCTACTAGTATCAATAAATTTTCCAAGTAGCCAATGAAGCTAACATGGTCAGACATCACTCATTTTTCAATCTCTGGAATGATATATAATACTTCTCGATAACGTACAACAACTTGGTAACTTTGCGAACAAATAATTCACTCGTGAAAGTCCTTAATTAAGCTTCATACCTCAAAACAGAGGATAGTGTCAGTTCCTATAGGTTTCCTAAATATTCATATCCTTAAAAATTAGTCACCAGATCCACTTGGTGATGCACGGTCAAGCCCCACCCATTTTCTCTTGTAAAAGGAAAGTAAGTCTTTAACCATATGTTCCATTTTGAGTGGCTATCGACTATAACAATAATTTTATTGGTCGATGCACTTTTGTGCCTAAGCTTGCCATATCAATTTCGACCTACCTAGTAATTGAAAGGAAAGATGTTGTACCCCAAATAGATGGTCAAAAACCAATCTACCACTTCAATTTGATCTTCTAATCAAAGGTCTAAAGTTCCCCAAACTAATTTCGTGATCACCCAAAGTTATCATGGTTAACATAATAATATGAAAACCCAATCTACGCACAACCAGACCAGAAGAAATTCATGATTTAACTTTCAATACTTGACTCCATCACAATAAAACAAGGTCAGGATTCTCCTTGTTTTCCCCTTCAATTACGTAGTTTATCTTCTGATACTGACATCAATTTCTACTCTAGTGAAATACATGTCATTCTCAACACCCTAGTAAACTAGTAAAGGTTACCAAATTTGGAAAAGACAAGTCGTTAATCCTTTTGCTGTTTTTCCCATTCTCTTTCATTTCTTTAACAGAAAAGAAAATTTGCATTTATAGCAAAACTATCTATCAGCACACACTAATTCCTCAAAGATCTAATCGACTTGTAAACGTAATAGTTATCTTCCAGATAAGACATACCAGTTTCTGTCATACTAGCGAAGACATCAACTGAACTAGAGAACTATCATCTATTAGCCCTCTTCATTTTCTTTTTTCTCTCATTTTTTTAAGTCAGTTCCTCATAGCTACCAGTATCATTCGTCATTTCTTTAACAGTATACAACATTCTAAATGTATTCACAAGTAAAAACACTTTACTAATATATACTACCTCAAAGGTTCTTATTTAACAGATAAAAAGATAGTATTAAAAATTCTATAACAGCCTTGCAATCTAAAGGTGAAAAACTAAATGCTAAGATAAGGTAAACCCAATATATCACAATACAGCAATCCACGAAGCTTTATGTACACCATCAACCGATTCCAATAGCTAAATAAAAAGATATGTAACAGTTGTAACATTTCACTAAATAAACAAATAAATAATGGCATGTCATCTGTTCCAGAATGCGATTCTACCCATCTTTCAATGAGCAAATACCCGAGCAAATCTATCAAGACAAAATTTAGATCATATCTAAACTCTCAAACTCCAACTTTGTGGGCAAAGTAGCCAGAATGATCTCACTAGTCACTATGATTATTATCCATTCCACAGTGATCGTTAAATTTTGTCCCACTTGATAGCATATGGAGTATCTCTAACATTTACGTTAAGGAAGCATAACAATCTCTCTTTTGTTGCTTCTAAAACAATGTCTATTATTAGTAATTAAGGTATGTCATTGTCACACTATTATAGCGGTTAAATAGGGTCAAAACTTTAAGATAGTAAACACCAAGGGACAAAATTATAGGGTGTCAAATAAAATGTGATTAAGCTAATAATCATTTGTTTCCTCTAAGAAAATACTTTTTAGAAAACAATACTAGGACATTATTCGCAAAAGAAAAAAAATTGGTTATGAAGTTTTTCCTTTTTTCTATTTGTTTGAAATTTCACAATAGTAATGAGCATACACATCCTTTTTAAAAAAAATTTAAAGAAAAAAACCTACTATATACTGTTAGGAGAATAGACATCAGAACCTCATGGTAGCAAAAATACGTGTGTTTTTGCTAGGAAAATGCAATTCGATTCACGTTAGGAAGGAAATTAGTGGGCAATCAGCCCAAATTAATGTTGTTATTTTGTCACGAAGGTTGGAATAATTACAAGCTGAAAAAAGAAGAAATTAAGTAGTAATAACAAAGCAATGATGTGCTTGAGCCAAACATTTAAAGAAAGAAAGGTGAGCGCGCCGGGTTACAAATGAAAGGGATAACATTTAACATATCAAAACAGAAAAGGAATATTTTGAGAGAGAAGCATAGCAGCCAAAACTCTACTAACAATCAAAATTAACATAACATTTTTCTTGTCTATATTTACTTTTATTAAAACATACCAAGGAGTTTTACTAACTTATAAGAGAAAAAAAAACAAAAAAAAGGTTCTCAAAAGGAGCATTGTTATTTGTGGAAGGAACAGACTATGACACCATAGTAATTCTTGGTAAAAGACAGAGGAAATTGCCAAGACTTTACAAGGTCATACATTATTGAACAATTAGTGCCATTTCGCCATTGTGGTAAGGTATGCATGAAGGCCTAACCCTTTAGAAAAAAAATTAATTGATAGATAATTAGAAAGAAACGAAAAGGCCTAACCCTTTTAAAGAAAAATTAATTGATAGATAATTAAAAAGAAAAGAACCTCTAACCATATAAATAATCAAAATCACTACCAAAATACCTAAACCAAATCTCAGAACGTGTAAATTCGAAATCTTTTAATCTTCAAAGTCAGGATTGACAGAAAGGTGAGGAAAAATTTAGGAAAATGTACTTGCCCGAATATGAAATTGATGAATTTATAGGCCTAGAATTAATATAGTGACCCATAAATCACACAACTTTAAAACCCAGATTCTAGAACCTCATACCGTAAATAGAAAACAGAAGCCTCTAGTATATCTCAACCACCAACTTTACAACTACCCATTAGTAACCATAGAATATAACAAGTAGTCAAACCTATACTTGTCAAATCATATTTTTTCATTCCCATTAACATTTAGTGATTTAAGACCTAACTCTGATATCACTTATATTACACCCTTAAATCCAAATACATGACATGTTGTGTGCCTAAAAGTCACAACCCTTCAAACACACAACACGCACAACCATAAATCATTTCAATTAGAGTGTCTACCTACAATTTAAATGAAATTCCCAATAGATATGACAATAATCCATGAAATAATTTGTAAAAGTAAGCATCCAAGTGTGACGTTTTACTCTCCAATTATTACACTTGATTTAGATCTCACTTGGGACTTTCAATTCTAGCAAAATAAGAAAATTGAAATTAAGAATTCTATTATCTTCTAACAGCAAGCCTGGTTATTCGCTATCCAACTCCAAAACGAAAATGCCTACTATGTCATTACTGCAAAGAAAGCAAGCAGGACAGAACGGGTGAGTGAACGAGGACTTCATAAGGGAATTTAACCTACAAAAATATATGACAGATGATCAAAGTAGGATATGTTAAATGGAAGAATTAATCTAAAATGAAAAAATGGAGTTTAGACTTAACAGAGGTCACATAAACTCTTGTACCAATGACATAAATCAAAGATCCTAAAACAATAATAATCCCAGAACGCACAACTTTTACTATCTTTAATCACATTATAAACCATGAGCTACAACTCTATTTAACCAGTGTAGTACGATTCAATAATAATAATGGGACCTCGATCACACAATAGTGGTGAAAGTATATGTGAGTGCGCATAATATCAGTATATGTGTCATAGTATAGATACCAAGTATCAGTACCTCAAAAGATCGTACAACTTTATAAAAGTTTAGATTTACATGTAATATACTAGCATGGTTACACAAATATGTGAGTGAAACAAGGAGCTCAAAAGTTAATTAAAGATGATCATTCCGTAAGTTAAAAATATGCTCTTTTGACAAATAAGGAAAATAGTAATATTTATAAAAAAGGAGTGAAAGAAGAACAATCACCTACGGGAAGAAAAACGATAATAATGTCATAATAAAGGAGAGGCTAAATACACAATTATTTATTTAGCCAGGTATATAAAATAAATAACAGCTAAATTTTATTTTCACAACTTCAAGCTCGAAAAACTAAAATCAGGGAAAAAAAAAAAGGTCGCATTTCCTTAGCTTACTTTTCAATGGTTGTGCAAAATTGTTTAGGTCTTGTATGATTAATTCAATAAAACAACATGAAAGGAAGACAAAAACTTGAAAGTGAAAAAGAACAGGTGGTAAAGAAACTATGGCCCACGGCCATGATGGCAAAAGAAGCAAGAAGTGCATGTTTATTCAGTTGAGTTCGAACGAATTGAATAGCCAAATTCTATAAACACAAGTCTGCAGATGCAAGGATTTGGTGAAGAACGAGTATGTATTAATGTGATCATAATAACGGACGAGAGGAAGAAAAAGGGAAAAAGAAAACATGAACGGTGGTAACAAAAGATCCAATAGAGCATAATTTAGTTTTGATAGATGAATTTCAACTTGTACAGTTAAACAAGACATTATGGTGATATTGAAAAGGGGAAAAGTTCCACTTATCTTTAATTCACGCTCAATCGGTATTTTTTAATTCTTCAAAAACCTAATTAAATCTCTAAATAACTTAAATTATTGTAGTGACATGCTTCATAAGACTTGAAATAATTCATTTGTTAACCTTAATCTAAAGAGTGAAACCCTTACCTCAGTTACTCAAAGATCCACTATCTCAATCACCTCGTGTAGTAGGAACTTTCTTTGATTCGCTTCCTATTAGAAAAGGGTTTGCAACATAACTTTTCAGTTTTAGTGGAAAAGAAATAAAGGCCTACAACGTATAATCTTGTATGCTCTATTTTTGTTGCGCATTTTCGTATCTTAAAAAAAATCCTTAAATTACTTAGCCAAAAAAAGAATCCTTAAAGCTATTCTTTTTATTATTTTTTTTCTAAGCCGCTAAGTCAATGGTTAGACGTGTAGCCACTTAATGACCCCTTAAGGTTGTGTATTTGCAAAAGATGCTAGGGGCATTGGTCTCAGATCAGCTAAACTGGTTAACGTAACCATGGTTGCAAAGCTTAGGTGGAAGATTCTCAACGAACCTGACCTCTTCTGGGTGAAAGCTTTTTAAGGAAAGATACTTTGGTGAGGATCTAATTAACTATATGAATGAAACCCCTTATTCCATTATGTGTCGTAATACTTTAAAAGGACGTGAGTTGTTAAGAAGGGCATAAATGGGTTGTTTGTAATGGTAAAAGGGTTAGATTCTAGTTGGATTGGTGGGTTGGTAAATGTCCGTTGGTTGATATTGCTATATGAGATGTTTTGGTAGAGCAAATAGAGGGGTAAATCTCGAATTATGTATGGCATCATGGTTCGTGGAATTGAGAAGCCTATTAGGGCAAACTTCTAATGCCAGTTTTGCTATAGATTGCAAATAACAACGTCTAGAAGAATGATGAGTGTAAGGATTTTATTAGCTAGGACTTAGGCCAGAAGGGGGTGTTCATAGTAACATCAGTTTTTTAGGCTTTGTAGGCAGGCCTTTGGCAGACGAATTTTCCGTGGGAGGCTATTTGAAAACTAAAGTGTCCTTAGAGGATCAAAATTTTTCTTTGGCAGGATAGTCATACAAATGTTGCTTCTGTTAAATAATATTTTGATTATTAATGTATTTCCTTATATTATGACTAGATTAGACAGTAGTATAGATTAGGTAATTAATCAAATTGGTTTCCTTATTATTAAAGTTTCTGCTCACTTACCTTATTAGTCTAGTTTTTAGTCTTACTCACCAAGTTATAAGGCCTATAAATAGGCTCCTACCCACCTATTGTACTTATAGCATATCAAGAATTTATAATGTAGCCTTTTAATGAGTCTTTCTCTTCTAGAGCCATTGTTGGTGGTGGCTTTAACCATCTTCAATTTTTTTCATATTTCTTCACATGCTTTCTCTTTTCTAGTTTCTTTTTTAATTTCCACATGGTATTAGAGCTAGGCTCTTGGTCCAGGCTCGTCTATCATGCATTCGTTCTCAAGTCAATTACTATCCTCACTATCATATACATGAACTTTTTGACGTATTCTACTGTCATTTACATGACCCATTTTTGGCTATTTTAGCTTGTATGAGCTTTTTATTCTCAGTTCTTTGTTCTTCTTGGTTTTGCGAGATTCTCACCTCTCTCTTGTTATTTAGCTCGTGTGAGCTCTTGATTCTTAGATCTTAGTTGTTCTTGGTGTTTTTGATTGTTTGTTCATGGGGTTTCTCCTTTAACTTATTTAGATTAATCCCATTATCTATCCTTGGTTCTTGGCTCATTTGAATACCTATTCTTGATTTTTGACTCATTTCAGTACCTGTTGTTGGTTTTTTCCTCATTTGAGCACTTGTTCTAGGTTCTTGATATTTTTGGTTCTTCTTCCTAGCAGCAGCTGCACCTTCAAGTACAGTCTACATTCCAAGTGTTCCAGTTTTCTCATTCTTCCAGTTCGAGTTTCGATGTAAATGAATTCATTACACCATCCATTTATTCAACATTGCAGAGACTTCTTAGCAATTCGGTTATAAAACTCATATTGGTCTCCGTTAGACCACCTGAGTATGAAGGGGGTATTGAAGAATATTTTGATTATTAATGTATTTCTGTATTTTATGGTACTAGATCATGCAATAGCATGGATTAGGTAATTAATTAAGTTGGTTTCCTTATTATTCTAGCTTCTAATCTTGCTCATCAAGTTGCCTTATTATTCTAGCTTTTAGTCTTGCTTACCATTTTATGAAACCTATAAATAGGCTTGCCTCCTATTGTATTTACAACATATTAAGAATTTACAATGTAGCCTTTTAATGAGTTTTTCTCTTCTAGAGCCACAGTTGGTGGTGGCTCTAACCATTTTCAATTTTTTCATATTTTTTCCCCATGCTTTCTCTTTTCTATTTCCTTTTTAATTTCCACAGATTCCAAAGCTTAGTTAGTGACAAGGAATGTTATTAACGATCCCTCTTGTGGCTTTTGCGGGGCTATTAAGAAAGATATAGAGCATATTGTTAGGTTATGTCCTGAGGCTTAGATTATTTGGGCAAATCTTCTTTATCATGATCAAAAGGGGTGTCTTTTCCTTGGCATTTAGAAGGAATGGATCACAAGCAATATTAAGTCGTCAAGGGTTCATTTTGAGTATTATGTTTGTTGTGCTAGTATGGCATCTGTGGAGATGGAGGAATGAGAACAAATCTGGTGGATCTAGAGTCTTAACAGTTAATGGGGTAGTCAGTAGTGTTATCTCCCAGGTGAGTGAGACTTTAGATTTTTGCTTACAATAGCAATCTAAAGGGCTGCGAACATAGAGCATATTTGAAATTGATTGGACCAAACCTCTTAGGGGATAGAAGTTGAATATGGGCAGTTATGGCAAAGGTACCTCGGGGTTAGCAGGGGCGAGTAGGCATTTCAAAGATGAATAGAGTGATCGGAAGGCTGGTTTTGTGGTAAACCTTGGTGTACCGACTAATAGTAGAATTGAGTCAGTCGCCTTATAGGAAGGCTTCTGCATGGTCAAGTCCTTGGAGTTAATGACGTTACTACCGAAACTTTTTCTAAGCTGCCTTTCAGTTGATAAATGGTCCTCTCTCGCCATCTAGTCCACTTAGACCCATGGTGGAGGATTGCAAAGAAGTTCTCAACTAGAGAGGATGGGCTTCATTTTGAGCCATATGTATAGAGAAGTCAACAACTGTACAGATAGGTTAGCTAATTGTAACCTTGTCTAATCTATTAGGTTCAAAATACTTATTGAGATCTTATATTAGTTGGCCTCTTTGTTGGAAAATGGTAGAATGAGTGTTATCAACTCCAAAAAAATTACTATGTAACTAGCTTT
The DNA here is from genome assembly GCA_028554755.1 of Cordia subcordata. Lineage (NCBI taxonomy): Eukaryota > Viridiplantae > Streptophyta > Magnoliopsida > Boraginales > Cordiaceae > Cordia > Cordia subcordata. Next base: position 13,167,610 of record JAPTOF010000005.1, on the reverse strand, counting down.
AACCCCCTCACAAAAAAGAAAAAAAACCAAAAAGTAAAGGGACCTAACAAGTAATAATTTACCAAAAAAATCCAACAAAATCTGCTAAAAGTATTTTCTTAAGCTTTTCTACTCGGTATCTACTACCATTTGCATCAAAACAACTACTTCCAACCAAGAAGAAGCCCCCATCACGTTTCGATTCTGAGTCCACTTTGTCAACTCAAACTCCTATTGCTTTCCAGATGGATAAATAATACATTATAAACACTTTCTTTTTTTGAATATTATCATTTTTTCTTGATCAAAAAGAGAAGAGAATTTTAGAGTAGAATTTAGATCAGATGAGATGGGCAAAGCATCGGTGATTATCTACATCACTGTTGCAGTGCTCCTTCTTCTCCTCATCTCCCGGAACGACACCGCCACCAACAAACAGCACCGCCACCGCCACCGCCGCCTCAGGCTCCGGTCAAACTTCACCTTCACCCCACTAGACCCAGTCCACCACCACCGCAACCCGCACGAGAATCCTCTCGAACACCACGCCTCCTTCGACCCTTTGGTGGCAGAAATCGAGCGCCAGCGAGAGGACAAGCAATGGGAGCAGCATTATATCGAGAGTCACCACCCCGAGTTGACTCAGGGCCAGCAAGCCCCCGGCCACGAGTCGCAGCCCGAGTGGGAGGATTTCATGGATGCGGAGGATTACTTGAATGATGAGGACAAGTTCAACATGACGAATAGGTTGGTGTTGTTGTTCCCCAAGATTGATGAGGACCCGCCAGACGGGTATTTGAGTGAGCACGAGTTGACTCGCTGGAATTTGGAGCAGACACAAAAAGAGGTCTTGCATAGGACGCAGAGGGAAATGGAGATTCATGACAAGAACAAAGATGGTTTTGTTTCGTTTGCTGAGTATGAGCCTCCCAGTTGGGTCAAAAAATCAGGTCACCAATTGAATTTTCTTTTTCTCTTTGTCCTTTTTATTATTGTTTCCTCAAATAGAATATGAATTTTATATAATGCTTCCTTCTTGATGATTTAATATGGTAGTCTTTGATCGTCGAATGCTTGAAACAACATCTTGCACTTTTGCAAGGTACATTAGACTTCACTTTCCTCGCGAAAAAAAAAGGTACATTAGACTAATTGAGTCTTTCTGAAATAGAATATTAAGTTAAAAGACTACTTGTTGGGATGATAAATTGTTTGAATTATAGGCTTTTGTTGGATAATGAATGTGTATTTTGGATTTGAAAGAGATAGAGATAGGACTGATAAAGATTAGATTTTCAATGCTGCTAGAATGAGACACTCGATAACGAAATTCATTCTGACAAAAAAAAAATGAAAATAGTGGAATTTGTCACTCGTCTTTTGAGTGTGGAAACAATAGATATAACCTCTCTTTCTATTATTCAATATACTCAGAGAGGGTTTGACATTTCTTGGACCCTATGAGGCCGTTCTGCTCTTTCATTTAATTGATTGATTTTAGGTGGAAGTCCCCGATCATGCAATGGCTGAAACCTTTTTCTTTTTCTTTTTCAATGTTCTAAAAATCTCTTTAAGTTGGTATGTTATGGATTATGAGTTTTTGTTGAATTGTTTGTTATGTCCAAGTAAGTAACTGACAGCATTAACAGTTGAAATATGGTTTAGTAATGGTGAGTAGGTGCTTGTAATTAAATTCTACAGTTGTCATTCCTGTGAATCTACTGGTCGTGGATATTTTTAGGCACCATACTGTCATGCCTTTTTGTTCGATTCCTTCAATTCTATGCTCTTTCCCCTTTTCTTTTCCCATTTGTGGTGAATTTTGTTATGTAAATGATTTTGTAAAATAAAAAACAAGTTACAAAGATGAAAATGAACAGAAGTTTAATGGTCTACCAATTTTTATTGAGTCACGAACATCCATATTTAAGATTAATGGACCAATATCTTTCTATAGGAAATTCAAACTATAATGGTCATTTTCATTTTGTGTCTGCCAGTGTTTTCTTCTCTCTTATCTTAAGTAACAATGGCTGCTAGCCTATATTGTTTTGTTCTGTGATGTTTCTTTATTAAATTACTATGATACTTGCCAAATTTGAGTTGTGTATAAAGTGTCTTATGGGCTTTCTTCTAATGTATATGGTTCAAGTACATTTGCTTTCCTGTTCTTTTTCCTTCAAAGCAACTGATGAGATTTCCTTTCAAGCAGACAGTCTAAAAGTAATTTAGTGTTCTGTAGCAATCCTTTCCTCATTATAACAATACATCTTCTATGACCAGTAGAAGGATCGTAGTCTTTGTCTACTTTCGATAACACCTCCAACATTTGACTCAGTGTCATCTTGGAGTCATCTGATATGATTCTCTTGCTTAAAAAATTCTTGTATTCCTGCAGAGCTGCTCCAAAATGAAAAGCGTCTAATTTCAAAGAAACTTGCCTTGTGTTCTGAGTCTTGTCTCCACTGCTTCCTGACCACTCTCTTATTTTCTTTTATTAAAATGAATATATTAGTCAACCTTTTTGGTGGTGGCAGTAGATTCAGTTTTAATATCCTGAATCTGCGTTTAACTATTTCTTTTTTGTGGTTAGGCTGGTATGCTGTCTTAGTGTGTCAGGATGAAATTTGAAATAATATTCTTATCTTGCATGGGATTCCTTTCTGCCCCTGGAACGAGAAAAATTGCTGATGTTGAAATATCTGCCTAGTATAATTCTTCATATCAGCATCAACATAGTTGCTTTTGTGCTGCATAAACATCTGCAGATCATCTCATTAGTCAGCTCAATATATGCAGATTATTTTACTTGGGTTCTTCAATATCCATTTGTGAAATATGTCCTGGTCCTCCTTTAATATCTTGGGGCATGTATATATGTCTATTATGGTAGTGTTTTGTACTTACAGGAGCGTCTCTCTCCCACATTGGAGAAGGGACAATACTGTCTCATATGATATAATAAATAAAACAGGCTAGTGCTGTTTCAAGCATTAAGCCTCTAGTATCCCTCAATATTGTAACAATATAATGTTTTGCTCAACCAAATTTGGTTGGTTTACTGTTCACCTCATGAAAACATATGCTTACTTGAAACAGCAGAAGATATCCCATCCCACACCCTAGTACCCGCTACAAATCGATCATGGCCTTACATAACACAAGCCAATTAATGGGACATTATCTGGAACAGTTGGTTTATTACACGGCATTAATCTATTTTGTCTTTCATATTATATGATTGTAATTTATCTTCTATTTCCTGTTAAACCTTGGTAATCTTCTGCTCCAGATGACAGTTCTTCTGGATATGATATGGGCTGGTGGAGAAAGGAGCACTTTAATGCATCAGATGCGGATGGGGATGGCTGGTTGAACATCACGGAGTTCAATGAGTAAGCCAAAAGAAAAAAGGACTAACACGAAATAAAGCGAGAGTGAAAAATTTCCCTTTTTATTCCTTTTCTCTTTTATGGTAATGTTTTATATGTTGATTTATTTTCATTTCTGTGTCATCATAGCTTTCTGCACCCAGCTGACACCACAAACCCCAAGCTACTTCGGTGGTTGTGCCAAGAAGAGATAAGGTGCTAATTTTTTAATCAAATACTCTGGTCACAGAAATTTTGCTTCAATAGTTTTGCTCTTTGGATGCTTCAGTAGCTTGTTGATCTTTGCTAGTTTTAATGAATTTATCTTAATTTCCACTACCTGTTTCCTCATAGCTTGTTTTCCATTTTGTCAATGGCTGAGCTAAAATAAGAGAACAATACTGCAGATTTGAAGAAGATGATCGAGAGAGAAATTATAGTGGACTAGACAGTGCAAAGTGCCTCACCTTTCTGCGCTAAACTAGATTGCATAAATACAAATAGCGTGAAATTTAACATGGATACTATACGACTAAATTAAAGTTCATTGCTGCTCATTTGTTTCCATCCCTTACAATAGTATCTTATAAAAATGTGTCTTGGAGGAAGACATCCCATGAACCAAAGGTTCCAAAGGGGCTCTTCTTCCCTTTTCTTGAAAAAGATTCCTTTTTGAAGTTTTCTCTTTCTGTTTTATTCTTTAAGTTGGTACTTAGTTTGGAAGTATGGAATCTTTACTTGGTTCAAAGGCTCTGAGTTGAATTGACAAAATGAGTTGAATTGACAAAATGAGTAGCTATAAATGATGCTTTATTCATTTGAATTTTCCTCTGATTCAGGGAAAGGGATTCTGACAAAGATGGTAAAGTTAACTTCAACGAGTTTTTCCATGGGCTATTTGATTTGGTAAGAAATTATGACGAGGAGAGTCATAATTCTTCCCATCATACTGATGATTCAGAAGAGGCCCCTGCTAAAAAGTTGTTTGCTCAGCTTGACAAAGATGGTGACGGGTATAAACTAGAAATTCCAGATTAGATAACTTGTTTATGTTGAATGCTTTGGCAATTTCTCACTGTAACTCTTATCTGTGGTAGTTACTTGTCTGACATGGAACTGCTGCCTATAATTGGGAAGCTTCACCCATCAGAACTTTACTATGCTAAGCAACAAGCTGATTACATCATACAACAGGTACTTATTTAACTCAATACAAAGGGCTTTTCCATTGAATTAAATTGAATAGTTTTATGTAGTTGTTGCCATTTCAGAGGTTAACTTTGGAAATGGAGCTTATACAAATAGCTACTTGTTCTTAATATGTGTACTTACTAGATCTTGGGTATTCTTATAATGCTCAAATTGCTAGATTCGGACATACATGTCTTACTTATTGATGGGTCTTCCTCACTAGGTCAGATGCAGCTCTTCTTTTATGTTTCTTTTTCTTTCTTTTCTTTTTAATTCCTGAAAAAATCTAGTTACAGGTGTTTCTCAGTAATTTATCTGTTTGAGGTTTCTAATTCTGATTTTGGAACGTTTAGTGCATTGTTAGCTTACTACATTCCCAAAGGGTGCATGTTCATTTATTGTTGTTTTGATTTTGCTTTTGTAAGTTATATGAAGATATTTGTTACTCTAGACATGTGAGGTGCCAGAAAGGTGCATGACTTCCTATCTTTTACTGAAAATCTGTGCAGACACTGTTCCTTTATTCTTAAATGAAATGGGACCCCACATGTTCCTCTCTCCTACCTTTTCATTCTAACCTGTTGGATCTGAACTAGTACTCTGCTAGAGTGAAGGTTGTAGTATGTTCATACTTTGTCGGATACTACAGAGCATTATACCTTTGCTCCTACTTGTGTTTCCTTATTACATTTCAATCTTTCTCTATCCTGCACTCTATTCTGTGCTTTTAAAATAAGTTGAAGATAATGGCTATTTAAGCAGTAGCTACACTGATTTAAGTCTAATAAGAGACATATTAACTCCCTCCACTCCATTAATTTTGGTACCCTCTTAATAGGTATGGAGCCTAAGAATTGTGTTTTCCCAATTTAAATGACAAAAAGATGGCTTTTGCACATTCGCCAAGCAAAAATTGCAGTGCATTTTACATGTAATTAATATAAGGATTATATTGGAAATTGGATGAAAAGAATGTTGTTAATATGGAAAGTGACATGAATATGGGACTTTCAGAAAGAAAAGTGCGCCAAGATTAGTGGAACGGAGGAAGTAGAAATTAAAAGGTTCCAATCTTGAATACTTGATGTGCCATCAGTGCTGCAGTAGGTGGCATCCAAATTTTTAAGAGGTCTATACGTGCAAGGAATTTCTGTAATTTTCCATTAGAATCATGATGTAGGACAAGATAATCCATTTTTAAAATGCCTTCTTGTGTGTTGATTCCTTTTGTTTTATGTTTTCTAGTTTGTATTTTGAAGTTTTTGTAGCATTATTTTTGTGAAATCCATATTATATGGTTAGATAAGTCTATTAAGGTAGTTTCTAGCCTAAGATGTATTTTGGTGCCTATCAGTAAGACCCCACTAGCACATGCACAAGTGTCTGTCATTCTTATCAGTAGTACCAGGTACATTCATTATTATCAGTAGTACCAGTTACATTCATCATTCAAGTTTGAGGACAGTATCGTCTTTTTTTGTTGAGGGTTCAAAAACCCCACATAGAGTCCAGGGTATATCTGTTGATGATGCCTCAAACCATATTCACTTTTGCTTTTCACTGGTTACTTGATGTAGAAGAAGGGGGTAACCACTGCATTGCAATTTGAAATAAAAGAAAATTAAAGACTAGGCATAGCTGCTCCTTTTTCTTGATTAGTGAAGCTATCAAGTTATTCTATTCATAATCAAAGGCAGAACCGAAACTTTCCACCCAATATCTTTACGAGACTGCATATCAAAAAGTTCTATCCAAGCTTCTAAGCTGGATGAAGTGGATTTCTGACTCCAAAATTTGAGGAGGGAAAAGGAGTTTCGAAGCAGGCCAAGTGACTCTCTATGCATTCAACCATTTGTCTGTTCCTCTTCTTCCAAACACTAAATTCTCTGTATAGCATGCTTCTTCTTGGGGATTCCCCCCATCCACCATCCTCCCATTTGCTTATTAATAACCAGAAGCTGGCTGCTACCTGAAACAGTACCAGCAGGTGATAGTGGTGCTTACTGGCCGTCATATGCATATAACACCAACTTAATTGCAAGTACTGTGAGTTAAAATGGCTTCCCACACTGCTGACCACACAATACAAGGCACCTTGTTTCTAGAAGGAAAGACCTTGCCCCTTCCTCTTTGACGGAGCCCTTTCTAGAAAGACCTCAAAGAGGACTCCGCAATCTACTCATGTTTCTAGCTCCATATGTCCTGCTTCCTCATGTGTAATGTATGCCTATACACCATTACCAGAAGCTCTTTCAGCATCTTGCTATAGAACAGTTGCTGACCTACTACTTGGACCGTCTTCTTCATACCAAATATTTAGCGAAGATCTGGTTCTCCAACAACTCCAACAATCACTGAACCTGACCAGACATCTCTTCCCAATGATTTACTTCTCCACCATATTGCTGTTCAGTTTCCCTTTTTTTGAGTGCCAACCATCCTCTTCACGACCATCCTCTTCACGGCCTACTTCTCCAAGGTACCCACTGTTTTAAAGAAGCCTTGTTTTACAAACAAACCTCAATTACCACTCAGAGAACAGGGCTTTATTAGAAATTTATAAATCCCAGGTCAACCACCCATTCCTTTTGGAGCCATTACAACCTTCCTAGCCACCAAATGGCTCTTCTCATCTTCCCAATCCATAAAACTATTCCTTTTCAGCTTCTAATGTCTTCTAATGATGCAAGCTGGAGTTATGAAGTGGGAAGAATAGGGAAACAAGAGAATATGTCCAATGAGACTGAGATTCCCTATCGCTTCTTCCACCTCACCAACCTTTTTTTGAACTTCTCTACCTCTAGGTTCTCTAGTTCCTTTTTCTTTTGATTATATTTCCCCTTGTCTTTTTCTTTATCTCCATCACACGCACAGATTACTCACACACGCACATCCATGCACACACCAGCACACACAAACCACATATATATACACACACACCGACACTCACGCAAGCATACAATTTTATATATTTATGTAGATATACATAAGCTCACATATACGTGGAGTGGGGGTTGTGGGGTGGTTGAGGAGTCTGCTGATGGTGCAGCGGGATGGGGGTTCAAGTTTTTCCTTTTTCTTTTCCTTCTCCTTTTGTGTGTGTGCTCAGTGTGTATTATGTGTGAAATTGAGGGTAGTGAAGAAGGGGACATTGGTAATTTGTTAAATCATGAAAGGACAATTATGTTATCCTTTTTGTGTTCGTTTTCTTTTTCTTTGTCTGATGTGTGTGTCCTGTTTGTATTCTGTGTGAAATTGACAGAGCGAAGAATAATATATTGGCATTTTTTTTTGTTTTTAAAATCATGGGGGAAACTAAGTAATTTTTTCATGTTCCTGCAACATTACCGGGTTTTAATGACAGGTACTAGCTTGACCATATTCTTTTTCTACGGAAATCCCTGGTTTGGATGTTTCCATCATGGTGATAGGATTGATTTTGTTGGGAGGTGTTAAACCTTTCCTGTGGCAAGATCAGCTGGATGGCCCCATGGCCCTGTGGCTCACTCTGCTTTGGATTTGTCATCATCTGGTTTTGCATTTCCTGAGTACAATCACGCTTCTTGTCTAATGTCAAAAACTTAGCTTGGAGTCAAATGGAGTAAATGACATCACTCGCCAACTATATATATAGACTTCCCAGTGAAAGACAAACCCAGGAACCAATAGGACCTCAAGCTGACTGTTTCCAGATATTAAATGCTTTGATGCTACAGGTCAGTAGTGACCTATGTTACTTGGGCTTGCGTATGGATTTGAGTGCTGGGCATAAAAATAGTCGAAATTTAGTATCCCAAAACTCAGTTAAACAGGTGTTTTGACTTTAGCCTTGGATATGGAAGCACTACCATTGCTACTCAGCTAATGATCAACACACTAGGTAGACAGATCTTGAGCTTGATCATCAACACTTTTTATAGCAATGAAGCTATTTTTCTAATTTTCTTCATGAACTCATCCTCATTAATGATGCCTTTGGACAGTGACAAGGCCTTAACAGTTTTTTCCCCAAAACGTTAACAAGATAATATTTATGTGTGTCAGAGGGTCGTTTCTTTTCTTGCCATGTCTGACTGGTGTCGGGTGAGGCCCGACGCCTTTGCATCTTTTGAAGAGTCCAAGCTACTTAGGTAGTGACCATCGGAAGATGAGGTGGTTTATGGTTTCATGCAGCGGGAGTCTTTTCTGAAATAAGATTATTTCTAGTCCTCCTTTTCCCTTATTTCACTCTTTTCTGTTTTTGGATTAGTGATTATTTCAATCATCATTCTGTGTAATTTATAGAGAATATAGATCTTCCATAGTTGTTCAATACTAATGTGGGTTCTCATATGTCCTTTATATTATTGTTTTTAGCAAGTGTCAAGGCATTTGTGGGTGTTCATCATGCCTTCCAGTTAATATCTCGTGTGAGCCTTGCTAGTTGAATAAAGCTTAAATAATTATGACAATACGAGCTTTTTGATAAAGAGTCTAATTATCAGTCATTGATACCTTGAGCAAACTCTTTTTGGCTCACTTCTGCAGGCTGATTCGGATAAAGATGGACGCCTGACCTTGACAGAGATGACTGAGAACCCATACGCATTCTATAGTGCTGTGTTCAATGAAGATGAAGATGATGACTATGAATACCATGATGAGTTCCGTTAATTCAAACTCAGGTCAGAAGGAATTTTAAATTTTGGCACATGTATGCTCATGTTTTATTTTTGCGAACTGAAGTTTAGGTTGTTTATTTCCAGATTTGCACCATAGACAAATGACACTGGTTCAGGAAATCGACATACTCTCATGGTATATGAAGTCGTGAGCATAAAGAGGTTGTAAGAAACTCTGAAGCAGATAACCCCAAAAGTCACCTGCCTTTCCTGCATGATCTTGATACCTGAATCTCAATTTTCCAGGCTCTTCACTTTTCATACGTGATCGATGTAGGACCAATTTAATATGACCTAGATTTTGTTCAAAGCTTAGATTTTTCTTATTTTCCAAGCGATTGTTTCATTTTTTTTTTTTGGTTTTTTTTTTTAACTGCCTTATTACACAAACTGTAATCTGTCTACTAATTTTGAAGTAGTTTAGATTGAGTAATTGAATTTAAACCAACTGGTTTAGAAATTGTTTGGAGACAGAAGGTTTTGTTATGGAAAGTTGATTAATTTGTTCATATACTGAGAAATGGTTGGAGGAAAATGGCTTGTAAGCAATTAGTTTCCACCATATGCAAAATATCTGATTGGCAGAATTTCGTGAACAATTTCTCTCAACTCATGTTGACCTGTGTTACTTTGACTTCGACGCACAGTGTCGGATACAGATAGGAATCCAAGTGTGTGACATAAATTGTCTAAGTTTAGGAATCTTAGACTTGATCGATATGTAACTTTGAATTGGATCTGGAAAACACATTTTTCTATAACTTCAATTATCACATTTTGGAAACTTCACCATATCGTGGAAACCGGATTAACATTATTGGCTAACAGTGGTTTGTCATCAGAATTCTGAACATTGCAGTTTACTTGATAAATACCCTTCCCTCTTCTTCTTGGGGTTCCAACGGCAAGTTTGACTGTGCTTATCAGTATCCTGCTAACTCTTCTTTTTATAAAAAGTACTTAAAAGTATCTAAAATGAGCATAGTCATACACATACTAAGAGGGTGTTTGGCTTTGTTTATTTTAGGTGTTTATAAGTATTTAAAAAACATATTTATCACATTTTTTTTATTATTTAAATACTTATAATCACCAAATAAGCAAAGCAAAACACCCTGTATGTCTCCATATGAACTTCATCGAATTTCACGGGACGATCTTAGTCTGAGAGTTTTTTCTACTCAATTTGCCATTTTTTATTCTATTGGAGCTAAGTGTCATGACCAAATCCACTCATATCTTCTTTAAATTCTAAACAGAAGGCAAGTCTCCACTGATAATTTTCCAAATACAGCAATTTCACAATCATCATCGCCTACGACTCCACCAGATAATTCTTGTCAACGTATCAATCCCGTGGGCCGTGGCCAATTGAGTTTCTGTTTCAACTCGATATATCCTACTCCCATTGCTTAATTTCCTCTCTCCAAACTCTACCCACTTAACTAACAAGAATGGTTAATAGATGAACTATACATATGTACAAGATTAAAGACAAACAAAAATGACAAAAGTTTATGGAACAACTAGCTATACAATATTTTTGAATACAAACTTTGGCTAGAAGAATCTGGTGATTTGGTACTATCAGAGTATCCCTTAATATGCCCCCGCAAGATAGTAGTGCCATTCGCAACACCCTTGAACCGAAGTAACAACAATCTGGCTTTGCTCAATGAATTGGTTAGGATGTCAGCTAGCTAGTTGGTCCTTGGTCGAGACATGGTTGATTTGCAATGTTTTATTTGCCACTTTTTCTCTGAGAAAGTGGTAGTCTAATGCTAGGTGCTCCATTCGAGCATTAAAACCGGATTTGCGTAGAAATATGTTGCTCCACTATTGTCACAGAGGAGCTTTAGTGGTGTCACAGGAGAACAATGAAATTTCTTCAATAGATTTATTAACCAGCATAACTCTACAATGGTCGACGCAACATAACTAAACTCAGATTCTGTTGATGATCTATTTTTCCGGCCTCAGAGAAGTTTTACTCAACCCATTTCCCAATCTCCTGCAGTTGAAGCAAGTGTGCAACTTTGTATGAGGACCTTCTTCTCTTCTACCTTTGCTATGGTATATTGCTTCTTGCAGCACCATGAAATTGTTACGAAGTAAAATTATATAAAAGGATGTGGAGGTGTAGTCATCGTGATCTCCAGCCCAGTCTAAATCAGAATAAGTTGTTAATGCATAAGTAGAAGACTTAGTAAGAAGCAGACCATATTCAAATTTTAGCTTTAAGGTGGTGATGCATCTTCTTTGCAGCTAAACAGTGTAGTGCGGTGGGACTGTGCATGAAATGTTATTTACTCTGTAAGTAAGTCTGGTCGGCTAATGGCCAAGTGCTGCATGTTTATTATTTCTGAAGTTCTAACTTATAATTAACTGGTTTTAGGTGGAGCAACCTAGTATCTTATAAGGTGGTCGTGGTTTTTTTGATTTTTTTTATGTCAAAAGAAATTCTAACCCCGTCACCAAGTGTTGCATGTTTATTATTTTTGAAGTTCCAACCTATAACCAATTAATTTTAGGTGCAGTAGCCTAGTATCTTGTCGTGGTCATACTTTTGTTAATTTTTTTTTAATGTTAGAAGAAATTCTGACACTCTCACCAAGTGCTGCATGTTTATGATTTTCAAGGTTCTAACTTGGTTCTAACTTATAACTAATTAGTTTTACATGGAGTAGCCTAGTATCTTATAAGATGGTCATAGTTTTATTGATTTTTTTATGTCTAAAGAAATCCTAACACCCTCTCTTGCATGTGACTGGATTCTATGAAGATGACTCGCACGTGGGATACTAACATGTGATTAAATATAATTGAATGGGTCATACGTGGATGAATATAACTACACCAAGGATCCATCTCTAGTACAATGTGAAGAATTCTGAGATTCCAGTCTAAAACTAATGGGTTTTAAGTGGAATAACTCAGGATCTTATAAGGTGGACTTAGTTTTATTTAGTTCTAATATTTCCGCTCACGTGTGGGGGTGATTTTATGAATGAATATATGTGGGAGGAAATCAATTCTAAACTCATGCTCCCAACCTGTTAATGAATATATCAGCCGGATAGATTATGAGCAGGGAGTAGCTTCTTTATTGATCTAAATCCGGCTGGTCGGCCAAATGGGGTGCGCCTTTAGGTCTGCGCTAATCTTCGGCTACTATAGTGAGTTAATTAATTACAATATGCAAATGACTCGTTAGTTAATTACAAAATGCAAATGACTCAAACATTACATGTACATGAACCCTTCACACCACAAGAACATAAATTCTCTATTTCCAAATGCTTGTCAAATGGAGTTAAACAACATTTAGAAATCTACGAGAAATTAAGAAGTTCCAAGTCCAGTTCAAGTACATTTCGAGAGAGAAAGAGACAATGAAAAAGAAAACTCCAGCCCCAATAAACACGTGAAAGGCTGTAATTTCTAATTGCGTTGAGTTTCCTGGTGATTCTTGAGGAGGAGGTCGAGTGTTATTAAGTAGACAGGGAAGACTGGCTATGCCTATCAGATCCGCATTTCCCGTATAGCTTGCGGAACAAAAGGTTCCGAACTGTTTCTGAGTAAGCACTTCACCTGATAGTCTGTTGTATGCTACACTGAACTCACGCAACTTGGTGAGATCCACCAACGAGGGAGGTATCGATCCGTGTAAGTTGTTATGAGATAAGTCTAAAATCTCTATGCTTGTCATACCTGAGAATTCACTGGGAATGGTTCCTGTTAACTTATTGAGCTTCAAATCCAAAACGTGCAGTTTCTGCAGTTTCCCAAACTGTGGCCAAATTGGTCCACTGAGGCTGTTGTGGCTGAGGTCTATTGTCGGTGGAAAGCTCTTGAGTTGATTGTATTGCTTCCCTTTTTTGCTGACTTCTTTTTTCGAAAAAAATGTTAAATCCGTGGATGGACTCACCAATGACATATTGCCAACGATGAAGCTTTGTAATGCAGTTAATTCAATAGGAATCTCCCCGGATAAAGAGTTATTTGACAAGTCCAAGTAAAACAGAGATTGAAGATCTCCAAACCACGATGGAATTTTCCCTGTTAAACGATTCAACGACAGATCTAAGAATTGTAATTTCCCACAACCGCTTAACCACCGAGGAATAAAACCAGTGAGTCCACATTTGGCAAGGAAGAGAGCCTTTAGGCCATTGAAATGTAGACTAGGATCAGAAGGCAATTCTTCGTCGCGAAAATTTAGAGCAAGCACCAAAGTGGTCAAATTCTTGCAATGCTGTAAAATTCCGAGGGCAGCTGAAAGGTTACGGATGCTGGTATTGGAGAGGGAAAGCGTAGAAAGGCTTTTCAAATTCTTGAAGCTTTCTGGGATTTGGCCAGTGAAGTTGTTCTTGGAGAGATTTAGTGTTTTCAATCGTGTGCACATAGCAAGACTGCTAGGAAGTGGCCCAGAGAACTTATTACTTCCCAGGTCAAGCAAAACAAGATTAGTCATTGCTGAACAATTAATACGAATTTCACCACCCAACGAATTGTTTCTCAAATAAAGCCGATTGACAGCATTAGAGTTCATCAATGAATGAGGAATTTCGCCAACGAAATCAATATTCGAATGAGCAGAAAAGTATTGCAACTGTCCAAAATCTTGAAAAACATCTGGTATGTGTCCCGAGAAATTATTGAGAGAAATGTCCAAGTAAACAAGGTTAGAAAGGTTACCAACGCCTTCAGGTAGCCGCCCGGATAATTTGTTGCTCTGAAGAAACAACTTAGCCAGTCCTTTCAGCAGAAATAAATCTTCAGGCAAACCACCAGTGAGATCATTGTCAGCAAGATTGAGATCCCCCAGTGAAGTACAATTTCCTAGCCCTGGAAAAAGACTCCCGTAGAAGTAGTTTGAGCTGAAATTGAGAACAGAAACTCGGGTTGAGTTGTTGCAGATGCCAACCGGAATTGAGCCCTTTAAGTTATTGTCTGAAACGTCAAAAACAAGGACAGAGGGGAGATTGATGCTGTCCGGGAGGGGGCCATTGAGCCAATTGTTTCTCATGTCCAAGAACTCCAAGTGAGGAAGCTGAAACAATGAAGCAGGAAGGGAGCCTTCGAGCAAATTGTCAGACAGTTTGAGGGTTCTAAGCTGGTCTAGACTGCCGAGAGATTCAGGCAATTTACCGATAAGATTTCTTCTCGGAAGCTCTAACTTGACCACCCTTCCAGAATTGCAGGCGATGCCGGGCCACTTGCAGCAGTTGGGAACAGATGCATCCTTGTCCCATCCATCTATTCCTTTAGCCATACCACTCAAGAAATCCTCCAAAACTTTCATATCATTTGGGTTGCAGTTTAAGTCCTGATCAGAATTCAGGACCTGGGGTTTTGGGAAAAACGCAAGAAATATAAGGGTCCTGCAGAGCTTCAATGCACCCATCTGCAAGGAAGCAAGACTTTCAGCAACACCCAATGGGAAATTAAATGAGTGGGGGAAAAAACGATAGGCTAACTTTTCATATCAAAATGATGAGAAACTTCAAATATATATATGAATATTATACACCAGTTATCACTTATCAGCGAAAGGCTTTATATACAACAAGGCTAGTTGTTTACGACGACTTTTAATTTTGTCTCTTGGTCCAAACGGGCTTGCTCGATCTCCAATGTTCCTTCCCTCCGAGAGATGCATGGATAAAAAAATCAAAACTTCGTAAAATTTTAACTAAAATTTATAATCACGTGGACTAATTCATTAATTTCTTTTTAGAGTTTAGTTTATGCCTTGGATCGTGGTACAGCTATACGTAGTGGTCCTATACATGACTTTTTTTTTTTGTCGGAACTATACGTGACTTTTAATCAGTCCTTAGTTTAGATAATGCAGTAAAAAGTTGAAATATATATATATATATATATATATATATATATATATATATATATATATATATATATAGATTAGTTGGATCCCACCGTGGAAACTGACTCATATATGTTCAGTTTATTTAACGGACTCATATATAAGGATGTTACTTAAATGTTTAAAAACATTACTATTCTAATATATTTGGACATTGATTCTTTGCTGCTGGATATTAATGTGTGCCTTTCCCACACTGAGTTTGAAAAACATTACTTAGGAGTCATATAAAATTAGTAACAAGGGAGAATCTTCGACAGAAATCAACATAACTAAAACCGTGTTTAATGTACTTTCAACTTTAACAATGAAAATCTGATACAATCGCTAATGTAATTGGACAAGAATTCTTCACTGGTAGATATTAATGCGTGCCTTATCCACACTGAGTTTGAAAACATTGCTCAAGAGTTATATAAATTTGGTACCGAGGGAGAACCTTCAACAGAAACCAGCATAACTAAAGTCGTGTTCGACATGTTTTCAACTTTAATGACAAAGTCCTATACAAGAAACATTTAAGTATGCTTAAAAGGCGGAATAAACATGTCTTTTATGAATATCTAATCCACAACCTATTTATATTTATGATTTTAAAGTAAACAAGTCCAATTAATAATCTAACTTATAATTTTTCTTTTTTATATGTGTTTTAAGAGTGGTAAAATTATCAATATTTAAGTTTTTACCTTAACAAAATAAACAAAAATAAAAATCGAGAGATGACCACAACCACCACATAGTATTGCCTTAGGTCTTCCACATGTTCCTCTCGACGAAACAGATACTGGCTGTGATTTTCTTTTTCTTTTTTTCTTTTAAAGGGAGGGCATATCCAATTATACTAAAATACTCTTAGTGGAAGTAACTCCTTTTAATTCTCTATCAAAGTACAATAAGTGGACTCAAGACTTCATTGATCACTGATAGATCAATCAGCTAACTATTCTTGTAGTTATCTTACTAATTAGCACAAGTGTTAGCTTCTTGAAAAATATGATTCATCATATAGTCAGATCTACTAGTTAAGATTCTCTTAGAGTCTTATAGAATGGAACAAAATAGATTGCAATGGGATATTTGTAACACCCTCGCATATCAGCTCTTGTAAGATTTGTATAAACTTTATAATAACTTGAATTCACTATTACTTTCATCACAAGCGTAAGCATGCTATTAGTTGATTAGGTTCAATATGATAGCAGACAAATAGTTGGAACTATGTTATCACATAATAATATTTAGAGCTAGTCACCAGTGTGATGCAGGAGCTAAGTGTCATGTAGGGCAAAGTGTTACACCAAGTGTGTAGTGGAAATCACCTCTTGAGCCCGTAAAAGCCAACTTTAGAGTCCTACCTCGCCTGGTCTTGCGTATGACTATGTGTCCCTGATGAGGACGTTAGATCCTCAACGGGGAGTGAATATAATGTCTTACATCGATTTGTGGGTTAATTTTTTTACTTGTTTATAAGTGGATGTATAGGTACAACTGATAACTTTAGTTGACTATTTTGGCCAATTATTTTGAGGGCCCAAATAATTATTTATTATACTTATAACACCAATCTCACTCGCAGGCCTAAGGGTCTAAGCTCGAGAGCATGACAATTTTGGTCCAACCACCATCCTTATATTCCATTTTATATAAGCTTATATTCACAAGGAAAATTTATTTTGTCAAGTGTATATTCTTCGAAAAAAAAAAAAAAAAGAGACGTGCAAAAAGGGCCAAAATCGTCCAAGGAGTGTCACAATCATTAACTTACGCATGGGCTTATTTTAATATCCACTATGCAAGACAGTTAGTTGATTTCAATATCTAAATGTTTTGAATATATCTAAGAACACACACTTTGAAAATTGAAGTATCAATAAGATAAAATAAAAGAACATTTTGATATACAAACATTTAGTAATTGAATGAAGAAAAATAGTCAGTAAAAGTAAGTTAAGAAAGTCAAAGGATTAATAAGATCAGTGTTTGTTTAAACTATAAATTAATCAACGTGCCGACTGTTTGGGAAAATGGGTTTTAGTTATGGTGGTATTTTATTAAAGCATTATCTAGTAATCATTAAATAATTGTTACAACTGAAATGAGAGTTCGAACTAGGGTGATCCCTGTTTTTTGTCAACAAAAAGGTCAAAATAGTGCTTTTGACTTTTTAGAGAGAAGTTATAATTTACTAATTGTAAATTACAAGCCTTATTTCAATATTGTACTAAATTAAACTTCTGCTTTTTTAAACTATTTTAAAATGTCATATAAGTTTCTTACAATTCTAGGATACCATTAACCACTTCCTTTTTGAATCCATTCAAAGTGTCATATCAGTCCTTGTATGATATATATTATATTTTTTATCTTTAAGTCATTCTAATGCATGAGCACTTGTATAATGTATTTTATGTATTAAATAAAAAAATAAAATTAAATAAAATCAAATTTTTTAAAAATGAAAATAAAAAATTCTAAAAATAAAAACAAAAAAATTAAAAAATTAAAAATGAGAAAATTTTAAAATTTTAAGATAGGAAGTAAAAAGGGAAAAAATTAACAATAAAAAATTAAAAATATAAATAATTAAAATATCAAAATATTTAAAATTATGTGTTAGAAAGCTAAAACTTAAAAGATTAAAACTGAATAAGTTTAAATAAGAAAATAGAATTTTAAAAAACATTTTTAACCAAACATATTTCAAATTATTTTTTATACAATAGTAATTTTTATTTTTCACCAAAGAATAACAAATTTCTCGATTGCAAGATTGATCTTTTCTAATACAACTGGGCTAATTTAGTAATAGTAATTGTCAACTAAAATTTATATATCACGTGACTAATATGATTTATTATTTTATTTTTAGGGTTCCTACTGATGACTTTTAATCGGTCGTCCATTTAGATAATGCAGTAAAAATTTGAAAAATATATATACAGATTAGTTGGATCTCCAGTGGAAACTGACTCATATATATATTCAGTGTATATGTTGCACTCAATAAATCTGCATGTGTGATATGTGCATGGCAAAGGAATTGTTAATAGTAAAAATATACATATTAATTAATTCCTTGCATGAAGGACCTTACTTAATATTTAAAAACATTGCTTCGCTAATGTAATTGGACAAGGACTCTTTGCCGCTAGATAAATATATATATATATATATATATATATATATATATAATTTTGGGTCAAATTTGCTACCAAATATTAATGTGTGCCTTTTCCACACTAAATTGGAAAACATTGCTCAGGAGTTATATAAAATTAACAATGAGAGAGAACCTTCAACATAAACTAGCGTGACCAAAGTCGTGATCTCGACGTGTTTTGTGATTAAAGTCGTGTTCGACATGTTTTCAATTTTAATAATGAAAGTCCGATACTATAAAAATCCAAGTATGTAAAATTACAGGGAAAAAATGTGTGTTTTCATAAATATTGAAACCACAACCTATTTCTATTTATGATTTTGAAATGAACAAGTCTAACTTACAATTTTTCAATTCATCTTTTAAGAGTGGCCAAATTATATATATTTAAGTTTTTACCTTGACAAAATAAAAAAAAATTTAAAAATTGAGGTGTAACCGCAACGACCAAGCCTTATGTCCGACACTGTTTCTCTCGATGAAATTAAACCCATGCTAACTATATATGTTTACAAATATAAAAGCTTATATTCTACATCTTATATTCAAATTTATTTATAAATATTCTTCAAAACAAGACGTGTAGAAGGGCTAAAATCGTCCAAAGAGTGTATAATCATAACTAATGCATGGGATTATTACAATATTCACTAAACAAGACAGTCATTTGATTTGACTTTCCAAATGTTTTAAATAAATAAGAATACTCATTTCGAAATGTTAAGTATCAACAAACTAAAAAATAGAAGAATGTTTTGATATACGAACGTATAGTAAGAGGAAGAAAAATAGTCGTTATTAGAAAAGGTTAAATCCATATGCCGATATGTTTGGGAATTAATAATACTAAAAAGTTTTAAAATGAGTTTACTTATTGTGCTATTTCTTTAAAGCATTATCTAGTAGTCATTAAATTATTGTTAAACCTTGAAATGAGAGTTTGAACTAGGATGATCATTGTTTTCTGTTAATAAAAAGGTCAAATTAGTATTTATGACTTTTCAGAAAGGAGTTATAATTTACTAATCACAGGTCTTACTTCGTTGTTGTACTATAAACATATGAAATAAACTATATATAAACACCACTGAGGTGATCAACAAAATAAATTTCTACTAAATGTTTTTAAAATTTTAAATTAATAATCAATTAATATAATATTAGAGTTCAATAGTCAAAAAGTTTTGAGTTTGAGTCCTGGTTATGGAGTAGTCATCTCATCATAACACTTGAGACTCGAGAGTAATTCGTCAATTGTGTGAAGGTATTTGCACCGCAGAAAAATATGTATATTCAACATTGAGCACCTCTTTTTTTTTTTTCCGAGCAAAAAAAAAAAGGTGATATTTAATATTTTTTTGGGGGGCTAAGTGACACATTAAGCACTTTGAAAAGTTAGCTAGAGACCTAATTTATCCATCCTGTTGGATCATTCTCCCAGGCAACACAAGCATTTATTGAAAATTGTTCGGTATTTTTCTTCTGAAACGAAAACCACTTATTAATATTTAACCAAAAGATATAATACTTGGGTTATCTAATCTATATATGTTAATTATCATATTGGCACTAGTCGAACTATTAACTGTTATTTTTGAATTACCATTTCATTTAAAAACTTAAACTTGTAGAGAGAATTTTGTTATATTTATTTATTATACTTAATAATTATAGATATACTTTCTTATAACGTTAACATGCACATATTTAACTCACAGCTTTATGTAAGATTTACGTCATATGTCAGTTCGACCAATCATTATTAACAAACATCGAAGGTATAATTAATGAGAGTGAAATGAAGAAAAACAAATGTACTCCAATAACTCTGTAGAAATACATAAAATCACAAAATTTAAACGGCTCATTTCATTAATCCTATGACATTTCGATGAGATTAATGCCATTGCAAAAATGTATATCCTGTAAAATGGCTATTTTTTAAATAAAAACCAAACTATATTGGTTAAATCATGTAAGGGATAATTATGCAGTTAGCCCCAATATTTCCACCATATTTCAGTTCACCTCCCATTGTTCAAAAGTGATCAGATTAGTCTCCATGGTTTGCTAAAGTTAGCTAATTAAATTAATTCTCACCATAAAAGGAATTCATTAAGTTATGAACTAAAAAGTATAAAATCTCCAAATTATCCCATTCTTTCGGTCATATGGTTAGTCCTAATGTTGACATAATTTTTTAATTTCCTCTCATTTTACGCAATAATAATAGCCCCTATCCTTTACCAAGTTAGCAAATTACGCTTGCTTGCTTCCTTCTTTCCCAAAGTGATGATCTAGGTCTGAGTCCTATTGGAGGTGAAGAACTGAGCTAGCAGTGAGGGGTAAAAGAGGAAAAAAGGGGTAGCAACTACACATCCCCTTAAAAGACTTGATTAATTTGTACCAAAAAAGCAACAGATGTACAAAATTAACCATAGAAATTTTCACAAATTACAAAAAGTAGCACTAAGATATGGGAACACGTATCAAACAGGAGTGCAAAGCTGATGGTTGTGGCTAATTCAGCGTCTCCATGTAATACGCGTGTGGTTATACAATAACATGTACAGAGACTTACATTACATATGTCGAATTAGAATCCTCTCTTAATTAATGTTTTATAATTAATATTCTAGTACTACTCTTTAGTCGTTTATTTCACTCAGAATATCTATCATAAGTTGTTTGTTTAGTGGCAGTTGCTATCATATGTAAATGGATTCTTAAGAAAATCAAAGGTTTAATTGTTAAGCTACACAGAATTGAGTTGCTTGATTATTTAATTCTTCGCCAAACTTTTTCCGAGTCTTCAAGGCAAATATGCTTCCAGTTCAGTGAAGGAAATCTCAGAAATCACACAAGAAGTGAAAAGTTCCGCAGCTGAATGTACATATCGGACTGTCAATGTCATCTCAAGCCGTTTCATTATCAATGTCATAACTTTGAAGCTCCAACTTTTTATTACATACTTGTAAAATACTTAATCTTCCACCAAAAAAGAAAAAAAAGGAAAATTACAAGCTTCAAGGCCAGCTTACAAGATCTTGGGCTATTCCGCCTATAAAAAGATGGTTTCAATCTCCTCCAGAAACAGCTGAGGCACAAGACGGCCCACCCTTACATATTGAATGGCCCTTCAAAGGGTAAAGACGACCACACTGTATATGTTGGTTTTCCTTCATACTTCACAATCACAGCACAAAGGCAATAACACAGTGATTCGAAGCAAAGCAACATTCTTATTGACCAATATGACAAGCAATATTTATTGAAGAACTTACAGGTCCATGCGGAAGCAATTTAATCACAGCAAGTTCCAATGTATATGGGGTATGCAGCTCTAGGTAACACTTCTACTTCATGTTTAACAAAGAGTTAGGATCCAGCACTTGCATTAAGAAACAAAGAATTCCACATTATAAGGGATATCTCTTCTGCTATCGATCCTAAACCAATTAGAAGTGACAAACTGACAAGTACTTTAGCATGTGGCCATCTATTCAGTCGCACGCAATGCATTTAGCCTTCTATACAAGAATAAGTGGGATGCAATTTGCAAAACAGTTTGATTTATCGCTCTAATGCAAAACGGAATGTGGAGTGAAAGATGGGGTGTCAACCAGCAGGGATGTCTGCAGTCATGGAATACTGCTGGTTTCAGGAAGGTCTCAACTTTTTAACCTCCAGAAGTTTGTTAAGATGACCTTGTCAGATCATGTCATAAAATTCTGGAGGTAATATCTTTGCAGCAGGATGAAGAAGATACAGGAGAAATGGTTAAAAACCAAAATCTAGAACAAGTAAATTTTGATGGCAAACATGTCAACCTGCAAGAATTATAACAAACTGGTTTTCAGTTCTAGAAACTTTTTTTCTCAGCAAAGATATCACTTTGGGCGATGACATCATTTTCTTCAGATATTCAGAGTGAAATGATCCGCCTAAACAAATAATTGAAGAACCTCCCACACTATAAATGACCTGAACTGCCCAGCCAAGATCAAAGACAGGGACTCAAGCTAAGCACAGTGGATTCAGCTGACCATAGAGGATTTCATATTCAAGCATAAGGAGTTTTGATCCTACAGAACAATCCATTATACAAAGCCTTTAAGAATCTACTCAGGAAATTATCCATTCATATCGAGTAGAAATCCGTTGATCATACTAATAAATTTCTCCATGAAAAACATTTTCAGATTATATTATGCAGAACAGTCTGTTTCATTGCTATGGCACCCCAATAATAAGATAGAGTTTAATGGAGTAACTTGATAATGATGTTTCAGTATTATATGGAGTTTAGACAACAATCCACCCAAACCAAGCAATCTCTACTCAGCTCAGAGATGCACTTGTTAAAGTTTACTTGGAAATGAAGGTTAGCTAGCTATGCAGCGCAACGATAAGATAGAGGAGACCAAACTGGCGAATTTTGTCCCTGTTTAATGAAATAAAGATGAAGAACTAATTGATATGCCATAGTTCCTACCACATGAAGTCCTTTCATTAATAAAGTAAGTAAGATCCTTTCCCTCAAGTACATGAGAGAATGTTTTTGGTACTGATTCATTTAGCTTCAGAGGTTACAGCCTAATTTGATTACCCACTTCATGTTTTTGATAAATAATATGCATGAATTCTCAGAGCTTCTTAAATAAGTTAAAGGTGAAACAACTTGAAAGTCCCCACCCCTGGAAAATTTAATGTTCACATGGATTAAACCTGAAACAAATTGCTCTATGTAAGCATTCTTCCAGATGCAGAGCTAAGCCTCTGAAGTCTGGATCAATGCTAAATAGGATGAATTAAACTCAAAGGTTTAAGTAGATTGCTGATCCCATCTAGCAGGATAAAGCCTTAGTTTGGTTCGCCATTATTTGGAGGTTTAACAGGATACAACTAATAAGACTTACAAGGTTCATGGACAAGAAGCAATTTTAAGTGACTCGTGATCTATGAAATAAAAGTATCCAGTTTTTCTTTTAATCATAAATTTTGCAGAACTAATTCACAATTAAGACCATCTCGAAAAGTCTATTGGTCTCATTCATGCGGGACTTTCTCAAAGGACTCTGACTAATGAGTGATATGGAAAGTGAAGACTGGTACCAATTCAATCGGCACCCTCAGAAATATCTTCCTTCAAAATGAACTTCAAATTTTTAAGTGTAAGAAATTCATCAAGACTTTCACCAGAAACCTCAATCCTTAACCTGGAGATGAAAAGTCAAAGCCTTCGCATTGTAAAGCACAACGACAGCAGCTAGACCTTGCAAATACATTTGGCAACCCGTGAATATTAATCACAAACAAAATGAAAATTGTATCTACCAATGGGATCTTGTACTTGTAAACTTGAAAAGAACTATGCTTTTTCGCTGCATGCTACCTAGTAAAGTCAAACCACTCTCAGTCTAGGAAGGACCTCCATTTTCTGATAACAATGTTTCTAAATGCCATTACCCAGTAAAGTGAAATGATAAATCAATCTAAGAAGGATTTCCATTTTCTGATGACAATATTTCAAAATTGATTAATGGAGTCTGGACAATGCTCCTGAATCAAGATTATGCTACTCCTGTCAGGAACATATGCAAAATTTTAGGTAGAAACTCGGGAAATTAGCCATGAAGTCCAATAGTTAGAAGGAGGAGATAGACCTAGCATGTTGTAATTGCTAATCAATGAAAGAGTCCCCAGAAAACAAAGTCCTTTCATCGTATAATAAGATCCTTCCCCACAACTATATTTTCAGAAGATTATAGGGCATTCTTGTTTGAGATTTATTTAACTTCAGAGCCAGGAACGCAACATGATTCCCACTTCATTCTTTGATAACTAATACGCATGAATTCTAAGAAGTTTCTAAAAGGAATTAGAAGGGATACAACTCGGAAGTTTGCACGTCTGAATAGTCAAAAATTGACATGGACTGAAACTGAAACAAATTAGTCCTCACTTAGCATAATCTCAAGATGCGGGGTAAGGCACTGGATCCATGCTAAATTAGGTCAGTTCTTAATCTAGCTAATCACCAATATTCTTAATTGTCATTGATATCTTCCCTGCTCAATATCCCTCTCATAACATGCAGAATATCCAAATGAAGAGAAACTACTAATGGATCCTTCCATACCTTTAGTCCTTCTATGACCAATTGCATTATTCTACAACTTTGCCTTCTAAGAACCAAACCGGAGACTACTGATATATGCATGAGAAACAGAGATAAGCTGACCACCAATAATAGTTTTGCAGATCAAGCTGATGTTAGGAAACCTCATAAAATAGCAGGGCAATTTTCAGTATACATGTACTCACAAGACACATTAAGATTTAATACATGTCTGCAAGTAAATTCCAAACTGAGTTCCTGTATACAAAACAAATCTGAAAGTAATTTGAATTCCACCAGAGACATTGACCATCATCTAGTTATAAAAATATTATAAAAATCAAATTAAGGTTATTTGTGCATGATTGTTTTTAATCCAAATATTAGCTAAAAGCAGGACAATAATGACCAAAAAAAAAAAAATTAGAACTTCTTTAGTACTCATTCGGCAAAAATTATTTGATTTCTCTGCCATCTATCATATCCGATATTAACAAGAACTCAAATAAATCAGGAACAGAATGAACAGGGAATGAAAAGATTATCCAGTAGTACTATAACATCATGCACAATTACAAGATACACCCAAGCTAAAAGGATTACAAAATTATCAATATGCATGTGGAAAACCCAAGCTCTAACATCATTTCATATGCTTAATTGAATATGTGAAGTTGAGGAAGTTCCAAAATTGCAAAAGGAAAGCATCATATATGAAATGGTCCGAGCAAAAGCAACAAACTGAAATTCTACAAAGACACTCAACATTGAGAATCATTATGATGCAAACTGGAACAAAATAAAGAAACTGCTTATGAAATATATGCTTATAGAACACGACAATTAAATCTTCCAAATTCCCAAAAACTAATGGTCATGTCCATATCATAGAAGAAGAGAAAATTCTAAATTCTTCATAAAGAAAACAAAGATCCCATTTATTATGATTCTCAATCATATTATATATCATTAAAATGAAAGAGCAAAATATAAGAAAATAAACACAATTCTACCCAAGACTATAAAGGTTAACCAAAAAGCAATCTTAGTAACAATTATCTTCTTTTACCCTTTTTGCCTTTTTCGACAACATCATCGTCTTCACCATCGTCATCGTCATCTTGTAGTTCATCATCAGTATCAGAAGGTGGAGAAGGGTCAAGCCTAGCAGCATCCATGGCCCACTTTATCACCTTCTCTACTTCATCTTCATCATCATCATCATCACCACCACCACCATGACCATCATGGTATTCAACTTGCTGCTGCTGCTTCTGCTGATAAGAAGGAAGACTACTCTTTAAAGCTGCAAATCTAGCAAACAGATCATCATCGTCACCACCACCACCATTAACATGATTGATCACTTTTTCATCAGTTGCTTTAATTGGGTTCTGTCGCGTGCTTGTGATATCATTGTTACTGGTATTGGGTTTCTTGGATTTGAGAGCTTGGAAGCGTCGATCAAGATCTGGGTCAATGAATTGAGAAGAAGAGCCACGCGCCATGTGAGAATTCAAGCTCATCTTGAGGAATATTTCATCTTCTGCTGCCTGAAGCAGCTCTTCAACCTCATCTCTTTCTGCTGCTTTGCTGCTTTTCTTCTTCTGCTTCTGCTTCGTATTGTTGGCATCATTGTTGGTGCTCATGTCTTGTTTGTGCATATTCCTATGTTCGCGTTCGGAATGGTGTTGATGGGGTCTAGCAGATATTGTTCGCCATATTGTTAACATTAACTTCTTTTTTGATTAGAAAGATTAATATATACGGACTCGTCTGTGTTGATTTTTTTAAAATACTTTTCTTTAACAATTTTTAGAAAAAATAATTTAAAAAAAAAAAAAAGAAGAAAATGAGTGTTTGGCTTCTGAAAAAATTGTTTCTGAATTTTTTTGGAGTTTTAAAATTTTTTATAATCAAGCTAAATACTTATTTGAAAAAAAAAATGTAACTTTTAAGGAAAATCGCTTATGTGTAAGCGTCGTTGGATGGATTTGAAGCAAGCCGCGTTTTAAGAACAACAGCAAGGAAATTGGCTTTGTGACAAACAGGAACATGATGAGCTCTATCAACGAACCAGTTCGATGACAATAAGGCCCAAGAGTTTATGGATCATGTTAATAGTCACGAACCAGTTCGATGAAAACAAGGCCCAAGAGTTTATGGATCACCTTAATAGGCTTTTGGCGAATGAAGAAAAAATATTGGGCTGATAGAGCCCGGATCAAATGGTTGAAGGTCTGTGATCACAACTTGAGCTTTTTTCATAATGTTACAAGACAGCAAGCCTGATAGAATCTTGAGGTTACAAACTGAAGATGGGAGCTGGATTGAGAATCTCTCCTCCATCGAAGCCCACGCTCTTCATTGCTTGAAAAAAGTGTTTGATACAATTGGGCCACGGAGCTATGAGCTTATCCTCCAATACATCGACCCAATTGTAAATGAAGACATGAACAGGGAACTCACAAAGTTGGTGAGCCGAGAGGAGGCTGAAAAAGCAGCATGGGATCTTGAAGTGAACAAAGCCTCGGCGCGCAAATGGTTTTTCTGGTGTCTTCTTTTGAAGATACTAGAATGAAATTGCCGATAATATCTGTAAGATCATCAAACAATTCCAAAACGGGTCTACTAATCTTCCTTCATCAATCGAACAAATATGGCCCTTACCCCGAAGATTAAAAACGCTATTAAAGTTGATATGCAAAAAGCATAAGATGAGGTTGAATGGACTCCCTCTTGGATGTACTTCGTTGTCTAGGTTTGACTGTACATGGGTCGAATGGATTCAGAGATGCATTACCACAATGAGCTACTCCATTTTGGTCAATGGATCCCCCATTGAAAGCCAGGGGCATCTGACAAGGCGATTCTCTCTCTCCTTCGTTATTTGTCATCCTCACCCATTCCATCTCAACAATTTTTAACGACTATTTTCAAAGAAGCCTTATAAAAAGGTATTTCGATGGCTCATGATTGTCTAGTTGTTACACATTTATTTTTTGCAGATGACTCACTATTTTTTCTCAGTGTGAACTATCAGGAAGCAGCTATGATCAAAAATTGGTTTGAACAAATCTTGCATTTAATTCATTGCCCACACACCAAAGCCCACCAAAGATGGAATCAAGGATATTCTAAGGATCTTTGAACTTGAGAAATAGGGATGTACTTGGGCATCCTGGTGGAGCGGAGAAAATCTAAATCAAACACTTGGTTGGAGTAAGGAAAAGCTCACTTGGAAGTTAGCAAGCTAGAAAGAGTTATTATTGTCTGAGGGGTTAAAGATACATTTAGTGGCTCAAGCTTTACCCTTTTACATCATGTCTCTGTTTGAGATTCCAAAAACAGTCTGCAAAAAGCTATCAACTATGATTGCTAATTTCTTTCGGGGTCGGAAGATTTCAAAAGGCATATACCGGCTTAGGTGGGACTATCTCACCACAATAAAATACGCTTGAGGGTTGAGTTTTCTAGACCTCCAATGGTTTAATCGAGCTTCAATGTTTCAATCGGCCTTTAATTGCCAAACAAGCTTGGAAACTCTCCAACGAGCATTCAAGCCTCACATCAAAAAACTTTACACACACAACACGCATTATACATGTTATACACCCTACATACACTATACACTTTACACACACTATATACATTTGACACATTACGCACACTAACATACTACATAAATTACATGCTATACGCATACTACACATGTTACACAAACAACACAACCAAGACTTTACATACACTACACACACTACATACTTTACATACACTTTACACATATTACGTAGTGTGCATTGTGTAATATGTGTAATGTGTATGTGTATAACGTGTGTAATGAGTAATGTATAGATTGTGTGTAATGTATGCAACGTGTATAGTGTGTGCAATGTGTGTATTGTGTTTAGTCTGTGTAAATTATATAGTGAGTCTGATGTGTATAGTATATGCATCGTGTATAATGTATGTACATAGTGTGCGTAATACGTGTAGTGTGTATAAAGTATATAATGTATGTAGTGTATATTATGTAGTATGCATAAAGTGTGTAGTGTGTGTAATGTGCATAAAGTGTATAGTGCCTTTAGTGTGTAGTGTGTGTAATGTGTGGTGTATATAATGTCTATAATGTTTAGTGTGTGTAATATGTGTAAAGAGTGTAGTGTGTCGACGTTTGTAGTGTGTATTGTGTGTAATATGTGTAGCTTGTGTAAAGTGAGTAGTGTGTGTAAAATGTGTACTATGTAATGCATGTAAAGTGAGTGTTGTGTGTAGTATATGTAAAGTGTGTAATGTGTGTGATATGTGTAGTGCGTATAAAATGTGTAGTGTGCATAGTATGCGTAATGATTGTAGTCTGTGTAATGTGTGTATTGTGTATAGCGTGTGTAAAGTGTGTAAAATGTGCAGTATGTGTAATGTGTGCAATCTGTGTAAAAAATGCATCTATTTAGTTTCGGAGAATTGGATTTTCTCCAAACTTCTAAAATTTTCTCCAATTCCCATCTCTTTTTTCCAAAATATTTCCTATCCCTGATTTTTGTCCGCCATTTATCCAATTCTCTATACCCAATTTCCCCATACTCAAAAACTTCGAGGAAGATCTGGGAATCCCCATTGAGTGCACGCCTCTAATCAGATCATCACTCTACATATAAAAAAGTGCTTTTTTAAATAAAAAAAAAAAAAACCAATCCAAATGAGTCCTATATATAATATCAGATTGCCTTTTCAACCCAAAAAAAAAAAGAAAAAGAAAAGAAAAGTAGAGTGTCCTACACATGCATTTGTTATTTTTTTTTTCCTTTTCTTTTTCCACCTCTAATTTTTTTTATTTTTATAATACCATTTTCATGAGCTGATCAATTCATTTTGTCTTATAGGCTTTGCCTATTCAATCGAAAAAGATGATGGCACACAAGGCCTTGGTGATTAGGGGCGTATATGATTTGACTTGATTTGGTTTTGACCATATTTTAAATCAAATCAAAACCAACTAGTTTATAAACTAGTTATATTTGAATAAACCAGTTGTTCTTTTATCATGTGTATAATCAAACCAAATCAACATAAATATGTTGGTCTGGTTTGGTTTGGTTTTCGATTTTTAAAAAAATTAAAAAAAAACTCAAATTGCAAAATAAAGATAAAAGAAGCTCGATTTACTATATATATATATATATATATATATATTACAAATTTAATGTTATAAGATTTTATCATTAAAACAAAACACAAGTGTAGCTATAGCTAAGTGATTAAAAGTTTATAAATATAATATTGAAATTAATGGTTCGACTCTTAATATACAACAAACTTAGGATGTATATATACATAAAATTAGGGATAAAAATAATATGGCTTGGTTTGGTTTGGTTTGGATATCTATTTCAAACCAAACCAACCCAGTTGATTTCATCTGAAATTAACTAGCTGGTCTTTAACCATGTAAAATAATCAACTCAACCTTAACTTTTCTGTTGGTTTAAATTGATTTGGTCAATTTAGCCAGCTCATGTTCACCCCTGATGGTAATTGGTATATATAAATATTCTTATCATAGACGTGCTTTTTGTTGACTTTATTTCTTGCTTCGTTTCCTTGGCCTCGTTCGTATTGATATTTTTTAAGAATATTTTTATTATAACTTTTAAAACAATTAATTTTTAAGAAATTAAAAAAATTAGTTTTTTAAAAAAATAAATTTAAACTTTTTCTAGAATTTTAATTTTTTTAAGTAATGACAATCTTAATTACAAAGACTATGTATCCTTTTTCTTTTATATATATATATATATATATATATATATATATATATATATATGTGTGTGTGTGTGTGTGTGTGTGTGTGTGTGTGTTAAAAATGTCACTCCACAGAGTCGTTTGTCCTAATGCTCATATTTTATGGCTGAACGAATTCAAAATAAATTACAGGAGAGCCAGCTTTCTGCCAGTGGGACGACGTGGTAATAGCTTGTGTATATTCAAATCTTAACTCTATAAAGAACTAAAAATTACTAAAGATTATGGAGCGGAAAAGAAAAATTAACAGAGATTAACGGTTCTTCAAAAGTATTATTCTCTCTCGCTTTCTCCAAGAGGAATTGAATTTCAAGATTCTAGAATTTCAATATTCAATAACTTTCTTCAAGCATGGATCTGTCACCACTAAAATTCAAAGTCATCGTCTACGAAACACCGGCATTCTCTAGTGGTTTGCGTGTCCGTGTCTTATATGTATTGGACACCAAGACTCTTCAACACGTATAAGACACGTGTACAATAATTTTAATTATTTTTATTTTTTGACATTTTCCCAACACTTCTGGACACTCTCCTATTTACGCTTTCCTAATACGTGTCCGTTGAATGCACAACAATCTCCAAATCAAGAGGCCAACACCTCCCCACCATACTTGTACCTTAATTCTTGTAAAGTTGGAGCATCAAGCAGGTAACATCTATTGTTACATGCATACACACATGCATGTACACATATATGTGTGCGCGCGCGCATACATATATTTATAATGATGAGGTGCTACATGAGAGTGTGTGAAGGGAAGTGCCCTCGAACGAGACGAGTGAAATGTGTTGTGCTAGGTAAATTGAGTGAAATGTTCATATAAATGCGATATGATTTAAGGTGTTGAGTGTATATGCTAAGATGAATGAAATGTTAGTTTTAAACTAATTTTTTTTAAATTGTGGGAATAGTTTATAAACATGTTAGGTTTGTACTGTTCTATAACTAACTATGTGTCAAATATTGTATATTTAGTGTTCTTTTATCTATATATTATAAAGTAGTAATTTTGGCTTTTTAATTTATACTATGTCTCATCATGTCATACTTTTTAATTTAT
Organism: Cordia subcordata; assembly: GCA_028554755.1. Lineage (NCBI taxonomy): Eukaryota > Viridiplantae > Streptophyta > Magnoliopsida > Boraginales > Cordiaceae > Cordia > Cordia subcordata. The sequence goes on along the minus strand of JAPTOF010000005.1, from coordinate 13,136,365 downwards.
GGAAAACACACACATAAAACACACAATATTTTTAACGTAATTCGACCCTCTACCTATGTTCAAGATTTCTCTTTGGGATAAATTTTACTGTTCAACAATAATAAGTTATTCAAGTACGAGAATATAAGCTTTGTGCCAAGATTTGCCAAGAATGCAGTTGTTTTTGTCCTCAAACTGACTCTTATAGATCAACGGATTAGCTACACTGATCCAGCTTCTGGTTTGCAAAATGCATACCTTGATGCAGGAATCTCGTCTTCAACAATGATGGCTTAAGCTTCTAAACGAATATAGTACGTATTAGTTAGACATGTATGATTAACATTATTGTCTCTATTGTGGCGATGCTTTGAATTTGTTGGTGCGTTTTGTGTTCACAAGAGTAGCATGCTTATGCAGAAGGGGGAGAGTGCTATGGTTTTGAGTTCATGACGATATCTGAAGGACTGCCTGCATTTCATTTCCATAGCCTCTTGTTTTTGAGCTGAAGGCACTTGGTAATCCCGTCTCCATGCTCTTCAACCTCATCTCTTTCTGCTGCTTTGCTACTTTTCCTCTTCTTCTTCTGCTTCTCCTTCGTATTCTTGGCATCATTATTAGTGCTCATGTCTGGTTTGTGAGTATTCCTTGGTTCGCGTTTGGAATGGTGTTGGATTTTTGGCAGAAATTGTTCGCCATATTGTTAATATAAACTTCTTTTCTATTAAAAAATATATATATCGAATATATGCATCATTAATAATCTTAGTTTGATATAAATTACAACATTTTGAATGCCACTAAACTATGACAGAATGACCAAAATAACTTTATTTTATAAATTTTATATTAAAATGATTAATTTTTTAAATAAATGAGTTAGATGACCACCTTAGACATGGCTTGTTTAGTATGATGAAATGGTTGAAAAAATTATGGTCATTTAAGGCAAAATACTCCTAAAATAGTTTTTTTTTTTTTTTTTTTGTTTGGTTAAAACTATAAAATAAGGTAGAATGGAAAGTTTATTTTATTTCATATGTCTTAATAAAATTATTTTAACAAGTTAAAATATTTAAAAATCAATTTTAAGATTAATAAAAATCCACTTGTTCTTTGATTTGGTATAAACTTTAGTTTACACCAATAAAAATACACTTGCCAGTCTTTTATTTGGTAATAAAACACAGCATTAATTACTCTATTATTTTTATTTCGACATCATAGTTCAATGTATTTTTTGACATAATTACAAGTGAAAAATGAATCATCCAATAAAAATACACATTTTTTCCAACTAGAAAATAGACAAAATGAAAGAGACTCACTTATTTTTTAATTTTTCAAATTTTTATTGTTTAAATTTTTAACTTTTTATTTTGAAAAATTTTAGATTTTTTTTTCATCTTTTATCTTAAATAAAGATTGAGCATTTATTCAATAATAGATGAAAAAATACTTTTATGATTTATTTTGTTTTTTATTAATTTTCTCTTAAGTTAAAATACTCATTCCTTAGATTTGACTAAAGAATGGATTTTTCAACTTTTTTCTGAAAAATAGGTAATGGACTTTTTGACTTCAATTACTCCTACCAAACAAAAGAAAAGGAGTCAAAAAGCTAGAGTAACCTTTCATATTCCAGATAATTAGTGTATTGAAGTCTGAAGACACAAAGTTCAAATTAATAACAGTAATGTGGCAATAGTATACGTGGCCTTTGGCGAATGTACTAAGCAATTAGGGGGTCAATTGACCTTTCTTGTTTTTGGAAAATTAAAATATATGGTAAGCTTCTTTTTTTTTTTTAAATTGACCCTGTTTAGATGTTTAGGTTGACCCGTTTAGATATTTTAATTGAATTTTTTAATTAAAAAATAAATGCAATATATAAAATTGATTTATTTTTAAAGTGATAGATTTACTTCAAAAAAATTTAACCCTTGATCAATATTTGCAATTAAAAAAAAAAAACCTATTTCATTGCCTGAGAGAGAGACATAAAAAAACAAACGTAGTTGTACAAAAACACAAAGATGTTCACAGTTCCTTCAGCAAGTGAAGAGTTGAGATTTTCATTGTTATTTGTTCATGGGCATATCATTAACCATTATTAAAACTCATCATCTTCATCAACTCTATCAAGAATCTTGCCACTCTGAGGTATATTATCTATTTTATTCTTTTTTATTTATGTTTACATGTCTTTCATAATTTTGAATTTAATTTCTCATAATATTATAACATTGGATTTCGTTTAATTTGTCAAAATATTATAATATTAAACTTGATTCTTTTAAAATATTATTATATTCAAAATTTGGGTGTGCAAGAAAATCTATCAACTAGTCAAAAGAAAAGACACAACTATTCACAATGATGTAATTTTGAACTATTTTCAAAATATTCGACCTCGTCGAGTCCAATTATTAATATATTAGTATAATATGTCTCCATTTTTTTTTCAAAGTTGGTTTGTTAATTTAATAATGATCCTGGTAAAAAAAAAATTTCTAGATCTGCTATTACATGTGGCAACTTTTGAGATATAAGTAGTGATGGATCTAAAAATTTTCTTTACCAAGGTCAATATTAAGTTAATAGACTAACTTTGAAAAAAAAATTGGAGAAAATTATTATATTAATATTTAATTAATAAACTAACTTTCAATCTTATATGTTTGACAAAAATTACTTGATAAATGTACTTGGTGATTGATGGCTCAAGCCTCTATGGCTACATGAGAGTTTTCTTTTAACACAACTTGACTTCTTTTGTTTTTATTTTTTTGTTTTTTGTTCTTTTTTTGATAATGAAATAGTTTGGTTTTTTTTTTTTAAGTTGATTGTCATTGTTGATCAAGAGCTTCTTCTTTTTTTTCTTTTAAAGTAAGTTTATCACACTAAAAATAAATGATTTTTTTAACAATTCTTATTTTTCTTAATCAAGAGGGTTCAATTGAAAAATTAATGGCGGTCAACTTAAAAAAAAGAATTACCGTATACACTAATTTTATGAAACCAAGAGGGGTCAATTGACCCTCCAAATTTGCTCATGCATGCGTCCATGGATATAAGTGGTTAACCGTATTGTTTAACTTATGCTCTGTTTGTTATAGTCTTATTTTAATATATTTATTCTATTAAAATGAGGATATATTTTGTAAGATTTAAGAAATATTATTATACATTCTATGAAAATTCAAAACAAGACCATACTTTTTCAAAACAAGACCATACTTTTTATCTTATAAAAAATAAGTAATCCATACTATCTTATTTTTTACAACTATAAAATGCATGGTACATGTGATAAGATATCTTAAATCTTATAAAATATCTTTAAATTTTAATAGGATAAGTATTTTAAAATAAGATCATTCCAAACACACTATTAATGTCTTGAAAACACGAAGTTAAACTTCAAGACACAAAGTTAAATTTAGTGTGTTCAATAATACACAAAGTTCGCCTTTTTCTTTGCTTGTTTCAATTATTTTACTCCTTATAATTTTTTTTTGTTTTAATTTTTTTTTATCAATTCTACTTTTTTTCTCTTTTAATTTTTTCTTTAATAAATTAGTGTTATCTCATATTTTCAAAAATAATATTTTTTGTTATTATTCTAAGTTGATTATTTCATTTAGCTTTAAGATTTTATTTAGTCTATAAAAAAATTTGATTTCTTTTTTTTCCTTTTTTGTTTGAATTACTTTACTCTTTGATTTTTTTTTTTTGTTTCAATTTTCTTGACCATTTTCATTATTTTTTGTCATTTTAGTTTTGTTTTATTTGTAAATTTGGTGTATATCAAATTTTTTATTTCAACTTTTGCCACATCAACCACTATCACGTCAACATTTTTAACTTGAACTTAGTGTTTTGAAAACACTAAGTTGAGTATTTGGTTATTTTCCTCATTAGTTGTAAAACATGCCTATTTTGGTATAAAAATTTCAATAATTAGCTATTTAATTCATTAACTCAAATTTTTTTATATGAAATCTTAAATTACTTATAAAATTTTTTATTTTACACAATTCGTTAGCATTTAAATTAGAGAGCCAATGTATCATATAAAAAATACATCACATCCCATCCAAATATATATCATATCCCATCCAATATCTAATATGTAATTTTTGTTTGATAATTCCAAATTCAATGTATTGTTCTATTTAGAATGCCATATTTATCATCAAATTGCCTGTTTTTGTAGGCTTTTTTCCTATAGAGAAACACTTCCTTGTTCTTGAAAAAAAAAAAAAAGTCACATTCTTTTTACAATAAGTATTTGGCTTAGTTTAAAAAAAAAGTTAAAAATTTAAAAGATAATTCAAATTCAAATTTTTTCAAAAATGAAAAAAATTAACTTTGTAAAAGAGTATATTTTAAAAAAATATTTTTTAAAAAAGTTACTTTAAAAAGAAAAGGCCATTCCAAACAAGAACAATTTCCTAACAAAATTTCCCATACAACATACCAAATCTCATCTCATTCATAATTGGATTTATCAACCAATCCAGCTGCTAGAACCTTTCCGATTATTAGACCAGCTGAGAAGTAGACAAGGGAGAAAGAACCTGAAAGAAGATATCGCTTAGCTAATTTAATCTAAATAAACTATATGTTTTCTACAATCAGATAGTAATATCTTAATTGTGATACCTGGGACAAACTATTTACATGGTACATAATATTGACTTTGCTTGAAAGACAAATATTACATATATAATTAATATCATTAATAAATATGATCTTAAAGTTTGGAAAAAAAAAAAACTATACAAGAAACTACGGGACTGTTTGGAACTATTTTCAAAAACAATTTTTTTGTTTTCGAAAACAAAAAAACATAAAAGCTTGTTTGGAAGCAGTTGTTTTCTAAAATTGTTTTTGAAAACTGTTCTAAAAAAAAGTGTTTTTAAAAACAAAAAACAAGAAATACATTTTTGTTGTTTTCATGTGTTTTTGACATGTTGGTCTCAAAAGAGTAATTTTATTATTTAATTATTTTCCTTCCCCCAAGCTACCCCAACCCTAGCTCACCTCCTCACCCCACCTACCTTGACCCTCACCTAGCCTACCCCCCCTAGCCCACCCTACCTACCCTTACCCCCAACCACCCCTCATCGTTGCCCTCACCCCAACACATGCCTATTCTAATCTTTTTTAGAACACACACATTATACAAACACACACACACACGTATATACATATGTAGATATATGTTTAGTAGAGGAAAAAATCAAATATAAAGAAAAAAAAATAAGGGTGTAATGGTCTTTCTAATGCAAGCTAAATAATAAATTTATCTTCTATCCAAATAAATTTTTTACTATTTTATTTTTTAAAACAGTTTTTAAAAACTATTCTGTAAAACTGTTTTACAAAACAAAAAAACAAGAACATTTCCAAACAGGCCCTACATCTCTTTGATTAATATGTCAAAAACTATAACTATGGAAGATTTTTGTTTTTGTAAATATGAGTAAATTAACGAGTAAGATCTATATGTTGAAAGATTTAGGGAAGTATATGAAGTATTATCAAATTCAAATTAGAATTATGAGGATATTTGCCGCATTAAATACTAATAAGTGTGATGGATTCATTAGTTTAGAGACGTTACTTTTGGATTCTAACATAAGGGTAGATTCACTAGTTTAGAGACGTTACTTTTGGATTCTAACATAAGGGTCTTTTTAACTTTTCTTGTTTATGATTTCTTACTTAAATTTAATTGATAAAATTACAAAATCAGTAAAATATTGTAGATTTTAGTATCTTTGTTTCTATAAAATAAGAAAAGTTGCTAGAGCAATAAGAAATAAGAAACCGAGCGAGAGACAACAATTGATAAAGGTGTTTTTGCTTACCGAATTACAAGCTGATCCATACCAATCTCATCTACTAAGAATCCATAACGTCAAGGACTATTTATTATTTCCTTAAATAATAAGTAATTTGTGGACTCAAAAAGAAAAATATAAGCAAAACTTCAATTAAATAAAGATTTGGGTGAAAATTCAATTAATGTTGCAAAATACACTACTAATGATTTTTGTATTTGTATATGTATTGCGATTACTCTAAATATGATTACAAAATAATTATACATGTTAGTATATCACCAATGACAGTAAAATTGATTAAAACTCAGTGCATGGCACAAGTATAAATAGATTAGTGTATTTTAGGTTTGTATCTCATGGGGGTGGGGTTTCACCCAAAAAAAAAAAAAAGAAAAAAAAACTATATATACATGATCATATATATCGAAGAGTTGCTACAAACTGTAATAATCTGTTATACAAATACATTAGGGTATGCAAAGATACAAACTCTAAAACTAAATATTTTCCTTTTGATCATGTAGCCATGTGCTATCATGGTTATCTTTGCTGATTCACTGATCCTTGGAGTATCCTTCTCTGAACATGAGCTCCCTTTCTTCAGATCGTTGTCAAATGGAATCAAACAACATTTAAAAGCCAACGAGAAATTAAGAAGTTCCAGATGAAATTCGTGTACATTTCGAGGAAAAAAGAAACCAAGAAGAAGAAAACTCCAACTCCAATGGGCATATCGACGATCTCGACGGCAGTCATGTCTAGCTTCCCTGATGAGTTACCGAGTGATTCTTGGGGAACTTGAGTGTTGTCTTTACAGGGAATTAGATTGTCTCCGCACAGATCCGCATTCCCCTCGTAGCTCGAGTTCGGGAAGGTCGCAAATTGGCCTCCGGAAGGGATTTTGCCTGAGAGCCTGTTGTATGCTACACTGAACTTTGACAGAAAGCTAAGTGCAACCAAAGAAGCAGGTATTGATCCATGTAAGTTGTTATGAGATAAATCTAGTGTCTCTATGCTCGTCATACCTGATAGATTTCCTGGAATAGTACCTGTTAAATTGTTGAACTCCAAATCCAAAATGTGCAAATATTTCAGATTCTCGAACTGAGGCCAGATTGGTGCAGTGAGGATGTTGTTGCTTAGGTCTATCATGGGCGGAAGACTCAGAAGGTGATTATATACCAACCCCTTGTCACTTTCATTTCTTTTCCTAACCAATGCCGATTTTGGTAATGCATCCACCGATAAGTTATTGCCAGAGACTAGACTTTGCAATCCAGTAAGTTCAATGGGAATCTCCCCGGATGAGGAGTTATTTGACAAGTCCAGATAAAATAGGAATTTAAAATTCCCGAACCATGGAGGGACTTTTCCTCTTAAACGGTTCCATGAGAGATCCAAGACTTGCAGATTTCCACGACCATTTAACCACCGAGGAACAAAACCAGTGAGTGCGCTGTTGGCGACAATGAGAGCCTTCAGCCCATTGAAACGAAGACTGGGATCAAAAGGCAATTCTTCATCACGAAAACTGTGAGGAAGCCCCAAAGTAGTCAAATTCTTGCAGTGCTGTAAAATCCCAAGGGCAGCTGAGAGGTTATGGATGCGGGTATTGCCGAGGGAAAGAGTAGAGAGAGATTGAAAATTCTCGAAACTTTCTGGGATTTGACCAGTGAAGTTGTTATTGCTGAGACTTAAGGTCTTCAGTCGTCGACATGTAGCAAGACTACCAGGAAGTGGCCCATTGAACTTATTACTGGCCAAACTAAGCAAAACAAGACTAGTCATTGCTGAACAATTAATATGAATTTCACCAGCCAAAGAATTATTTCCCATATAAAGTGATGTAATTGTTTGAGAGTTGGCTAATGACCGAGGAAATGGACCAACAAGGTCATTTGATTGAACAGAGAAGTAGCTTAACATTCTAAAATTTCGAAAAACTTCTGGTATTTTCCTGAAAACTTATTCAAAGAGATGTCCAAAAGAACAAGGTTAGACAGGTTACCAACATGTTCAGACAGTTGCCCAGATAAGTTATTGTCCTGAAGAGTCAATGTGGACAATCTTTTTAACTGAAATAAATCTTCGGGCAAACCACCAGATATAACATTTGCATCAAGATTGAGATCCATCAACGAGCTGCAGTTCCCTAGTCCTAGGGGAAGATGCCCACTGAAATAATTCATTCTCATATTAATGACTGAAATTCGGGTTGAGTTGTTGCAGATGCCAACTGGAATTGGACCCTCAAAGTTATTATGTGAAATGTTGAAAACTTGGATTGATGGAAGATTGATGCTCTGCAGTAGAGTGCCAGATAACTCATTGTTTTCCAAGGCCAAGAACTCCAAGTGAGGTAGCTGTAGTAGTGAAGCAGGAAGGGAGCCTTGGAGGAAATTGTTAGATAGATTGAGGGTTCTAAGCTGGTCCAAACTACCTAAAGATTCAGGCAATTGACCGTTAAGTATTCTTCCTGGAAGCTCTAATTTGACAACCCTTCCGGAATTCGTAGCAGCATCATGATGCAGTAGTCCAAGAGACGAAGAAGAATTGCAGGTGATGCCAGGCCAGTTGCAGCAGTTTGGAGAAGACGCATTCAGGTCCCATCCGTCTATTCCTGATTGCAAACTATTCAAGAAATCCTCCAGTACTTTCATATCATTTGAATTGCACGTTAAGTTCTGAGAATTCAGAACCCGAGCTTCGAAGCAAAACAGAAATAATATAAGGGTTGTGTAGAAATTCATCAGTGAAAATTGGAAAAGCAAAACTTTCAACATGGATATAACTTATAAGCATGCACTCTTTTAGATGAAAATTCGAAGTAAGATACAAGAAAGACGAAGCTCTGGTCAACAACAATGATGTGTTGATTCTTCAAGTCAATGATAGAGAAAAATATATATACTCCAATATCAGAGGGAAGACTAACTAAGTTTGCGCGTCGTTCTCTCCAAGTAATATTTATTGCCTTTCGTTTTTGCTTCAATAACACGCTCAGGGTCCTTATCTCATCGTCCATTACAAGTTGCTGTTTCGTTAAATATTGAGCTTCTAAGCAATACAGAAATAATATGAGGATTGTGTGCAAGTTCCTGTGGAAATTGGAAAAGCAAAGCCTTCAACATGGACAGATGCATGCACACGTCTAGATGAAAAAATCAAAGCAAGATACAGGAAAGACAAAGCTCAAGTGACAAGGAGACAGGAAATGATAACATCAAGTCATCAATGACGCGTTGATTCTTCAACTCACTCATAGAGAAAAAATAGAGTAAAAAAGACATTAAAATCCCTTACTTTAACTATTAGACCAAATAAGTCCTCAGTTTTTCTTTTTTCCTTTCAAGGGCCTCCGTGTTAACAACTTAGTTAAAGTTAAACCAAAAATTAACTATATTTCAAAATAACATTTTTGCCCTTAATAAGTCAAATTACATGACAAAAATCCAATCTCTCTTAATCTTTTTAGTTTTTGCATTCAGTCAGCACTTGGATTGACAAAATAAAATCTAATATTTTTATTTTTATTTTAAAATTTTCTTACATTATTCATCTAGCATTTTGTCAACCGTTCAAAAAGTTTCAAAAATATTTTTTATTAAAATATTAAAAATACTTCTATCTCTTTATAAAAGCTCTTATTGTCTTAACTATATAAATTAACAATTAACTATATGTACACCCATGTTTGTTTTCACGATAAAAGATCATGAAATATTAAATTTTATGAATTTTTGTTTTTATGATAAAAAATCAAAAACTAAATTCTCTGTTAACTTCTTCCCAACCCCCACAACGCCCCCACCCCACCCCACCCCAAGCCAGCGATTTATGTAATTGATGAGAAACCTCTGCTTTTTCTTTTTAAAAAAAAAATAATTATAACCCAGCTATTATAAAAATGTTTTCTTCATTATAACACAAGGTATATTCGTATATAATATTGATATCGACATTCAACCAGGTGAAACCTCCAAAAATTTTAATTTACAAGATATATTATTAAGCGCCAGAACATTAAATGTTTGTCTTATGCCGTTCATTTTCTTCAAACGCATTTTAAAAGTCAAAATGATTGAAATTCACCTTTCTCGACTTCATTTTCTAAAATACCAAATGGTTCATCAAGCGATTGCCGACGTAGTGGTTGACTATTAATAACAGACTTAGACTTTGATAAGACAATATATAAGGATATATATACCTTAGCATTTGATTATGTGATTTTTTTAGTTAACCTTTTTGATGTGTAAGGTAAGTGACACTTTACTCCTAAAATAATAATCATTTAAATTCATTAACTAACGATTAAAATTGTTAAGATTAACATTTTTACTCATTGTTAAGATTAACATTTTTACTCATGTTTCATATTTACCTCTAATATTATTATTTAGAAAATGAACCTTTTTCTTACCCAAACCAAATCATTCCTACAGCCGCTGACTCCATTTAGGGAGATTTGATTTTAGTTAAAAATTGAGCAAACACTTAAACCAAGAAAGCAAAAAGGAATTAAAGAGAAATTGATCAAACACTAAGGGGTCAACTCAAACTTTTACTTCAAATGGATACCACAAATCAGCATGCCGTTTTCCACTTGTACACAAATCAGAACGTGTTGCTTGTGGAGTTTTAATTTCGCAGCCGCTATGCATTAGCGCAAGTGTGTAACTATTCCTAATAATCTTTTTATTTTTATTCTTATTTCTTTCCCGACCGCTATACATGAGCATTAGGAGAGGAAGCCACGGTGGGATGAAAACACAGGTCAAGAAACTAACGACGTATGCCAATGTCTATTCATACCATGAAAGAGTTAATTAAAAAAAATATGTTGGTGTACCGATATTTTCCACTTAAAAAAACTGCATAAGTTACAATACAGACTATTTATATGGCACGCCTCAAACACATCAGATTATAACAAGAAAAATTCAAATAATTTAAATATACAACTGAGGGATTAGATTTATCCTCTATCAATTAGGAATGAAAATTACGAGTGGGAACAATTTAATACATATTCTAGCTGATGAAGCAGCCAAAAATAATAGTAATAATAAATTAATTGCTTTTCGCACTATTAAAATGTTGTGACAAATTAAGCATCCACCGTAGCGGTCGTGGTTGTTAATCGAAATTGAAGCTTACATCCTATCGCAAACTTATTACTTTTTGTTGTGAAAAGAAGTAAATGGACATTCATATCAAAAAGTCAAAAATGGTGGTTTTGGCAATAATATTAGAAGCAAGAAGAAAAAATCGATACATGGGAAAAGAAAGCTATTTGCAGGCTAAGAAAGAAAATTGTGCAACTTTGTGCATGTATAATCACCCAACATTAAATAAAACAGATTTTTTGTCTCCCAATTTTACTTATAAAAAGCTGGGAATGGGAGAAGTTAAAAAATTAGAAGAAACGAGAAAAGCAAGAAGGGCTCAAAGAAAATTTGAGTAGTATTTGTTATATCCAGGCAATTGTTGTATTTTAGTTATTTCATAACACTTTTAGTTTTTTATGATAAGTAATTTGGTTGGCCTAATTTTGGTAATTAAAAAGAGGGAAAAAAAAAAGATAAAAATTGGTTTAGTCGTTAGCATTCTCAAGCTAAACGTATATATATGCGTAATCACCAAGGAAATACTCCAAATAAGAACAGGAAAAGCTAATAACTCATCAAAAATTTTAGAGGTTGAAAAAGACATCGGCATTTTTTTAACTTAAACCTGTTAAAATTTATAAAAGTCTCACATGAAAAAATCTCAATAATTAAGATTACTATAGAAAGTTTTAGGCTGCTCCTCATATTGACTTATTGGTTTTTATGATTGAACCTTAAGAATTCTTAACATGATATTATAGCTGGGTTTTTGGCCTAGCTTCCACACTGTACATAGCATATGTCTATGTGGGACCCATCAAACTCATTCATTATGTACATATATTAATATATATCACATTCCATCCAATGTTTAATATAATTTTTGTTTGACAATTCAATATTCAATGTATTGTTCCATTTAGAATGCAAAAATTTGTCATTAAATTGCTTGCTTTGTTGGCTTTTTTTTCCCATAGAGAAACAATTCCTTTGTCATGCCCCTAAACCGAGGCCCATGAGCGAGACTTGTAGGCCCAGGAGTAAGATGGATATTATACACATAACTAATAATTACTTGAGTCTCTAATCGACTAGCCAAAAATGGTTAACTTAAGTTATTATTTATACCCACACACTCTACTTATAAATCAAAACCGATATGAGACATTACAATCACCTCCTGTTGAGGACTTAACGTCCTCGTCAAGGTCACACAATCCCAATCACATTCGACCAGACAGTGCAGGACTCTAGCGATGATTCATGCAGGCTCAAAAGGTGGCTTCCAATTACACGAGATCAAGCGATGTAGGACTTAAGAGGCAGCTCCCACCGCACACTAAATGTAGCACTTTGCTCTGCATAGAATTTAGCTTTCACAACCGGCTAGTATTGGGTCTAAGTACCATTATGTCAGAAATTTGGACCAAGGGGCACGAGCGAGACTAGTAGGCCAAGAGTAAAATTGGCGTTGTAGGTATAACTAATAACTATTTGGGCTTCTAATCAACTAGCCCAAAATAGTTAACTCAAGTTATTAGTTATACATATACCACTCACTTATAAATAAGTCACAAAACACCCCACAAACCGATATGATCAGACATTACATTCTTGTTCTTGACAAAAAATCACACTCTTTTTACAATAAGTACTTGGCTTAGGGCCTGTTTGGATTTATTTTTTTGCAGGAAAAAGTACTTTTTTTCCTGAAAAAGTTATATTAAATTTCTAATAACTAATTGATTTAGTTTTCAAAAAAGCTGAAACTCCGAAAAAAAAAACTCAAATATAGTGTTTTTTAGAAGTCAGAATTTTCAGCTTCTAAAAAAAAACTGTTTTTCAAAATCTGTTAAAAAAAAAGCGCTTTTGAAAAAAGCCAATCCAAACAGGCCCTTAGTTTCAAGAAAAAAGTTAAAATTTTAAAAGAATATTCCAAATTCAAATTTTTCCAAAAGTAAAAAAAAATTAATTTTTTAAAAGAGATTTTTTTTTAATTATTAAAAAAAAGTTACTTTAAAAAAGAAACGGCCATCCCAAACAAGAACAATTTCCTAACAAATTTCCCATACAGCATATGAAATATCATCGCATCCATAATTGGATTATCAACCAATCCAGCTGCTAGAACCTTTTCGAGACGTAAACAAGGAAGAAGGAATATTTGGAAATTATATGTTTTCTAGAATCAGATAGTAATAGTTACGATACTATTTTTCTGCCTTCAAGTGAATGCCTTTAACTAGGAATCTGTTAATTGTGATACATGGGACATACTATTCACATAGTACATAATATTCACTTTTCTTGAAAGACAAATATTACATATATAATTAATATCATTAATAAATATGATCACAAAGTTTAGAAAGAAAAAACTATACAGGAAACTAAATCTTTATTATTAATTTGTCAAAAACTATAAATATAGAAGATTTCTGATTTTGTAAATATGAGTAAATTAACTAGTAAGATCTATATATTGAAAGATTTAGGGAAGCATATAAAATATTATCAACTTCAAATTGGAATTATGAGGATGGAATTATGAGGATATGTGCCGCATTAAAATCGGTAAACTATTGTAGATTTTAATATCTTTGTTTCTCTAAAATAAGAAAAGTTACTAGAGCAATAAGAAATAAGAAACAGACAGAGAGAAAACAATCGATAAAGGTGCTTTTGGTTATCGAATTCCAAGCTGATCCATCCCAAGCTCTAAAACGTATGTATGTAAATGCTTATACGTACCAATCTCATCTACTAAGAATCCATAACGTAAGGACTATTTATTATTCCCTAAATAATAAATAATCTGTGGACACGAAAAGAAAAATATAAGCAAAGTTTGATTAAATAAAGATTCGGGTGAAATTTTAATTAATGTTGCAAAAAAGAGTACTAATGAATTGTATTTGTATATATATTGTGATTACTCTAAATGTATACGTGCCACTGTATCACGAGATATGACAGTAAAATTGATTAAGACTCGTGCATGGTGTATTGGGTAAAACCCGATCCCCTACCAGCCCCATGTGCCTTTCGTTCTAGCTTGGGGGCAAAGCCGTAAAAGGTACAGTCAAGGAAAGTCAAACTTAGTATGAAAAGCAAGGAATTAGAAGAAAGCAACATGTATATTCGTCCCTATTTTGAAGGTTCGAATTTTGGGCGCAAATTTGATGCCATTAACGAGCAAGGAATTGGGAACTTCATCATAGCAAATAGCAACCCATAGTATGGCAGTGGGGCAGGACCGCCATATACACTATATTTTATTCTACCCTTCTAGGTATTGATGGTGCCCATCTAACAAAAAATTTGCTAAATTTTTCGAAAATTAGTGATTTTAAATATAAGACGTCCTTGAGAGTCTACAATTTGGCTCCTCCGTGGGGCCTGACAATACGAAGAGAAGGCATTGTTGTTTCTCGTAGTCGTAGATCCGCTCGTGATTCTCGTGTATGTTTGATGACTGTTCTCAAGTGCGTCAAAAGCGTGGAGAAGCCGAACCAAGAATTGATTTCTGCCTTGGAGTGCATGAAAGGAACAAAACCCATGCTTCATCGGATGAATTCGCACCTAACTGGTATTTATTGTCACTTTGCTCTGAGTCAAAGGGCCAGATTCAATTCGGAATTTGTTAATATTGTTGTGGACTTATTTATACTCTGCGGGTATGACGGTCTTATAAAGCTCTGTTTGGCCTAACTGTGTGATTTCAGCTGTTGAACTGAATAAAAACAGTTGATTGTTTGGCCCGATATTTTAGAAATTAAACTTTCAGTTGTTTTGAGAGTAATATTGAATTTTAAAAATATAAAATAGTATTTTTGAAAAAAAATGAAGAAAAACAATTTTTAACATGACATAAAAAAAGTTTTTCAAAAGTCTTTTCTAAAAAGCTCCAATTTGGAACTTTTGATTTTTCAACTTTTTCAGCTTCAACTTTTATTTTAAAACTCCTTTAAAAATGGGTCAAACAAGTCAATTTCAGCTTTTAAACTTACAAAAAATACTTTTGAGTCTTCAAAAGCTAGGCCAAACAGACTCTAACTCTCTTTTGATTGTTTGTTTTTCTTTTTTTATATTGTGAAAATATATTATTTAATGAATGACTCTCGTAATACATAGAAGTACTTTTTTAAGAGGGTGTTTCGATTGGCTTATTAAGAAGCCACTTAAAGCACTCCTGGCTTTAAGCGGCTTTTGGAGATAGGCAAATTTGACTTTTTTTTTTAAATGATTTATATTAGTGCTTGAAGAAATATGATAGTGATTTTGTCCTGTTTAGTTAATTAATTATTTTATGTCAGGAAATTTTCAGCCATGGCGGCAATTCTTACGCCTATAAAACTAAACTGTTTTACACGTTCAGCATCTTGAAAATGGAGTTTGACGCTTACAGCTTGGGTCTAAAACTTAATGAAACTACTATCTTGCAAATTTTATTTTTTGAAGGCAGTTAAAAGAAAGCTGCAGTGGTCTCACTGCTCCTTTGTGCTTCTTCCTTTTCGATTTATTCCTTTTCTTTTCTTGAAGAATAATTGGGTTTTATGACTACGAGTTGGGGTTTGATCCAAGAAGTTCTATACTTTGAGTGCCATTTTTAATATTTACTCCATCTCTCCAGTTTCTTATCATTTTTGTGTTGTGTTATCGTCAATCTCATATACATAAATCTACCTAATGACATAAAAATTTATTTAGTTTGATTATCACAATCTTTTGACAGGTAAAGCTATGCTATATTGGAATGTTATGATTAATAGTTAGAACTCATACTCTTTAGATGGAAACATATCTGAGAAGGCTAATTATGTGGAAAAGAGCATCAGTTACTAGGAATAGTTGAGAGTTCAATTGAGATTCATTTCAAAGGAAAATACATCTTTCTGTTTTAAAAATTTTGCCTTTTTTTTGGGGATGGTATGACTTCATTTACAATTGTATTTTTTGGAATTTTTCACAATTGAAGTAGTTCAATGACAAAAAAAATAAAAAATTAAAGCCTAAATCTGTTAGATTTATTAATTTTATGTAATCATTTGATTTTGGAACAAGCACCTGAGTTGAGGTCTGGTTGTGGCCATACTAGCATAATTTGTTTGGTTTCCCTCAAATACGAAGAGAAAGAATAGAGATAGTGAGGTTTTGTAGAAAGATTACTTTGTTTACAAATTTATTTCTCAACGTAAATAGAAAGCTTTTGCAACTTTCATGTCATGGGACAAGAGGCTATTCGTGGTAAGTGTGATAGATTAAATGTGTCGTGTATCTAAATTTTATTTATTGTCAATCGATAAATCACAAACTTCATCTTTAAATAGAAAAGATGAGTCTAAATTCTATTTAATTAATGTGTCATGTATAAAAAATTTCGGCCTGTTCATCAACCTACTATGGATGTTTTTGCCCTAAATTTTCCATTGAATCCTCTATTGATGTTTTCGGCCTTTGATATTCATCATGCCCGTACTTGATATTTTAGGCCTTTGATTTTCTTCAGGCCTACAATTGATGTTTTCAGTCTTCGATTTTCGTCAGGCTTGCTATGATAGTTTTCGCCCTTTGATTTTCATCCAGCCCAAAATGATTTTTTCGAGTCTCAATTTTTATCGGGCCTGGTATGATGTTTTTAAGTCTTCATCACGGGAACAATTGAAGTTGTTGGCCCTCGAATTTTATCAGGCCTGGTATGATATTTTCGGCCTTTGATTTTCATCAGGCCCTCATGGAAGTTTCATCGGGCCCACTATCTACAGATTCGACCCTTGACTTTTCATCAGGCCGGTCCTACTATTGACATTTTCAACCATAGAAGTCCATTGCTAACTCCTTTTGCACTAAATTTTCATCAGGTACGTTATTGTAGTTTTCAGCCTTTCTATTCTTAACGCAATGTAAAGATAGAGAAGTATTCATACCCTTGGTGTTCTTTAAAAAAACGCACACAAAGATGAACTAAAGCTACCAAAGGTGGCGCATGAATAAAGATTAGAAAATGCGTCTACGTGACTAGGACTGTGCATGAAAATTAGAACATTACTCATGTCTTAAAAGAATTCAAGACATAAAGAGTGGGGGAGTAATTATATTGGGCAAAATCCGATCCAACCCCCCCCCTCCGGGGGGGGGGGGGGGGCAAATGAACCTTCCACTGTAGCTTGGGGGGCAAAGCAATAAAAGGTACAATCGAGAAAAGTCAAACTTGGTATAAAAAGTAAGGAATTAGAAGGCAACAATTGTATTCGTCCCTATTTTGAAGGCTTGAGCGCAAATTTCATGCCATAACCGAGCAAGGAGTTGGGAACTTCATCATAACAAATAGCAAGCCATAGTATGGTAGTGGGGCAGGGCCTCCATATACACAAGATTCTATTCTAATCTTCTAAATATTGTTGGTACCCATCTAACAAAAGAGATCGTTAGATTTTTTGAAAACTAGTGATCTTAATTGTAAATAGTCCTCGAGGGGCCTAAAAATGGCATCAGTATAAACCCTTGCATCAAGTATATATACATGATAGTATATATCAAAGAGTTGCTACAAAGTGTAATAATCTGTTATTATTCAAATAGATAAAGGTATGCAAAGACACAAACTTTAAAAAACTAATATTTTCCTTCTGATCATGTAGGCATAATAGTGCAGTGCTATCATAGTTATCATTTAGCTGGTTGATCCTTGGAGTATCTTCCTCTGAACATGAGCTCTCTTTTCTCAGATCGTTGTCAAATGGAATCAAACAACATTTAAAAGCCCCCGAGAAATTAAGAAGTTCCAGACGAAATTTGTGTACATTTCAAGGACAAAAGAAACAAAGAAGAAGAAGACACCAACTCCAATGGCCATCTCGCTGAAGGTAGCCATTTCTAGTTTCTCTGATAAGTTGCCAAGTGATTCTTCGGGAATTTGAGTGTTGTTGTATTTACAGGGATTAAGTTTGACTCCACACAGGTCTGCATTCCCCTCATAGATCGAGTCTAGGAACGTCGAAAATTGGCCTCCTGAAGGGATTATGCCTGATAGCCTGTTGTATGCTACACTAAACTCTGACAGAAAGCTAAGAGCCACCAAAGAGGCAGGTATTGATCCATGTAAGTTGTTATGAGATAAATCTAGAGTCTCTATGTTCGTCAGACCTGACAGATTACCTGGAATGGTTCCTGTTAAGTTATTGAACTTCAAATCCAAAACGTGCAAATATTTCAGATTCCCGAACTGCGGCCAGATTGGTCCAGTGAGGATGTTGTTGCTTAGGTCTATTGTTGGCGGAAAACTCTGGAGTCGCTTATATTGCAATGCCGTTTCGCCAGCATTCCTTTTCATAAAAAATCCTAAATCTGAGAATGGATTCACCAATGAGATATTGCCTGAGATGAGGCTTTGTAATCGAGTAAGTTCGACAGGAATCTCTCCAGACAACGAGTTATTTGACAAGTCCAAATAGAACATAAATTGAAGATCCCCGAACCATGGTGGAACTTTTCCTCTTAAACGATTCCAAGACAGATCTAAGAATTGTAATTTCCCACAACCGTTTAACCACTGAGGAACAAAACCAGTGAGTCCACAGTTGGCGGCGATGAGAGCCTTTAGCTCGTTGAAATGTAGACTACGATCGGAAGGCAATTCTTCGTTGTGAAAACTTAGAGTAAGTATCAAAATAGTCAAATTCTTGCAGTGCTGTAAAATTCCAAGGGCGGCTGAAAGGTTATAGATACTGGTATTGGAGAGAGAATGCATTGAAAGGCTTTTCAAATTCTTGAAGCTTTCTGGGATTTGACAAGTGAAGTTGTTCCTGGAGAGATCTAAGGTTTTCAATTGTCGACATGTAGCAAGACTGCCAGGAAGCTGCCCAGTGAACTTATTACTTCCCAAATCAAGCAAAGCAAGATCAGTCATTGCTGAACAATTAATACGAATTTGACCGTCCAACGAATTATTACTCAAATAAAGCCGAGTAACAGTTTGAGAGTTCATCATTGACTCAGGAATTTCGCCAACAAAATTATTTGATTGAGCAGAAAAGTATCGTAACTGTCCAAAATTTTGAAAAACATCCGGTATGTGTCCAGAGAAATTATTGAGAGAAATGTCCAAGTAAACAAGGTTAGAAAGGTTACCGACACGTTCAGGTAGCCGCCTGGATAATTTGTTGCTCTGAAGAAACAACTTAGCCAGTCCTTTCAGCAGAAATAAATCTTCAGGCAAACCACCAGTGAGATCATTGTCAACAAGATTGAGATCCTCCAGTGAAGTACAATTTCCTAGCCCTGGAAAAAGACTCCCGTAGAAGTAGTTTGAGCTCAAATTGAGAACAGAAACTCGGGTTGAGTTGTTGCAGATGCCAACCGGAATTGAGCCCTTTAAGTTATTGTCTGAAACGTCAAAAACAAGGACAGAGGGGAGATTGATGCTGTCCGGGAGGGGACCATTGAGCCAATTGTTTCTCATGTCCAAGAACTCCAAGTGAGGAAGCTGTAACAATGAAGCAGGAAGGGAGGATTGGAGGAAATTGTTAGATAGATTGAGGGTTCTAAGCTTGTCCAAACGGCCTAAAGATTCAGGCAATTGACCGTTAAGTCTTCTTCCTGGAAGCTCTAATTTAACAACCCTTCCAGAATTAATGGTATCATTATCATCATCATCATCATGCAGTAGATCAAGAGACAAAGAAGAACTGCAGGTGATGCCAGGCCAGTTGCAGCAGTTTGGAGAAGATGCATTCAGGTCCCATCCATCTATTCCTGAGTGCAAACCATTCAAGAAATCCTCCAGTACTTTCATATCATTTGAATTGCAGGTTAAATTCTGAGAATTGAGAACCCGAGCTTCTAAGCAAAACAGAAAAATCATAACAAGGATCTGGATGGTGAACAACTTCATCTGTGGAAATGGGAAAAGCAACAATTTCAATATGGACAGAAGCATGGAAAATCGATCTAAGCAAGATATAGGAGAGACAAATTAAGTTAGAGCTGATTAGTGGAGAAGACAGGAAATTAAATTGACGAACGGAACATTATAATGATAGGCTGCACGTTTTAGTCGTTTTCAATAATGCGCTTAGAGGCATGCATATATAGATGATGTTCAACAGATGATTGAAATTCTTATTATACATTAAACTTGTCCAGATACATTTTCAAAAAGCCGTACTTGTTATGGAGAGGAATTTTACTAGTGCAAACACCAATGACTTCAAGTATATACACCCACGGTGCGTGTGTGTAATTCGAAAATTTTTAGCGGAGAAGAAAAGATAAAATGGAAGTAATTTACCACAATTTGCATCCAAATGAAAAAGATCATTTTTCTTTTTTCCTTCCTTTCTTTTTTATTTTTCTTTTGCTAAGAAAATAGCAAATTTTCATTAAAGCTCAAACAAAAACATATGCAATCCAGTCAAGGGAATTGTCCCTTAATGATGTCCCAATAATAAAAGTTGGAAATGAACACGACTTATGATTGGATCCGAATCCAGTTCCCTACCTTGGGTTAAGTGCCCTTGACTTAACTGGAGTATAAAATAAGAGACGTGCCATGAGTTCGAGATTTTTTAGTTGGTGGTCGGACTCTGCCAGATATACTGGTGATCAGATTTTTCAGTTAGTGGTCGAACTCTGCCATATGTACTGGTGGTTAGACTTCGCCGACTGAATTTCTCTTGTTGCCAAAAAATAAAATAAAATTCAAGAGAGTTTACATCAAAATATATCCTGATCTCTATCTATCAGTGATCGCTAAGTCCTGTACACTCTGAATAAACACAAAAATATTACTTAACATACATGTGGTATAAAGAAAAATAATAAAAATAACAAACGACAAAGTTTAATTAATATATCTTACTTTTAAAGAAAATCATTATAGTATTTTTAGTTATTAGTTTACTATATAATATGGATTTACAAATATGTGCAGAGAAATATGTACATATAAGATGTAGACACCATTTTGGGTAGGCGAATCAGTGGCAGTGGGGCCTTAGCATCGTTTATTTTTGAATTATATATATAGGTGGGATTCTCGATCTAGGGTCTCTGGAAACACCTATCATTTTTGTCACAAAGAAAAAAAATAAATAAATAAAAGAAAAGAAAACTGTTATAATGATTACTTTTGAAAACAAAAATGATCACGTGTAACTCATTATTTTGAAAATTATCCTTGCAACGACATAGACTTGAAAATTGTTAATTATTGGGATCTCACTGTGGGTCATGGAAGACATTTCTATTAAATTTAATTATTACTAGTATTTTTATATTCCATATTTCTATAATTCTTATTTATTTTAATAGTGATAATCATACGTAGTTATATGCTTTTAAAATATATATAATTAAAATTTATTTTAAATATTAGCTGATTAACAATTAATAGCTAATTTTGCATTATCATTGCAGTCCGCTACCGTTATTTTATCAATTGCTAAACCTAAATCGTAACTTGACAAAGTTATTTTAAATTATTTAATTTTTTAACTTTTTGACCCTTTAATTTCAATTTCTAATTTTTTAAGTTTTTATTTTAGTTGTTTAATTTTTAAAATTTTTAAATTTTAATCTTTTAAATGTTCAAATTGATAGTTTTTCAATTTTTAAAAATTTGACATTCTTAATTATATATATATATATATATATATATATATTGTATGTATGTAAGTTAAACATAAAGGAGCTCAAAGAAGAGTATTACATCGGCACCCATTTATTTGCCAAGTCATCATAAATTCTATTTTTAATATTATTACATTATTATAAATCTATATATTATAATATTTAATTATATTTATGCACTACCTATATATTTCTTTTAATGAGTTTAAAGTAATAAAGTCCAAAAAAAACTCATTAATTCAATTAATTTATGCATCATATTCTAATTAAAAATAAAAATAAGAATAAAAAAGCACTAGAATTAATTTTTATAGATATTTAAAAATAATTAAAAAATACAAGAAAATCTAAAAAAAATCACATCTGTAAATATATTAAAAAAAACAAAAAAAACACATAGAACTTGAATAAGCCTGTGCAAAGCATGGGTATAAAAGCACTAGTATGTCTATTATCGTTATATGTATAAAGCTGAACCAGTTGCACTGAAATGTTGCACGTGACACAATTTAAAGCTTTTGTTTCATTGTTCCAATAATGGCCCTATATATATCGAAACTTTTATTGTCAAAGTTTTAGTTACAAAATGAGTTCTTTCTTATTTAAAAGTGAGCATGTATGATATTTTAATTATTTCTTTTTCTAACACTCATTCCAGTCAAATTTGTATCTATCAAATTTGTATCTTTTAGATTAAATATATAAAATTAAACCGATTGAACTACATTCATTTCCTCCAAAATTTTTGGCTCGCGTCAAGTTGCCACGTTTCATTTTTATTTAAAAATGAAAAAACCACTATGTACATTAAAAAAGAAAAAATAATCTGTTACATTAAAAAGATGCTCAATAATTGAAGGAAATATATCAATCTACATTATTTATGTTTTTTCTTTCTAAAATTATTAGATTTTACAAAAATATAAAAGTTACAATTAATGTTAAAAATTTAATATGACAAAATATATTTGTAGTTTATCCCTCATATTAATTGTCAAAACTAACCATTAACAATAATTAAAAATATCAAAATACTTATTTCCTCTGTGTATTACACAAGTACTACATTATTTAAATTATATATTGTAAATTCAATTAATATATTGTATAATTATCTTTTCTTATATTATTTGATACTTATAATATTTATATCATTAATCTAATAATACTTATTTTAATTATTTTATATATTACATGTATATAAAATTATATTTAATTTTTCCATGCATCACTCGGGGAAAGACTAGTACACATATATATACACATATTACCCAACCACAACCTCTTTAAACAATTAAAATATTGAAAGATAAAAAATTTTAACACATGGAATTAGTGGATAGTTTGAATGGTTGAGATCTCCTCAAGAAATGTGTTCAAATCCCATGGAGGGGCAGGTGAAGGGTTAAAAAACATTTAAAATTTTAAAATTATAAAAAATTAAATGTAAAAATTTTTAAAAATTACAAACTAAAATTATGAAATATTAAAATTTAATACTTAAAAATTAAAATCTAAATTCTAAAAAATTAATTATTCTAAAATTAAGATAATTGTTTTAACTTTTTAATTGTCTAGGTTTTATTTTTTTAATTTTTCTAATTTCTAATTTTTATTTTAATCTTATTCGTCTTTTTAAGTGTAATCACACAGGAAAATGTCTTCCAGTATGAGAACTAAATACCAAAAAATATTATATTTCTTAAAAAAAATAAGTTCTTGAATAAATATTTTTTAACAAGTTATTTCCCTGCAGACAAACAGAGTTTTAGTTGGTGCTTAATATTTAGTTTGGCCTTCATGACACATATAATTTGGGTAAGAAGTCGTTCCTGCTATGTAACTAAAGTATCACCTGTGCAATGCACAGGAAAAATGAGTATTATTATATATATTTCTAAATTTTTATAGTTTATCACAAAATAAAATATAAACATATTTTATTAAATTTGATTTTTGACAAGTTATCAATAATGATTCTGATTTTTACGAGATATTTGGAGTTGTTTAATAAAATATTTAAATTCAAAAAAAAAATTAAAAAAAAAAAAGAATCTGGTTTAGATTTAAGAAATCATTTTAGATGGATTTAAGTGATGGATTCAATAATTTTGATGGAAAAAAAAAAGATTATGGAGTGATGACATGTGATATTAATTTAAAAAAAAAAAAAAAGAAAGGCATATACATATTTTTATATAATCAGTGTGTGATCCCAAGCCATGCATGACTGCATGGAGAGATGAGTACTTTAAATGTTTTTATTTATTGTTAGATTCACTGATCGATGCTTCCTTCTCTGTTGCAGATCACTCTACTGCTTTTGCTGTTGTCCTCAGGGATGTAAAGCGTGTTTCTAATGTTACATTTGAAGTTGACTCCTCGGAAGTCTTGCATGCTTTGCGACTGGGGAAGGATGGTGCAAATTGGAGGTTGGCCAGATATGTTAAAATGTTGTGGCATCTGATGGATGATCAGCCTTCATTCGTGGTGCGTTTGGTGAGGCGTGAAGCAAACTTTGCTGCTGACTTTGTCGCTAAAGCCTGTGGGCTTGGTAACTTAGCTTTGGTCGAAACTGCCTAAAGATTCAGGCAATTGTGAATTGACCATTAAGTCTTCTTCCTGGAACCTCTCATGTAACAACCCTTCAGGAATGGGTAGCAGCATCATCATCACCATGATGCAGTAGCCCAAGAGACGAGGAAGAATTGCAGGTGATGTCAAGCCAGCTGCAGCAGTTTGGAGAAGATGCATTCAGCTCCCATCCATCTATTCCTGAGGCAAATTATTCGGGAAATCCTCCGGTGCTTTCATATAATTTGGATTGCATGTTAAGTTCTTAGAATTCAGACCTCGAGCTTCGAAGCAAAATAGAAAAAAAGTAAGGATTTTATTAGAGATTCATCTATCATGATACGCCAAGGCGAACCCGGTGCTGTAACCACAGCGAACTTAAAAAGATCATTTCTTCTAAACTCGCAAGACTCCAAAACACAGTACCAAAAGCTAAATCATCTCACGAGCAATCCATCAAAGCACTACATATCATCAATGTCAATTAGTTACATGGTTCAAATTAATCAAATATAAGTACATCATACAAAGGAAATCAAAACTATTAGATTACAATAACAAGAGCCTACAAATAGAAGAATAACAGAATGAGTAAAACGAACCTCAATTAGTGGACACCTCGTATGAATGAGACCTAAAGGTAGTCCTAACCAAAGATACCAAATCGGAATCAATAAAAGACAACCAATAATAACAAGAATGTACTGAAATGTGCAAATATACAAGATCAAGAAAGGCCGGAGTCACTTTCAAATAAATTGATACACAAGTCAATTTTAGAACTAGAATATAACTCAAAGTTGCGATATTAATACTCAATATACCCCATACTATAATAGATAGACATTTATTTGCCTTTTTCTCTCATGGTGAACCATCTCCAATAGATGAGGGGGCAAATACAAAGGTATATAGCTATTTCCAAAAGCAAAATATACGATAATCTCACTTGCCAGATGGTTGTCTCAGCTCCAAGCATGACACATGCGGATTAACAAAGTACACACAGATCACTATTTGAATTCAGAATTCCTATTAACACAAAAATACAATACAGAAGGAGATGGCCAGAGGTGTATATGAGAATCAAAGCGAAACAAAGAGATAACGAAACACCAAAATACAAAAATACACATCCGTTGCTTGAAGGTTGACGGATCCAAATCCTCTCCTAGTGGAGTTCTCTCCAAATATCTAGGAATTGCTTCGTAGACCCTTGTATTTAAATGAATCAATCTAAACCATACAATTAACATTGAGGCAATAATTTTAAAAAAGCCAATCTTTTTCTTCTTTAATTTTTCCCTAATCACGGCCCTTCATTCACGCGCTATCCAAATTTAACAAACATGAAAGTTAAGCTTTTGTCAATTATTTTCTTCTCTTTTTTTCCAATTGATATTGAATTTGTCTTTTTCAGTTTTTGCATCATAACCCTTTCTTCAGGAAAACAAAGTTAATTATATTTAATTTACCTTGTTTTGGAGTCACTCTTTGATGTTCTACTGATTCAAAGATGCAAAAACAAAGAAGTAAATGAAATATAGAAACGTATATATGTGCGTATACATATATAAATATGAATATATATAAAACAATTAGGGAAATATAAATATATATAAAATGTATTATGCATATGTTCCTGAATTTCAGACTTCAGGAAGAATATTTTGTCTGTTACAATTTTGCTGTGATTAGGGAAAAATTAAAAATGAAAAAGATTGCCAAAATTTTTTTTAAAAAAATGCCTTTTTTAAAACTATTGTTTGATTTTAATAGTATGATCTAGATTTATTCGTTTAAATCCAATGATCTACAAAGCACCTCCTAGTCACTCGGAGATAACTCTATTAAGAGAGGATCCAGATCCTCAAGCAACTCCTCATATCTCACCATTTACACTTGTGCCATAATCAACTCCCACTTATAGGGGTGGGAATACCCATTCCATATCTGAATCTACATCTACATCAAATTCAAATGAGTAGAAAAAATTGCAAAATTTTGGACCAAAATTAGATTCAGATAGTGATACACAAGGATGCGGATATTTTTTCTATCCAAAGTCGGATATTGGGTACCCGTTTTTCCCTTTTTTGTGAGCCTCGTTATCATTTCACTTGTGGTGGTTTAACTATGTATGTGCATGTGAGGATCAATGGTTTTCTTGTACTAATTCCAGTGGTACTAAATTATGTTGTTATAATATCGTTTATGTTGTAAAATATTTAATAAGCAACTTAATATTTTTTAGTTTAGTAATAAATCTAAAAATCTGATTACCCGCATCCGAAAAAATCTAATGTTTGAATATCCAATATCCGGTCAGATATAAATTTTTCAACTATTTGCTTGAATATTAGAATTCCCAATCCAATATCGAATGTCCAACTATTCGATTATCTGTTTCGATTACTCGCTTACCCACTGAGATAATTGACTCATTACTACAAGAAATGTTAGAGTTAGGGACGAAATTTTTTAGCAACGAAAAAAAATCATCACCAAATGAGACATTTTGTGGCTTCCTTTGGGAAATGTTGCTAAAAAGTAAGACATTTTTCCATTAAATATTAAACATTAGTGACGAAAAACAATATTTTGACGAAGGAAATATTTTGTCTTAAAAAAATTAAATAGGTACAATAAAAATTTGTCACTAAAGCATAAGAAGTTCAACATTTTCTAATAAACGTCCCAAATCAGCATAAATATTTTCGCCCATTTTTTCTTCCAAAAATATGATTTTTGTGATATTTTAAAAATGTCTCCATTAAAAAAATTTAAATAGTGACATTAAAAAATCAGCATAAATGCATAACAAGTGTGACATTTTGTAAAAAAATGTCTCAGATCAACATAAATACTGGACCAGGCGCATCCTCTCATCTCACATATGATCCCTCCTTGCTTGTCCGATCTCATCAATATATTGATTTAGGTGATAGTTTGAGATGGTGACTAGTGAGGCCCTCGATCTCACGCACTGGTTCCTTCTTTTTTCTCCATTGCTTCTCATTGTTTTCTGTTAAATGATGTACTTCAAGTTCCTCAAATAACTAAAAATCTCTTATCTATTTTTAAATTTACTCGTGATAACACGTCCATAAAATTCATTCATCGTGCTTGTCTTGTAAAGGATCTTCAAACGGGACAAAGTACACAATCAAATCAACTAAATAGACAACAATAACAATTATAGTAAAATATACCATCAGAGTATGACAGTGGCGGAGGCCAAGCAGGAGCAGTGGCCCCGCAGCCCAAAAATATCACTAAAAGTTTTTATATTTATTTACCAAAAAATAATATTTATGTGTATCTTGCTCCCTCCAATTTGAAAGAAAAATAACAATAACAAGTTTGTATCCTTATTATTTATCTCTTTTATTTAAAAAATTATCAACATTAATTAACAATCTAAATTTTCAAATATGGTCACTTATATAGTTGATATTTAATGATTTTTAATAATAATATTATCTAACTCTATATGTAATTTTCTATATATGCTGTCTTATTACAAATCTTTTCATTGAATTTTTAATTAAAAAATTAATATTTTTTCCACACTACATCTAAATTCTGGCTGCGCCTGAAGTATGACCAAGACTGATTGATTCAATTCTTTGAGATTGTGGGCATGAATATCGTCAATACTCGATAGCTAGTTTATATGTCGTCGAATAGTCCCTAACCTTAAGTCTAACCTCAGTCGCTGTAACTGAAATTGCTGCTTATGAAAGATGCTACGAAGAAATCTGGAGAGCCAAAAAGCGTGTGGAGACACAAGTAAAGGAACATTGGTTAGAAAGATGTCACGCATAGAATTTTTCTCCCTACCTTAATTTCTTGTCATCAAGGCCAACTCTTGACTAATTGTAATTATAGACATTATTGTTCTTCTACATTTTTGCTAGTGAAGTCGAACTAGTACGTAAAATTGTAGTAGGTTTGGAATAGATCAGTATCTGCCTTTATCATGTGGAGTTATAAATCCAGCTATATTACGTACAATGCCCCTGATGATAATGCAATGCGTTCATCATGCATCAAACTGCACCATTGTTATGGGGGCTTATGGCCAAGCGAAAAGATAGTTTAACAATAAATCAATTGTAAAACAATAAAGATAGTTTAACAATAAATCAGTTTTAAAGATAGTTTACCACAAAATAAGACATCTTACATCTTGTGGTAAGATGTCTTATTTATAGTTGTAAAAAATAAATCAACGATGGATTACTACTTATATCTTATAAGATAATTAAAAAAAAAATTTATAGTTGGTTTTTAATTTTCATAAAATATTTGTGACAGATATCTTATATCTTATAAGATAAAAAAAACAATAAACATTACCTCTTTCGTGTCAATAAGCCAAGCATCTTACAACAAGTTTATTCCAAACACGACATAAGTGAGTGGGAGGTCGCACGATTATCAAGTGAGATCTTGTTTGCACTTACTTTGATAATTTGTTTGTTGATCATTAAGAAAAAAAAAAAAAAGATTAATGAACTGAGATTGTCAACAAGAACTAGGAAGCAGATTCTCAATATATTGCTTATTGTGAATGTGTGTGTGTGTGTGTTCTCTTTTGAGGGATGAGAATAATAGCCAAATGCAAGCAACGTCCACTCAAAGAGACTAGCTGGCCCCATATGCATTGTGGCCTCAAGCTCCTTTTGACTCTTTATAATTGGAAAGACCTTGATGTGTCATTATTATCATGCATGCTCAGTGGTGGTTCTCCAATCTCAATCATGCATGTTCCCCGATTTGCACGCCTTAGCTGAGAGGCTATCATTTTTGTTCTTTCCAAGTATAAAAAGAGGGGCCACAATGCATGCATGTCCGACTTGCCGCCTGAAAAATGTCTTTGTGGCTTGCTTTTCGTGGTGTTGTGCCCATTTTCACGGCTTCTGCCCAGGGTTTGTAGGCGGTTGCCTCTTCATGCTCTATGGTGCCAGTTGGGTTAGTGCGTAGTGCTTACCTCCTTTAGGGAGGAGGAACAGGGAGCTGATATATTTCTATCTTTAAATCGAAGGTGGTTAACCAGTACAATTTTATCCTAGCGAATTAGTTACCCTCACCTGAGAGTCAATAACAGTCTGGGGAACTCACTAAAACAAGCATTATATTCTTCCGTTTGGGATTGATATAGCCAAGGCCCATTCTCTGCTCCTTCTCTTGTTTCGCCCCTGTAGCAGAGTTTCAACATTGAAAGGTCAAATTCAATTAAAAAATTTGACGAATAATAAATATTTTGAGTAAAACAAGTTTAAAGTATTTTAATTAAAAAAAAAAACCTTAAGTGTAAACCATTATCATAAAATTATGCAAAAGTACCTGTAGAAATTACTATTTAGCAAGAATAATATAAGGCAAACATCGTACACCTCGGAAATGACCAGATTCAACGCTAGAAAACGGTTTAAGAGTTATTAATTGATACCATGTAAACAAATATCATCCAAATAAAAGGTGTTATTTGATATGTTGCAGAGGATGAAGACGGTAGAGTATATGTATGATACAAACTATTCTAACTTAGAAGCCAATTATCAATAAACTAATTATTAGGAAATTAGCTCTAACTCCAGGAAATAGAAAATATGACCAAACACTTTATCACAGCTGCAGTGGTGCATTGGTGATATTCAAATAACTTACACTATTAAAGGAGTCAATATATACTTTTCAAAGCTAAAAAATGGTGCATTGGTTATATTCAAATAACATTCATTACTTTAGCATTTAGCACCCAAACCAGTCAACGTGTTCCTTGGAAAGGTTAGCTTGTCCATACACCAAGTATTCCATGAAAAGTGATCATTTGAATACGCTCCCAAAAAAAGGAGCTTATGATAATACATGTTGGTGAAGAGTCTATTAGTGTATGTTTGGAATGATCTTATTTTAAGATACTTATCCTATTAAAATTTGGAGATATCTTATAAGATTTAAGATATCTTATCATATGCACCATGCATTCTATAGTTGTAAAAAATAAGATAGGAAATATTGCTTATTTTTTATAAGATAAAAAGTATAATTTTGTTTTAAATTTTTATAGGATGCATGATAAGATTTCTTAAATCTTATAAGATATACACTCATTTTAATAGGATAAACATCTTAAAATAAGACTATAACAAACAGAGCATATATCTATTATAACCTAAGTCCAACTCTAAGTTGACGATCAAGATTGTTATTGCTGTATTTATAAATAATAATTATTATTTGGGGTTTAAATCCTTCGGCTTAAAATAAATTAAGTAATAAAGTTTTAATTTTATTAACAAACCTTCTATAGATGTCGGACATTACATGCATTATATTGTTCTTGTCAACAAGGGTAGCTCCTATGGGTTGAAGAGATATAGCACTTTAACCGCATAACATTTAGCATTCGCATATAGTTAGTAACTAACTTTAATACTATTTTGTCACATTTTCGAAAACTTTATAACTGAGACAGCCCCAAAATATATAGTTAATTCAAGTTATTAATTATATCTATAATTTTTGTACATCACATCTATCATAGGGCTGTGCATTTATCAGGGAAACCCAAACCCTAACCCGAAAAATTGGATATGGAGAAATTATTTTCAAAGAATCAGGGAATTGTGGAAAAATATTGGGGATGGCAAAAATTTTTGGGAAAATGGTTGGGGATCGGAACAAATTTCTTTTTTTAAGGAAAACCCGAAATCCGAAATTTTTTTTACACACACATATATATGTTATAATATGTGTGTGTGTATGTATGTATGTATATATATATGTGTGTGTGTGTGTGTGTGTATATATATGTGTGTGCATATATATATATATATATACATACATATATGTGTGTGTGTATATATATATATATGTATATATGTATATATGTATATATTATGTTTGTTGGATTGTGTTTTTTATTTATGCTTTGGGTTTTTGGGTTATGATTAACTGATTATAAGACATGAATGTACTATTGAATTGTCCTTTTGTTTTAAATTTATGACTTATGATTCACTAGTTATGTATTATATTATATTTTTGAGTTTGAATTATGTTAGATATTTTTATTTACACTTTGAAGTCTAGATTTAGAATTATTTTGTTGATAAATGATAATGATTTCTATGTGTTCAGCAGAACATGTGAGTACTTACTACTTAATAGTAGAATTAGTTGATAGTTAAGACTTATGTTAGTAGTATAATTAGTTTTAAACTTTTTCTTAAAAAATTCGGGATTCTCGAATCCCCAGTACTTTTTCCCATTCCCTATATCCTCAAAATGTGTTCCCCAATAGTGAATTGGGATGGGGAATGGAACAAAGTCCTTTCCAAAAAATTATTTCGAGAGAAAAATTTTGTTAATTAGGGTAAAAAAATCTCCAATGAACACTCCTAATCTACCAGATATTATTAATTTTTATAATATCTGAATGAGCAAAAAGCCCACAAATTCTCTGGATTCTGTAAACTGGAAAAGAGGTCAAGACCGCTGAACGGTTCACATTTGGTTCGGCCAGCCGGAATTGGTGTACGCATAGAGTTCTCTTAATACATCTCTCAAGATTGGGAATATCGATAAATCGATTTCAAAGAATTGATTGCTTTTGACTATGCTTTTAGAGGGGCAGATAGAGAGAGACATAAAGTATAAACTTATGAATAAAGGGAAGGGGTCAGATGATGAGGCCCTCCAGACCAGCTCCAGTTAATTAGGACAGATCAATGGTGTCCCTAAGCCAAAAATTATTTCTTTATATTACAGTCTCTCACCTTTAGTGTCAGTGGTCCAGGAATCAATTTACATGCATGTTGTAATTAACTTTTGCCCTCCTTTGAAGTAGGAAAAAAAAACGGTTAAAAACAAATAATCATTGGGGTAGTTACCCCTCTATAATATTCTCTAATAAGGAGTCTTCTCAAAGAATTATGAAAATCTATCAGAAAATGAAAGCCAATGAGAAGTTGTAATACATAATTTACGAATCAATAAGTACATCTATTAACTTCTTTATACTCATACACCAAGGTGAACTTTAGGTGGATGTACGACCAGTGCATTTGCCTTCTTTACCAGCTAAAACTAGGAGCCCAATTGTAACCTAATGACTTAGTAATGAATTGAACCTCATCTAACATAAAAACGAAAAGAAAACAAAGACGAACAACTACTTTCATAGTTACGCTCCAAAAGAAAATAATTCACCCCACGAGCTCTGCGATCATCTACGTACATTCCAAACTCTACAAATCGGATATTTTACTAGAATTAATTACGTTATGATTGCTACGTAGTTAAAGTATATCCTATATTATTATATTGCTAACATATTATTATATTATTAATGTACTAAATGTGAATTTGTGTTTTGGAAAAAGTAGGCAGTTGTTATATCTCCTAACGAAGAATATCGCGTGAAGTAATGACTTCGTATCAAATATTAAACTAATAAAAGCAAATACTATACTTGATCTTAGCCAAAAGGTCGAGAAAGGTATGCAACCCACGAACCCTTGGTCGCATTATTAATAATTAGTACTTTTTCTTTTAGCAGAAAATAATTAGTACTTTATTAATGTGAATGAGTTTAGGCTTTGCAAAGTTAGCAAGAAAGGAACACAGCAGCTGGAATCAAGGCACCACCACACCACAGCTATAACACACTCGTGACTTTTTACGTCTAAAATTTCTCAATCAAATCCAACATATATATATATATACACACACACATACATACATGCATGTATCATAATTATATCAAAGCAGACAAACAAACACAACAAACCCTATTTACGTACCTCAATTATTTGGATATTTTTCCACCCTCTGACCCCTCTCTCTCTCTCTCTCTCGTCCCCTCCACATTTTATTTTAACTCGAAGCCAATAAGGCCCCCTCCACCAGCACTCAGCACCCTATTCCACATCCCAAAGCATTACTCATAGACCAAAAACAAGAATGTTTGCTGCATTGGTTTTCTTGGTATTGCTACAGTTATCACCTGCCACCATTACTTCAAGAACAATCAGCGAAACCAAAACCTTTGAGGACTTGAATGTCAGGGCAAGAATTGAGGAAACAAGATCTCTTCTTAAGCCTGCTGAATTCAATGAGTATCATCAGCAAGGTTTAACAGAGAATGTCGCCATTAACCACAGTGATAGCAGAAGCAACAACGGTGATGATCATCATGGGAAGTGGAAACTCAAGCTGCTTCATCGAGACAAGTTACCCTTTTCCCATTCAACTAATCATCGCCAGCGTTTTGAAGACCGCATGAGAAGGGACGCCAAAAGGGTGGCAAGCCTGGTTCAGCGGCTGACACGTGCCGACAAGGCCGCCGGCGGTGGTGGTGGGGCCAGGCATGAGGTGGATGATTTTGGGTCAGAGGTGGTGTCGGGGACGGATCAGGGTAGTGGGGAATACTTTGTGAGGATTGGTGTTGGTAGTCCTCCAAGGAGCCAATACATGGTGATTGATTCCGGCAGTGATATTGTGTGGCTACAGTGTCAACCTTGTATCCAGTGTTATAACCAATCCGACCCGGTTTTTGACCCGTCACTTTCGGCTTCGTTCACTGGGGTGTCTTGTAGCTCTACGGTTTGTGAACGGATCGACAACTCGGGTTGCATTGCGGGTCGGTGCAAGTACGAGGTGTCTTATGGCGATGGATCGTATACAAAAGGGACGTTGGGTCTTGAAACACTTAGTTTCGGGCGGACCGTGGTCCGAGATTTGGTTATCGGGTGTGGGCATAGTAATCGGGGCATGTTTACCGGAGCTGCTGGGCTATTGGGTCTCGGAGGAGGATCCATGTCACTTGTGAGTCAGTTGGGGGGTCAAACGGGTGGTGCATTTACTTATTGCTTGGCAAGCCGGGGAATTGTTGAATCCGGATCTTTGGCATTCGGGCGCGAAGTATTGCCCGTAGGTGCTGCATGGGTATCACTACTCCACAATCCACGGGCCCCGAGTTTATACTACATTGGTCTATCGGGTCTTGGTGTTGGAGGGATGCAAGTGCCGATACCGGAGGACATTTTTCGGTTAAATGAGTTGGGTTATGGTGGAGTGGTGATGGACACCGGAACTGCCGTTACTAGGCTTCCCACGGCAGCATATGCGGCGTTTCGCGATGCATTTGTGGCGGAAACAGCTAGCCTTCCTCGGGCTGCCGGTGCCTCGATATTTGATACGTGTTACGATTTGAATGGTTTTGTCACGGTCCGGGTTCCAACGGTTTCGTTATTCCTTTCGGGTGGTCCGATCCTAACACTTCCAGCAAATAACTTTCTCATACCCGTTGATGAAAACGGTACATTTTGTTTTGCATTCGCTCCATCTCCTTCTGGACTCTCCATAATTGGTAATATCCAGCAGGAAGGCATTCAAATTTCTGTTGATGATGCAAATGGGTACGTTGGATTTGGTCCCAATGTGTGCTAATTAAGCTTAATGTAATTCAAGGCAAATTTTGGTAACATTAACCTATTGATTCATTCCTTATCAGCACGCATAGAACTAGCATGCTTTTATTCTCGTGCTTTACACGGATTTATTTTTTTATAGTAAATGTGAAATTTAGTTAGGCTATTATTTTTAATCGTAAATGATAAATTTGGTCATGAACATGAATAGCATGCGCTCTAGAACGAGTTATTTTTTAATAGTACACGTTAAATTTATTCAAATTTATTTTTTTCTAATAGTAGACATTAAATTTGCTCAGGTTTAATCTTTGGGATTCACGAATGAGTATTACTTTAGCTATTAATTAATTGGAAATTAAATTTCTAGATTAAAACTAATAATATATATCGTAACAGATGAATCATTTGGAATCTACAAATGAGTACTTGTAATTAAATATTTAAAATTAAAACTAATAATATATCCATAATAAATAAGAAATAAATTATTTATTTAAGCATTATTTTATTGGTAATTTAATTTTTAAATTAAAACTAATAGCATATAATTGATAAACTATTGTATATAAGCTAATAAAAGCATAAACATTGCCATATAGACATTGACATGATACTCTCATAAGACTTAAAAAAAAACTTTATATAGATAATAAATAGATTAAGGTATATTAATTTATTATGAAATTAGTGCCATGTGGATTATTCATCAAGGTACTTAATTAACGACAAGCCTAATAAAGTTTTTTCCCCCCTCGTGTAGGATGTAAAGTGAATATTATTATACCACTAGTTAATTTTAATGCTTTCAGTTTCCCCGGAAATAGAGTATGGAAACATGCATCAAAGATTAGAGAAAAGGATGAAGATCATCAATTAAGAGTCAAGCATTCTTCAGGGCCAGCTAAAGACAGCCTCGGAAGCATCCAATGCAAGGCCAATTTTTTTTTGTAGAGAAAGTAGTAAATTTCATTAAAGCTCAATTAACTATGTACAAATTGCAAATGCAACTCCCTACGTTAGAATGTTTCCTAATCTCTACCTATAAACTACTCTCAAACTTCTTACATTTTAATTATAACGCCTACCATTCATAAATTTAATTTTAATGAGGCTAAAGATACTACTAATATCTAAATAAAGGATGCAAGGACAATTTATTTAGATATTAGAGCAACCTTTATCCTTTTTCATTCTTTCCCCTATAACTAAAAAGACAAAGTCGATATAAAAAAAATTTTAAAAAAAAACTAGTTTAGAGGAAATTTCTTATCTTTTGTCTTTTTTTCAAATGGAATTACAGTTACACCGGAGTCCAAGAGAATTCTTTTCAACTGCCTCGCGCCACTCCAAAGGAAAAGAGAAACTAAAAAAGATAAAATAATTTCAAGAGTCTACATTTGGGTAGACGTGACCCTGACAAAGGTCCTTGCCCATTCCCCATCATTTTCTTGATTTTCAATAGTGCAAGTTCCCCACCCACCCCTCGCCCCTTCCTGTCTCTCTCATATATATATATATATATATATATATATATATATGTATATATCTCGCGCCACACCAAAGGAAAAAAGAAACTAAAAAAGATAAAATAATTTCAAGAGTCTACATTTGAGTAGACGTGACCCTGACAAAGGTCCTTGCCCATTGCCCGTTATTTTCTTGATTTTCAATAGTGCAAGTTCCCCACCACCCCCTCGCCCCTTCCTCTCTCTCTCTCTCTCTCTCTCTCTCTCTCTCTCATATATATATATATATAAGAAGGGGAGGGTGGTAGCATTTAGATGAGAGATGAGGGAGCCACCCACCATGGTGGACATGTGAAGCCATCAATTGGATTTTTTGTCTAACTTTCTTGTTGCTGGCAAGCCTAATAATCTAAGTCGCAAAGGTGTTTTTACTTTTACCCTCTTTGAAATTTATACATATTGACACTTAGATCAAAATTTTACAACTTGTTTAATCCCTTTTCCCATTTGGAATACGTACGTTAGGGGATTGAAATAATTGTTAGTGGTAAAAAATAGTATATATATTGTAACAAAAGTTAGCCATTCTTGTCACTCGAGAATATCCCAGCATTAAAAGCTAAGATCAAATACATTTCATGATCCAGGTTCGTTTTCAATCTTCTATCTTTGGTGAGTGCTCTTGTTGCAACACTTAAGATTGATCAATTGATGATCAGACTCTGTTAATTATCATGGTGGACCAACTTTACTGCTAAATTTCCTTCTTCCCGAAAAAAAGAAAGAAAGTTAACCACTCTTGACCAAGGGGAGGGTACTGATCATCCAGAGAGATCAAACACCTTTAGACTTTAGAGAGGCCCACAAAAGCTAATTATTCTTCAGGAAATCGGTGAAAGGAAAGGAATCCATCGTTTTAAAAGTAATTGTCGGGCTTGCTGAGATCAGATCAGTTGCATTACTAGTACCATCACTGTGGATATACTGTGTGTCATTTTTCCCTTTGCGTATGGATCTTATTAGCTATGATGCTATATATGCTATAATATTAATGCAGACTTATTATTGCTTGCATCTTTTCTTTTTCGTTGGATGTCGAACATGTTTGGCCAAACAACTACTTGTCAATGCCTTCACGAGTCACTCCTGTACATATATGATATATAAATGGCCCTTGTGTATATTTGTCATCTCAATAAACACACCTCTTTTAATTTGCAGATTAACCTAACTGACTAAACTTGTTGTTTCAAATGCTTAA
Organism: Cordia subcordata; assembly: GCA_028554755.1. Taxonomy (NCBI): domain Eukaryota; kingdom Viridiplantae; phylum Streptophyta; class Magnoliopsida; order Boraginales; family Cordiaceae; genus Cordia; species Cordia subcordata. The sequence goes on along the minus strand of JAPTOF010000005.1, from coordinate 13,099,042 downwards.
TCAAAATCTTTTTTTCAAAAGTTTCTCCATGTATGTCATGGATGAGAAATCCACCAAATTAGTGGGTACATAGTACACACTATATGTCATTTAATGTACAAAGGCACTTCTTTCGAATGGGAGTCTCTTGGTAACGTTATAATATTATGGGTAGAATCTAATATTATCATTGTAATTGTAGTTTACGATCTTAGATCAAGCTAATAGTAATATCAGAATAACGTTATGATAAATCCATTGGCCTAAGTTTTAGTAGAAACATACTGCAGGTGGCACTTTAGTTTCATTTCATATAGAATATCACAAGGTAGGGTAGGACGTTTACAAGTGAATTTGGCTCCAGCGCTACAAAAACGAGATGGGTGAACGTGAGCCCTGCAACATAAAGAGGCATGCTTCATTAATTAATTCATGCTCTGCTACATTTAGAAAATGTAAATCGATTGTCTCCTTAAAATATTAAACCATTATAATTAAAAAGGCGTTCTTCATGAATTCATGCATGCTCTGCAACATTATCCATCAGCGCAAGTAAATTTTTGAGCCCCTGTACGTTTTAAAGAGATGTTAGTTAGATTTGAATTTAAAAGCTAGTTTTGATGCACCTAGATTTCAATATACATATATATATATATATATATATCATATAAAGTGGAATTCTCATCAAAGAGCTAAAACCAGATGCATGAAAATTATCAATGGTCAAAAGGCTGAAAATTAAAGAAGCAGCCCCCAGTAGAAACTTGAGATGGAAAAGAGAAGGTCAAAGAGTTGTGATGGTAGGGCACATCTCATTTTTGTGGCGAAAAAAAGAAATCCTTGAGGTACATGTAGGCTCTTCTCAGCCAACATCACAAGAAATTAAGCAAATATAAAGCTTTACATATTTAAACTCCTAATTATATTTAGAAGTATAACAAAATTAATTAATTAAAATTGGACCAAGCATAAAGATTTTTAATATAATGGAACACTTGAAAGCATAGATAACGTTTATTACATTTGGAAGTGTAGCTAAGTTTGTCACACTTGAAAGTGTAGCTAATGTAGGTATACACCAAATGGAATTTAAATTTTGTTTACATTTTGAGATGCAACAAATACATTTTTCAAATTACATTTCTTACACTTTCAAGTGAAGCAAATTAAATTTTGTCTATCTTAAAAACATTTAAATATTAAAATTATAATACCATTTTTACGGTTAAAAATGAAATAAATATTTTGTTACACTTAAAATCGTAACTAGAATTAAAGTTATCATTGTACTCTTCTATACTTTCTTCAAACATAAACAAAAAAAATACGTAACTATTGACCTAAATCCTTACAGTGCAACTAGAGAGATCTGGTACCTGAATCTAAGTGTTAACATTCACTTAGCAACAAGAGAATACAGATAAAATTTTCAAGCTTTAGGGGTAAAGGCCTTTATATATAGTCCATGAGATTTGGAGTATATCGCAAAACTCCCCCACTAACTTTTGGTTTTTACCCGAAATCTCCTAGGAAACCAAGCACTATAATGGTATGTTTCTGGGTCAATGCATTGACCATGTACAATGACTAAATTGCACATTTTCTGGACTTCTGTTTGTTTTTTCCCTAACAACGTAATGATATTCGTCAACCTTGAGAACAACTCGGAAGCGCATACATGCACATGTATATGAAACCTCACTCACTACAATCAAAATGCATAGACCGATCCCTTTCATTAAATCCAAAAGCTTCAGGCCCTTGATGTGTAAGGGTCCATCTACGATCGCCATGAATCAATAGCCGAAAGAAATTTGTTTACAACATTTGTCATGCATTTGTCAAACGGCTAAAGCACCTTAAAAAATAATTATTTCTAGCATTATTCTGAGTGTTAAAAATAATAACAAATTCAAGTATAACTAAATACACGAGCCTTTTGGATATATTTTCACTTAGTTCATTATATCTATAAACACTTTTTATGATGTATTTAACTAGGAAGATTAGAAAGTTTTCTTTATGTTACGATCATTTAAGTAAGAAGCCCAAAAATCAAATCAAATAATTATCTTCTGTACATTTCTGTTCCTCTAACAAAGTGATATCAGAGCTTGATTTCTTTTATTATTGAGAGATGAGGGGAAAAGATAGAGAGAGAAAAAATGTACAATGAAGGCAAACAATGGTCTTCTTACATTCCAAATTCCTCATGTCATATATATATATATATATATATATATATATATATATATGTATGTATGTATGTGTGTATGTGTGTATGTATGTATGTATGTGTGTGTGTGTGAGTGAGAGAGAGAGAGTTGGTGTCTTTATTTATGTGAAGGCCATACTTGGCTCACAAGATGCATGGGAAATTATAGAGAAAGGATATGAGAGACTCGATGATGAAGAGACTTTGACTCAAAATGAAAAGGATGCCTTGTCAAAGATAAGGAAGAATGATCAACAAGCCCTCAGTCTCATCCATCAATATTTGGATAATACCATGTTCAAGAAAGTGACCAATGCAACCATCTTAAAGGAAGCTTGGGAGATTTTATGAAATTCTTTCAAGAATAGACAAAGTAAAGAAGATAAGGCTTCAAAATCTAAAAGGTGATTTTGAAGCATTGAAAGCAAGAGTCTGAATCTATTTCGGATTATTTCTCAAGGATGAAGGCTATTGTGAACCATTTAAAAAGATATGGAGATAAAGTAAAGATGTCCATATGGTTGAGCAAATCCTTCATTCTTTGACACCCACATTTGATTAGTTGATGTGAATCATTGAAGAGTCAAAAGATTTAAACTCGTTGACTATTAAGCACACAATTAGAGGGTTCTCTACAAACCCATGAAGACAAGTTCTCAAAAGCCAAGGCTTCATTAAGGGAGGACGAGAAGGAAAAAGCCAAAGAGGACGTGGACAAGGAAAGGGACATGATGGCTACTATGGAAGACGATGAGGCAATGTTAACAACTCCAACTATAAAGAGAGAAATAAAAAAATCATTTAGAAGCGGTGGTCATGGAAGAGGAAAAGCAAGAGGACGTAATTACTATCAAGAAACAAATGAAGGTATGTTGAGGAAAGAGCTAATTTTGTTGACGACAAGAAAGAAGGAGAAGAGACAACTTTATTGAGATGGTAATTGTTCATGGTACTTGGACAATGAAGCAAGAAATTATATGAGTGTATAAGACAAGTTTGTAGAACTCAATGAAAAAGTAAAAAGAAGGTATCTTTTGGAGATGCTTCAAAAATCCAAATTGAAGGGATAAGTATAATTCTAATCTCTTCCAATAATGGAAACCATAAGTTAATCAAAGATGTCTGATGTGTTTCTGGGTTTTAGTGAGTTAATTTGAGTGCTAATTATGTATTTTCTTTCATTATTTTGGGGGTTTTCTTGCCTTGTTTGTGTTTTAGGTTATTTTACTAGTTTTTAGTATCTTTTACTTTAATTTTTAGTTTTATATTTGTTTAATCCTCTGATTTCTTAGTTTTCTTTACCATTCTGTTAGTTTGATATTTAATTTATTTAACTTTATTTTACTTTACTTTATTTCATGGAGTAAGTTTTATTTTATTTTAGTTGCTTGAGTTTAATTCTACTTTAAGTTAGATTTTTGTTTAAAAGAATAGCAGGCCCAAGCAAGCACCACAACATTTCCTAAGCCTATCACTCGGCCCAGAAGCAACGACCGACCCAAGCTTTTCCCCCTTTTTCTATATTTTCTACCGAGCAACAACACTTCCCTTAGGCATTTACTTTTCCAGCCCCAGCAGGCCCTAACCTTACCCATGAACCTCTGAAAATTCTAAACACCAAAATCCCACAAGACCCAAACACTCCAATTAAAAAATTCCTCAACCCACTACCCTTTCGGCCTTACCCACTAATACGCACATGTCCACACCAAATTCACAAAACACACACCCCCCTCAATAAAAGGAATAAGCCAGCAAAGTAGGAAAGGAAAAAAAAAAAAAAGGCCAAACGAGCTGAGCCAAAAAAAAAAAGGAAAATAAGGAGCTCACAGCTCCATTTTCGGCAAAAAGAAAATTAACAAAAATACTTTTTCATTTTTCTTTTCTTTGTTCTTCTTTTTTTTACACAATTTCTCTTAGATCTAATTTAGCTAATTCGGGTTGCAACTTTTGCAGGTTTTTGGAGCAAATTTTTTAAGTCAAAATTTGCGATTTCGAGCTAGTGTTTGTGCAAAACAAAGGGGAAGGGTTCTAGACGCAATTTAAGCTTTATGCACATGGAATTGATGTTTATGGGTTTTAATTCGGTCACATTAGAAATAGAAGTACACCTTTGGTTAAGGATAATAAGGGTAACTAATAAGTTAATGTATTGGAGCACATTTGACTGTTCATAGATCCATAATTAGTTAATCCAATCACTAACTGAACATAGGAGATAATCCACCATAGATCATTTCTCGAATCCAAAATCGCCCATCTCCTTTCCCCTAGTTCTCTTATTAGTTTCATTTAGTTTTAGTTTTTAGTTTCACGCATTTTCCATTTTGATAGGTCACTATTGAATTCCCTTTAATCCATAGAGTTCAAATTTTCGACACGTGAAACTTTTTAATTGCAGTTAGGCACAAACAAACCGAACTTAGGAGCCTTCATAAACAATCCTACTTTGAAGTACACCATACTATTCCTAGGGACAAACCCAGGATGAAATGTTGGGAGGAGCCAAATATAAATAGGTATTATAATAATATGCATTGACTAACATATGACTCTTAGCGAATTTAGAGATAAATACAATAAGATACTATAGAAAAGAAATTAATCCATAAATATTTTGAAATATCATAAAACTCTTCAAAAATCTAAGCAAAGTATTAAAACACTTAAAAAACAAGAACTATCAAGTGCTACCTGCAAATACCCTCTTAGCTTTTCAAGTCTTAAAATACGTCTTAACAAAAGGATGATTTATATAAAGTCTCCATAAAACTTTTGACTTTTGTGAAACAAAAATAGAAAAAATAAACTACAAAGAGTTAATTATAATTTGTAAAGATATCAATTTAAAAAAAAACTACTCTGTATGAAATTAAAATTTCCTTATTTTTTGTAGGGTATTAAATTAAATTAAGCTTCCTATTTAAACAAAATTTCCATTTACGTATTCTTTCCTCAAAATTTGAGGGGGGTCAATATAAGTTGTTTATTTATAATAAAAATTTTACTTCATAAACACAAAAGAAAAAAAAATTAGGGGGGGGGGGGGGTGGGGCCCCTCCAAACTAAAAGGTAGTTCTGTTCCTGACTATTCCTCATTCGTCTAAACTTGTGAGCAAAACTTGGTCTAATTTGCACTTAATTTTTCTATTCGACCAAGATACATCAATGTCTATTATGTTCCTAAATTGAAGAATAATATCTTGAGTTTGAGCCAACTTCTTAAGAATGGCTGTGATTTTTAAATGAAAACCATACATCTTTGGCTTATTTTCTATTAACCGAGAAATTTTTTTTTTTCAAGTGCTACCAGATACAAAAAAATTAGGAAAACATTTTTTGAGAAAATATTTTCCTGCAAATAAATGGAGCCTTGGGGCTTAAATAGAAAAATATACTCCAGTAGCTCCTTCTATCCCACCCCTAAATTTTAGGGGCCCCAACCATTCTTTTTTCTTCTCCCCTATATATAGGAATTCCTATCCCATCCCCTAAATATAAGAACAAAAACAAAATAATTAAAATATTTATGTATATAATAAAATATATAAATAATAAAGAAATTAAATAATGTGTTTGACTAAAATATGAAGAGACATAAAAATAGATATCATTTAAAATAAGATAGTTGTTAGAATAAAATTGAGAGAAGGATTTAATTGAAAGTAAAGGAACTATTGGAATGTAATTAAAATAGAAGGTCCCAAAATATAGAAAATCAATCAAAATTCTTAAAGGTCAAAAAAAAAAAGAAGAAGGATTTGATTGGAAGTAATGGAGCTATTGTTATGTAACTAAAATAGAAGGTCGAAAATATAAAAAATAAATCAAAATCCTTAAAAATAAAGAAAAAAATAGATAAGTTGTTCGAATTAGCCAAACACGTAACATTCACATACAGACACATTCCTTTGATCATTTAGAAATGTAAATGCTCTTAGAACAATTCTTCCCAGGAAATTACCAAAAACTGGAACTTGTACATTTGCGTATATCTGAGCTAATTTGCACAAGTATGGTTAACAAAGTCATTCTGCAATTTCTGGTTCTTTAGAGAAGCTAGAGTTGGAGGAAAAAAAGGGGAAGAGAGAAGCAAAGTCTGAAGTTAAAGATCATTGTGAAAGGTCCATGGCATATAATAAGTATTATGTTTCTGATAGTTACGTTCCTTGAAATTTGAAATCATAAAACCATAACAAAATAAACGAAGTAAAAAAGAAAATATATTGGGAGAAATAGATTCTAATTAGCGTTCTACACCTTTAGTTTACAATAAATATACATTTATTGCCTCTCATTTATATATATATATATATATATATATATATATATATATATATATTCTTATTTTAAACAACTGTGCTACAAATTTGAAAATAACAGAAAGATTTTGTACTACTTTTAAGAACATGTATACTACACATTTAAAGATTATAAGAAATTTTGTATCAATTTTATTTCAAAACTACAAAGAAATAATATATACATGTGACAATCCAAAGACATATGGTGCTATTTACCCAAAGAAAAACCACACACTCTTAGGATCACTGATGATAAATGCAACGTTTTTTCACAAGCGTGTAACACATAGATAAACTTGTATTTTCATTTGGAGTTTGATATTAGCTACACTCATTCATGATAAAATAAAATGAAAAGATTATTATTTTAATATATTAACTATGTAGTCGTTTAGGATATAACAAAAAGTTATTATTTTTTCTTGGTCAGAACAAATAGTGATGAATATAGACGAATATCTAACAATGCTGTTCGTGGTATGTGTTATATAAAAACTTAGAGGAGAAACTGAAGTTGTAACGCAATAACATTTGACGATGTTTACACGGATGCGATTATAACATCAAGAATAGATTGAGTAACAAAGATTTAACAGAAGAAGCCAAAATCGCCATTATCAAAGTTGAGAGCATAGCTCAAGGGGTCGTAACAGAAGCTCAGCTTCTTCTGCTTCTTGTTGTTCATCAACATCTGCAGCCTCCGAAGCTCAGCTCTCACCTTCCAGAGCAACCTCCTTAACTTCCTTTTCGCACAGAAAAGCCCCAAGCTGCTTTTGTCCCAATGAACACCCACCACAACACCCATTATGCTGCTTTTGAGACAAGGCAAGTCAAGAATATAATCGGGTTGAAAAATAAGTGAGTGAGGAAAGTGAGGAGAGAAACTAATTCTGTTGAAAAAGGAGTGTTGTTTGGCTGTATGGTATACATAGGCAACAGATAATAGTGGTGGCTTGTAGAGCAAGAAGATAGAGAGGAGGGTGCAATGCTTTTGTGGTTGTTAAGAATCACTGTTATGATATCAGATTTTGGGATTTTGGTTTAGTTTTTGCGCTACAGAAATATTCTCGTGTAACACGTCAAGCTCGTCTATTATATGCGGTGGCTCAATTCTATCGATAAATAAACTCTAATACCATATTAAAAATTCATTAACTTTTTTGATGGAACGTGAGGAATACTTAAAGAATGATGTATTGGGTAACGTGCGAGGATGAGGCGCAGGCAGGGTGGTCTGAGACAGCTGAGGGGTGGTGTCCCTAGCTAGCTTGTTGTCAACGGCGCTGTCCATCAACTAGGTATACGAGGAGAGAGATTTTGAGTGATCTTTCTTTTTCACCTCGGGGATAGTATATGGGTTCACATGGCCCTCTGGTTGAAAAAATGCTGGATTCTCTACAGCTTACGGGCACCTTTGAAATGTTGAATATTTATGTATGTATCCTTTACCAAAGAAAAAAAGAGTATGTAACTGCTGCTGCATCGACTGGATGGTTGAATTTGGGTATGTTCTTCCTTCTCGTGGAAAGATGAGATAAATTTGCTATCTTGGATTTTTCTCATTGTCATTTTCGAAGGTCTGCAAACAACTTTATTACAAGATCTGGGGCCATTTGCAAATTTCATTTTCCCAACAGCAGGCTTTCTCTTTGTCATTGTTTCTGCATTGGTTTGGATTTGTTTCATTTGAAGGGAAAAAGGTACTTTTTAAATAAGTTAAAATTTATAACTTCTAAAAAAACTGAATCTGAGTGTTTTTTAGAATTTGTTGTTAAGCTCAAACTAAATATTCACAAAAAGATATTCTTTTCCCTATGTTCTTTCATTTAAAAAAAAGAAAAGCAATCCAAAACAGGTCATATATATATATATATATATATATATATATATATGTGTGTGTGTGTGTGTGTATGGGCATAAGTGTGGGCACAAATGTTTTGATTGGGGCTTGCAAATACTGATAATATATATCAAGAGCTAGTTTTGTAATAGGATTATGCATCGCAAAGGTATTTGACTATTTAAAATTAAATAAATTTATTCCGAAAAATACGTAACAGCACTAATTCCTTGTGTTTAATGTAGAATACGTTATCCCATATTTGGAGGAATTGAATCACTTAGAAATGAGGATTCGTAGATTCTTCATTGATCATATTAAGCATAAAAACAATAACAGAATTAAAAATATAATTCCATTTTTTATCTCATATTCATCTCTCAATTGTCACCTTAATAAATTTTCATTTTGCTTAGAAACTAAAAGGGTAAAATGTACTAAACCCCCTTGTGATATACTATAAGTACACAACATCTCTTGTAATGTCAAAAGTCCTACAACATGTCCCTTTGGTGAGTAAAAATTACACGTGTATTCTTTACCGTCTACATTCTCTTAACGATGTTAAAATTTACAACCGTTTTACCCCCATTTATTCAATTCTCTTTTCCTTTTTTTTTTTTTTGGTCAAACATCTACATAACAATAATAGTTTTATCAATAACATATCTGCTACTTTCCTTTTCATCGGTAGTGCATTGATTAATTTTTATGCAAGAATCATGTGTGTTCCAAGAATCTTTTAGCATAACACTTCATGGTTTTTATATATCAACTAAAGAATCACGTTTGACCTTTTGTATAGCAATTAATGGCTTTTATATCAATTAATAGTATATTAACGAATTAGTTTATCCAAGAATCATATTTGTTCCAGAAGAAGAAACGGCATATGCATGAAAGAACCCCATAACCTTGACTAGATTATATGCAAAAGTATACTCTTAAAGCAGGAACGGTTTGACAAAAAAAAAAAAAGACCGTCCAGGGACACGTGTCCTAGAAAATGTTCTATAGATAAACTACTTACACAGAAAGCCAATTAAAACCCATTTTATCCTAATTAGTAGACCGTCCATCCTGAATATTCTCTTCATAAATCTCTGACTGATTTAAGTATCAGAGAGCCTTTAATCAGCGCTATACCAGTGTCTAGTTCTTTTCTTTTTTCACAAGAACATCATTGGAGAAGAAGACCATAACCTTTATCTGATCTGTTGCTTGATCAGTTATTAACATATTTTTTATTATAAATTTTAACACCGTTATAGGAGTGTAGACAGTAAAGGAATGTACGTAGAACTTTTACTTATCAAAGTAATTTGTTGTGAGACTTTTGACACTACAAAATAATATTTTATACACTTATGGAAGACTATAGAGAAATCTGATACATTTTAACTAAACTAAAATTATATTCATCACTTAATTCATCAAAATGGATCTGATAAAGTAATGGGGGCATCTTCCATCAAAAAATAAAAAATAAAAACAAAGAATAGTAGCAGCACATTGGTTAATTTCTTAAAGATGACCATGGAAGAAAAAGAAATCAGCTGATCGAATATAGCACTTTTGTAGAATATGCATATATAATGGGAATTCGAAAGAAATTGATTGGTTTTTCACTTGATAGTCAGAAACAAAAACTGAATACTATTAATGATAACTAGGACATTAGTGTGAAACGATGGACCATGGTCTTCAAACACATTATACAGCTAGTACTAGTATTTTAGTATAGACGGGCATGATGAGTGTTTTATTTTAGTGTTTGTTATTGCCTAGAAGGGCTAAAATTCTTTATATTAATTGTGAAAGTCTATTATGTCAGCGTGCGTTGCCGAGCCAAAATTATTAATATCTCTTTTTTTTTTCTTTCTGTTCCCTTAAATTTGACGGTGACCACTTTCTATAATTTCTTCACTTCTTGCCTACCATATGTATGCTAGTAAGTGTCTAGGTGTTCCAACGGGTGAGCATTCAATTGTTAATTGAATTAAATTGGACCGACCGAGAAAAATTGAAGTTATTTTTTATTTTGAAAATTGAATTGAATCAAAATCAAATGGAGTTTAAGACCAAATAGAACGAAACCAAGATATATTTAAGTCTATTTAGTTTACTTCAGGTCACTAAAATTGTACGATAAAAATTAAAAAATAGAAAAAGATAAGTTGTTACATAGAAATACAATAAAATCTAAATGAATCGCCCTTATTCTTTGAAATATATCGTAAATAATATTAATGAAATCAAGTCCATAACTAACACATATAAATCTTAATTAAGTTTGTTACAAATTAGATATTTTATAATAATGTAAATCACATAAAACATATATCTAAATATTAAATATTTTTAACATATAAAATGCTATTAGATTAATTCGATCTTTTTTCATATTAACCGAATTGAACCAAATAAACTGAAATATTTCAAAATAATAGAACCGAACCAAATAACCGAACTGACTAAACCAAACCCAAATAGGTTTAGTTTGGTTTTTGGTTACCCTTAGGCGTTCCAGACTAAGATCATACTCAATGTCCATATACACGAGGAGGGAGTCAAATGGTGTAGAATTTGTGTGGTCACTCAGATTTCAGGTACTTTCATTCCATTCCGACCCCGTACATACAAGGTCTAATAGCAAGTCGATTAGTTTTAGAAAAATAGGATATCTATTACTATTTAGTATAATTATAACTAAAACCGTAAAAATTGTCTAATAGATTTAAAATCAATAACTATAACTACAATTTTTATCAATAAGATGACGGAAAAAAGGTTAGTCTGAAGGTGAACCCCTTTCCCACCTATGCTAGAGGCCCTAAGACCAGGTAAGTTGTAAATCAGATATGTGCATGAGTGGCAGCCCTGCCAGGGAGAGGACCAACGGATCACGAACCCAGCAGCAGCCCCCACAATATTTCAACAGGGTACTGCCACCACACGGATTCGAACCCGCGTTGTCAGAGTGTTTCCATCCTAATCACTTGACTACTTACTAACTCACCAATGCCCTTGGGGCATTATCAATAACATGAATACCAAGTAACTTGGTTTGTACTTGGTTCCAATTTGAGCTCGAGCCTTCTGATTTAGAAAAGAAAGCTAAGGAGCCATATCACATTATAAACACGTGTGGAGCGACCAAATGCATTCAGAACGGTCAGGTTAGAGACTTTTAAGGTTGTAGATGTTTTTAGTTAAGTAAATATAAACTATAAAGTCGAAGTGAACGAGCTTAGAATACTTACAATACTTGCCTGTCCAACTGACTCCTGCCTTCTGGGGGCTACTCCACATGATCCAACTCAGATCGCCCTATATCACATTCTAGTAACTAGATTGGTTCTAACGAAACTAGTATACTAAGTAAACTAGCATAACAAAGATACTAGTATAATAAGGAAACAAACTTGATTATTATCTATATTTAAGTTATTTTTTCATATAGGTCTATTTGGAATTTTTTTTTTTTTTTAAAAAGATTAGATTACTTTTGCAATAACTATTTGAATTGAAAAAAAAAGGAAAAAACACCTTTTTTTTTTTTTCCTAAAAAGATTAGATTACTTTTGCAATAACTATTTGAATTAGCTTTCAAAAAAACTAAAACTCTGGAAAAAAAACTTAACACAACTTTTTTTAGAAGCCATGATTTTTAGCTTCTAAAAAAATCATTTTTCAAAACTGCTAAACAAACGCTTTTAAAAAAAGCTAATTCAAACGGGCCTATAGTACCACAATATAAGAAATAACATTGAAAATATAAATATGCTTCAACAATATTATATAAATAACCTATGCATGTGTTCTAATACTTGAAGGAATAAGGCTATAAGTTGATGTATAAGGTGACATTAAAGCCTTATTGTGAGTCATGAAAAGACTAGAAAAATCCAATTGGAGAAGCAATTCATGTCAACACTTTTACCATGGTCTTGTGTAGATTGACTTATTAGAAAAAAAAAAGCTTTTTACATAGTTTTTGAAAAAAAGTGATGTTTTTAAAAGCTCAAATGTCTAATTTTTTTAAGTAAGCTCAATTTGAATTTTCTCAAGAGTTTCAAGAGTGACACTAGACCCACAATATTTAGCGAAAAAGCGAGTTATTTCCTGAAACAAAGAGTTGTGTCTAGTTTTACTTTTTCTTCTTTTTTTTTTGGGTCTAATTCTCCTAACCCAAAAGAAGAAAATTTACTTTGGCATATTACAAAATCTTGGAAGTGAATGATTAGTTTCGGAGTATTAACATGACATTTTGAGAGAAAAACAATTTTTGTAGGATAACAAACTTGGGTGAAAGACTGTAACGTAATTTAAATTGTTATCAATTAGATGCAAGGTGTAGAACAAGTGCATATATGTTAATGCAATAAAATTAATAAAAATAAATTAATATATTCTCAACAAGCTTAAATTTTTATATGAGGAGATAACTTAATACAGTACCAAAGTGTACAAACCAAAAGGTCACAGGTTCGATCTTTATCGTTACTTATTTAAAAATACTTAATTGTCCATACGTAATCTCTAAATAAATCACGTTGCACGTGAGGGGACATGTTAATACAATAAATTAATAGAAATAAACCGATATCCTCCTTACAAGTTTAAGCTTTTAGATGAGGTGGTAACTCAATAATATAACAAGTGGTTTATAAGTCGCTATTGTACATATAATTAATAATTTGAATTAATCAGTTTGAATCAATTATCGTTCGCGAACCTGAGATTTAAGCTCGACGTACGAAACGAGGCATGATGGATTTGAAGGAACATCCCTTGAGGTGAGGTGGGGCAGCAGTTGCTTAAACAAATTTGAGTTGCAATTACTATTAATGCGTAGTTGAACCCAGTCGCCTCAAAGTTGCAGGGTCATAGTAATAGAGAGGGGCCCTATTTTGTAAAGGCCCAATTCTGTAAGCCCATACACAACAGTAGAGTTGTAATAAATTCTTGTGGTCCAAATACTACAGTTATAGTTAGCCCAGCCCTATTTTGAACGGGAAAGAGCATTTTTTGCGCCAGTTTGGGAAAATGAAAAGTTTGAGATGATTCAGTTTTTTCCCTCTTTTTCAGTTGGAAAAATCAAAGACAATTTTAAAGCAACCGCCAAAAATCTCCCTCCCAAAGAAAATATTTAAGTAAAAGGCAGGTGAGGAAGGCCTTCTCTTCAACAACGCACCATTCTTGTGTTTCCTTACCTTCGAATCAAAATCATCAATCAAAATCATCAATTTTAACTCAAGACTCTGCTAAGAGAATGGCCGGTGGTCGTGGTGGCGGCGGCGGCGGCGGCGGCGCAAGGGGGAGGAAGAGAGTGGAGGCTTGTGCTGATTCCTCTCTCCATAGCGACTCCTCCACCTCTACACCTTCTCTCAAGCGAGCCAAAGATGGCAGTGCTTTTACTCGCTGGTAACCCCCCACTACCCACTATGTTACCCCCCCCCCCCTCCTTTTCTTTGCAGAAATGGGTTCTGATTTCTCAAGTGAATTAGTAAATCCATAGGAATATCTTTATTATTTTCTCTTTTTTATACTTTTGCTATGTATGCTAGTTTGTGGCGAAAATAATGACTAGTTTGAAAATTCCTTTTTTTTTTCCCAGTGAAGAATGTAATAAAGATGTAGCAGTGGCCTTGATTAGCTTCCACAATTGCAGCCTTGATGCTAAGATCAAGATGAACTTGGGTCAGTCATTTTACGGTCCGATTATTTATGATTAAAACCCTATTCTTTCTATTCCATGCGGTGTGCTGTTATGCTGATTATTATTTTGTCCAAATGCAAATGGCTTATTTATTTGTTGTATATTTTTATTGTTATACCTACAGAAGCTCATGTTGTAGAAAGGCCCCCTGACGTCAAGAAAAAACCAGCTGCTCCAAAGTAATTTTACCTCATCCCCTTTTCTCTCTTCTTGTTTTTCATGCATTTTATCTCTTAAAATTGATGTCGTTATGCGCAGTTTTACATCATTGACGATGGTTCTTTTTCTTTTTTGCCGTTAGGAACAAGTCATCAAAGAAAGAAAAGAAAGTCAAGGATCCAAATGCACCTAAGCGCCCTCCTACTGCTTTCTTCCTTTTCATGTGATCCTCTAATCCGTGTGTTTGTTTGTTATTAATGTGTATTGGTTATTAGTTTTGTTGAATAAAGTTGGAATTGCCATTTCAGGGAAGAATTTCGAAAGTCATTCAAGGAGGCTAATCCTGACTGCAAGAGTGTCTCCACGGTATGAGAAATACATGTCAAGTGTTAAATCTTTTTTTTTTTTTTTTTTGGAATGTGCACTTTGTCACTCAACAATAATGTTTAGGTTGCCAAGGAGGGTGGTGAGAAATGGAAGTCTATGACCGAGGAAGTGAGTGATTATTCTACCAAACTCTCAGAGATTATAGGCTTTCTCATTGAACATTCTTTGTTAGTTTCTGATTTGCTTTTATGATTTGATTCTGGTTGAACAGGAGAAGAAACCTTATGTAGATAGAGCTGCAGCGATGAAAGCTAACTATCAGAAAGCATTGGAATCTAATAATGATGCTGAAAATCTAGATGTATGTCTGTGTAGATGATTGCTGCTATAAGTAAAAGGATATTGTGTGATGATCCAGCTTAGTGTTTGATTTTATTTCTCTCTGCTGCTTTGCTGCAGGATGAAGGCGATTTATCGGAGGAGGCAAAAGAAGCCATTGAAGTGGATGAAGGCAATTCTTCAGAGAAGGGGGTGAAAGAATCAAATGAAGTGGATGAAGAATAGCAAATCTAGCTATTGAATCTGTAGTGTTCTTTTGAGGCTTGGCTTCAATGCCTGGTTCTAGTTTGTAAATGTTAATCTCTGTTACTAACTAGGGGGCTTTTGAAGATGTCTTCATATTGAAAATCAATGCGGTGTCTTGATTATTTGCTTGAAAGTATTTTTTGCCCCCTTCTGTTTAGGTATTGCTCTTATGTGTCAAAATTCCTGACTCAACTGTGTCTAGTTTGTGGACCGAAACAAAGTTTCTCCAGTGTGGCTACAAATGTTCACGAATGCTATTGGTAAATGGCAGTGTGCAAGTGAATTTTAAGAAGGAAATGTATCATTGACTGCTAATAGAAACATCTAATACTGATAATCCTTTTACATATAACAATACTCATATTTCTTTTTCTTTATGGTTATTGAAACGCAACAATGCTCAGATGAAATGAACATATCTGTCTACTCAGTTTGGGTCAGCATTTTACTGGCCCATTTCTTATTGCTTCCCCTTGCAAGGTGGCAAAGGCTTGCCACATAAGCACAGATTGTGGGCATAGGCAACTGCAGGGAAAATATTGTATGGTCTTCCCTGTGGAATCTCACCACACAATCTGTTTGCCCTGAAGCTTGCATGTCTTAGTAGTTTCAACCCGAGCAAGCTCTCTGGGATCCTGCCAGTAAGTGCATTGATTGACAGGTCCAACCAATGCACCTTCAGCAATAATCCTAAACTTGTTGGAATTGTCCCTGTGATTTTGTTCCTGCAAATATCTAATCTTTCAAGTGCAACCAAATTGGAGATTGAACTAGGGATGTGACCTGTAATCCTGTTACTTGCTATGTTGAGCACTTTTAAGCTCAAGCCTGTGGTGAATTCAGGAATGGTGCCAGATATTTGATTGTTTGAGACATCAATAACCTCCAAGAACTTGCTTGTTCTGTTGCTTAAGATTCTGGAGAGGGACCCATACAACTTGTTTGACTGGAGATCAAGAACTGAAAGTCCATCTGGCAATTTCATTTGAGAAATGTCAGAATTCAGCTGGTTGTTTGAAAGCCTGACCTTCTGCAAGCTGGACGTCTTTATCAAGAAATCTGTAAGCCCAGCCGTGAAATAGTTATTGGATAGGTCTATGGAGTTCAAAGAATCAGGCCTTGTGAAATTGGGGAGCGTTCCTCGAAGCTTACAGCCAGCCAGATGGACTTCAGAAAGCTCTCTGTTTCTGATCCATCCGGGGACTGTTCCCAAGTCAAAATTGTTGTGAGACAGGTCTATTGCCAAGAGAGAAGGAAGGCCGTTGGAGAAGGACATAGGCAGGGGACCTGAAAGTGCATTTCTAGACAAACTGATGTTCCACAGGTTCTGGAGCTGCCCAAGAGATTCTGGAATTTGGCCTGTTAGCTGATTAAAACTCAGTGATAGACTGCTGAGAGACTTCAAATTCCCAATCTGGGGAGGAATTCTTCCGGTCAGCCGATTGTGGTCCAGCGACAAGTCTGAAAGTTTGATCAAGTTAAACAAGGAAATGGGTATCTGCCCTGATAACTGATTATTGGAAAGGTCAATGTAGGTGAGGTTTTGAAGCTGGCCTACATAATCTGGAATGAGCCCAGACAACAAATTGTGGCCAAGATCAAAAGCTTGCAAACTGCGCAAGTTTTTGAATGTAGCTGGAATAGGACCAGCCAAAGAATTCTTAGCTAAATTCAGCTGATTGAGGCTTCTCAGATCTCCCAATGCAGGTGGAATCTGCCCACTCAACCGGTTACCGCTAAGCGAAAGCGTCTGCAGTTTGGACAAACGAGCCAAACCGGCCGGTATATCTCCCCTCAAGGCATTGTCATCTAAGATCAGTTGTGTGAGGTGGTTGAGATTCGCGAAGCTAAGAGGTATGGATCCGCCAATGCGTTTCATCCCACTGAGTATCAACACCTCCAAGAACTGCAGATTGCCAAGAGAAGATGAGAGGGTGCCCTCCATGAAAATGCCAGCATCTCTCTCAGATGGGGTCTGCAAGATGAGCCTAATGACTCTTCCTGAAGAAGGGTCACATTCAACACCTTCCCAACCACCTCCACAGCAATCTTTGCCTGCCCATGAAGACAAGAAACCAGTTGTATCCTCTGCTATCTTGGCCTTGAAGCCAACAAGAGCCAATCTATCAATATCTGAACAAGCTGCTGGTGCTGCTAGTTCTTGTGATTGTGATTGTGTGAAGACATGGAAGAAGAATGAAAGAATGAGTAAAACCTTGGGAATCTGCATGATCAAAACATGCATTTTTAGGATGATTTGATAAGTTTGTTGAAAGAATCTCTCTTCTGACAGAGGAGACAATCTCAAATCTGAGTGGGGGGAATAATAACAATAATAATAAATAAATAAATAAATAAAGATTCTGTATTTTTTTTGGTTTATTTGCTGCATAAAAGAAAGGGAAAAGCTTCCATTTTTTCACGTAAACAAGAAGGGATAATGATGATGATAAAAGATAGTGGAAAATTCTAAGAGTGGGGTGAAGGGAAACAATGATATGGTCTGAAAGTCCTCAACATTGTCTCCTTATATTTATAGGAAGTTTTGAGTTATTGAGAATTTTCAAACTTCTTTGGTTAAATTGAAAACAAGTACAGTAATTTTATTTTTTGGGGATGAATTTTAAATGGTTTCACATGTTAATGTTAATTTCTGACCGTTTGATGCATTCACGAGGATTCTAATTTGTCTCGAACGTTGGAGCGCACTGAGATTCAAAAAATTCTGATTTCTAACTTTTTGGAAATCAACAAACAACAAGTGAGTGAGTGAGAGTATTCAACCTCACTTTGTTTATGGACCACGACTTCTCTCTTACTCCTTTTCAATCATTTCATTCATGTTTGCATTTGGATTTCTACTGCCACTGGAATGTCACTCTTTCTCTCTCCTTCTATCCACCTTCCTTTGGTGGTTTTGGGGGAGGAAGCTTGGTGGACTTCACGTCCTTCGATTGGCACCTCTAGTGCCAGAAAATTGGTTGTTAGTGACCGCTAAAATGGGCCGCTAAATCGTGAAACTAGCCATGGTTGTGGCTTTGTTCTTGCGCGGCTTGTGGTTGGTGTATTCTCTGTGATTTTGGTCATGGAGGCTGGAGAAGACAGAGATTGGATGTTAGGGTTTAGTTGGCCCACTGTTTAAAATTATCTTTCTCGTTAATAGTATTTCTTTTTTTTTTTTTTAACCAAAAAAGAAAAAAATTACTGCCAGGAAAAAAATTGCCCCATTCTTTCTTATGCCGCAGTACCCACGATGATGACGGGATGTTAACTTGAAAAAAAGACTTGCAAAAAGTTTTCTTCTCATCTCTTTTGGGAGTTGTCCTTCGCCAGCCTAGCCTCATCTTTATCTCTACAATGCATTTGTTATGATTAAGCCAAGGCCAAATCCAAATGAGATTAAGAACCTAAAAATAGTAGAGTAGTTTAGCTTTAGAAAAGCAAAATAGATATTGAAAAACCTAGTGATTACCACAAGAACTCACTATTTAGAGTTACTTAAAAGTTTAAGTTTAGAAGGAATATTAATTAATTTATTTATTATATCAATACACATAAATAACGCATTACTTGTGTGGCATTCAACTTTAGAGACTAGGAATGGAGGGTGGGGTGGCGAGGCTAGCCAGAATATAAGAGAATTACGATCCTTGATGTCACGTTATCTTCTTTGTTATTGTCCAAATCTATTTTCTTCTTCTTTTTTTTTTTTTCCTCCCTCAAAGTAACATGTATTTTATCTTGTCTTGTTTTGGTAAGTCGCATAAAATTTTTGTAGTTTGGAAACTCGCTAGCATCCTCCTATGGTTCCAAAAACGTTACAAATTGACTTTTATACTATTTAAAATTAGTACATGTTCTTCAATCTAATTTCAAAGTTGACGAATATTTCTTTTCTCATTATATGTGGACACAGGTCATTGTGTAACGTTTTTTAAATCACAAAGGATATAAGCGTTTTGAAGGCATGGGGATTTTATGGACTTCTATATCGTACCGGGGGTAAAATGACATTTATTAGGAACCAGTTAATTCTTCCCAGTTTGTAATTTTTGAGTGATGATTTGGGGCAATTAAAAGGGCTATTGAACAAGAGCGATGTTAATTAATGTACTTTAATAAAGAATAATTACGTTTTTTGGTTTATGACAAAGGAGATGGATGAGAATAGAAAATTAATGCCTTGGCCGATACACAAGTATTTGGCATTAATTAATTTGCTCTACTCATGGTAAGCATATATAGTGGCAATTAACGTGGCATTGATTAATGCATTATCCGCAGGAGAGTTTGATTGAATAACGCGTAAACCTTTAATTTGCCGAAAGGCATAATACCCAACAAACTAAAGAAATGAAGAACAGCTCATAGGAAAATAAAGTGGCCTCTTCTGCTCCCTCCTCCACAGTTGGATATCTTCTTCAACAAAAAGTCCACTAAGTACGCTTTGCTCCCATTTCTTATGGAATAAAATACAAAAAAGAATTCCAACATATATGTTATTGCTTTTTTTTAAATTATTGTTATGCGGATGCGTGACTCTGATACCACTTGTGTTGATGGGTTAATTACCCGATTGAGATATAAGAAAGAACAATTCAAGGAAAAATAATAATGCAAGAACACATGAAATTTATGTGGTTCAGCAATGCCTATGTCCAGAGAGCAACAAAATATATTCACTAATGTAAAAGAGAGAGAGTTTACAAATTTTCTGCAAAAGAGAAGAAAATTTCTCAATATCTATGCTAACTCTCTCCTATACTAATGCAATAAAAATGCAATATTGCAAAATTATGGACTTACACCCTACCCCTTCGCTTCCCTATGGGGTGTGGGTTGTGACCTGTGCTTATGGCCTAAGGCCTAAGGCTTGACGCAATTAACAACAAGGCAAAACGCCTTATATATAGGAAACTAATGCTAATCCCACCTGGTTTAGGATTACTATTAGCAACTAAATAGGACAAATGCTAATCTTATTAGGTTTAGGATTTAACTCTGATAGGAGTTCTACTTATCAATCTAAATTAGCCTGGAAAATTCAAGTCAATTTCTAACAAACCTCACCTTGACGAGAATTTTGCGAACTGCTTATTCCTACCCTCAATACAAACTTTGACTACATAATTATGCAAACAGTCAATGCAAATTGAGTTATACTGCTAACTTTGCGACATGAATACATTGTTGTTGCTTACGTGAAGGTGTCTCCAAATAACTACATATGAGTTTGCAATGCCATATGCCTAAATTGTTGTTACTGTGGAACATTTCAATTCCAAATTTTGCATTAGAGATTGCTATCCTTGGTGCTTGCATATTGGATCCTGATGTAGCACCTTTGACGGTTGTCTCTCCTAATTTCGAAGTTGAACTTTAGTTTCCCATGTCTCTTTGGATGTGATAAACTGTGGCTCTGATACCACTTGTTATGCGAACGCGTGACATTGATGCCACTTGTTGTGCTGATGGGTTAATTACTCAATAAAGATAAAGGAAAGAACATTTCAAGCAAAAATACTGATGCAAGAACACACGAAATTTACGTGGTTCGGCAATGCCTACACCCACGAAACAACAAAATATATTCACTAATGCAAAAAGAGAGAGGTTACAAATTTTCTACAAAAGAGAAGAAAATTTCTCAATACCTATGCTAACTCTCTCCTAGACTAATGCAATATTGCAAAGTTATGGCTTCATACCCCACCCCACTACTTCCCTATGGGGTGCGGGTTGTGGCCTGTGTTTATGGCTTGAGGCCTGAGGCCTGACACAACTAACAATGTAGAACATCCTATTAATAGAAAACTGTTGCTAATCCCACTTGATTTAGGATTCCTAATAGAAGCTAAATAGGACAAATGCTAATCCTATTAGGTTTAGGACTTCAACTCTGATAGAAATTCTACTTGTCAATCCAAATTAGCCAGAAAAACAAGTCAATTTCCAACAATTATGGGTGCTCTTGCGCTTGGTGTTATGTGTGTGTGAAACTCAAACACAACTTTTTTCAAAAGTGAAAAATTTTAACTTATTAAAAAATCATTTTTCTCCTAAAGCTATTAAAAAACGCTTTAAGAAAAACCAAACCAAATGAGTCCTTTATTTCTCTTCATGTGCATGACTTTAAGGGTATGATATAAAGTTTGCTCATAAGAAAATTGTGTTAGCGTATACCATTACTAGTACTTTCATATGTTTATATAGTTTATTGAAGCAATTGTGTGTATTTTCATTTTTTGGTAGTAGATGTTTGCTTGAAAAATCTTGTTTCTGGTCAAACGCACTTGGCCATAATTTCGACCAAACTTTGACATTGCGATGAAGAGACCTAGACTCCTTGCAACACCTATGTAGCCTCCTGGTTCCTTTACAAAAATGCGAAATGAAGGTTCTTTCTTGCTTTGAATTTGATCCAAGGACTTGTATTATTATGAGTCATGGACTTTCTAATTACGAATGATCAATTGCACGAACTATTAAATGCTAACTGAGTAATAACAACTAAGAAGGAAAAGTCTAGAGTAATGAACTAAGGTCAAGCTTGGCACCTGGCCGATAATTAATATTGTGAAAACAATATTATTAGAAGCCTGTGAAAACAACTTTCTTTGAATACAAAATTTGATCAGAGGAATTGATTGCTATGGTAATGCCATGCTATTTAGCTATCTAAGATTAACCTTAAGCTAAGCTTAGAAGCTAGGATAAACTAGATGAAGATAATAAGTGTTAGTGGTTGTGGAATCCTTGACTTTTGAGCCTATCATTACTTTTATTCTTGCGTCTCCCTGGAAAACTTCAATTGGCTACTAAATTTCAGGTTGCAATGGTCAGTGAAACTTGATATGTTATACTGCCTCGACTAAAGTTTTGGGTCACCTGACCTGTAACGTAAGAGCAAACTTCTCTAGATTCATTTAGAGGATCCTAATGCAATGCCGACCAAATGGACCTTGGCGAGCAAGTTGGAATTTGTAAATGAGAGAATGCATAGCTATGTGAGAGTAGACTGCAAGTATGTAAGCTTCAATGACCCTTACTCTTGGGCAAGGATGGGTATTTATACTACCTATTCACCTAATTGACTTTCTTCGTGTTATTGGGGATTGCTTGCACAATCCTCTCTTTCCTTTTTTTGTTATCTCACTCTCGTCATGCTATCATTGTTTTGGGGAGCTCGTTAGAGAATCCTCTTTGATTCTTGCTTTTATTTGGACTAGTTGTCTTGCCTCCACATCTTGGTCCATGTCCTTTCCTTTGACTGAATGGGACTTGGCTGGGTCTGGAGCCCCCACGTTCTGTTCAGCGACTTTGAGTGAATTGAACTTGGTTTGTCCCTAAGAGGCCCTGCTGGGCCCACTTAGGGTTTTCAATTTTCATTTCAAACTTGAGTCCTTTGCACATCCATTAGGCACACATTCCATTATTTTGGGACATGAGCACTTGGGATTCACATCCTCCCACATGCAGTTCACAAGCACCAAAAACCACTTGATGTGCCGTACTTTTATTTTAAAGCTAAAATTAACCCTGAGCAAGGCATAATTGGTCGTTAGGTGGAAGATCTGCTTTCCTTGAAGTGTTCAAAATACTAGACCCGTAATGTATTTTCCCTAGTTAACTCTGCTATGTGCCTTCTTCTAAATCTCACGCGTGACCTTCCCCTAATGATACACGTATGTAACACTACAATATCCACCCTTATCACTGTCCATGGAATAACATATATCAACTTTGTTTTGAATGTATACGCTTCATCACCATGCAAATAGCTGCAACGGGACCGGTTTTGATCCGTGACCCACTCCATATGCCTTCAAATTAGGTAACTTTTTAAAAGTTATGAAAGATTTGGAGCAAACTCAAATCAGGATTTGGCAAAAGCAATATAATTTCAGGCACAGTAAAGAATAACTAAAAGCGAGATAGAAGATATTGTGGACCTTGGCCAACGTGATCGTTGCAGTGACACAAATCTCTGAATGACTAATAGCTTGCTAATAACGTGCATGTTAACCTTTTGTGTTTTATGTGTGATCACTCGGATAATATTATTATTCAAGATTGGACAGTGAAAAATGTCCCATGAATGTCTGTTTTGATTTTTTGGTCTTTAAAATGTTCGATGTCAAAGGTGGGACCTCTTTGGGTCGTTTATGTTTGAAAGAAATCACAACGGTCATTGGTCGAAAGTCTAAATTTAGCTATGGATATATATTTGGTCCTTAATCAAACAAGTTTCTCCTAAACGATATACAAGTTAAAAATCACTGCTAAAAAAGGAAAAAAAAGATTTACTTGTCAACTTTCTCCAGGTGTTGCACTCAGATATATTCAATGATTACTTGAATCTAGTGATAAGTTTCTATAACAAAATTTCCATTTGAATAGTGATTACCTTCTCAACATAAATAAAATTCTCAACTTATTTCTTTTTCTTTACAACTTTAGCGTCCGGTGAGCAGTCACTAATTTCATGCTACTATTTTGTGATCACTTTTTTTTTTTTTCAGTTACTAAATCGGTCACAAAAAGTCCTAATTCTAGAGTTTATGATTTAGGACTTTAGGGTTTAATTGATTACTAAAAGTTCTATTTCTAGTCGTGAGAGGCTAATTTTCTCTGTTTATTATTATTTTTTTGACTGACATGATATGAGGGTTGAAATGCAAAAACAAGGGGCGGTTATTTTTATTTTTATTTTTATTTTCATTTCTGGTTACGTGAGATTACTCTCACTGTACGGACCGTAACCTTTTTCTTTCTAGCGACCCGCACAATCTTTTGTCACAGCCTGAGAACAGTCAATATATGTAGGGATTCTTTGTTTTTGTTAGTCTCGTGTGATTGATGTTTTAGGTGGCGCTGAATGCGGAAAAAATTCGTCATGGTCTTGACAAGCTAATCAGATAGGCGCATCATTTTTTGACTAAATCACTAGTACCTATCAACTCTATCATTTTCAACCTTGTATGTATTTGATGAAAAGGTTACATTTTATAGTTCGTGTTTTGTTCTCTCGTATTATTATGAGAGAAATTTTAATTATTTATATTATTCGATGGGAGGTTATGTTTTTTAAGTTGTAGTATGCTGCTACAGACAATTTTTTTAAGCATGTAAAGACCAACATTATTGCTCTCGGTATTGGTTGAGTACATCTCACACCCAGGGTCCACTTAATTATACAAACATACAAATAACATGTTATCTGTTTGTACTGAGATAGCTGATAAAAGAGTGTGTCATATGAAAGTTTTTAAGGTTCTGTTTCTTGAAACACGTGACAAGCTAGGAACAAATGTATTTGAAATTGTAGACGTTGTGAAATATAAATCTCAACTGTAAATGTAAAGTTCTTAGCCCTCAGCCCTTTAGGTTTTAACAATGCCCTTTTTTTTTTTTAGTTCACTGTAAGACATGCATTAAGCACACATCACAAAAGATATATAGTAAGATAGAATTTCATATACGTTTTTCAAAAGAAGTAAATGAAAATTGTGATGTTTATAAGAATGATCTTGAAGCTAGGTCTTAAATTCTTGGCATTATACATCCGACTCCTGATATTTTTTTTAAGGTCTAATAACACTTTCCCTCTCTTTAGGGCTCATTTGAGAGGCCAAAATTCTGAATTCTAGAGAGTTTTGGTTTTTTTTTTTTTAAATTTAATTCAAATACTTATTACAAAAATGATGTGTTTTTTAAGAGAAAAAAAATATTTTTTCATAAAAAAAGGTCAATGCAAATAAACCCTTGATCTCTCTTGGATAACAAAAAGGGTATAAAGGGCCTGTTTGAATTGTCTTATTTTCAGGAAAAAAATATTTTTTTTCAGGAAAAAAATATTTTTTTTCTTGAAAAAGAACACACACTTTTGTAATAATTAATTTGAGCATTGATGCCCAATAAGGAGATATAGCCCATCTCATATAAAGACACATCTAATCAAACTTCCTTAGAGAAAAATCTCTAACTCAAACTTTTTCTCTCTTTTTCAAACCTAATTAACTTGAGCATTGAAGCCCAATAAAGGAGATATCAATTTCCTTAAACCTTTAGAATTTGGTTGTATTTGCACAACCTCTGTGAGTTTATACATAATATAACTAGTACATTTGACTTAAGCTTGGAAGGAAATTTGCTTCAAACAAAAATGAAGGAAATTAATGGTACATTTGCTCGCTGCCATAATATAAACAAAGCAACACAGGAAGAAAGAAACAAAAAGGGCATTGACAGCCAGTTTGTCAATGCTTATCTGAGTGCTTATAAACGCCAAACAGGCACTAAGTAATTATTTTTTATATGGTCGAGATTAGCATAGACCTAATCGAGTTGTTTAGGTAATCAAGTTTTATCTATTTCCACGAGGCCCAAGTTGAGGAAACCCCAGGAGTGTTGGGGCCATGACTTGTGGTTTGCCTTCATCAATAAAACTCTGGCCCAAGCAACCCAACCTTCCCATGAGACTCTTATCCCATGGACTCCCCCATTCCAGTAACTTAATCAGTCCTTTCTCAGCCTCTTCTTGAGCCTCCTCAAACCTTCCCAAGTTCAAGAAAACCTGAGCCATCATCACATGAGGCTCTCCTGCAAAAGGGTTCTTCTCAACACACTTGAACAACAACTTTTCTGCTTTCTCCAATGAAGCATTGTAATTAACAGCCTCCCAATATAGATCCCTTGCTAGTATCTGCTCTCCTTCATCTAACACTTGGGTGCAATTACCAAAAACTGGTGGCACCACAAGCTCAATTTCTTCATTTCGATCAGTTGCCACCACTCCATGATATTGTCGATTTCTTTTCCTTTGTTCGATAAGAATCTCTTCTTCTCTTACTATCAAGGTGTATATGGCGCCCATTCTTGATATGGAGTTCATCCATAGCCCTGGCTTGCCATCACCAGGCCATAAAGCCACATAGTCATTGCCGGTGAACTCTAGCCTACCATTTGAATTCTCAAACAGATCGTCCTGGAACGCGAAAAATTCATCGCTGAAATCCGCCATTGTCATCAAAAGGAAAATCGCGATCAATCTCCTCGATATCAGTATTTCTTCACCTGTTCTTATGTGCTTCGCTTTTACTCCATCAGCTGGGACAAGCGATTGCAGCTTCTTCCTCCAGCCTTCTTCCTCATGGAACAACCCCTTCTCCTTTGCATTCCTCACAGAAATCTCTGAACCTCTGAGGTGTTCAACTAATTCTGCGTCAGTGTACTTGAACAGAAGATCATCGTGAATGAGTTGCTGCCGTGGAACTATGCAAAACAAATGAATCAAACGCTCTGCAGCCTCGCCAACAAGGGCACGAACCGCTTCACGGCCTGCTGTAGAAGGATCGAACAGGGCGAGGTTGGCATAAGAATTGGAGTAAGCAGAGTGAAATAACCCACAAAGGCATACTGAATCAGGCGCTTTCCATAGCTTCAGGATACGAAATGCGCCAAAAAGGTGCCCAAGAAAACATCCTTGTTTGTGCCAGCACTCACCAGCCCCCACTGCGTCCAAAACTGCTACTAGATGAGGTAAATTTTTGTGGACAGTTTGAAGCTCTCCGCGAAGAAATGGCCGGGCTGATTCGAGGAGGCCATGAAGATACTGTTTCTGATGATCAGATGAAGATAAACAAGAATGTTTAGATGATGACAGTATGGTTGATCGGGTGAGAATTGGATTATATGCATATGATAATTTTCTGATGCTGAACTTTGAGAAATTGTTTAAAGATCCATTCATATAACATGAAATCTCACGATGGTCACTCAGAAAATTGAAGTTATATCCCCCGGGAAGACATCTTACGGAAGTATTGGAAAGAAACATCTTGCAGGCAGAGGAATCAGCTGGTTTTCAAGAAAGTAGTGATAGCTGTGTTATGTATACAGAAAAGTGCTTATGGATAGACCACTCTGAATGTGTCTTTTTATAGTGCGAGAAGCTGAAGGTGTTGAATATTCATGCAAGATGCTTCTTGGAGTAGTTAATTTTATGGTGATTAAAAAAATTGACTAAATTAACAAAGACCTAGTGGTCTAGTGATATGTCCTTCACGTTTAATACGAATAGTGCTGGAATTTATTCCCACTAATTACATATTGTAATTAACCTCTGGCCTCCCTTGAATCGAAAAAAATGACTAAATTAAGTTTTTGCTTGTATGTATAAATACATATAATAGTTAACGGAAGAGAATCTTGGCACGAGAGGATAAACTTGATGCGAGATGACGTTCTGGAGTGCGACGAAAACTGGACATTCTGCATTGTTAGTAATTCAAGGATCCGTTCAAAATTTATTCATTTTTGCCAACTTGACTTAACTATATATTTCGAGTTCTGAATTGATTATTGGACATTTGTTTGACATAGTGTGAAACTACAACTTTTGCAACCTACCAAGTGTTGCATAGTTCCGTAAACCCATCAATTGTAAACTCTAACCCATGTGCATTTCTTGCCATTTCTCAATATTTTGTGCTTGAGTCCCTTTGCGTAGGTTCTTCTCTTTTCTTTTCTCTTTTGTTGTTAATGGTGGTGGAGGTGTTAATTTATTAGTAGTAAAACGTTGACTCAAAGTTTAGAAATCAATTCACGTTAGATGCAATATCCCTCTATAAGAGGACGTTTGGGAGGGGTTATCGAAAACGTGACCAGTGACTTAGTCCTCGTTAGTTTTTGATTAGTATATACATATTTGAATTAGTTTAATCTACATAATTTTTAATTCCTAATTGGTGAAAGATTAGTGAAAAAAAAGTAACAAAGTTCTCTTAGATTTTCTTCCACCTTCTAACATACTTTCTACTCGATTGATTTTCTTGATCATCCTGCAAACTTAGTTTTCGATACCGTCTGCATCAACCTCTGTGCTACTCTTAAAACAAGTAGGACAAACGCCTTCATGCATGGGACCTAGATTTTCACTTAAAATTCAAATGCATATGATATAAATTAAAGCTTGACCATTACAACCCCATCTTATTATCTTTTAATCATATCAACCTTCTGTATAAACCATTCTTATAAATGAATCATATGAAACTTTAAGCTCCTTAGAGAGAGTCGAAGAAAATTGAACATGGCGTCCAATAGGTTCATTTTATAAGAGCTTTTCTGTTTGTGCTTTTTCCTTTTTCTCCATTTAAATTAAAGACTTCATATTTTTTTTCCTTGTTTCGATTTTTTCCATTTGGACAGAGAAATCAAATTAAATCTCGTCTCAACCTAAATCTAAACACATGACATGCCGTGTGTCCAAGAGATACGACTCCTCAAGTTTCCCAAGCACAATTAATAAATAAAAATACTACTAATTTAATAATTTTCTTAACCAACATAAATCTCTAAAAAAAAATATCAAAAGATGAGGTCAAGCCCCTTAATTAATTATATTATTTCGTCAAATTAAATATTGAACATATATAGTGATTCTATTTCAGCACTAAAGGGAATTCAACAAGAGCTCCTCTCTAACCCAAAAATACCAAGTTCCGGAATGCCACTATCTCAACAAAACTTAAGTGCTTATTCTGTTTTAACTACAAAGAAAGCAGACAAAATATAAAAAATAAGCGAATAAAAGACTCAATAAAGAAATTTAACCCATAATAAAGCATAAAAGAAATGACTAAAATAGAAAATAATACCAGATAAGACCAACATAAAATAATACCAGATAAGACCAACATCTTATATGATATACAGAACTACTTTATGCTTGACAAATCAGTATTAGCACTTCACAAGAGAGATTATTGAACGAATTACATGCAATCGTAATTTGTAGTCAATACGACATATCATAAAATACATTATAAGACTTTAGCTGTAGCTGCATATAACTTGTGCAACCACACTTAAATATAGAGCCCCAATCATAGAATAGACGTAACAAAATTTATAAGCACTGTATAATAACGGAAATTGCATCGTAGTATCGTGACAGTATCAGTATTTGTAAAAATATAAACTTATATATATCTAAATCATACAATATATTTATACAAGTTTGAGTATTTATGAGAGAAACGAAGATAAAACTCACAAGTAACTATTGAAAATCTTAAATAATTTAGGAACTATATATGCTAAGTATAAAAGTGGGAAACCACTGTTGATCGTTTTTTAATATATATATTAAAAATCAAAAGGAAGCCAAAATATGATTAAATATATGTCAAAAAATGTACTTGAGTTGGTTTTAAACTAATATATAGTCAGTATAGTGCAAGACTGAAAATACTCCAACACAATAGAATTTTTACGAATAAAATCAAGGTATAAATAAATAAAAACAAATAAATAAATAACATGAATTGGTAGTAGCCGCTCACACTAGTAGCTTGATTATTGCATTACTATGCACAACTTGATCTACGTTTTTTCCATATTGCATTGTAGAGTGATACCACAAATACGTATATAATACATACAATACATGTACATTGTCATATTCATTTTAGTGAAATGCTTAAGAACGTGAGCCACTACTTGGCAACATCAAACAAAAGAACAAAAAATATTTTATGGTCCAGCTGTATTGTAATATAAATATTTAAAAAAAAAAAAACAGATCAACGTGAGTACGATGGAGCTTGTTTGGATTGAACTTTAAAAATAAATTATCTTTTCGTATGATTTTCAGGAGAAAAAAATATATATCTTTAAAAGTTAAGTTTATGACTTCTAAAAAGAAAAACTCGAAGTTAACTTTGCAAAAAGTTTTAACTTTTTTTAAAAGTCAAAACAAGTACTTATTATAAAAAAAAAAATAACTTCTTTTCATCAAAAAGACTTTTTATGAGAAAATATCAATCTAAATCGGCATGATACTGACATTGCTAGAAAACGTGACCATCGTCTTGATCAAAACAAGTAACTCTAAATCAGGTGAAAAAAGCCCACAAAATCCATGGAAAATTTAACACTAGAAAGCAATGGATTCGTATTGCCTTCCTCCACACACAACACCCCCCCCCCCCCCGCGGGCGGGGGCTGCGGCGCCGCAAGTGGAAACACCTTTTTCTACTTGGAAGTACCTTTTTTTTTTTTTTTCAACAACTATTTGGCTTCACTTAAGAAATGCTAAAACTTTTTTTAAAAAAAAAACAAATACAACCTTTTTTTACAAACCAAAAATTATAACTTCTTTAAAAACACTCTTTTTAGAAGCTTTTAAAAAAAATTAAGAAAAGCTAATCTGAACAACCCTAAAAGTATCCAGTCATGCATGCTTACAGATTTTTATATTTATATACGCGCAAATATTCAAGATATATATAAGAGATGCATTAAAGAGGGAGAATTTTCACTTGCCTCATCAACAATAATTTAATCCTCCATGAACCAAATTTAAGCATGCATGCCGAAACTACAATTACTTACATCAAGAACTTCAATCATTAACATGAACAGCGAAGAAGTTAACCAAATCGCACAAATACTAGGAAAGAAGATTTCCGCAATATTCACTTACAAATTTTGGTGGATCAAACTAGAAGTACGATTATAATAAATGTATCATCCTCAATCATAAGCTTTATTTTTTCTTCTCTCCTAAAGGAAGTCCTCAAATACTGGGAAAGAAATTATTTCACTAATATTTTTCAATAATAATTATTCATTTTAAGTAACTAAAGTAGTGGTCGAAGATATATGACCCCTTAATAACCCCCCACTAAGGCCATAACTTTGCACATCTTCGGGCTAAGGAGTAGCAAAGATCCCCGCTAACACTATTTTTTAAACTGTCCACATTGACATAATTCACAATCACTAGATTTTTAATCTTAACATTATAACTTCATGAACAGATTGATATTTACCGGCAAGAGCGGGGTTACGTGAGCTTCAGACCCAAAACCGCGAAAGACCATATCGACCTCTCAAGTCTCAACCGGCCTTTATAGCAATGTATAACCTTCACTTCTAATTACCTCTAGATTACGTAAAGTTACATAAACTGAAACTAAAAGAATTTCACAAACAAGAAAATCAAAGATGCTGTCACAACAAAGAATGAGTCAACAAAACTACCAATTGAATCAGACATTATCCGGCCAAAACGCCCTGAAGAAAGCCCGCTCAAACTCCTTCTCTTGCATTCTTTTCTCAAATTCCAGCATCTTCCTCATCTTCTTGGTCATTCCTTTTGTTTTCTTTTTAGTTGATGACTGCAAATCAATATAGTGTGATCAGTAAAATAAAATAATTGCTCCAAATGATCAACTATTACTACAAAGAAGCATATATTAATTCCATATAAACATGATATAATCACCTTTGTAGACCAAGCAGGTAATGGGGCATCACTAGTAGTTTTTGCATTTAAACTCTATGCCCATGCCGTGAAAAACAATAGAAATAAAATTTGGCAAGACTTCCTTTTTCCTTTTTGTGATTCTGAGTGTTGATCTTGGTTCCACAGCATGATACGGAAGCAGTAGTGGAGTCAAAAATTTCTTTAAGGAGGCTGAATTTGTATACATATAAGATACATGCAGACAGGCAAAAAGACGAGTTTTCTTTCAATTCCAGCCGTTTCTAAAATTCTTGAAATTTATTTTGCTTGTGCGGCAAATGAAGTGACAATTTTGTCAATGTCCCAAAATTCTTAATGTGCTTCTGAAAACAAGTCTAGAAGACCATCATTGTAGTCTTGTAGAACTACAAAACAAATTAAAAGTATTATTTGTCTAAAGAGAAAAGAAATCCTGATATTCATCATCGTTTTAAACACAAATGCTACACAATAGATGGGATGATCGTTTTCCTAGTGAAGAGCAATTTATCCCTTTCATTCTTCCATCTCTTTAACCAATGGCATCAAATCAAAACAATTGCGGAAGAAACTGTACTAGGTGTAATAATTCGGAATTTGGAGAAAAACTATCTCTTCCAACAGATTAGAAACAAAAATTTGCATCCTTCATGAATCCTACTTTAAATACAAAAGAATAACTAGATTCCAAAACTTTCTTAGTCCTTTTCAATAGCATTGCAAGTCTACCAGCTATTTGTCGTCCAGAAATTCTAGCTTCACTCAATAGGTTCACAAAAATTATTCGGGTTCACAGGACAGCCCCTTCATCTGCCTCAGTAGGGGAAGCACTGATTGCCGACAAGGTTGAGTCACATTGGACAAATTTAAACAACCTTGAGTAACCAACAAGAGAAATAACTGTAGGTCTAAATAATTATAGACGTCATACTCACTTGCATCCTTGAAGCATTAAACCCGCATGACGGTGTAAAACTTTTTCTTATGTACAGTTAATCTGTCAAAAGGCATTTATCACAGGCTTCTTCTCCAGTTATGTTCAAATCTTTTTCAAGAAAATTTTCTACATCTGTCAATTGTCTCTTATATTCATATTTGCAATTGGCCTAAGTTCGTGTTAACTGCTCCTCTATTTTCAGCGTCATCCTTTCTCTGTTCATCACATCAATCAATCTCTTACATCTTATTTGCATCAAATTGGTCCAATCCATTGCCTAGATCTACAGTAATGGCTCAAGATGAAATAACAATTCTTCACATTTTAAAAAACAAAAAGAATAATATCGACAATACTCAATCCACTGCTCATCTATCCATCCTACAATTACTATGCCTTAAGTGTGCACAGGCCCAGCTGTCTCCTAGCCTAACCAGCCAGTCAACACATCACCTACAAGCAACACCAGCTTGACCAACTACTGTTCCATCTCTTCATCACATAGCATGATCACCATGAAGGCTAACTAGCTAAGAGACAAACTAAAAGCCAGTGAATCCAAAATTCTGAACTGGTCTCATCCTCGATCAAATCCAAGTATCCAACCAAAATGAACCCAGACACCTTTGCCACAACTCTGTAATACTCTTGTTGCACCGCATTGGTGCCAGGTGATTCAAATATGCACATGCAGGCAGGCTGACTGGCCGCCAAGGAGTAGGAGTAGCATAAAAGGACTCATGTTCAAGTCGCAAGTGTGGCAGATTACTAGCTGCACTTACATAGCTCGAGGAAGCAGAAGTGAATTTTCAACAAATTCATTGAATCACCATCCTGAAAAGTGCAGGCGAGGAGAGGGGAAGATGGGTGGAAGAGAAGGGTTGATGGCTGGGATGCTGGAGTAATAATCAAAATTAGCAAGGATAGGGAGGATTTTGATTCCCGCAGAGGAGGTAGTTAAAGTTGGAGTGGTGGTGGTTGATGTGATAGGCTTGAGAGTAAGATAAAAAATTTTGCGGTTGATACATTTTGGGATACATTGATTGTCTGACATGATGAATTCATGGTGCAAGAAATGGTGCCTCAGTCAAGAGTTAGACCTTGGATGCATGCAGTGGTATTGCTACATTGAGGGGGCAGGGGAAAAAGAGAGACTAAGTACGTCGAACTATTCACTGAAAGAACAATTCTGTCTTCAATTTGGTATTGTACATATGCACAAATCATCTGACTAGAGGTCACACCCAGAAGCTCCAGAAAATGGTAAGATCTGGGGAAGGCAAGAACACATGGCCTGACCCATGTTGCCAAAGAGACAGTTTCAGGACTTGGATGATCCAAGGTGATCAGAAACTAGTGGAACCTGAATTATCAAACAGTTACCTGTTCAAATTCACACTACCATATTGTAAGTCAATCTACGAACTCTCCCCTAGTTAAACATAAGTACGCAATGATTCTTGTCTTAGTTATCTCAAGACTACTCCTAGTCGAGGTAGTTCTATAAGATTCATGGTCATACCTTGATCAAGGATATACAAATGCTGGATGGATTTGCTCTCCGTCAGATGTCAATCACAAGGTGCTATATGTGGTAAGATGGTCTCTTAGAAGAAAAAGAAGCAACCAGTGACTGGAAGGTCAACTGCAGAATCATATGCACATACAGCAGTTGAGTTAGTGTGGTCGGACCATCAACTTCAGGAACCTGATTTCCAACATCAACAAAGACGATGTATGATGATCACACACCAATGCTATTAGCTGAAAAATATTGTTTCCTGAAGAACCAAACGTGTCGAAGTCTACTGTCATTCATTCACAAGAGGTTCAACAAAACATAGTCACAGACTCACAGTTCACATTTCAAATCCAAAGATCAAATCCTAAAATGTGACACAGACTTTACTTGTTAAATTTCAAAGATCAACTTGGTCACCAATTTATTAAGGGCCTGTTTTGGATTGGCCTTTTTTCAGGAAAAAGCACCTTTTTTTCCTGAAAAAGTTATATTAAATTAGCAATAACTATTTGATTTGGCTTCCAAAAAAATTGAAACTCTCGAAAAAGCTCAGATACATTTTTTTAGAAGCCAGAATTTTCAGCTTCTAAAAAAAAGCTGTTTTTCTAAAGCTATTAAAAAAAGTGCTTTTGAAAAAAGCCAATCCACACAGGCCCTAAGTCTTTGGGGGGATTGTGGGCACAGTTCATTTGCAACAAGCTTGGGGCTTATGACATGTACTCTCCAGCTTCAGGGAAAGTGCTGTGAGGAATATAATTGAGAATTTACAACACTTGTGCTACACCTGTACCCCATTGTTCTCGAATATTATAAATAAGGGATAGCACTTTGTTGAGGATATGCTTCCTTATTATTTTAGTGCTTTGGGACTGATCAAAAAACGTATTATAAGTTCAATACCATAACTAGTACAACCATATGATGCAAGTTTTAAGAATATGCTTATTATAATGTCTACCAAGCATAAATAACTCTGTTAATCATTAGGACACATAATCAAACTTCTACAATTTTCATTCTTTATTTAGAACGGAAGTTTAAAATGGCAAAGGGAAGGAATTGAAAACGAAATGTATGATCAAATTCAGGCAGATCACAGCCACACTCCAATTTTTGTCCAATACATGGGTTCTAACAGAAGGACAGTTTAACAGTTACCAAAATAAATAAATAAATTTTATATCCAAAACCATCAGTCATATATCAGCAAGTTTGAAACACCCTTATCTATACTCCAAAATCATGAAATGTTTCAGTCAAACTATAAGATGTACGGGCAAAGGAATACATAGTATGACTGGAAATTCTTTAATCAGTCTGATCTCAACGTCTTGAGCCATCTTGACAGATTAAAGAGGATAACAAAATGTTGTGTATGCAACAACTATGGCCACACACACCTTCTTCCTGTCTCTAACTTATCAAGGTCCCATACTCGGTAACATACAGCAATGATAACGACTAGAGATATACAAGAATCACAGAAGAAAAAATAACAAAGCAGTTAAAGTATTCCAGGTGCAACAGAAACTCACATTTTCATTCTTCTTGTTGGTCCGTTTTTCAGGATTTTCTGACTGCTCCTTTCCCTTCTTTACTTTATCTGCTCCCAATCCTCTCTTATTTTTCTTCACATGTGTTTGTATGGGCTCCAGTCTACCCTGTTAATTTGTCATGAATTTATCAGAGAAGTTCAATTCAGCTTATATTCAATCAAGAATCGCCAAAACTGAGACGATACATCCACTTGAAACATAGTTATAGCACAGAAAACTAGACTTGCAGGCATTCCTATATTAGTTTACCTCAAACTGATACACGTCCCCTTGTAATTTTCATTTTGGTCTTCGACAGAGAGGCTCAAAGATGACAAATTTAATGCATGAGCACAAAAAATATGATTAATATTAGAACATTCATTTCGAAAAACTGACTATGGGAGATCTAAGGAGCAACATATAAAGTCAGATATATGAGCATACATTAAATTAAAATACCTTAATTTTTAGTCAGAATTTATAATTCCTGATTCAATTAATAAAAAAATTTTGCTGCTTTCTATATGTATAAGCATATAAAGTCATGGGTTAAATTCAAAAAAGTCCCTAAAGTTGTGGTTTAATTTTAAATTACTCCCTATTATTTTATAAAGTTTAAATTAATCCTCAATGTTTTAAAATATAGTTAAATTGGTCCCTGATGTTTGAAAAAATTCATACTAGTTCTCAATGTTTCACAATCTTGTTCAAATTAGTCCCTTTGGCTTTACTCATTTTGGGGACTAGTTTAAATGGCTTTGTAAAATATCGAGGACTAATTTGAACTTTTTTAAACAATGGGGATTAATTTGTACTTTTTCAAACAGTGGGTACTAATTTGAAAAAATATGATAACATTGGGGACTTTTTGTATAATTTTCCCTAAAGTCATATATGACTGTTTTTTTTTCCCTCTCTCTAGCAAACTAGTATATGGAAAGAATATGGTCTTCACAAATACCACATAAACTGTTTACCCAAATTTCGAAATCCAAAATGGTAAGGGTAGGCAATTCTAAAGAAGATGAGTTGTTTACATACACAAACTATATGAAATTAAAACTAAAACTCCAACCAAAAAAAAAAAAAAGCGCAAAGAATAAATGGTACCTGTTGAGAAATACCGAGGCCGGTCCCTTCTTTCCAACCATGCTTCTTCAACAGCTGAAATCACAATAAACCAAAAAAAAAAAAATCAATTAAAACACAAAATGGTCTTTAAAGTCATCAGAGGAAAAAAGAAAAGAAAAGAAAAAAAGGAAAAGACAGAAAAAAAAAAGAAAAAAAGAAGAGGGGGTAATCAAACAAACCTGAAAACCAATATTGGAAGAGTCGATGGGTATGTCAGCAAACGAAGAAGAAGAGCTGTCTATATTAATACTATTTTTCTTGATATTTGTAATTGCATTTGTGTTTGTATTCACAAAACTCATGCCCAACCCGAAAGCTACACCTACCTCTTCTTCTCCTTCATGTTCTCTTCCCCAATCCATACCTCGCCTTTTTCTTTTAAAGTTCCTTTTTTTCAATTATTTTTCTCGTTTTTCTTCGTCGGGTGTGATTTTCAAGTAGAAGCGTGGATTTTATATGATTTTTATTTTTTTATTTTTTTATTTATTTTGGTAAGAACCGGTTCGACCTGACCCGAGCTACTCCAAACCGACATGAGATAATCAACTTCTAATTGATTTGGTGGTTTATAATTTTAATAAAATTAAAACTGTTTAAAATAATAAAAGAAAGTCGACAGTTTCGATTAGAATGGGTTTTGAGCGGTTTTGGCAGTTTTAAAATTTCATTAGTTATGTAACATAATCGTATTAATTTAGTAATAATTTACTAAATACTAACAACAATTACAAATTTAATAGTTTAATCTCCAATATTTTTTTAACTATCAAGAGCTCTTTTTATTTTGTTTATTTATTATTTTGTTTGGTGCACAAACCTAAAAATTCAAATCTGAAGAACCATAAATGTGAAAGTTAAAGACTAAGAAAACAATGCTATGAGAGTATGTTATAAAAATATGTATCATTATATATATAGTAGTATGCGGTTGGATTTGTCCACAAATTTTACTCCTACAACCAAAAACCAAACAATCTATTTTAAAAATTGAAATCATAACCAATTAAACTACTCTAAAAATGGCTAATACCTTAACCTTAACCTTTTATCTTTTTTACTTAAATATTTTTACTCTTTTATCTTATATTTACTCTTTTTATCTTTATTACTATTGTTTATTTAATAATTATTATATGCAACACAAATTAAATTATTAAATTATAACATTTTGATAATATACTTCTAAAAAATAAATAAATAACGATAGTTATATTGTGATTTCGATAAGCCAATCCAAACACCCTCTAGTGGATTATGCCTATTTTTGGCCAAAGCTTTTGGGACGTTTAGCACTGTCCTTTGGAAAATTGAGGGAGCATTGGAAAAGCAGAATGACCTTCTAGGCAATATGCAATGTCTTTAATGCATCTCCAACTACACTTGCCAATTGTTTCTTGCCTCTGTATGCAACCCACTACAACATAATGTGTTTCTCTTCATAAGAGAGCCGTTTAAACTAAAGCATATGTTACTGCCATGATATGAGTAGATTCACTCATTGCAAATCAGTGGTGGAATTTGATATCAATTCAATTTTGTAGCACATAAGGTTGACAAAGGTGTTATACCCAGTGGTATTTGACCTAAGGTCAAACTAGAGATGGCTAATAAAGTGCTCCTCTCTTCTCGTGCAGTGGATTACGCAATAAAATGGCGCACTTGCAACCTTTTGAATGTCAGCTATTTCTTCTTCTTGTCCTCATCCCTGATAAGCTGCACAGGAGCTGCTGGAATCCTGATCCACCACTCCCTGATCCGCCTCAGCCATCTGTCGCTGCTATCTTTTCTCAAAGGCATACTCCTTGTATAAGGTTCCAAAAATACTAAGAGAATTATATACTTAAGGGGAACAAAAGCAACTGCCACCGCGAGGATAATCAGTGAGAGAACCACTTTATCTGTTGCCTGGACAAGAATTTATGTTACAACGGTGGAAAAATCATAGGCAAAACTATTATGCTGATGAAAGTAGGTGAAAGCAGAAAAAAAGAAGGCACACAATATTTGTTCCTGATGAATGCATATTTCTTCAATAAATGGATCAGCTTTACCACCAAAAGATTTCTGTTGTAATGTGCAATACAGCTATGTGATAGATAATCAGGACTCACAAGAATTATGGACCCTTTAAGGATACAACGTATGAATAACAAATCTAGTAATACCAATGTTGGTTTAATTGGGGCACGTCTACAACATGCGCTCTCCTGGAACACATAATCCTCTTTTCTCTTTCTCCTTTAGAGTTACAGAAGGGCTGCCAAAGAGTAAATTGATCCCATTGACCCATCTCTCTTCTGTTTCATGCAGTTCTATTGGAAACTAAGGCATTTGGGAACCTTGACTTTTTCTACATATCCTTAGCCTGGTTCTCAAACTTGTATGGAGTCATTTGACCCAACTCTCATGACCGGCTCCACAGAGAAAATTACACTTTCCTCCCTCCTAGTTGCCTTACAAGGACCTTGGTGCTATTTTTGACAATTTAAAAAACCTCTATCACATTTGACTAATGTATAAGCCTCCACTCCACTATCAATAGCTGAACTGACTCAACAAATTATTGACATGCTACTTCGTTTTCCTTTTCCTTTTTCTCTTTTTCTTTTCTTTTTGGGAGGGGAGAAGGAAGAAGGTGAAATGTACAGATTCTAATAGGATAAATTGCCCAAGAAACAAAATAGTATGTATATTTAGCAGTGTTTCCAAGCAAGTAGTGCATACCATGCCAACTTTAGCAAGAGAGACAGGGACATTATAATCCACATGGACGATGATACCTGCGGAACAACAGCAAATAGGAGAGCCCGCACTTTCAGCAAGACGATGTTGCAACTTTGTATTAGAGCCTCAACTTGTGCTATGGCATCCTGTAACGTCAGAAGTTGCTCTACAGCATTTTTACTTGGGGGAGCTATTATTCTGTATGGCTCCAACAGCTTCCCTCTTTTGAAAAGCCTACGCCAGACCATGATGGCTGCAACACAGACAAATACAGATGGCAAAAAGTACTCGATCCATCCCCTGCAACAAATGAACTTTTGATGTCAGATATTCTGCTCGATTGACCTGTAAAGAGAGATACATAATGAAGATGGATGAAGTTGTCAGATGAAATCAATGGAAGGAATCAACAGTTCACTGATGATAAACACACAAAATTCCTTTGCAATAGTGAAAGCAGCTTCGACTTCAACCCAGATAAATGGGCAGATATTCAGTAGAAAGAATCAAAATCTCTTTATAACAAGCATTAAGGCCAATTTATGACACTCTTGAAATATGCTAAACAGTGAAAAAGAAATAATAAAATTTTCAGCCTTTTCTATTGAGGTAATGGCTTGAAGCAAGACATAAGACCAATTTCAAAATTGTCACGACCATTATTGATGAGGTGATGGCTTTGAGTAAAAGAACAGAACTGTGTTGACTGATAATAATGTGTTGGAAAAGAAACAAAATAGGGTATAAGTTGGGTAAGAATTAACACAATTTCCTCCAGATTTCCAGCATCCTGTGTTAGAGGTCAAGTAAACAGCTTTCCTTAAATGCCCCCTTGCCTCCCCACTAAAGATAAGAAGAAGAAAAAGGAAGGAGGAAAATGAAAAAAGAAAAATCTGAGAGCAAAAACAAACGGTAAAAAAAAAAAAAGGGAATATCAACAGAATATTTTGGTCCAATTTCTTATCTCGTATTCTCGTACTCCATCTTCCACTCACTCCTTAATGGAACACATCCTAGAAGACCAAGTGCAGATACGAATATATGTCAGAACCACTTTTTGGCCAAGTGAATTCTTTTGTTGGCTGCCACTAACCTCCTACCAATGGACACGAGGTTCCTTTTCCCCTGGACATCATTATATTCCTCAACTTCCACACTGTTTTTGATAACTTCAATGTGAGAACATCAAGATAGACTCAGCTGCTTCTAGTTGGCAGTTTATCTATATGTACATACTTTGTAATATAGTTTGCCACACAGAGAAACAATGTTAAATAAAGACATCTTATATCAACATTGACATCAAACAACTTGGGAACGAGAACTCTTAATTAACACCACGGAGTGCAAATTAAATTAGATAGTCATAAAAAAGGGAGAAGGGCCAAAAGTGTTTACCTAAGTATTGTGTAGCTGATTAACACCAAAAATGC
Source organism: Cordia subcordata (assembly GCA_028554755.1). Taxonomy (NCBI): domain Eukaryota; kingdom Viridiplantae; phylum Streptophyta; class Magnoliopsida; order Boraginales; family Cordiaceae; genus Cordia; species Cordia subcordata. Next base: position 13,058,332 of record JAPTOF010000005.1, on the reverse strand, counting down.
CATTGAAATTAGAGGATTTTTCCATGATGCCAAAGTTTGAAGCCAGTTACATAATCCAACAATAGGGAGAAGTAACTCCTGGAATGGAGGAAAAAAAGGCAAATTTGGTCATCTGCAAGGCCTTGATTCTCATAATTACATTAAGAAGATACCAAATGAAGTGCCAGTATCTACAATGTTTAGACAGCATAGTCAGAATCAAATACATACTATATTTATAATCCTGTCAGGCAGAAATTATTAGCAAGCAATAGAATTTGCCTTTAGCTCAACATGTGCAACATTTATTTCTCGCCAGTTAGTCATCTTCATGAACATACATAGAGGACACAGAAAATTTTAACAAAACAGCCAATGCGGCATCTTAAAGCACACGCAATTTTATTAACAGTGTATAAAATGTTGGGGGGGGGTTGTTGTTTGTTTGTTTTTTTTTTTTTTTTTTTTTGGTTGGATTGGGGAGGAGAAAGAGAAAGTGGAAGACAGTTCAAAAGTTACCTTCATTACTGCTAGATTTGTATCGATGCCTTCAACTTTCACCTGGTCAACGCTTGCTTGTGCTGCTTCAGCCCTTCCGGTATCTTGTTTAGACTGCTTTACGGCAGCTTCTAGAGGATTTGTTTCACCAACTCTGACATCTCCCACTTGAAAAGTTGCTTCTCCACTGATATCTGGTTCCTCAGACAAGATGATGCCGAGTCTAGAAAGTGTTGAAAGTGCAACAGGGTGCAACACCTGTTTTCTGGAGTTAGGTGACCCCATTGAGTCACGTCGGACTGCCTTAGGACTCATGAGCAGTAAGCGGCGTGATAGATTTTCTAAGATCATATCTCCCCTGGGAAGACTTTCAGACAAGTTGAAACATAGAAGAGTTTTGTAATTGCTAGAGGAAATACTGAACGCCTCTCTGACTGCACGGTATCTGAGAATTCCTAAAATTGCCCGAGCAAGTGCTTCAGATCGTTGGTGCTTTTTGAGGTTATATTTCCTAACAAACTTGTGAGCACGCAGAACCTCAAGAGAGATATCCAACCAATAATCACGCCTTGAACTGCCTTTAAATTCAGGAAATTCAAAAAAGACTGGCTCTGCTCTGCACAAAGTTAAATCACAAGTAGTTTCATGGTTAAAACCAATGCAAATCTCATATCAGTGGCAAAGAATATACTCTGATTTTCTCTTTCCTTGCCACCCCCACCCTCCCCACACCCCCGAGGCGGGTGAAGAAGAGAAAGGTTCCTCAGAAATAAGCACAGTAGAACTTACACAGATGTGGATTTGTACATTACAGCTTTATCAAAGAGGCGAGCACCCAGAGGTCCAGTTAACTCTGGTTTTATGACCTGTTTCATGTCTGCTGCCAAATCATATCTCACAGCTTTGTCATATAAACCGACTCCAGACTCGAAGTAGAGGGCATATTTGGTCAGGGTTAACCTCCCTGAGGATAAGATAAAGCAGCAATGTCAAAATAATATTGGCGAGTGTTCAAGGTTAATAGATCATCTTAGTTGAGGACAGATTTACAGAATGTGGAATATTATTTGCTAGCTAAAAGCATTGTGTGGGATATTCTTTGCTAGCTAAAAGCATTTCTCTGAAATGTTCTCTTCACTGCAAAACTGAATCAATTTTATCCGTATTCAATTTTACTACCAACAGGAAACTTTAGTATTTTAGTTCGTGAAATATTACGGAGAAAAACTACCCAACTGTTGAAGAACACCGAAAAGTAGAGGCAAGCAAATTCTTTCAAGGGCCATAATATATTCTTCTGAATCAAGCCTTTAGGAAATACTGGATCAATCATATAATCTAGATGTTTGAGGAAAAACCAAGGACTATAATTATCACTCACCAGGCCATGCAGAGATCCCAACATGTTGCAGAACTGGTTGCGTCGGAACTGTACCATCTACATCCAAAATGATCTCATTTTCTGCAAGTGAAAGGTTGGAGACTGACTGAGGTCCAGCCCCACTGTGTACAGCTTTTAGTACCCTGCAAACATAAAGGAGCCCATGAATGAAAAAATGTAGATTTTCAAAATCTGGGACAAAATTGATGATCCATGCCAACCATGGTGAATAAGAAAGAAGATTCTTATATTGAACACAGAAGACCCAACGGTTTATAATTCTTGTTGGATGACCCAACCGGGTACTGGTCCCTCTAAACACTCAATTCAATATAGAGATACACTAATCACATTCTTGTCTCTCCATCGACATCTCAACAAGTTCAATAACCAATGCCAGAGTTCGGAATCCTAGCATAAAAAATCGTCAAACAAATAGATTCAGGCAGCATATGGTGGTTTAGACCCACAAAAACCAGTTTCTCAAGAGATACATGTAGGAGAACACATAGATGAAGAAAAGATTAGGGAAATCCAAGGCGTAGAATTATTAACTCAGCAAGCACTGAGGAACACTAGCAGAATGTCATTTACCAAGTACAGCCATGACAACTCTGAGTTTTCCTTCAATAATTTTCTGGACAAGATGAGAGGAAGAGAATTCCCAATCCCCTGGCCCCCAAATAATATAAAGGAAAAAGTAAAAGAACTGGAAAAGGAAAATTAAAAAGAAAAAGATATCTATTCAAAATTGCCAGCTGTTTTAGTCAATAAAGCATACTTTTCAAGACTCCGAAGGTACTTGTCGTATATAAGGAAATGCAGTCGATGACATGATGGACTCGTGAGAACATCAAAAAGATTGTGAACAGTTGTTATATCCGCAATGATGGGACATGCCGGAGCTATTCGAGCAAAGGCCTCTGGACCTACAGTTTTCTTGTTATCAACCTGACAGTGGGAATTTGATAAAGAGAAATCTAAGCGAACTTTTAGAGGCACATGAGAGAAATGTAACATTGATAAAAATAAAAATGAAAATTGTAACACGGAAATAACCTGAACAGCCATATTTGTAGAACTAGAATAAAACAAGGACCACCCACCGTCATCCTCTGCTGCTTCCTTGTCACTGCAAGAAATGGTTTCCTGCAATTCAGGAACAAGGAAAAAGCTAAACAGGCATTGGCAGGCTCAAACAGGTAGGTACTCCAGGTTGATAATTGAAAGCCTAGAAGAGCAAAAAGAGAGAGAGACCATATAACAGTGGTGAAAAGATTAACAAGCGGTAATGTCTCACATGATCCAATGCCTCATTCTCAATGCCAGGAGCCTCCCACGCAATCATCATGTCAAATGACAAGCGACGGAACTCTTTGTCACACAAATAGTCAGCACGAGTAGTAGTTACGAGACTGAGAGCTTGGTAAGAGCAAAACTCCAAAAGATTCCTGGCATAGACTGAAGCTTGTCTAACATTGTCAGGCATTTGTTCTTCAAACCGGCGTTGTAACTCTTGCACAGACGTTCCAAGTATCCTGCAATTATATAATGATGCTAAGCCACCCCCTAGCTGAGGCATCTTAGATCAAGTAAAGTATAGCTACATTTCGTGTCACATACATATTTAAATTGAACCCAATCCAACTATAACATAATCTTAATATGGAAAGGCAATTAAAATATAACAATGTACACGATATGTGAGCAATTGGCTGACTAGAGTTTTTTCTTTTTCTTTTTTCTAACACCTAAGCAATATAGTGAGATAGATAACAATTCGCTGCAATCAGTCTCCTTTTTATTTTTTCTTTTACCAAATATCAACTAGGCCAAAAGTCAATTATTATTAGTAGTTAAGCCCCTGAGACTTAATTTATAAGCCAGTATAACGTCTTTCACCAATTCTGACACATTAGGATCAATTTTCGATGAAAGAATATAGATTGAACTACAATAGAGAAGCAAGAGAATTATAGAGTGGTAGGTGAAGTTTCACACATAATCAATAATAATATTAACAGAAACCAAAAAGATCATATTGTTGAATACAACGATGATATATGATTCAATTTGAGAAGAGGCGTAATTGAGGGGTGTAAAGATGAATACGGACAGGGCACAGCGGGAGACGACGGAATTAGCCAAGACAGAGAGCTGCGGAATGGAGGAGGAGGAGGAGGACGAGAGGGGGCTGTCTCCGCCGCCATTTTTGTTAATCTTCTTGTTGTTGTTGCTCTTGTGTTCAACGGCGCCACCATGAAAGGGGTTTTTTAATCTCTGGGAGGTGTTAAAAGAGAAGACGGATGATATGGATTCCAAAAAGGACGGATTCATCTTCGACTCCATTTCGATGTCCATTGACGCCGTTGCCGCTGCCGTTGCCGTTGCGGTTGTGGCGTCGCTCTCGCTCTCCGCCATGAAGATTGATGATGGATGATGGATGCTTATTACTGTCTATATACCCCTCTCCCACTCCGGTGTCGTTACCCTCTCCCACTCCGGTGTCGTTATTCATATAAGCTTATCCTCACTTGCACCTCATTTCACCAAAACACCTGGTTATAGAATTTTGACTCTAATTTCAACCTTAATTACTATTATAATCTTTTAACGAAAACACCTTTCATATGATATTTCTTTTTTCCCCTTGTTCCAGTTTAGGTTTTGGACTCGTTTAGATTGGCTTTTTAAAAAAATACTTTTATTACTTTTGAAAAATAACACGTGTTTTTGATAGGTTAAAATTTCAAAAGCTAATTTTAAAGGTTTTTTCAAAATTTCAGTTATTTTTTTAAAAAAAAAAGTCATTTTAGGTTTAAAAAAAAAAACTAGTCCAAATAGTGAAATAGACCTCACACTCAAAAAAAATCTACAGTACAACTTAAAATAGATGTAGATGCACTCACAAAAGAGTTAGAAGATACAAATTGCAATAACAAATTACTTTTGATGCCTATTAAGTGGAGTTAGTTTGGATAATTAGAGAGAATCTTGAGTGATACAGATTAGTATTCTCGTATATCATTATTTACATTATATTAATATGAGAAGGGAATTCATAATCATGTTAGTGTCAATCTCACGATAATTTGGATCGCATTATATAATTATGATAAATTTTCAGGTTTTGGTTTGGACTTTGTAGGCGGTCACATGACCGTCCATGGGTTTTAGATTCATAGTTATCTTTTTTCTTTTTTTTTTTTGACATTTAATCAGTCATCTACATTTTTCAAAACTTTGCCTCCATTAGAGTATAAGTAATATAAAAAGGATTATAAGGGGGGAAAAAAAAAAAAGACGGGCTAAAAAAAGAAAAAGAAAGAAGGAAGGGCACATTAAAAACCCACCTATTATAAAACCCTCCAAAATCACAGCCGCAGGCGTTACCAAATTGATGATTGTTTGGCTTTTGGGAATTGAATTGGGGGCTTCAGATTTCCTCTAATGGCTGCTTCATCTTCCTCTTCTAGCGATAGAATCAGCGAAGACGCAGTACGCAAGGCAGTAAAAGCGCTTCTCAAATGGAAAAAGCTTCAACTCCATGATAATGACGGTGACGAGGATGAGGGTGATGATAATAATGAGGATGATGAATACATGTACCTTCTCTTAACCCTCGCTAAAATCCCACCAAAAGAACGGCAAAACAATATTCCTCTGAGAATCCCTCTTCCACACCCACTACACCAATCTCTACCCAACAAAAACATCTGCCTCATCCTCAGAGACTCCCCCAAGAACTCCAACCAAAACCTCACCGTCGAAGCGGCGCAGAAGAAGATCAAGTCCGAGAACATCCCAATCGCAACCGTGGTGAAACTCTCCAAGCTCAAGTCGGTTTGCAACTCTTTCGAAGCGAAGAGAAAGCTGTATGATGCGCACGATTTGTTTCTGGCGGATAAGAGGGTCATACATTTGCTGCCTAAGGTGTTGGGCAAGCAATTCTACAAGAAGAAGACGAAAGTCCCGGTGCCGGTGGAGTTGAGAAACAGTTGGAAGGAGGAGGTGGAGAAGGCCGTGTCGTCGTCTTTGTTGTGGTTTGGGAGTGGGACGAGCTGCGCGGTTAGGATTGGGAGGTGGGGTTTGATGGAGAGTGATGAGATTGTTGAAAATGTGTTGGCTGCTGTGACTGCCACTGTTGAGCTTGTGCCCAAGAAGTGGGGTGGAGTTAGAGCCTTCCATTTGAAATTCTCAGAGTCCTTGGCTTTGCCTATTTACGAAATTAATAATTGACAAGGAAGTAGAAGAAGAAGAAGAAGAAGAAAGATGATGATCCCAAGATGATGAAGACGATGATGCTGATGATTAAATTAGGTGGGGTTTTGCTGGTTTAATTTTAGGCATATCATTTCTTCTTTATTATGTAACCAAACAATTTTCCTACCACTAATTAATATCATTATTACAAAATTGATTTTTAGTGTTTTCTGCCTCCGATTTGCCATATGCCTACTACACCATATGTGTTTGTGTGTGTGTGTGTTTTGTTTCTATTAGCCTGTTTTAACTTGTGGAGTTGATGGGATCAATTCATGAGTTTGAAAGAGCATGGAGAAAGCTTTTTTCATTCTATACAGGATGAATTGTTTGGTGGTAATTGTTTCGTGCTTGCTTCTAATTATCATTCTTTTCTTTCTTTTTTTTTTTCCTGGTCTTTTCTTTGTTTCTTTGTATAACTTGATAATTCATGTTTTTATTACATTCGCTTTTTTTTTTTTTTTTTGCCAAATGTTTTAGATTTTCAATTTCCATATAATGTGTAAATTTGACAGTTACATTTTGTTCTTACACAATGTTTGTTAAAATAGACGTTGGGTTTAATAATAAAACTCAGGAGCTACGTGGGCTAAGCATATCGGGTTTGTTTCTTTATTTATTTATTTATTTTTCCTTAATGTTATAGAAAATGTGAACTCTGGTACCAAACATTTTTAATCTCTGCCGGAGAATGAAATTATTAGCCACCCAGAAAGGAAATCAACGCGAAGCGAAGACGTCGTGTTACCAACAGGTTTGACAGCATTTTACTAGAAAGCCACAAGCATAATTAAAGCGAGTGCATCAAATCCCCATCCTTGTATCTCCCTGCTGAGCCAAATAAATGAGGAAGAGGAAATGAAAAACAAAAAGACCTTTCGAAAGCTATCTAACTACTTCATATGTATGAATACATTCGAGAAAGTAAGATATTTGGCAACTTTTCGTTTACTCATCTCAACCAATTGGCGATTGTAATACTTCATCGATCCCTGCCTTTGAAATAAGTATTTATGAACAACTGGATTTAACGGTACAATAAATAAGTCACTCTTTGACTTTTAGATCCATCATCCTCACTCCACTCTTACCTTTAACAGACAAATCACCACTCCGTTGTCCCTTCCCTATATCTTTTGGGACATTCCTTCTCAAGCTTTTTTGTTTTGGCAAAGACCCAAAGAGGTGACTCATGATCACCCCCCTGAATCCATCCTTACAAGACACCATAACCAGCCCTGCTACCCAAGCCTCCATAAATCGATAATTAAACATATATTTCTCGGGATGAAGAATGCCTCCCCAAAACCTCTTTCAGGAAAGCAATATTAGCAGAAGATTAAATAGCATCTCCATTATTGTTCAAAAAGCAGTACCTTCACATTTTGGGCCACCAGAAAACCTTTCCGTGGTGTTACATTCCGGAGCAAGTAGTGATGACAACTCAACCATGATTCTCTTGGATGTGCCTTTTCTGCTCTCTCTCCGAATAACCATGCCTCCCCAACCTACTTCTGTCCTCTGGAAGGTCATGATGATTATTATACGTGTGAGGTGCTGTTACATAATCATGCCGCTGCTTTCCCTCTGCATGTTTGTCTAGAGGGCTACCGGCTTTCCTCTTGCGATTACTCGACTTTGGGGATGGATGTCCCCTGTCAGCACTACCAAATGGTTCTACTTCACCTTCTTCAACAATATCAGAATCTCCTCCGTGCGATAATTGCTCTTTCATCCCTTGAGAATGCCCATCTGCAGCCACATCATGTTGTGCATTTTCATGTTCTGGCCTGTTGGACAAGCTGTGTCTTCTTTCTTGCTTGCCTCTATCACTCTGAGCAACCAATTCAATCCCAGCCTCCAGCTCCCTCTCTATCAGATCATCATCATCCATAAAGTTTGTCTTCCTTGTGTCACCACGGGACTTCCTCCGTTTCTCAATTGCAGCCTTAAGCTTGTCCTTATCAAGCTTTTTTATGGCATCCTGGGGTGACTTGCCGAGTGTACCATCCTTATATTCCGATGCTCGACCATGATATTTTTCTTTCAGTTCCCCTGCATCCCTCTTCTCAATTTTCCCATCAGTCCCTTCATGATCTTCTTCACTTCGAGAACCTACAGAAGACCTTGACTTGTTCTGAATTTCTCCATTGTTTTCTTTGTGAGTCAACATATCTCTCTCGTGCCGATCATCAACATCAACATCTCCATTGTGATTGCTGCGGAGATCAGTGCTTCCATATTCACTATATTGGCTTTGACTATTTTGTTGCGGTGCATGATTATCAGCATATGATTGACTTGGTTTTGGCTTAGTTGATGCAGACTTCAAGGATCCAGCCCTGGAAGAAGCACCTCCACCTTGAGGATTACTATTACTTGACGCATGTTCCTCACTGGGAGCAGGTGCTTTAGTTGGTGGCCGTTGAGCACCTCCAGCACTTCCTTCTGCCTCACTAGCCTGAGATGGGGGCACTCTATTTTGTTCGTACAACTCTAGCATTTGATTGCTAACCTCTGCAACAAAAGAGAATTCAATCAAAAGGAAATATTTAGCCATAAAATAATACAAACTTGTATGGAATTCTTCCTAACAAAATCATTTTTGCCCTTCCTCGTTTCTTCATCTCAAAACCCAGACACAAAATGAAATAGATATAATTTGAAAATCACTTTGTTTCCATGTTTTTACAGCAGTGACCTCAGATCCCTAAGAGAGGATGGTATTATCCATCGCCAAAATTTATTCTACCACAATGTTTTCCAGAGCAAGGCAAGACACCAACCCTCCAGTTGGCGTGGGGTGACATCGAACTCCTGCCACCAAACCTTCTCGCCGTCAGATGGAAGCTTTACTTTAAGGAACTTGGCAGCAAGGAAGATGGCACCTGCTGCAATGTGATGAGGCTTAAATTGCAAGCACAGAGACGTCCGAAGCCTGCATACCGCTTTCCCAGGTCAAATAGAGACAAGAATGGCCATGGATGGGGATATACAAAACTACAATAAGCATTATATCGTTCATACCCATCATTCACAAAATTCCACGCAACCTGAGCTAGTGCATTTTGCGCAACCTTGAATTTCTTAATTGCCTCGACAAGGGGTTTATATGGGTGAAGCACATTCAGATCAAATCCAAGAGTTGCAAGAACCACCCTCTCTGCCAGCAAAATAAGTTCTTTTTGTTGCTCATACACCTCCTGCAGGATCAGTGTAGAAAAATTAAGTAGTGATACAATAATATCTTAAAAGAGATCTGAAATAACAATATTAAGCAACCATCTTACTTAAAAGCTAAAATTGTTAAAGAGGGATTTGTTATATTTATTTATTATCTTATATTTATTTATTATCTTCAACACAACTCCTCACATAAGGCTAGAATATTTTTCTTGATTGAGCCTTACAAATGCAAGTAATTTTACAAAAGGGTGGCTGGAAGACTGTGCGGTGTTTGGAATCACCTTAAAATAAGTCACTTATTTTACTTGTAGTCTTACATAAAAAGTAACGACTATTATGAACTTACCAATAGGATCTTTTAATAAGTTTTCTGATTTGTAATTATGAGAAGAAAGATAGATTTTGATTACTTAAATCTTATCAGAACAAAGAGAGAATTAACAAAATCTTTTATGAATTTTTTCCCTCATTGTATCCTTCCTAAATCAGTCACTATTTTTAGATTTAAGGGCATTTTGTCAAATTAGCTCAAATTTCCACTTAGTCTTTTTATACCACACTTATTCCTCATCAAAAACTTATCAGATAAGATGTTTCATATTTCAGATAAGTCTATTTCCAACAAAGCATTAAACTTGTGAATGATGATAACCTAATCTCTGATACCATGTTAAGTGATCCCATCATCTAATATATTTATTTATTGTCTTCAATAAACAGAATGATGCATGTCCAACTAATATTGTAACCCAAAAGCTTTTTAGTGGTCAGTCAACATCAGAGGTCTATACTTGAGTGTGCAATGTCAGATTGATTAGTAACAAAACATCATTTTGAACTCATCAGAGACTAGAGATGGTCAAATTGTTACTTATTATGCCTATGATATAGGTCTCAGACAGGCCCTATGACCTAGGTTGAGTTTGCAGCATCATTTGCTCCAGTCAAATCTTCACGCACTTGGCCATTAGTCTGATGCACATTAACTCTCAAGCATGCCACAATTGATGGATTAATATATTTCACGAACTTGCTTCAGCATGGAATTTAGAAGACCAGAAGGCGAATGAGCTTAAGCAATCTATAATCAGGACTTGGGATGGTAAGTGTAGATATCCACAGATCAAACCACATACCTTTTGCTTGATCCTCTGTATCGCCGCAGGATCCTTCTTATGAATAATTTCATAAGACACAAGAATGACATCTTTTAAAGGACGAGGTGTTTCCTCAACTTTACCAGCAAGGAACATACAAACAGTGGCAATGGTCTGTGAGAAGAGTGAAGACATATTACAAGTCATGTAAAAAAATGCACAACATGTCGAACTGTACTTTTACAAGGGAAACTCTTCCAGCCACTCCACAATGACAAAGAAGATGAAGAGCAATCCTCTTGCACAAACTCCGGAATCATCTTTGCACTAACTGCCCCGGAAACTGACCTTTGAGGTAATGACCCAAATATCTTAAAGAATAGGACTTCTTTCAATAGGGATAACATGACAACTCAAAAGAAGAAAAGGAGAAAGGGAAGAGGGAACTCTTAAGAATATAGTTAGAAGACTGTCTTCCTCAGATCTGCATTTCATGGTCAATGCATTTGTGTTGTTCATAATTTCATTACTTCGGCAAAAGTTAAACAAAAAGAAATTTCTGATGCAAGCTTCCTAAATAAGATGAATTATGTGGACAACAGCATCCTATTTCTCTCATCCTAGACCTGCCAGCAACAACTGAGCTACTATTCCGTCTATGGTTTATTTTCTAATCCAAGAAACCGGCAATAAACATCATTTCTCACAAACTGAAACAAAGAACTATTCACAGTTGATATATAACTGACCATCCAACAAGGTAACTCACCCTTCGATCATTCTTTCCATGGGATTGACGCAGGAAAAAACGATGACAAAATATTATTGCTGTAGCAATGGTCACCTGGGGCCTGAATTTGGAAGAATCCAACAATTATATCAACATTCGGATGACAATAATTCAAGTGCACTTCAGAAAACTAGCAAGATCACCAGAGCATAAATAGAGAGGGACAAATAAATGTTATCAATCAGCTTATGTGAGTACTGTAACTACTTTCACTGGCACAGACATACACCTTCGGAAGAAGACCACAAGTAGAGGATCAACCAACAATAGATCCAGTTACTCTTGGTTCCCAAGTTGATTAACTGTGAATAAATAATATCCCTAATGTTCTGTAACTTCATAAACCTTATCTTCACAGCTCAGAAGTGGTTTCATTTACATATGATATATAGCTACCAAACATGTCAACTGCAAATTCTTAAGACCAGTACCTATAACTGAATCCATTGCTGCAGTAACAACTTACAACTTAAAATCTCGCTTAACTAGCAGCCAGAACCAAAAAGAAAAAGAAAATACAACAAAATAGGATTGAACAACAATAGATCCAGTAGCTCTTGGTTTGCAAGGTGATTAAACTCCGCACATAAAATATCCTATTCAGTAACTTCGTCAGCCTTATCTTCATGGCTGAAAAGTTTTACTGTTTATATATGATATATAGATATCAAATATCTGAGTGAAAATTCTTATGATCAGTACATATAACTAAATTCATTTTTGTACTAACAACTTACAATTTAACACTAGCAACCAAAAAAATTTACAACATAATCAGATATTTGACTTAAACCCACTAAAACAAAAAGTAAAAGTGCAAAAATCTTGAAACAAGTCAACTTAAACAGGGCTAAAGTACACTTGTGCGCATCAACTGTAAGACAAATGCCATCTCAACTGCTACATCTTCATCTATTACTTCTTTGGTGTTTCGGTTTTGGCATTTCATATTAAGAACAATGGTATCGAATGTTAATTCTTTTCTATTAATTACAATTAATGTCTGCAAAACTATTTAGATGAAATGATTTCTTGAGAAGGTATAAACATAAAACAAGCAAAAATGTCAGCTATTAGAGATCTACCATCAGCAGCTCCAAAAATAACACCCAGATAAGCAAGACTGAAAACTGAAAAAGATTCTGTTGCTTTCTGCATACATTTTTCTTATGTTCTTTGTCTTTTGCAAGAGACTACCCATATTATATATGTTCTGCTTCCCCAACACCCCCCCCCCCCCAAAAAAAAAAAAAAACACACACCCAACCCCAAAAAAAAAGAAAATAGAAGAAGAAGAGACTTTAAGGGCCTGATTGGAATCAGTTTCTAAAAACAGTTTTTAGTCTTTAAAAACAGAAAGACAAAAGAATTAATTTGGAAGACTGTTTTTGTTTTTAGTTTTTAAAAACAGTTCTCAGAAGTTGTTTTAAAAACAGAAAACGGACAACAAAAAAATGTCTTTCAACATCTTGCTCTCAAAAACTCCACAAAAAAAAAAAAATTGAAGAGCGTACTTCATTAATGACAATTTTGTAATTAAAATACCATTATAATGGCAAACAAATTTCTCTTCAATCTCTCTCCACTTTACATCATTCCACATAAAAGTTCTCAAACAAGTTTTTTACGTCTTTTGTTGTCAAAAACAGTTTTTGAATTGTGTTTGAAGAACTGTTTTCGGAACCAAAAATTAAAAACAGAACCAAACAAGCTCTATACTACTCAGGAAAATCATAACTCATCTCAATTACTAAGTTTGATATCACAATTCACAGACCTAATTATGCTTGTAGCAAATGCTTTTGTAGCTTAACTATAGGCATGCACCTTACACCTATGTGATAACATTACCTGCAGTTTCAAAAATTTTCAGTCCTATGAGGCTCAAAACAACATTGCTTAAGTTGATACTGAACTCACGCTATAAAAAAGCTTCTACAAGAAAATCAAAATAAAAAGATGAAGAGTTGAGAGATGTAGGGCATTGGGAAGGGAATGTCAAGCTCGGGAAAGAAGATAAGAACAAAGATGAAGAAGAGTGTATTGTGACTTCCCTGCCCTCAGAAAACTATTTATTACCCATTATTTTCTAGTTCTCCTCAATTAGTAAAGAAGGGTGAGAAAGACTGTGAGGATAACCAGCGAAAGAGCTCCAGTAAACTTTAATAGAAGAATAATTAATCTATTTGAATTTCAATTGCAACCTATATTATTGGTATTTTACAGTCCATCTTAAAAGTCAGATATTTCCTCCAGAAGAACACAGACCACTGGGACTGCTGGAAACAGGCCCCACCTGAAGGGAAATGCAGAATCTCTGTCAAGCCAACTTATCTAAGACGTGGATGCAATTTCTTCTTTTGGATGGAGGACAGAAGCTTCAAGCTTAAGGCACCATAAAGAGAGTGCATATGATGCAAGCCTATGTAAAAACACTTTAGCCAGAGGCCTAACATAAGTTTGCATTAAGTCAAAGAATCACATTATGAAGCATTTATCAAATAGATTATTCAAGCATCAAGTAATTTATTCACATTAAGAAACAAGTAAAAGTATTACCAACACCCCCCCCCCCTCCAACCCCCAAAAAAACAAAAACAAAAAAGCAAAGTATACACACTAGGATCAAGAAAGCCCCCTAAAATGGACATTCATCTTTCACATTAGAGCATCCTGAATATTTGCAGAATTTTGTAACCTCCCTCAGCTACTTCAATCTTCCAAACCAATGGAGCTTCCAGCTGCAAAAGTTAAACCCTTTTTCTTTTTTCAAAACCAAAACTTTACTTTTTCTGAAAAGTAACCAAAACTTTACTTTTTCTCAATCATTTACAAGTCATAGCTTCAACATTGTGACAAAGGCATCCGTCTTGACAAACAATAAAAGTCTGTTAACAAGGAAATGTGTAGAAGTTTACCATTGTTTTGTTTGACATGTAAATAAAAGATGTCTAATTTAAACAGGTAAAATAGTACAAGAAAGAAGGGAAAAGAAGATGCTTTCTCTTTCTCCATGTTATACATGTTTGGAAGCCCACACTAAATTACCAATTGGAGTAGCTAATATGACAAGGCAGTTTATGGCACTGGTTGGTTAAAATAGGAGACAGTTAGGGGACACCTCAATTCTATAAACCACCAAAAGACACCCTTCATACTTTTCAAGAACAAATTAGTCAAAAAGAAGGCACCAAAACAGACAGGCAGCAGTTCTAACGATTCCTAAAAGGTATAAGTGAATCTTGCATCCAGAAAGTACATCATCAAAAGACCAAGCGGGTACATCCAGCAGTACCACCTCTTAACAGTTTTATTTTACAATATAATCAAATTTATATGCCAGTCAATGTGAACTAAATGACTGATAAAGATCAAGAACATATAACCCCCTTGGAACCGCAAATCAGATCACACGTCCTGATTCGTGGTACATTTGCATACAGAAACACTACAATTCACATTCTAGTTCACTAAAGTTGGTGACTTGAGCAGCTAAGCTACCAAGAAGTCATGCATGAGGAGAAAATGGATGGGAAAAGTAACTTGACGTCTTTGTTTGTTTTTAGTTTTTTGTTGGACCAAGTTAAAGTACTAGTTCTATTTTTCTTTATTTTGAGTTTATATTACTCCATTAAAAAATTATGTTAGCAATGAAATTTGGATTTTGGACTTTAATTAAACTTTGGAACAGATTGGTTTTAGTTAAGCAAAATAAATCACTGCAGTACATAAAATTTGGTAAACAAACCTAATAATTCTTCACAGCGTACCATGAATCCAATTAGTGTACCAAAGAAGTATACTCCCAAAGTATCCTAAAACTCCTAAGCCCCATACCCCCATACACGAATTTGTACCACGACTAGAAACGTATTGCAAATCTGGCAACTATGATCAAGAATGCGTTTAGATTGTTTTCTAACATAACTCAACAATACGCAAAGCGAAAGCCAATTAAAAAAAGGGAATGAGAACGCAAGGGCAGCATCTTTGAGAAAAGCAAAGGTTGAGAGTTCCTTAAAAGCATTCAAATGTGTTTGTTTTGAAGGGTGTATTTATGTATCTATACCATTAACCATGCTAAGCAAACAACTTAAAATAAACTTCCATGATGCTATTTGCAGCAATATATTTAAAAAGGCCACTTTCAAATCTAACAAACATCATTTTCTAAGCTGTATTACAGACTTCAGTCCGTGGAGGCACTCAGTCCATTGCTCAAGGGTGCAGAATAAATTTGCTCAAATTAAGTATGGGCTCGTTTGGATTGGCTTTTTTTAAAAGCGCTTTTTTTAACAGCTTTTGAAAAACAACTTTTTTTGAGAAGCTAAAAATTCTGGCTTCTGAAAAAAGCTGTATTTGAGCTTTTTTCAGAATTTCAACTTTTTTAGAAATCAAATCAAATAGTTATTTCAAATTTAGTATAACTTTTTCAGGAAAAAAAGTGCTTTTTCCTGAAAAAAAGCCAATCCAAACAGGCCCTATGTCATAGAACTCAAACTTGACTAAAGAAAAATCCATGAAATTGACCAACTATGAATTTGTAAATTTGGAGCAATGTTGTTAGTAACGTACGTCACGCAATACGTATCATACGATACATACTATACACCAACAAAATGATACGTATCACTAGGCAATTTGTCACGTATTGTGAGGCGTATCGATCAATACAATACATATCGACCCGTATCGTTGATACGGACAAGGACAATACACAACAATACATTTTTCTTTTTGGTTTGGGCCTGTGGCAGCCCAAAAAGTGTTTTTCCTTTTTTTTTTTATGTTAGGCCATTCAAAACCTTTTTATCATGGTAGGCCTCTTGTTTGCTAAATTAGGTCATGGCCCAATATCCCACCTCATTAACTTATTCTAGAAACCCAAAAAAATAGAATTGACAGCTGGAAACCATTTAAAACCTAAAAACTTACCAGCTGAAAAGTCATTAAAAAAACAATTCTATTGTAAAACAACAAAAACCTCCAACGTGAAAGCAAAAAAGCTCTGCCATGTCTTTTTCTTCACCTTTTCTTTTCTTTTCCAACGTTCCTATGGAGGAGAAATTTTTTTAGCCAAGTTGGGTTTGACTCCAAACTTCAAGAATTTACTTAAAAATTCATACTGGGGTGGTGTTATTAGAATGAAAAACCATCTTGCTGGAACACATGATCAAGTTAAACCATGCACCCAGGTTCCTGTATTACTTAGGTAAAGCAAAAATGGATGAAAAGAGATTTCGACGCAATTGAAACAGAAAATGAGGACAATGAAGAGGAAGAGGAGATGCCTATATTGGATAATGATGATGGAGAAAGCACCTGGGGAGAAGTCTCATTTGATCTTGGCAATGAATATGACTTATGGGCGATTGAGATTTGCTAGTAATCATCATTAGTTAGGTTTTGAAACTTTATATTAGACCTTAAAATATCAAACATATACTAATTTTTGAGGCATTCATCACTTTCAAGCTTATTTAAATTTTGATAGTGTATCCTACGGTATTTGATACATGATACGATAAAATAGCATTTCGATGCACGATATGTATCCCGATTTGACAACTTTGATTTGGAGTAGACGCAAGCATGCGCTTCTCCGCAGGTGCAAAAATTAATGTCACTAGATCATAACACTATGAGTAGGTGATCCTCTACTACTCCAAGGGCAAATGCATATCTGTCAAGGAAGGAACTTTTGAATCACTTACCCCTATTTGTTTGGATTAACAAATAACAAGCCAATGCAATGCACCATGTCCAAAGTCTATTTGTTTGGAGCAACAAATAACAAGCCATGACAATGCAACCATGTCCAAAGTTTCTATACTTTTGGCCCAGCATTACAATCCTAAATCACTCGAGATACATGCCTCAGTATAACAAGTGAGGTCAACTTAGCGTCAACCCGTTCTCTTACCATGTGAGTTGAATTCATTACACTCTAATCAAATACAAAAAGTTTGTCTATGAAAAGAATTTATCTCTCAATCAGCTTGAAGCTTTTTCCCCCCCTCCATGAAACTTAAAATTATCTACACAGTACACCTTTTAGGCATATTTCTTTCCACACTACCCTACACAAGAATTAGTCATTTAGGATCACCACCCAAGTCCAAATATGCTACTTCATATGATCCAAAATTAGTTCATCTCTTTTAGAAATATCCAAAATAGTTCATCACCAAATCTTGCAAAGTACAAACATACATCACGTGACAGCAATGGTGATGGACACTCAAGGAAACCTACAGCATCAAAGTAACAAAAGATCCTAGAAACAAGGGTAGGGGGAGGACTAACAAGATAAAGAACTTACACTTTAAGCCTCATGCCCAAATCTTGTAAAAAAGTACAATACGATTTGCGAAGATAAGTCTCTTTCTTCAAATCAATCCCATCTCTTCTAGATGGGGAATTTTCTTCAATTTCCCTCCGGGAGAAATACCAACGCCCACCACCTTCCTCTAGCTTATCCTGAGCAACCTTATGTGCTCCACCTTCATTTATTCCATGTCGAGAGGGATCACCATGCAACAAAGCAGCCATGGGTTCCTCTTTTCATCCACCAAACTGATCAAGGGATGTGAACTATCGCAGTCAAAAAGAGTTGTCTACACAACCATATTCCAGAAACATCCTGCCCATCAAATCACATCAAAAGAAGAATTAGACATGGACGAAAGTAGTTCAAAGTCTACCTTTTCAATATGGAGCATTCTTGATAAAATAAAAATGGAAATTAGACAGACCTCACAGACAATTAGATGAGAATATATACTAATAACTACAGTACCACGCTACTAAAGTTAAACCTCATGCCCATCTAAAAGGATAAAATAATCAGAGGAAAGGATGCACCTCCAGCCTGGCATAACCCAGCCTTCCTCGCATGTCTATATGCTTGCCCACCAGTACAAATACAACAATTTTCTCTATTACAAAACTGATTAAACCTCAAAAGCCCAAAGGCCTCCAGACATTATAGAACCCGCTCAATCCTAAACGCACTTATTGCTATGAAGTACAAACAACCAATGTGGAAATTTCCTGAGCATGGAACTAAAAGAAACACAAGAAAAAACGGTGGGAAAAAAATTTTCCTACAAGACAACCCAGATGTCTTTCATCGCTTTCTTTAATATTTCCCAATGAGAAATTGCAAAAGAATAGGTTCTTTAGGTATTTGAAAATGAACTGCTGTGTTCTTTAATGAATTAGGGTTTGCGTATTCTACGAATTCAAGCAAAAATCAATACACTTTGTGTATATCCATCGTAAACCAACACACACAGACACACACACTTACACACACATGAAGAATTCACTATCTGTGAGGCTAAGTTCTTCAAAGTAAACTTAATGAAAGACACACCATAATTCTAAAAAACTGCCAAATGCGTTGGTTAACTTGCACTCTCACAAAAATATTTATCACAGAAAAGAAAAAAAAAAGTTTGTGCTTTTCAATTTTATTATGTAAAACCTAATATTTTCAAATGGGTCGAATAATTTATACATGGAAAAAATGTATGGACTAATTAACGTGTGTAAATATACATGTGGAAGCATGAGCATTACTTACCGGACTCTAATATGTAGAAACGGCGTGGTGGTGATAGGCAACGCCGTCGTTTTATCCTTCTTTTTTTTTGGCCTAATCGCCGATGTGCAAGTGCGAGAGGGTTAGAAAATGGAAGAAAGAAGTAAAGAAAAGGGACTTCTTGATTTTTAGGGCTGAGCCACTCTGCCTCTTTTTTGTATATAGCGGCCACGACCATCCCCTTCCCAACCAAATCCTACATGTCAAAACATTTTTTTACCATTAATAATAATAATAATAATAATAATATCTACTCCCCTTTTACTCATCACTGCTCCTCTTTTTATTTTAATCTCCTGTTTATCTCTTTAAATTAAATTTAAAATTACAAAATATAAATTTTATCCAAAACATTATAAAAATAACCTCGATGTCTTTTATTTTATTTTTATTTTATGTCTGTTTATTTTATTATTTTTCTTTTTTACTGCCTTATCTAGGGTGGACAGAGTTTGGTTGAACTGACAAATTAACCCGAATCAACTCAAAAATTCGGGTTGTTTTGTCAATTTTACATGGTCAAAAACTAATTGATTAGTAAATGAAAATCAATTGCTTTAATTTGATTTGAAATAGGTTCACAAACTAAACTGAACCACATTCACAACTGATCTTATATGTATATTGATTAAATTAAACTTGTAATGTATATGGTAAATCAAAATTGATCTTCTGGTTAATTTTTTTCCTTAAAATTATTGGATTTTTTTGAGTTTTGAAATAAATTTAAACATTTTTTAATAAAAATCAAATGTTGGTTTGATTTAATTATTTTATATGATTAGAAGCTAATTGCTATTCACTCATATTTCCTCCCTCTCATTTTAATGTAAAGGAATGTGTATTTGTCAAAAATGTTATTGGAACAACTTTTGTACCATTTATTTATTGTCATATCATTTTTTTCTTTTAATTTTTTTTCTTCTTTACTGTCTCCTCCCCATTCTTTTCTCTTTTCCTTGTTTCCTCCTCAAGTATCGTCACACATAAATTCGTGTGTCATTTGTGTTTTCTTTTTCTAGGTGTTTGTATGGGGTGGGTAATCTTGCATGTGGTATCTGTGATGTGTGGGGTAATGTGATGCTATTTTTAAAATTGTTGCTTCCTAGTGTTGGCTGCGTTATCATAAAAATTTTTCCTTCAATAGGCAAACAAAAGCGAGTACGCTAGAATGTTGACTTAATATATGATGTTTTGAAACCAAAGTCATTATTCAATAGCCATTTTGCTTATACTCTTCTCTACACAGAGATATTGACCATTTAGCTACCATTACAAATTGAATTTTTATCTTCATCCATGGATCCTTTACTCGTATTTATTCAATAGCTTATCCAATAAAAATTATAAGCTTCCAACCAAGATTGCTCATGGCTAAAGAGTTCAAGATTTTTCAAGAGAGAATAAGAGATATAAAGCAGAGACAAGATAACATAAGGAAGAAACAAGACAATATAAGGAGTACCAATTTGCCCATTTATGTCAACTGCCTTGATCTCGATGCTATCACTCTTTTCTTGATGATCTTCTTGAACTTGGTTTATAAATAATTGTCAAACTTTTATTGATGGTGATTTGTGTCCTTAAATTGGTTTCAATATATCCTTTTGCATTGACTCCAAAAACATTTTAAAAATCATGTACCAGGGTGAGTCTACTTGAATTTTGAAGTTACCAGGAGTGACCAACTAGTTAATGCCACCAGTACAAGGGCAAATAAGTTTACCGGTCAAAATAATGGCTCAACCAACTCGACCAACCACTAGATCTAATGAAGTATAGTTGGTAACTTTCGCATTACTGGACCACTGACTTAACACACCAATAGAATTGAAGTTTTGGAAAAAGTTACGGACTTTTTACAGTTAAAATACTCTTATATAAACTTTTTTGGCCTTGTGGACCCTAGAGACGATCTTTTACACCTCTCAAGCTTGCTTAAAAACTTTCATTCACTTTCAAAGCTCGATTATCATCAATCTTGAGCTATATCTTTCAAAATCATTCAGCATTCAAGAGCTTGAATTCATATTATCTATTTTTGAGGAATTACTATGCTTTGAGCCATACTTTGTACTTTAAACTCTTGAATTTACACAATCTTGAGTTAGCTTGTATTGTCAGAATTTTGTAATAGTCAAAGTGTAGGAAATCCTTAGTGTTGGGACACACTTGAATTCTTTAAAAGGAAGTTTCAAAGAGGTGAAGTTGGTTTGTTCTCCATCAAAATTTAAAGAAGCATTAACATTTAGTAGAGGTGTTACAAAATCCTAAAGGGAGAATCTTTAGGCAATAGATATAGGTAAGACCAAACCACCGAAAAATTAGGTGTCGTTCTCTCATATCTCTCTACTTGCGTTATCTCTTTCACTTATGATTGCAAGTTGTTTGATAAATTGCTTAATTGAAAACATGTGTGCTTATGTGTGTTTTTTTAAGGCCGAGAATTGACCGTAATCTCAATTCACCTTCTATTAAGATTATTTGCCCTTCACATTAAATTAACAAAACAAAGTAGGTTGAAGCCATATTACAAAGTTATCACAAAAGGTAGACTCATCAATTCTTCCAGCTATACATATATCTTTATTTTGTATTCCTAAAGATTCATTTGACCCGTTTATTAGTAAAATTATAATGTGACAAAGATTAGAAATGTGAAAAAGTAAAACTGAAAAGTGGAATTATGCAATAGAAATGCAATTGTAAAGGACTTTTAGAACTCTCTATAACCAAAACTATTTTTCATATTCCTAAAATTCTACACAAACTAGAACAAATTGTTAGAAGCCCCATGAGTCATGAACCCACCCATGAATCACAAACCCCGTTGAACTCTCTGTGAATAAAAGTTATTTTTGTGATTCCAAAAAGCCAAATTCTGCAAGGGAATGGACATTGAAAGAACAAATAATTTTCACTCTCAGTTACTACCTTGCAAGGAGAATAAAGACTGTTAATATTAAACATAATAGATAAAGGAAGTTAGGCAATAGGTGACCTATTAAATGCCACAAACCTAACAACAAAAGCATGTCTTGAAATACAAAGCTTATGCTAGCTCATATCATGTCAATACACAAGTTATTGCTCAATTGGAAAATACTCCTAGAAAATCTAAAAGAATATAAGCACTGCCATTTACCCTCATCCTCCTTATGCTCCAAAAAGAGTGACCACCTAATTGATTTAAGATATCCTGCACTATATTATTTTTTGAGTTCCTAAGCCTATTGAAATATTTCCATACTTTAAGCAATTAATCCAATGCTTTCCAATGCTGGAACTAACAACTACCCCACCACTAAACTAATTTTCTAAATAGACCCACTGATCCCAATGATCCAGCCAAAATAAATTATTTTTCCTATTATCAACAAGGCAAAGAATAAGTGGCTTATACTCAGCTCTCAAATTAAGTAATTTCTTTTAAAACCAAAATGGATCTTCAGAAATAGGGACTTCCCAGTACATCTCTGCTTGAGTAGAATTCTTTGAACCAACCTACTCCCAAAAGATTTCGATTTTGTTTAAAAGATCTAGAAATATTTGAATATAACAACTTTATTAGCATCAACTAATCTCTTTAGACCCAAACCAATACCTTCATTCTTTGTTCCCTAATCACTTACTCTACACATACAAAATTATTCATAACCAAGCATATTGAGCAAAAAAACACAAAAGTCTGTCTGAAAGTGTTCACAAGATATGTTTTATTTTTCAAAAGACCAAACCTTTTTTGACATGAGTTGTTTTTTAAAATTGTTTCTAAAAAATAGTTTGAAAATTATGCCTTTGAATAAAAGACTAAGAATACATTATATCTGTTTTAATGTGATTTTAACATCTTATTTTCAAATGGACAAAATTTACCGTCTACTTTTTTTCCTTTTCTTTCCTCATCATCTCTACAAATTAAACAACACCAACCCCTCATTCCTAACCCCAACCTATCCCCAGCCCTTAGCCCGACCCTTATCTTTACACCTCACATTGTCATGCTAGCTTACTTCCAATATGTGTCTCTGTATGTGTGCACACACATATATTGATATATACACATATATAAGATGAAAAATTGATGTTCTTTTCCATACACTGATGAGGAGCACTTTCTCACTTGCAAAATAATCGTCTCTGATTCTATACTTAATATAGGTGAAATAAATATTAAATTGAGGCACTTAAGTTGTGAATTAGCATAGTAAAGTCCGGAATTTTGTATAGGATTCCTAGCAACATAAGTCACAGAATAAGTTTGGCAAACTTCTTAGAACATTCAATTCTAAATCTTTCAAAAGCTAGTATTCTTTATCGATTCATAAAGAAATCCATGTTCATTATTTAAATTGTTCACAAAGAGATCTTGTAACCCAAATCTAATGATCTCATTGTAGTTTTCTTGCTTTACTATTAATCTATAATGTTGAGTAATATTTTTTGAGGCCACTAACAATACTTTTCTATTTTTATTAATTTTGAAAATTTAAACTTTTTATAAATATATTTTCAAACATTGGAATGTTTACCTCTTTTTAGTAGCCATGTAAACAACAAAAACTTAGTGAAATTGAAAAAGATTTTTTGATAATAATAGTTTTGTGCCATATGTTGATTGTTTAAACTTTTTGATAACGTTAAATTTTGATGTCAAACTAAATTACTTTATTGAAATTTAAGCATTGAAGAGGACCACAACACCAACTTGCTATATATAAACAACCAATATGGTGAAAAAAAAATGTAGACAACAACTAACTCACTTTTACCAAACTTCTTACATGATTTGATGGAACTAGCTCATCTACTGCTTTGCCTTTAATTCACGTGAGATCAAGACTCAGCCACTTGTAGGAGGATCTTCTTGACGTGCCTTTGTTGCCTGACTCTGTTACAAGGGAAATTAGTAGTAGCTACAGATTAGCTAAGGAAAGGATGGGAAGTTTAGTTAGTAGTGGCCACAATCTGAGGGTGATGAAAGTTGACCTGGACCAGTTCCCAAGTGTCATGAGGCTCATAAGCTGAAATTATTATTTGTGATTTAGCTCTTCCAACTGAAGTTCTCACCCTTAAAGAATCGTGTCCTATAGTTCGTGATTTAGATATAGAGAACACTTGCATTGAATTAGACAACCTTAAGATTGTTAAAGGTTTGCAAAATGAGTCTACATTGAACTGGTCAATTGAACACTTGATGAAGGATGCTAGATCTCTTGTGGAGTACTGTAGGCGATATAGAGTTATTCACATTTGTAGGAGTGCAAATGAGATGGCAGATTAGCAGATTAGTTAACTAAGAATATTAGGCAAAGAAACCTCCTTGATGGTTGGGTTGTTTGTCCCCAGTTCGCTTCTTTAATGCTTTGCATTGTGTTTTTTACTCTATGGGTATAGGTTGAATTTTGAATTATGAATGGAAGCTTTTTCATAACCAAAAAAAAAAAAAAACTTATTAATTGTTTTCTCAGTCATAGTTTAATGAAATGCATTATATAAAGGCTTAGTATGTATAATATGTGTAGTTGCATATTGTATGACAATGTGTGTAATATATGTATTATGTAATATGTATTATTTCTAATATGCGTAGTATGTATAGTATATGTGTTGTGGGTAGTGTGTGTATTATTTGTAATACGTGTAGTATGTGTAATGTGTATATTATGTGTAGCATGTATAATATGTGTAGTTCATGTATATGTATCGTGTATATACAGAGGGTGTAATGTATATAGTGTGTATTATGTATAGTACATGTACTGTGTGTTAAATGTACGTCTTAAATAAAAATAAAGATAAGAAATTTTGTTAATCAGACATATCTATTACATTTTACAAAATTAAAAATAAAGGTTATTAAAAAAATAAAGATAAAAATTATCTTTTATATCTTGTGTGAGGAGTAAAGTAGTTGGTAAATAATTTTCTTGAAAAAAAAAAGAAAGAAAGAAAGTAGTTGCATATCAAGTTGAACCAACCAAAGCTACCAACGAACGAAGTGTAGGCGAGCCAATCAGCCGACTGTAGTGGGTTTTTGGTGACGGAGATATCGATGACACCCAACCCCACTCTCACACTCTTTGGCTTTCATTTCATTTCATTCCAGAAATTCATAAGCAAAAACACCGTCCACCTCTTCCTTCTCAGAGAGCATTGTAAGTCTCAGTTTCTTCTTTCTATTTCTCTTCATATACAAAATTTCCTTTTCGTGTCCCATCTTAGTCATATGATTAATATTTATTTATTTGTTTATTTGTTGTTGGATTCTAATTTTTATGTCTTGGATTTCGAATGAAATTGTTTCTGCATTGTATTAAAATCGAAAGTAATTTGAGCTGTCTCATATGTGATGAGTTAAAGCATAAGCCATTCGTGTTTTCTTTCTTCATGGGGTCGTAAAGTTGAATCATTGATTCATTTATTTTGCTTCTGGTTGTGTCAACTTCTTTGTGTGGATGGAGAGACTAATAGAGTTTAAGTTAGTGGAGTTATTTTAAGTTAATAATATGAATTTTGATATGGGATTATAATAAAGACACCAGCTTGGCCCCCAACCTCTTTTTTTGAGTCAATTTGTGAATTATAAATACGGTATTAATTGACAAGAACTACATTACTATCTGGGTAAAGTAGGTTTACCGTATAGAGATTGCTGCTTGACAATGTTATTTTGACTCTATTTTCCATTCTCCAACAACACTTTGCTACAAATTCTGATTTAAAGGTCTAAAATTTAAGACATCTCCGGCATAAAGCTCGACCCCTGTTAATAGCCGCATGCATCAGCAGAGTATAATAATAATAGTAATATACACATTATGTCATTGTTTCTTCACCTAACTATTATTATAATAATATTAATTATATTACTACTACTAATGGCATTACGACCTTTTGATCCGCGTTCCTCCAACAAGTTAAATGTTAATGATTACTAAGCATACAATTAGAAACAGGGGTTTTGCTTCTTTCTGTTATTGACAAAATCGATGCAGTATTAAGTAAAGGAGTTATAATCAGTAGAATAGTTTCACTTGGCAATGCTATTCTTCCTCAATAGGAAAGTCTTGTTGATTTTGCATTGCAAGCTACCATTTTTAGTTTTAACCTGATCATGGATCTTTGTAGTTGTTCCATTAGTATTTGAACAACTTAATCATGATACCTCTGCTTTGAAGTCTTTATTATTGAATAAAAAACTAAGAAAGTAATATACACATTATGCCCTTCTCTAAGTGTCTGACTTTAAACTCTACCACTGGAAAAGGGAGGCTAAAAATGAAAACATAGCAAAATGATATGTAGGAATTCATGCAAGGGATGCATATTAGTCTGTTTCAGTCCTCTCCAGTTTGCTACATGAATTCAAGTGTAGTTCTGGACTCCTAATGGTAATAGAAAAAGAGGAAGAAGAGTTACCACTTTTTGATGACATGAATTATGTCCTTTGAGTCTGGTTAAATTTCTTTTCTGTTCCCCATCATGCTTTCTCATAATTATTGTCAGGTGTGGCCCAGTTCACCCCACCAACTCAATATTTTCAGCATATGTCAAAAGGGGTGCGTCTGTTTGTATGAAATTCATTAGTTTGAACTATCTGCAGGACTACTTGTACCTGGTTATACGCTCTGTCTCAGAAGTCCTCCCTGAAGATCAACAGGTGTTCTAATTCCTTTTGGCTTTTAGGAAAAGAAGAAAATGATTCAGCAAAGCCTTTCCAAACATCTCCATCACTATAATTCTTATAATTTTTCTGTGCCTTATTTTTTTCCTAAAGAAGTTTGTTCATCACCTTTATCAGCAAGAGCAAACTCTTCCACCATTAGCGTTATCAGATGTGAATCTCACCCCCTAGAATTGAAGCAAACCAGTACTAGCAGTAACCAGAGTGACAGTAAGAAAAAGACAGAGGCCGTGAAGATATCATCGCCATATCCAGGTGGAGTTGGGCCCTACACGGGCAGGGATCCTAACATAAAGAAGCCAGCATGGCTGAGACAGAGAGCGCCACAAGGGGACAAGTATGAGGAGGTAAAGGAATCACTGTCTCGGCTCAACCTCCACACAGTTTGTGAAGAAGCCCAGTGCCCCAACATAGGCGAGTGCTGGAATGGTGGTGGAGATGGCATTGCTACTGCCACCATCATGGTTCTGGGTGACACCTGCACACGTGGGTGCAGATTTTGTGCTGTTAAGACCAGCAGGAATCCTGCTCCTCCTGATCCTATGGAACCTTACAACACTGCCAAGGCTGTCACCAGTTGGGGGTAATTTTTGTCTTCCTTTGGCATTTATATTCTTATCTCTTTCTATTTCTTCCTTCCTGCTAGCATGAAAGTTTAATATACAGTGGTCTTAGCTGTCTTATCTCTTTCTATTTCTTCCTTCCTGCTAGCATGAAAGTTTAATATACAGTGGTCTTAGCTGAATCTAGAGGTCTGGGTAAAAAACAGAGAGACTTCAACTGAATGCGACATAGGGACTCCTGTGCAGCCATCGTGTTCATTGCTGGCCTAGTAGAAACTCTTTCTCTTCCATGTTGTTCGATTGTCTTTTTGCCTAAGCTGTATGAAGGGGAAGACTCTTCTCAACATCCTTCCTTCTCCTATTCCATGACTAGGACATGCACCCAAACTGGCTGTTGAAAAAAGGAAGACAGACTTGCTTTGAGAAAGTTGTAAAAATAAGGAATATACCCCCTTGTCATATATTCCAAAAGCTTATAGTTAGTAAGATAGGTGTCGATACCAAATCCTTAACTCTTAGTGAACTACTAGTTAACTCCCTAATAAAGCAGAGTATCCAGCACGCGCACATCATGATTTTAGGTCTTGATGAAAAGTGGGACTTCAATTGGGAGTAAATATGACCTAAGACAGAAAATTGGTTGTTGTTTTGCTATTAAACCAGTTAATGTTAGTTATGAATGTTGACTAATTAGATTTTCTACTTGTGAATGCAACCTTGCTAAATTGAACTCCTCAGTGGGAATGACAGTGTGGCATAGACGTCTATCCCCGCCTTCCACCCCCATCTTAAAAACCAACCCCAGTCTCGTCTTGCTGCTGCTCCTTGCCCCAATCTCCTGTTCTTAACCTGCCCCTTATCCTCATTAAGGAGTAAGGCTACTTGTGTAATTTTCTTCAATTTATCTGGAAAGTGCAAATATTACGATTTATTTGCAACATACAATTGAAGGCATAAGCTAAAACTATAACAAGTGAAGGAAATAATATAAATGATGAAAAGAAGTATATTTGGTTTGCTGTTGAGTTTCATGCCTCGTATTACAAAGGAAACTTAATTTGCAATAACTGGGATTTAAGCATTTAAAGCCATCAAATATGGAATGGAAACTAAGGGTATAATGATGATTTCACATGTATTCTTCTGTGAAGCGGGAGCAGGAAGGCCCATCCCTGCCCCCTACTGTCCGCAATAGGGAGAATAAAAGTCTCTTTACCACTCTTGGTCCTTGCCCAACTAGCTTTTGTATCGAAGGTGGGGGCTAAAATCTGTCCTCATTGCCATCCATACACCTAAACGAGGGCATCTTTGTTCATTTATCTCTTACATGCTCTATTTATTTGCAGTAGCCAAGTTGTCGCTTGGAAAACTAGAAGTAAATATTTTTTCATACTTATCCATTGATACGTATGATGTGTTAATGACAATATACCTTAAGATTCTGTATAGATAGTTATATTACATTGTTCATGCACACGAAGATCTTATGTGTATATAATTTTCTAGTTAAGTGCTATTTCTTCCTAACATTTATTGAGTTATTTATGCAAACCTCTTATATTTGGAATCTTGGTGTTGATTGTGATTGTTTCAATGAAACTACCAATATTGACTGTATTCTAAGGAGAAGTTCCAACTATTACTTATGCATTAAGGGATTTTTAGTTGAATATTACCCTATAGCTTGTCTCTACTATCTTCGTAAAATGATTTTCTAGACTTTTCTGCATTAGGTTATTTTATATCAGGATGTTAAGTTCTCTAGTAAACCTGCTATTTAACATTCTTACTGCTTAAAAGATTTGTATTAACTTGTAATATTATCCCTTGTTTCACCTTAGCAATTTTTCATGTCGTAACTGCCAATAAATATATTATTTTCTGGCCCACCAAAAGAATATATTATTTTCTCAGGCCAATAATTGTACTGCATTACAAAGTAGCATAAACTGGCTTGGGAAAGGCATCACCAAATCCTTCGAAGCTCCTTTGGAAGTATGAAGAAGGGCATGTGTGAGACATGAATTGAAGTGATGAAAAGTACCTATGTTGAAGCTGTGACTTGTCTAAGGAGGAAGTGTTGTTGGGGAGGGTGAGGGGAGGGGGTGGATACAACTGCTCTTTGAGTCGTAATAGGTGTACCTCAAAAATCAGACTTGAACCCATATGATTCTGCCCTACTTATCGGTTTGTGTACTACCAATATTTTGGTTGAATTGCCCTGGTCATTGATTTGGTGGATGAGTTTAGAGGAGGTGGGAATGCTAAGATAGAATTATTGAGAAAGACTGGAAGTGGTGAAGGACGTTACAAGAAGTAGATCAAAATGGAGTATATGGAACACAAGTTTAGCAAGTAGGTGAAGGAGTGAGGTTATGAAGTAAAATTGAAATGGAAAAAGAGAAGCAAAGGTTTACTTTGGATACTTTGGGCCTATGCTCTAGTAGGATTGGGATATTATCCCTATGTAGGTCACATATATGAAGCAGGATGAACAATTAGAAATGACATGAACCCAGAAAGAAAAAAAAAGGTGAAAGTTTTCTTTTGGCTAAGAAAAATACAGGAGAAAACTACTTTTAGATGGTTTAAACCATCTTAGGGGGAAACTTCTGGGGGCAACTGTTAGAAGGTGTGAGGGCAGTGGAGGTTACCAACTGTAACAGGGGTAATAGGAAACTCAAGGCAAGCGGGATTCTAATATTCATGCGAGAGGTTTTAAGTAGGAAGTGGTGACATTGACTCCTCTTAGTGGGATAATGCTTAGTTTGGCTGGGTTTGATTTAGCTACAGAATATTGTAAATAAGAACCCTTTCAGTTTTCTTTTATGAAATGGTAATTTCTTTGATTTTTCCTCTTGCAGCGTTGATTACATTGTTCTAACTAGTGTTGACCGTGATGATCTAGCTGATGGTGGGAGTGGTCACTTTGCTGAAACAGTCAGAGCCATGAAGGTCTGGTGGTTTCTATAAATTTGAATTTGGATAGCTTTCAAATTTAGAATCTTCAGTAACTCTGTATTATATGCTGATGTAAGATGTACACACGGTATATAGACACACACTACACACACACATATGCACATGCTTGTACCCTAGTACAACAAATCTTAAAATCTTTGTTCTAAAAAATTAACGTGTGTTCTATATATATCTTGATTTATACCTAGGTTTCACTAGTAACATATCTAACTAGATTTATTTCATTCTCTGGCAGAAACTCAAGCCTGAAATCATGGTTGAATGTCTAACTTCTGATTTTTGGGGTGACTTAAATGCTGTCTCCACTCTGGTGCATTCAGGATTAGATGTTTTTGCTCATAACATTGAGACTGTGAAACGTCTTCAGCGTATTGTTAGAGACCCGAGGGCCAGGTAAGTTGTTAAAATGTTATTCACTTGTCTATGCTATCTGGCATTACTCTTGTCATAGAGAGAACCCTGCCATATCCTCATACAACTATTGAAATTTGGGTTACTGAAGAAAAATTTTGGCAGCATCAGTTGATTATCTGTGGCAAAGTATCCTGTGAGTATATTCTGAGAGTTTGACACTGTTGGATTCTGAGAGCTGTGCAAATTTTAGATGAAGCAACTGAAATACTTGATCAACATTAGCATGAGTCCATGTTTCCTGCAGAATTTCTTTTGTACTGTTGTGATATGTCTTTATAATTTTTTTAGTATCTCTTATGACATGAAGCTCCATATAGACAAGGCTTTGTTGTAAGTTGGTTTATCAGACTTCGAAATGAAAATTTTCATGTCAGTGCTTACCTTACCTTCTTTTCTTTTCCACTCTCTGTCTCATAATCCCACACAAGTGCCTCAATATGTTTAGTAGCAGATGTACCCCCTGCAATCTTTATACTTAGTGCTTCTGTGATGTGATTGAGATTGTGGAGTCTTCATCTGGTGGCTACTATTGCTTATGTGCCGTATACAGAGTTATGCCTGTGAGAGGACAACCTGTCGCCAAACAGCTTCGCAAATTGAATAGGACTACTTAGTTCTGTTTAAGAATAATGGTGACTGGAATCCGAACCTACTGCTGGTTACCATTCAAATATTACTGTTTAGCAAATGTAGGAAGTTTTGCTTGAACTTATATGATTCAGGTACCCTGCTCTTAAGTACTTTTGATTTAGAGATTAATGAAGACCTAAATAGAAGTTTCTTTAGAACTAACCATGGCCAGCTGGAGAGGAGGCTGTTCTTGAGATGATAAGCTTAGGTAACCAATTCTAGTTAAAATTCATAAATTTACAGTTTTAGGTCTTATTAGGAAGTTCCCGGTGTTGCGAGCTCATAAAGGGGCAGTGGGGTTTGATCATGGCTCCTTCATTTATAGCGTTATTGGTGCTATTCAAACTTAAAGCGGAAAGGACTGCAATCTCTCTCTCTCTCTCTCGTGAGTTTTTGCAGCATGCGTGCTCATTCTGCTAGAATTAGAATTCTGAGACTGTCTCCTTCCCCTTCTCTCCATGCAATCAACATAATCCTTTCTCAAATGTCTTGCTATATGTTGGATTTCTTACCTAAATACTAATTGTTGAAGATATTCAACAAATAAATGAACCCAGATCTAACAGTTTAAGGTAAAATTTTTAGATGAAGTGTTCATGTGAATATGTTATCATCGAGGTCTACTAAAAGATCCTAGACTTGAGTCTTGCTGCCACCCATCAGAAAATATTTTCACATGCTAGGTTCAATTACAATGAAAATCTTGCTTGCTTGTGCAGGTGTGTGAAGAAGACATTAAGAAAATAAGACATACCTTCTCCACAATTTAAGCTTAAACTTTTAGATGAAATGGTTACTTCAACATTGACCAAGTCACAGTAAATTAGATTTGGAGAAGACATCAGGAACTTTTGCCGTTGGTTGACTTAAAGAGGTAAATGAATGGTGATGAATAGAAACTCTCATAACCTGCAATCATAAAAAGGATAAGCTCTAAAACAAAGTTTGCACAATCTGAATGAACAGTTTTGCGAGTCTCAGATGCTTGATAGGTAAGTTCGCAATCTTTGCCATGGTTAACTATGTGTCCTTAAGTGTTGCTTTTAGTCCCACTCCGCACAAGTTTGTATTAAATTAGAAGTGTCTGTGAACAGAATTTATGAAACTGATCTTCATGACTCTGAAAAGCATGCCAACATTTTCGCAATTATGTTAGTGATGAGGAGAACTTTGATATTTCACCATCCTTTTCTTTTTTCTGGAGATGTACTTTGTACAATATATTATAGGTGTCCTTGTATTTCTATATGTACATGCACCATCCATTTAATTGTAGGCTATGCCAAAACTTATGTGCCTATACATAGATAGACTTGTAGTTGAAAGTAGGTCATGCATGGTGAAAGGCATATATATTTTTTTTCTTACCCCTGATAGAACTTTAGCACATTGATTCCAGAATAGTGTAGATGCAGGAAGATGGTGGGCTTCTTTCTTTGGTGATACTTTGGGTCTTTAAATTGAAGGGGAACTGCAGAAATATGGCAGAAAGTGAAAGGGTAGATTGACATTTGAAGGAACTGATGCTTCAGAATAGGAAAAAGTAAAATATCTGGTCTAAGTTGAAGATAATAGAGGTATATTTATGCAGGAGCTGACAAAATAGCAGAGGAACTGAGTGAAAGGGAAGTAAGAGATAGGAAGAGTAATTATGCATATCACCCAAGAGAAGAGGAGGAAATCTCGGCATCACACCAAGACCCAACAAGATCACATTCATGGTTAGGATTATGTTATGTGAAGTATGATTACCAAAAATCATCTCCAAATGACTGTCCATACTTAAAATTGCAGGCAATTTGTAATAAGAGCGCTGAAAATTTTCTTTCAACCCATGTCCCAAATAAAGTTAACAACAACCATGGGCAACACTTGGTGGCAGAGTTATTTGAATCGAAGTGAACTATGATGAGTAGTTAGGGGAGAGAAAGGGAAAAGAAAGAGCTGCAATGAATGGATCGGAGAATGACTGTAAAGTGTTAAAATTTTACTTTGGAAAGATATGACCTGCTTTGACTAGTAATCAAGCCATCCAAAATTTCCTTTTCTTTGGCTTTTCCTTGACCTTGAGTTTCCTGACTGCAACCATCACATTTCATGCTCAAGCGGGATTGCAGGATGAACAAAACAAGACTAAGAAGTACTAGAGATTGCAAATTGGAGGTCTAGATCTGCTTTCCAAGAAATGGATCACCATCGAAGTGTTCCTTTCTCTTGGCTTTTTCTTGATTTTCTATTGGACACATCAAGCATATATTAGTGCCCAAGTTCAGGACTTCTCGACTGGTTCTAAAAAAATAGCAGACATCTAATAAATTATCCGAAAGTGATTTCAACAGTTGGGTAAACAAACAGAGAGACTGTCTATAAGTCGCTCTACATTCGTCATAGCTCATATTAAGGGCCACAAAACCATTGGCTTTCTGATCTTTGTTTCTTAATTCATCAAGTTGCAAAAATCAATCCTTTCTGGCTTGACATCATTCTTCTGTACCCAAAGGAAAGTACATGTAGTGAAGGAAACACCAACGGCAGATCGAAGAAAGAATATAGTATTAGGTGTTTTACAAAACTTGTCACCAAGACTTCCTGTACTTTAGCATTACAGGTCTAATGCTTTTTGCTGTGTCTTTTCTTGTTTTCAGGTGCTCATCCTGTACTTTAGCATTACAAATCTAATTCTTTTTCCTGTCTTTTCTTGTTCTCAGGTGCTTTCTCTTGCTTTCTTTGTCTCGTCATCTCCAATGGTTTAGGGTTATAGCCCCTTTCAAACATAGGGTAGAAAGTCTACCTAAGTTTTATCTCGTAAATGATTAGTGAATCAGTACAGTCTGTAAGATGGGACCTAAAAGTTTATTTCTGTCTCATTGATATAGTAAGAATTCTTTAGAATCACCTAGTTTTTTGGGGAAACATCTTAAATAGGACAGTTATTTTTGTAGTCACAGAAGCTAGAGAATCTATTGATTGTCGTGCATCCTGCACAACCATTTCAAGTCTTAAAGTAATGGAATGTCTCAAAATTGCAATGATCCCATTTTATTTATGAAATGAGAAAGAAAATGAAGTGCAAACTGTGCACCTGAGCTTTTCTTCGGTTAAAATAAATTAAATTGCCATGCTACTTTGAAGTGAAATATAATCTTTAAAATATGATAGGCATAGGAAACTTGTATTGAAGCTGCAAATGTTTACTAATTCATAAATCTTTGGGAAAGTGGTGTTTGTAGATTGTCGTATGTGCTGGATATCAAAACATGATGCACAATAACTTTAGAGTACCTTTTGTAACTTCTGACTATTATTATTTCAACTGAATGCCGTGTACTTTTGTTCGGTTGATTCAGGTATGAACAGAGCTTATCCGTTCTGAAACATGCAAAGCTTATAAAGGAAGGGATGATAACAAAATCCTCTATAATGTTGGGACTTGGTGAAACTGATGATGAAATCAAACAAACCATGTCTGATTTAAGGGCCATAGATGTAGATATTTTGACTCTCGGGCAATATTTACAGGTAATTTATCAATGGGCCGACTTTGGGTTAAGATTTTCGAAAATTTTTACCTGTTTCTTGTGCCACAGCACCTAATGTTGCTTATTCCAGGTGAAGGCTAGTTGATTTATTGCTAACTCTCATCTAACTATTCGTTCATGCAGCCAACTCCATTACATCTTACTGTCAAAGAATATGTGAACCCTGAAAAGTTTGCATTCTGGAAAGAGTATGGTGAGGCTATGGGCTTCCGATATGTTGCCAGTGGACCCCTGGTATAGTTTTGCAACTAGCTGCTTTCAATTAATCGTAGTCCTTTATAAGTAAAAAAGCTTATACATAATCTGACTCAATTAATTCAATCACCTCCTTCCCCGTTACCCACTCACGAATACAGAAAAAACTAAAGAATTAGCAGAAATAAAAGGCTCTTCTTCACTGAAGTGTGCATCAGTTGATCGACTTCTCTGCTGGAATCATCTAATATGTATTGTTTTTTTATCAGGTCCGATCATCATACCGAGCTGGGGAGCTCTTTGTTCAGACTATGGTGAAAGAGAGGGCAAAGAGTAAATCAAATGCGTCACTAAATCCATCATGAGGGATAGGCATACAACTTGAACAAGATTGCTTATAGATGTTGCTTGTTGGAACATGCACAAAGACTTGTGGTGACAGGTACCTTTTTCTTTTTGGAGATTTAATCAGCAGTTTTGACAATATGTATTCTCTAATGATCAGCAGTAGTTCTCTAATGATTATGTCTTTATTGTATAAGTTCAATTTCCAATGTGTGTGTGTGTGTGTTTTTTTTTTTTTGGGGTTATAGAGTTTTCATGCTAGGTTTGGTAATCCCAACAGGGTTTCGGTGATGTAATAGATGGTGGACCCACAATTCGATACATTTTTGAGCAATGCGATTGAGAACCCCGCTTAGAGTCCGTTTTGGCTTGTCTGAACGTACTGCTAAGCACTTTTTTTTTTTTTTTTGCCCTTTTATACTTATAAGAAGTAGTGAGAGTTAAATTACTAATGATTTTTCATTAACATGTGTAAAACGCTATTGATATCCAGTTTATGATCGATCTAATTTCACTAAAAATAATTTTTTCAACTTATACTCTCTCTCTCCCTCCACACACACACACACACACACATATATATGTATATACAATTTCAAAATAATAACTGACTATTAATTTTCCATTATATATCATGAAGATTTAATCCCATAGTTAATAAACTTAAATCAAAACAAATTAACAATCCATATAAAACAAACTAAAAATATTTAGTTCAAGGTCTTTTCTGGATTAACTTTTTTTAAGAAAAAGTATTTTTTCTCTAAAAAATATATATTGTTTTTGTAATAATTATTTGGCTTGATTTATAAAAAAGTTAAAATTTTAAAAAAAGTTCAAATACAATCTTTTTCAAAATTCAAAATTTTTAGTTTATCAAAAAAGTATTTTTTTTTCAAAGTTGTTAGAAAAGTATTTCTAAAAAAATCCAATCTAAAGGAGCCCTAAATGTTGGTTTCATTTTGTTCATGTGAATTGCATATTTGATTTTTTCTTTTCAAAACTAAAAGTTTGCGCCACAAATGAAATTTAACATGTTTTTTTTAATGAAATGTAGAGTTTAGATTAATAGTAACACAAAACTATTAGTTATAGGATAAATTTTATTTATTTATTTATTTATTTATTAATAGTAACAATAAGAATTGATGATATATAATATGATGAGTTCACCCCGTCTTATTTAGAGCCTATTTGACTCTTCTTATTTTGCAACTTATAAACTCTTAAAAAGAACACTTTCTCACATATTTTTTATTATTTGCAACTCATAGGCTCTCAAATAGGCTCACCCAAACGGGCTCTTATAGAATAGTTTGTGGGTGTTCTCTTGTCGGTGGAAGGAAAGGGCTGGTGGCAGCCGCTTTCAGTGACATATCAACTCTGTTTTTTTTTTTTTAAAAAAAAATAATTAAAAAATTTTCACTTTCAATCCGATCTTCCACCCTGTTAGATTTGAAATTAATACATTATTTTTTAAAAATAATTTTGACCACTTAGACAATCCTTAAGTCCCGACATATCAAACCCAATTGAGTAGTATAATTCGAAGACTAATAACCTGTTGTTAGAAGTGGATAGATGAAAGGATGGAAATAATACTACTGTCTCTCGAAACCATTCACAAATATTAGAAGCATAATAATCTACTATTGGTTTAATTTGGGCAAATTTTGTAACTGGTCCTTAATCTTTTTAAAAAGTAATAATTTAGTTTCATTATTTTAAAATTAACGCACTTAATCTTTAATTTCTAAGAAGTGTAAATTAAAGAACTAGTGTCGAAATATCCCTCCAATTTATAGCCATAGTTTGTGGTGTTGTGTTGTTGGCAAAAGAAAATCGCACGTGATGTATGATTTTCTGAAAATGCTGAAACAATAAATGAGCATATATTTTCTATGCTACCAAATGAAGAACACATATATTTAGGCTAGATAGCGTGTGTAAAGCTGATTCAACTGCTGATTCTCAAGATGATCTGTTTAACCTAAATTTTTTTAACAATACCAAGTGTTCAGCACACTGAACTATGTTTTAAAACATAAGGTTAGAGCTCTAATAGATACTGTTACGAAATATTGACCAATATGTTGGTCTTTGTAATGGAATTAGACTAATCGTTAATCATTGGCAAAGTATGTTGAAAAAGTTAGATATTTTCTGTGGACATGATGTTGGCAACAAGGTTTATATTCCAAGGATAGTAATGACCACTACTATCACGAAGTTGCCGTTAAGCTGCAACGTTGTCAATTTCCTTTGATTGTCTCTTTTGTATTGATCGTTGAAGAGTCTGTAAAAGAGATTTTATTCGTTTTTTTGTGTGTCTATACAAGAAATTTATAGAAATATTTATACACAAAATTTATGAAAAAAAAGACAATAAAATCTCTATAAATTAGAAACTAAATTGCTACTAATTAGGGCATATGAATCTGCCCAAATCAAATAAGATTAATCAGGGCCTATGAATCTGTCCAAATCAAATAAGATCAATCAACAAGATCAATCAATAGTCCCTCTCAAGTTGGTGCATAAATATCACACATACTAAATTTGCAAATTAAGGTGTGATAGGTCCTGTTGCTAAGCTCTTTAGTGAAAACGTTAACTAATTCCTTGTCAGATGTCACGGAAAGTAAGCTCAAGGCCTTATTTGATAGTTTTTCTTTAATAAAGTGCCAATCAATTTCTATGGGCTTCGTTTGATCATGCTGTATTGGATTTTGAGCTATACTGATGGCAGCCTTGTTGTCACAAAACAAAAGTAATTTGCTTTTTTTTTGAAAGATTTAATTCCTCTAATACTTTTTTTAGCCACAAAAGCTCACAAACACCCTGAGCCATAGCTCTGTTTTCTACTTTAGCACTTGATCGAGCGACTACATTATGCTTTTTTACTTCTCCAAGTGACTAGGTTTCCTTCCACAAATGTACAATAACTAGATGTAGACCTCCTATCATCTAGTTATATAGCCCAATCTGCATCCATAAAAGTTTCTATCTGGAGGTGACCATGTTTGGAGAAAAGGAGACCTTTTCCAGAAGTAGACTTTAGATAATGTAGAATACCAAAGACTGCTTGCATGTGAGTCTCACGATGACCATGCATGAACTGGCTTGTAAAGCTGACATCATATGCTATGTCTAGTCTAATGTGTGAGAGATAAATGAGTCTTCCAACCAATTTCTGATATCTCTCCTTATCAACTAACTCTTCACTCTCTACTTGCAGCTTATGATTACTGTCAAGAGGTGATTCTACTAGTTTGCAATCCAACATACCAATTTCTTCTAAGAGATCCAAAATATATTTCCTTTAAGAAATGATGATTCCTTTTGTTGATTTGGTGACTTCAATTCTTAGAATATGTTTCAATTTTTCCGGATCCTTGATCTTAAATTCCTGAGCCAAGAGCTTCTTTAGTCGAGCCATCTTTTCTTTATCATCTCCTATCATCACTATGTCATCAACATAACCTATAAGAACAGTGATCTCACTTTTGTGGTGTCTTATAGAAAAAGTATGATCATCATTGCTTTGTTAATAGCCAAAAGAGATCATGGCCTTGCTGAATCTGTCAAACCATGCTCTGGGAGATTGTTTCAGTTCGTACAGGGCCTTCTTCAATCTACATACTTTTCCTTGTGTTCTCTCATCATCAAATCTAGAAGGAATTTCCATATACACCTCTTCTTCCAAATTTCCATGTAAGAAGGCATTTTTCATGTCAAATTGTTGCAAGTCCCAATCAAGGTTGCTTGCACAAGATAACAAGATTTTGATCCTATTCATCATGGTGACTAGGGCGAATGTCTCTTGGTAGTCTACTCTATAAGTTTGAGTGAATCCCTTAGCTATAAATTTGGCTTTGAACATTTCAATTGAACCATCGGCAAAGTGAAACACCCATTTGCATCCAACTAGTTTCTTGTTTGGTGGTGGAGTAACAAGTTCCCATACCTTATTTTTAGCCATTGCCTTCATTTCTTCAACCATGGTTTCTTTCCACTTAGGATCTTGGAAAGCTACCTTTCAATCCTGGGGAATAGACATAGAGGGAATGGACAAGCCAAAAGCTTTGTAGGAAGGTGAGAAGAAATCATGGGAGACAAAGTTAGAAATTGAATGTTTGGTACAGGACCTGACACCTTTCCTTTGAGCATTAAGTTTATCTAAATCATCAGTGGAATAAAAAATTAAAGACAACTCACCGGAAGAGGAAGACAAGGTAGGGCCCATGATGACTTCTTCTTGGTACGTTATGGCTTTTTCTTCTTCTTCTGTCCTATTTCTCTTTGAGTATTACTTTAAATCAGGTCTATCTAATCACCCAATAGTCTCCCTCTCAACAGTAGTCTCTCTTAAACTTCCTTGATCACTAGAATTCTCTCCTGGTATAAAGTCATCAAGAAATACAGAACTAGGTATCACCTCTTCCTTTCATTACTCTCCCCTAAAGAGGTGATTAGGTTGTACTAAAGTAAGGCTCATTTTCTCGAAAAGTAACATCCATACTGACAAAATACTTCCTTGATGGAGGATGATAACATTTGTAACCCTTTTGCGTTAGAGAATACCCAATAAATATACATCTGAGGGCCCTTGGACCTAATTTCCCAGCTGTTCTAGTATGAACAAAACAAATACACCCAAATCCTTTAGAGAAACAATATAATAATTTTTTCCTTGTAAGATCTCCAAAGGGGTCTTAAAGTTGAGAGTTTTAAGAGGCATTATATTGATGAGATAAGTAATTGCTAGAATTGCATCTCCGTAGTAACGTTCTGGGAGATTCATGGTGAACATTAATGGTCAATTAATTAATGTTTATTTGTTTTTTTTTTATATATATATATTAGCATTAGACATTTAATTTCTAATTAATTAATTCTTAAAATAATATTCATTTATGAGCTTTAAAAGATTAAATCTGAATAAATTTAGCATTACTATTAAAAAAAATACTTTTTTGAGTATTATGAGATTGATTATATGACAATAGTTGTTTTATTACTAACTTATACAATAAATTCTTATCTGTTTTGTGTTTACTAATTTTATCTTTATGGATATAATTAAATTTAAATTATTAGTTTTAATTGATAAATTAAATAATTAATCAATTAATGCTTAAAATATAATTCATTTATGAATTTCAAATGATTCTCTTATTATCTATCATGGATATATATTCTTAGTTTCAATTTAGAAATTTAATTGAAAATTAATTTAAAAAAATAATATTTATTTGTAAATTTTAAAAGGTTCATTTCTTATCCATTATGGATATATATTATTAGCTTTGATTTAGAAATTTAATTTAATACTTAAAAGCCTTAAAGTATTTTTTGTTTGTGAATTCCAAAAATTAAATATAAATAAATTTAATATTTATTATTTAAACAAAACCCGTGTAAAGCATAGAACATTCATGACTAAATTCATCATTTGCTATTAAAAATGAATAAATTAAACTTAATTTAACATTTATTATTAAAAATAAATCTGTGCGAAGTATGTATAAAAATACACTAGTTCATAATCAATGTTAGAAGAATAATAATCTATTATTGGTTCAACTTGGACAAATTTTGGATGTGGTAGTTAATCTCTTTAATAAGTATTAATTTAATTTTTATTATTTTAAAAATAACATACTCAATATTTAATAGGGATTTTTTTACTTAACCTTTTAATGAATAGGGTTAGTGATAGTTTACCCCCTAATGTACATTAATAGCTATTTAACTCCATTGACTAACAGTCAAACCCATTTGAAATTAATGCTTGTAGTTATATTTCAAATTTGCCCTTAATAATTTCTATTCAAAATAAACTTTTAGTCAAAATATATCATTTCTCAAACTTAAAAAATTACTAATATAAACTCTTGGTGCTATGATAAGTCTTTTCGCCATACTACGATTACAAAGTTTATGCTTGTTACCAATTATTATAGATTGTTGAAACCCAAAATTAAGACCTTAAAAGAGATAATTCATGGGTGCCACCATATAGGCTACAAGGCATTTAAACAGTTCAATCCAATGTATTTACAGAAACCTGAAATTTGAATAGTTAAAGCATTAATATATCTTTTAAAAAACTTTTCAAACACAAAATTATCTTTTGTAGTGGATATATATATATATAATATGTATATATATATATATATGTGTGTGTGTATGAACAGGAAAGCCCTAGATTTTGAATTTCAATCATTTGTAATAATTGGCAACAAGTATTAGTTTACCAATAAAATTTGTAATAATAGTAGATTGTCACAGTGCCAGAGTTTAGATTAGTAATATTTTTTAAGTTTAAGAAATTATATATTTTGGCTAAAGTCTATTTTAAGTAGAAACTATTAAGAGAAAATTTGGAATATAATTAAGGGGGTTAATTCAAAGGATTTGACTATTAGTTAATAGAGCTAATTGGTTATTAATATACATTAGGGGACAAATTGTCATTAATCTCATACAAAGATCCCTATTTAATATCTATAAAAAGTGTTAACGAAAATTTAAAATTAGTGTGGAATATCCCACCAATCTATACCCATAGTTTTTTTTTTTTTTTGGGAGGAACTTGACCACCAATTGACTTTAAATGCACAACACGTTTCTCATATTGTGTGTCATTGCACCCGTTAAGTAACCGTTAAGTAAAGGTGTCTGACCCATAACAAGAGCCTAGATTCGACCCAAGCCATGAGTCGTGTTAGTAATTAAGAGTTCGTTTGGATTGACTTTTTTTAAAGCGTTTTTTTAATAATTTTTGAAAAATAGTTTTTTTTAGAAGCTAAAAATTCTGACTTTAAAAAAAACTGTATTTGAGTGTTTTTCAAAATTTTAACTTTTTTAAAAAATCAAATCAAGTAAATATTGTAAAAGTAATATAATTTTTTTTAAAAAATATTTTAAAAAAATAAATTCAGAGGCGCCCTAACTCTTACCATTGGTGCCTTATTATTATTATTATTATTATTATTATTATTTTAAAAAAAAATCAATTCAGAGGGGCCCTAACTCTTACCGCTGGTGCCTTCCGTAGACAATCTATGGCCATAGTTTGCGGTGCGTGTTGTGTTGGTGGGGGAAGAAAATGGCACGTGATGTATAAACTCCTGTCCAAGCACACTCAAGTGCATAGTAACCACTTGTTGCAAGTAGATGGAAGGGTGGCCATGGATGGATCATGTATGGATAGAATTACTACTACTATTATGCAAGTCACCTTTCATCACACAAATGCATAATAATGAGTAAGTGAAAAGCCACTGCAACTGAACAAGAAGAAGAAGAAGATCAGAAATGGCAAACATAGACATAGAGGGGATCCTCAACTTCAAGGAGGAGGATGGGCGGCGGCGGCGTATTCCGAAGACTAAGATCGTGTGCACGTTGGGACCCGCTTCTCGGAGCGTGGCGATGATCGAGAAGCTTCTTCATGCCGGAATGAACGTGGCCAGGTTCAACTTCTCCCATGGCACCCACGACTACCACCAGGAGACTTTGAACAATCTCAGGGTCGCCATGCACAACACTGGCAACCTCTGTGCTGTCATGCTTGATACCAAGGTGCTCCTCCTCTTTCATTTTCAAACTAATTCTTTTTTTTTTAAAATTCACGTCTTCTATTATCATGGTTTGTTGTTAATGTTTTAAGTAATCGTCAACTCTGGCCTTCATCAATGTCACTTTCACAATTCAAAGTGAAAAGCTTAATTTTAGACTGTATGAAGTCTTCCCCCTTTTCTGCTCTTTGTTTTGTTTCCTTATGCAATAATATTATGTTTAAGATCGTACCCACTCTCCTCTTGTTGGGAGTCAGTCCAGTCCTTAGTCAAATAGTTCCTGATACTGTGTCAGTTGCAAACTCATGGGGGATGCATAAAATTTTCTGGTCAAATTTTTGCTTTTTGTGGAATCAAATCATCAAAGATGTGCACTAACACGTACATCTTTAATGTGCACCTGCGTGGCATTTTGCGCAAACAAACCTTTCCTTGATTAGCTATGGGCCACTTTATGATTCTGATTTCCTTGGAGGAGCATTACTTAATTTATGATCTCATTTCCTCTTTCTGATTCAGGGTCCTGAGATTCGAACTGGTTTCTTGAAAGATGGGAAGCCTATTCAGCTCAAAGAGGGGCAGGAAATTACCGTAACAACTGATTACAGTATAAAAGGAGATGAAGAGATGATCTCCATGAGCTACAAGAAGTTGGCTGTAGACTTGAAGCCTGGGAATACCATCTTGTGTGCAGATGGGACAATTACTCTGTCTGTCTTGTCATGCAATCCAGCTGCTGGTACTGTGAGATGCCGTTGTGAGAACACTGCTATGCTAGGTGAGAGAAAGAATGTCAATCTTCCTGGTGTCATTGTGGATCTGCCAACACTCACTGAGAAGGATAAGGAAGACATACTTGGTTGGGGTGTTCCTAACAACATTGATATGATTGCCCTCTCTTTCGTGCGCAAGGGATCAGATCTGGTTAATGTCCGAATGGTTCTTGGGCCTCATGCCAAAAGCATAAAGTTAATGTCAAAGGTGTGCAAAACAATCTCCCATTTTGGGACATGGTTTTACATGTTTCGTGTACTTAAAGAGAAAAGCAGGGAAAAAAAGAGGCATGGTTTGTCATCTTATTATCTCCTGCGCTTTCGTTTTCTTGTCATTTCCATCAGTCAATTCTTTATTGGTAAGTATTACATTATTGTCCTCCTTTTTCCCCTCCATGGACTGGGAATGAGAGATGGTCTTTGTGTTTCAGTCGCAAATGTTAGTATTTAGTGTTGGCTTATAATTGCCATTGTCATTGTCATTTAATTCTGTGAATTCTTCCTTAGGTTGAGAATCAAGAGGGAGTCATCAACTTTGATGACATCCTTCGCGAGACAGATTTCTTCATGGTTGCTCGAGGAGACCTTGGAATGGAAATTCCAGTTGAGAAAATTTTCTTGGCACAGAAGCTGATGATATACAAATGTAATATTGCTGGCAAGCCAGTGGTAACTGCCACTCAAATGCTTGAATCTATGATCAAATCTCCACGGCCCACCCGTGCCGAGGCAACTGATGTTGCTAATGCTGTCCTGGATGGCACTGATTGTGTAATGCTAAGTGGAGAAAGTGCTGCTGGTGCCTATCCAGAGCTTGCTGTAAAAATTATGGCTCGCATCTGTGTTGAGGCTGAGTCTTCACTCGACTATGATGCCATCTTCAAGGAAATGATGAAGACTGCCCCCATGCCAATGAGCTCACAGGAGAGCCTTGCATCTTCAGCTGTCCGCCTAGCTAACAAGGCCAAAGCAAAACTCATTGTTGTGCTGACTCGTGGTGGGAGCACAGCTAGGTTGGTTGCCAAGTATAGGCCAGCCGTGCCAATTCTGTCAGTAGTCGTACCAGTTTTAACTACCGACTCATTTGATTGGACAATTAGTGATGAGAGCCCGGCAAGGCATAGCTTGGTGCATAGGGGTTTGATTCCAATTCTCGCTGAAGGGTCTGCAAAAGCCACTGATGCAGAATCAACTGAGGCGATTTTGGAAGCTGCCCTCAAGTCAGCAACACAGAGGGGGTTATGCCAGTCTGGTGATGCTGTCGTGGTGCTTCAT
Organism: Cordia subcordata; assembly: GCA_028554755.1. Classification (NCBI taxonomy): domain Eukaryota; kingdom Viridiplantae; phylum Streptophyta; class Magnoliopsida; order Boraginales; family Cordiaceae; genus Cordia; species Cordia subcordata. Next base: position 13,013,543 of record JAPTOF010000005.1, on the reverse strand, counting down.
CGAATCGGAGAAGGCTCTGTTATTAAAATTTGCTTAGTTAAGTGATCTCTTGGTTTGCTAATTCTGCTATATTCAATGTCATCTATCAATGTGTGTCACTAGGTTTCTGCTGTATTCCATTTCATCTATCAATGTAATGAGGTGACCCAGGTTGGCAAATTTCTGAAATAAAGACAGCTTAGCTTCTCTTGTAAGTTTGTCAATTTTTCTTGGTAACAGCCTTAGGATAGAGCGCAGAGGGAGGTATCCAATATTGATTTTTTAGTTCTTTACGCAAGTGTTGTATCCTTGTGTCTTTTTGTTCATAGCCTTTCCATTGTTTTCTGCGGCATAGTCTTGAAAATTTTTAATTTTTAATTTTTAATTTTTTTTGGCTTGCGACAAAGGAAAGCTTAGCGGAGTCTACCACCAGATTAACCCGCGGAGTCCTTCATGGCTTTCCTTTCTGTAGATACATTGGCAAAGCTGAACTAGGATCACCTTTCTAGGAGCTGTAAGCTAATTGCGAAAATCACAAATTCACAATTCATTATGTGGCAACCAGTCCAGTGTCCAGCGTATACACACTTCAAAAAGAAAGATAATAAGAAAGAAAAAAAAAGAAACAAGATAAATGAGTATTTAAACATTTTCATTTAAATAACGAATAAGACTATGGGCCTGTTTGGATTGACTTTTTTTTTTTTTTTCAGAAAAAAGTACTTTTTTTTTCTGAAAAAGTTATATTAAATTTGCAATAACTATTTGATTTGGTTTCCAAAAAAACTGAAACTCTGAAAAAAGCTCAAATACATCTTTTTTTAGAAGCCAAAATTTTCATCTTCTAAAAAAAAATTGTTTTTCAAAAGCCGTTAAAAAAAGTACTTTTGAAAAAAGTCAATCCATACGAGCCCTATAATCAGATGTAAGTAATTCTTGCAACAACATTGCATCGAATGTAAAGAATCAAAGCTATAATTTCTCCAAGACCGAGGACTATATTTCAAGAGCTAGTCTACATCTATCTTGGGGATGCTTCACTCCCTTCTTTCTCTTGAAACATAATGTAACACCTGCATAGGATGTAATGGTCCATTTAGGAGAAAAAATTTATAAATTTCATAACAAAATAACTAACTTCTCAAACAAATGAGTTAAATGACTACCTTAGATAATTTTGAGACTTGAAGAACAAAATTTAAATTGATAATATTGACACAGCAATAATATGCATGGCAAATTTGTCTTTCTTTTCGTGTTTTTTCTAACACACTAAGTTTAAGTTAGTGTTTTTTTTAATATTTTTATTTCAATTATTTTATTCTTTACAATATCTTTTGGTTTTAATTTTTTTTGCCATTTCTACTATTTTTTGCCCTCTTAATTTTATTTTATTATAAATTTGGTGTTAACTCATATTTTAAGAAATAGGATTTTTTTGGTTACTATTATTCTAAATTGGTGGTTTTATTTAGTTTTAAAATTTTATTTAGTCTAAAAAAATGATTGCTTTTTTTTATTTTTTTTGCTTTGATTATTTTACTCTTTATATTTTTTTTCCCAATCTTTTTGCCATTTTCACTATTTTTTGTCCTTTTAACTTTGTTTTATTCATAAATTTGGTGTTATTTTATATTTTTTGTTTCAACTTTTTCTCTCTTTGATATATTTTTATTTTAATTTTCTATCCTTTTAAAGAAGTTCATTTCAATTTCTATTCTCCTTTCAGCTTTTTGTTTAAATTCTTTTTCTTTTTTCAAAAATTAAAATAATTTTTTTGAAAAAAAGATAAAAAATTGAAATAAAAGAAAATATTAGAAAGGAAAAAAAAAAACTTGAAATGAAAGAAAGTATTGAAAAGGATAAAATAATAAAATAAAAAAATACCGTCAACTTTGTGTTTTGAAGTTGAACTTGGTATCTTGAAGAAGACACTAAGTAGGTGTTTGGTTTGATTTGGTTTTTTTTTTCCTTGTCAAATTTGTTTAAAGTTTAATTTAAGCTAATAGAAGTGTTTGTTTTAATTAAAAAAATTATTTTTTAAGTGGGTTTAAGTAAAAAATAAAAAGCTCCCTAACCCCAATTTTTGTTTTTTTATGGATTTAAGTACTTTGAATAAAAGCAAATTTAACCAAACTATTTACTATCTTATCTTTACCTTTTTATTTTTATTACTAAAATATATTTACTCTTTTATCTTATACTTACTTTTTAAAATCTATTTTAATGTCCTTAATCGTTATTTTAACCATATAACTTACTTTTCAATCTATTTTAATCAAACATGTAAATACTTATTTTTATAACTACAACTTTTATTCAAACACATAATTACTTAAAGTCGACAATTAAAAAAAGTCACTTAAAGTCATAAGTGCTCTAAGTAGCTTTTTGATAAGCCAATCCAAACACCCTCTTAGAGGGTGTTTGATTTGGCTTTTTTTTTTTTTTTGTCAAACTTGTTTGAAATCAAATTTAAGCTAATAAAAGTATTTTTTTAAGCGACTTTAAGCAAACATCCCACCCTCAGTTTCTGTTTTTTATGACTTTAAACATTTTGAAAAGAAATAAATCTGACCAAATCATTAACTATTTTGTCCTTATCTTTTTATCTTTATTACTAAAATATTTTTACTTTTTTTTTGTCTTATACTTACCCTTTTTAATTTTATTTTTATGTCCTTAATAGTTATTCTAATAATATAAGTTACTTTCAATTGACTTTAATCAAACACGTAAATGCTTATTTTTATAATTTCAAGTATTATTATTCAAACACGTAACTACTTAAAGTCAAAGATTAAAAAAAAAAAAGTCACTTAAAGCCAAAAACACTTTAAGTAGCTTTTCAATAAGCCAATCCAAACACCTTCTTAAGTCTATATGACAATAATTTACCACATCATCCAATGTCAAGTCAACATAGTTAACTTATAGTGTGTTTGGAATGATCTTATTTTAAGATACTTATCCTATTGAAATTTAGAGATATCTTATAAGATTTAAAATATCTTATCACTTGCAACATGCATTTTATAGTTCTAAAAAATAAGATAGGATGTATTGCTTAATTCTTATAAGATAAAAAGTATGGATTGTTTTAAAATTTTTGAAGGATCTATGATAAGATGTCTTAAATCTTATAAGATTTTTTTTCTATTTCAATAGGATAAGCATCTTAAAATAAGACTATAACAAACAAAGCATTAGTATCTTCAAAACACTAAGTTAAGAAGTTATTTATTTTACTCATTAATTTTAAAACATTGTTGTTTTGGTATATAAATTTCAAAAATTGGTCATTAATTCATTAAGTCTCCATTTAATATGATGGAATAACTTGGAGAAGAAAGATCATCCCTGGTAAGAAAAAATTTAAGATAAAATACTCATAGAACATTTATTCTTTTTCTTGTATTTGGTTATAATCATAAAAAAGTCAATGCAAATTTTGTTTTGTGTTTGAAAAAAACTAATTTTATAAGCTGGAATGAAATGAAAATCAAATTAATTGACCAAAATGACCACCTTTTTTTGATTTGGCATAAGTTTGAGTTTATGTATCACAAATTATTTTTTCTTTTTGTACAACTTAAAAAGGGTATATTCAATGTTATATACTAAATCTATACTATATAATAAAGCAAAATAAGCAGTAATTTCGTGCTGCCAAGTGGCACTCTGTATGACAAGTTTTCCATAATTATTTATCAATTAAATATGCTCATTTTTAGGTAATTTTTTTTATTTTCATCATTTATTTAGTTTCATTCCCGTTTTAAATATTTTAATTTAATTAATATTATGTTCTTTTTCTATATATATCAATAATTATTTTATTAATTCCATAATTATGACAAACTTTCCATAATTACTTAGTAATTAATTAAATATGCCCATTCTTAGGTCATTTTTGTTTTCCATCATTTATTTAGTTCCATTCGCGTATTAAACAATTTAATTTAATTAGTATTATGCTATTTCTTTATATATCATCATTGTTTTATTAATTCTATAGTATATATTTATTTCAATAACTATTTAGTAAGATGCAAAAACTCTATAGTTTTAATATATCCAATCATATATGTCGCTCCCGTGCATTGCACAGGCGTGACACTAGTTTATAAATATTGTGAAATATCAATGGTCTCTGTCTAACGAAACAAGATTAACATATTGCTTAACAATTCAAAATCATAAGAAACTAAATATTCAAAAGGAACTTTGTAACCACCCGAGCCCAACTACTAGACAGTGATAGTAAACTAAAGTAATTATAAAAGACACACAAATCTCACAAAGAACTGATGAGGGAGAGCGTTGTAGACTCTACCCCCTTAAACACATGACATTCTTGTTGTGCCAAACGCAAATAGAACCACAGTCCAAGATCCCAAATAGCAAGAATCTGCACAGAATATGTTCTAGTACTACCTGTAATGACCCATACCTAATTACTAGGGGTGGGAATATCCAATTTGTAACTGAACCTGTATTTGCATCTGAATCTGAAAGGGTAGGAAAAATAGCATTGTTTTGGATCATCCGATCCGATATCTGAAATTATTTTTGGATTTTCGAATCCGATTTCGGATAGTAATTTTGCTACCAGTTCGGATATCAGGTACCTACTTTTTATTTTTTTAAATTAAATTAAAGTATACTATAAAATATAAATACTAAGTCTTTATATTTCACTTTTGCCCTAATCCCTAAAATCAAAACACCTCACTTCCTCACTCTTGCTACACGCCCACACCACTGTAGACCACCACGACACCGACCACCGAGCATGACCACCACAGCACCAGCTGCTAGAGCCTAGCAGCACCACCAGCAACGAGTCAATATCTTTTCCAGGGTCCAACTTTTCTTCTTCAACATATTCCCAAATTAATACAAATGTGTGGTGTAAACTTTGAAATGTTTTTATGTTAGTGCTCGCCTCTTCTATTTGATATGTTTATCAAAGAAGACAAACTATATTATTGAGTGCATTAGTAAGATGGTTAAGGCTTAAGGGGGCAGTTCTTAACTTTGCTCTTCTTGTTTACTCATTTGACAAAAAAAATAACATTTCCTGCTGATTGAGCATAAAAAATTTGAATAGGCTATTAAATCTTTAATAAGAAATTTAAATTTTTTAGTTTACTAAAAGAATTCGAAAATATCCACTATCCGAAAATCCAACATCCGATTGGATATGTAGTTTTTAATTATCCGAATGGATACTAAATTTTCTAATATGTTATCCGATTATCTGATTATTTGGATATTTGACTATCCAGTCGGATTCCCACCCTTACTAATTGCTAGCTTGCAATCACATTGAACCTAATCAACTGGTCCAAAATACTTAAATATATGATGATAGTAATAGTAAACCTAAGACATTACAAAGGCACACAAATCTTAAAAAGAACGGATGCAGAAGGGTATTACAAATTTTCCTCCTTAAATATGTGACATCCTTATCGTACCAAACACAAATAGAGAACCAAAGTCCAAAATTCTAAGTAGTATAGAATCTGTCTAGAGCGTGCTTTGATACTACTTGTAATAACCAAGGCCCATCTACTAGCCAATCGCACAAGTGAACCTAACCAATTGAGGTGTGAACCTAACCAATTGAGGTGTGTACAAGCGTGAATTACTACGATGTGTTCCGTGATGCTTTTGAGAAAGTGCTGGCCTGGAATCCTCTACTTTGCAAGATTAGTTAGACACTACATTAACCTCAAGGCTCAAGCTTGACAAAAAGGTTTTGTGATAAACAAAGAAAAAAGAAAAGAAAATATGAAACAACTTTTATTATTAGTACTTTGCTTTAACCTTCATTGCGCTCTGATTACTTTTTAGACTTAACCTTCATTGAGCTGTGATTACATTTTAGACTTTTAACCATACATCTCCAAGGGAACTTTTTTGGATTCTTATTCGTTGTATCTGCACTTAGGACATGCAGCTTTTAACAATGAACAAACGGTAGTAATACTCCTTGATATGATGTTTGCCCTTTTGAGAAAAACAATTATGCATTTATATGCTGTGGAAATTATACAAAGAAAAGAGAAAGTATGGAGAGAAATATGATCAGAAACTTGAAGATGGTTACATTGGAGTCTCCACCAATGGTGGTTCCAGAAAAGAAAGATAAAAGCTACATTATGAATTTTTAATATATTATAAATATAATAGGAGACCCTATTTATAGACCTCATAGAATAATGGCCAAGACTGTAAAACTAGACTAATAAGATAATTAATAACTAAGGCTCTATTTGTTTTATGAAAAATAACTTGTTTTGGAAAATTTTTTCGTAAGAAATTTTTTTTATTATTTGGTTGTCACAATAAAAATTAATTAAAAAATATTTTTTATGACAATAGAAAATATATTTATGTGTTGACCGTTGGTGGGAGGGGACCGGCCCCCTCAGAAACTAGACCCCCGATCCCCAACCCCCTTGGAACTCCGGTCCCCACGTAGCCCAGCCCTCGGGGCCCGGGAGGGGGGGGGGCGGGAGGGGGGATTTGATGTTGGGAAGAGGGATTGGGGAAGATTTGATAAGTGCTTGGAAAATCAACCTATTTTGCTTTGACTAAATTTTTTTTAACTTTTTATTTTTAATAGTCAATCAGAGAAAATGCTGAAAACATTTTACAAAAAAATATTTTTTACAAAACAAACGAAGCCTAAATTATATATTACCTAAATCAAGACCATCACCTAATCTAAATGCCATAAAGTAATAAATACATTAAAAATCTAAAAACACTCCAACATATGCCATTAGATGCCTCTAGAAAAGAATATAAATTATGCATTTATGCCATTGTAAATGCCTCTAGATAAGCATATGTGTTTGCCTGCAAACGAATATTCTTATCCATACCCCATTATACTATACTATGTATATGAGGATTTTGATTTGAGAATCGAATAACTCTAGATATCCATCGGCACATATCTTGTTTAAAGAGAATGCTAATTGCTGATCAGATCCTATGCATCAACATTTAGGCCGACTTCTGACCGATATGGACTAATATTTAAGGTCGGATTGGCTTCCATTCAAGAAAAAAAATTCTTTTTACTTAAAAAATTTCATTCTTTTTATAATAATTATTTGACTTAACATCTAAAAAGCTAAAACACTAAAATGAAGTTCAAATACAATTTTTTTTTCAAAAATCAGAAATTTTAATTTCTCAAAAAAACACATTGTCAAAAAATTGTTAAAAGAAAAGCACTTCTAAAATTAGTTGAGGTGTTAACTCAAATATGATATGATAACTTAGATCATGGGTTCAAAACTCACCGCCATTCATTTAAACATATTAAATTATTCACATGCAAACTCTAAACAAATCATATTGCATGTGAGAGGACATGTAAAGTATAATAAATAAATATAACCAAGTCTTCTTTAGTTACAAGGACATGTAAAGTATAATAAATAAATATAACTAAATCTTCTTTATTTACAAGCTTCAGCAAGTATAATAAATAAATATAACCAAATCCTCTTTAATTACAAGCTTAAGTTTTTAGTTGAGATGATAACTCTAATAGAAAAAGAATCTAAACGAGCCATTTCTAGCTAGTGCTCAAGGCAATCGTATTATCTTGCCCGCTAATACATATAATACTACTAATCGACGGATACTCCTAGTAACTATGATGAATAATTGAAAACGACCAGTAACAGAAATATGCTCACCTTGTCAGCAGCTTTTTTGAGTGCACAATGCCACCTGCAATAATATTCTTCAGTCTATAGGAGGATTTGGAGGTTTCAGTTTACTTATAAATCTTCTTCTTGCCTTGGCCTTGGTAATTCATTGCATGCTTGGTCTTGGCAAAAATGGAAGCTGGTGGAAGCTCAGGTGGTGAACGAGAGTACGGATGCTTGCTTTTTGGTAGGTCTCCAGTATAATTTAATTCGACAAGTTTGTTATAAACTACGTATTAATTTGATATTTCGGCCGTATCAAAAATTTTATGTGATCCCTTTTGTTTGGAATTTAATTACCTCAGATTTGGATGATACCTTGTACCCCATGAGCTCGGGTCTCAACTTGGCTTGTCGAAAAAATATTGAAGGTACCTTGCATGCTTTTGTATATTAAGTAATGTAATTATTGTGAATGAGAAATAATAATATCATTGATCTGATGTCATGTATCTCTCATGGTTCCGATTTCAGAGTTTATGTTGCATCATTTGCATATGGAAGAAGATCAAGTTCCTAGGATGTGTTTGGAATTGTACAGAGAACACGGAACAACAATGGCCGGTCTCAAGGTATAAAAAGAAAAACTACCTTTCTTTTTTCCCTGTTCTCTATTTTGGGAACCCTCTACCCCCAATTGAAATTGCCCTTTCCCCACGGGATTCTATCCCAGGTTATCGCTCTTGAGGAAGTAGTCTCAACACTACCTTGGTGATTAATGTTTATCATGATATATATACATATCCCTAACCCATATTGCAGGAGCTTCTTAGCTTACAAGCTGCAAGTCTTGATGATTACTAAAACTTTTACAGAAACTCGGATACGAATTTGATGATGATGAATTCCATGCTTTTGTGCATGGAAAATTGCCATATGAGGTGCTCAAACCTGATCCATTGCTGAGGAATCTTCTACTCTCTATGCCACAGAGGAAAATAGTATGCTCTCTCTCTGATATTGTTAAAATCCCAACATGTTTTACTTGCAATATTATTGTATCATATAGATTAGCACTGGTACAAAGTACTAAAAGCCTTGATGGGCCTTCAGATATTCACCAACTCTGACAAAGCACACGCAGCTCGAATCCTCAAGAGGTTGGGCCTGGAAGACTGTTTTGACGGTGTCATATGCTTTGAAACACTTAATCCTCTTCCTCCTGTTGAACCTGTTTTGGACTACTACATGAACGAAATGGATGATGATGATGATGATGATGATAATGATGGTGTTCTCAAACTTACACGTCCAATCCTCTGCAAACCCAGTGTAGAGTCATTCGAAGCTGCCATCAAGATTGCAAATATTCACCCAAATGAAACAGTAAATACCCACAACTCCATTATATTATTATTTATTTAGTTGGTGAATATATGACAACATATTTTATCTTAAAATGAATACCATTTAACATATCTACATTAGTGATTCTTTTCATTCTATTTTTGTTCTTCAGCTGTTTTTTGATGATAGTGCTCGGAATATTGCTAGTGCAAGATTAGCTGGACTGCATACTGTCATAGTAAGTCTTATATATATTGCAGGGGTAAATTGCATTGAGTTCCCTTATAACTTATATATCATAAGTGCATGTTATTCTATGTAGCTTCAAATAGGCGAAGGTTGTCTTTGTTTAAAATGTATCATACACATGTTCTAAAATTAGGCATGAGGCCTTCTTGTAGTCCTTAAATATATACTACATACGTCCCGTGCCTATTTTAAAATTATAAGAGGATAATATGCAGATTCGACACAATTTGCCCTATATTATAGTCATAATTAACTATTCATATTCATGTGCTGGAGAGAGGAATATATAATTTTCACTAAAGGCCAAGAATGTGAGTTTAAGTAGCAAATTCATCAGAATGCAGATAGGGAGTATGCATTATAACTACAGATAAAACACAATTTAAATCACCATAAGAGTTGGAATTTCATCTATCATTCTATTAGGTATAAAAATCTTTCTTTTTTTTGCCAAGTGTTGTTCTATTGACAAAATATTTGGGTACGTTATCACACAGGTGGGAAGTTCTACGCTAGTGCCTGGTGCGGACTACGCTTTGAGTAGCATCCATAACATGAAAGAAGCGCTTCCTGAAATATGGGAAGGTAAAGAGAGACACCTGCAGGAGCTAATGACCCAATCCAAGCCAAGAGAAACTGTTGTCCTCGCATAGGTTTCAACAAGAATATTTCCTAGTTCGCATGAGGAATATTTCTACGTGTAAGGTTCAGTAATTATGTGAACCTTCAGTTTCATGAGTTGCAAGATTTTATACAACAAGAGTTCGACTCATCTATGTCTATGAGATCTGTTACGATGATAAAATATGTACAATAGATATATGATAAAGATAAATACATTTATAACTCAAAAATTAAACCAACAGGTAATCTATGTATCATGCCCCTTTTTAAGTGAAGTGGGCTATGTATGGCTAGATTGGAATGGCAACCAAGTCAATCGTGTTTATTAAAAATGCTTTTGTCATGATGTCAGCAATTTGGTCAACAAGAGATGTACTTGATTTGTAATATATTCAGCTGCAACCTTGTCATAAACAAAGTGAACATCCAGTTCAATGTGTTTGAAATAGGCTCGGAAGGCCGGTTGTCAATGAGATAGGCAGCTTCTACATGGTCACACCACAGTGTTAGTGTAAATGTTAGCATCATCTGTATTTCTTCAAGAAGATATTTCAACCGGCCACAAAGTTCAATAGTAGCAAAAACAATTACTCGATATTCAATTTTCGTGCTTGACCAAGAAATAGCGGTTTGCTTCTTTGCGGACCACAAGATTAAGTTTGGGACCAAGTAAATACAATACCCATGTGTGTTACGACAATTATTTGGGCCGCTTGTCCAGTCAGAAGCAGAGTAGGAATGCAAAAGGATCAATAATTAGATTGTTTGATAAGTAGACCAACAATTTCTATCCCTTTTAGATAGGGAAAAGAGCTTGTTTTACGGTCGATTAGTGAAAAATTATAGGTGATTATGAAGTAACAGAGTTTATTCACTGCATATTTGATATCAAAGCGAGTAACTATCAAGTACTAAAGGGCTCCCACTACTTTGGTAGAGTGTGAGATCAGAAAATCGATCTCCTTTATCAAGAGTAAGAGACTACGACGAACTAATAGGTGTAGAGATTGGTTTAACACCCTTCAAGTTTGCAGCCCCCTACTGATCCTGAATGTATTTTTGTTGTTGGAGTAATGTGCCATTGTTGTGTCTCATCAATTGAATGCCCAAAAAATAAGATAATTGGCCCATGTCTTTTAAAGCAAATTGTTGATGAAGCAAGCTGATTAGTGAAGCAATAGCTATAAAAGAAGCACCAGTAATTATAATGTCGGCATAAATTAAGATGTACAGTCACACCTTAAGCTTGCAAGCAAAACTACTATTGTAGGTATAATAGATAACTAATTGGGCTCTCAAACCAACCAGCCCAAAATGGCTAACATAAGTTATTAGTTATTAATAAGGTTTAGGCTGTGACACCCTAATTAGGTGGTTCTCGTGTATATATATATTAACATAACATATATACAATTACAATAATAGCCTTTACACTGAGTAGAAATACAACTCAATACAGGATTATTAATACTCTAATACCCCCTCAAGCTGAATGTAGGATACCCATTATATAAAGATTGGTCTTGAGGTCTTGAAATCTTCCAGATGGAAGAGGCTTTGTGAAGATATCAATTGAGATCCTTTAAGAACACATTTAACCTATATGTCACCTTGAGCAACCTTGGTAAATGTTAGGAAATTGATAAATGCTTTGAATTTGCTTTTAATTTGCACTTGATGAAGAATATATTGGGAATCATAAACAATCCTTCACAAGCACTACAAAGAAAAGACTAAGATATTGTGAATGCTATGACATTGGTAAAAAGTTTCTAAGCAGAGATTGCAAATAATGAGAGATGATGGATTGGAATCTTTACTAGAAGAAGTTTATTTGTTTGGTAACAAGTACGGTATTCTCATTCCAAATATGGAAGATAAATTTGCTGTATGAGGAAGACCACGGCGTATAGTTACATATATCACAAATCTACATCATTATTGTGTGAGTCATTTTATGTTGTCATTGACAGGCAGCTTTTGGAGCTTAATTATCGTTTCACTAAGGTAAATATAGAGCTATTACTTTGCGTGGCATGTTTAAGTCCTAGTGATTCTTCAAATCTTTTGATGTCCCAAAGTTGATTTGCCTTGCGAAATTTTATCCATTTGAGTTTTCTCCAATAGAGCTTTTAACACGCGCTAATTAGCTTGAGAATTATATTTTTGTTATCTCCTTAAGTGTTGAGTTTGCAGATTTGAAAGGAATTTCTGAACTTGCCCAATAACTCGTGGGGATGAAGAAAGATCAACTTTATCCATTAGTTTATTTGCTTGTGAAACTAGTTTTAATCTTACCAGTTGCAACTATGGCCATAGAAAGGGCATTTTCAGCAATGACACCCATAAAGAGCCGTCTACTAAACAAGATGGGAGATGAATTTATGAATAATTGTTTGATTACTTATGCAGAGAGAAATGTTTTTAATAGTATTGATGATGAAGTTATCGCACAACACTTCTAGAATATGAAAAATTATCGTGGTCAACTATAAATGACAGTAATTTTGATGTTTTCAATCTTGGATTAGATAAATATGGTTGTCTCTTTCTTAAATTATTTTAATAAATTTTTACATTAGAAATATTATTTACAAGTATGAGAAGGGACTCCATTGTCTAAATTTTCTAACCTTCCCATTGCTTGTAGCCAACATTGAAGATTTCATCAGATGTGTCTCATAAGATTCATTTTAAAATCCTCAAAATTTACTAATAGTTCTCAAAGTTTCTTATAAAGTTTATTTTAATCCCAAGAGCTTAGGAAAATCCATTTTACTCCAAAAACTATCAATTTTTCTTTGTTATATATCCCCATCTCCTCTTCCTTCTACTCTAATAGTTCACATAGACACACACACAACACAGATAAAGACATATAGAATCATTTATATGCAACTATGGGTTTATATCCCACGGGGATGGACGGGGGAAGGTATAAAAGAATATATATATCAATTACTTACTTTATAGAGGCAGTTATGTCATTTAAACCATTTTTGGTTAAATATGTAAAGGTAGGAATTAAGTTAAAATGTTGTGAAAATAATAAGCATTAGTTTGATTCTTTTGGAAAAATAGGACTAACATGAAGGGGGAAAAAAACATATTGGGGATCATATTGCAAATTTCCTTTAGTTTTGGGTTTGCCACAAAGCCAATTTTGAACCTTAAAAAAAAAAAGAAAAAGAAAAAAAAGAGGATTTGGTTGTTCGAATTAAATCCAGCCCATAATAACTAAAAACCGTCAAGGACCGCGAATATTATAAGCCATCCATTTCAAACCCTCTTCACGTTCAACGTCTCTCCCCCAAATCCTAGCTCCACTGTCTAATCAATACAAAACCCTGCTCCACCTCCGCCACCACCGCCGCCGCCGCCGCCGCCGCCATTGGAGCCGACTAATTTGCTTCGGTCTGTGCATAACTGGTTATTTTTCTTTAATTATTTGAGTTTTTAATTCAGATTACACCTGTAGAAAAATCTTTTTTTTTAATGGTTATTGTGCTCTCTTAGAGTTAATTTGGGCTGGAGAAATCCAGTTGGCTGAAATCACTGCAAATTTAATTAAATAATCAACTGAAAATCTAAAATTTCCCATTCTACTTAGGGAAAAATGGGGATAAAAGAAATTAATTGTTAAGTTAAAACTGATTCAAAAACAATTAAGAAAATTTTTCTTATATCTTGTAACTTGTGTGTCGCCTCAATGAGCTTTCTGCTTATTTAAATTGTAGCTGGGCTTTGTAACTTAACATCACTCTTTTGGTTGGTTGTCAATAGATAATTTTCATGTGTTCTTAAGTCAGTAGTATTAGCTAGTGGGGATTGTAGACATATCAATAGAGATATTATGCATCCCCAAATCTAGTTTGTATGATTTCTCGTGTTGCATGTCCTTTAATTGGGAGATACTTATTGGGGTTTCTCTTGTGCACTTTTCTCTGCTTGAGAATTATAGTTTTCCTGAGGTTTTTGAGATAAAGAATTTTCTAATCTGTTTCCTTTTCGTTACTTTATATTAGTGTTTCCTTCCATAACAGCTGCTATAAACAAAATGTAGCTTCTTTATGTGTGTGTGTGTGTGTAAATGTTTAACATAGGTGGGACACATTATAAGAGTGCATGCTAGTTTTATCGGTTTAAGTAATAACCGGGGTTGATGATTTTGGGCATAGTTGACTTTTGGACTATGACAGTTATCTTAAGCATAATATGTGCTTCTCCGCTGCTGGGTTGGGGTTCTAGGACTTGGGTGTGGTGTTTACAGAAGTTGGTCAGTCATCTGGTGTATCATATCAAGTGAAAGTTGTTGTGAAAGTGTTAGTAGACATTATGGGGCAAAATCTTTCTGATTCTTGCTCCCAAATATGAAGGTGATTCTGATCTCTGTGGTTAACTCAAGTTGTCAGTAGGTAGTAGTGGCTAGAATTAGGAATATCTTTTCTACTTCTTGTCTTTAGGGTGAAAAGGAGATCCCTTTTGGGGTGAATCAAGCCATAATTTGAGTCTCCTTACTGGAATTCTGGCAAAAGAGTTAGGAAAGAAAAATCTCTTTCCCCTACTAGTTTTAGGCTCTTCTATCCTGATGTCTAATTGAAGGCTGTTTGACAGCGTTATGGTATGGTTTTAAAATATAAATGCTAATTAGCTGAACTTCTTTCCTTCCAGGCCAGGGTCCTGATAGAACAGGATTACTTCCCTTTACTAACTTATATGCTTTTTCTTCCTTGCACTTCAACGCTTCTGCACCTGGAACTTTTTATTTGAACCATTTATTACTTTGAATACAACTTCAGTGAACTTTGTTTATTCTTCAGTTTTCTCCTTAGAAGAAAATTAAGGGTTCCCTCCATCCCACATGAGGTGCCTGTTTTCTATTTTGGGTCTTCCCGAAATACTGTCTCTTTTTCTCAATGAGAGAATCTTTTATTTTGCTTATCCTGTATTTGTCATTAAAATGAGTAAATTGCCATGTCTGATGTGGCATACTAATATTCTTTTTTTGGTCTAATCATCAAATGCTTAATAAAACTAGCAACGTCAGCAGCAATTTCATTGGTCGCAATCTGTGATTTCCCTGATTGTCCCACTGTCCTGCTGTCAGTAAGAGAGACCATTGATTTGGATTGAGAGAGCAGAAGAGCAGAAAGAAGAGAAGTCTCTGGTGTGGGTGGCTATGGCTTTGTCCGCCACTAATAACATTATTATTATGAATACTATCCCCTCCCCACCCCACACAACCACCTTTGTCCACTCTCCCTCAAAGCTTCACAAGAAGAAGAATTCTAGCACTATTAAATTCCCGTTGCATTTTCTCAATAGCAGCAGTATTGTTGGAACTGGTAAATCTCAATTATTCGCCATCTCCGGGAACACCCCAGCCCCTGTCTCCGAGCCTGCTAATGACACCTTCACTCCCACACCGACAACATCCGGCAGTAAGCTTCTCCCCTATATATTCTTTTTTCTTTTAAAAATCTTCAGACACTCTTCTTATGTACGTTTGACTTACTAGAATATCATGGTAATATACTAATAATAGCTTAAAAAATGGAATTGCATTTGCCTTCTCATATAAAAATATCAAAGACTTGCCTTCTTTTCTTTTCTGACAAGTTATAACAGCTGCCATTTTCTACTCTATCTTCTACCTATCTATCCCTATTGCCAGGTTGGGCTGATTTTGCAGAAAACGTGTCCGGCGAATGGGATGGTTTCGGAGCAGATTTTAGCAAGGAAGGCAAACCCATTGAGTTGCCTGAATCAGTTGTTCCAGAGGCCTATAGAGAATGGGAGGTTAAGGTCTTTGATTGGCAAACTCAGTGCCCCACTCTTGCCCTGCCCCAACAACTTTCCCTCTC
The DNA here is from genome assembly GCA_028554755.1 of Cordia subcordata. NCBI lineage: Eukaryota > Viridiplantae > Streptophyta > Magnoliopsida > Boraginales > Cordiaceae > Cordia > Cordia subcordata. The sequence goes on along the minus strand of JAPTOF010000005.1, from coordinate 12,997,801 downwards.
CTACAAACTCATTAAGCTACTTCCCACCGTTGGCTGTGAGGCGGATGCCGCCACTCGATACAGCGTCCAGGAGAGGAATATAGATTCACCAACCCCTGAAAAAAATGAAGTTTCTGCCTTCGCATATCAATCCACTGGATGTTATGTGGCTATTTGGCCCATCAAGGATCATGGTACCCACAGAATACTGGAGTTGGAACATTGCTTGGTTGATCCTAGAGACAGAGAATCGCGAGTGCGGATAATTCAAGTTGTGCGCCTTGAAAATCATTTGCTGGAATTACAGAGCGTCAGGGTGTTCTGCGAGCGGTGGTATGGTCCCTTCAGAAATGGAGACCAGCTAGGTGGATGTGCCATTCGTGATTCTGCGTTTGCCTCAACCCAGGCCTTGCAGAGCTCGCAAGTGGTTGGTGCTTGGCAAGGCCTCAACGCTGTTGCCACCTTTCAAAATCCACAAACTGTGAGTCTTGTTGAATGTTGACTCTCCTTTATGCTTCAGTATTTCCCAAGAGCCTTCTATTGTTGTCTGATCGTTCTGCTTGGAGAATCACTTCGTGGGGACGGGGTGCGGCTTTGATCAGCCAATCAGGCGTTTCTTATAATTTATCTAAACTAATGTTTGTTATTCAGTTCATCGTCCAAGAACTTGAAGATGATAGAGTGCACAATTTAGTCAGAGACGAGAGAGATCTTAGGTTGCTCCCAAAGCAATTGTGGTATTCATTGAGACAGACAGATGATGGAGATACTTTCTGTGAGGCAGGTTGGCTGTTATCTCAAGATCGTGCTATTACATCAAAATGCATCTTTGCAAGTAATGCAGAATTGAAGGTAAGTAGTTTGGTTTACAGTTTTTGTATCGTTTAATGAATGAGGTTTCCTATGGAATTTATTGAGCATGATCTCTTGCATATATGATTCATGTAAAAGAGTTGTGATTCCTCTGGAGATGATCAAGCAATGCTTGTCTTGAATCTTCACTTTTGCTACTTTCACAGGATATAAGGGTGGCATGCGAGACTAGAGTTATGTGACAACAGTAGACTAACTTGCGGCCAGCTGAATTACTTTCAACAGCAAAGCAGGCAGAAAATGGGAATTCAACAAGTACTCAACTTTAAATCACATAACTAATATCTCAGTTGTGTACAGGAATGTCATGAAATGCTAGATATTCAACATCTAGCTTCTACTTCTTGTAGTAGACTCCAAGTGGTTGGTTGCTTCTTTCTTTTCTTTTAAAGATCTATATAAATGATAAGTTACAAAGTGGAAGTAGCCCATGCCATACTCCCAAGAAAAGCTCGAAGGACTATGAGCAAACTGGTAGGGGATTTCCCACTTTCGAAGGACTATGAGCAAACTCCTTATATGTCTAGATTTAAGCCTTTTAATGGGGTAGTGACTCTACGTGAGACAATCTATAATGAAAAACTCTACCTACGGGATGATCGAACTTCACCAATGCCCTTAAGAATAAACATGTTACGTCTACATATCATTTACTCTTATCATAAACCAGACATGAAAGACCGTGGAGTTTTCTAATCTCATCTCTCACTTACTAAGCTTTCTTATTGATATTTATGTTGTAAACAGAAATTACTTGACTCAATGAGCGCTACCAAAGAAGTTGTTTCAATTACAAAATACCTAATAGAAGCTCAAATATCACTTATATATATATATATATGTTGGCATATATATATATATATTGGCATATATATATATATATATATATATATATATATATTGGCAGAAATATCACTTGAATTGAACAGGACATTAATCTTACACAATGACACAAACACTTCAGAGTGCACATTAGGCTAAGCCCAATGCTTCAGACCTCAACAATTTCTCTCTCTTTCAACCCAAAGTTTTTCTAATAAATGTGGGAAGCCCAAAATACATATCGGATAGGGTCAGACGGCCAAAATTTAATTCAAAGGTAGAAGTTTAGTAGATGGCTGGCATGACAGAATAAAATTTCAAAGATTATAATTTTTTTAAAATTTTATTTGTAAAGAAGAAATATCTTACGGGTAAGATTATAATAACAAACATTTAATTTAATATTATAAGTTTCATGATACAACTAAATGTGTATATTTTTTGCGGAGTAATTATTCACATTTTGGATTTTTTTTAAAAAAAAGATTACTTTTTTAAAAAAAGTATTTTATTAATTATTTAATTTCTCTTTTAAAAGTTAAAATTTTTAAAAAAAATATAAATATAAATTTTTTAAAAAATTAAATAAAAAAACTTATTTCCAAAGGTATTAAAAAATTACTTTTAGAAAAAGCCAATTCAAACTACCCTAAACAAGATGTGCTATAAAATTACAATTACTTGAACTCAAAAATTTTTAATTATCTCAGTGTGGGCTTTGCCTTTATTTGCAACCTTTCAAGAAAGGAAAAGGGTGACGTCGATCTTCATCGCAGCTGGGTCTTGCCATCTCTTCTCAATCTTAAAAGGTTCTCTCTCTCATATATATATATATATATGTATGTGTGTGTGTGTAGATGTGTATGTATGTATGCGATTCAATCAAAATAAATGCTAGGTTATAATTTCCAAAGCTCATTTGTTTTCTTGGTCTTGTATCACATTCATGATAAAATTTGTGCATTGGTTTAGGGTTCACGTGTAAATATATACATGATAAGGTTTCAGCTGTGCTTGAGCCAAATCCTCGCTCCATAGTTACTTCCATTTTACAACTTTCTAAAATTGAATTTCTTCATGCTAATTGCTACAATCTTTTTGAACACGTTGTTATGTTCATAATTTCTTTTCTTTTGTTATTTATTTATTTTTTGTATGATCAACTAATAATGCCTTGAAGAAGAAACGCAGAAATCTTTGTTCAGTGTGCGAGACATATATATATGCACCTGTTTTATTTTGATAGTCTTAGCTTATGCACCTGTTTAATTTTGATAGCCTTAGCTTTTAAATTTGTTGTCTTTCATGGTTTCCCTATGTATTTACATTTTGCAAATAGCTGAAGAGGATGAAGAATGCACTTTGTTCCTTGGCTTGGTCTTAGTAAAATCTGTACTTTCACTACCTCTCAAATGATTTGTCTTGTATCGAGCATGATTTGTTGTTGTTATATTGCTGGCTTAATTTAACCAGGTAGTTGTGCATAGATGCATCGCTTGTTCTATAATCAGTCTAGCATTTTTAACCTTGTCATGTCTTTTAGTTTTGTATTGGAAAAGATCGTATCGTGCCTGTAGACCCTCCGATTGACAACTAAGGTTTTGGACAGAATGAATCAATCTGAAACCCCTTTCGGAAGGTGACACCAGGGATATGGGTATCGGGCTCTCTAGGTGGAGTATGGTGTCTGAGTGTAATCCGCATCTTTCCTCATCGCCAGCCTGACTTATAACCCATGAATCATGCCTATCAGCTCCGAGATTTCCAATGATGCTGCAGATCTTCAGCAACAGGCGTTTCCTGACTGTGAGCAATCAGGCTCTTGGACTTGCCTCTGTTAGGTTCCCCAGTTCACTTTCCTTTCGTAATTTGGTCCTGATCCAAGAGGCCTAAGACCGCGGGGAAACCGTAACCTACCCATGGACCCAAGAACCCATGATTCTTTCAGTCTTGCACATTTTGGCCCACTACAATGCCCATACTTATGGATGGAGAACGGTCTTTAAACCCTTTACATCCCTTGTGGTTGAGTTAGTAGTATTGTTGCCGATCTACTTTTGTTACTTTTTTATTAATCATACTCCTAATCGACTTTAACATTTAGTTTGGATCTTTGCTTGTTTCATGCCCTATGATATATGATATTAGGGAAAAGTTGAGGGAAGTCATTCTTTATTTGATTTGGGTTATTTTGGAGGGTTGCAACACAGGGTTTTAATTGGAATTAAATGTCCAGTTATGTGCACCTAGATGACATTTTTTTTGGGAAGGGGGGGGGGGGCTATGCCATCATGTGTAGGTAAATAGATCAACATGTTTGGATAGTTAGACTTTTTCTTTAGGCATATAAACAGATCTTGTATATGTGACTTTCCCTCTTTCTGTAGAAGAAATTTCTCCTTATATAAATATCTGTATGATGTCCAGATCCTTCTTTGAGTAGAAAAGCCAAAGCCATGGTCCATGACCATGCAGTTCTTGAATTTTTCGTTCGGTTTGCCACTCTGATCAGCGGTTTCTCCTGAACTCCTTGACACGGCAACGAAGTTTGTTGAGGAGGAAAGGAGAAATGAAGTCCAAAATTTGTCATCTAAGTCATCGAAGCCAAGCTGGTATTTAGTCAAAGCTTGATGGAAGCTTGCTAAATTTGAATAGACTTCTGGCAGCTAAAGTGGAGGCTACTTTTGGCTCCACCTTTTCTTTTTTCCTTTCTTCTTCTTCTTCTTCTTCTCTCTCACTTTTTTTTTTTAATTTTTATTTTAACTTGCTTTTCTGTTTGGTTGGGTGGGAGGGAGGGGCACTAAAGTTCTCTAGTATATCACTGGTGGGTGCTGTATTTTTCAGGTTTGTAATTTATTCATCTTTCTGGCTTTTCTGTTGAAGATTTTTTCAAACTGATAATACTCAGCAATAAAGGAACAGAACTATAGCTTTACAGCTTGTTTGGGATGAAGGGAATGGGGGGAAAGGAAAGGGAAGGAAGGGGTTTTTTAATCCTCTCCCTTGTTTGTTTAGGAAGTATTGGGGTGGTGAGGGAAAAGGAGGGATAATACAAATTCCCTCAAATCCCTTAAAAGCAATCCTCCCAATTTGGAGGGAAAGGAACGTCTTTTCATTGAAAGTGACTTTTTTATCCTTCTCTCTTATTTGTACATAAAATTTTAAAAGGACATAAAAGTCCAATATCCTATAAAATTTATCCTTTCCTTCCATTTCCTTCCCAATCCAAACAAGAGAAATCCACAATCCTTTATTATCCTTTCCGCTGTAAAAATTTTTCAATCCAAACAATAATTAATCATTTCCTCTCCTTTCCTTTGTAATACTTTCCTTTCCTTTCTTTTATTAAACTTTCCCTCAAGGTGTGTAACGAATGATTGGAAGTCTGAATGCTTCCTGAAGGTGTCAGCTAAGTCCGAGTTGTATACTCTCTTCCTCTCTTATAGGAAAAGACTATTATAGATGAGCCATCAAAATTTGTAGCGTTGCTGCTGCTTGCAGTATGCGTGATTCAAAGGGAACTTAACTTGATCTGTCTTAGGTCTTCTCTCAACTTTGTGGAGGCAAGATATGAATGCGCCCAAAAACGATAGTGGGCTCTCTTCCCGAACTTTCCTAACTTTAACAGATCGTAGGGCACTGAAAAACAGGCTTCCATCAGAGCAGTATAACCTATACAGGGTATCAAGTAATCCCTTACTTCGGCTATATTATGCGGCTGAGGAATGATAAATTAACATCTAATACCTATCACGCCAAGATGCAGGAAAGTCATGCAATATGGGATATTATTGATGATTCAGCTAACACTTACCAATCATCAATAATATCATCAATCTTTTTATTGATTTGATAATGTTTTCCAATTTCTTCTTGTCGATTTGGTAATGTTTTCCAATTGTTTCACATCGGCATTTATTTTCTGTTGTTCACATTGTTAAGTATCCTGATAGGCTGCAAGTTCCCGACACCAATTAGATTATATGATCTTGGCTAAACCTTATTACTAGACCTCTTTAGTTGCCTTTCCCTGTAATGATTATAAGTTGTAACTACTAGCTGCCTTTTGCAAGCCAAATATGAATAGTTCAATTCTTTTTTTTTTTTTTTTTTTTGACACTGGTGCTGACTGATTTATAAAAGTGGCCAGTTCTTTGGACCTGTGAGTGCTGATCATTCGTTTGGGAGAAGATCGTTGTTCAAGTTTCATACTATGTTTTGCTGTCTGGATATCATATAGTTCTAGAAATTAGGTTTTGTGAGATGTGATTTGTGTTTATATATACGTATTTCTCCATTGAAATATTATCTAGTTTCTCTCATTTTGACTTGTATGTTTTTCATTTCGGTTCCCAGGTGAAACACCGTGAGAAGCTGCTTGTCTTAGAAAACATTCCAAAACCGTAGCTTGATAAGAAGTGTAGAAGATGCAATGGGACCATCCCGTGCACCAAAGCTTTCTGGGATGCAGAAACAGGTGCTTGCTCTATATCGAGGATTTTTACGAGCAGCACGCTCTAAATTGCCGGAAGAAAGAATGCAGATAGAGAGAATTGTTTCAGCTGAGTTTCGCCAAAATGCCAAGCAAATTGATCGCAAAAATTTTCTCTACATTGAGTACTTACTTCGTCGTGGTAAGAAACAACTTGATCAACTGAAGAATCCTGACATAGTTCGATTGTCATCCTTAGAAGTAGACATTTCTCGAACCAAATGATCTGAAGCTTACATTGTATACTAAATCATTCTTTTTCCAACTCTTATAAGGAATAATTGATTTTCTCCGCACCTGTTAACAACTGGAGGATTATGTAACCAGGACAATTAGTAGCCTGTAATTTTGTATACTTTGTTATGATGCATGATGCTTTCTGTTCTGTAAGATATAGATGAAGTGGTTAACGGTGTGAATTATGATGATCCAGGAAACAGAGAGCTGATTATAAATTCTTTGGGAAACATGCTAAGCGAGCAAAATACATAACAACCTGTGTTTCGTTTGGTTGGGCGTTTAAGTTGGTCAAATTTTTTTGAAGCTTAATTTAAGTTAGTGGACGTGTTTGTTTTAATAAAAAATATATATATATATATATTAAGTGGCTTTAAGCATAAAATAAAAAGTTTAGTCCCAACTTTTACATAAAAATTTTAAGTACTTTGAAAAAAAGTAAGTTTGATTAGATTATATATTATTTTATTTGACCTTTTTATTTTTATTATTAAAATATTTTTATTCTTTTGTGTTATATTTACCTTTTTATCTTTATTACTATAACTTATTTAATAATTATTATATACTCATATTATACATAACATAAATTAGATTATTAAATTATAATATTTTGATAATGTACTTGATATTATAAGTTGCTTTTGAGCTTATTTCAATTAAACATGTAAATATTTATTCAAACACGTAATTACATAAAGTTAAAAAAAAAAAAAAAGAGCTGTTTAAATGAAAGGTACATTGTAGCTTTTTGATAGTCCAATCCAAATGCCATCTAGATCCTATGTTTAAAATAGAATGGCTTGAATTTATTGGAGAAAAATGTGATTTACACATTATAACTAATAGTATTAATCTTTTTGTTTGCGTGATTTTTCTTTCTTTAGGGATTTTTTTTTTTTTTTTTTGCTTTTTCTCCTAATCTAACTCTTATGTGATATTATCTAAAATATTTTCGATAAAGAAACCTTCAGTTTGTACCCCTTAACACTAAAGATTGAATGAATACTCAAAACTCACAGAAAATTAAATGACTTTCTTTTTTGCTCGTCACCCAAAAATATTTTGAACAGAACTGAAGGCATGGGATTCAAAAATATTTCAAAACTAAAGCTACAAGGGAAGATGTTATCAAGCCTACCCTGATCCGTTATAATAGAAGACATGTAAAAGACTTGTTACAAGAAGCGCATGCAGGAGATGTTAGGTGTCTGGAAGAAACTATCTAATACTTTTGAGATAATGAATTAAATAAACTTCTTTTAAAACAAATATACTAAAATATCCATTTCTGCAAACAAATGAGTAAAATAATAACCTTACAAAATTGTGTTGAAAATACAATTTTAATAAACTACATTAGTCTAAAATCGATTGGTGCAAGTTTTTTCCTTCTAAATATTCATATTTGAAAGAGGTTGACAATAAGTTCTTTTAAAATTGATTATGTTGGGTTATGTCTCAAAGTTCAAGCCCATACAAATTATGAAAGAATTTTAATGAGAATTAAAATTCTAGTTATGGTAAAAGTCTTAATTATGGTAGGATTGATAGATGAAGAAATCCTTTGTCTTGGAGGACAAGAAAATCTCCTCTATAAATAGAACTCTCGTATTAGTTGTATAAAGCGTGCCTTAGGGCCACACCTTATAGGGGGTGTGGGTGAGAGACAGAGCCTGAGAGCATCAAGAGTGTCTTATATTCGTTCTAGTCCTGTTGAGGATAGAACCATTATAAGAACTCTGTGGGGAGGGTTTAGACTTTTCTGTCCGTGCAAAAAGTCATCACTTAAGTTGTAACCATTATTATTGAATAGTGGAATTTATCCCAGAGGGGATCGTGGACGTAGGCAGAGGGCCGAACCACGTTTAATTGTGCGTATTCTTTTCTCGTTACTTGTGCTTTAATTCCGCTGTGTGAGTGTCCGTTATGTGTCCTGATTTCCCAACAAGTGGTAACAGAGCCTGATTGGAGGAAGGACGCTGGTTTGCACGAAAAACGAAAAAAGAAACACCGAAGGGGAGTAAAAAAAAAATTCGCTGATCTGCTGGTCATGTTTGGCGGCCTTTCTGGACTCCGATCGACGATCCGTTTGTTGCTATGTTTTCGTCTCGGCGAGGAGAGTAAGCTGCTAAAATTTTGTAACAATCTGACGGTCGGATTGTAAGATACAAGCAGATCAAGTTTTGTGAGTTTGTGGTCAAACAGTCAAACAGTCAAACAGAAGGTTTGACCAACGGGCTGCAGGGGTTTGACCGCGTTGACCGAGGGTCTCCTCACCGTTTTCTGACGTCTTGAGTTCGTTTTTGAGGTCCGTTTTGCCAAATTTCTTGATGTATCATGGGTGAGCCTTGAAATTGGGTAAAACAATGAAGTGGTGATGAAATTCTGCGAAAGTCTTTGAAGCATTGTGCGAGCAAACACATTTAGCCGACTAGTGAAAAAACTTCTAGAGAAGAGAAGTTTGGATGAGAAGATTAGTTGAAGAAGTTTCGATTCGAGGGAGGAGTTGCGCGAAGAGAGTCTACGTAGCTGAACGATCAAAGTCCTGGCCAGACGATTGATAAGGAATGCTATTGTTGGAAGAGAAGACCACGTCCAAGATGTCTTGTGTCGAGGGAGGACGCAAACAACCTTGAGAGGTCGAGGTTAGACGGCACGAAGAGGGATGTTGGGGATGACTCCGAAAACCTACTAGGATGTGTTGGTAGCTGCTGCCGTGAAGAGTGTTGTCGAGCGAGGGCTCCAGCATGAAGACTGTGAAGAGGTTTTAGTTGCGGCAAAGAAGCTTCGGACTTTTCGCAAAAGGAGGAATTTGTTGGGTTATGGCTCAAAGTCTAAGCCCATACAAATTAGGAAAGAATTTTAATGAGAATTAAAATTCTTGTTATAGTAAGAGTCTTAATTATGGTAGGATTGATAGATGAGGAAATCCTTTGTCTTGGAGGACAAGGAAATCTCCTATATAAATATGACTCTTGTATTAGTTGTATAAAGCGTGCCTTAGGGCCACACCCTATGGGGGATGTGGGTGAGAGAGAGAGCCTGAGAGCATCGAGAGTATCTTATATTCGTTCTAGTCCTGTTGAGGATAGAACCATTATAAGAACTCTGTGGGGAGGGTTTAGACTTTTCTGTCCGTGCAAAAAGTCATCACCTGAGTTGTAACCATTATTATTGAATAGTGAAATTTATCCCAGAGGGGATCGTGGACGTAGGCAGAGGGCCGAACCACGTTTAATTATGCGTATTCTTTCCTCGGTACTTGTGTTTTAATTCTACTGCGTGAGTGTGTGTTATGCGTCCTGATATCCCAACAGATTATTTGTCCCTATGTTAGAGGTGTCCCAGAAATATTTGTGATTCTATCATATACCCATGTATTTGTTGGTTCCAAGACCATATAATCTTGAACCATGTTAAAGTTACTTGACTCTGTAGAAAACTGGCATGAACACCCGAAATGCTTTCTCGTGGCTTGAACCCATGAACAATAAAGGCTTTGTTTGGCACAGTGTCTCGAGTAGTGTTTAGTGTTTTTACTTGAAAATAGAAAAAAGCCATGCAACTCTCTCATGCATGCATTTTGTGGGTTCAACTCACCATTATGAATATGAAAGAGTGTAGTAATTATCTTTGGTTCTTTTAATTGAATTACAATTAAACTCAATCCAATATTTCACTAAAAAGGATTAAGTCGAATTCTTTAGTACAAAGAAAGGTGGTTTCATAGTTTGAACCGTCTTAGTCCCACGCAGATTAGGAACCAAGTCACATTAGAAATTAAGGGGAAAGCAAAGAAACATGAGGTAAAAGATGTTGGTAAATATTGGGGGATTTTTTTTTTTTTTTTTGGTATAAGAGAAATCTAACTGGCGGAGCCTGACCACCGGTACACCATGTAGAGGCCAACCATCGATTGATAAACCTAAGGTACACAACACATCCCCTATACTAGGCATCAGTTAAGTTGAGGGTACTCATCTAAAATAGGGAATTGGATTCAAACTAGGGTCATGAGCTGTATTTGTTTCCAACTTTTATAGTTGGGACACTCTTGGGGGGATTGGGAAAAATTTTTTGAAAAGAGAAAAGCAATTAGCAAATATTGGAGAGAAAACAATTAAATTGAAATTGTATCTCAAGCCACAATGCTTGGTATATATTAAGCCGCCATGCTACGTATTCCACACAGACAGTTCACATTGAAAACACAATTTCTAGTAAGTGATTATTTTTTAGTTTTTGTTTTAAAAGTTCGTCATTTTAATATGAAAATTGTTATTGAAAGGTTGTTGGTGCAAATGATTGATTGGAAAAGACGTCTATGACGTAAACGTCTCAACTTTGGTCCTTTTCACAGGAGGGGACCATGCATTGTACGCAGTCCATGTGATTGCATGTGGGCAACCAGGCAAACATGTTGTTGAAAATATACACACATACATAAATCCATGAGGGAAGAGTAAATAGAATTTGTCATCAACAGCAACAAAAGCACGAGAAGTGGTGTGGTGGTCCTTGGAGAGTTGGGGTATGAGCAAATTCAAGAGTAACTATCAGATCCGAGTATACCTTGTCATCGTCTAACCACAACGATGCCTTCGGGTCCAAAGATAAAAAGAAAAGAGAGACATCGATTACCGAAATATTAAAAATAAAGGTAAAATACATGTGATCGTCTTTAGTTTGTAATTAGTTGATTACCTTCTTGTATTTTAAAACTTATTACATTACCTTTTTGTGTTTTTTAAAAGATGGCAAGTTAATCTCTTGTGATTTATTTAATTTGCTGATTACCCTTTGTGATTTGTCTAGTTAACTGAATATTTTTTATGTTTTCAAAACTTACCACAATATTACTCTGTGCTTTTTAAAAAGTCGTACATCACCTCTTTTATCTGTTATTACTAGTCATCTGTGGCTAAAAATTTATATATTTTTGTGAAAATATATATCACATTACAAGTTTTAATGTTCATAGATGAAAAATAAAATATATATAATGCACAATAAGTTATTTAACTGAAAAATTTAATAAAGGCAAGATATTATATGTTACCTTTTAAAAAGTACATGGGATAATGTGGTAAGTTTTAAAGTATAAGAGGGAGGGGGTAATTAGCAAATTACACAGACCACAAGAAGTAACATACGTTTCATACTTAAAAATAATAAGAGTCACCATTAATGGCAGCTTTAAAAAAAAACGACTAGTAATGAGTACATTATAATTTTTCCTTTTTGTATTTGGGAAATATAATAGAAGAGCCTACTATTGAAGTATATATTAGATTTTAATTAATGCAATTCCTTATTTCTTTTGCAAGGTAAGTAAGATTTTATTGAATGAAATTCCTTATATTATAGCACTAGATTAGGCAATAATCAATTTGTTTTCTTATTGTATTAATTTTTCATAATAAATTAGTTACCATATTATTAGTTTAACATTCTAGTCTTGGTTACCATTTCAAAGCCGCAATTTGTGGTAGCTCTTAATACCCTCAATCTACATACATCTGCTATCCACATACTTCTTTTGCTTTCTCTTTTTTTATTTCAATATAATATTAGAGTTGGGTTCTTGTACCTGTTTTGTTAAATCATGTAACCAATCACGCTATTTGACCTATCCTACCATTTTGCTCTTATACCTTACGTGATTATGTTCTCAATATGAGAGGTCTTCTGCCCTGTGTATTGGATGTTGTATTCTAATCAGTTAAGACATACATATACAAAGTAGAGTCTATATCCCTTTTGGATTTGCCCACATGTTTATCTAAAACTAGATATAGAAATATTGCCCTATGCCCTCGGTTATTTGGCTTATGGGTTGCTCCTATGTCAAAGGTACACCAGTGAATGACTACTTTGTTGGATTAGAGATTTCAAGGTTATGATGTAGTCTTGGAGGTAATAGTACAAGTAAGAAAAGACTAGCCTTGACCACATATATCTGTAGAGGGGCTTTTTGGTTATTTGGTTTGGTAGGTCGAAGACAAAGGTCATTTGAGCAAGTGACAAGCTTTTGGAATGTAAGTGATTATCCTTGGAGTGTGATTTTGGTGGAATAAACTAAGGCCAACTTGGCCTTAACATTGCAAAAGGAGATGCGAGGACATTTTGATTGTTTTGAAAGTCAAGGATAATTATGTCTTTTGGTCCTTCCACTAGTCATATTCCTATTGGGTGTTATTAATTGAGAATGGCTAATTTCGGTGAGATTCTCAATTAAAATTTGAGCCAAGAAATTAGGAAAATGTTTCTAGTGACCAACAATTTCCTAATTTAGCTAATAGGCATCTTAGTTGCCACGGTCCCATATGGATGAGATACTTTTGGTGTGTTGGAGATGGAATATTAGAATTCGTCTTATCTTTAGGAATGTCCTATCTCTAGAAAAGAAAAAGAGGGGTATTAGTAGCAACAATAAATATCCTAAGAACCTTACCTTATTAGGGTTATATAATGGGATTTGGCAAGACCCAGAAGAGTCTCTTGATAGTATAAATTTTAATGTGCAAGAAAATACACACAACACACCAAAAACACACACTAAGCAAAACCAACCCTCAATTAAGGTGTCTTTCTCTTAGATTATGCTTTCCCACTAATAGCACAGCTACAACAAAGACATATGAGTTTGACTATGGTAGAGAAGATCAAGAGGGGACATCAAAATGTGTTGATGGATTCACTCTTCAACGGTGACACTCTTTCTCCTTTTTATCTCTATATTGGGCTGTTTGTGCCTATATGTATAATATATTGCATATTCATTATTATTTTGCTACCTACGTGGTTTATCATGTTTTTATTACTATAAAATTTGAAAATAATGGACCTAGTGTAAATAGCATAGATCTTATAATTGGATAAACTAATCTTAGATTGAATTGATCTGAATTGGAACTAAACTAAACTTACATTGAACCTAAACTTGAAGTGAACCTGATCAACTAAACTTGATTCTAGAAACTAGGGTGTTTCTAATTTGATTTCAAAAGCTATGATGAACAATAATAAAGACTAGAATAGTCGAAACAAACTAGACTTAAAATGATCTGAATAGAATATGGAGAAACTAAAACAAAAAATTGTCTAAATCAGATTGCAGAGGAACAAAGAACAAAATAAATAGCCTGGATTAGTGTATGACAAAACAAAGACCATAAAAATAGAGGTTGAAGTATATATGGTTTAAACTAGAATATAGAGAAAATCAATAAAGAAACACGTATCAAGAGCCGAGAAATAGGAGCTCAATGTAAAGAACAATAAGATGTGATAGCTCTCACGTAAAAGCAACTAGGTGTGATAGTAAGGTCACAGCATGTGATAGCATAGACACACAAACAATAGTAGGGGCAGCAGGATGGATCATATAATGTGACTGTTTGCATGATGAACGAAATTGGAACTGAAACCTAGTTCTAATACTATGTTAAAATAAAAAGAAGATAGAGAACATATAGCAAAATTATACCTATTATATTGAGAAGAATATGAGTTAACACCAATATAGAAAAAAGAAGACCGATAATGATTATATTGTAAATTCTTGATAGTTAGTGAATGCAAAAGGAAGGCCTATTTATAGGCCGCATAACTAGGTGAGCAAGATTGTAGAGATAGACTAATAAAGAAAATTTTAAATTATATATTTTTTAATGAAATACTAATACACCTGAAGTGTATCTTCTCGTAATTGAATGTGCATCCCCTCATGATATGGGTGCTTCTCCTCCGATCCTTATGATTGTAATAAGTGATAAAAAATATATACAAATTTGTAATCTATCGTATAAAGAAAAGAAAGAAACTAAAAAATAATTAAAAATAGAGAAAGAAAATAATATAGAAAAGAATATATTTTGTTAAAATAATACTCATAGTAAGTTATATATTCAACAATTTTCATGTTAAGAATAATTATGAAATTTAGTTTTATTTAACATGACTATTATTATTTATTTATATTTCTTGTGTGTATTTAGAGATTATTACTATATTATTATCTATTTTTATTAATTAATTTGAAATATATATAAAATATATATACATAAATGTGCCTAGTTAACCCTCGGGTCCTGACTTCGCCAATGAGCCTAAGGGCCTGGCTCGGGTGTTTGACATCCCACCATTGAAGAAAAGGAAGAGGGAGAGGAAAAGGGAGGGAGGAAAGAAAAAAGAAAGGACCAAAGACTTAGTGATCAAGTGGTATGCGTATTATATTTAGTATGAGTAGTTTAGGGATCAATTCTTGCTAGATATTTGTTGTAATCGATCTTTGGCCTTCCTTAGTTTGAATTAAAAAAAAAAAAGTAGAGAAGGCTATTAATCATAAAGGTCAAAACAGTAAACTAACATCATTAATTCAAATAATTAGACAGAAAGAAACCAAAAAAAGAAAAAAGAAGATAGGTATATATCATAAATTTTAGGTCCCCCTACAAGTTCAACTAGGAATCACATTTGGATCTCTAGAGTTATATGACCAGTCACTCAAAGAGACCTCACAAGGGAATGACACCTCTTCCTAAGCACCTTCCTCCTAGGGATCGACAACTCACTTCTAGTTAGCTAAATACATAGTGAGAAAAAAGTGCAAAATTATACCAAAAGTACCAAAGAAACCGAGGAATATTAGACAATATGAAAGAACCAAAAATGCAAAATGTAAGAAACGTGTAATGAAATCGAGGACTGAATTTGACTTAGTTACTTTAATTCTTTTACTACCCTAGTATGATACAATTTGATGCAATTCTTCCAAAATACAACAATCTTCATTTTATAGTAAAAGCACAAATTAGTATGTACTAGGTCCTTTCCACTCAGAATTATTGGAGCCACTTAAGGCGATACAGGTATACAAGCCTTAAGTATCAATTTAAAAAAATACTCACAGCACAAATTCTAACGATGTGGATTGTTGAGTGAAATGTGAGATTGACTTTAATAAACTATTAGGGCTTGTTTGAATTGGTTTTTTAAAAGCACGTTTTATTATAGTTTTGAAAAAAGTATTTTTGTGAGAAATTAAAAATTTTAACTTCTCAAAAAAGTTATAAATGAGCTTTTTTGGAAGTTAAGCCAAATAGCTATTACAAAAACAATACACTTTTTTCGGGATAAAAAGTATTTTTTTCTGAAAAAAGCCAATCCAAGCAGGCTCAAATGATTTTTTATTTGGTGCTCATCATGGATTTATTTGTTTTAATAGCAGACATTGAATCAATCATAGATCTTATGAAATTCACAAACAAATCTTGTTTTAAGCATTAACTGATCAGCAATTAAGTCTCAAAACTAAAAGTAACTGTTTAAGTGATAATGTGACATCTTCTACAATTTTAAAATGAAAAAGATCTTTTATATACTTTCATTTTCATTGTAGAGTCTTATATATACTTCCTTACTCCTTGCTTTGCACATTGTCATATAATTTTAATGGCATACAATGAATCTAGTTATGAATATTTTTGAGATTTACAAATAGATCTTATTTTAAAAATCAATTGATTGATAATGAATTCTCCAAATTAAAAACACAAGGTACATAGATAATGGATAATTAATAAGTTAATATATGAAGGATGTTGCCTAAACATTGATGAGGAACTCTAAAATCAATTGGAGCATAAGGAGTTCAGAGTAGATGTGTGTATATTTAGACATATATAATAGACATCAGCTTATCTCATATGAACTAATAATAGTCCTTAAATTAATTGATTTATAATGGAATATCAATTATTTCACACACATTCTCTTTCCCAAAACGAGTCTTTTATGCTTCCTCCAAAAGTTAAAGACAATACATATTTGTAAAATTGAGAATTTGTGTAACATAGCAGCAAATTTCAAAATTTTAATTAATTTGGAAAGTACGTAATAATGCCTATTCTTAAACAACTAAAATATAATGAATGAATACAAATTAAACTTGGTTCAACCCCCAATTTACTGCCCCAAAATGGATACCATTAAAGAATATGCAAAAGAGCAAGTTAATATTTTTTCAAAGTTTTTAAAACCCCATCCACCCCAATACTATTTCTCTAATGGGATTTGAATTTAGCTTAGTACTCTGAGAGAGCAGTCTCTTGACCTACTCACTCATCCAAAGATAAAGTAATTGTGAAAAATAGAATTTTCAACGAGCTCCATAGGTGAATTTTGCGTTGTCTTGACATTGTTTAGATGAAAATTGTAATTATTCATGGAAGAGAGTGGAAAATTGATCCTCCTCTTGTTTGATAAATATACTTTAGATTGACTTTTTGGGTGAAAAATTAACTTTGCACATGCCAAATTTTATGTAATTTCAGTTGTCTTCAGTATCATGACACATACACCGAGAACACATTCTATCTAATTTTCAATTTTTTGTATCTTATTTTATGGAACTTAAAAGGTAATAATAATTATATTGTTGCTTAAAGCTAGTCAATTTTCACTACGAAGATATTAATGATAGAAAGGCATCAATATTAAGCATAAACTCAAAAATTTTCATACCAAGTTTTTGTTGCTTACTATTTGCATGTATTTTGTTTCCCATAGGAATCAAAATTAATTTCGTCATATGTGTCATTGATAACAAGTGGACTAGATTTTCCTTTAACCTTAAGGGCTCATTTGGTAACACTGTCAAAAATTTTAAAAACGAAAACCAAAATTATAAACAAAAAACTATCAATAACAATTAACAATAGAAACTGTAAACGCGTTTGGTTAAATTGTAGAATCTATAAACAAAAACCAAAAACATGTTTGATTGTCCATAGTTTACAAACCATTTTTGTCTCTGATTTTTCATTTTCGTATTTTATGTTAAATAGAACATATGAAGATATTTGAGAATATTTTGTAAAAGAACAATGAGAATATTATAAAATTGATTTATTTTCTTTAAGATTATAATTTCAAAAAATAAGTTTAATTGTTTTGAGAATATATTTTTATTTTTAATTTTATTAATTTATTTTTAAGAATTTTTCTAAAAATAATAAAATTATTTTTAAAAATTATTTATAAAAATAATTATTATTAAAAAATATTTATAAAAATAATTATTTTTAAAAATAATTTTAATTTTAATTCTTAAAATGTTTTTAATTTTCTAAAAATATTTTTAATTTGTATTTATTAAAATATTTTTAAAAATTAAATATGATTTATCAAAATAAATTTTAATATATTTTTAATTTATTAAAATTATTTTTAATTTGTAAAATTATTTATAAATTAAAATTATTTTCAAAATATTTTTAATTTCAAAATATTTTTCATTTATTAAAATTATTTTTTCAATATATTTTTAATTATTTTTTGAAAATTTATTTTTATAAAATTAATTTTATATTTATTTTTGAAAATATTTTTGAAAAGTATTATAATTTTTTAAATATTTTTAAATAATTTTAATTTTAATATTTTTTTCAAAAAAATTAATGAGTTCATATTAATTTTGAAAAGATAGTTATAAAAGGTATTCAGCACAAAGTGAATAAAAGTTTTGAAAACCTATTACTTCAACTTGAAAAAATCACTTTTTCTTATTTATCAAAGTTGCAAAAATAAGTTAGTTTTTGTTTTTTCAAAAAACGAAAATAGGAACAAACAAACTGGTTTTCAAATTTTGATCAACAAAAATAAAAAATCGGAAATAGCAACGAAGCCAAACGAGTCCTAAAGATTTTGATAGTTTCAACAATTGAGACGGGTCACAACAATGAAGAACATTTGAGTTCAAAAGGAAATAACAAACTTATTCTGTGTGCTGATAATATAACAAAACAATTACTCCAAGTGCAATCATTCTATTCTACCCATACTTTTTTCCTGCCCGCCTCCACATTTCTTGAGTTTAAAAGAAAAAGTCAAAAGAAAAAAATAAAGCTAAGTAAAGACTAATTTCTAAAGTATTCCAAAAGAAACAGCACAACATCGTTACCCATATTCTTAATGCGCTTTGGAATCCAGATTCTAACCTAATCAAGAATCCTGCTCCTAGTAGAATTAGGAAAGCTTTGTAATTACAAAAATAGTAGCTTAACTTGTGCACAGGTCCAGACGGAGAGATGGAGTGCAAAGAATAATCACGTCTAGAACGAATTTTGTGTCCATTAGTTTCTTTCTTCTTTTCCTCTTGAAACACTCATGAATTCCCAAAAACCTGGTATTGATATCTAGGTTTTGGGTGGGAGGAAAATTACACAGCGATGAGCCGATGAGGACTTTTTTCTTTTGTAGTAAAGAGGGGAAAAAAAAAAAGAAAAAGAAAAGAAAAGAAAAAAATGTGAGGACAACTGTTGTGCAATTGGTGATGTCACCAAGCTTAACATCACTACCAGACAAGGGTTGATGTCAACATTTCTGTGGTGTGACATCATTACTGGCATCATTATGCACAAAAAGAATGAAATAATTGTTGGCTTGCAATCTCCAATAGATGCCATAAAGCTGTCTCTACTTCACATACAGGAATAAACGTAGAGATAAATAATTCTAATAAATTTCCTATTCATAAAATTTCATGTTATTACGTAGAAATACATGTATTTAATACTATTGATAATAAGTTGACTGTTTGACAATTTGAAAATATGAAGTTAAGCAAATGACAATTATAAAAATTACTATTTTTTTGTATCAACATTGATTTATTTATTTATTTATCTATCTATTAAATATCTTTTTTATTATTATAAAAAAATTATGTATAAATGAGTAGACAACACGAAAAAACCATTGTTTAACTCTTTGCTAATATGAAAAAAAGCCAAAAGCTCTGCCCTTCCTCTCTATCTATCCAAGAGATGGAAGGGTAGAGGCCTTTGGTGTTCCTCTAATCAATAATTGAGGCCTGACAATCATTAACCAATATAATTTTCTCTCATACCTTTCTTTGTTTATAGTTTGATATTTTGGTGTCTTAGGTATAGAGGAACCACACAAATGCATGTCGAACTTGATGGTTAAACTCTATTGCGGTTGGTTCTGCCATTGGTAGAAAGCGATTAGAATTAAAGTAAAGATATAATATAAAGAGTGATTAAAATTAGAACAAAAATAGATTGCCCGAGATAAAGTTTTTGTATACATGCACCATTTAATTAGCCAACTTGTACTTATTTTATAATTTCAAAAAAAGTTAAATGAAATAATAACAACAACAATAATAATAATAATAATAATAATAATAATAATAATAATAATAATAATAATAATAATAATAATAATAATAATAATAGTTTAGAACGTAATTAATTTTTTCTAATTTTGTTTATAATTTTTTCTATAAGTGGAGTTTAAATGTTAGTTTAAATGATTGAAATTATTTTCTTTACGACTAATGGTTTAGATTTGGACTATATGGGGGGGGGGGGAGGGGGCGAAAAAGTCGGACGAGGTTCTTCTCCTAATAGAGTTCTCTCAGAATGATTAGGAGGTATATTCTAGTCTTTTAAATTCAAATAGAAAAATCTTGGCCATCCAATTAAAAATATAATTAATGTATTTAAAAAAAGATTTTTGTCTTTCCTTTTTTATATTTTTCCTAATCATAATCTAACCAAAATTTGTCAAGGCATTTACTTTTCCTTTTTATTTATTTATTTCTTAATCACAATTTAATCAAAATATGACAACTTTCTCTCTAGATTTTTTTTTTCCTCGTCATGAATGTGTATCTCTCACTATATATGAACGTCAAATTAGTGCTCCAGGGCTCGAAGCAGCAAGTGATTCAGCATGAACATCCGAAGAAAACTTATTTGATTGGAAGGGAAAGAATGAATCTGAAAGGGACAAATGTATATCGCTATCAAAGATCAGTCACCTTTTCAAGCACTCTATGGGTTTGTTTCATTGGTTTTGTTTGAAAGTAATCTCTTTTATAATGTTTAAGAAAAGCATTCTTTTTATAAGTTAAAATTTTTAATTAAAAAAAAAAAAATTCTAATCTCTTAAATTTTAATTTTTTAAAGATTCAAGTTAAATACTTGTAACGAAAAAAAATGTGTTTTCCTTTAGCATTATCATCTCCAGTCTTGTTTAGGGCACTATGAAGTCAAATTAGTACTCGATGATTGAGCGTTCGAAGCAGCATTCAGCATATGCTGCACCTGTGGGTTAACTAATACCCTCGTGACTAGAATTGCTATTGATAACTGCATCTAAATCTCTGAGTTTTAATTATTATCCTTTTTTGTTAAAGTTCTCCAATGAAATTTAACAAAATAACTTGACAGGCATCACTTGAAAAAAATAATAATCTTTTTGAAGTTAAAATTGTTCTATGATCAAAATAAGACTAATTAAATAATTTAATAGCCTCTAAAATAATTTATCAAAAAAATTAAAACCTGCAACATTATATAAAAAATGATAACATATGTCTTGTGTTCCATGAGTTTGGATATATAAACAAATTAGCTTTGGGAACTTCAACACTGTTTGCGCTGGGCCTGACAGTGATTGAAGAAAAATAAGCAGAATTCACAAAAAATGCATCTCTGGGGTTAACTGATGCAATCTATTATACATGAAAAACTGCTGGGTTTTGCCATGTTCTTTGTTTAGAGGGGAAAACGGATGGAAATAAATAAATAAATAAGAGAGCGAGAGAGAGAGAGAGAGCGTAATTTGACCAAAAAAGTTAAGAAAATATGCTATATTTTTCTTAGATTGTAATTGGGGGGAAAAAAAAGTGAATGTCTTGATAGATTTTAATTAGATCATGATTAGAAAAATATAAAAAAAGAAATATAAATTTTTTTAAAATGCATTAATTATATTTTTAATTGGATGGACAAGATTTTTCTATTTGAATCTAAGAATTAAAATGCACCTTCTAGTTACTCAGAAAGAACTCTCCACTAAGAGAAAATTTCACTAGGCGAGGATCCAAAAGTTAGAGGTGAAATTTTTTTAAATAAGTCCCTATTGTTTCTCTATTTTTTCAAAGTGGTCCTTATTATTTTAAAATATTCAAATTAGTACTTAATGTTTTATAAACGTAGTCGGATTAGTCCTTATTATTTAAAAAATTTTATATTAGCCCCAATGTTTCACAAAGTTAGTCAAACTAGTCCCCATTATTTGAAAAGGATTCATACTAGTCCCCAGTGTTTTACAAACGTATTTAAGTTAGTCCCTATTTTAAGAAAAAAATGAATAAAAAAGATTGGAACTAATTTTATTTTATTTTTTTTATTTTTAGTTGATTATAATACTTTGAACTTTTGTACTGTGAATTTCATTATGGAATAATTTTTAGACAATAAAAGTTCCTAATTTTCATTAAAAAATTTCAATCAGATGTCTAATGTATCTATTAAAAGTTCACAATAAATCCAAATATGCAAAGAATGCAATAACTATCATCCAAAATGTTAAATTCCTACTGTTTTTTTTTCTTTTTGGCTAGAAATTCTTGCTTAAAAAAATAGATAATTAGATTTCGTTTTATAGCGCAAAGGGTAAGATTATCAATTGCTTTTATGTTTGAGGTCATTTGGGATATTTTCGTCAAAACTAATGTCAATTCTAATTGTAGGGACTAATCTGACCCTAATAATTAAACATTGGGGACTTCTATGAATTATTTGAAACAATAAGGATTAAAATTAAAAAATATGTAAATATTAAGGACTTATTTGAATTTAACTCTAACTGCAGGGACTAATTTGACTATAATAAGTAAACATTGAGGACTTGTATAAATTATTTGTAATAATATGAACTAAAATAAAAAAAAAGTGTCAATATTAGAGACTTATTTAAATTAACTCAATAAACTTTATCTTGGAATTTGAAATGATGAGTAGACATCACGCCTTTACTTGTAGTGTTGGTAGTATCCAAATATTTCACGTGTTCGACATGTGATCGAAGTAGACACGAGCTATTCTAATTGATTGGGGTTGAGGAATTTTTACAAAGTGAATATTCTCAGGCTGAGACAAAAAGAAATAAAAAAAGAAAACCCTATCCAAAACAAGATTCTCAACCCACGTGTGCCCTAAATCACGTCACGAGAGCATCCACACGCCCTCGTACAAAAATATATATCCAACACTTGGTCCTACTACATACCCAGATTCTGTAAACAAAATGAAGCAAGGCCGCCAATCATACCACATCTTTTTCATCCCACTTGAAAAAAAGAGTGTTTTTCTCTTCACACACACACACACATATATATATACCCCCTTTGCTAGATCCCATTTACACAAGTAAGTTGGCTTTGGCTATATATAAAACGAAGCAGGAAATTTCCTTTATTAGAAAAAATATATACATACAAAATATGTCAGGGGTTTGGCTATTTAGAGATGATGGAGTGTTCCAGCTGGTGGAAAATGCAGGGGCGGAGCAAATGACGTCGTCGTCACGAAGAAAAGTGTTGGTATACTTACCAACAGGGCAAGCAGTGCCATCGTATGCCTCCCTTGAGCAAATCTTGATGAATTTGGGATGGGAGAGGTATTATGGTGGTGACCCTGACCTCTTTCAGTTCCACAAACACTCTTCCATTGACCTCATATCTCTCCCCAGGGATTTTTCCAAGTTCAGTTCTGTTTACATGTATGATATCGTGCTTAAAAATCCGAATATGTTCCACGTCCGCGACATGTAAATTGATTATTTTCATCTCTCTATGTAGTCATAACCAATTGGTTAATTGCGCGTATTGTATTGATCTTCTGGTACAATTGAAATAAACTGTTGGTTGAAGTCTTCAACTTTTGCGTCGGTACGGTGTATATATATATATATATGTATGTATATATATATATATATATATATATATATATATATATATATATATATATATATATATATATGTTCTTCTTAGCTGTCGGGTTGTGATGTTGTCCTTTTCAATAAAGCGAAAACTCGTTCGTGTCTACATTGATTTTAATGCCTTGTGATAAATTAGTTGTGCATGGTTTGTTTCTTTGATGGTTAATGATAGAGGAGATGTAACATTTTTCAACTTTTTTCTTCTTTCCTTTCTCTCTAGACATGTGCGGATATGATCACCTTATGATATTATAATTATAATATAATTAAAATATCTAATAATCTAATAATAGTGTTAAACTCATTTTAATAGGATTATAATAAAATTATCAGGAATATTTGAGAATAGTTTATCTCGTGGATAGTACTTAGGGACTCCAAATCCAAATATTTTCTTTAATTATCATAACTCAAAAGGAGTCTTTAATTTAGTAGACTTGGATGGAGACCGATTTACCAAGTAGCACATTGTATTAACAGTTTCAGCCAAAAAGTCTTGACTCAAGCGAAAAATAGTTTAACAATCAAAATATGACTAGTTGAATAATTTAGTAATCTTTATAACAATTTACCCTAATTTTTTCGGAAAAAAATTTCTAAAAAAAAATCGATCCAAACACACCCTCAATAGATTTATTACGAGTATTGTTAAGGAAACACGTTTTGAGGTACTTAGCTTTTAAGGCTTTGATCCACACGGGGGATCCTCTTCAGTTAAGCTTGGATAGAAGATCTTAACTGAAGATCTTCGGTTAATTATTGATAAATTTAATCAAGTAAAATAGATTAATTAAATAAAAAATTAAAGTTATCAACAATTTAAACAAGTTTAGTATTTTAAAAATAAATACAATTTTATGTCAGCAAATAGAAAAAGAAATGGATGTTTTTTAGTTTTACTCTATTCAACAATGTCTTCGTACAGTGTTTAAGGTCATGTTTTGACTTTTCAAAATACTACTTGATCTAGTTATTATCGTTCGATAAAATAGTGTCCCATAGAGTGTTTTAAGTAACTTTTAGTATTTCAAATATATAATTTTTTTTATGAAATGTTAAAATTTTTAACATCTTAAGAAGTGTTTAGTGTTTTAATATATATTTCTTATCCTATGTACCCTCATTTTATTCTTTTATATGTCTTAATTTTCCTCTTCTAAAATATCTCACCTTTATTTTCTCTATCCTATTCTTTTTTTTTTTTTTCGTCTCTATGATATCTCTCCTCTAAAGAAAAAGTATATTCTTTATAGTACTAAAACAACACTTGTTTGGTTTTTCTTTTTACAGAAAAAGCACTTTTTCCTTAAATCTAACAGTAATCATTTCATAATTTTAATACCAAATAAATACTTATTCAGAATATTTTAAATAATCATAATTGTTTTTTCAATACTATCAAACAAAACTCTAAAAATATTATCATAAATAATTAAACAAATTGATCACAGTTGGCTTCATTAGTATTGATTTTCAACCCTAACTAATGTAATGTAAAAATATTACTTCATAAAACATTTTCAATATGGTTTTGTGAGTAAAAGACAAATTTAATGAGGATCTTCTCATTTAAAATAATTCTTATGGGGCTGCCTTAACGACACCCAATTTAGGGCTCTACCCTTACTAAGAAAGGTCTTGAGTCGTTGAGACCCATGCTTTGAGCCTTACCTTTACTAATGAAGGCCTCAAGTAATCGAGGGCAAACCTTAAACAGGCCTCTGGTCTTTATAAAAAGTTGAGAAATGCAGTAATAACATTGTGTTCTTGTATTTTTTTTTTGGTTGAATCAATTGTTATAGTTGTAAACAATGTAATCAGAAAGAAAGAAATTTAGAAAGAAACAAGTAATATCATTACCATTGAAGTCTCCATTGTACAAGGAAAAAAATGTTCAAATCAAATATAGCTATAGTATTAAGTTTAGCTAAACTACTGGTAACTACATGCGAGGAAGTAAAATTACATTAGGAAAGCGAGGTATATCTAGGAACTATGCTAACTTACGAAATTGCTAAATTAAGCTAGGCTTTAGTACCACTACTTCACGCTTTCTTAGGCCAGGTTAGGAATGTAAAGTATACAAAATTTGTAAAGAACTAATGGATCATGTAATTGTCGGGTCCCTTGCCCAGTCTTATTTCTTTACTTTTATGTTAGCTGCAATCTTGTTATCGCTTGTAATCACCCATGTCATTCCTTATTTTGTGCCCATGATCTCTTGACAACTCCTGCTTAACTGAGTAACTTGGTAACGGTTATAACTGCCTCTAACTATATTGAATTGAGCCCTAAAAGCTCTTTTATATCTTCTGAAGCCAACTTCTAGAGCACATAGCTCCTTCAAATCTCGAAACACATGCCTCAAGCTTTTTGAGTCTTTGGCCTTCAAAGTAGTGTGTTTCAAACTTAGAATGTTACGTCATCAATCTCAAGTGACACACTTAATACCACTTAAGTAAGCATTGGTCACATGTCCAACTTATGTGCAATGCTACATCATAATTATTATTTAATGATAATACATACATAACAACATTTCTTTAAATTGTGCTCAAATCTAATAAATAAGTTTTTTGCTCTATCTCCAATATATACTTTTTAATATTTTACATAAATATGTTAGAATTCATAGGATCTAATATCAGAAAGTTAAACAACCATAATAAATACATACTAAGCTTAAGTTTGAAATATACTCTTTAGTCCAAGCTGTAGCACTGAATTTAATTTACTGCACCAGTTGGTCGATGCTATAACACTGAATTTAATTTACTGCAGTAAGTAAAAGAAAATTGTGGTAGTGTAGAAAGAAAAACTTAAACAATGTGTTATAGTAGACACGCCAAAATTAGGTTCTCCATTTTTGTTTCCAAATTCTGTATGATAGATCTTAATATGACAAGCCAAACCGTGTAATTTTATAGAGTTCGTTTTAGACGAAGAAGACAACCTAACCTTAGAATACCATATTAGATCCTACCCTAACCCTTAATATGATCACTAAAAATATAATAATATTATAAAATAGACCTAAGAGGGTGTTTGGTTTTGATTGTTTTAAGCTGTTTACATTTTACAAGCAGCTTTGGTACAAATAAACAGAAAAATATTTAAATAAAATGTACTTAAAAGCTGTTGATATATTTGCTAAATATATGTATATAAATAGCAATATTTGTTTTTTTTTTTGTGCTAGAAGGAAAATCTAGCAAGTGAAATCAAACTACCAGTTTGCAAGTTTCAGGTGCACAGCATGTCCTTTATATTGTGCACCATTAAGTTAAGGGCACTCGACTTAGGACAGTAGATTAGATTCGAATCTGGAT
The DNA here is from genome assembly GCA_028554755.1 of Cordia subcordata. Classification (NCBI taxonomy): domain Eukaryota; kingdom Viridiplantae; phylum Streptophyta; class Magnoliopsida; order Boraginales; family Cordiaceae; genus Cordia; species Cordia subcordata. The sequence continues at coordinate 12,971,245 of JAPTOF010000005.1, read as the reverse complement.
CATGAAGAGTGTCCGTCTCCAACTTTTACTGATAGGGCATCCTGCGAGACAAATAGTAATATTTGTTGAAATAACTAAAAATGACCTTTCACTAATTAAGGAATAACTTTTTTTGTGTTTTTAAAGAACATAAATGTAATTTTATTTGATCGGCTCTCATTATATAACAGAAGTTTTAAAATAATTTCAAGAAAATACTCTTTTCATTACTTATAAACTAACTTACTTACTTATAAATATAAATTGCCAACTAAGCAAATTCGACCTTTTACTCATAAATAAATATGACTAATTTATAAACGCTCCCAAATACCCTCTAAGTCCAACTAAAGTAAATCACCATCATAATATTGTGGATTTTATAAATCAATTTCAACCTAATTTTTAAAACAAATAAAATATGTCAACGAACAACAGCCAAGTTGAAATGAAAAGGTGTCATATGTGGAACTTGAGAACGGTTTGTGTTAACCGAGTGTCTTTCGAGTCCTTCCAACAGTTGTAGAAATATCAGAGAGAAGCCAAAACGCGTAATTTGAAAAGCTTTTTCGGGGCTCTGCATTGGCTCCGAAAACCAAAAGCCAAAAAGAATCAGCAGGAAAGATGAAGAAGCAGGGTAGTTATGGCTGCAAAGAATCAACGCCTTCTTCAAACGCTTCAATCTTGTCAAATTCAGGTAATTTTGCTTCTTTTTTTGTTTTTTTGTTTTAAATAAAAAGTTGATTCTTTCCTTCATATTTATATATAGCGGCAGCAATACGATATCATTTCGTTTTGACGTACTTGTTATGTGTGTGTATGTGTGCTATGTGTATGTGTATGCGCAATTGCTTTATAGTTGTTTTAGAGCCTAATCTAACCCTAGCCCTAGCCTATTTTGTTGCTGGCGTACAAATAAAATTTGATATATTTGAAGAATTTATTTGTAGATTGTTGTCTTTTTCTCTTCATTTTGTTCAACATTCTTGAAACGGGTGAATAGATTTTAATTTCTGGTTCAATCTCTTGTAATAAAATAGTAGACACGATTACTTCTATATCTCTCGTTGATTGTTTCTATAATCATAATAGATTTTGCTGGATTGTATTGAGTGTGTGTGGCATCGGCGTATTTTCATGGTTGTTTGTTGGACTGGGCTGCTCCGTGTTATTGGATTGATTATGTAAACAACTATTTGTCTAAACACATCACAAAGTTAATGTTGATGCTGTTCTTGAGAATGCAGAGAAAAAGAACTATTAACAAAGAAAATGGAACAAGAGACTTCGAATTGATGTTTTAACTATTGGATTGCTCAGTGTGTTTCAGTTGGCAGTTTGATCTAATTTCTAATGCTTTGAGATTATATTCTCTTTTCATGAAATTCCACTTTGTAGGTAGCAATGGCAATGGAGTGTGTATAATGAGTAATGCTTGGAGAGATGGGCAACACCCGTCCTTCATCAACTTCATTTTTAACTTCCTTAATGCCAATTCTTTCCGCTTCAACATTGTCCCTATTGCTCCTGTAAGTATACCGTCTTCTCCTCCTCCCTCCAGATTTTTGTTAACCCCCAATGATTTGTTTCCGATAAGGTAATAAGGGGGAAAAAAAACTGTCGTTTGCAGGATTTCATATTTAACTGTGGGGGTGTCTCTGTGGCATTCATTTTTGTGACTAACTGGGATTCCCACAATACTGCATCTATCTTTACCAGGTGTCTACTCTTGTTCCTCTTTCGTTGCAGTTTTTCTTTTTTTCCTGATCTATTTACTAATACTAGGTGCCTCATACAGAGTTCATAATCTCAAGCAGCAGTTTGCTTACCTCTATGTGGTTGTTACTCTCCCTTCAAAAGAGCAAAATGATTCTTTTGTACGTTCGTATTTCAAGTGAGTCTTATTCTCGTTGTTGCTTGAGCTGCCTGCATTTTCTATGCATTATGTGGGTCCCAAAAGCTCTAACTTCTTGAAGATATGGCATGGAGTTCGGCCGACCAACATTCATGCCAGTGAAAGACCTGGAGATGGGCTTTGAGAAAATTGCTAAGATAGCACATGCTCGTGGGGGTAAGAGTTCATTTTCCTAAAGCTAACTGACCATGAGAAATGTTTAATGCATCTTTATGCCAATGGTACTCTTTACAGTATGTAAGCGACAGGACGCTGTGAGAAAGCTGAAAATTGAGGTTAGTTGTCTTAATTTGGTGATTTTCCTTCGATCAGCAATGTCTTGCCCTTGTTTGCATCTTATACATAGTCTCATGCCTGTAGAGGGAGAGGTCAGTGCAAGTGATGGATGCCTATCTCAAAGTGGTGACTTCCATTCCCCGCATTGATAGCCATGATGCGCACGCGGTACTAAGATTTGTTACTGTTTATTTCATGTTTCCTTCTTCCCCACATCAAAGTGCAAAATATAGGAACAAAGAAGTTAGAAGAATAGGACAGTTCCTCCAGACTTGAATTGCCGGCACAAATCTCTCTGATATTTCGTGTTGATTTTGGTTTTGTGTGACAAGGCTGTCTAGACCTGTCTTGCCTGGTGCATGGATCATGGTTGTACACAGGAATTGGACAGAATTAGGCATTCCCTACTTGCATATGCTGTTAAACACGGGCCATAGGCTTCTCAAGTTGATTAATTAGTACCTTTCAGGAATCATGAATATAACAAGTTTACCAAGATTGCTAGTGAGCGTGAGATTCTGGAAATTGGATTTTCTGAAATTGTAGTGTGAAAAGTGTTAAGAGAATAGCATCAGTGGTGTATCACTTTGAACCACTGTCTAGAGAATAGTTCGGATGCCAAATTTAGATTGCCAAAAGGCTTCTGTACCATATATTGTTTAGCTGTCCATTCAAAATCTGCCATGTAATTAGTGTTTCCTTGTAATTTACTGTGGAATATGGTGAGATATGCTGCTTCATGGCATGATTTCTTCATGTTAACAAGCATGATCTCCTCATGTTTAACTTGTTAACTAATGCGGAACAATTCAGAAAAGATTTGCTTCATTGGCCAAGCAAATGTCTCCAAGCATGAATAACATATAAAAATTACTTTTCATGGCCAAGTACTTGGGATTTCCAGGGGGTAACAGTGTGATTTAAATTCACGTATGGTATATGAGACATGATTTTCACTGAGGTCCAGCCCTTGCGGCAGAACTTTTAAAGTCTAGACAGAAGATTTTACATGTTTATAGTGACTATAAAGTGAAGCAAAAGCAGAGTCACAAGTCATTGTTTTTTACACATTAACTCTATCCTTCATACTGTATACTAAACAATGGTCATTCACACCACGAAATCTTTTTCCTCACGGATTCATTACATTTTATTAACTTTTTGCAAAATTTGTCATTGATCTTCTAGCATGTTTTAAATTTTTATATGTCGAGGAGGCCTAACACTTTATGTGTCAGCTCAATCAAGCCATTGGTTCAATTGAAGCAATAGCAAAATCATCCAAGGACTACATTTTGGAAAATACTGATCTTTCGGCAGATAAGGCTGAGACAATAACAAAGTTCTTCCGAGATCCAAAGTACTACCTTGGTCCGAAAATCAATTAAGTTGGTATGTTGAAGTTTGATCATGTATTCACTATCATTCGGTGACAAATATTGCTGGGATTATATGTTGACTGAACCTACTAGCATGTTGATGCCATGCAATGTCATTTAAACAACTATTGCCCTATAGCTCTTCGACCTTTTGTTGTTATATGCTAGTTGCTTCGTGAAAAACAAGAGATTTATGAGATTGATTAAAAGTCATGCCCAATAGTAAAGCGTTAAAGACTTAAAGATGTCGAAAACGAGTGAAGATCATCTCATTATGTTTTTAGATTATGAATGACACTTGATGATTATGAACTGACATCGATATTTTATCTTAATTAACGTTATCATCAACTCACAACAGTAAGATTTCTCTCACGATTTAATGATCAAATCCTTCTTGCATTTGTACTCTGAAGATTGCATCTCATAGCGACTAAGATTTGTCGTAAAGGAGCGAAATGGGGTTTTAACTACATAAAGTGTCTTGCCAGCTCCAATCTTGTTTATCTCGAACGTGGCAAAAATAAAGAAAAATTGTATTAATCGGTCATTTTAGACATTTCAAATATCAAACTCATTTTATTATCAAATGCTAAAAATAACTATTTATGCTTTCAAATAAGATCAAAAACCTTCAAAGATTTATGCAATTAATATCCACAGATACAAACACACCAGTGAACATTAGAACAAACAAAACTTTTAGTACATTGATACATAATCCTAGCTAGAGATTTCACATATATTACATACATCACTGTTATATCGGGATCAACTAGCATTTTTCATGTAGATATATAGTTCATGTTCACTTCTTTACATGCAACTATATCTATTGCAAAAATTTTTTGTATAAGCTATCTGTTAGGATATTTAAGGCATCGGAACAAAATATTGCAAGAGTAATGAATGATAGACATGGGGTTTTATGTAGTTCAAGGTAACCCTACATCTAGGGCAAACAAAAGAATAATTAACTATGTTAAAACACAAATACATAATGGAGGACCTGGGCTAAAGTGTCCTGACCTTACTATGCTTTTTGTTGCTCTTTATCTCGCACGCTAATTCAATACAATTAAGCTAATATTTATAGCTACAAGGAAACCTAACTCTATTAAGAATAGAATTTATAGACAAGCTAGAATTAGGATCCCAGACTCATAAAATACGAGTTGTAATTCTAATTGTTGCTTGGCTATCAAGATTAATTAGTCATGGATTTGCAACATCATTAACTCTAAAATGATCCTAAAACCTCTTACACAACTCAACTTCTTATATCGTGGTAGAAAACACCACAAAAGTTGTAATTCTAATTGTTGCTTGGCTATCAAGATTAATTAGTCATGGATTTGCAACATCATTAACTCTAAAATGATCCTAAAACCTCTTACACAACTCAACTTCTTATATCGTGGTAGAAAACACCACAAAATTCATTTTTCATTGTGGACAAGGTTTGTACAAGTCAATTTCTTGCTACTTCATGAAACACAACGCCATTATTTATGGGACACAAATTTTCTCTCATTTAAATCTTCCCCCTAATGACCATTAGTATATCCCTCTAAATGCATATCCTTTTCCTTGACAGTACCTTTAAGATTTAAAAACTTTATAATTGAGGCTAGCTCTTGGATCTTTTATTTTACTTTCACTCCCATAATTTCCCTACTTTCAATTAAACCCTTATTTTAGTTTTACTCCAACAATTCCCTTATTTCAAATCAGCCCTATTTTTATATCTCCTTTTATTTTCTTTATCTTTTTTTAAGAGGACAAATAGTGATTTCTCACTTATCCTTATTGATGACTCAAGCTTAAGACCTGTAAGTTTCAAATGAAGGGTGCTATCATTGGGCTACTCCCTCTTGTGATCACATCTCTTTTGAATTTAGTTAAACACATTATTTTATATTACATTATTTATATTTTTGTAAAATACATAATATTTTTTTATTGATTACTTATTAAATTTTTTATGCTATTAGATTTAAGGTGTTAGAAGGGGGGTGGGGGTGAGGGGGGGGGGTTAGAGACCTACTATATGTAGGGAAAAAGAAGAATCACTTGAGAACCCTTCAAATTTGAATGGTAGGACAACAAGCTCTTGGAGCATCCTAATGTAGAGTAAGAGGCTGGATAGGGGTACTTTTTGTAGTTAGTTTGGGAGATTATATGCTTTTAATCTCTAACACTTCATGATAAGTTTATGCTATTTTGAAATTTTAACCTCAAACCTTAGGTTATATGTTGAACCAAGTCTTGATCTTAAAATTATCATTTTCCTTTTGATACCAAACATCAAGTTGTGGATTGGGTTGATATCATTTGGTTTCGCAATTGCATCCCCAAGCATGGCTCTCCCACTTGAATTTTTTGGTCGGACAGAGCACCAACAAATAAAAGAATACTTGAATATTTTTCAAATAAATCGGAATAGATTGTATGTATATTAATAGAATTTTAAATGGTAAGATAAAACAGAAAACAAATGAAACGTTAATTTTCGTTAACATAAACTAATAAAAAATGAGAGAATAAGCTAATACATCATAAGATAGCAAACTCTTAAACCCAAGAATCCAAGAAAGCATACAATAAAACCTTTAAAAAAAAATTACAACATTAACATCAAGAAAGAGTAATACATATAGAATCATCAAATACTATGCATTAATCAATTTAAATCAACATCTATACTTAATTCAAATATTTCAAGTTGACATTTATACCTAATTCAAATATTTCAAGTTCTTTAATTGATGCTTCAAGGTGTGCAGAAATTTTAGGACTCCTCTCCAATCTAGGCAGCAAATTAGGACCTCAGTTGTAGTAGGAGTTATTTAGGGGGAAAAAAAAAAATCCTTTGCAACCTTGGATAGAACATGACATTTCATTACATGGGTCTTCAACCATCCCAAAATATCAAAAACCAAAATTGTTCTTCTTCCTTTATTTTTTTCCCCAGAATACTCCTCAAAATACCTGTCCAACTCTCGTTGGGTTACCAATTCTTGTTCATTCTCCATTTGTAGAAAATACTCATCAATTTCTACTTCTATCGTCCCATTATCATCATTTTGGATCTGCTTTCCTTATGAATATGGTTTCGTCTATCTCAGCCTTGTACTCAATCATTTCAACTAAGTCCTGATATTTGGCCAGAAATGCCTATTCCCTTGTTCTTTAAAATAGTTTATTACTTTCTTGCTATGGATATTCATTGAGTTGTATGACTTGAAATTGTTTACATATATGCACACATACATGTTAGTACAGTTTAGTATATAGTTCTCAGTACGATTCTCGGTCTAAAATCATTAACGATACCAAAATAATGTTTTTGGTACAATTTAGTTCGACTCTTCTGAAAAAAAAAAAAAATCAATGGAACTTTACAGTCGAGTATGAGCTTTGGGTGTGATTTGAAAACATCCATGTTCCCAAGTGGAGCAAAAATGTAAGTGGGCAGGTCCCTCCTCGTACTCATGACACAATGGCAGCAGAAAGAAGTGTTTGGTCTCTCAAAAGACATTCGCTCCACCAGAAGGAGCTTATTTGACAAGTGCCTTCCAAGAGGGGAGTTGTATCTTTTCTCAGATAAACCAGAATGTATAACATAGCAATTACACTGGAAGAATACAGGAATGATCAGGAAACCTAGCTAAACATGGCCATGAGTTAGGATACAGAGAAAAAGGAGGCTAAATTAAGCTCTATAACTATATATTCCCAGGGCCTCTGGTTGACAATCATGATGGAGGGCCAAGATATGATGCAAGACGTAATACGTCGCTAAACACTCCACCAGCTGTCACTTCAGCCCCGGCACCAGGACCACGAACGATGAGCAGATCCTTGTTATATCTTTCCGTTGTGAAGGCAATAATATTATCAGATCCTGAAAGCTGTGCTAATGCGTTTTCTTTCTTGTATCGTCGCAGTTCAACTGTCCCCTTTTGGTTGACAACGTCCACAACCCCAACATATCTCAAAACCTTCAAATGTAATTCATACAAGAAAAAAACTCTTGAGAAATAACAGCATACTCGCGGCAGAATAAGAAGGAAAAATGGTAAAACAATCCATCATGAGCTGCTAAACTGAACTTCTAATATTGACCCAAAAAGAGAAAAAAAAATGTCATGAAAAGGGCAATGTAATGTAATGAGAGGTACCATTACTACATTTTCATATTTGCAGATGGCATCTCCAAATACATGTGCATGAACAAGTTTTATTAAAGAATTCATTATGAACTGTTGAGAAGTAATCTTGACTCATTAAATTTAGACTCTAATGGGAGTTTCTAAGAGCCTGTTCGGTTAATTTAGCTGTTTGAGTAGCTGATAGCTGTTTGGGTAGCTGATAGCTATTGTATTTTAGCTGCTAGTGGATAGCTGTTTAACTAGCTGATTGAACAAAATATGTTCGATAAAATTAGCTGTTAAATTAGCTGATGAATATTAAATGACGTAGAAGGACATTAATATCTTGTTATTATTATTATTATTGTTATTATGATAATTGTAATTACTGTCACTATTATAGGAATAAGATAATATATTTCATAATTAGATATTTATTCTCATAATCATATTTTAATATTAAAGTATAACTAATTTTTTGATAAAATATTTATATCAATATTACAAAAGTTAATTTTAATAGATTCAAAATTATTTTGTAAAAAAGAAGGTACTAATAAAACTTATGCTTTTAGTAATGTTGATTACATAGAAATTGAAATTCATTTTTATATTATTTCTTATTTATATTTGTGGAAAAAAGGTAAAAATATAGAGAGAGATTGGAGAAAGAATAGAAAAAAAATGCAAAAAGAGTAGAATTGTTAAAAAAAACATGAAAAGCTAAAAGCTACTTGAAACACTAAAATTTTTAGCCTTTGAGAAACGCTAGTTGAAACGCTAAAAATTACCTAAAAAACTACTTGAAACGCTAGTTTACCGAACAGTAATAATTTAACAAAATAGCTTTTTGATTAGTCAAAACGCTAAACGCTACTTAAAAAGCTGTTGCCGAACACGCACTAAGTGTGAGCAGATGAAATGATGTAAGTTATTAGGAGATAAATGATGTGAGTAATTGTGAGAGGGTGAAAAATGAAAGGTTAGGGAGTTATAATTAGTGTATGAATGAGTCTTTAATATGATAATTTAGAGTTCTCTATTTGCTAGTACAAATAGTTGCTACTCCTAGTCATTTCTATCGAGAAAAATCAAGCAATCAAGTAGTTCAAGTTTGTGAAAGTAATAAAAGTACTCATTTAGTTGAAAAAAAAAAAAATAAGAGTTTTCTCTCCACTTCCACCTCTTCTATATTAGCTTGGCTTTATATTTATACACAACGCAACATGGACATTAGTAAATTGCAACCACCTAAATGCAACTAAACGCCCTACCAAGCATGTAGATGAATCTAGTCTAATTTAGAGCACACTTTAGTTGCGAACTTCCACTACTGATTTTTTTTTTTTTTTTTTGTACATTGTCCCATTGGAAAATGTCAATCCTAAACTACCCACAATTAGTTGGATGGAGAAACACTTTCACCTCCTTCCATTTGAATAGACAAGATTGTCTGGTAAGCTACTTACTGTTTGGTTAGAACTTAGAAGTGCTCAATTACTTGCTTGCCATAAGCTACCATATTGGTGATTGCTTATAATGACCTAGGCCAAATTACTGGCCTGCCATAAGCCACCATATTGGTGATTGTTTATAATGACCCAGGCCAAATTGCTAGTCTGTCACCATATTGAACCTAATTAAGTAGTGCAAAATTCTTGAGATGACAGTACTAGTAGCAAAACTCTTCTTGAGATGACAGTACTGGTAAATGCAAACTATTATAAACTAAACCCAAATCTTAAATAAAACACGTAATGGACAGAAGGGTGTTATGAATTCTTCTTTTAAACATGTGACACCCTTGTCGCACAAAACAAAATAGAACCATAGTCCAAGGGTCTCAGGCGATGTTCTAATACCACTTGTAATAACCTAACCTCAATTGCTAGCCTGTTACCATATTAAGTTTGTGATGACTTAAGTAGTGGATCCAAGTTATTATAAACTAAACACTAATCTCACACAGAACCAATGTGGGAGAAGTGTTACATTGCTTTTCCAGTCAAAAGCTGTATCTTTACTAATATATCCAAAGATACTCACCTCTCCCGCATCTTCTGCCTCCTGTTTTCGCTTGGCTAGGTCTTGATCAAATTGTGGCAGCTTTTGTAGAAATTCCTCTGCTGATGAACTAGCCTGATATCACAAAATGGGGTCAACAGAGTCGCTTCAGAAATAAGCTGCTATTTGATGAAAAAGCAAACTAAATCTCACCCTTAGCTGCTCTGGCACCAAGTTCTCAACAGGGATATCTGAAAGTTCTAGCTGTAGCCCACATTCTCTTGCAAGAATTGTCACCTGACATGGAAGGGACCTTGTAAGGCAAATTATTTCACTGCTTTTATGTTCAGATTATTAAGCATTTGACAACCATTTTGTCTTCGATGAATGGCAGCAATGGAAACATTGAGTCACATTGCTTCAATGACAAATACGGTCAGATAACCACATGAAATACTATTTGAGTTCAATACAGCAAAGGAATGGACCAGAGTGCAGGACAGTCAATTTGGTAAAAATTCGAAATATATGCTTGCATTTCATTGTAAGAGGGTATAGCTTCAATATGCTGATGTTCCAGAGGAATGTGGAACACTATTTTAGATTCATTACTTAAGGGCAACTCATAAGTTGTTCTATTATTACATAATTTTTCCTCAAGAGTTGGCAAAACGAAGTTGTAGGCCCAAAAGAAGTTGCATTCAATGATGTCCTTTTAAAATGAAATACCTTTCTGGCAACATCAGTTCCAGACAGATCATCCCGTGGATCTGGTTCAGTATAGCCTCTGTCTTTTGCCTCCCTCACTACATCACTAAAAGCTCGTGTGCCTGTGAAGTTGTTGAATATATAACTCAGAGTCCCACTGCAAAAGCGAAATAACTAAGAAAGGTGAGCGAAGGACAACTTCAGTATGGAAAAGCAATATTAATGTCACAAGGAAACAAAAAACTTGAGAAATAAAAAATTAGTGGAATATTTACTTTCTTAATCAGCAATAAGCCTTGAGGCCTCTGACTCTTGAAATCATGAGAGAAGTAGATTAATTGGGGAATGGGAAGAAGTTCACATAATTCCAAATTGAAAACATCGTAGCAAAACCACTGACCTAAAAACGCCTTCAATGCGCAAAATTTTGTCGCCAGTTCGAAGAAGATCTTTCAAAGTAGTAATAATCGGTAGTCCAGCTCCAACAGTAGCTTCATAGAAGTAATGAGTATAGGATTTTCGTTGTAGAGCTCTCAACTTCAGGTACTGCACTCAAAGAATAAGATTCAAAGCGAAGTTCTGAGAGAGAAATTAAGCAACTAAAGTACTTCTTCAGACATTAATTTTTCTGCTTCAAAAGTGATGAAAAAATGGATGGTGAAATGGGGAAAAGAGAAAGAGAAACAAGTTGCAGGCATCAGCATCCCGGTAGTTGTTTGTTGGATGATTAATTGGATTGATGAAAATAATACTTAGAGCATCACAAACTTTATCTTTATAGCTGCCAGCACAATTAAAGCCTTATAGACAATTGCCACCTGATCAAGTGGTCCAGAATTTGCCTTCTTATTAGGGGTGATTAGATGTATTCCTCTAAGCAACCAGTCATGGTAATGGCTTGCGACATATGAGTCTGCGGTACAATCCACCAAGACAGTATTTGGGATGAAATGATTCTCGTGCACATGTTGAACAAATCTTTTCAAGTCAGCCATTTCTCCTTTTTCACTTATAATATCTCTCCATGTGGTTAAGTCAATGCCTCTGCAATATTAAGAATGTTCCCAGGGTGAAAGATGAGATCATCTAAAGGAAAAAGGAGAATGTGTTAACCAAAGAAAGAAAGATAGGCAAGCAAAATTATGAGGCAGTGAGGATTGAGAAGGCAGAACAAAGGTGCAGTCAACCCAACATACTTAAATTAATAAAGAAAGTTCGCTCTAACAAATAAGCAATGGATCATTTTGATTAAAGACCTTATAAAACATTTAAAAAGGAGTAAACATTGAATGTGCTTACTTGTCACACAAAAGCATTGTCTGTGAACCAATGATACCCATAACACGGAGATCAATGTTAAACTTTTCCTTGAGGACTGCAGCCTGCCATAACGGATTTAAATAGTAAATTAGAACATCAGAATTAGGAATATAAAATAGCATTAATAACTCCACAAAGTTAATAATGAAAAGGCCCCAGTGAAGAGGCAATATCAGAAGTTATCATTGTGATAGACAATTTCACTTTGAATTAGGAAATTAAATAAAAGAAAGAGAATTACCTAACTTATGGTGTGTGTATCTATATATACACAAACACACGCATGCACAAATCACAATTAGATTTGTTCAACTGGTGAGGCCAAATTATGATAGATCAAGCTGTGATTTCTGAAGGTACAGATAAAGAACTGGAATAAGCCGCAACATATTATGTAGACATTATGCCTTGTGCCTCGGCACATAAGGCATGCATAGCAGTAAATGCAGCCAACCTAAAGACAACGAGGTGCCTCAGTCACCTTGCTCGTAGGCATGTACTTAAGAGCACCTTGACAACTTTGAGAGAACTTTTAGGTTTCCCAATTCTACAGAGACACATAAGGGAGAAACCATTTTTTCCTGAGTTGTATATTAGGAAACTTAGTATATCAGTCAAATAATTAAATGCTCGAGTGCCAAAAGGTTTCTAATGGAACTTCAAGTTTTAGATTACATCAAAGGTTTACGCATGCAAATACTAAGGCAAAGAATTTGAACACGTGCTAATGCTCAAACAAGTCCAGAACACAATAGAAAATAAAACATTTACCTGGTCTCTGAGTTGGTTAAGTAATGTGCCACCAATTAACCCAGGTCCAATAATGCCCATTGCTATGGTTGTTCTTGATAGATAAAATCTTGAGTGCACTGTGCGCAATGCTCTTATGCAATCATCTTTCTTGATAACAGCAGTAATATTGTGCTCTGAGCAACCCTGAGCTATGGCCCGAACATTGATGTTAGCCTGCAAGGAGATCTTCATATGAGCTATAGATATCATTTCCTAGAGGGGATTTTCTTAAATCTTCTCACCAGTATATCCCAATTCTCATTGGACAGAGAAAAAAGAATGAGATTATTGGTCAAGTACAAATCTATTATGCCAATAACTCCATGGGAACTTTTACTGGGTGCAAAAATAATGCTGTGACTAGTGCAAGAAGAAAAAGTAAAATGAGCATTTAAACACTTTGCTAACACTTATGCTTCATATCAAAGCATTTTTAACTGCAAATGACATGATGAACTACGAACAGCCAATAGGCAGCAGAATAATTCTGGATATCATTTTATGAACTCAATAAAATTTCTTGAAACTCCCAATCACGTACCTTCGCAAGTGCATTGAAAAGTGTCGCACTAACTCCAGGAGTACTTGCCATTTTCTGTCCAACAGTTGCTAAAATGCTACAGTTTGGAAGCACTGCAACCTGAAAAGGGAAAGAATTATTCAACAAGAAATTAAGTAAATCTGAACATCTAAATCTTTTAATTCGGTCAGTAAGAAAAGGTATGTTTTAGAAGTCTGGGCAGATTAAAAATGAAAAGATCCAAAATGAACGGATCAAATGAAAGAAGCTTGCATCAATCTGCCTCATTAAGTAGACAGAGTCGAGCATATCTCTGCTGTTGCACACAATAAGCTTGCAATAAATTACCGGCTCCAAATCACTGTGAAATAATATAAGTGGAGAAGCCTAGTCCCACAAACAACAGACTAGTTCAAGGATCTCACAGAAAGTGGAAAATACAAACCAAATTGTCCTGTCGAAACCAAGGGCCATTGATATAAGTGTAAATTGCATTTTACCCTCTGTGTTTTGTCAAAGCTACATAAAATTCCTTCTGTTTCAAATCTTGTTAGCAATCCCCTATGTCAAAACCCCTCGGTTTTGGGGTGATTGCGCAACATCTTTGTAACATAGGAGGGTATTAGTGAGTTTTGAAATCACGGGGTTTTGTGCAATTCCAACAAAACATAGGATAAATGTTTTGTTCAATCTTCTTTAGGGAGTTAATCAAAAAAGTAATATGAACAGTGCTTAATAGTGCATTATTGCTTCCAAATAAAGCAATTGGAATTTACTACATTTTCACGTGACATTAACTAAAACTATCAAGCAAAGTTTCTGTGCAAATGAAAGTTGGTACAAAGGGAAACTATAATCTGTTGGAAGACGGATGGCTGGTTTATTTATATTAGATATGTTAACAATATAGTTGGTTTCTGAACCAAGTCCCTTAGTGCTGGAAATTTGAGTCTCATTTGGCCAAACAAACCTCTTCCTTCTCAGTGTTGATACAATGGTCAGGTTAATTTCTTGCCTTGTGTTCGACTCTAAGCTGCAGTAATCTTTTCAATCTCCTTCAACAAAAATTCTAAGTTCTTCTCTTTATTCTAACAGGTCACTGATTTCAATGTTCTCTAAACATCCTTAACTGTTGCAGGTGATAGACAAATTCTGTTAGAAATTTGTACAACGTAATAATCATATGTCAAAATGCCTACCAGATTACGAGAATTCCACTTCATGCTTCTGCCACCACCAGAACCTGATGCTTCCAGCTTTCCAGATATATTTTCGTGGTCATACTTAACTAGTAACCCGCTTTACAGGGAGGTGGTTATTTCTCTACATCACTGATGAAGATGCCTTCTTAAGAATTCACTTGCAGCAGCATTATTTGTTATTTATTAATTCTCAAAAAGGAACAATGGTTTTATAGGATTATCATAGTCAAATATGCAGAATCTGCATCCATCTGTGAATAAATAGAACCACATGAAATATATTGATTTCTAGATGATCGGCCTGGCTTCTACAGCTATTTGAGGGATGGGAGCTCCTAGCCCTTAACCTTGAAATAAGTAAACACTTATGTTATGTGGTTTTTACTTTTTCCTATTTCTTTTAAAAGAGAATGTGATATAAGATTACGACAATGTGTAGATTCTGAAGATATCTACTGCAAGAATGTAAATTTTTTTACAGGACTGGATGCCTGTATGTACAATCATCCACATTAAGTACTGCTTCTTAGACCTGACGAATATAACCTGGGATTGATTGCAGTATGGATAAAAAATTATGATAGAGTGGCTGTAACCATCACAAGGTAACATAGAGATGAACAAGCATGGACAAATAACTGTACACCAAAAACCTCAAAGTGACACTGGATGCTAGCATGCATAATACAAGACTGTGGGTCAGACATGGATGAACTGTACTAGGCTGGACTGGAAAAAGTTCCCAACTCTAATATCATTACTTACATCATGAAACTATAGATGGAGTAGTTCAGGCACACATCTGGTAGTGCTGAATATCTTAAATTTTTGAAGTGGAAGATTATATTCTCTACACTTCTCCTGACATGTGATCTTGATAGACTGAAAGGGCAACAATAGCCACAAATGTTTTGAGGACCATTTTGGTGTGAAACGTGCAGGACTGAGCCAATGAGCTAGCACTGACATCAAGGAGCAGCTTTGAGTTTCAATAGCTGAATAAGGAAGTTGACGTGGGGAAACACAAAAGCTGAGAGCATTGCTGATGCATTCGTGTAAAACTAAAATGTTTGACATATGGACGGGCTAACTAGACGAAAATCTAGATCTGATACAATGATAATGACCAGCCGTCCATCCTAAGAGTAGATGATATTAAGTGGAGGGAAGGATTATTTTATCTTTACGGTGAAACTCTTACTTTTTCACATGGGATACACTTACGTACACTGATACTTAACAAACACAACCACTACCCACATCTTCCAACCCCATTCAATTTCCCATAAGTATTTATTAAGTTCTAGTAATGAATAGTACCTTTAGGCTTGTTGAATATAGTAGTTCCACAGTTCTACTTATACTAGCTCTCTCCCACGTTGGAAGAGAGACCTTATATCTTGCATTTACAGTAATATAAATATATGAGGCTAAATAATGTGGAAAGTACGAAAGCATTTAGCCTTTTTTCTTCCAACAAGGTCAACGATCAGATGATATACATACATATATACATATTTATCTTTACCTTCTAGAGTTAGAATCTTAATATTTTTTTTGTCTTTATTTGAATAAAATATATTGTCTGTATAGGAATCCACGTGAAGACATTGTTGAGTTTACGTAGATATATGAAAATTAGTGAACTCATGCTTAAATATTTTTTCAGTGTCAATATTGCCTCAAAATTACTGAATGTAGCTACTGTCATTACTCAAAGAATTTAATTAGGATAACATAAATGATGATGCACTTAGAAAGTTGTATAGCTACTGACCCGAAAGAGGAAAAAGAAGAAAATGTTCCTGTTTCTCTCCAGTTTGCATATGAACTCTTTACTTATGTATAGCTTTCATTATATGAGTTTTAATAGATTTGAAAACTCAAAGCACCCGGGAAGCTTAAAATTTTTGGAAAAAGACAATCTCAATTGATTTGCCTGTAAATCGGTCTAAGTGTGCATGGCCCCTCATAGTGGCGTAGGAGGGGTGGAGGAGAAAGAAGTGGAGATGGCGAAGATGGTGGTTCTTGGGTTGAGATTAGGGAAGTTGGGGAAGAAGAGAGAAAGATAGAAATATAGGAAAATCAAAAGAAGAAATATAAAAATGATGATGGTGGTGCATATCATTTGCTATAGTTGTGCTTGTGGAAGTGGAAGGAAAAGATGGAGACGTTGAGGAGGTGGAGAAGGAAAGAATAACAATTTGCAAAACATTGTCCTATAATCTAATTATTATACAGATATTCCCCTATTTTCTAGTACCTGTTAAGGCACAACTTTGTCCCAAAAAAATTTTTAAGCAAAAATATCTCTATAAAATTGCATTTCAATCGCACGTAGCTCAAGACTACAGAATATACTGAAGGAGGCTAACAAGAAAAATTTTTGAATAAACATAGGAGACATTTTGAAACTTATTAACTGGGACCCCGGGTGGGAAGGGCTGCAACTATACTTCATAGGAGTTTGTCGTGCATTTCACCCTTAATTTTGACGAACAGATCTAAGCCTAATGGTATTGCATAGAGTACACAACCGAAAGGGGGAAAGTCTGAAACAGAAAAACAAGATGCACTCAACAAGCCAATGTACATCTGGTTTTAATATCCTCCACCCCCCCCCCCTCCCCCAAAAAAAAAAAATCAATTCTCAAGTTTAAGAGGAAGTTATACCACAATGCCCCCAAGAAAGGAAAAGGGGAAGGAAAACCGTGAGGAAAACAGTAAAAACTCTATAAGTGATGGCTTTGTAACTATTTTACCAGCACAGAGAACTGATACATGACACGCTGCCAACCCCTTACCGAGAAGTTAACGATCAAAGGAAGATTCATTTAGAATAAGCTAACCACCTGAGAAAGGCGTCCAGCATCCAAAGCCAGCTGAAATCTGGACTTTAGAACCTCTTCAACAGCCTTTACTTCCTTTTCAGGCACAGCAAAGCAAACTGAATGCTCACTGCTCCCCTGCATTGCCGCCAACAACATGAAAGCTCCTGTCATTAAGAAAACAAAAAAGAAAAAGATTGCCAAGAGTAATATGCTTGCGATCAAAGACCAGAGGATAATAATACCTGGGATATCATTATAACATTAGCACCAACATCCTTCACAGCACTAAATATTTCACTAGTGGTACCAGGAACGCCAGCCATTCCAGTTCTGCAGAAAACATTTTGAACTATAATGTAAAATAAGAAACTATTGAATATAATACAAACTGGGGAAGATAAAGTAGCACTATTCGATGCCTCAAGCTCACCCCTCAACATTTATGAGAGCCAAATCATCAATTGTTGCAAAGCCTTTTACAGGTGATCCCAGTCCCTGGTTGTCTCCATCCTCACTCATTGAGGGACGGCAGATTATTGTTCCAGGAGAAGAAAGATTGAAGATGTTTCTTATGACAATTGGAATGTTATCACGCATCACTGGTATGATAGTACGAGGGTGCAATACATTTGCCCCAAAGTATGACTACGCAAATTTTTAAAAGGCTATTAAAATATGAATATAGCAGGCATAAAGAACTTCATGTAAGCGCATAAGAATGTTTGACTTCACCATTTCCCACGCCTCTTGGTACGACAATTTCTTTAAGATCACAGCCTCATTAACTGCATAGAAGATATGCTCTTATTGTGAGACGTGAAGACCATTCTGGCTGAAGATTATATTATTTTGACAACTCTTGATGGATAATGCCACAGAAGTTGTGACATAATAAAATTAGGTTGAACCATTCAGAGATGATCAGCGGATTTATCTAAGTGTAAGACATAACAAACCTTTTCTAGGATCTGCAGTATACACACCATTCACATCAGTCCAAATTGTAACCTGACGTGCTTTGAGTAAAGTGCCCATTATAGAAGCAGAGAAGTCACTGCCATCTCTCTTCAAAGTTGTGGGAATATTTTGAGGTGTAGTAGCGATAAAACCGGTGGCAATGATTGTCTTTGATGGACTATGACTATACCACTCTTTAAGTCTTTTTTCTGACTCGATATAATCAGGATCCACTTGATCAGAACTTACAGGATTGACAACAAGGACATCTCGGGTGTCCATCCACTTGCAGTCCAGCCCATTCTACAAGAATAAGAAATGGAGTATTAAGAAGTAATGTATGCAAAGACATTATAAATCAACTAACTTTTGCAGATTCTCCACACGCCAAAAAAAAACTGAGAACCACCTTTCTGAGGAGAGCTGACAACAATTGAGCAGACCATAGCTCCCCGTGTCCAACGACAAAATCAGAGAAAGATTCCGTTGCATGACCAGCTGCAGTCAAAGAGATGATTCAAGAAATGTAAGCAGAATCAGGACCAAACTGAAAAAATCTCATATCTATGTAAAATAATATAACATGAGCTGTGTTTGACCTTAGAGACTAACTATTCAGAAGATATGAAGCCCAGGAAGCGATCATGTCTGATTAGGTCTAGAAGGCGGAGCATAAGACTAAGCCTAAGTAGCAGTAACAGATAGGCAATCCGTTAGATGTAGCTCTGTATTGTATGTCACAACTTGCTGATCTTGGCAAATAGACCTAGCAGTTAGTTACAAGTTATTTACCCACTAACATAATGAACTCTAATAGCTGCACTCAAGGTAATGTACTAAAAACATCTGCAAACGTTATTAGAATCATATCAATCAATAACACAACAAATTTTTCATAATAATAGCTTACTTTTCTATCTTCTTAAGTTTTCTTCATGGTATGAAGAGCAGGTTCATCCATGGCTCTTTTTTTTCCCCCCAAAAACAAGCTTTAATGGAGCTTTTTCCATTTCCTGGAGTTAATTTCCATTATTGCAAAGCCCAGTAGGTTGTGCCTAATCTCTGAGTAACTGAAACTCTTCCTGCAGTTCCTCTAAAGCTCCCCGGATATCCATTAGGGTCTTCACCAATCTACCCAACTCCAAGCTTCCATTCTTCCTTGTTCATCCTCAAGATCAAGAAGATTCTGTACTTCTCCATTATTTCCTTCCTGTTTCACTATCTCCTGGAGCGGGTCATTTCCTTGGTCTTGAAAGACCACCTCTTGATATTCATCTCCTTCTCTTCAATCTCTACTGCAATGAGCTACTGAACTCCACAACGATGGTTTCTACTTCATCTGTGTATGATCTTTATCAAGTCTCAAGTTTCTCATTCATAAAGTCAACTCTCTAGTCCATATCAAATTGGACAGCTACGACTATATTTTGTGAAAAGCACAATTACTGGGCATTCTTAGAGCCAATCAGCCCTTGGATCATGCCACAGGTCTCACTGTTTGTCTAACTCCGATCCTAACTAAATCAGATGGCAGAAATTTTGTCAAGCCCGCTTATGAGGCATGGATCAAAATAGACCAACATATTTGGAACTGGTTGTTTGCATCTATATCTCAATCAGATCTTCCTCAAATTGTTCATCTTTTCACTACCTCAGCCACATGGCAAACTCCGGAATGAAGGTTCAGCTCCTTGAGTAGATGCCATCTTCATCAATAGAAGAATAGACTACAGAATCTCTCTGTTAAGAATCACTAAGTTTCCACCATAAAAACCAATTATTTCTAGGACCTTATAAGGCGGTTTTGAATCTTGAGATTTTTTATCCAGGGAATGAATGTATATTCAAACACCCTCTTATGTATGACCCGACAAAAAACTGGTGAAATGGAATAGAGCTCCACAAACAGGATTGTTACTGAGGTATGATAGCCACAATGGTCACGACAATGACAAAGATGGGCCACACATGCACACGAACCAAGAAACTGGGGCCAAATCAACCCAGCTGTGATACCGCGTAAAAAACACTGAGATTCCATCATAAAAATCAATTGATCAATATAAGGAGTGGATTAGGAATTTATAAGTGGTCTTGAATCGTGAATTTTGTCTATGTGGGAAGAATGTATATTCTAACACTCTCCAAGAGCGCTACACCAATGCAAACCTATTTGAATGCAGTTAAGACCATCACTGATAATCTTGATTTAGTCGATGAACACATTTAAAGGACGAGGACTTAATCCTGTGTATTTTAATCACCTATCACCTGAATAGGAGTAATTCAGAGCCTCCATTAGAGTCAGACCGGCCCCTCTTTCTGTTATAGAACTGAAATCCCTATGCTCTCAGAAGAACTTTTCCAACTAGCCACACATGTCATTATTCAGATCCTTCTCCTGTGGATGTCCACACAGTTCTCTCCACTAACACACGATTATTTCGAGGATCATCAGATAAGGAGAGAGGTGGAAGTCTTGATTCTGGAGGAGGTAGAAGTCTCCCCTTTCCCAGGTCTCCTGTCCACTACCAAGTCCTCTTCCACTGCAAAGGTTTATCTTCAGATCTGTGGTAATGCTAACCAATCTGCTCTCTTTGGCAAAAATTTGTGTTGCTAATTATACAGTTTTGAAGCCTGACAAGCAAGCCTTGAAAGCATAAGCTAATCCTATATCCAATCCTGAATCTTCCTGGGTTTTGGATAGAGGAGCCAATACACACTTTATCAATGATCTCTCCCTTCTCACTAAACTACCTTCCTTATCAAGGGCCAAAAACAGTAGCTGTTGGAAATGGTCGACTCTTCTTAAGACTAGCCCTGGATTTAGTAAGCTTCACGCATCTCAATCTACACCTGCTCAAGCTGACTCTCACCTTGTCTCTCAATCCAATCGCATCTCTGAACCTTCTGTTTGTTAACATAATAAATTAATAAACTAATATCCTCTCTACAAGTTTAAGCTTTTAGATGAGGTGGGAACTCTAATATAGTATCAGAACCTGGAAGCCAAACGGCACAGGTTTGATCCTTACCGCCACCCATTTAATTAAATTGTCCACATGAAGCTCTAAACAAATTACGCTGCACGTGAGAGGGCGTGTTAACATAATAAATTAATAAACTAATATCCTCTCTACAAGTTTAAGCTTTTAGATGAGGTGGGAACTCTAACACTGTTCCACAATATTCTTCCTTTCAGAAACCCTCTACATCCTCTAATCACTCTCAACTCAAGTTCTTCCTCTGCATCTGAATCTGTTCCTAGATCCCCACATCCAACGCTTACAAGAACCAAGACAAGCTGTCTTAAACCTCCTTTTTACAATCTCCATCTCATCAGTACCCCTCAACTCACTGAGCCAACTACAATGAGCAGGCTGCATATTCCACCTACTGGATTCAGGGCTTATGCAATGAAAGAGAAATGTGATGCAGTCATCAAGGCAAATACATGGTCCTTGGTTCGCTAGCCTTCTATTGGTTGGAAGTGGATATATAAAATCAAACCATAAGGGTAGTTCTTTCTCTTGCTCTTACCCACAATTGGCCAGACAGTTGGCTGACTCTAATGCTTTCCTCCATGGCACCTAAAAGAAGAGGTCATATGGTCCAGCATCAAGGCTTTGAAGATCAAGACCGCCCAGAGTGTGTGTAGGTTATATAAGCGACCTAATGGGCTTAAGCAAACCCCCAGAGCTTGATATCAACTGCTGTCATCTTTCCTATTGAACCAAGATTGTTATGTAGATCTTTAGACTCTTCTCTCTTTATTCACAAGACTGACAATTCCACGACTATTATCTTGGTTTATGTAGAGGATCTAATCATTACAAAGAGCTCTTCTCAGACTATATCATCCCCAGTCTCTGCAATAAGCTCTCACTTTGCTATGAAGGACTTGGTTCAGCTATCTTTTCTTTTGGGATTGGAGTCTGCTAGTCCTCCAATGGTATTCTCATACATCAGGCTAAGTATGCCCTGATATGCTTCAGAAGAAGGTGTAGCTGACTGCCATTCCTCAGATATCTCTGCAATGCCTAAATCCATTGCTCACTCTCCTTCTGATTCTATACCTTAGTCTGATACCACACATTTTGGAAGCATACTAGGAGCTTTCTAGTACCTTAAAGTTACTAGGCCTGATCTACAATTTGTTGACAGTGGTGGTTGTTAACATATGCAGGCACCCTCTCAGTCAGCCCTATGCTGCCTAAAAAAGAAAGGAAAAAACACCACTTATGGAATATGTTAAGTGCAGTTTCTCTCAAGGATAAGTGTTGAAGCCTAGGGCTCTCACTTTCCTACTCATATTCAGATGCGCTAGTGACACTCTTGACAAGAAGTTCATTGCTGGTTATTATCTACTTTCTGGACTCAAATTTGGTTGCTTAGTGTTTCAAGAAGCAACCACAGTTACTAGGTCTTCAACTAAGGCTAATCTGTATACTTGCGTTGGCCAATAATTTTGTCTTCCATGGTTGCACGTAACACACTGAGATCGATTATCATTCTGTGAGATAAAATGTTATTTCTAAACGTCTTTAGGTCTCCTATATTCCTATATTTGACTAGATGGTTGAGGTCTTTACTAAACAATTTCCTAAGCAACAGTGTCTCTACCTCAAGTGCAAGCTTCCCACGGCAACTCCCCTGCTTAGCTTGAGGGGGAAGATAAGGTTCAAATGTGAAGCATGGGACTAACTTAAGTAGCAGTAGCAAATAAGCCATCATTTTTCTTTGTACTACGTGTCACTAGCTTGAGGGGGAAGATAAGGTCAAATGTGAAGCATGGGACTAAAGCCTAAGTAGCAGTACCAAATAGGGCATCGATTTTCTTTGTACTACGCGTCACAGCTTAGTCATCTTAGCAAATAGGCCAAGCAGTCAGTTAAATTTAGTTACCCACTAACAGAATGAACTGCCACAACTTGCAGTCAAATATCACGGTGAAGTACTACAGATATACCAAACGTAATCAGAACTATATCAATCGGTAAGACAACGATTTCTTCTTTGCAGTAGCTTCCTTTTCTGTTGTCTTAAGTTCTCTTCAATGTCACTGTCAGTTGCAAGTTTGGAGCTACAAACTAAAGTGAAGACCAAAGAGTCATTTCTCCAATTTTATGCATGCAACACTGGTTGGCACATAGAGAGAGAGGGGTGGCTTCAAGCCTTTTGCTCTTAACTAACTAGAATAGGCCATCAGTTGTTTCCTTTTCTATATCTAACTTTACTGTGTTCCAATAAAGCTTTAACTTTTACCCTACATCAGTTAACTACCCAACTGCTCACATCAGTAAGTAATCACTCAAACAGAAACATCAATAATAAAGATATAAAGACAAATCAATAACTTGCTAATACGGAGTATTGGAGAAAAAGCTTCCCTGGAGTCAATTTCTCCCTCTTGGAAAGCATATTTCACAAACCACATTTTTTGAAAACTAATAATGTGTCTGCTAAGAAGCAAGTTCCATGCTTAAGAACAAATTCCACAACTTCAACATCACTGGAAAATGGGAGGCAGTTGTCCTTTAGGTCCTTGTATTGTTTCTTTAAAACTTTGTGGCAAAGTAAAGAATGGCTTGAAATTCAAGTGGAAGTATTCACATGACCTATGAGGATACTATGGTGGATGCCGTGTAAGAGATTACAAAGTTAGAAGCAGTATGCTAGTGAAGCATGGTTCTCATCTAAAGATTTTAAGGAAAAAAAATACTAATCAAGAATGAAGACAGAGTAAGAAGTGGTATTAATTAATTCATACAGAATACATAGACATGGGAAAAATAGATATAGATGAAAAGACTAAGAGAATATACCAATATATATTGCACGAACCATTGCTTTAAGGTTATTGATGTCATGATGCAAGCAAGACAGGAAACTAGCCAGATCATCCCCATTAAGAAGATCTAGTGCTGTTAACTTGTGCTTCTTTAGAATGGCATCCAATGCAGCCGTGTAGGAATCATCCCTGGACTGTGCCCGATGAATAAGGTCATACATCATATCTGTCACCTTTGACATTGCAGACACAACAACAAATTTTCTTTCTGATTGATCCTTAACAATTATCTCTGCAACATTTTGGATTCTTTCCGAACTTCCCATACAGGTACCCCCAAATTTATGGACAGACCAAGTTTCACCCTTGGGAAGCTGAGCTTTTTCCACGGCTTCATTTAGTGAAGGCACTGCCAGACAGTAGCATGTGTGAAGAGAGATTAATAGTTTGGCTATGTGAAAATATGCTCTATCTATTCAGCAAGTAAAAAAAAGGGGGGAAAGTTCATCAAAAAGGAAAGGCAAAAGATCTCAACCAGCAATAGAAGCAGATATGTTGAGCACTGACCCATCCCTCCTTCTCCGCCTTGGACTAAAATCTACTCTGAAATAAGCAAAAGTTACAGCCAGAATATACCAAATTCTTCAGCACTTTCATAACAATACCATACCAAATAAAGCTCTATAGAACGTTAAACAGAAACAGAAACTGAAAAGATATAAATGGAAATGATCATAACAGAAACAATACATGATATTTCATGATCAAGTTGAACAGACTTTAACTCATAATTTGCTTCCCTCATAAATATGATGTTAAATAGGCAGAAATTTCTGAATAAGTTCACTAATCAAACTATCCATGTGACATGGAGATGGAGGTTGTATTGATATAAAAATAAGGTCCTACAGGTAAAAGGTGGAGAGCAATGCAGGTACAGGTGTAGGCGTGTAGCCAGGTAACACACTGTATACTTATCACTATGGAGTCCACCAATCTAACTTAAATACAAACTTTGCTTATGGAAATTTGTTCAGATGCTAACTAGCAAGACAAACTATGTGCAATTTTCTACTCTACATTTAGCAGGAAATTAAGTATACAAAACCAGGTAGTTTGTCATGCAAAACTACTAATCTGAAAAGTAATTATAACCCAATGCAAATTAAAGCCACATTAGATTAGATGTAGACAAATGTAGATAGATGCAGATACAAACATAGAGATATCAAGAGATGGGAAAATTAGACTAATGAAATAAGAAAAAAAACAGAGACCTGAAGAATGGGGACTGAGAATAGATGTTGTGATTGTAATTGAAGTAGTAGTAGAAGTAGTTCTTGCTGAATTTGAGCTTTTTCATTTTGTTGTTGGGATAGCATTTGTTTGCTGTGTTGGGACAGTGTCCAAAGATGGGCAAGCAGAGCGCCATTGCTGCTGCACAAGCACAGAGTAGTAGTGGCTTTTGTGGAGATTTTATTTTACAGAAGAAGCAGGTAAATAATTAATTAGTAATACTTCTCCCCCCCCCCCCCCGCGGATGCCCAGCAGTAAGACAAAGAGTTTGAATCGAACACAGTTCATAACTCGAGTTCAAATTCAATTCCTTGACTTAAAATGCCCTCGACTCAGTTAATGCACAATACAGGGGACGTGCTGTGCCCAAGGTTTACAAGTTGGTGATCAAGCCTCCGTCGCATGTTTTGTTAATCGGATTCTACGAACTGAATTTTCATTGTCTCGAAAAAGAACAATTAATTAGTAATATTTCATTCATTGTGATTTTGACGTGGGGTGTCCGCTGACGGTGACCAGGAATCACACAGCACCCCACTTGCATGTGCGTGTTATCCTTTCTTTTTAAAAGGGTTAACCAAAGGAGAACCCCTTTCCCACCTGGCCAAAGGCCCCTTAACCAGGCGGGAGGTAAATCGAGGTGGCCAAAGGCCCCTTAACCAGGCGGGAGGTAAATCGAGGGATGTGCGTGAGTGGCAGCCCGACCAGGGAGAGGACCAACGGGCGTGGAAATCCAACAACAGCCCCCGCAATATTTCAGCAGAGTACTGCCGCCACACGGACTCGATCCCGCGTTGTCAGGGTGTCTCCACCCTAATCACCTGGCCACTTACCAACTCACCTATGCCCCTGGGGGCGTGTTATCCTTTCTTGGTTTTACATATATCTTGCAAGTGCCTGCTTTTATTGCTTTCTTTAATGTATAAATATCAGGAATCACCAGCTCATTTGATTCCTTTAGGCCTTCATGCTACTACTACCTACACCTCTGCGATTTGCATATCTTTATGCGTATAAACAAAACAAATGGTTCAGAATTACTTGTTAATATACTCGAGCAAATAAAGACAAAAAGTCTTCATTGGTAAGATCCAATGGCCACATCCATATATCCAACATCACGTCCATTCACATATCAGGCGACCACTTTCGCCCACCCATGACACGTACGTCGAAAAAACTCACGTGCTCGAGTTTACGCATAAAATATCTATTCTTATATCATGCGCAGCCAAACCTCTCTTCGTTCGATCAAAAATTGTTAGAATTAGAGTTTATTTGGATTGTATTTTTAAAAAAAAGTATTTCTTTTAATAATTTTTGAGAAAGTACTTTTTTGAAAAATTAAAAATTCTAGACTTCTTAAAAAAATTATATTTTAGTTTCTTTTTTAGAGTTTTAACTTCACCTAGTCAAATAGTTATTGCAAAAAATATATTTTTTTTTCCAAAAAAAATTATTGTTAGAAAATACGGTCCAAGTATAAATAAAAGGGTTTAGTGCTAACACCACGAAATTGTGTAATGCTTGGAATGTTTTAGCGTGATGATCTAGGTGAAGTCTTTTGTATAACTGGTTAATGAGGTAAATATTTTCGGTAATTAATACAAGATCTTGCTTATTTAGCCAAAAAAAAAAAACATTGATAAAAGGGTTTTATGATTTTAATCAAAAATTCAGTTAGGTGATTGTTATTTATCATTATGGTTTTAATTGTAAGAACCTTAAAGTTCTAAATATATAATTTGGCCATGGGATAATGATTCTAGAAAAAGGCAACTTTTGCAAAGGGTTGGCAATAATCCTATTCAAGTTGAAGACAACTTGAGCCGTCTTTTTTTCCTTTTGCCTTTTTGTTATAATTGTTGAAATAATTCAGGAGAGCCGTCACAGGAACAGGCCAATTTTCGTGGATTTAACTCGACTAGACCACTCTGCTATGAGTTGTGGCCTTGAGCCTCCTAAAAAAGACTTAGAATTGGTAGATCTCCTGGTGGCACAAGATGGTTCTAATCAAGAGTGTCATATCTTCCCAATCCTTTGCATCTGATTCAAATTCAAGTACCAACAAAGGAGATTATCAACAGAAATGAAACAAAATTGAACAAGCTTTTGTGGGGGATCAAGGAAATAGTAAAAAGATTCACAGGTGCAGCTTGAAAAAAACTTTGTTTCGCAAGTAATGAGGGTGGTCTTGGCTTCAGCAGGTTGGAGGATCTGATTCGAGCTTTTAGCAACATTATTTGGTGGAGATTGAGAACTTCTCGTAATATTTGAATCGAATTTCTCAAGGAAAAATACTGCAAAGGATTCTTCCCTGACCTCATTCATGTTAGGCCTTATGATTCTTCTATCTAGAAAAGAATGAAGGGAACTGCTACTGACAGTGAGCCACTGATTAGAGTGGAGCATTGGGCAGGGCACTCTTTGGTGCTGGTATGACATTTTGATGGAGGATGAACCCCTCCCTAGATTTTCCAAACCTATTAACAGAACTTCACAAAGTTTGTGATTTCTATAAACGCTGGGATGTCCCAAAAACCAAAAAAAAAAAAAAAAACTTTTGAAACCCTTACCTTGTGATATTTCACGTCAATTTGTAAAATAATTTGTGACTTGTTTATAAGTAAGTGAAGGAGGAATAACTAATAATTTGAATTAATCATTTTGAACTTGTTGATTAAAAAGTTAAATAGTTATTAGTTACGCTTACAACACCAGTCTCGCTCGCAAACCTAGGTCCAGAGGCGTGATATGCCTAAATCTGTGATGGTCAAGATTTATTACCCCGATATCTGATACTTAAACATGTGGTGAACAAGATCCATTAATTAGTATTTGAACATAGACGCATTATAGCAGTAGCAGGTATAGAATTATTTAAAGTTGACGTGTTTTTAGCACAAGTGTCTACAAATGTATTTACTAAATTTTTTTTTCCCTCCTCGAATTTTTTCTAATAGTACCATTTCCATGATTTAATCAATTCTATTTTGTTTTGTATGCTTGCCTATTCTATGGAAAAAGATGATGACACACAAGGCCTTGCTAATTGGTATGTACTTATATTCTTTTCTTAAACCTGCTTCTTATTGACACTATTATTTTTGCTTCATTTCTTTGGCCTCATTTTAATTGATATTTTTAAAAATGTTTTCATTATAACTTTTAAAAAAAGTAATTTTTCAAAAAATTAAATTTTTTTATTTTTTGAAAAAGTTAAACTTAAAACCTTTTTTTTCAGAATTTTAATATTTTTAAAATCAACAAAAATATTTATTACAAACACTATATCTATATATATATTAAAAAAATATTTTCATGAAATGAAAAGTCAATACAAACCTTTCTCCGGGTGCTTCATCATCATCTTCTTCTTCATAATAATAATAATAATAATAATAATGATGAGCATAACAAATACCTTCTCAATCGCTTCACCATCGTCAGTGGCGGTGGCGGCGCTGCTTTTCCACCACCCTTCTCGCCGCCGCCTATATTCTTCTTGTTCAAAAATAAAAACTCTAATCTCATTCTTAAATTGCACTCCAAATTCTCTATTTAATATCAATACCAAAACTAACCCTAGGTACCCTATGCATCTCGTCTCAGCTAGTACCGCTGGTTCTACGGTTGACCCGACGCCGTTGTCGGCAGATGAGCCGGATAAGGCCCGGCCGCCAAGCCCCCGGCCTTGGCTCATCGTTGGCCTCGGCAATCCCGGCAAGCGTTATAATGCCACTCGTCATAACGTATGTGTGTTCATCTGCATAGTTTAATCTATACATATATATGTGTGTGTGTGTGTGTGTTTTTTTGTTGGTTGAGTTGGTAAGGAATTTGTGCAGGTGGGATTTGAGATGGTGGACAAAATAGCTGAAGCAGAGGGGATAACAATGACCAGTGTTTCCTTCAAAGCCCTCTTTGGAAAAGGTTATATGTGTTAGAGTGTCTGTGCTTTCCTTCATTGTACTCTATTTTAAAGTGTTGTTGATTGATTTAGGCTTCATTGGGTTTTAATTAGGTTTTGCTTTAATGTGAAAAGATTGTTTCCCCATCTGAATTGAATAAACTGTTTAGCTAAAATGTTGGTTGTTGTGATTAGTTGAATAATGTTGTATGATGTGATAATCAGCAAACTTTTGCGAAATTGCATATCTATGCTGAAGGTAGCTGTTTTTGTTTTAATCAGCCTGAATGATTAATATAATCAAAGCAAAAAGAAGCCTCGGACTATTAAGTTGTCAAGCTTTACCTACAAATTGATGGTGAATAGAATAATTCAATTCTATGGTGAGTGATTTTCCCTTTTTTTTTGGTCAATGTTGAGTAATTTTGCTGAATAATTGCTCATATTACAAGTCACTACTTTCGTTAACAAGTCACTTCTGTTGGCTTTCATTAGAATAATAATGGCTGAAGTGGCATAAGAAGTCTGATGTGTTACATTGAACAATGGGATTGCTGGCAAAGATAATTTGTGAAACTGTTCTGAACAAGAAAAGGGATGAGATCAGCATAATTATTTTATATATCAGAATGTGTGATTCTTTTTACATCTATCGTGTTAATTCATCAGTCTCACTGGATCTTTCTTTATTTTTGTGTTTATATTATAGGTTTTATTGGAAACATCCCTGTAATGCTTGCTAAACCTCAAACGTTTATGAATGCAAGCGGTGAGTCTGTAAGTTTCTGCAGCCGAACAACTAAGCATTTTTGTGTCCTTTCTGCACTGGGCAATACATATATGAAATTATGTTCTTTGCTGCAGGTTGGAGCTTTAGTTGCATATTATAAGATTCCACTGAAGCAAGTTCTTGTGGTAAATTGCCTGACACTTAGACATAGACATTTAATTCCAGTCTTTAAAAAGTAAACGTGAGATCCTTTTGATTGGTAGATTTATGACGATATGGATCTTCCATTTGCAAAATTGCGATTATTGCCAAAAGGTGGACATGGTGGCCACAACGGGTATCTAATTCTTCTAACTGGTTCCTCTTATTGCATATTCGACTAAACCTTTCTTGGCGTTGGTGAGGGGTGATGTCTTTTCCTCTTATTGCTTATGTTGCATTGTCTCCCAATGTTTGTGGGAAGAATAATGTGAAAGAACATTCTGAATTTTGCTATTTCAGACTTTCATGGGAAGCCTTAATTAATCATGTGGTGACATAAATTTCTCTGTTTAATCTCGTAGAATGAAGAATATTATCAATCACCTCAAAGGTAGTCGTGATTTTCCTCGACTCAGAATAGGTAAAATGGGTTATCAAAGTTATCTGAACAGTGTTCTTTGTGAGTAAACTTGTGCATTAGTGTTTTGGATTTTTCATAGGCATTGGCAGGCCTCCGGGGAAAATGGATCCGGTAAATTTTGTTCTTCGGCCATTTAGCAAAGAAGAACGTGAAGAGGTATTTGCACAAATGAGCTCACCTTATGAGGTACAAAAGATTAATATGTATTGTCTAATGTTGCTCCTCCTTTTATCCAGTTGGATTTCATGTTTGAAATGGGCTTGGAAGCAATACGGATTTTGTTGCTCGAGGGTTTCGATAGAAGCGCAACATTTGTTAACACTGCCAAGCGTGCGGAATATAATTGTTAATCGACATTCTTTTTAGATGGGATCAACATTATGGTAAACAGATCTGTGTCATGCATGTTTAGTTTTTGGGTCATCAAAGATGATATAATGATTATACGCAGCATTATAGTCAAAGTTGTTCCAACAATAGACATTTTGGATACCAAGTAAAATCAATCTTCTGGATAGCATATACCATAAAATAGCTGACACAAAAAACTTTCTTAAGATACATTCGTTGACACTAAAACTTTCTCAATATACAGACTGGTAGTGATGATTGGAGAAACACAAATGTGGTCTGTTTCGTGGGTACATGTGATGCTATTCTTGCCTGCCATGCTGGTTCGGTTCTCTGTGTCGAGTATTCTTGGTCGGATAAAAGAGATAGTAACCGGTTCAATTGATGGGCCAATCCGGTTTTGGAAAAAAGAAGAGGGTGGTATAAAATGTATCAAGAATGTGACCATTCATTCTGGTTCCGTGTTGTCTATCAATGCTGGTTAACACTGGTTAGGGATTGGAGTTGTTGATAAATCAACGTCCCTTTTCCATCGGCCTAAAGAGAGAACATAGCATTAGCATATGGACTAATTCGCGCACTCAGAATCCTAATTCCCACCCTCAACAATTTTATATATTGAGCTACCTTTGCAAACCATCCTCAATGTGCTACTAACGTGTAAAAGAGAAAGATGAAAATGCTAAGGATAAAGGCTCAACCAAGCTTGCAGCTCAAGAATGCGAACCTGTAAAAATACAATTTTCACCATTTCTTAGCCAAAATTTACTTGTTCACAAGATTATAGCAATAAGGGTTAGTGCTTACGATATTAAATGCATATACATAATGGAAAAAGTGACAAGAAAAAGTTAAATAAGGTTGACTAGTATTAGTTTTTACCACAATGCTGTATTGCAAAGTTAGTATCTTATAAAGCCCCAGTTACAAGGACTAGAAGTCAAGAAATTATTGGTCTGTTGGATATGCACCATTTGACCACAAGTTTAGGTTCTTTGGTTATAAAAATTTGTAGTACAATTTCATTTACTTACTTTCTAAATGGTTTCGTAACGGGTTAGTTAGTAATAGCAACTGACCCTTTAGGTCAATTACATTTAGATTCTTTTGTTGCGTTTTTTGTAAATGGTTGGTCTTGTCAACCATTGCTTCCTGGGAGATAAGGAGGAGGTTTTGACTCTGGTCTTCCTCCTACTTGTATGCTGTATTTTTTTTTTGCCTATCTCAATAAGATTCTAGGAGACTTTTCCTCCCTTTTTACACAAAAATAACAAATAAATAAATAGACATTGAAATAAGATGACTCTGTAATAGTGGTAGCATATCTTATAGTACTGTTTGCATAATATCATAGGCGACTGAATAGAATAATACCGTGAACTAATCTCAGCTACCTCCCCTGGTTTCTTCCCTCCACAATAAGATCTCAGACAAATTCACTGAATTAATATTTAATTTGATTTAATTCCGCATATGTTGATGGAAAATTCTTCAGTTCAGTCCGTCCAACCACCGCCCACATGATAAAAAAGTAGAGTCCACATGAATTTTGACTTTGTGTGTGAGAGGACAATTTAAGCGGTTAACAGATCGAAGACCAACTTATGAACTTATATCTAATAGGGTTAATTTCTACAATGCTCGATGTCATTGCACACGTGTATAGGAGATTTATTATGAATGCTTAACTTGTAGTTCTACGAGCTTTTATGGTCGAAACTCTAAATTACCATTATCTTATTTGGCTTTGTGTGGTGTGTCATGCTCTTGGATTTATTTAATTGGGGATTTTAGTCTGTGACAAAATCTCGAACAAGTTACATTTTTAACTTATGTAGCATCAATGCCAAACTAATGATTTGTTTTTAGAATAAACTTATAAGAAATTTGAGAAGTGTGATAAGATCTTATCAAATAAATATCTTATAAAGAATATCTGTCTCATATAATAGAACTAATTTAGTATAGCGGTATAATGCGAAAGAAAATTAGAAGACACAAATAACTAAACAAAATCAATTTTATTTCTTATAATTACAATAAGAAAATACTTTCCAAAGGATACTTTTGACGGGTTTATAACAAACATTTTTTTTTTTTTTAATTAACACACAAGTTTTAGAGTACCTTACTCAAACATTGCTTTCTCGCTCAATCTCCCACTTTCCTCCTCCAATGTAATATCTATAAGCTTTGCTTATCGCAATTTTCTCTAGAGACACAGCACTTGAAAGCATAAAGGAAAGAAAAAAAAAAAAAATTGCTTCTGGTTCTGCAAACCATGGAATCCACCGTATTCTACTTCTTTTAGATGACCCTGATATCTGGGAAATTCGGTTCCAGATTGCAGGCGAACAAGTGCAAAGATCTTAGTATGGGTGCTTCAAAGAGAAGCAAGGGAAAGTATTGTAGCCTGCTGAAAGCTGTAAAATTTGATCCACGACAGTCAAGAAATTTTTTTTTTTTTTTGTAAAACGTTGAATGTAGTTGTAAGTTTTTCATTCTTTCTTTCTTTCTTCTTCTTCTTCTTCTTGTTTTTTTTGTTTTTCTAAGTTTTACAAATAAAACTTATTTTAATCATTAAGTACTTGACAATTAATGTCTAGTTTGGTATTGTTGTTACAATATATTATTGTTGTTTAAGAAGTATTGGACCCAATTTTGAAGTATAAAAATTTGTGCAATTGTTTGGTGAAAAAATAAAAAACTATTATTGTATGGAAAAAAATTCGTCATATGTTCGGTTAAAATTGTTACTTAAAATTCTATTTATTTGTTTATTTAAATTTAACTTTTAATTTTTTTAGTTTTTAATTTAAATATTTCGATATCTTAATTTTTTAATTTTTAATTATTTATCTTCTTAAAATTTTAAAATTTTTTATTTTCAGCTTTACTATTTTATTTCCTAAGTTTCAAAATTTTATAATTTTGAATGCGTAAATTTCTTCCTTTTTTGTTTTTTAAAAAACTTATTTTATTTTTTAATTTTTATTTTTATTTCTTCTTTAATACATAAAATATATTATGCAAGTATTAGTTTATTTAGAATAACTTAAAAGACGAAAAAATTTAATAAATGTCATGCAAGTACTGATGTGGCATTTTAGGTGATTAGGGAAAAAAAATGTGATGGCGTGACACTCTAGAACTAGAAAACTTATACGGCATTCTAGAATTGCAAGAAAAACAGTAAGTTTAAACTATATAATAGATAATAATAGGAAAAAAAAAAAGAGAATAGACAGAAAAGAACTAGGGCTAATCTAACACAAATAGACCGTATAGATTTACTGTTAAAAATAAAATGCAAGTGAAGTTATGGCTTGGTGGTTATAGCTTAAAGATAAAAATTAGAGGTCTAAGGGTTTGACTCTCGTAATTAACTAACCTTTTATACATGGAGGGGCATATACATAAACGCAATGTCGTTTCAGTTTATCGAAACCAATTGGGGGTGAAGGAAAACCAAACCAATTCGTTCAGTTAGGTGCAAAGTTTATCCTTAGATAATAAATTTTTGAAAAAAGACCAAACCAAAAATTTGATTTGGTTTGGTTAGTTTAACCAATATTTGTTAAAGAAAAAAGAAATTAGTTTGGTTTGAGTTGATTTGGTCTTATTTAACCAACCTATGTTTATTCCTATTTGTGATCGAAAGTGACTCATACGAAAGGACTACTGGATGCTAGGTATTTCTTAGCATTTTACAATGAATAATTGGTTTGATGAGTATATCCAAGAAGTTTGGCTTATCGCAGATAACATGTCTCTTACCAGATGATTTGCATATATCATTATTTCCTCATTTGATTCGACATAATCATGACGATCCTGCTTTCCAAAATATTTCCACCATTTAGAATCTAAATTAAGATCAATGGTTCATCTCAGATTTCAAAATTCTAGAAATTCTACCTCACAATGCCTAAAAGGCCTTCTCAAATTCCTATTTGGCGATGCTTAAGGACCTGAATGTCTTATTCCATTAAAAAGATTGCAAAGCAATTATATATCGAGGAGTATCCGTGCAAGACCGAGAGATTTGTGATTATGCATAGTGGAGTACTTAAATCCATACGATAATTAAAGCTCAAATTAAGTCAATTACAAAATAATGTACACGAAAGATCTCCAAACGAAAATGCATCTGTTCTTGAATTACAACAAGCTCATCATCATGGCCATGACTACATTTTTACTTGAAAGATGCAATTCTGTAAAATTAGATTTGTAATACAGGAAAGAAGCTGATCAGAGAGTGGGAGCTCTTTCAGCTGATCCGGCAATCACAGTGAGCAAGTTGTTGCCGAAAGGATCACTCAGATGGGCTGCGAGGTTCTCAACCGGACCCTGCCCGGTGACGTACGCTTGGAAATAGAAACCAAGCATAGCAAACATGGCCAACCTGCCATTCTTGATCTCCTTCACCTTCAAGATGGCAGCCTGGTCTGGATCCTTTGCCAGCCCCAGCGGGTCGAATGGACCGCCAGGGTGAAGCTTATCTTCCAGATTCTACAGCAGATTAATATGTTAATTGTTAAATGAACCTCAACTTTCGTTATCACACTATATATGTGCTCGTTAATTACTAGCAAATCGGGGGTAGAATTGGATATGTAGCATACCAGTCCATTGATGATTCTGTAGTACTCGGCACCACCAACTAGAACAACCTCAGCAATGACAGCAGCAATAAGGTTGATTGGGATATTCTTTCCAAAGTAATTCAATGTGTTGCCATCAAGGAGTAAAGCTCCGGTCTGAATTTATAGATATGTATCATGAAACAATTAGTAATGAGGAAAATTTATCTTCTTGCACATTAATATGTTAGCATACGATTTATACCTTAAACCAAACTGCTTCAGGACCACAGTTAGCCCCAAACTTGTTGAAGGCTTCAGGGATAATGAAGCCGGCGGCACCAAGCATAGCCCATCTGGCATGAATGAGCTCATATGCTTGATATCTGCTCCATCAGTATCTTAATTAGTTATGCATGCCCTGGACAGGGATCAAGAGATCTAATTAAAGCATTAATAGAAGTCACTTACTTGGCAAAGTCTTCGGGTTTTTTGCTTAATCCAAAAGGATCATAACCATAGCTGCATTTAATTACATGATATAACATGAGCAAGATTTGTTGGCAAAATAGGAAGAAATTTTAAGAATGGCAAAGAAAAGAAAGCTTACTCTCCAGGAACTTCTCCAGTTAGGTACTCGGGGATTTCTGATCTGTCCAACAGCCCCTCGGGCAGGAAAATTCTTCTGTCAGGCCCTGTAATCAAGCCCCACGCACTCCATGGTTAACTCAAATCCACTTTAATGTATCTATGCTGTGCTTGTTATATGCTTGTCCGAGTTTTATATGCTTTTCAGATTTAAAATTTCGGACCAGTGAAGTCCAAGAACGGACTTAACGCGGTCGGGTCACCTACCGTACCACTTGGCGAGCTCCTCGTTGGCTGGAGACACAGCAGAGCGCTTTGGCTTCTGGGGCGGTGCAGCAGCGGCAGGCTTTTTCTTGGAGAAAAGGGCAACAGTCTTGAATGCGGCAGGGGTTGACGGAGTCGGAGCAGACCTACTCGATGCACCGGCGAAATTGAGAGGATTTCCTAGCATTTCTGACATCCCAAGAGAAGCCATGTTTGCTGTTGCTGCCGTTGCCTCTTGGGAGCGTGAGCAGAACAGAAAGGAGAGAATTGTATGAGAGTTGAAGGTACAAGGTAACTAACTAAAAAGCTTGTTCTGGTGGATGTGGATGCGCCAAGTAGGATCCTCGTCCTTGTGCTGTGATTGGTCTGCTATGGAAGATGTGCAATCTAATGCAGCTTCATGATAGGGTAGACTTGATGATGTGGAAGATGATGGGAAGCTGACGTGGAATGTTTCTGCAACACAGGGTTTTGCTTGCCTTTGGATAATATATGTTTTCTGGTTCACTGGCAATAACAACATGAAAACATACCGTCACACCCTTCAGGTTAGGTTTACGAGTACGACTAGTATTGTAAATATAACTAATAACTACTTAAATATTCAAATTAACAAATTCAAAATAATTAATCTAAGTTATTAGTTATACTCACAACACCAATCTCAATCATAAGTCTAAATTCAGGGGCATGACTCATGATTCAGTACTCTTCCACCTCCTTCTCTTACTTGCATCTGAGATGAAAGGGTGCACCACTTTCTTCTCTTTTCTTTTCCAGCAACAAAACAAAATGACTTATATATTAAAGATTAAATATTAAAGTTAAAAATAATACCTTTGATTTAGAATTTTTCTTCTCTTTTCTTTTCCACTACTCCGGATGAAGAAATTGCACTTCGAAGATCCAAGTCCAAGTCTTGCTCTGGCTAGTCAGGGCAAACAATGGCAAACTGGCAAAGGGAACCCACTCCGAACTCATTTAACCAAATGATTTTTTATCAAACCAAATGATTTCTTATCAAACTTTATCCATAACAATTTGTCAATTTTTTAAACTTAAAAAAAAAAACTAGTTGAGTTAAGTTTCAAAATAATCTATTAACAACAAAAACAACAAATCTGTTGAAAGAAAACCTCATATAATAAATTTAATTTGAACAACATTATATAGGTATTATTCAAACTCTTACAATAATAACATTATTAAACCTCATATAAAAAGTTAAATCCTAATAATATTATAAGAGAATTATTCAAACTCCACCTATTTTAAATTAATTTTGATTGGTTAATTATAAAATTCATTGATTGTACGAACTTAGTTAACCTATTTCTAAATTTATTTCAATAGTTCTTTTTCCAAAACTACCTCAAATAATAAACCTTAATTTTTTTTAACTCCATCCCTTGAATTCCTCGTGCATATTATATATATACAAGTTTATAAGATTGTTTCTTAAAAAAAAAAAGAAAAAAGAAAAAAGAAAAAAACAACTAAACTTTCTAGATAATCCAACAAAAGAACCATAATTTGACATCCTCCTAGATAAACAATATAGATAAAATCTTCTACACAACACGATAATAATTTGACTTAAGATACTCTAATGACACATAGACCTAATCGATAGGTCCATCTGAATATTTTGAAAATCAAATGATAATTTTTAAAATCCATAATAGACCTATTTTCAAGTTTAACTTAAAATACTTTAACACACATACTTTAAAATTATATATGGAGAATCAATACTTTTGTTTCAAACGTATTATTACTTTGTCTTTCAACAATTGTAAGTTTTTTTTTTCCTATCTTCATTTTTTTTTATTAACAATATTTAATTCGTGCAATTCTAATCTACTCAGATTGTTAGATCATAATTCACGTTACTTGATTTTTTCGGTTACTGATTTTACATTTACATATCTTGATCTAGATAGCACATGTATAATATTTTACTATAGTTGAAGGCATCAAAATAACATGACAATGATGTTTTAAAATACCATCAGACGTAGAATTCTCATTTTTCGGTATGCAAAATGGATCTCAATATACCATCTTGGCAATGGTTTTTTTTTTTTTTTTCAAGTTTTGCTTCTTTCCCTCCTATTTTCTTTTCGTTTTGCCTCTTTCGCGTGGATGGTTAGGTATTTCTTTTTCGTTTTTTTTTTTTCTTCTTGAACTTTTTCTTTTTTTAGTGTAATACGAGTATGCCAAGAATGGCGTATGATATGTTGTTATTGTTTGATATAGTGATTTAATCAAAGAACAAAAATTCAAAACATTATACATGCATTTATGGATAATAGATATTATATGATAATAGATAATATAAAAAGAAAAAGAAAATAACATGACAATGATGTTTTAAAATACCATCAGACGTAGAATTCTCATTTTTCCGTATGCAAAATGGATCTCAATATACCATCTTGGCAATGGTTTTTTTTTTTTTTTTTTTCAAGTTTTGCTTCTTTCCCTCCTATTTTCTTTTCGTTTTGCCTCTTTCGCGTGGATGGTTAGGTATTTCTTTTTCGTTTTTTTTTTTTTCTTCTTGAACTTTTTCTTTTTTTAGTGTAATACGAGTATGCCAAGAATGGCGTATGATATGTTGTTATTGTTTGATATAGTGATTTAATCAAAGAACAAAAATTCAAAACATTATACATGCATTTATGGATAATAGATATTATATGATAATAGATAATATAAAAAGAAAAAGAAAATGAGATGGCTTTTCTACTAGGTCTTATTATTGTCATTATATGATAATAGATAAATATAAAAAAAAAAAACAAAGAAAAAAGTTACACGTTAAATTAAATATCTCGTAAACATGTACATGTGAAGCCTATAAAATGATAAGTGCAGGCTTTTTGATAAAGAGTAAATCCAAAACTTCCTTTACATAATTTAAATTCCAATACTTTAATGCCGTATCTCTACATACGATTAAAAAGATTACTTTTACTTTATGTTTAACTAAAAAATATAAATTGCAGTAATGAGTAAATCCAAGACTTCCTTTTCAAAATTGTACTCTAAAAAGATTAATTTCTAATACAGGCAAATATGCACTAGTGGTTCAAGATTATAAATCATATGTGGGATTTTTGTACTTAAGTAATTAATTTCCGTCCATAATTCAATCCGTGGGAGGTTATTTTCGTCTGATGAGAAATGTTCAATGAGTTTGAAGACATGACATCTGCACACAGCTTGATTATATTTGATGGGATCTCTCGACATTACCAGCAAGAGAAATAGTGTCATTGTTGAGGAAAATCGCCAAAAGAAAAGACCAAAAAAAAAAAAGAAAGAAAAGAGGGGAAAATAACAAATATAAGAAAAACAAAAATAGAAAGTAAACTGTTCTGTGGTTCACCCTGTTTAATAGCTGCCTATGGTCAAACTATTAAGCAACTATAATCACAGTACAATAACACCATGTATAAGTAGATTGTTTAGCTAGTTAATGGAGTACTTAAACCAATAAAACTCGAAATCACACAACTTTTAATTGTTTTGTGGTTACCAATATTGGAAAAAAAAAATGACAAAGCAAAGAAAAACAGAAATATTAGAGTCGTTGGAATAGTACACTGATCCGCCATAAAGACTTGGGCGATGTAATCATCATCTTGCGATTCCTCGAGGACAATCAAGGCGCCCCATCAAATTACTTTGGACCTGTTTGGACTTGTTTGGATTGATTTTTTTTTTAAATAAATATATATATATATATATTTAAAAAAAAAGTTATATTAAGTTTATAATAATTACTTGATTTAGTTTTTAAAAAAGTTAAAACTCTTTAAAAAAAATTTAAATACAATTTTTTTTAAAAACCAGAATTTTTAGCTTTTAAAAAAAAATAATTTTTCAAAAGCTGTTAAAAAAAAGCAATTTAAACGAACCCTTTGTATCAATGTTTACAATGTTAATTAACAATGTTATCCTTCCTATGGAATTTTTTTTTTTAAATTTCTCCATATTATTGTGAAACTAACTGAACATTATAAGGCTAATTAAAGAAAATAAAAAAAAGAGAGAGAGAGAGAGAGAGAATATTATAAGAGAGTGGAGAATTCGTATTTCTTGTTGTGTTAAAAATTATAATGCAAAGAGCCCGAGAGTCAGGTAAGACCAAAATACATTATTCTAGTCCAAATCTATTTTCGTAGAAATCTAGTTATATCTCACATGTGACAAGTCATACTAGATGAATACCCACAATTATAAATAATTTCATAACACATATGAATTTCCCTTTAATTTTCTCACCACTCTTATCTTTGTTGATCTCCATTCTTCACTATTTCAACATAGTCAGACTCTATACAACTTCTTGTTCAACAAAAGGGTAAATTACCTCAACAATTTCTTATTTTTAGTGTCAAAGGCTTTTTGGTCCTTTATCTTTTAAATGAGACATTTCGATCCCCGGAGATTCTGGAGGACCCTAACAAGTGTGAGGAAACCAAGTAGGATGGGTGGCCTAGACGAGTGAGCCCCCTCAAGCTAAAGCAGATAATAGAAAAGGA
Source organism: Cordia subcordata (assembly GCA_028554755.1). Classification (NCBI taxonomy): domain Eukaryota; kingdom Viridiplantae; phylum Streptophyta; class Magnoliopsida; order Boraginales; family Cordiaceae; genus Cordia; species Cordia subcordata. The sequence continues at coordinate 12,930,520 of JAPTOF010000005.1, read as the reverse complement.
AATTCCTCCCGTCAGGGTAGGGCAGTCTCTAGTTTTTGTCAATATGGACGTTGTAATCTTTCTTCTTCGTTGGCTTTTCATGTAATATGATATTTTTCAAGTAATAAAGTCACTTCAGACATCGAGCAAAAAGTTGCTTCAAACCAAAAAAAAAAAAAGAAAAATTCTAATAAACTTCTATTAAATTAACTATTGAGTCAATTACTCAAACTAAAGAAGAGTGCATTATGGGGTGGAAATCTTTGTTTCTCTCGTTCCAAATTGTGAGGCACTAACTAAACAATGGCTCTTAGGAGACAAGTCTGGTATCTCAAGCTTTGCCTATAGAAAAGAAAAACAATAAAACCCCCTCCGCAAATTTGGGCAGTTAGAAATGAAATTTGCCAGAATGTCCACACAAACCCAACACTTCTTTCATTTGCGAGGAGCCCACATGAAATCAGGTACTGCCAAATAGAAACGGTTGACTAAATAGAATTTATCTCAATTGGGAAAAAGAAAAAAGAACAATTATAGTACAAAATAAATACTTTTCAATCAAAAGAAAACATTCATTAACATATATGTACAGAAAAAGAGGAGGAAAAGAAGAAAACAACTCACCCAAATAAAGAGGTTAGAAAGAAACAAAGACACAACAACAAACTACAATACACAAAAGCCCAAAACACACATTCGGTTGACCCAACAAGACCAAGATAAGAATATAAGGCACGAAGAAGGCAAGCCCATCAGCAACACCCCAGACCATTACACCATCCAAGGCTGCCAAGATTAAACCAAAAGCTAAAATCCAACTGTACATTCACAAGAGAGTCTGACAACACAAACAATCAGAAATATATAGCACAAAGGAAACAAACCACGATGATGAGTAACACGAGACCTCGTCAGTTTGGCCACAGATGCTTCTTGGAACTCCAGTGATCTCAACTTACTTGAAATTGTAGCACCCTTCGCTTGACACGTACAGGTCTCGAGTCTAACATTAATTGTTCACTGCACAATCTTTCATTCCCTGAAAAGCTCTTCTAGATTGACCACCTCAGGAACAATCTGACAAACACACAGGCGACAAAGGCTTAACATGCAACTTTCACATTCAAATACTGTCATCCCACTCAAATCATCACCACATTTGTCACAATCGGACATATATTGAGCATTCCTCGCAAACGTGAGAGGATGTGGGTGGTAATCAGTTCTAAGTGTACCTCCAAACTTCACATAAGGTAACTTGCGAAGTCTAGGGATGCAACGAGGATGAAAAGAATTGTCACATTGGCGACAATGATATAGCCAGAACTTGGGATGGATTTCTTCTTCGCACATGTCGCAAATAAATTCATCTTCATGGTAATAAAAGGGCGGAGCGCTCAAGAAAAGAGGGTGATCATCCCATCTATGCCTCACAATCTGAGGCAACATTATGCATTGAATCGCCAAGTAAAATTCACAACGGTTGCAACCTAAGATGACATCTCCATGATTGCGCTTACAGGCGTTGCATAGCTTATTCGAAGAGGGCTTATCTCGAATAAGGAGGTGCTTGTGTGCTTCATGTTTCACTGTAGCAGGAAGCAGGGCACATTTGATGTCTACCTTGAAATCGCAGGCCTTGCACTCGTAGAAGAATCCATTACATTCCCGTCCGCAGATTTTACAGTAGGAAAAACGGAAAAACTCCTCGCATTGACTGAGGGAAAGATTGTGCTCGGCGTGATCAGGGTGTGATATTTCAGTTGGTAGTTGAGCGCAATGCAAATGGATAAAGTATTTGCACTGAGCACAACTGTAACATGAACCTAAAATAGGTTCAGCACAACCATCGCAGACTGTTTCTTGATCATCTTCACACATTTCGCTGTAGTCATCTTCGACTTTGGAGAGAACCAAACGGTGGTGATGACTGAAGTGGTCAATTTCTGTCGTAGGAGATTCTTCATTTTGTTGGAGGACATTATTGTTGTGCTCTGAGAAGAAATGTTGGATCAGTGCTGAAGATACTCCCTCCACTGGCAACCTGATCACATTCGGTGGCACCTCATCGGCTCTGCGAAGAAGCAATCCCATGCATTATTAGATGCAACATCAATTGGAAAAAGAGAGGGAAAAAAAAAAAGAATGGGGATTAAGAAAATTCTTCGAATTTCTAGATACCTAGAGTTCGTTTGGTTGGCCTCTTTTTTTTTTTTCATTTTTAACTAAATTAAAATTTTTAAATTAAATTATTTTTTTAATTTTTAAAAATTTAAAATTAAAAATATTTAATCTTTTAAATTTTTAAAATTTTCATTTTTAAATTTAAAATTTTTTAAATTTTTAAATTTATATCTAAATATTTTTTATTTTTAATATAAGTTTATAAATTTTTATTTTTGTATTTTTAAATTTTTTTAATAAATTGAAGATAAACAAATTAAGCTATTAATCTCAATAAGGGTGTTTAGTAAAAAAAAAAAATAGCAAAGTTTAAAATTTGGCGTCCACACTCGCAACAAAGTAGAGTATAATACACTCTCTATTAAATTAGACTAAAAAAGTTAAAATTGAATATTATATGAGTTAAAATTGAATATTATATGCTACTTTTGAAAAGCATAGGGTTAGCATGATATGTTTTAAATTATAGGGAGCTACTTATACAAAACACAAAGAATAAATCACCTTTTACCCTATAAGTTTTAAAAAAAAAAATGCTTTGAGTGCCTGTTTCCCTAATTTTCATTTCTTAGAAATTAATTTTCAATTTTGTTAACTAAACTGTGTCTTTTAAATTTTACAAAATTGAAATTGAAAACTGTTTTGAGAAAATGAAAACCAGAAAACAAAAACCGAAAGATGTTTTGCAAACCAAACGGAACGTTAATTTGCAAAAACTTAAAGTCCAAAACAACTATGAAGATAGTTAAACAATCAAATGTTTTCAAGGAAAAGGTCAGAATGAAAAATATAAAGCATAAAGTTTTTAAGGAGAGAGAGAGAGAGAGAGAGTATAATTCTTACGGATCATCCTCTTTGGACATGCAGTTGAGATGGACAAAGTATCTACAAGGGCCACAGTAGTAGAGCCATCGAGACGGGTGGAGTTTTGTGCGACACACATCGCATTTGAAACCGTAAGACCTGTACTTTTGTGGGACACAATAAGCAAGGGAGACATGGCCATGAGGGTGGTCCTTGAAGGGCGAGGTGGTCGGGAGTGATCCACAAGCCTTGTGGATCCAAAAAGAGCATTCAGTGCAATCATAAGACTCATCTCTCTTTTCTAAACCACAAGCATCACACTGAAATGATGCACTTCTTTTCTGTACTTTGAGGAGGTGGTGATGGCTGGGGTGTTTAATTGTGTTGTTTAATCGAGCGCATAACACATCCACATCAAACTCACACGTGGAACAGTGATAGGTGAGACCATTCCAGCTTCTTTTACAGACATTACAGATGCAACTTCCTCCTCCATAAGGTGACTTACTAAAGAGCTTAAGTGGATGCTCAAAATGCATCGGATGCTTAATCTCTGGTGGTAATTCTACACATGATTTGTGGAAGTAGATTTCACAGCGGATGCACAAGTATGTTAATGACCCCGAGAGGACTGGTTCGTGACAGACATAACAATTATAAGCAACTTTCTCATCATCTCTAACAACTTCTTCTTCTTCTTCTTGTTGCAAAAATTCCTTGAAAATAAGTGGATGCTCTTCGTGGATGTGGGGTTTATATATGCCCTCGACGTGTAATTGAGCGCATACAACATCCAAATCAAACATGCACTCGGAACAGTGATAGAGGAAACCCCTAGAATATCTACCACAGATATCACATGAGAAGCCAAACCAATAAGGTGTCTCGCGTAAGAGTTTAAGTGCGTGCTGTGGATGCGTTGAATGCGAAATCCCTGGCGATAGTTCTGCACAAGATTTGTGGAGGAAGACTTCACATTCGTTGCAGCAGTACATCATTGAACCAGCAGAGACTGGTTGTTCACACCCATAACAAAAAACTTGGGAGACATCATCATCATCATCGCCTTGCAATTCCTTGAGAATTAGCGGATGCTTCTCATGGCTAAAATGATTAATCATCTCCATATCTCAATTCTTTTTCTTTTCACTCTCTCTCTCTCTCTCTCTCTCACACACAATTGAAACGCAGTCAAGTCTTTGCGACTAAAAACCTATCGCAAACATAAACGGGTGAGAGTCAACCCTGTAACTGTTTAGCTTTTATTTTATGTTTATTTTAATACTTATTTTAAACTTAATTTTGAGTTTTTTGGAAATTTTTGGAATGAATTTAAATTTATTTGGTTTTATTTTCAAAATTTTTGCAGATTTGAAAAACTGAATAAATTTACACAATTTTTGTATTTTAACCATAACTTTTTGCTCGGACGTCGAAATGAGGTGGCCACGAGAAGTTGACGTCGAGACCTACAACTTTTGTTTTTTGTGTTCAGCCCATTTCAGAGCTTAAGATGATAAAAAAATGCACTTCAATGTTCTGGACAAAATTATGTAGAAAAGGCCAATTGTATTAAATCTGTAGGGCCCACTTATAGTCCTTGTTAGCACGCAATACAAAGTTGTCTTGCACGTGAAAGCTAAGGCCTTGCAATAGTCAATATTCGTGGGGACCACTATCACGAGAAAAGGAAAAGAAAAAAGAAAGAAACTTTATGGCCTCTTTGTGAGGCGGTGGTGATAGCACTGTATATATACGTACATATATACACACGTTTCACACCTCAACGGAGATAGAGAAAAAAATAAGCGTGATGCAGCTAAAGAGATTTTGAGCAGTGGCTTGGAAGCAAGTTCGGTGTGAAAGTTTTTATTGCCAGATATTCGTTTTTTTTATTCTGAATTTAAATTCTGTTCTTTTTATTTTTCCATCGGACTTTAGTTTTTAGATTTGGGAATAATTTCAATTTTATGCTTTTCTTCCAGGTTTATTATTTGACTTTAGTTTTAGTTGTAGGGTACTGTTCCAAGACTTAAGTATTGTTTTTTTTTTTAATTTTCATGTAGTTTTGGATTTAAACCTTAGATTTAATTTTAAGTTTCGTTTTTCTTAGTTTTAATCTCAGTTTTAGAATTTTTATAATTTCACGAAATTTAATTTAGTAATTTATGTTTTTCATGTTTTAATTTCTTTTACCATGAATAGCTACAGCCTACATTTCTCATTCTAGAAATTAGATGTAATATTTTGTTTTCCTGTGATTGCTTGAACTGTTGAGTTGAATATTGTTGATAGGTTAATCTATTGTCTTAGGGCTGACTTCCTCGTGAATAATTGATCACTATTTGCATGTCTAAGCTATTATATGAAAGACTGAAAGATGAATTATAGCGGTAGTTCATTGACACAGTAGACATACGGTATTGTTCTTTAGAAATAAAAACAAATTATGTGTGATATCATATGACTCATGCATGCCTAAGCCGCTACATGACCGAATGCATAAATTACCATATATAGAGCTTAATGGATTTATGTTAATACTTGTGATCATGAAAGTAGACATAGAGTTAGCATAAATATAATTGTGGTGTTTCGCATTAACCAAAGGAAATGAAATTCAATCAATTAGTTTAAGTTGATCACAGGAACACATTAGATGAATCTAAATTCCTAGAATTGTCTCTATTTATTGAGTTTTTAGTTTATATTTTTAATTTGTGCACTCTATTTTCCTTTAAATTGAGGGTTTTAGATAATATAAGGAGTTTTAAATTTTGGTAATTAATATAACCTCTTCATAAGACGATACTCTTACTCATTCTTTAATACTTGTCACGATTCCGTGCCCTTGCGAATTTCACACAACCGTAACCGTAGATGGGACAACGTGACTTTAATTCTCGTGTTTTCAACTAACAGCATCTACTTCTATATACTAGGTTAACTATTGTGCGCATTACTTAAAAGAAAGCAAACACAGCATTGTTATAATATGGCAGCAAATTTTCTTTGTTTTTAATTTCTTCAAGCAAGTGGTTCTAAAAATCCAAGGGGAGGCAATGACGTTAGAACTACCGCTGCACATGAGTTCAGTGGGGATTATATTAGAACATAGAATCGAGGTATAACATGTGAAGGTTGACCAAAAAAAAAAAAGGTATAACATGTGAAGAAGATCTAATTATTAAAATATTGTTCAAATTATTTCATCACAACCAAATTATCAAATCATTATAATTTGATCGTTATGCTATTCTATATATATAACCTTGTATCGTCTCGATCGAGGATATCACCTGTCTGTGCAACCGCTCTTAATTTTGAAGTTATGTACAACACAATTACAAACTAACTATTATAGAGAAATGGTCATAATAAACTAAAAAAAAAAAAAAAAAGATTTTAAAAACCGTAATCGACGAACAATGCTAATTAGAAACTATTATAGAGAAATAGTCAGAAATAAATTTTATAGATAAAATAGGAAGATCATAGTGTATATATTAAAAATGAATTAATTTTATAAGTGTACAAGTTTACGGACCCGCACGATGTTGCCGGAATCATATATTTTCTTTTATATTTATACAATTTAGATATCATATGATTAAAAAAGAATTGATATTATAAATAAAAGAATTTATTAATATTAAAGGAATATCTATTTTAATTTAAATACTTACAAGATTGAGCATAGAAAAGATCAAATTTAAGAAATTAGATTATTTTAAAATATATTTGTCAATTTGATAATAGTAAAAAAGTGAGGTTAACGATTAAAAATAAATAAAATATTAGAAAAATAAAGAGGTAACCATGAAATATAAACTAGCATCCCATTCAAGTATTAAATGAAAAAAAAAAAAATTCCTCACAAACGAAAAACTAATGTGTGTGTGTGTATATATATAGTGACACCCTAACTTCTTAAAGGAAAAATAAGATGAGAAAAAAGCTATGTTAGTCACTATGAAAGCATTAAGGAAAAGTGAAGAATCGTGGCTTAACGCAACACTCCAACTTAGATTTATAAAAGTTAGTTTATTTTTAAAAAGTTTTTAGTAATTTATCAACACTAAAAAATTGATGTTAACTTTTGAATTATAAAATATATAAAAAGGGGAAAAACTAAAGAAACAATCGCGTACTAGCCAAGCAATAAATAAGAAAATGTACAAATGCACACATTAAAGGATAAAAAGAAAAGGAAAAGAATTGCACAATTTTTCCCCAAAAAATAACACTATATATATTGTCGGAAAAAGAAAACAAAAGAAGAAGAATAAGCTAAAAAGAATTGAAAAGGTGACACCTCATATCATTAGTTTTCTCATGTTGATATGAGAGAGATCTTGATTATTTGTGTATGGAGTATATCATATCAACTACTTATAAAATTCGAATCCCATAAAAGATAGATATTGAGAGAGAAAAAAACATTTTTAAAAAAATATTCTTTTAGAATTTGAATTTTATAAAGGGGCTAAGATGATAGAAAGAAAATCTTTTTCTAACTCCTATTTGATCCTAACATTTTAACTTAAGATCTCGATCATGTATTTTATATATTAAAAATCTCGACCATTAATTTAAATATTGCATTCTTATCCAAAATAATTTTTAATTCTCATTTATATACTCCATATATAAATAATCAAGATTTCGCTCATATTTATATGATGGAGCTTTTGATATATGAGATCAACACTTAATTTTAGTCCCCGTTTTGTAGAGATTGCCCCTGGCTGTTGTAGCATGTTTCGTGAATTAATGAAAGTCAACTACAAATACTTTAAACAATGGCTCCTTGCCCCCAGAGGCATAGGTAAATTGGTAAGTGGCCAGGTAATTCAGGTGAAAACACTCCGACAACGCAGGTTCGAATCCGTGTGGTGGCAGTTCCCTCCTGAAATATTGTGGGGGCTGCTGCTGGGTTCATGACCCGTTGGTCCTCTCCCTGACAAGGCTGCCACTCATGCACATCCCTAATTTACATTCCACCTGATCATGAGGCCTCTGACACAGGTGAAAAAGACATCCCTAATTTACATTCCACCTGATCATGAGGCCTCTGACACAGGTAAAAAAGAGGCCTCAGGTGAAAAAGACATCCCTAATTTACATTCCACCTAATCATGAGGCCACCTGATCATGAGGCCTCTGACACAGGTGAAAAAGACATCCCTAATTTACATTCCACCTGATCATGAGGCCTCTGACACAGGTAAAAAAGAGGCCTCAGGTGAAAAAGACATCCCTAATTTACATTCCACCCGATCATGAGGCCTCTGACACAGGTAAAAAAGGGATTGGCCATCGGACTAACCCTTTTAGAAAAAAACAATGGCTCCTTGATTAAAGTTGGGTTGATATTGGTAACTCCTCGTTTGGAGTGTGACCGCCGAACGAGACAATGACTTTAACAAATACTTTTATTAAATTAATTATTATGTCAATTTGCCCAATATAAAAAACATAGCATCATTTTGTATAATTCCAATAAAATAAAGAATCATCTCCCTTCTTACCCTCTCCAAACAACCTGTATATTGTCTATTTTTGCGTGTCTCAATAGTTGATACGTAGTTTTCTTTATTTTTCTTTAATCGATCGATTTTGGGGTAAAGCAACAAAAGAATTTAATTTGCTATAATAAAAAGGTGAGCGATGAACAAGGGGCGACAAAGTTAAAACGAATAAAAATAGGAGACCATTAAGGTCATTTACCCAACAAAAGGAAATGACTTCGCATTCGAGGGTAATGACATTAAAAACGTTTTCCAGGTATAATTATCAAATACACGAAAACACTTTCTAGCAACTAAATACCAGAAACTATTTTATTTTCTAGAAAAATATTTTTCAAATAACTTTTTTCTCCAACAAATTATTTTCCTGCAAAACAGAGCCTCGAAAAAATTAAGGCACCCAAATTTTTTTTATCATGACTATATCAGTGCTTATTACTATTCCAGGCATTCAAAGTTCATCCCATGTGCACTCTTAGGCCTATTTGGCAATAATGTTTCAAGTAGTGTTTAATGTTTTAACCAAATCAAAATCTTATTTGCTCCAAGTTTTGTTGTTTCGTAAAATAATATTTTAGGTAATGTTTTTACTTGAAATAGTGTCTCAAGTAGTGTTTTTTAAATGTTAATAAGCATTTAGTGTTTCTTTTTTCTTTTTGGGTTCTTACCCTTTATTCAATATTTTTTAAGCAATTTTGCCCACTATACAATCTATCTCTATAATTTTATATTTTTTACAAATATAATTCTAAAATTACATAAAAATTAATTTTAGATTCTATCCATATCAAAATATACTAAAAAAAAGTGCAAGTCTTATTTGTCTACTTATTATTCTCTTTGACAAAATAATTTTTTGATCAATTAAAAAATATTTATATAATAAAAAATAGTTCTATAATATCAACAAAGTTAATTTATCAAAAAAATAAACTTTGCTTTAATAGAAAAATACTATTATAAGAAAAATAAATCTAATTATAAAATAAATTATCTTATTACAATAATTGTAATAATAATTATATTTGTCATAACAATAATAGCATAATACCAATGTCTTTTTTTTTTGTCATTTTGCATTTATCTGTTAATCTAACAACTAATTATCGAACACATTTTATTCAATCAGCTAACCAAACAACTATCTGTTAACAGTTAAAATACAACTACTATCACGTATCCAAATAGCATGAGCTACTCAAATAACTATCCACTATTCTACTAGCTAATTTTTACCAAACATAGCCTTAAGTCAAAACACTATTTGCTCCAATTTTTGTTGTTTGGCAAAACAATGTTGTATGTAATATTTCTACTTGAAATAGTGTTTCTAAAATATTAATATTATTAACATTTCAAGTAGGATTTTGTATTTTATTTTTCTTTTTGGTAATTTTACCCTCTTTTCAATATTTGTGGCAATTCTACCCACTATGTAATCTCTCTGTAATTTTACTTTTTCTTTCACAAATATAGTTCTAAAACAACCAAAATTATTTTAAATTGTATGCATATCAAAATATACTAAAAAAAGTGTAAATCTTTTTCATTCATTTATTATTTTTCTTTGACAAAATAAATTTTCAATAAATTAAAAAATGTTTTATATAAAACATATTTTGATAATAAAAATATTTTATAATATTAATAAAACTAATATACCAAAAAAAATTAAATTATACTTATAATAATAAAATATTATTATAAGAATTATATATCTAATTATAAAATAAATTATCTTATTTCATTAATCATAATAATAATTATACTTATCATGACAATAATAATATAAAATCAATGTCTTTTTATGTCATTTTGCTTTCATTGGTTAATCTAATAGCCAATTTTATCACAATTTTATTCAATTAGCTAGTTAGCTTACTAACAGTTAAAATATAACAATTATTAGCTTTTCAAAAAACTATCAGCTAATTTTATAAAACAGGCTTTTAATATTTTATAATACACTGCCTTTAATATTTGAGTTTCTTTTTATCTCTTCATGGCATGGTTCTTTTTAAAAAGAAAAAGAAAAAGAAAAAGGTGAATTTCAAATTAATGAAACCAGAATACAAAGAGAATTTATCCCACGACCCACGTTGGGAGGCATAGATTATTTACAAAATTTTTCCTTTAAAGGAGGAGGACAACATTGGTTTTTGGCAGGCAATTTTTCCCCTCCTTTTCTTTTCGCAAGCAGCTTTAACTTACGAAAAATCGATTATGAATAAGTTATTCTCCGAGATAATTTCGCAACCGCACATACCATACAATATTGTAAAGTTTTTACTTTTCTCCCCTTTGTCCTATATATCTTGACGAAGTCTATCATCTATAAAGTCTTTCCTTAATATTATTTTTTGTCTTAAGATTTCAGTTGCTGATGTTTTGGCGTAAAACAATTATAAAGTTTTTCTATAATTTAAGTCCAAGTGGGGGTTGGGGAGTGGTTATACAAAAATTTAATTATTTGATTTATTAGTGATTGAAAAGGGTATTAACTTTAATAACTTTTCTCACAATTAATTTTCCAAGGCCTTTGTCCAGACAAGATCTCAACTTGTATGATTAACTATTTTTTCAATTAGTCAACACAATAAACATAGCATTATTGTGTATAATTTCGATAATATAATGACTCATTCCCCTTTCTGTCCCTATCCAGACAACTCATTCCTTGTTTGTTTGCGCGTATGTCAATTGTTTGATACATAGTATTTTTTATTTTTATTTTTGGCTAAATTAACAAATACTTTCATTAACTAAAATATTCACAAAAGATCATTACAAAAGCAATTAAATGAGTAATCTATCATTAATGTTCCATCTATTACACAAAAATTTATTGGGTGCCGTGCTCCTAAATTTACAACCAACACTGATTTTCATCCTAACCTCAGTAACAATCAACTAGAAGAGCTGTTTTTCAATCAAAAATCTGTCATGCCTATGTACTCGGCAATTTCTTTCACGCCATAAGTGATACATTGCAGCATGAAGAAAGAGCTTCCTCAATGTAGCCTTGAGCGTCTTGCCATGCATCTTGTATGTAGTATTGTTTGTTGTTTTTCTTTAGGCAAATGATCTTATTTTATTTTTTTGGTCAGTTAGGCGAATAATTTTTATAATTAATACGAGGTGAGGCAATGTCATTGTAGCACCACATGAGTCTCTCTCTCTCTCTCTCTTTTTTTCTCTTGTTATATGTTGAGGAAATGATACCAACACCAAGTAGATTAATGTCTAGTCTTCTTTTATTGTTCTTATCTTCTACTTTTAACCTCTGATGTCTTTGGAGCAAAGCGATCAAGAAGTTATGTTCTAATACAAATGCGAGTAAGGAAGCTTAGCACCCAAAGAGAAAAGAGAGAGGAAAAAAAAAAGAAAAAAAAATTAGTGGGGAGAATGAGAGACATTGTGCTATTTGTATAAATACAATATACAACTAGTACACTTTTATCCGTGCTCCACACATATTTATTTTGTAATAAAAAATGTTAACTTAAGTTTATTTATTTATTTTTAATAATATATAAAAAAAATTAGTTATGAATATTATGTACTCTGCATGATATTTTTAAATAATAAATGTTAAATTTTCTTAGGTTTAATCGTTACATTTCACAAACAAAAACTACTTTAAGGCTTTTAAGCATTAATTAATTAGTAATTAAATATTTAAATTAAAACTAATATATATATAAACACACATGCACGCACATAATGAGAAATGAACATTTTCAAATTCTCGAATGAATATTATTTTTAAAAATTAAAATTTTAAATTAAAGCTAAGAATATATATGCATAATAGATAATAAGTGACCTTTTGGAATTCACGAATGAATTTTAAGCATTAATTAATTATTTATTTAATTTCTCAATTAAAATTAATATTTAATTATATTCACAAAGATAAAAATAAAATAAATAATAAATTATTGTATAAGCTAATAATAAAATATCTATTGCCATATAAGCACTGATTTGACACTGTGATAATGCTAAAAAAGTATTTTTTTAATAGTAAACATTAAATTTACTTAGATTTATTCTTTTCAAACTCACAAATGAACATTATTTTAAGAATTAATTGATTGAAAACTAAATTTTTAATGCTAATAATATGTATACTATAATGGATAAGAAATAATTTTTTTCAAATCACAAATGAATTTAGTCTTAAGCATTATTGATTAACCATTTAATAATTCAATTAAAACTAATAATGTATATTCATAAATATAAGAATAGAAAGTAAAATAATAAAAAATAAAATAACCATGCCATATAAGCATTGACATGGCACTCTCACAATACTGAAATATAACACTCTCACAATGCTCAAAAAAATATAATTTTTATGTATAGTATACACTAGATTTTTGTACTTTGCATTTTTAATAAGTTGATTTACTCTTAACAATAGAAAACAAATTTATGCTAATTTATTTATTATTTTTATTAGTGACGATAGATCTTGTAATGATCCAAGCCCAAGTATTACTCTGCCACCACATTGAGCCTAATCAAATAACCCAAAATACTTAAACTTGTGATTATAGTAATAATGAACCCAAATCATTATAAAGTGCACACAAATTTCATAAACATATGTGAGAGGGCGTTACAAATCTAGTCATAAATCTTATGAAGTTTACGGAAAAATCCTGTTTTAAGCATTTATTGATTGACAATGAAATCTTCACGTTAGAAATAATAAAATATATCGATAATAAATAATAAATAGTATATAACAAGTTAATGCGTTACTTGATAATTGGCTAAGGTCTCACAATAACTTAAAATATTTTGGAATTCAAAAAATGAATCTTGTTTTAAGCATGAACTAGTCTAATCCGTGCGACGGCTAATATATTTTTCATTTTCTATTTTATATGATTTAAATAATTATGTAACTAAATATCAATTAATCTTTTGAAAAAATAATTTATCAATTTATTGAATATAAATTTCTTTTACTCTTAAAATATTTACTGGTATTTTTTTTTCTCATATTAGAGAGAATGTGGGCAAATGAGTGGTGTTGACACATAAAAAGTAGTAAAATGTTCTATTAGCTAAAATAAATGGGAGTTATTGATGTATAAATTAGTGGTAAAGTGTTGTCACTAGCTATAGCACATTAAAATATTTACTTTTGTCATAATTTTTTATATTAACTAAATATATTTGTAATAGATTTATTTTTAACACCATAAATTAGAAAAAATACTTTTCGTTCACGGAAAACAAAAATACTCATGTGTATCCATAACTTTTTGTCTTCTTTCATTTTATTTTTCTCATAATTCTTTGACATTAATTAAATGTATAATTGATTTATTTTTAACATCATAAATTAAAAAAATATTTCACGAAAAAATTCATCCTATTCCTTTCATCCTTCTCTCTCAAATGTATTTCATACTTAATAAGGAGTCCTTACTATTAAAAAATTAATTAAAATAAATAAAATTCTTAGAGTGAAATTAAAATAAAAACTCCCTAAAAATATATAAAAATAAATCAAATATTTTTAAAATAAAATAGAATAAACAGATTAGTTGTGAAAAATGGCCTTAAAACATCACGTAACATAATTTCCCCTCTAAAAATTATTTCATGTTAGGCAACTAATTAATTGGGTGATCTTTTACCAATGGGCTATTTTGGATATCTTTAGAGACAGGTACTGGTTGATTGGCAATGCCTGAAGTTATCAATTAACCGGTTGAAATTGAAGAAGACACATAAGAAATTGGCAACCTCAGCAATTGAAGATGAGAAGCTGTTATGGATTTCTTTCATGCTGCTTAGAATACAGTCGTGGTTATTTTGCTTCTTTTCGTGATTATTTGCAAGGAAAACTTGGGTCCAGACGGCCAAAAATTCGCGATAAAAAGGCAGGTCCCACATGAATTTTTTGGTTTTACATGCGAGAGGGGTAATTGGATGGTGGATCAGACCAAAGAGTTTCCCTTATTTGTAGTTGCTCGCATACATGAATTACCAAGCATTCAAGATCTGCTTCAGCCCTAGATTCTTTACTAATGGTTCAAACTGATGGGCAAAACACGAACCCAATTAACCATAGACAAGATTTCCAAAAGTTTTGTAACCACAAGCCACTAGATACATGCCTATTCACAGACCAAAAGTTTCTGCAATTCATCTTCTTATGTCAAAAGAACAACATTAGGAAACTATTAATCAGGAAAACATTAATGACGCATTTTAATCAAGTATCGACGTTATTCAATGTCTTCTCCACTTGTTCACCTCCCTAGAAGTTACTACGATTAACCTTCTGGCATTTTCAACAAGCTCATCAACAGCTGCTCCAAGCTCATCCCTGACACCACAGAAACCGTATTTAAATTAAACCAAAGACAAAAATAACCACAGCCTAACGAGACATGACAAAATCAGCTAGTACGTTAGTTCATTCATTGCCGGAGTTTTGAATGGACTGCGGCATACTTTAATTTGAACATGTTCAAGCAATCTGGAGGAGAGATTTGATCTATGAAGCAGAATAACCATTCAAATCATCTGAGATTTTAAACTGTATACAAGCAGAAATGCAGACATGTAACATGCCCTACTAATCAATTACCACTTGCTAGTACCTTGAACAAGCATCAAACCTTATATTGGCAGGTTAAAAAGGAAACAATTAAAATTTTCTCTCATGTTGTTTCTCAACCGCCCCCTCAGGCTTTCTTTCCGTCTTCCACCTTGAGACAGGTTTGTACTAATAGCAAGAACGACAATTTGCTGGTGTCTATCTCTAAACTATTCTTCGGAGCTTCTATCTATTATAATAGACTTGAGAGAAATAAGAGAGTCTTCAACTCCTCTCCAATGAGAAAAGAACTTTCCTTAATATTAAGGGAGTAACTGCTTTGAAGATTGGCCATGGAAGAAAATTTAGAAGTACCTGCAAAGACTTGTGCGCAAAATGGAACATGGTGGATAGTATTCTTTACTAATTTGTTTGTTTTTCCCCTCTGTTCCACTTTGAAACTCAGCTTTGTAAAGTTCTGTAATTAACTTATCAACGAATTGAAAACATGACTTGATTTCTAAATGTAAATTTTGATCCGAGGTTGAACTCAAATCAGCACTTGAAACAAAAAATGTTCATCCATTTGAATATTTGGATCACGTTCATCCATTGTGAACTTCTGTAATTTATTTTTCAATGAAACAAAAACATGATTTGTTTCTTTAAATGTAAATTTTGATCTGAGGTTGAGCTCAATTCAGCACTTGAAAAGAAATGTTCATCCATTTGAGTATTTGGGTCAAGTTTCTTATTTCACCACAACACATCCCTGGGGACTGATTCCTACAACAATTGCCCATCACATCAAGCAAACATGTATTAGTGATGCCACTTTGGCTTATTGAAAGAATTCATATAAATTTCATAACTTGCTAAACCACCATGTTACATCTATTTTTCTCAAAGCTTTCAATTCCAACTCACACCTCATGGAACTGTAAGGTCTTCAACTCAAACTCCTCTGCGTCTTACCATCAGCTCTTCCTCGTGGAACTGTAAGGTCTCCAACTCAAACTCCTGCACGTGCTGCTCCAGTCTTGTCAGCTCCTCCTTCACGCATGGAACCTGTTACGGATATGAATCGATCCCTCATCCTCCAACTACTAGATCTCCTCATCCTGATCCTAAATCTTTATCAACCAAAATGGCCTCCTGCTATTCTCATCCGAGGATTCATGCAAATTAAAAATTTTTAAACTCCTACTCATATGCATCAACTTCCACATGAGCTCAATCTACAAAGCTTCTAGTTCTCCCACTAGTTCTCCCTCGTCTCATCTCTTGTCACCTTAATTTGAACCTTCTTCCGTACAGTTGAAGATAAGTAGCCATATTGGCATGGGGCAGTTAGTAAAGACGCCTTCAATTCACAAGCAACCTTGAGCACCTGTTCCCCCGAAACAATATGATGAACATTATAGGTGTAACTGGGTTTCTTGTGTTAAGCAGACGGCTCAAAATCCCATATGGGCAAACCCTGGCAACTGGCTAAAGACTTTTACCAAAAAGAAGGGCTTTGAGTTGTTCAAAAAGATGTTCAGACGGGCCTTTTGTTCAGTTGTTCCTTTCTTTCTTTGGCAAAGCAGCATATAAGCTGTTTTTGAGGTTATAAGCTCATACAGGGAGTTTTGTAGAAGTGATGACAGACTCTATACAGGCTAAAGTCTATAAGTTGCCAAAGAGCTTATCTTAAGACTATCTCAAGCTCCGAACTTTTTTCTTTTCCTCTTAGCTTATGAATTCCCCAAATGTAAGCTAGTTTGAAAAGAAGATCACAGAACTACCTTATGTATTTTTCATTACTTTTTTGAGCTATTAAAGCTTTATCTAGTCTTGGAAGCTCCAAAAGCTTATAAGCTATTTCGGTTTAACTAACTTAGACAAGACAGCATCTCAGCCTAGTCTAAACCCTCAAAATTTCTTTTCACTTCAATGTGAAAAGGGTGTCCTAGCCTTTGGCTAGATGTCCTCGATCCCTTCTTACATCTGGGTTTGTGCATAATCTGGTTCCTACTTATGCTTATAAGCCACACCAATTTTAGTACTGTCTCCAAGAAGCCCCTTGAGCTCTGCTGGCTACACCATCTCACAGAATGCCTTCTTCTTCGTCATATATAACCACTTCCACTGTCCCTTCGTCGACTTCCGAATCATCTAAATAGTCACCCTTAAGGAGTATTTGTTCGCGAAAAGGGTCACCATAACATGTCAACTTCATGGTTTTTTTTTCCTTTTTTCCATCCAATTTTATTTTGTGAGTCAGAGATTATGTAAAAGCAAACAAATGAATCAAAGATTACACGAGATCAACGACAAATACAGTACAAGTAGATGAATGAATGGTGGCAATCAAGATTTCACTATTCAGTAATTTCGTCGAACACTTACTGGGTAGGAGGAAAGCTGGTTCTAAACCTTGGCAGGTTAGAGTAAGTGCGGTTGTGGTCATAAGCAACACCTCTGCCCAAACCGTAACCAAATCCAGCACCAACCCCACAACCCGCACCGAACCCCAAACCCAGCTGCAGGCCGGGAATGCCCGGCCCGAAGCCCGTACCTCCGATGAGCCCGATCGCGAAACCGAAGCCACAGCCGGCGCCGATTCCGAAAGCAGGGCCGAGTCCACCCAAATGCTTAGATTTAACCACCGGAAGCCTCCATATTAGCCCCTTCTCTTCTTCCGAGTCCCTGCCACTGCCATGAATGCTCATCTTTCTTTCTCTCTGTCTCTATCTTCTCTCTCAATAATCAAATGTTTTCTCCACGGTGTGTTGCGACGTGGGTTGGCTTAAGCCAGCTTCCCACGAGAGAATCAGATTGCTCCACCTGTCCTTTGCTTGTGAGCTTTTGTTTTTTTATATATTCTTTTCTTTCTAATAATGTATTTTTTTTTGGGCAAAATAATTTCATAACTTCCACAACCAAATTTACAAAAGTCACCCAATAACAATCGGGATAAATCTTCCTTCAATAAAGGAGCAAAGGGTGGGGATATTGGACACCCAGTCTAAAAACAAGTAATTCTCCAGCGGTGGAGGATTTCTCAACTTTTGTCAAATTAAACTATTCATAAGCAAGGTTCTGACATATAATAATAGCTCATGGGAGACTGACTTGGGAGACAAATTCTCAAAACAAAACTTGTTTCTCTCTTTCCATGCTAGCCAGCAAAGAATCACAATCTAACCGATAACAGTGAAGAATTTCCCTCCCTTCTCTTTGACTCGAATCTTTTATCTTCAAAAACCAATCAGGAAAACTTCAGATATCCTCACGTGAGACGACAATTTGGAGTGAAGAGGCCCACTCTAAGTCTTCAACCCATGGGCAAAGCAGAAATGCATGTTCAACTGATTCTTCTTCATCCTCATAAATGGGACATTGAGGTGATTCAACACACTTGCGTTTGTAATGGTGTTACTCTTTTGTCGACAAAGCATTATGGAAGACTTTCCATAGGAAAATTTGAATATTTGGAGTTATGGCTATCTTCCATGAAACCTACCAAATCTCCTTCGATAAACTGTATCAAAAAGCTCGCTACATTTAATCTACCCATTCTAGGGGATGGAACATATTCACGAGCCTTCCAATAACCTGCCTTAACTGAATACACCCCCCCCCCTTAAGAAGCTGTAGGGCTGAACCAATCTATCCTCTTGATCATGTAGAGAAAGACAACTGCTCAAAATTTCCTCTGCCACTTCTGACAAGTTCACTGACTTCTTACAAGTTGGTTTGATGGCTACTTATTTGGAGTAATGTTGTCTGTCTAGTGATCCTTCCAGATAAAGAGTATTTTCCATCCTGAATCTGCCATTTTGCAAACCTCTGCCCTTTAAAATGCTCTTCCAAGACCATGTCATGCTTTTCTTTCTTTTTTTTTTCTTCGCTTCAAAGAAATTTGAAATTAGGGTAGTGAATGGCTTCAAAATTCTGTGCCAACACACACGATGAGTCTGTCGCCTATCTCCAAGCTTGCTCTGCAGCCAGGGCTAAATTGAAAATCTCCAAGTTTTTGAAACCTATACCTCCCTTTTTTTTGTCCAAGCTAATTTCCCCCATCTCAACCAATAGATTCAAGATTTGTCATTTTTTTCCCACCAATATTTTGCAAACAAAGCCGATAAGTTCCTAAGGGTCTTTTTTGGGAGCAAAAAAAGACGTAAAGTACATAAGGATCGCTTGTAATACCGCTTTAATCAGTACATCCTTTCCTTCATCTGAGAGGAGCAAACTTTTCCAACCTTCAGGTTCGGAGCTCACTCTTTCCTCAATCCACTTTTAAAGCTTTTACTTTTAATTTTCCAACCTTCACGTTCAGAGCTCACTCTTTCCTCGATCCACTAAGGGCTCGTTTAAATTGACTTTTTTTAAAAGTATTTTTTTTAATAATTTTTGAAAAATAATTTTTTAAAAAAATTGAAAATTCTAATTTTTAAAAAAATCTGTATTTAAATTTTTTTTAGAGTTTTAGTTTTTTTAAAAATCAAATTAAATAATTATTATAAATTTAATGTAACTTTTTTAAGAAAAAAAATATTTTTTCTTAAAAAAAAAATCAATCCAAATAGGCCCTAAAATTTTTACTTTTAATTTTCCCCAGTTTGTAGGAAGTCCTACATTAAAAGAAAAAAAACAATATTTTCAAAGATTTTAAGTCAAAGGATTTCTACAATACTCTTTTGGTCCCCCTGGGGGTGCTTGGGCTAAAAGCAATGATGGACTTGTTAAAATTTAGAGTTTGACCCGAAGCAAATCAGTACCCATAAAGAGTATCTTGCAAAACAAGAGCTTCTTTATAGGATGCCTTACAGATGGTTTGGAACAAATGAATTCCATAAAATTTTGTGGAATTCATTTGTAAATCCAACTTTTTATGTTTGGTAATACTTTATATTAAAATATGTAATTTATTTAAAATTCTAATATTTACAAAAAAAATTCTGGATCTGCTCTAGTTATATTTAAATCCTAGCTCAAGAAATAGAATTTACAATTACATGAAAAGCAAATCTATAGAAAATCTTATGAAAACAAAAATATCCATATATATATAACTATTAACATAATACAATACTATCCTTTTTCATACAATCCTATTTAAGTAAAATATACACATTAATTCTAATTCCATATGGGTTCCGAACATGATTCGGATTTACAAATAATAGAATTGACTTAAAATTGTTTTATGCATCCAAACAATAGACTTCATTTATAAATACAATTCCTTGTGAAATTGATTTACAAATTAAATGAATTCTATATTACAAGAGCTTCCAAACACTAAAGAAGAAAATCGAGTCATCCGCAAAAAACAGTTGCGTAAGGGGAGGGGGGCAAATCCTTAGTAATTTTAATAATGTAATAAAATGTAAAATTTTGGTGATTAGCAAAAGATAAAAAAGAGAGAAACATATTAAGTTTATGATTTTTCTAGTGAGGGTACTGGCTAGGGTGAGGAGGCAGGGGCTGTAGCCCCTTAACTCCAAAAATATTTTTATGGAGTAGCTTATATTTAAATCACTTTGTTCGTTTTTATTGATGTGTACTTTAATTTTTTTGATAGACTATTCACTAGGTTTTTATACTAACAATATAATTGAAAAACTCATTAAGATAACTAATTATTTAAAGATCTCGTAATGTTGTCAGTTATTTTATTTATTTTAAATGATTTTTAATAATAACATTATCTAATTCTTTGTTGAAAATTTAATTAATAATATTTAATATTTAACATGTGGATGAATTATTTTTTTGGTGATAATATATTTAATAAAGAAAGGGATAATCGATACCTTAAATATTAATTCTTTATGATTTTTTATTTTTATTTTTTTTATTTAATGTAAAAGAAGATGCCAAGGAGGACGTGTACATATACAATATATATATATATATATATTCAGCCAATAGATGAGGAATAATTATATTTACACGTACTGAAATATTTTTTGAAAATAAAAGTATTCTATTCACTTAGTCAATTGTGCATATTTTATAATTTAATGAGAATAATATAATATATTTGCTCATATATGGGTTTATATTTGTATAGGGATGGTAGTGGAACGAGTGACATAGGGTACCCGGTATCGACCAACACGTTTAAAACCCTCTAAATCCCGTCCAGTTAAGAATCCAGAACGAGAACGGAACGATTTTAAACACCCGTTAGGGTTTGGGACGAGAATGGGATTGACCCCTTGGGTACCCGTGTCCCGATACCTGGTTTTTGGAAATCGGGTAATTACAAGGTACGCGGAACGATACCCGTTCTCGATAGAAACCAGGTAATTATAAGGTACTTGGAACGATACCCGTTTCTGTCCCATATATATGTGTGTGTGTGTGTGTATTTGTGTGTGTAAAAGAAAATGTAAATGACAAAATTTGAACACTCAACCTTCTAGTCCTTGAAAATTTTAAGTTCATATAAATTACTACTACATATAAATTGCTACTAGCCTATTATTAAATGTTTGTTTATATATGATATTTTCTTAGATATCAAATCAATTTAGCTTGAATTAATTTATATCCAATATATATATATATATATATATATATATATATTGTTCTAAATGAGAAGGTTTGAAACCCTCCACCTTAAAAACTTTAAGTTCATAAAAATTACTACTAAGCTATTATTAAATGTTTGTTTACATGTGATTTTGTTTTATATACCAAATCAATTTAGCTTGAATTAATTTATATTCCAATAAATTTTATAATTATTACTAATAATATAGTAGTTAAGTTAAAATTATACTACTAAACAAATTAATTAGAATTGTAAAAGAAAATATCAATAGATTAACAACCTTTTTTTATTTGGTAATATTTATGCTAACTTTTGAACCCTTAACCTTCTAGTCTTTGAAGAATAAAGTTTTACATGCATTTAAAAAATATAATGTCAATCTATTTATATAACTCTTTTTGTCTTATTTAACATGGCTTAATTTAATAAAAAGATAAGTTCTTATGCAATAAATTATAAAAATAATAAAATAGGAAAAACTCAAATAGTGATTATAAACTCAAAAGTTGTCAAATAATATGCCAAAACAATGTAACTTGTTATGTCTACATTAATTATACTATTCATTTATAAACATATTAATTAGAATTGTACAATAAATTATGCTAGTTAGAATTATAATAGGAATCTTGATAATTCCAATTATATAACTAACTTAATTTTAATTATACTATGAATTATACAAATGGTGTTTTTGGAATAAACTCATATTAAGATACTTATCTTGTTGTTAATACTAGTTATAATGAGAAATTGAGAATTAATGAATTATATTAAAAGTCTATGTTAATTCTAATTTTATAATGAAAAAAGGAGAATTATACTATAAACTTTGTTGATTATAGTTATAACTTATAGAACTATCAAATCATAATTTCTTAAATACATAATTTTTAAGATTATATTAAAACTATTAATGGTGATTATAAAATTAAAGACTAACTTACTAACTAAAATTGAAATAACATAATTTTTAATTTCTTATTAAGTTATATAATTTATATTATTATCTTGATTATAGTTATAACTTATAGAAGTATCAAATCATAATTTCTTATATACATAATTTTTAAGATTACATTAAAACTATTAATGGTAATTATAAAATTAAAGACTAACTTACTAACTAAAATTGAAATAAAATAATTTTTAATTTCTTATTAAGTTATATAATTTATATGGTATAACCCGATCTCCACCAGCGGCACTCAAACCCATATATATATATATATATATATATATATATAAAATTAAGTTTATATGATATAATTTATAATTTATATGATATCTCATATCACCCAAACCAAATGTCCCGATCTCCCCAGCGGCACTCAAACCCATATATATATATATATATTTAATTATGTTTTAGGGCATTTAGATTTAAGTCTTTCAGATCTGGAATTTTCTCGCTTGTTTGCTCTTGGCTACCCTTAACTTAAGCAAAGCTTACTCTCACAGTCAAGCACCAAGTACGTACGGCCAAGCATGACGCACCACTCATAGCCCATAAGCATGGCGCACCTTCCCTGTGAGCATCCGATCTCCACCAGCGGCGCCAACGACGGTCATAGATTTTAGGTACTATTTAATTGCAACTCAAATGATGGTATGATGAATTTTCTCTCTGACAAATTGTCTAGACATTCCTTGCTTGATGGAAAACTTCTTCACATGCGATGTTGTGCTCATATATTAAATTTGATTGTGAAATATGGAATGTCTGTTATTGAAAATGTCATTGAGAACATTCGGCATAGTGTTGTATTTTGGTCTAGTTCTCAATCTAAGGTTGAAAAATTTGAGAATATGGCTCGTTCCATGAAGTTGAGTTGTTCTAAAAAATTGGTGCTTGATGTTAAAACTTGATGAAACTCAACTTATTCGATGCTTGAGACATCCATTGAATATAAAAATGTATTTGCAAGGTTGAGTCTCAGGGATAAGAGTTACAAAACTCTACCATCTGAAGGAGAATGGGAATTGGCTAAGCTTATTTGTGATAAGCTTAAGATCTTTTACGAAATTGTTCTCGGGGACAAATTACCCAACTTCCAATGTTTATTTTGTTCAAATTTGTAATACCAGGAAGTTGTTGTGTGATTGGATGAGTTCAAGTAATGATATTATTTATGATATGGCTTCAAGTATGTATAAAAAGTTTCAGAAGTACTTGGAGGAGGTAGGTGATGTGACGACAATTGTAGCAATTTTAGATCCAAGGTTAAAACTCAAGGTGATTGAATTCTATTTCAAGCAGATTTATGGTGAGAAAGAATACAAAGGCAAGGTTGAAAGAGTGAAAAACTTTGTTTATGATTTATTGAATGAGTATGTGGGTTCAAAAATGGTGCATGGATCTACTTCTGGTGAATCATCCGCTGATAGTTCTTCTGTTGCTAGCTTATTAGTTGATTTACTTAATTTTTTATCTACCGAAAACACCGTTTCCCATTTGATATCCGAATTTGATTATTATATAACAGAAGGTGTGATACCTTATGTGGTTGTTTTTGATATTTTGGGTTGGTAGAAGACTGGTGGGATAAAATTTCCCAATTTGCAATTGGTTGCTTGGGATTTTTTGGCAATTCCTGTTTCTACTGTGGCATCTGAGTCTGCATTTAGCACAGGTGGTAGGGTTGTTAGTCTTCATCGAAATAGGCTTCATTCGGACACTTTAGAAGCTTTAATGTGTTCACGTGATTGGTTGTGGTCTGAGCTTGAAGGTAAAGATTTTATATTATGAATGCTTTTATATTAAAGTTTGGCTTTATTGTTTTATTAATATTTATATGTTTATGTGTTGTAGGAAACTCAATTAATTCAGAAATGATGTTCGTAGTTGCAGTTGAGGATGAAGAATCTACTTGCACTTAGTTTGAAACGGTTGTTGAGTTAAAATGTGGAATTTTTAGATGTTGTGTTGTGTGTTGTTTGAATTAGAGGCTTTTGTGTTGTTTTAATTTATATCAAATTAGACTTGTGGTTGGTTGAATTGGACCTTTTTGTTAATTAGTTAAGGCTATTGTAATTTGGATGATTGGTTGTTTTATTATGTGAATGTGTGTTTTTAGACCTCAGCTTATGATTTATGAATTATGGTAATTTAGGTTTATTTAAACTTTTAATTTGTGTTATTTTTGTTTTTTATTGACTAATTGCATATATTATTAGATTTGTGTTGTATATTTTTTATTTTGGATTTGTCTATTTTTGAGTCAAATTTTTATTTCCCATTTCATGTTGAAATTCTTGTTTAACAAAGAAGAGAGAGACAGAAAGAAAATCGGGTTTCGAGTTCGGGTTTTCAAGTTTGGGGTGAGTGTTAATATAAAAATTCGGGTTTTGGGACGTTCTGGGTTTCGCAGGTAATAGGACGTTCTGAGTTTGGGAATTTTGTTAATTTCCTAACCGGGTTTCGGACGGGTATCGGGAATGGGACATTAATCGGATAGCGGGTTTGAGAATGCTTCCTGGGAAGGGTACTCATTCCGTTGTCATTCTTGTGTTTGTATATGTGTGTGTACATTATGATAGTTTCTTTATTTTATCTTTTACATAGAATATTTTATTAATAATTTTTTCATTGATTATTTAAATAAATTTTCTCTTATGAATTAGTCCGTTAACTCAAAATACTAACTCCGCCACTGTTTTTTTCCTTTATCAACTGAAAACTGGTGTCCCCGTGGACATCCAATCCTAAGTCAAAGTGAAAACTTGTTTATTATTCTACCAATTGTATGAATGACGAGCGATGCACGATTCTTCAGCTGGATTAGTCACCAGAAGACGAGAAAAAACCAGCTAATTATGTTGTAGCACTGGAGTCAGTGGCTGTACGTGCCCTTGGTTGTAATTATTTTTAATTCAAATAATAAATTAAAAATTAATAAAATAATTATCAAAAAGATAAGATTAAAGTAATATTGAAGTATACAATCATTTATAATTGAACATGGCATTTTTTCATGATTTTGAAACTTTCTATGATCGTTTCATTCTTAATACTAAACGTTTCTCTCCCTTCACATAGAAATTGCACAAGAGAGTTCTATTGCCACATACATGTTTACACCATTAAAATTTGATGTTAGGAAATGAGGCATATAGATTCTTAAAGAAATTCCTAATACGCAATAAAACATCTTTAAAAATTAGGACATATTAATCTAAAAAAAATGAAGCATATTGAAACAAAGCAATTACTAAAAAGAAAATAACAACTAAGTAATTTAAGACATAATTCAAGATATTGAAGAACATCTGAGCATATTTAAGACGTTTGTTTAATGTAAGACACATAACTCAATATTTATACACAAATAATTTATACATGGGATGGAGAATTCTCCTCAGGAGGATCATATCAAGATGACATTTGGTATGTTAGAATGACTTGGAATGAAATAGTTATCTCAGCTTTTGATTTCTTTCTTTTGTTTGATAGAATTAAGTGAAGTGGAAAAACCCCTTCCGATTGAAAGGTCTTTCCAGGTAAAAGTTAAAAAACTTATTCTTTAACTAAATCCAACGAATAAGTATTCCAACTTAAGTAAGAACTAAAATAAGATAGAGTAAAATCACAAAAATAATTTATTTTTCATATATAATTGAATACCTTCTCAATTGTTATTAAAAATTAAAAATTTGAAAGTAAAGAAAATTAGAAATTAAAAAATTTTAATAATTAAAAAATAAAAATTTGAAAAATTAAAAATAAAGGCGTCTCTTTCATTTTTTACTCTTTTCTAGTTGGAGAACATGAGTATTTTTATTAAATGATTATTTTTTTCTCTTAATTATGTCAAAGAAAATAAAAAAATTGAAATATGATATTAAAATAAAAATGATAGAATAAGTAATGATATATTTTATTATTAATCAAAAGACTGGCAAGAGTATTTTAGTTTTTGTTAGTATGTATAAAATTAATTGTCATGCATAAACTTAAATTTATGAAATAAAATAATTTTACCAAACATATGAAATAAGATGAACATTCTATTTTAGCTCTTTCGTGGTTTTAGCCAAACATAAGAAAAAGAATTATTATTTCAGAGTATTCTGCCTTGAATTCTACTTTGTCTTAAATGACCATTCTTTTCTAAATCATTCCATTATACCAAACGAGCCCTAAGTGTATCCTAGAGTAATTAATGTTATAATACAATGGTGCACTCGTCACATTATTTATAAAATGGGCTAATGCATATCAAACTCAAATTTGGAGAGATAAATTGTCAATAGGTGAGATGAATGAGTGGTGGTAGGGTTCCCGAAAGAAATAAAAGAAACGCAACTGGAAAAATGTGAGACATAAGATTAGATTTTTATGAAAAAAAAGTAGGAAGTATATTATTTTTCAAATAATTTCTTACCAAATATATGACTTACAATATAAATAGAATTTGATGTACACATGAAATAAGAGGTCTTATCAATTGTTTGGGAAGTAATATTTTACTTTCTAAAATATAAAATAGTATGTTATAGTTGGAGAAGTATATAACTTTTCGCATAAATGTAAAAACAAATTCTGAACTTTTTAAATTCTTTTTTAGCTTTTTTTACTTTTGACTTTTATTTTAAAACACTTTTTAAAATGGATTAAATAAGTTAGCTTCAATTTTTATACTCAAAAAAAGCATTTTTAAGTGTCTAAAAAATGAGCCAAATAAAACCTAATGGTATTTATTTAACAAATTTGATTGATTGGTTCAAAATAATTTTCATTTGCAAGATATTTCTTGTAATTTATTTAAGAATGTGATTACAAATAAAAAATTTGTGAAGAATATTATATATAAATTTATTTAATGTTTGTTGACAATATTTCTTAATACTCATTGGGCTCTATGCTTGTCTGTATAAAGAGAATTTAAAATTTCAAAATTAAAAAGATTATAAAAAAAAAATGAAAAAAAATTGAAAGATTATTTATATTATTATCATTTAGTGACAAAATTATAATCATAGCTCAAAGTTAAGGGTATTATTATCAAATTAACTTATGACATCATTTCATCGATAATAACAATTGCAAACCAATAGATTTATTATGAGATATTTATTTCTTATCAGTGTAGACACAAAATCTACAATTACAAGAAACTGAGACACCAGCAACCAGCGAGAAAAAGGCAAAAAGTGCAGTGTGAATCTTTGACACCGGTGTGGTGCCGCCTTAAGACACTCTAATACTCAAGATAGTTGATAGAAATGTATATACATGGTAATTTAAGAAAACATTAGGGTAAACCTCATGTTTTATGTGGGAATAGTGGTGTAGCGGATTTTATGTATATGAGCTATATAGTGAGTTTGAGTATAAATTATTTGATTATTAGGTGACCCTCACTTGGGAATGTACATAGTTTAGTTTAGTTTGATTTTAACTATATTTCAAATCAAACCAAAACCAATTGGTTTACATTTGTAACAAACTAATTAGTTATTCTATTATATATATAACCAAGTCATTTTCAATTCTCCTTAAAAAAAAACTCAAATTTCATAATAAAATTCAAAATAGAGCTTAGTTGATATCATAGATCTTACCACTAAAACTAAATGACAAGAACATCTATAATAACAACAACATTACTAAGGTCATGTTTGACGTTTTTTTTATGTTATATCAAATTGTTATCCTTTAATCCAATAACTATTTTTATCGAACACATTTTTTACAATCAGCTAGTTAACTAATTATTCGCTAACTATTAAGATATATCAGCTATGAATTAAAAAAATAACTATCAGTTACTCAAATAACTATCAACTATGTAAACAACTAATTGTACCAAACAAGATATACTTGTGTGACTTTTAAAAAATTGATATATTTTTCGTCTGATTTAAGGAAGATGTATCACCCATGCACTTTGGGTAGATATAAATATAAAGGTAAACAAAATATGCCATTTAACTCATTTGTTACAAAACATATGAATAATCCATTTGTATACTTAAAAAAAAAAAAAAAATTAAAAGTCACACATTGGCCTTTTTCTGTTACTTTGTTTTAACTGGCTAACAAAATCTTTTTTTTTTTTTTTTTTTTTCCTTTTTGCGAGAAGGGAATTCGGAACTTGAGCACCAGTACACCACTTAAATTCAATTTAAACTTAAATTGATCAGTCTTCAGCTCTTATTGTTTTTATTAGCCAAAGCCAGAGTGCAGCACGCAATCGGACGGTGGCATGACGGGATTCTACGGTGGATTCGGGCAAGAGACTTCAAGATGATGGCTAGTTGGTCGCCATTGGTGGCCAGCCATAGCCATGGCCATGGCCATGGCCACACCCTTTCCAGACTCGTATGTTCACTAATAATAGACCGTAAAATCTACACCACTCACCCAACTACTCCTCTTCCGCAATCACTTGGTCTCCATAGTAGCTGTAATATGATAACAGTTGCTTGCTGCTCTCGTGGTTCGAATAACCATATGGTTTTTCATGATGATGATGATGATATCCACGCCCTATTGCAGGTTCTCTCTCTCTCTCTTTTCCTCTCTTTTTGTTTTTGTTTTCTGAAATGCAGAGTTGTATTTGTTGTTCATAGAGTGTTTTGTATCTATAGCCAAATCTATTTACTGCTAGTAGAACAATAGGTAGTAATAATCGTGCCCCCAGATTTCTGTTTCCCAATTTGCTCAGCCATTGCCATTGTTTCTACTTCTAGTGATATGCTGTTAACTTCAAACTCAATCTGTTTGAGTGAACACTTCTGGGTTTTTTTTTTGCTTTTTCTTTTTTTCCTACAGATTCTTCCACTTGATTTGCGCGACAGACTTTCCAGTGATAGCAAACGAGCTGAACTATTAGAGGTGATTTTGTGTTTTTTCTGTTTTTGTGTGGGGGGTTTGGGCGCAGAGAGATGGCGGTGGCGTTCGGGGATATCTTGTGCATTCTGCTTGTTAATGTCATTGGTCCCAGTCTGATACTCATTTCTAGCATGAAAAATAGTATCAGCCAGAAAGTTGACGCTAATGACACGAGTGCCGATTAATCTTCTAGTTGTGAACCTAGTCATCCTTTGACAAACAATTTAATTGCCGTTTACATGCCAAGTGATATCTCTCTGAGCTACCTGCTGGTAATTGATGACGGTGACCTCCCCATTTTTTGGCAAGGCATCTACTAATATTTGTACTACCAATTTTATGTTGGGAAAAAGCTACTTCTTTTAACTGCATCTCTTTTCCTGCGGCTGTGCAACAGGGATAATTTTCTTTTGATGTTTGTATGAATGGGAAGGTGCTGTAGCTAATCTAAGGAGCTTTCTTATTTAACTCAGCACATTCTTCATGTACACTGTGATGAAGTAGCTAAGAAGAACATAAATTGACAATTGAATTAGAGAATAGAACAAGTGAGAAGGCGCTGCTGTTTGATTGGGTTAAAAATAGCAGAATTACAAGTAAAATACCAATTTCGAGTGTTGGCCAACTCCAGAGAGAAGAAGAAGAAGAAGGAAGAAGACAATAGACTTGATAATAATTTTCTGATTCCCTCCTCATTCACCTAACTTCCATATTTATGGCTTTCTTCTCCCTAGCTCATGACAAACTCCTGTAAGTGTAGGGTCAGTTTCTTCATGTGTTTTTGCCTTGCCCATTTGCTCTGCTTCATGAATTTCGTGCTCTCCTCTTGCCATGTCAGCTTCAGTTGACCTTTGATCCAGCTCCGCTCTTTCCACATCCTGATTGTCAGCATGAGTCATGGCATACACTGTAATAGACTGGGACATTTGTCAGACTTCCCTTGATTTTATGCTTAATTAAACAGTAATGAGCCACCATATTGACAGGTTATACTGGATTTAGGACGGCTGCCACAAGCATCCTACCTAGGTGATTCTGGTAGGCAGTACTTGAGAGACACTGAGGTGAGAAGTTATAAGGGTGAAATAAACACCAATTACTTTTTTGCATTGCTAACTTTTATTGTGAAGATGGTAACACTGATATGAATTTGCTTTTGTAATTATGAGTTAGCAACATGACTTTCATTTTAGTATATGGATATGTATAAAGTTTCTAAATCTAGTCTGGTTCATACCCTCTCATATGAAGATATGGAAAGTTACGCCGCCTATTCCCAACTTTACATACAGTCTTATCTATGACCAGGTTTGTGTGAAAGAGCTAGAGTATGCTCAAAATGCAATCGGAGAATTTGGTGTTGACAATAGAGCTGGCATTGCGGGTACCCTACACCGGATATCTGCAATTAGAAGTAGGGCAGGAGACGTTATTGGTCTGACTTTCAGAATCGGCAGGGCAGTCAGGGGTCAGATTGACATGGTCAGGGATTTGCTTGATTTTGGCGAAAGCATCTTATTTGTTGGAAGGTGAGTGGATCGATTAGTCTCATCAAAGTACAGAGCAAGTCATTAAAAGCTAGGCAAGAAAATAAACCTTTGATCTCATTTTGTGATAACATGGAAATAGTAATCAATGGAACTAATGAGGCCAGGAGTGCTTGTCATGACACAAATTCACTTTTGATGATGCAGCACTATGTCTATCAATCATATTCTGGTTATGGTTTTGGATTACACATAAGTTACACAGTTTTCTTTCAATTTTATTCTCTTCATTGTCACTAATTGCAAAGTTATCCTTATTAAAGAAAAAGAAACCTCTTGTATACATATTCTGTAGACTTTGATGTTCTCTTCCTAGAGGAGTATTTGCGTTCTGGATGTCTAGCCTCCGCCAATCAGTAGATGGGATAATATAGCATGTAGAATTGTAGAAAATGCGAAAATAGTAATTAACACCTTCATTGAGCATGAGATAACTTATATAAAAGCAATTCCAAGTATCTTTACTATGAAAATGCTGTATACAACTTATCCATTACTAACCAAAAGTGCTCTATGTTATGGTCTTTGTTGGCAATCTTAGTTGCAGAGAGGAGAGGAGACTCTTGTGGATAAAACAAAATTTTAAAGGCTTATATACAAGAACTGTACTTATAGGCCCAGCATCAGGAAAAGATAAAGATAAGATGAAAGAGAAGGAAATTTCTAATAAGTTTTATATTTCACCTTCTCTTGCTGAGTCATAAAACCATTCAAATTGTGGCAGTCAACAACATCTAGAACTAGAAGCTAGATTATGACTGAGAGGGGGACAAAACCTACCTGGTGGAGTTTTAGCAGGCTATTTCAGTAGGAATGCAGACTTTCTAACCTTGGTTTCTAGCAGTGATGGGTATTCATGTCTAGCAGCTTGCAGAAGTAGTCAGAAATTCTCCTTTATGCCATATAGTTTCAAGACAAAGAGAATCATAACAATGTGCAGAATTGAAAGTGTGCATGAATTTTAATGGAGGAATAGAGGAGAATCTAGGATGTCTTAAGATTTGGGTTGTTCTGCCCATTCTTAAACCAGTTTGTTTATTCAGTATTAGTGATTGCAGCCAGCAAGATGGAGTCTTTTACATAGCAATTTAATATAGCTAAAGGTTCTACATCTGAATTTATGCTTTCCCATTAAAAACCATTGCACCACTACATTTACAATGTTGAGGTGGATCCAATGTGATCTGCCTAAGGTAAACTCCTTGTCATTAGGAGCAGAGAGAAAAAAGAAAGGAACACAATTTTACAGAGACATTACTTAGTTTTCAAGGCCAGTGCAACTTTATTTAGAAATTACAGATATATGGGCTTGTAATCTGTATGTCTATGTTATATGCTCAAAGGTATCAGGAAAATAAAGGAATATCCCAGAAAGTTCTGTTTTATGCAATTTTCCCTTTAGTTATGGTAATAAAGATCAATGACCAAAATCAAGTAAAGATTTATGATTGTGATAGCTTTACAGAATTTTACATCTTTACATTTCTTCTTGTTCTATATTTCTTTCTTACCTTGACTGGAGGTTCACTCAACCTTTTATCTTTGTCCTTGCTGAAATACTTCAAGTTTCAATGCAATCTTCTTCTGAGTCCTTAGTTTCTCCCAATACATTGTTAGAGAAAGATGTGACCACGCCTGAAATACCTCAAAATTGGTGAAAAATCATTGAAAAAGAAGGCTCTAGTTCTTATTTTTATTAAATTTGGTTCAATAAGTTTTTCACCTTGATTGGTCCTTGCAACCTTCCCAGGTTTCTTTAGTTTGCTTAGTCTGAACTACTAGTGGGCTAGTGTTGCAGTAACGAATGTAGCTTAACTCTGGATCTCTTAGAAAATCTGTGAGGAGGGAGAATGGTGAAGGGGTTGGTTTTGTCAATGGAAAGATTTATCTCAAGATCTAAGGCATTGTGCTTCTTGGCTATCTACTCTTATCTGATGTGCTATTACTGTGAGCCATGAGGACTAGGCTGTCCTGACTGTGGCGAATTATTTGAGCCTCTGTTGAACAAGTTTCATTGCCTAGAACTATTAGTTTATTTACATACCTCACTGGATTTGATTATTGTGCATTTTCACATGCAATTGTTTTTCCACTTTATAATTTGTCTTTATCAAATATAACAGGCCTGGTGTTGGTAAGACTACAGTTTTGCGGGAGATATCTCGTGTCCTGTCAGATGAGCTTCACAAAAGAGTGGTCTGGTTTAACTTTTGCTCATTGCTCCTTTCCAACCCATCAGTACAATGCCTATTTAATACAGCAGCACCACCCCTTCAGTGCACGAGGGGCAGGGCGCCATACCTTACAATTGCTTTTCCCCTTTGAGACACACGACCTTGTCTTTGAGTACTTTCAATGTAGTATATTAATCTGAAAGCAAACTCAAACATGGTATAGGTGATTGTTGACACAAGCAACGAGATTGGAGGTGGTGGGGATATTCCACACCCAGCAATAGGGGGTGCGCGAAGATTGCAGGTTTCAGAACCATCCATGCTGTATCAGGTGATGATTGAAGCAGTGGAGAATCACATGCCTGAGGTGATCATTGTTGACGAAATTGGCACAGAATCTGAAGTTCATGCTTGTTGCACTATCTCAGAGAGAGGCGTTATGCTCATTGGTACTGCACATGGAGAGCAGATGGAAAATATCATGAAGAATCCCATTTTGTCTAATCTGGTTTGTTTAAATCTTCCTTTGGGATCCTTGCATGAGATTAACTGATTTTATTCTTTCTAATCTTCTTCTGCGGAACTACTTTAGCATCACCAATAAATCCTTTATCTTAGACTTCTTATTTAGCTGTTAGTTTTCTATATCCTTTGGACTGGAGCTACTATCTTGTGCATATAGCTTAGGTGCATTATGAAGAAAAGTAAGAGGTTTACGAAATTGGTTTGTACAGTTGGAGATAACTAAATACCATTGAAATACAAGATTGAGAAATTTGCTTAATATTCCTCTGCAGTATATGTGCTACAAATCTGAAATAATCCAAGATGCTAAAACCTAAAGATGTATATGGTATAATGTTGTTATTCCCTGGAAGATTATTATAAACTGCTTTAATTCATGGAAATTTACAGGGAATGGATCTAGAAAATCTGATAAACCTATGCTACCAAGAACCTTCAAGAAGCTACTAAATTGTGGAACTACAAAGCTGTTCAAAACAGCTTATAAGCTCAGAAAGAGCTTATCACAAACCCAACTTATTTTGTAGAGCTTGTACGATCCTGTTGTTTTAAGCTAGTTATTTGCTTCACTCTTTCATTTATCTATCTTCTTTTGAGTTCGTAGGTTTTAGAGGATACAAGTAGCAAAAGAGCTTTTATTCTTTTTTGCTCCAAACCTGAGCCTAACACCCTCTAGGTTCTGTGTGTTACAAGTTGTTTTTGCTAAGCCTAACACCCTCTAACATCAAAGTTATATTGGTTGGTGATTATTTGGCTTTTTGCCCTGGGTCACGGCCATTCAATATACAGGTTGGAGGCCTAGAGAACATCACTTTAAGCGATCAGGAAGCTAGAAGCAGAAATTGTAAGAAAAGCATTTTTGAGAGGATCGCTCCCCCAGCATTCCCTTTCCTGATTGAAATTAGGGAGAGGAACTACTGGGTTGTACATCGGGTAAGTTTTGGACATATTTAAGAACCTAGCGCTTATATATTTTCAGTGAGAAGCATATTCTGTAGTCATTTGTTGCATCCAATTTGAGTTTACTCATGTGACTTTGGATACTTCCTCATGGTTTCAACTTTATGTTTAATGGATGATATAGCTCAAATTTCTTATGCATGCCTTCTGATATGCTTTCTTGCAGAGAGTATCATTTCCTGAGCATCATTACTGAATAGAAAATTGTCTGCCACGTTATTCTTGACATGTGACATCTTGTATTTCTTCATGCATCTTTTGCCAATATTTATTTAGATATTGGATCAAGATAGTAATGCACTAGATTTTAAGCTATATATTGGAGAAGAGAAATTATATCTTCTATCATAAATTAGCTTATCTATATTTTCTGGGTCTTTCCGCTAAAGAACAAACTCCTATTCCTCATTGTGATCTTACATCAGATAATTTGTAAGTCCCTGGTTGATCTGGACTCAACCTGATTTAGTTGAGCTGTTCCTCAGTTTGCATTACTGGCTGATTTCCTGGTCTTCTGATAATTAAACTTCTACTCTCCCCAATAGTCTGAGTGGGTGCTGGGACTGCATCATGGTATTCTACCATTCAATGCTTTTATCGAGTCAATTTGGCCAATGTGCAATTAGAATACAATTATCTGAAGAATGGCTACTTTCTTCTTGTCTTTTACATGGAAATTATCCAAAGTCTAACATTATATTTTTATCCTTTCCGCTTCCCCTTCTTGCAGACTGAAAGGAGTGTCGATGTCTTGCTCCGTGGGATGAAGCCACTGGTCGAGGTGATTATGTTCTGTTATCAGTTTCTAAGCTTTATGTGAATCTCCATTACTGCTTGTTTCTGCTTTGTTGAGAGAGAAGAATTAGATAGAGATATGCCCATCCAGAACATGTGATGTAAAATTTTGCGAATATCTGCGGTGGACTGGCTGAATCCAACATAAAAGCTTACGCATTGGAGATTGATTTAGCACAAATGTTTTTCCTTTCTTTTCTTTTCTTTTTTTTTTTTTCTCTTCATCTACCTCTACAGCTTCAGGTATCTTAACGTATGAAAATCTTGGCTTTGCAGGTGAGGAGCAGAGATGAACACTTCAATGTTGTATTCGAAAGATGGAAAGTTTTAGATTGATTTGATAACTTGGGCAGCTCTCTACAAGTGCGAAAAGGTTCAGTGATCTCAAGGATGAAAATAGTAAGGACTTTAATCATAGCTCATGACATTAGAAACAATGGAATTTCATATACGATTACATAAATCATGCACCAAATTTCTTCTATGAATTGAGCTCTTGGTAAATCATCACAAAAAACTAAGGTTAGTAGCATTAGGAATAAAACCGGAGTTGATTGAGAATATGAATTACATTGATTAAACTTAGACGAAATACAAAAAAGCAAATCAGAAAGTCGAGGCCCAAATTTGATTCCTGCATCCTTTTAGACTTTGTTACTCCGTCAATGGTGCTTTTGGAATCAAGTAGCAACAGCTTTCCAAGACAAGACGATTAAACTTCTCATTATCATAACACAACAGAAATAAGAACAAGAGAAGAAACTTCTCATTATCATAACACAAC
This sequence comes from Cordia subcordata, assembly GCA_028554755.1. Taxonomy (NCBI): domain Eukaryota; kingdom Viridiplantae; phylum Streptophyta; class Magnoliopsida; order Boraginales; family Cordiaceae; genus Cordia; species Cordia subcordata. The sequence continues at coordinate 12,894,279 of JAPTOF010000005.1, read as the reverse complement.
AGAAATAAGAACAAGTGAAGTCCCACTACTTGAACTCTCTCTACTATAGGAAATTATGAAAATTCTAACTACTAAGCCATATGCTACAACTTCTCAAAAATTGATCAAGAGCTTCTTGCTTGTGAAGTGCCTTGCTTGCTTGGAATCTCTCTATTTAAAGCTGTAGGAACAGACCAATCTTTCATTTTAGTATTCATGGAGAGCAATCCAAGGGTCTCAAACTGTCCTAAGCATTAGACCCGTATCCAAGATAGTGGCGATGTCAAATTAAAGTCTTCTTTAGAAAGCTTTAGGCCTTATTTACTTACAAAAAGTTCTTAGGAAAGTTTTCTATAAAAAAACAAAAAATTGGAATGTTTTATTCACTAAACAAAAATTTTCAAATTGAGAAATGGAAAACACTTTTCCAAGTTTTCTAAATTAAAGAACAATTTTCCAAGTTTTCAAATTGTTTTATATTTTCAATTGGAGAATGCATTTTCTAAGCTTGATACAGAAAATGAAAACTTCAATCTTCTTTGAAAACTGGGGTTCGAAAATAGAAAACAATTTCCTAGTAAGTAAACAAGACCCTATTTTCTCATTGACTTCATAATCTACCAACTTTTTCCTACATGAATGGAAATTAGCCAACTTCAACGCACGCAAACTCGAGAGAGCCTTGAACCTTCTCTACTGAGTACTATTAAATTTACTCGCTATCTAAGTGGATGTGATGCCTCAAACTATTTAGCTTTTGTATAAACAAAGGTAATAACACGCATGCAGCACCCTTATGACACTGTTCATTTTTCATGGCCATTTTTATTCTGGTCGTGAGCAACTTCTAGTATTCATAAGTACTCTTAGAGGATACAACACTTGATCTTTCTAGGAGCTGCTCTACATCTTACTCATACAAGTGGCTCTTTCCTAAAAGTATCTTGCAATACCCACTTTGTCTTCCCAAATTTCAAGAATCACTAAAAGCATAGCTTAATCTGACATACAGACATTAGTATTTGCTCGTCACAGGGATAGGCAGGAGGTTTAACCCTCAAAGTTTTCTAGTAGAGTAAACATAATTTAGTTTCTTTTTTGAACTAAGATTCGTGGATCTTGTGTAAAGGAGGTAAGCTTGTCAATCACGATGATTCTTTAGTAACAGGCTGGCTTAAATTTATTCCACTTGATGATTTATACTTTTGCTTACTCAATGATTTATAAACTTACTCTTTTTTTAAACTCTTTATAGACTAATTTGCAATGTTATCGTTTGACTTTATATAGTCAATAGTGATAATCCCATCGGAAGGTAATTTTGCCTTTAATTTAGGGTATCCCAAAATACATTGAACTTAACATTAATTCCTATTAGATTACTAGCTGTAAAGGAAATGCTCTCCAAACAAAACTACGTTGGACTTCAAACTAATTTGACTTCACATAGTCAATAGTGATAACTCTTAAAATTTTCACCTCATCTAAAAACTTAAGTTTGTAGAGAAGATATTGGTTTATTAATTTATTGTATTAATACGCCCCTCATGTGTAGTGTCATTTGTTTAGAACTTATACGTGAACAATTTAATATTTTTTCAATGGACGAGGGTAAGGATTGAACCTGCGCCGTTTGGCTTTCAGGTTCTGATACCATCTTAGAATTACCACCTTATCTAAAAGTTTAAGCTTATAGAGAGGACATTGATTTATTAATTTATTGTATTAATAATAACTCCATTGGAAAACAATTTTTCTTTGAGTTAGGATATCATAAAGTACATTGGGTTTGACACTAATCCTTATCAAATCGTTAGTTATGTAGGAAAAATTCTCCCAACAAATGTACTTTATGAGATTTGAATTTGTTTTTTCATCCATTTTAGAGTAAAGCTTCTACCACCTTAACTAACAACTTGATGAATAAGGTGTTTTCCAATATTATGTCTATAACGCGTATGTCTAATCAGTAGTGAACTGGCCCTGGATCGCTAGGATTTAAGCTTTGCTTGATCACTGTGTATTTTATATTGAGTCTCATACAATCCGTGATGTACATTAGACTATACATGATCTAGGAAATAGTACCACAACTACAATCCCCGATATAGCCAAAACTATACTTATCCAGGAAGTGGCTTACAACCATAACTACAATCCCCAATATAGCCAAAACTATACTTATCCGGGAAGCGACTTACAAGTTAAGTAGCACCATGCATAGTGCAAGTCTATTAGCTAGTCGAGATAGAGCTAGACTCAGTTGAAGAATGAGTCTGGCCTCTACAATATTCAGCAAGTCAAAACTATGTCATTTTCTTGATAATGTCCTTTGCACTCGGACTTAAAGGAGCGTCCAAAAATGTCATGACAAGCTAAACGTTGCTGAATTATAATTAGAAGTCCTTTCTCTAGCGATTTCTGATCCAAAGAATTGGACATTAGTGATTGGTGTTAATTTAAGGTTCAATCATTTGTTCACTGCTAACCTGCCATGATGATTCTATTATATATACGAGCTTATGCCTAGGAATAGTTTATAAGTGTTGTTGTTGGACTATACATACATACATATATATATATATATATATAACAGTCAGCTGTTTCTAGGGGTCCGCCGGCAGAGTTGCATGCATATTCTTGGCTACTACTGTATCATGCTCAAAGGTAGACGCCATTTTAAAGAATCTTGCTCTTATCACAAATACTTTTATTAGTGTGTACATACATATTTAATTATGTGGAAGTTTATTTGAGAATAAATAAGTGAAGTATGCATTAGATCACCGGAAAAAAAAAACAGTTAAACGAGATGCACAAAGTTTAAAATCCAGCATAACATTTCTCTCCATCACACCAAATTATGTATAGTGATTCAAGTCTAATTATTGGTTTGTCAACACATTAAGTCTAATTAATTGGTAAAAAAGGTACTTAAATATATTATAGTAATAGTAGCAAACCCAATCTAAGACAGGTGGTGTAACTAAGTGATAACATCTCTCATTTAGGACCTACAGATCTCGAATTTGAGTCATCAATAGTAGTAAACTCATGTTTCATCGTTACCATCCGTTTAATTATTCCTCATTAAAGGCCTAGAATTTTAGCTCTAATTTAGTTTCTCTCTTGCTGTGTCTCCATTTTTTTTCGCCCAATTACAATTTCTTTCCTTTTCCAATTTTTTTTATTTTCTAATCATCCTATCGCTCCATTGCATTGCGCGATTACCAGTTTTTTTAAGTTTCTAATTTATAATTCTTATTAATGCTCATTGTTTATAAATAAAAGATAATTGGCCTTATTGATGTCTAAACACAAATCTCATAAACAATCATAAAAAATGAAGCGCTTACTATGTGTTGCATTCTCCCATCAATTGGAAACTAGCTAAACATTCGTTCATACTCCTAGATACTACACCCTGATATTGACAAGAGTTAATTAAAGAAAATCAATAATTTGCAGTTTGCTCCAACCTAGAAAGAAAAGGGCATAAAAGAAAAAGAGACAAAACTATAATCAACACTAAAATTTGACTCGAGTCCATTAAATTAAAGTCGAAAAATAAGCCGGCCATGCTTTCAGTGTCCCACTCTTCATTGATCTCTTCATCTTTTTGTCCTTAATCATGAGTTTGTTCTCCTGCATCAATCCTATAAAATTTGACTTTTGCTCTTTAATTTCCAATGCAATCTAAGCCTAAAGTACACAATTAGCCTATGATGGACTTCTTAGGAATTAAACCATTTCTTGTAATAAGCTGCTTAGCTGCTTGCTTTTTGGTTCCTTCAACAGGTTCTGGGCCAATAGATGTCTTTGCTTCTTGTTTGAGCCAATACAACATCAACAACTTCACCGTATACCCAAATAATCACGATGACCCCACTGTTTACTTTAAGTTCCTCTACTTCTCTATACAAAATCTCCGGTTCAGTACTGATTCTTCATTTCCAAAACCAATTGCCATTATAATGCCGCAGAACATCGAGCAGCTAGCAAACAGTGTTAGATGCTGCAGAAGAGTCTCATGGGAGATTAGAGTCAGGTCTGGTGGACATAGTTATGAGGGAACTTCATCAGTTGCCACTGATGGATCCCAATTCGCCATTGTCGACATGATAAACTTGGACCGTGTCACGGTGGATTTGGAGACTGAAGTGGCGTGGGTGGAAGGCGGCGCAACACTTGGTCAGACTTATTATGCCATTGCTCAGTCAAGCCCAGTGCACGGATTTTCAGCAGGTTCGTGTCCGACTGTTGGAGTTGGCGGGCACATTTCGGGCGGTGGCTTTGGCTTGTTATCCAGAAAGTATGGCCTTGCTGCAGACAATGTTCTGGACGCGATTCTTATTGATGGGGATGGGCGATTATTAGACCGAGAAGCAATGGGGGAAGAAGTGTTTTGGGCAATCCGAGGAGGAGGTGGGGGCATCTGGGGAGTTGTCTATGCATGGAAGATCCAGTTGTTGAAAGTGCCTAAAGCTGTGGCAGGCTTCATAGTGTCCAGGTCTGGGACAAAAGATCAAATTGCCAAGTTGGTTCATAAGTGGCAACACAGCGCACCAAAGCTGGCCGATGAATTCTATCTGTCGGTGTTTGTTGGTGCAGGCTTGCCAGAAGCGAAAACTGTTGGAATTTCCTCTACATTTAATGGCTTCTATCTAGGTTCCAAGAGTGAAGCGCTCTCCATCTTGCATGAGGCCTTTCCAGAACTGGAAGTTACAGAAGTGGAGTGCAAAGAAATGAGTTGGATTGAGTCCATCTTATATTTCTCAGGGATCGAAAACGGAACCTCCATTTCTCAGTTAACGGATCGTGACTTGCAAAGCAAGATGTTCTTCAAGGCCAAATCAGACTATGTGAAGGCCCCCATGTCATATGGTGCCAGCAGGTCTGCCATAGACATACTTGAGAAAGAGCCAAAAGGGTACGTAATATTAGATCCTTATGGCGGAGCCATGCAAAGAATAAGCAGTGACTCCATTGCTTTCCCTCACAGAAAAGGCAATCTTTTTACGATTCAGTATCGAGTGGAATGGCAAGAGGAGGACAATGCAAAAAGCAATAAGTACATAGCCTGGATAAGAGGGCTTTATAATTCAATGGCACCCTATGTTTCAAAAGCTCCTAGAGCTGCTTATGTGAACTACATAGATCTTGACCTGGGTCTGATGGATTATTTAGTACTGGAAGATGGTGCTCCCTCTGCTGATGCTGTGGAGAGGGCCAGAGCTTGGGGTGAGAAGTATTTCTTAAGAAACTATGATCGATTGGTTGGAGCCAAAACACTTATTGATCCCTTGAATATTTTTAGGACTCAGCAAGGTATTCCTCCCGTGTCCACGGGCAGTCTAAGAGCAGTGGATATTTGACGAATTGTATGGTCAGGCTCTGTAACACTTTTTTTTTTAAATACTCTTGGGAAAAATTGAGGAAGTCCTACAATTGTTATGTTGATCATGTTAAGAATTTAAATGCATAAATTCAGACAGATGCAGCAGAATAACGCACGGATAACAAGAAAAAGACACAATTAATGTGTTATGGTCTCTACAAAAAACTTTACTAAATAGATAAATGTCTTCACCGTGACTGCTTGACCAGTTCGTCGAAGGGCGCTGTCCTGTTGCCACTTAGGTCTAAGGTTTGGTCAGTCTTTGGGCCAATTGTTGGTTTGTTTTTGGGCTTCCGCCTTGGGTCTTTTTTCAAGTTTGGGCTTAAGTTAGTCTGCCGAATATGTCTTCGTCTGAGTCCAAGCCACTCTTGTGGGCTTGGGTTTGTTGTTACTATTCTCGTATTTATTAATGAAACTTCATCTCGACCAACAAATAGATAAATGATTACACACTGGTAATTTTTTTCACGGCAAGAAAAAAAATCTAAACTCTCTCTTACAAAGTTTATAATGGCTTTCTCTTTCTCCCATAGTACACTATTAGAAATTAGTGGATTTGAAACGAAAAAGTTCAGTTTAAAATTGAGATGGATTTGAGATAGATTTGAAATGGAAAATTTGGCAAAAGTTTTTAATACTTTGAGGCATATTTCACATGGTAAAACTCTCGTCCCATATCTTGGACCGAAAGAGTTTGAGACAGAATTTGTGACGGAACACTTTGAGACACAATTTAAAATTGTTACTCTTGAGGTGGATCAGAAACGATATTTTGGTGCAAAAATTGGAAGCTTTTGAGACAAAATAGAGACAGAATTGTTTTACAGGTTCAATAAGAAATTTTGAAACGGACAAAATCTTAAGTAATGAATTATTAACTACAAAATAATATTTAAAAAATTAAAAATTTATTAAAAGTTAAAACTTTAAGAATTAAAAAATAAAAACTTAAAATGGAAAATTGAGAATTAAAAACTGAAAATTGAATATCAAAAATGGAAAATGGAAAATTAAAAATTAAAAATTAGAAATTAAAAATTGAAAATTGAAAGTTAATACTAACACTTTCTCTTTTCGTCTTTGCCTTTCGCCTTCTCTTCTCGTCTTCCTTTCATCTATACACACTCTCAAACACACCCCCTCACACACACATATCTACATACGTAATCTCTTAATTTCTCAAACCCACTACCCAGACGGATCTTCTCTTACTCTTATAATGGACTAGATATGATAAATTTGTCAAATCTTCCATAATTGCAACTTTATCTGAGCAACTAGTCCATCAAGCATTAGGTTATTCATCCGCCTTTTGCTTTGGTGCTTCGTAGAGATATCTTTTCTTGAACAATGTTTGGCCCATAGATCATCAATTTGAGCTAAATTATGCTTTGTCTAAAAAGGCATACAAATAGTGGTCAACTGTATGCAAACTATTCAGTCATATGCTATCGCTTTGAGCGCTATTGGTTATGAAATTAGACAAATTGAATAACGGTAGAACTAATATTACGATTTTTTAAGGGAATAATGATTCTTGGTTCATATGTTTAGCTTTCTTCAAATGTGTCACTACATGCCTATTTCGACTTTGATTGGGCTGATTCTCTTGATGATATACATAGCATTAGTGAATATTGTATATGTCTATGTCAAAATTTGGTTTCTTGGTTTGCCAAGAAACAAACTAGAACTGAAGGATCAAGTACTAAGACAAAATGTAGGACTATTGCATATGTTACAACAAGAATCAGTTAGTTGGTATCACTTCTGAATGAACTCTGAACTACTTTGTTTATATTATCCACGTTATGGCACGATAATATTGGAGCCATGTACCTTATGGCAAAATCTATTGTCTCATGCTCATATCAAACAAAAAGAAAATTTGATGTGCATTTTATGTAAGACAAGGGGGTTGTCAAAGGTAGACGTCATTATAAAGAATCTTGCTCTTATCACAACTATTTTTGTAAGTGTGTGTGTGTCTATATATGAACGAATTATGTGTTAGACAACAAAGAAAAATTAAAGAAAAAGTTAAACGAGACGCACAAAGTGTAAAATTCAGCATAACATTTCTCTCTATCTACCAAACTATGTGTAGTAATTTAAGTCTAATTATTGTTTTTCTTACTACATTAAGTCTAATTAATTGGTCTAAAGTACTTAAATCTATGATAGTAATAGTAGCAAACCAAATTATTATAAACTAAAGACAAATTTTATATAGAACCATATAAAGCGGCGTGTTTCCTGTGTGCACATCTCCCATCAATTGAAAACTAGCTCCAACTATTATAGATGCACAAACACTCATTCATACTACTAGCTAATACTCTCCACTCCATTATTGACAAGAATTAATTAAAAAAAATCAATAATTCGTTGTCTGCTCCAAGAAAAAAAAAAGGGATTAAAGGAAAAAGAGAAAATTATAATCGACACTAGAAGTTGACTGAATTATCTCTTTACGGATTATCAAAATTTACGAAAAATTTTTACAAATGCTTCGTATGATTTAAAAAAAATCAGTTTAGTCTCTATCATTTTGAAAGTGATCCATTTTATCCTCATGTTTGTAAAAATAGTCAATTTGGTCCCTATTATTTTAAAGTAACTCATTTAGTCCTTATTATTTGCAAAACGTGTCATTTTTTACCCTCATTAAATTGGTTATGCGATGGTAACATGACCATTTTTAGGATTAAAATAATTTTACAAATGGTTCGTATTATTTAAAAAAAATCAGTTTAGTCTCTATCATTTTGAAAGTGATCCATTTTATCCTAATGTTTGTAAAAATAGTCAATTTGGTCCCTATTATTTTAAAGTAACTCATTTAATCCTTATTATTTGCAAAAAGCGTCATTTTTTACCCTCATTAAATTGGTTATGTGATGGTAACATGACCATTTTTAGGATTAAAATAAGAATCAATTAAGTCATTTTTTATAACAATAAGGACCATTTATAAATTTGGCGTAGATTTAACTAAAGACAAAATGAAAGGGAGAAAAAGTTATGGTGAGAATTTGCTGGGAAAAAAGTTTGGAGAGTTTTGTCGATGCTTGCTTAAGTGATTGGCTCTGACAATTTTTATTACAACGCACAAATGATAAGGAATAAAGTGGGATTTAGTTCTTGATACATAAGTCAGTTGACATTGGATATTGGCTTATCATTCACTTCATCGCTCTGAAAGGTTCAATTTTTATTCACATATACTTTTGTTTTAAAAATTGTTTCATACTGAGCTACCCCTATAATCCCTTCATCAAGCAGAAATAATCCACAGAATTGTATTATATTTATTTGATCAATAGCAATTGTTGAACTTCCTTAATTTTTCCCAAGAATATTTTTTTCTTTTTTCCTTAAAAAAGTTTTACTGAGCCTGCACATACAACTCATTAAATATCCGCCGCTCTTAGAGCATGTTTGGCTAAGCTTATTTGGAGCTTATAAGCTACTGCAAATAGTAAAAAGCATGTAGGGATGCTCATGCTTTTTTTTTCTAAGTACTTATAAGTAGTAAAATAAGCAGAGCCAAACAGGCTTACACTGCCGGCCGTGGCATTGGAGGAATACCTTGTTGATTCCTAAAAATATTCGAAGGATCGATAAATGTTTTGGCCCGAACCAATCTGTCATAGTTTCTTAAGAAATACCTCTCACCCCATGCCCTGGCCCTCTCCACAGCTTCAGCAGATGGAGAACCATCTTCTAGTGAATAATCCATCAGACCCAGGTCAAGATCTATGTAGTTCACATAAGCAGCTCTAGGAGCCTTTGAAACATAGGGTGTCATTAAATTATAAAGTCCTCTTATCCATGAAATGTACTTATTACTTTTTGCATTGTTCTCCTCTTGCCATTCTACTCGATACTGAATTGAAAAAAGATTACCTTTTCTGTGAGGGAAAGCAATGGAGTCACTGCTTATTCTTTGCATAGCTCCGCCATAAGGATCTAATATTACGTACCCTTTTGGGTCTTTTTCAAGTATGTCTATGGCAGACCTGACAGCACCATATGCCACTGGGGCCTTCACATAATCTGATTTGGCCTTGAAGAAAATTTTTCTTTGGATATAACGATCCGTTAACTGAGAAATGGGGCCATTTTCTATCCCTGAGAAATATAAGAGGGACTCGATCCAACTCATTTCTTGGCACTTTACTGGTGTGACTTCCAGTTCTGGGAAAGCCTCGTGCAAGATGGAGAGTGCTTCACTCTTGGGACCTATATACAACCCGTTAAATGTAGACGAAATTCTAACAGCTTTCGCTTCTGCCACTGCACCAACAGACACCGAAAGATAAAATTCATCGTCCAGCGTTGGCGCGACGTGTTGCCACTTATGAACCAACTTGGCAATTTGATGTTTTGTCGCAGACCTGGAAACTTTGAAACTTGTCACAGCTTTGGGCACTTTCAACAACTGGATCTTCCATGCATAAACAATCCCCCAGATGCCCCCACCGCCTCCTCGGATTGCCCAAAACACATCTTCCCCCATTGCTTCTCGGTTTAATAATCGCCCATCCCCATCAATAAGAATCGCATCCAGAACATTATCAGCAGCAAGGCCATACTTTCTGGATAACAAGCCGAAGCCACCGCCCGAAATGTGCCCGCCGACTCCAACACTTGGGCACGATCCTGCTGAAAATCCGTGTTCTTGGCTTGACTGAGCAACGGCATAATAAGTCTGACCAAGCGTTGCGCCGCCTTCGACCCACGCCACTTCAGATTCCAAGTCCACCGTGACGCTGTCCAAGTTTATCATGTCGATGATCACGAATTGGGATCCATCAGTGGCAACTGATGAAGTTCCCTCGTAACTGTGTCCACCGGACCTTACTCTAATCTCCCATGAGACTCTTCTGCAGCATCTAACACTGTTTACTAGCTGCTCCATGTTCTGCGGCATTGTAATTGCCATAGGTTTTGGAAACGAAGAATCAGTACTAAACCGGAGATTTTGTATAGAGAAATAGAGGAACTTAAAGTAAACAGTGGGATCATCATGATTGTTTGGGTATACAGTGAAGTTGTTGATGTTGTATTGACTCAAACAAGAAACAAAGACATCTATTGGCTCAGAACATGTTGACGGAACCAAAAAGCAAGCAAATATGCAGCTTAATACAAGAAATGGTTTAATTCCTAATAAGTCCATCATACGCTAACTGTGTACTTTAGGCTTAGATTGCATTGGAAATTAAAGAGGAAAGTCAAATTTTATAGTGGTGCCGGAGAATATACTCATCACTCTAGGACAAAAAGATGATCAGATCCTGTTATATTTGTTGCTCAGCGTTTTGAAAATATCAAGCATTTAGAATTATCCCATAAAATCCTCATCATTCTAGAAAGGCTCGATCAATGTCAAAATCATTACAAACAATATTTTTTATAAGGGTTGGTTTGGATTGACTTTTTTTAAAAGTCCTTTTTTTAACAACTTTTGAAAATAACTTTGTTTGAGAAGCTAAAAATTCTGACTTCTAAAAAAAACTATATCTGAGCTTTTTTAAGAGGTTTAGTTTTTTTTGAAAATCAAATCAAATAGTTATTGTAAAAGTAATATAATTTTTTCAAGAAAAAAAAAAGTATTTTTTTCCTGAAAAGAAGCCAATCTAAACAAGTCCTAAACCTTCTCCAATCCATGTAATTAGCTTTTTCTTCTATCAACATATTTTCTCCAATAATAATTATTTACTATATCCCTTGTCAATTCGTTCTATATTTCTTCTATCAATTCGTTTTATATTTCTTCTAATCAAGTATTTATATAATTCAACTAGCTCATTTTCTCAATTAATTCAAATACCAACAATGGTATCAGAGCCCATTTAGATTATTAACTAGATGTACTAGTTTTTGCTAAATACATCCTCAACACCTCCTATATTATCTAAACCTCGAATATGACCCCTCTCATAAACAACACCTAGATAATAATTCCTATTTTTTCAAGGGAAAACTATGATTATTGGGACACAAAAATAAGGACATGTTTCATGTCCCAAAGTCTATTGGATAACAAAAATAAGGACACATTTCATGCCTCAAAGTCTACTGGATATAGTTGAGTCGGGATGTAGCATTCCTGAAGATATGACTAGCTTGTTTGCTGCGGAGAAGGAGAAATTAAACAAGGATATCGAAAGGATAATTTGGCTCTCTATAAAATATAAATGGCTATGTCAAATTCACTATTTCCAAGAATCACTAGAGTTACAACAACTAAACAAGCTTGGGACACGTTAATGAAGAAAGTTCAAGACATCATCAAGGTACGCAGCATCAAACTCCAAAATTCAAACTCCAAGCTTGTTTGCCGCGGAGAAGGGATACGTGTTATGATTAGCAACTTTTGCATTGTATGCATGCTTGCTTGTATGATTTTTGTCGCACTATTAACTCCCTGTTTTAGGACAAACAAATAGTGAATTTAGGACTATGATAACTCTGTTAATTTTGTATAAAATTGATGTCATAATAGTGCATTATATCGTTAAACAGTGTTAAATTGAGTGATTTAGGGCCTGCTTGGAATAATCTTATCCTTAGTGTAAAATTTGATAAACATTTTGTTTGATAAATGTCTTTTTAGAAATAAGTGTTTATATAATTAGACCGTTTGATTTGTAATTTTGTTAGTCTGACCTGAAATACTGTTATAAGTGAATTTGATAATAATGTTTTTAATTTTGAGCCATGGTATTATAATTTTATGATTAAATAATAAATTATAAAATATTAATTAATTTTTAAAATTTAATTTGTTTGCATTTATAATGTTTTTAAATTGTGAACTTTTAAATATGTCAATGTTAAATTTTTTAATTTTAGTTTCTAATTTTTAAATTTTATAATTTTTCAAATTTTTAAAATTTAAAATTTAAAATTTTACATTTTAAAATATTTTAGTTTTTAATTTTTTTAATTTCTTATTTTTATTTTTAGTTATTTTCTAACTTATAAGATATAAGTACCCTAAACTTACTTTTTTTTTTATAACTACAAATAAGACATTTTATGAAAACTATGCTATAAGTGACTTATGATAAGTTGATAACAAACAATACTGTTTCATACAAGTAATCAAATATGATAAGTGTCTTAAAATAAAACCAAACCAATCACAACGCTAATATAATTTTGGATATGATGTAGGTCTAGAAGAAGAACAAGCAATTTTAAAGCTCAAATGAAGAAAAAAGAAGCAAAAAGAAAAAAATGTAAAGATTTTTTATTTGGACTAGTTTCAGGAAATTATATGTAAAAGTTGCATAAGAGAACTGGGTACGTATAGCCTAAATATTATGTACCCACCTAACATTGTACACCTCACAGTAGCATGTTCACAAGTTGTTATTATAAGTTTACAATTTTTATGCTATATGTTCACAATTTTTAATTATTTAGAATCTGCATGTTACATGTTTAAAATTTTAACACTTTATGTTCAAAACTTTTCAATTGTTCAAAATTTACGCATCCATTATTCTTATATTATATATCTAAAAGCTTTATATCATATGTTTGCAAAGATAAATTACATATTTATGACTTTTTAAGATATGTTCACAATATGTAAATAATATGTTTACAACTTATAAACGATATATTCACAATCTATTAACGATTTTGGAGCTCGCAAAAATAGGTATTATCGTTGTCTGATTGACGATCGGATTGTTGTGTTATGTTTGTTAGTATGAGAAGAGTGAACTCGTTAAATTTTATGTTGATCTGACGGTCGGATTGTGAGATTTATTAGACGGTGTACGATATACATTTGAATATACCATTCTTTGCGTACATGATATAATTTGCGCAGAAAAGAAGGAAGATCATGGGCCCCACGATGATTTGTAAGAATTGAATAATGTTTGGAAAGGAGGAGTTAACAGTTTGACCTGAAGGAAAATTTAAAAAATAATAATTAAAAATGATAAGAAGGCCCACGTGGGCTTTGGTCTTCACCAAAAAAAACTCGTTGATAATTCAACAAAATATTGCAAAAGTTTAATATAGGAAATTTGGTAGCAGCTACTGTGGAAAATTATTAGGACACTGAAAAATTTTAAAATGTTGCTTGTTTAGGAATAATATGATAAGTTTTTCTTTGTCAGTTTTTGCTTTAAATTTAATTATGAATTAAATTCAATAAGTTGGGGTGATACTTAGGAATTATTTATAATTTTAGATTCTTTGTGATTTATTTAATTTATTTGTATTTATACTTTATCATATATTATTTTCTTGACTAATTATCATTATACTTATAGCTAATTTTCGTTAGTCAAAAATTTATATTTTTTTCATATAGGAACTTTGTAAAGTCATGTGGGTATGAATATAGATTAATTAATAAGACTATAATTAATTAATTGATTCATTGTTAAGATAATTTATGGCTTTGTAGTCTCAATTAATTCTCTATAACTTATTAGATTAATTACTTAAAAAAAGTAAAAAATAATTTATACCATTGAGATAGATTATTCTTTAACACATTTAATTAATTACTTTAAATTGATTAGAGGTTGTAGTCTAATCCCATTTATTTAACGGGAAAATCCCGAAATTAATGAACATGAATAGGATATTTTGATTAATTATCACCTTGAATCACATTTTCCCCTAATTTTAATTCTCTCAATTCTTGTGGTTGAATTTTGCATTTTTTTTATCTAGTTAATTTAGTCTATTAATTTCCTCTTAATTTAGTTTAATTCGATTTTCACCAATCTTTTGATATTCAATTTAGTGATTTTAGATTCTTAATTTTTAGTTCATTTTATTTTTGTTTTTCGTTAATTCTTGATAACAATCCTAAATCCACGAAGTTCGACCCTTTAACTGTTATCCATGTGATAAAAAGGATAAATTTTAATATTTTATCGATGATTGTCTTACTTAATTTTATTTGGTCATACAATAATGTTGTCATTTATAAATATTGCTACAGATGAATGAACCAATTGTGGTCTACTTTCCACTCTTACATAGTCTAGATTGAAACTCCTCAATACAGTTACTGACTTGAGTACCTTAGTATCTTTGATTGGTAGTACACAGTTGTCCTTATAAATTCGTATTATGAACTCAAGTATTGATGGCCCTATTTTATACCTGATATTCGGTTGTCGTCACCGTGACATTTTCATTTTTGTAGTATCAGATATCACGAGTAGGTCCAATTATTTGTATATTGTCTTATTCTAATTCCTCATTGTTTCAAAAGTGATATAAATAGTTTCCACTATTTTCATGTGGTCATATTTCAATCTCTATTGTTTAAAAAAGGGAAAAAAGACACTTAGTCCCTTACTTCTAAGTATTAGACAAAATAGGCCTCTTAGTTTCTTTATTCTCTCCCTAGGTCCCTTTATAAGCTAACGCTAATGAAAAGTTAACTATGTCCACAAATTATCATTTATGCCCTTACTGAGACAAATAACATGACAAAAACCTTTTCTTTTTAACTTTTTGCATGAGGAATTACTTTATTTGGTGAAAAAAATTAGAAAAAAAATTAAAATCTTGCCAAGGGCCACATTAACATTTGAAAAGTTTCAAATTTTTTTCTAAGAGAAAAAATTTCAATCAATCTTTTCAATCACTTTTTTTGTTTTTAATTTTTATTTTTTAAAGTAATAAAAAAGTTAGTAATTAATGAATTTTTTAAGTAACTAAAAATAAAAAATAAAAATATGTTTTTTCATGTCATTTGACTCATTAAAGTCATAAATGGTATTTTCTAAAAATATTAACTATTTCATTAACTTTAATTAATGCATGGTCTCTCACAGCCAGAGTGGCAAAAAGGGCGCAACTAGTAGGTGTCATGGCCTCTAACACAAAAAATGTTTTTTATATTTAGTTTATTTATTTATTGTATTTAATGGTCCCCGCTAGCCAGCTAGTTGAATTTTGGTCTTTTGGCCTCTTATACTAACATTTAAGAATAAAATTATTAAAATTAATCGGTTATTTAAAATATAACTTAGTGGATTATTTACTTAGGAATATTTAAAATTTGGCATCTTGGTTAATTTTTATTTTGGTAATAATATTTTCAATATAGAATGAGATAGTCAACAACTTAGACGATAGTTCTTTATGATTTTTATGCCACAAAAGTACAGTACCCTAACTTAAGATTCTAAAGGGAAGTATAGATATGCAATATATATTTTTTCGTTGAAGGTCAATAAGACATAACAATTATTTCTTATGTGTACTTAGATGTATTTGTAAATACATACAGAGGAACACATGTAGTTAAATACAAACATGGAATAATGAAATTTTAACCTTGATAGTTTATTTGTATTATTCTGTAAACAGGATATCTTATTAAAAAATTTTCACTAATTCTCGAGAAAATTTTTTATTGATTTCACCCTCCGCTCCCCCACCCCCACCTCACACACACATTGGGTTTCTGGCTCTTCCACTGCATAATCACTAAATATTGAGGATTAAATAACCTATTTTCCATGACATTGAGGAATAAATAGATAGCTTTAAAATAAGGAATTAAATGATAGTTCAAGTGGTTAATACTATCTCTCACAGATATAAGATCCTAGGTTCAATTCCATAGGAATAGAGGTTCAACAAAAAATGAAAAAATAACTTTCGAAACAATGAAAACTAATAGTGAAAAACATGCAAATAATGGGGAATAATTGTGAGATTTCCATATATATGTTGTATCAGATTCATCTTATTATATAATATGAGTGTTCTCAGATTTATGACATTTCAAGGTGTATTCTGTAAATCTGTTTGCAATCTGTGGTAGATTAGATCAATTGAAGGACTAGTCTTGAGTAAAATTGCTTTGGTATTGTAAACAGCCAATAAAAATCATGAGTTAACACAAAAATAAATTAATTGATAAGCTTCATGCGATCTACCAAGATTCGGGGTTCACTGAGTAATTTAAATAGTTGAGATTACTGTCCCTGAGTTTAAGTTTTGCGAGGGATGAAAGTTGATCGTAAGCAGAGAGTTCTTAAATTTAAAAAAGAAAAGAAAAAAAAAGATATATCTAGGAAGATTTACATATTCTATTCAGATTACATAGATTTTATTTGTTTTAGTAATTTAGCGCACCATTAGCAATTAATGAGTCTGGATTTTAGTAATCTAATTGTAGTAGTAGTGCCAGCGTTTCCAATATATTATGTGCTATTTATGCCTCGCCTTTTATATAGGTTGACTTTGGTCGTTTACGTTTACCAAGGCAAATCAGGTATGCAACTTATCTCATCAATTGACTTTTGCATCTGCTATCATATATATTTGTGTAATTTTTCTTCGACCTTGGCATCATAGATCACTCCCCCCCTGTCCCCCTCCGTTTTTCCCCTCTTTCTGAGCAGCTTAGTTGTTTAGAATTAGTGACTATGCATCAATCACCCCAGCCTAGCTAGGAAGGTAAGAAAATCAAGCAAATATTTTTATTCGGCTATGTTTTATTGGTGGTGTCATTTAGTCATTGGGTTTCGTTGGGCATATCAATGACAAGATTCCGTCAGCTAAATTTTTTTATCACAAAAAAAAAAGAAAAAACTAGTAATTTGTTTTTATATGTAAGAAAAATTTAAAGTATTTCTAGTTTGCATGTCCGATCACGAATTCCGAAGATTTTTGTAATAAATTGGGTAACAGTAAATTTCTGTAACAAAGCATAGTCAAATACTTTGACTTTTATTTCTCATCTCATTTAAGTTATAATAATACGTCAGCACTTTTAATTCATTAGTGGCGTGGTAAAAGCTTTTTCCACATATGGAAGCCAAGAAGATGAATAAGGACTTTTAATCTCCTGCGCAAATTTTTTTTTTCTTTTTGATTTTTGCCCTTTCAGACAGACGAATATACAAACACGGAGAGGGGGAAAAGAGGACAATGTCTGAAGAAAAAAACACAGGCAGAAACGTGTAGTTGATTGTTTGTTGAAACATGAAAACAACATGATTAAACAACTCGTAGTAGCTAGCTAGCCCTTGCATCTAAATAAGAAATGTATGCGCATTTAAATTAAAAGCCACTTTATTTTCTTCCGCAAATTAAAAACCCATTTGCATCTAATTAATTTCATGCAAGACACTAACAGGTAATCAATCAATATATAATCTCTCATCGGTTTCTTTTGTTTATGGAGTTGCATTTACACAGTGCATTTATTTCCACATAAAATTTTTGCGACGTTGCAATATAATATTGTTGTATATATACTCTCAAAATATGTTATGCTTATTGCGTATCTTAGTTATGATGCGCATTAATTAGGAGAAAAAGAATAAACCAGCAAACCCTAGGGTTGTGCTGGCAGAAAGGAAGCTGATTATCTGGCCGGCCGGTGTGAATACAATGACGACGATGAAAATGCGAGGGAAATCGGTGCCCGGAAAAGTGATTCTGGTGTTGTGCATCGCCAGCTTTCTCGCAGGTTCACTTTTTACCGACCGGCAGTGGACTCATCCGCCAGCTTCCCGGATTAATAATAGAGATCAACACCATGCCCTGGACAAGATGAGCATTGTTACTCATGATTGTGATCACAAGCGCGTAAGTTTTTCTTTTTTTTTTCTTTTTTATTTATATATAACACAAATAGTTGATTAATTAACTCGATCTTTTAATTAATTTCTCTTAAGTTTTAGTTAGCATCAGTCTGTTATTAATTATTCAGAGGTTCATATATGGATCCATGTATGTTTTTATTAGAAATTAGCAGAAAGTGATTCAGGAGACGAAGACCTTACGGGACAAGTCAGGAAGACCCACGAAGCCATACGGTAATATTAATTCAATTGCATTCATATCAAATATAAATTAATCGAGGTTTTTTTTGAATAGATCTTACAATGTAATTAATGAATATTAATTGTCTAATATAATAAACTCATCTCTATGGACAAATATATATATATATATAAATGTATGTGTGTGTGTATATATATATAATATTATAAAAATAATTAAATGGTTACGTACAGGGCCCTTGACAAAACTGTATCAGTATTGGAAATGGAATTAACTGCTGCTCGTGCAAGCCAAGCTGCTAACAACCTTTATCATCCTCATCATCCTCCACCCAAAAAAGCTTTTGTTGTAATTGGAATTAATACCGCTTTTAGCAGCAAAAAACGCCGAGACTCTCTTCGCGAAACTTGGATGCCAACAGGTGTGCTTTTAATTTTCTACTTTTATATATATATATACATATATATATATATATATATATACACACACACATATATATCACTATCATAGCTCCCGTGTGCCACATGGGGTGTCCATAAATAATAAATATATATTTTTAAATATGTTTTTTGAGAGAGATATTTGAGAGTAAAAATGATAATCAAATTTTAATCTTCAAATTAAGGCTTCGAGACAGATTCAGATAGATATATATGCGCACATAAGTGGTTTTATTGTGTAAAAATAAACATGTGAAACAAAAATTATTGTAAAATGTAAAAAAGCAACCTATCAGGCCACAAAATGCTTGCAGCATGACCAAAAACACCCCTATTTATTTATTTATTAATTTAGATACAATGGCAGCTGTTTTAAATATATACAACTTTTTACACATGGCAATCAACACCTACATGCCAAATGGCAGAAAGTTAGCTTAAAAATAACACATGGCCGACAAATAGCAAGCAGAAAATTAAATGTGCTGGAGGAATGGGACCTCCTAGTTTATGTAATATATAAATATATTAATATATAGATATAGATATATAAAATTAATTAATGAATGAATATTATCGATGGGTACATGTGCGATGCAGGTGAAAAGCTAGAGAAATTAGAGAAGGAGAAAGGGATAGTGATAAGGTTTGTGATAGGGCACAGTGCGACGCCTGGAGGGGTTCTTGATAAGGCCATAAACGATGAAGATGCTGAATATAAAGACTTCCTTAGACTCAACCATGTGGAGGGCTACCATGAATTGTCCACCAAGACTCGCTTGTACTTCTCTACCGCTGTCTCCTTGTGGGATGCTGATTTCTACGTCAAAGTTGACGATGACGTCCATCTTAACTTGGGTAGTTAATTAACTAAATTAATTAATTAATTCATAGTTATGAACTCCATCGAAACGTAATGTAAAATGTGTTCCGTATGTATAGGTATGTTGGTCACGACCCTTGCACGACACAAGTCAAAACCCCGAATTTACATTGGCTGCATGAAGTCCGGACCTGTTCTGCATAAGAAGTAAGTTGTGGTTTTAGTACACGACTATATTAAGTTATTATCTAATCTAAAATTAATAACGTCATACTCTTGACAGGGGTGTCAAGTACCACGAGCCAGAGTACTGGAAATTTGGGGATGAAGGGAACAAATACTTTAGGCATGCGACGGGTCAAATCTACGCCATCTCCAAGGACCTGGCTACTTACATCTCTATCAATTCGTGAGTCTTTATTTATTATATTAACTTAAGTAATTAATCCCATATACTAAATAACAAATGGAGTGTGATTCTTTTTTTTTTTTCTTTTTTGGTTTGATGATAGGCACCTCTTGCATAGATATGCAAACGAGGACGTTTCTTTGGGCGCGTGGCTTATTGGCTTAGAAGTGGAACACATAGATGAACGCTCAATGTGCTGTGGAACCCCTCCAGGTGATTAATAATACGTACACCAATTAATTGCTTATACATATACATAGTTGTCCTATACTACGCCTTGGACAAATATAGGGATCCTATTCTTTCTAAATTTTGGATCAACCCGTGATATATTACTCTAAGACTATGTGAAAACATCAAAAATTTTATTTCAATCTTAACAAACAAATAAAAGCGCATACTTTCTTTACTTCTCTCCTTTCCTTTACTGTACTTAGTCAACGGTATACTTTATACAGTTCAATAATCTTTTAGTTCCAATCTCGGTCGGTATCATCTTTAAAACCATGGTTTGTTCCAGTTCTTGTAGCTATATACATGTATATACATATGTATTAAATAAATTTGAAGTGTGTCATGTACATATACAGATTGCGAGTGGAAGAGAAAAGGTGGGAGTGTGTGCGTGGCGTCTTTTGATTGGCCGTGCAGCGGAATATGCAAATCGGTGGAGAAGATGAAACAGGTGCACAATACATGTGGAGAAGGGGACGATGCCGTTTGGAATGTTGATCTCTAACGCCTACTTGTCAAACTATTAGCTAGTCTCGGAAGAATCCGTATTAATGCATGCGTGTCTCAAAATTAATATTAGTCAATGTTATAAATTATTCTTCTTTACGCATCTCAGAAAAAAAAGCAAATTATACAAATTTTTTTAATTTTTTTTTGGTATTGTGATCAAACCATGACTGTGTCTATCTGATGGAGAAGTGACCCAATTCTCTAGGTTGATATGCCTGCGGCTCTGCAATTACTTGTTGAGAGAAATGCTTTGAAAACGTCCAGCTTAGGCAATTTGCAATAATTAAGACGATTAGAGAATATTTCCTTATGTACAAATTCAATTTTCTTCCTTTTTGCTTGTACATTGCTTAGGCAATTTGCAATTAATGCGATTAGAGGCACGACTCTGCAATTAATGCGATTAGAGGCACCACTCTTATATAAGGAGCTCATAATTTACAGAATAATTCATTTAAAAATATACAAGGCTTTTTGTTTCGCCAATAATGTTTTTTTCCATAATAATAATTAAAAAAAAAGAGTATATATAAGAAAGATGAAGTTTAACGAGACTTTATTAATATAATAGATAATTTGATAGAATCATCCTCCAGTAATTTGTAGGATAAGTATGATTAAGCATTGAAACTTATAAAACGATTCTTTGGTTTCTGAAACGCCGTAGCCAGATTTAACAAAGGTGCTGTATATATAGGCTATAGCCTGGCTAGCTGCTGTATATTCATGGGATATGCAAATGATGTAGACCTTGAAGTGTATGATTGCTTTGCGAACAAAATGTTTGCGACTTCAGTGGGATGAAAGGCGTCCCAGAACAAGTATTTCGTTCGATCATCACAAGGCTGTTGAAGTGGTAGACATGTCACTTCCCCGTTGTTCCTTCCCACCCCACAGCAACCTCTGTCCACTACCTTAAATCCTGTTTCAATTCACGACACCTGTTAGGATTGAACATCATTCCCATATAACCGACTAATCAAACCCAACTGCAATGCAAAATTCAGTTCGGTTACTTTTATACTTTGTTCGATTTCGGTTATGTAAAACAGCAAGATTTTGGTTTTCGGTTCAGTTCCGGTTATTTCTCTAAAAATCGGTTAATAATCAAATAGCTAATTTTTTTTTAAAATTTTTATTTAGTTATTATTTTCAAGTTTACGTTCATATATATTTACAAGTTTATATTTTTTTTTTATAAACATAATATGAATTTTGATGATGGATACCAGAATTAGGTTATCATAATTAGAAAAAGATTTGGTTATTTAATTAGTTTTGAATGATGTACGATGTTTTTACAAAATTTTGGTTATTTCAATTATAACCAATAATTAAAACATGAACCAAAAATTTTGATTAAATGATTTCGGTTATTAATACAGTTCGGTTTTATTTCAATAATTAATTTTTAGAATTTCAAAAATCGTAAAGTTCAGTTTCGGTTCGATTAAGCCAAATACTCCCCTACCAGTATTATATTATATAGTAATAATCAATTGAATGTTACAGTGGAAAAAAGCTAAAATAGTTGCACAAAATTAAACATTACCGTAAGTATTTGCATTTTGTACAAGGTCTTTGCTGCTTTTATAAGAGTCCAGGTAAACAAACTTTGCTCCAGGGAGTTGATGACCCTTATTGAATTGATCAACCAATTTCTTGAGGCCTGAATTGAAAAGGACGATTGCGTTATTGATCTTTTCATTGCACCTGCTGCCACTACCATTGTAACGGGCTAGCTGATACGGAATGCATCCGATTTGGCCAACAGCCGTAACAACCACCTTGCGAGCTCCCAGTTTGTACAGTTCCTGGATTGTTTAGTTTTCGTGGACGTCACATACACGTGGAACTCACTTAATGCAAAAGGGGATGGCTATATGTTGTGTTAAAATTAATTGAAGGTAAAAATTTTACCGTTAACTGGCTGGAGTAATCTCGAAGCAGTGCAGCAGCGTAAGCTTTGGGAGTATAATCTGAACTGGTCGAATAAAAGTCTGGCATGAAGTAGTTGTTCAAGTAGTCATTGCTTCCCATTCCTGAATAGAAAATGCAGCGCCTCAAGTAAGCATTGAGTGCATCATTGTCTCCTCGGAAGTACCTTCTTAATTGCTCCACTGTTCTAGCAAAGTTGGCGACCTGTTGGTTCATCGACATGTGATCTCCCTGCAACCAATATATAGAGACCCGTTACACAATATAGTCACAAGAATACATTAGAATCAATAAAGTTCTTTGCGAGTCAAATATAATTATTTGAGCTATTCCCTGATCCCGATTTATGACATGTTTGTTATATATGATTGAAAAACATATAAAGTTATATGCGTTTCAGATTTAAGATTTTAGATAAGCATATAACAAACAAGGCATTAAAGTAATTATGTGGTCTTCTTCGAATTTACCAAATTGTTGCCAGTCTCATCCCGGATGCCTGCGGCACCTGATGCATAATTTGCTCCGCTAAGCAATGCTCTCCCGCGAATTCTTGCATAGGGTGGAATGTAGTTGGGGAACCCTAGAAGTTGGGCTGCATACATAATAAACAACTCAAAAACAAATAAAAGTCAAGAGTATATATATACAGAAATGAAGTGATTTGAGAAAAAAAAAAAAAAGGAAAAGATAGCATTTGCTATATATATGGATAAAGAGAAGCTAATAAATTTGAAAGAAACTTAGAGATATTTTCTTTTAAGTCGTAAAAGTGTGAAAAAGTTATTTACCGAAAGGGGGTAAACGTTGAACTAATAAGAAGAATAGAATCCAGATACACATAACATACGGATAGAAAACTAAAAGAGAAGATGACCCTTAATAAAATTTCATAGTGTTGTCAAATCTATCAGGTTTAGTCCGTAAGGTACGAGAAGATTGGGATTAGGAGGTAGCCCAAGTGATTGAGACCATCCCTTTTAGGTTTAATCGTATACGAGGGAGATTTAACCAAAAAAAAAAAAGAGGGTACGAGAAGACTGGTTTTTCTTTTTGGCTAAAATTATAGTAATTAAAGCTAGTTTTTGATTTAGTAGCTTATAAAGACATTATCAATATGTGATGTACTGAAAATAGTGAAAATACTAAAACATAATAAAATTGAGAATGTAGAACAAGATTTATACCTAGAGCATCAACATAAGTACGGCCATTGGTAAAGCGGCCAGTGGCACCTTGTGGGAAATCAATGCCATAAGGCATGTAGTTGGCCCTGGCCAGAGTGAGTACGCCGTTGTTGTTCCCATTATCCACCAACGAGTCCCCAAATATGAAGAAACATGGTACTTGCGGCTCCCGAGCCTGTGAAAAACCTGTCTTTGCCATCATCATCAACCACAAGAAGCCCAACTTCATATAAACCCACAAAACAAAATCACTGACCACATTTTTCTTTTCCATGATCGATGATATATATTGTTTAAACTAATTAAAATTAATTAATTAATTAGAACTTCTGCGATAAAATATATATAAGAAATAGACGAGAATGATGGATGAACAATGCATGTTTTGTTCTATTGCTTTTTATAGTGCAACAATCGGAATTGAATATTTTGGTGAAATGGGTATGTTGAAATAGGTACCCCGTGAGGTTAATTGCCGCAGAAGTGCTTTTGAACTGGAATTCATGGGCTACGCAGGGTATATTACCCTAGCAGCAGTTGACATAAGCTGGCAACTCGTGACTGGAAAAACTTTGATGTTAATGTTCCTGCTTTTTCCTTTCCCAACTTGAGTGGTAGGGAATTTATCACTTTTTTTGGTAGGAAATTAAATTCTCATTGTCATCATCAATCATGCCTTTTAACTTTCTATTTTTACCTTACCATTGACTAATTAAATTACTCTCCAGAACTTTGACTTCAGTTATCAATATATAAGAAAAAAAGACATCTTGATCTTTTAAACTTGATTCGAATACTACATCCCTATAGCAGAAACATGTGACATTAACGATAGGATGAAAGAGTGAGATAGGAATGCTAGCATGTCAATGGAAAGATACGTGCCTTCTCACGGGAAAGCACGCCCTCGCTGCAACAGAGGAAAAGAAGGGGTAAATTGCAATAAAATTTCCTATGGTTTATTGTAAGTGTGTATTAATCTTTGTAGTTCAAAATATGTGTAGGATTCCCCCATGATTTTAAAATGCATAGCACACATGTTTTAAATAAAATAGGCACGAGACTTCTATGTGGTCCTCAAAAGTGTAACATGCATATATATACCTCCTAAAATGCGTGATTGTGCTTATTTTGAAATTATAGGAGTAACATGTACTTGCCTATAAAAAAAAATCACATTGTTTTGCATTTTCCTTTGGAAATATTGAAGTACTTATAACCCATATTTACATATTTTAATGTTAAACATAACCCAACCCCCTAATTATGAGTTAATTCAATATATGAACATTTTTTTTTCTTTTAAAATCTAGACAATACACAAATGATCAAAATCATAAGCAAAAGAAATAATCTAAATAATACATATCTTCAATTTGTGAGGACGATGATGGCACTGCATCTAGCTGCATGCAAGCAATAAAGAAATTAGGGTATGGTGAAAAAAGTCCACTATGCTAATTACCCATATAGCTAGATACAAATTTTGCAATTTTTCAATGCTCACCGATAAATTAGATAACTAAATTAATCTTCACGTTTAATACACAAATGGTCAACATAATAAGCAAAGGAAATAATCTCCCTAAATGTGAAATTGGAGGAGATGTGAGGAAAGGGCCAAACTTTTTAACTTTATCATAGTGTAACTATGATACGGTAATGCTTATGCAAATAATTGTCTTTTTTTCCTTTTTTTTTTTTTGGAGTAAAGTCTAATGACTAGCGTTCAAGTGCAACATTTGCTTTAACAGAAGCAGGTCGCTTGCATTTTTCTGGCAGTTAGTAAATATTTTCCCCTTTCTTTTGATGGGATAAAATAGGAATTTTTTTAACCCAAAATATAAAATGTTATGCAAAATTAACTCCGTTTATAAATGATTTTGAAATTTAACCCAATTTGGTTCCGAAAATGCGTAGGAGACATTTATGGAACGCGGCCGCGTTCCTTAAATTAGTCACCCCTTCAGTTTTCCCTCATTCTCCCCCCACCCCACACCCGATTTTCTTTTGTTTTTCTCTCATTCTCTCACACAAAATTTTTAATTTTCCAGCATCATTGCGAGGATATTGCCATAATATTGTAAGTTATTTTAATTTTATGTTGTTTTTTGTAATTGTATTTAACGTTTTAAGTTACGAAATTTGTTTTTAGATCGTGTAATGTTTTTTTTATAGTTAATTTTAGTTTGTATTAATTTGTAATTTAATTTTAATTGTTGTTGAAAAATATAGCATGATTATTAGAAATAGACTTAATATTGTTATTATTATTATTATTATTATTATTAACAATGTTATTATTTTTATGACAACCATATTATATGTTATATGTTAGATGTTATTATTAATTTAATTAATACAATTATTGATATTATTGTCATTATTTATTATTATTATGATGATGATGATAATGACGACGACGATGGATGGTTATGTTATATGTTAGAGGCTATTATTAATTTTATTATTACTATTATTGATATTATTATCATTATTTATTATTGTGATGATGATGACGATGATGGATGATTAATGCTATATGTTAGATGTTATTATTAATTTTATTATTACTATTATTGATATTATTATCATTATTTATGATGATAATGATGATGATGATGATGGATGGATGATTAATATTATCTTTGTGTTATTATCATTATTATTAATACTATCATTGATATTATTATTGATAATATTAGTGTTATCATCATTATTATTTGATAAAATTAGAGATTTAATGTTTATAATGAAGTAGTAATATTTAGTTAATCTTTATTATTATTTTTTATTTTAGGAGTCATTATGAATTTACGACGTGCACCAGTAGACGCCATCTTACTGTGCCACTATATGGATCACCGGGTGCAGTATTTGCAGGACCCACATCATCTGGGTACTTTTAGGTGCTACAGGTCAGATAGGTCTTTGTTTAAGGAGCCGAAGCACCCATTAGTATAGTAGTAGTTGGTGGGGACCGGATTCTACGGGTGTTATATATCCCGATACCATCAGCTGAACCGCAAATTGATTACTGCCATGATAGAGAGGTGGCGGCCGGAGACCCACACATTCTATTTACTCGTAGGGGAGGCCACCATCACCCTGCAGGATGTGGCCATGTATTGGGGTCTTCCCGTAACCGGTACTCCTATCCCAGTGATTTATACAGTCTCACAGTCGAGGGATGATTGGGTTGCCACGATCTGGGATTTGTTGGGAATTGATGAGGATGTGGTTGCGGACGATGGTACTGGCCGTATCAACATTGTGGGGAACTCGGTAAATTTCGTCCAGCTGTGGGAGAGGTATGTGATACAAGGTACTCCGGATAACCCCACGTAGTACCAGGCTCAGCAGCGAGCACGACTGTGGATATTTCTTGTGATTTGCTGTCATCTTTTTGCGAACAAGAGTACAAATGATGGTAATTTGTCCTGGTTACCGTTATTGACAGATTTTGAGCATATCCGACAGTACAACTGGGGTGCGGCTGTACTATCATATTTGTACCAGTAGTTTGACCGCGCCTCCTTCAGTCAATGTAAGGGTGTATGCGGAGTTGTGACACTAGTCCAGGTATTGGTTTGCATTATGTAGTAGTTATGTTTATATGTTATAAATGTTAACATTATTATTACAACGGTTATTATAGCATAACACATGTTTAATGCTTGCAGTTTTTTGCATGGGATCGATTCACGGCTTTTCGACCTCAGCTTCTAAATCCCACACGAGAGGCTACAATGCCAGCATCATCATTTGGAGGCTATGTTTCAGCTCCCTGTCGTTTCATAGGGTGCACAATTTTATGTCAAAAAGGAAATGTCAGATGCATCCTGAAAGTTAGGTCAGGTTGAGTGTCGGGATGTTATATTTGTACGATTTCACTGTCAGCTATTGAGGTATCATGTTCTCCAAATTAAACTCCCTAAACTGAGCAACAGTTTGCACATGTGAGCATGGCAAGTGATATTCAACCCACTTGCCGCAAGTACATGTACTTTTTTCCCAATTGACAACCTGGTTTGGCGGATTCTCATTCCATCGCACTGGCAACTGACCAACCTGGTATCTGCCATCCTCTATGAAACTAAGTACGTGATGACAATGTGACGAGGTCTCTCACTTCTCAAATAGCTCCCTCACACTAGGAGAGAGCCGATGGCATTCACTTTCCAACTGCATGCATGGACCAACCGATCATAAAAGTAACCTTTTATCTTCATAAAAGTATTAGTAACAAAGGCTGTGATGGGTAAACCCCTTGCACCGACGAGGACATCGTTGAAGCATTCCACATTATTTGTGGTCATCACACCCCATCTGAATCCCCCATCAGCACTCATAATTTATGTATCGATGGGGATATCGGATAAGAACTTGTGTACTCATTTGCCAACACCGTTCTGACTAGGGTCCACAGCAAAGATCATGTTCATTACATGCAAATGTTTGCGTGCTTGACATTCTCGGCCAGCTATCCAACACATGTCTTTAATGAATTGATTCCGCCATCTTTTCATCACATTGCTTTTCAGATGTCTCAAGCAGACGCGATGTTTTATTTGAAGTTGACCGTCACGTGTAACCCGTTCGATTGCAGATGCAATGCCTGCATGCCTATCTGAAATGATACACACTTGGGGCATCCCGGTGAAAAAGTTTTCACGCAACTAATGTAAGAACCACGACCAAGTATGAGTTGTCTCTACGTCTACAACGGCAAAAGCTAACTGCAAAAGCTAACGGCAACACTTGGCAGTTGGCGTCTGTGGCTAATGTAACTAAGAGATTACCCTTGTACTTCCCCCGCAAGTGTGTGCCGTCTAGCGAAACTATGTGCTTACAATGCCTCCACGTTGCGATACATAGACCGAACGCCCAGTAAATCATGTCGAAAATTTTTTCAGCCTGCGTTGAGCCTTCGGCGAACCTATATCTCACAACACTACCTGGATTCTTGGCCATCACGGCACCAAGAAACTGTGGGAGCATTTGATACGACGTGTCCCAATTGCCATACACTAGTTCAATTGCTTTATTCCAACCGTTCCATACTTTTCCGTAACTGACATCAGCGTTAAACTTCTCCTTCATGTGAGCTTGGATAAACCCGACCTCGTAATCAGCCTTCTTAGCTATGAATACCTCACTAAATATCCAACCAATCCCGAGGTCAAATTTATGTGCTCCGACGTAGTTATTTGCGCCGTACATACATGTCTGGCGTTATACAACGCGATCTCCCACTGTTTGTGCATTGCTTTCCTTATTACACATATATACCATGGGCATTCTACAATTCCACTGTGTGCTTCCCTACATCATACCTTCTACAGGGTCTTACTCGACTTGACGACCCTATATTCCTTTTGCATTCTATTGTGTACTGTTGAACAACCTTTATCCCATCTACTTTGGAAGGGAACACTATTCCTTTGGCTAGTTCCATCTTGTCCGGGTCCCATACTGGACGTTTGGTGACCTCGTACTTGCTTGTCATGTAGAATTCATTTCTAGCAATATGGAACTCCACTGCTTCCTTCTCATCTACCTCTGCCTCTGCATCGACATCCGGTCCTTCTACCTTGTTATCAATTTGGTAGTTCAAACTTGCTTCTAAGATTGCATCTTCTTCTTGATCGTTCAATTCACCGTCCTCGTTTTCATCGTCTGCCTCTAACAAAACAGTATCTGCTACGACGTCACATCTCTCCTCCGTGCCACCGCCATGATGAGAGGTTCCTCTGACTTCAAAAGTGGAATGTGGTTGTAGGGAAATGGAAAAAGTAGCAAACTCCGCCGCTATTGTTGTAATATTTATATGTTCATCTTCTACATACGATGGTGTTGCATTTAGGTCCGGCATCTTAGATTGGTACGGGACGTCGGGCATTGTTTGCGGCACATACACGTCGTCAGATTAAACGGACTAATCGTCCACTATTACATACACCACACAGCGGTTCCATTCACAGCGAGCTGTGCCGTACATCTCCCGCATATCTTCATCATCAATTATTGCACTTGGATAATAATATATCTGCTGTAATGTAGCATCCCATCTAGGGTCATGATAGCATAAGTTAACCCTATCGATGCTCGGACGCAACCCTAGTTTTCTAATTACACGAGAAACAAATTCATCGTAAATTGTATCTGGATGAATTTTGATTTTGCGTGGTATATTTGGACTTCTATAATCAAGACTATAATCGGTCATTATTGTGTGATCGCCGTAGTATAAAAGAACAGTAACCTCGGTTGGATTCATTCTTTTAGGTGCTTTGGTAGAAATTTATACTAACAAATTGAATAAATTTGGTAGAAAGTTTATTTGGTGGAAAGTTATTGTAATGGGTAATGGATTGAATGATCCGGTAGAGGAAGAGGTTGGGGTTTATATAAGCAAAAAATGCATTCTGGGCGTATGATTTTTGAAATTTCCCATGACATGTAATGACTAAAGCTTGATTTGTGGCAACGAATATATTCCAAATACTGGAAATGCACTCCCAGGATGCGCTACTAAGAATATTTTCTCGTCCTTGCAATCAAATCAAATCGGAATCGAATTAGATTTGGCAGGGCTGCAGGGAAACCTAGAAAACAGGTTCCGGAAGCGCGGAACGCATTCCGGGAATGCAGGCGCACTCCTAGAGCGCAGCCGCGTTCCCGGAATGCATTCCGCGCTCTAGAATTGCGTGCCACATGTTTCTGGAACCAAATTAGGTTATTTTTCAAATCGCTTTACAAATGGGGTTAATTTTGCATAACATTTTAATTTTTGGGACAAAAAAAAATTTCGATAAAATACAACCCACAGGTAATTAACTCGTGAAAAATTAGCTTTAATTTGTCTCACACTTTTCTAAGTTTAAAATTTTAAATTCGTTACAGAAATAATGTTGTGTGAATTAGGATTTATATTATGAGTTAATAAGGACTATGCCACTTCCTAACTCTTCCACAAAATAAAGAAAAGGTGAAATTTTATTTTAAAATCAAAATTATAAATTGTTAACACGAAGAATTATACTCTCCAGCATATTATACAAATAAGTAGACTGGACTAGCAAAATATTATTTCTAAAATGTGATCAATATGAAATAAAATGGAAATGAAATAAAATATAACGACAAAGCTAAAGGCAAAGTTAAAAATTGTCTTAATTATCATATCTATGACCCAAAAGAAACAAAAATAAAATAAGAAAAATGTTGGCATCTCCTATAATTTGACAGAGAAAATTGGATTAAGCATTCCATTTTCTGCTACTACTTTTTTTCGCTTTCCCAATTTGGATCAACATTCATGTCTTGGTTTTCCTTGTTTGGACACTTGGTGATGGTATGACCAACAACCTTGCCAGACTCACAAGTTTTCACTTGTTTCATTGAATCTTTTCCCCTTTTCATTTGTTTTAGAGAGGGACGTTTTTTTAGCCTTTGAGGCAGGAAGACAATGAACATAAATCATTTCAACATATGAATGAATGTTTATTCCTTGTAAGATGTACATCTGGCACCACTTCTTGCAGACGCAGGAGCATATTGCTATTGGATGATTCACCACGCCAATGCCTCAGAAAATTTGTATAAGGGATTTATGGCGAAGAACTGAAGTAACCAACCACTGAATTTATAAGAGTGATATGCCATGTACAAAAAGCATGCTTTGTAGTTGGCATTTCACTTGCTATAGTTTCAGTCAATCAAGGATCTTGCTTTGTCAAAATTGTCAAAGGAGCCTTCCACATCAATTATACAAAAGTTTGTAAAATAAGCTTATATTAAATATCAATTATTCATGTAATCGTGGAGTACTCGCAGTTATAAAACATATAGACATGTTTTACTTTCATTAGCCATGAAAACGTGCATCTCGTCTCATTTCGAATTAGTGCACAACCAAATAATATTGTTCTTCCATGATTATCAATGCCCACAAACGTACCAAATGGCATTCCATATGTGTTAATATTTTCAAACTTTTTGGTTCCACTCAAAACAATGCACAAGAGATCAGAAAATGTGTTCCAACCTTCCCTCTTTGTCAACTGTGAATGTTTATTTGAAGAAGTTGGGGTTCTCATCTTTAATAGTTTTGCAAAATTGCAAAACATCCACGGCATTGTTCTTACTTTCTCTTCTACAAACCTTATTGAATAAATTATGAATGTCTTTAGCCAGAATGGAAGATGACCATGTTTAACACCTCTTTCAAGTTCCATCACATGCATAATTTGTTTAACTCAAAGACCTACATCTTTGTATAAAAGAATGCACTTTTCGTCATCTTTGTATATAGAGCGATTTATAGGAAGGAAACAAACTTCTTCTAGGGACAATAACTTGTGGTTGTGATCTTCCTCAAAGTTTTCAACTTGCTGTTCTTCAGAAAAATATTAAATGATTTCTTCAAGATGATTCCCATATGAGCTCTGCATTCACATTTACTTGATGATCTATTGCTTTGTTCTATGGTCAAATCAACTAGTTTTTCTAATATGAAGGGATTAGGGAATAGTTCAAATAGTTGTGACTATCTCTCCAAGACATGAAGTTTTGCGCTTAAATCCTATTAGGGTGGAGGATTTTGCAAAATAAAAATAAACTAGTTTTTTTTAACTTTTTTCAACACAACTAGAAACAAAATGTCACTCTAACAGTAATTATATGAGCAAGTTACAATATAAAGTCTATCTGTATATGTTTATTAAATCTTAAATTTCAAAAAGTAATCTATCTACCTATCCATGTTCATGTCGATCTATCGATATATAAGTTTATTAATTCCAATGAAGGGATTCAGAAAATTGGTGGGGTTCTTTGTCTTAAAAAATTAGTATAGAAGTTTTTTCCTTTTTGTAGTTGACTCCATTAAATATTTTAACTGAACTCTTTTAATTTTTTTTTTCTACCTCCACTCTTAACTCAATCGTTTCTTCTCAAAGCATTTGACCCAAGTCATCGCTCATGGAGAAGAAATTTTAATTATTTGAGCTACTTTCTAACCCCCAACTAATTGAATTGAACTTCTTAATTGTAAAAATAAAGTTTGTTAAATAAGAAATTTTAGTTGGGGGCTAAAATGAGGGAAAAAAACAACAACAACAACAACAACAAGTGGATTAGCGGCTAGGGCCATGTGGGTTGATTGTCAAGCCTGTATGGGTTGCACGCCGGGTTGCGCTAGGCTAAGGGATATATATAAATCTATCTACATATATATATATATATATATATATATATATTAATTAGCCGTTGGGCCCTCATTTTCTGATCATCAGGCCTGTGTGGGTCATGGACCGGGCCGAAAGAGTTGCAGTTTGAGTTGGGCTGGGGTCATTGGTCCTACATCTCCTACCCCAACCCATATAAGCCCAGTCTAGCCCAGGACTGCCAATACAGAAAATGGGCCGATCTGGACTGGGCAAATGACTAGATGGGTCGATCGGGCCCAGCCCATTTTCCATGTTATGGGGTGGGGCCGGTTGATTGGGTCCCGGAGCGCTTTGCTGGTGCTGCTATCCAGTGTCTCCGGACCAACAAAAGAATATGACGCAAGAAAAAATGCATTATTTATGTAGCTTTAACACACACAGTCTCAATCGCAATAATAAATGGTA
This sequence comes from Cordia subcordata, assembly GCA_028554755.1. Taxonomy (NCBI): domain Eukaryota; kingdom Viridiplantae; phylum Streptophyta; class Magnoliopsida; order Boraginales; family Cordiaceae; genus Cordia; species Cordia subcordata. Next base: position 12,860,919 of record JAPTOF010000005.1, on the reverse strand, counting down.
AACGAATGGAATTGATGATGAGCAGCCAATCTACTCTACTCACCACTTTAAAGTCCTCCTCCCATAAAATCACTTCTAAACATCAACATTTCCAGTTTCTTGCTCATGTATTCTTTCTCTTCTTTCTTTTCTCCTCAATTTATTTTACATATGCTGAAACTGATCAATGGAACTATATTGAGTATAAAATATGCTAATGCTTTTCATGGTCTTTTCGTTGTTTAACAGAGATGGAAAGCTCAAATGAAGAAGATAATTCCAAATGGTCAAGATTCAACTAAGCAAACCTTGGTTCATGTGGTCAAAGAGTAAGTAGAAGAAAATGCTTTTTTTCTTTTTTCTTTTTTTTTTTGTTTTTGTGAATCTTGTGAATGATTTTGTATTTGTTGATGTAAAATTGGGTGGTGTTCTTTTTCCTTTTGCAATGTGGCAGAGGGGAAACTTTGACTTGTATTGCAAAGATGTATGGGGTGCCTAGTCATGAAATAGCTGCTGCAAATGAGGACATTCATGATCTGGACCTTGTTTTCCATGGCCAACATCTTAACATTCCTTCATCTCCCTCATGCCATACAAAACTGGTGGGTGCCTTTTGCACCTTTTGCTATACAAATTAAAAGATTGTGTATTTTCTTCTCGTTTATACCCATGTTGTACTTTTGTGTTGTTTATTACTTGTTCTTCTGAACTAGTAAGGGCTTGTTTGGATTAGCTTTTTCCAAAAACACTTTTTTTAACAACTTGCGAGAAGAGTATTTTTTGATAAGCTGAAATTTTTGGCTTTTGTCGAACTTTTTTTAAAGTTTCAGCTTTTTTTAAAGCCAAGCCAAATAGTTATTGCAAAAAGAATATACTTTTTTTAGGGAAAAAAGGCCAATACAAACAGGCCCTAAGAGTTGCTCCATTAATTTAAACTCGTGAGCTCTGTTCTGTATTATAAACTCTTGAATCCTCCAGTTGTTTTAGTTCTAGCCATATTAGTATCTGTGAGATATGGTATACTGAGTGGTTTGACCCTCCCAAGTGAAACAAAAATTGTGTCCCAGAATTATAATAGGTAACACAGTATTGAACAAATAGCTGCCAAGTGCATGAACAAAATGTCACTGGAGTTATGAATCAAATATTTAAGCCTTATTTACCTCTCATTCGTAGGACAGACAACCGAGTTATCATCTAGGAAGAAATTATTATAAGAGAAACGAGAAATGGATTATTCCGGAACTTCTAATAAAACATAAAGCCAAGATTACTATGACCAAATTAAGGGTTTTGCACTAGGAGCTCAGGTGTGATTTAAAGATTGCAACTGTTAATATCTGTATGGCTGAGAGTCTTCTACTACATACTGTTTTGGTGTTTCCCACTAAATGTTGTTAGGCTAGTTCTGAAGAATGGACTTTAAATACCAATTGCAGCTTTTAAAAAAATGTTTAATCAAGTCTGACAGTCTAAAAGTGGTTTTAGGAGCAGAAATACTTCATCAAACCCCACCTGATATCTAATCAATGTATTGATGGACGGTGTCTTCTCAAGAAAGGTAGTTTAAAGCAGGTTGATTACAATTTTATTCCATACTACTGTCTACAGAGCCTATGAAAGGACTAATAGTGTGTTTGGAATGATCTTATTTTAAGATACTTATTCTATTGAAATTTAGAGATATCTTCTAAGATTTAAGATATTTTATCATATTCACCATGCATTTTATAGTTGTAAAAAATAAGATAGGAAGGATTGCTTATTTCTTATAAGATAAAAAGTATGGTTTTGTTTTAAATTTTCATAGGATGCATGATAAGATTTTTTAAATCTTATAAGATATACCCGCATTTCAATAGAATAAGTATCTTAAAATAAGACTATAACAAACAGGGCATAAATTTAAGATTTTGAGACTTTGTGATGCAATTGAACATCAAATTCGTTTTCCTTTTGATTTGCAAGCCATATGCCTCTAAATTGATTCCGTTAGTAATTCATTTGTGGATTTAATATAAGTAATGTCTAGTTAGGAGTAAGATTGTCAGCATTGAGATCAGGGTTGTGTTTTATGGCCCGTATTCCTTGAAAAATCTATACTTTTACTAGCTGCAACATGCTTAGCTGTAGCTTACTGTCTTGTTATTCTTCTCTTGGAATGAGGTGTTTGCCGGCAAATGTCTAAGGGGTGATTATTCTTCATTTAGAAGAAAAAACTGTATTTTTCAGTTAAATATGTTCCGTTATACAGATCATGGTTTGTTTTCATGGAGGGAATATTATGTTTCCAGCTTTGTTTATTATCAAAAGTAAAGGAACCAAATAAGAATGTTTCATATGTCTTATGTTTATTGTAACGTGAGATGGCTTCTTGTTAGTTTCCCCAAATGGTCTCTGGTCCACAGATAGGACCCTTTCCTCTGTACATACCTCCTGCCTTTTTGTTTTAATATCCCTTGGCTACTGCAAAACTCATTTAAATGCTTCAACATAAGGGGTTTCCCCATTTTTGTCAATAGAGGACCTTCAACCTTTATATTGCAAAGCATATTTGCACGATCACTTTTTACTCATCCCCAGCACAAAATAAACGAAAAATGGAAAAGATGGGAAAAGAAAATAATGCTAGATTCACCCCTGCACTCTTGGAGGTTCCGGTTGAGATTAGACTTGGGAATCATTTAGACTACAGTATTTACATGATACAGAAAATCTCCTTTCCTTTTCGACTGATAAATTTTGATTTGGTATATTAATATTCATCCATGGACTTAAATATTGCCTCTCTTTTCTTGATTATATTTCACCTATTATTACATTCTATATTTCTCATGCATCTTATTTTTGTATCTTGTCAGACTCAACCTGAGAACAGAAGACCAAAATTCCATTTCTTTAAAAGATTCCGAAATTCAGATTTCTGCAACAGATATTTAACCCTGCAGATTTTTAGCTCCCTGTCATCTCGTCATTTACAATATGTATGCAATTCTTTCTGATGTTTCATATTGTATTCTTAATATTGCTTGTTGGTTATGCCAGTAACATCTCTTGCCATCACTGTCCATATCTTTTGTAGCGACCTCAACATACTTGTCATTGTTATTATCAGGCTAGAACCACTGGTTATTTTCTAGTTCTGGTTCCTCTGATAGCCTTTTGCATCAGATGCATAATGGGTGCCTTGTACAATAAAGTTTCTGGAGCTCTGGAACATCATGCTGCAAACAAGTCAGAAAAGCATCAATCTGGATCTAAACGCACAAGATGGGAAGTTGCTCTCAGTGACTTAAATCCGGATATCATGGATGCTGAATCAAGACCAGATTATGATGTAAGTATGAATTGAAAGATTTTACCATTGATAACATTAAGCATTTGCATTTTTACTTTTTCAGCATTAACTGTGTTTCTTGCACCTGGTTCTGTGTTTGGTAATAATTTACAGTATAACAAATCTATAGCTCAACTTCAAGATCATTTTGTCCAAGCTGCTTCGTGTACCACTTTCTATTTCCAGGAAAGATCAATTTTACTCCTATCTGAATAAGATTTGTAGATGGTAGTATCCACATGATATACTCTGTCCTCTTTCCTTTCTTCTTGTTTCTCTTCTGCCAGAGAGAGTAGCTCGAAGTTGAGCATTTTCTCATCAATGACGAGAGTTACTGATTTAAGTTTCATGATCATGAGATGAATATTATTAAACAAACTTGTTCTTTTCCAGAGTCTCTCTGTCCGAATATAACATGTTATCTTGTTGGCTTTCAGAAGAATATATTGCAAGCGAAAATACTACCATTTGATGGCCTTTACAAGGCTATGCATTAGATGTCACCCAATAGAAAGCATAATTGTTAGATAGATGTTAGTGATAGTCATGATTTCAGAAAGCAGTTTACTAGAGCAATTTTACTTCCCTATACAGTATTTTCTCATGACTAGCAAAATTGTTGTTGAAGCAATGAGATTGCTGTTGATCTTAAAACCTCTGCATCAATAAAACGTCTTTAAAAAGTTACTTTATGATCTTTTAACCTGCTTATGCGTATAAAACTTATTGCAGCAACTTGAGGATGGAGATCAACTGCACTTTGAAGATGTTTCTAATTCTTATACAAAACTGGAACACGATTATCGGAAGTTCTTATCTGAATGTGGGATGAGTAAAAGAGGCTACTGGCGAGGAGGTTCCAGTTAACAATGATATTCAGTTAGTTGCTGGGGAACGTCTGAATGTCATATATTACAATATTGTATAAAGTCATAGAGATTTGGATGTTAAGGGTGTGTATGGCACTGTTAAAATCAGCAATCCTTTGTAGATATTGTTCAGTGACTTTATGCAACAAAGAAATGATACAAAGCAAGAATTACATTACTAGTTAATCCGCAGAAAACTACAAAGAAAGATGGTCCAGATTTTTAGCTCTGAGGATCTCAAGATAAGGGTGTTTGAATAATGCAACAGACAGTTAATGAAGCAAATTGATGTTTCTCATGTCTTTCAATATTCGGATATATACACAACCACTCTTTGCTCGACAAAGTATACCAGGGAGGGTACAAACGTAATACATGCTTTTGCCTTTCAAGTCCAGCAATTCTCTCTCTCTCTCTCTCTCTCTCTCTCTCTCTCAACGAACTTTGCGGACTTTTTCTTCTTGTCCTAATCCAAGGGATTTCTGTGCATTTGCTATACCTTCAGGATCTGCACATCAGGAAATGAAAAAGAATCGAGGAGGCAAAAGGTGCATCAGAAAACAAATACCAAGAAGTATACATAAAAATGGAAAGAGGGACTACAAAGAACTATATTATAGATGGTTTTAAGAGTCATGACAGGGTTGAAGAGAAACCGAATTTATTTTCCTCCTTTTGTATTCCCTAGATAATCTTACTCCCTGCCCTTCGCTGGTTTTGTATTAATCACCCACACAAAAGGAAGAAAAATAAAAATAAACAAAGGGATGAAGATGATCAAATATAACATCTAAAATTGAATAATAAGTGCCATTATCAAACAAATTAGATGTATTTGCTTCTCCAATGAGTAACAGTTTTCCATTTGCCCCTGTCAAGTCACGTTAGCAGTCTGTCTCTCACAAAAAGGGCATTTTCTCATTCACTTTGTTGCCCAAGCCAGCAACAGATGCCCTGCCCCCCCCCCCCCAAAACACCCACACACAAAACACCAAGAACAAAAAAAAACAAAAAAAGACACCCCACCTCTTCCTCCATGGACAAGGAAACAATAGTTAAAGGAGTTCAAGAAAAGAGCCAGTCTTATAAACATCTCGTCTGCCTTAGGCAAAGGAACACAGGTAAAGCACTAGGCACCAAATGAAAACTTACCAAAAAACTGAGTAAAGATGCGAGTGAAGAAGCTCAAGTTGCGAGAGACGTTGTAAGCCATTGCGGGGGGAAGAGGTTTAACAATGGTGTCAATGCTAAACACCCTTTGAAGAAACTGCAAATAAACGAAGTTTGATTAGACAAAACTATGCAAACAGAATTGAATGAGCATGTTGCATGAACTAATAAAGCACTATATTACCCACCATAGATTTTACAAAACTAAATTTTCTAGTTGAACTATCTTACTATGCCGTACAGCAGTGTCTGCATTTTAAATCACCCTGTCAGTCTATCAAGGTGCTAGGCACATACTGGAGAACTATAATATTCGGATGTACTCATATACCCACTGCAGATGATATGAGCTAATAGATTGAACTTCTAAACTATGACCAAGGTACTAGGTCCAAAGCGGCAAAGTAAATTGCACCTTGTTTGATTCTTCAGCCCATTCACCAACTTAAAAACAAGAACTTAGTAAATGAGAAAAAAAGAAAAGAACTTTGCCCTCCAAGCCCCTTCTTTCCCACGGGTCACAAATCTATACCACTGATGCAAAGCCGAAGCAAGAATTTGCATGGCTTTTCTGTGCTTACATGTTAGCATTTCAATTTTCACCTTGAAAATCCTACTGAAAGTAGTTACAAGGATAGAATGTTACATAAAAATGATCCCACTTATTTACTTGGTTTAAACAGTTCCAACAACAAACTCATATCAAATCCAACTTAACTCTAATTTTTCAACCTCACAGCAAGGTTCCCTTCTGCTTCTATGTTTGCTGCAAGCATACTTTCACATGCCCATATTAATTTCATTGCATGTACCCTTCGTTGTTAATTATATTCACAAAGGTCAAAGTCCAGAATAATATCTGAGTATCACATGCATCAAGTATGCCAAGTGATGTAGTGTATACAGTGCATGTTGCATAAGAATGTTACATTAGCCATTCATAATGCACATATTCAGAAAGGAGGACTCTTTAGATGCTCTCCATACTCACATACAGATGATGATTTCAGGGAGGCATCAAAGATGAACAGCCACAGGCATACACACCTAAAGTGATTAAATCATAGAGGAACCAACAAGCAAACCCATCCCAGCCCCCAAAATCATTATAACCAAAGGACACTGAGAAAATAGTTTGATAGAATTGGTCAAACAAGCATAAATTAGTACCTCTGATACTAAAACTGTCTTTCATCAATTTTATATCTTAGGGAGCATAAGAATTCACTTAACTTTTTCTTCATAAAAAATGCAAGGTAAGACTGTATAATATACCTCAAAGCATAGGGGAGTTTTTTGAACACCATGTTGTCCCTACAGAAGTTGCTTTACCTAGAGCAAGAGTTTTGAAATTAGGATTTAATCCAGTTTAAATTCTGTTTGGAGCACTCGATGTTCCAACTGAGTTCTGAGTTAACTGTTTCCTAGTTATTAGGTTTTGCATATTTTGAAAAGATGATGCATGTCACTTGTCAAGCATTATGGTGGAGTAATATGATTTTAGTGTGAACCACTTATGCTGCTCTTACAAAGCTTGAAGCAACCCAATCTTGGAGATATCTTAGGAAAATCTCTGTGAAGTTCGTAAAGTTTACCTTGTTCCAAAAGTGAGCACTTCATGTTGTACGTACTGTTTCTAATGAGAATGTCTGGCATATTTTCTTAAATTTGCTTCAATATATTTCATCTTCTCCCATCATTGTACAATCAAAAGCATCATTATATCTATCATATATTGATCACAAAAAGTTCCATACAAAACTGAGGTTATTATGCATCCCTTACTAGTCTAATAGAAGGCCATTTTAAAAGAGCATGGATGCAGTTACATTGAATTTGTGTCATTTCAGCCTGCTCAGAAACCCGTTTGCCTCTAGATTAAACTTACCATGTATATTGACATGGAGCTCATGCTCCGAATTGAATGCATAGCTACCTTTACAACATTGTACATGGTAATGAATGTCAGTACAGTTTTGGCAGTCTGTATTGCCCCTCATTTATCATTTGAAAAAAATTAAAAAGAAAAGAGAACAACCAACAAAATGGCAGACTTGTTTCCAGAAGTGATGAGCTATCATATTTTCTTCCATAAGAGCCTCAAAGGCAATACTGTTTTCCTATCTAAATTTCATGATATAGGAACTCATGATTCTCTAGTTCTTCTCAAGCAATGAAAAGAATGGAGCATGGTCATATCGCAAATAATTTTCGACTTGGTGAAAAAGCTTTTATTAGAATTTGGGATGTCTAAAAAAGAGAGAAGTTTCTCTGTTTGAAGCTAAGAAGCAAAGACACTCGCCAGAAGCCAACATGTCCATTTCAACGGTATTGACACCATGCTCTCCAACACTCTTTTGATAGTGTTCAAAAGCAAAAATTATACGCCGAAGTAACAGATACGTGTTGGACACACATCTGGCAATTAATACGTTACCAAATGGAAGATTTAGACTCGAATTCTTGTGCATATAATTACGAAGTCATTGCAAAAGTGAAAAGGCCAAAAGCTTATCGAATTAAACTCCTCCTTTCTTGAACAAATTCAACCCATTTTTAAATTAAGATTGACTTAAACAAACCTCAAGGTAACTTCCTCACTGTAGCTAATATAGCTTTCAAGTTTACCAATGTTCAATAAGAAGAGTACCAATGTTCAATAAGAAGAGAACTCCAATTGCTGACACATTTTTCTCTTTGGTACACGTGCTTTTACATGTCACCATGCTTTGTTTTCCAAATCTTGATTCAGAATTTGATTAGATATTCGAATTATCATTAAAAAAAATTATTCTCAGATACACACACACACACATATAGGTATTATTCCTACTAACTTAAAATACCAAGCTCTAAAAACTCAACAATTTTTCTTCTTTTTTTCCCTGTACAAATGGCCCAAAATCACTAAACTAATGCATTTTGGATAACCCATTTGAACATTTGGGCTAATTACAAGAAACCAGAATGGTCAAAATGGTACCTGGAAGTTGCGTTGGAAGCTGTAGCGCAATTCGGGGTCGATTTCAGTAAGCGAGTCGTCATCATCAGCAACGGCGTTGGAGGAAGAAGAAGAAGGCTTGCGAGGGACATGCATGGTAGGAGTAGAGCCGGGGTTGTTGGTGACTTTGAGCTTTGCATCTTTGAATTTGTTGGCCTTGTCTTGTGGGTCATCTCCTCCAACCCTCCATGGTGCTGAGGCCAGCAGCTCTTTCTTCGCCTTCCCCATTTTTCTACTTCCAAGCTAATAGCTAATGGGTATAATGCCTCATTTGAACGTTGTTAAGGTATATCTACTTTGACTTCTCTGTGGACAACTGGAAAAGGTTAGCTTAGGCACTTCAGCCCTAATACGACCCCGTTTCCCTATATTTTTAAAGGGTTTGTTTAATAGTTTTTATAAATTCAACACACATATTATTCGATTGTGTTGCTAGAGCTATTAGGAATTTAATTGGGTCGGCTTAAGAAACTAATAATTTAATTTGGTTGTTAGGGTAACTAAGGTGATAAGATGAGTGTCACGTAACTTAAAAGTTCGATTGTCTTAATGTCCATCTAGAGTTTTCGATCTGCGTGAACAATATCACACTCAATCTCATTAGGTGACACGGGTTTCGAGTTGGTCAAATTGACTCTGATAGTCAAGTTAGCTAGTACGGAGTGCGAGAAGATTTAGCTGAGCAGGGATAGCAATGAAGCGCGATAAGAATAGAGTATGCTTAGCCCTACTCCTCACTTGTTAATAAAACTCCTATTCCTATCCCTATCATATATCTATACCGGAGTAAACTCTTATACTACCATTCTCGCTTCTATCGGATTAAAAAAATTCCGCCAAAATACCGGTCAACAAGGTTAATAACATTAAAAAAAAATTTAAAAAGTAATACATAAGAATGTATTAAAAATAAGTTAACTTTTGTAACTAAACCAAAAAAAGATTTTAATGATATAAAGTTCATATTAAAATATATAAAAAATATATTAGAAAAATATATAAAATGATATAATATTTTTATCAATATATATATATATATATATATATATATATATATAGCGGGGTGAAGTGGGGTGGGATGGACAAACCCCTACACTATCTCGCCCCTACACCGGGGTAAGGGAACAAAACCCCACCCCTCCCCTAACACGGGTTTGACAAAAAATTCCGTCCCTACTCCTACAATACTCCTGTGGAATAGAGTGAGGTGGAGTATCATTGTCATCCCTACAAGTAAGCGATGCAAGTGTGTAATTGCATTGGATTGCTATATATACTAGTTGTGTGTCTAATCAATTCCCTCCATCCCAGGATTCTTCTCGCACTACCTCCTAATTTATCGAAAACTTTTAATCTCACTTTCCTGGCTAAGCATTGGGGATCTTTCCTAATTTACCTCCCTTGGACCAGTTTCCACATTCTTCGCGACTTGTTCTTCTTTGATCAACTTGTATGTACGCACACTAGGAGAATGGAACTTGCCCTTTGTTTTCATGAATCCCAAGCAAGTGGGATTTGCTTGTCGCACTTGAGCCTCCTTATCCTAGTTCCAACTTTCATACATGGTGAATTTAACACTTTTGCAACTTTTTAAATAAGAGCTACAATATGCGCAACCGACAATAATCATTAACCCGTCATCAAGTTGTTGAGTTTTCCCAAGCAGCCATTACAAGTAACGTTTTGCATCTTCCAACATGCTTCAGTATTTGAGTGTCCATTCTGCACTTTTTTTTCCGGCAACCACAAATTTCCTACAACTGTTGCTTTTCTCTCTCTTCGCTTCACCATATTGTCTCTCTTCCTTCCATGGGTACATTCTTCCTTCTTCATTTACTATAACTTTTCTATCCATTCTTGTAGAAACAATGATTTCACTGAATCGGTCATCTTTTACTCCTAAGGGCCATTCTACCTTTCTTGATAGCTTAAATGATATTCTTCAATTTGCTGAGCCTAAGCCTTAAGATAGGGGGAGACTCATTGATAGTTGACCTAGGGCATAGAGAAAAGTTGTGGGTGAGGTTGGGGTCGAATCTAAGACTGAAAATGCAAATATTGATGTTAATGGTTGATCTTCCCCTTTTTCAAGAAGCACTTAGAGCCTAAAGTAAAATTAAGTGTAAAGCCAAGAAAGATTCTCTTGGTAATGACTAAAGGATTTATCGTGCTAACCAGGAGCTTGGAGATTAGGTTCAGAAGTGTAAGGCTGTTCCTAGGGGCTATGTTGTTAGGATTCTTGATCCGGAAGAATGGGTTCGTACCCTGAGTGATAGAAAACTTACGTTCTATAAAGGTACCCCTTTATTTGCCCCTATCGCTATCTTTGATAGTCAAGTATGTATATATTGCAGCCATTTGGTGTTTCTACCACCATGCCACGTGGTTACCCACCAAAATGGCTTAAACATGAACAGATGACGGTTAATAATTTTTTTCCCTTAAAATGATGTGGGCACATGACACAACCAAAAGCGTCATATGGTCCTCCATATCTATGCTACCAATCAACACAGGAGATGTGGGTGTATATTAAACTTTCTTCTTCAAAAGATACGATACAATCGTACGTCAAAATAATAGTGAAAAGCTACAACAATCATCTTTTCTATTACTATTCTATTTTTGGTGATTTTTATACTGTTCCATACTTCTCACGAAATACTTCCCATATAAGTTAATAATCCATGTATCACACTTGTGGCATTGCATAGATTTTCAGACTCGTTGTGATAATATAGACCTTATGTTGTATGCTTGCAATTCAGGTGAACTTATCTTTGTAAAACCCCCAACCAACTTCTTTTACTTTCTCTTAGAAGTCCTCCTCTTTGCAAAAAGGCAACAAAAATACAGAAACCCCTACCTTTAGCTAATGACGATGCCTCTCCACTTTTCTTCTTCTTTTTTACTTTTTCTTTCTTATTCCTCCATGGTTTTTGGTTTGTATTTCACCCCAGACCTTTTCTATGGGATTTAATAATACCAAATTTGGAATGAAATTTCTTTGTTCCAGCATCTTGGATTTAATGATCAGTCCAGCATTTAGGGTTTGTGGTAGTGTTTAGGTGGTTTATCTTTGTTGGGTTTTTATAGAGCTCAAGATCTACAATTAAGGTTTTTGGCCAAAAGGATGACCTAATCCCCTTTTGAGCATGAAAGACAATAGGATTTAGCGATGCTATCATAAGGTTATTCTAGGTTAGGGTTGTGTTTATATGTTCTTCTATGTGTCCCTAACAGGATTACGATCTTTCCCCTACATAGGACCTTCCATTCCATCTCGAACATGGGAAGAATATGAATCCCACGATTAGCGCCTAACATCATAGGTTGCATATCATCATCCTTACCATATAAGCAAATTGGTCCTACCCATTACGATCCTTACCATAATCCTTTTATCCTCCTAATAGTAGGTAGAGTATCCAGTTTTAGGGTCATTCACCGAGCTTTAGCCCAAAATGCCCAAAACCGTTTTTGGGCTATACAATTTTCATGTATCTTATGTGGTCTTTTCATTAAGTGTTTCTTTGGGCTTTTTCAAATCTAGTGTTTTCCTATCTTTCTTTTTCAAATTTGGTCTTAGATCTTACACATACATGCTTACATCTTTTAGAACTGAGCTTTTTGCTTATATTTTGTCCTGATAGTGAAATAGTGTTGGCTTCTCGAAGGATGAACCGTGTTCTTTTGATCTTTATCTTTCACTTAAGGTTGAGCACGGGATGCGAAAATCCATACTGGACTAAAAACTCGTACAAAATGCTCTTGATTATTTTTTAGTATTCCATCCCAAAACTATTCTGAATTTGAAATTTTGAGATGGGATAGGGATACAATCTCTGTCCCATCCAATCTTATCATATATATATATATATATATATATATATATATATATATATATATATATATATATACATATATATACATACATACATATATATATATACACATACATATATATATACGTACATATATATATGGGTTAGTTAACTATATCTCTTTCTTTATTTTATGTTTTATATGAGTTATTATTTACACTTTATGGTGGCATATGCAACATTCTCTTGACTTTTCTTAAAATACTTGAGTTAATGGCATTAAATTTTCTTACTTAATTCATTTTCTTCAAGCTATTTCAACATCTTTGGTAGAGATTTGATAGCTTAATTCACACTTCTTTTTTCAAGTGATATCAAAATCTTGTGGAGAGATTTGATATTATATTGTTGTTTATTGTGAAAATAGAATTTCATCCCAAAACTCAACCCATCCTATCTCGAAACCCTTGAAACATTCAGGATGGGATGCAAATATTTTGGAACGGAAGCGGAACAACAAAATTCATATCCCGAACTTTGGGACAGGATAGGGATAAACTCAAATCCTGAACCATTCTTTCTCATGCCTAGGTGCTACTTCCACCATTAACTAACAATTTCGTCAAGGTGGTTGTAAGTAATTTGAGAGCCACTGTGCTCTTGTACCCGCGTTTGTTACTCTATTGTAGAGTGATAGGGTGGTCTGTTTGTAACACTTGTTCAAACCTAGTGCTTAGAGGGTCGTTCTTTTTCAAGGAATATTTAGACCATCTAGTGTTTGAACCTCGTAGGCCCATCCTCTATTTGGGTTATTGAGTCTTGTTGAACTTATTTTTGTGTGGCATCTATTTTGCATCATGTTGCTTGCCATAGTTTTGGTTTGTGGTTCAAGTTTTCAAGTGTACACATTGGTTGAACTACCTTGGTAATCTTTGGGAAGATACCGCTTCTTGGTGATATTGTTGTTTATCTATAGTTTTGGCCCTTTGTCTGAGATCTTAAGAATCTGCCATGTTCCTTTGCATAGGTGTCGTTCATTGTTCTCATTTTCAATTTTGGTTTTTCTTAATACAAACCCCCACCCCTAACCTATCTCTTGTCCCTCACAAGATTTGAACCCAAGACCTCACACATAGAAAGAGTTAGTCTCAAACACTTGAGCTACCCTCTAATCCCTTCAATTCCGATTTTGTTATACATAAAGATATATTGATAATGTCATCCTCAAACTAAGGTGGATTGAATTTATTTATATGAAGGGCAAAATGCATGTAATGCTCTATGGTTTATCTAATTAGCTGATTATTCTCGTGTTTTAAAACTTACCACATATTTCTCCATTCTTTTTAAAAAGTGACAAAATCACGTCCTTTTTCATTATTAATTTAACTTGTTAGTTGAAAATAGGGTTTTTTTGGGGTAAAAATATATAATGCATTTGCATATTTTAATACTCATAGATGCAAAAAAAGACGCATATAATGCACATTAAGTTAATTTAGTTAGAAAACAATAGAGTAGGAGATTATGTGCCACCCTTCGAAAAGCACAAGGGGGTAATGTAGTAAGCTTTGAACATAAGGAGTTAATCAACTAATTAAATAAACGACAAAAGATAACATATATTTTACCCTCAAATGAATAAGACATACAATTTATACTTATAAGCTTTACACGATATAACACATGTTAAAAATAAGTATACACTACTACCCTCCTTAATCTGGATGAGGTGTCAGGACAAAAAGATAGAACTTCAATTCATTAATGTGATGAGAAGGAAAGGCCTTGTGAAAATATCAATAAACTGAGAACCTGTGGCAATAAACTTGACAACCACATCTTCTTGAACAACCTTTCTTGAGCGAAATGAAAATCAATCTCGAAATGCTTGACACGCACATGAAGTATTGGTTTGATTGCCATATATGTGACAAAGACATTGTTGCAAAACAATACAACTGGAGTGGAAAGAAGCAGCGAGATCCCAAAAAAGTTGGCATATCCATAAGCTAGAGTAGGATGTTCTGCATTAGTCCTAGACTGAGAGACTGTATGTTGATTTTTAGACTACCAAGATACGAGATTTAAGCTAAAGAATAACGCACAACTTGTGGTGGATTAGCGACTATCACGACATCCAGCCCCATTAGCATTTGCATGGGCTAAAAGAGATGAGTTAGTAGTAACTTGCAATATTAATCCTTGATCTACAATGTCCTTTAGGTATCTAAATATGTCTCTGTGATACATACATGTGTTGATTAAGGGCCTGTTTGGATTGGCTTTTACATTAAATTTACAATAATTATTTAATTTAGCCTCCAAAAAAGCTGAAACTTTAAAAAAAGCTTAAATACAGCTTTTTTTAAAAATCAGAATTTTCTGCTTCTAAAAAAAAAACTATTTTTCAAAAGCTGTTAAGAAGAACGCTTTTGAAAAAAGTCAATCCAAACTTGCCTTAACTAAATTCACCGCAACGGCTGACTCACAACGAGTCAAGGTCAAATATTGCAATCCGCCAACCATATTACAATAAGCAGTTGGGTTCTCTAATAAATCACAATTTGAGAGAGTTGGGATTTGGATAACCAGGGAGTTTTGACTATTTTTGCAATAAACATGCGTGGGAAATTTGTCTAGAAGGTCATAAGCATAAGTAGACTGACTCAACAATGGAGAACTAGAGGGGCGAATAGCCTCCAAACCCAAAAAAATAATGTAACCCTTCTAGGTTTTTCATAGCAAAAGTAAACTAAAAAGTATTTATTAACCCGGAATTAAGAGATAGCTCAAATAGTTGAGACTATCTCTCCCGACGTGATGTCCAGGTTCAATTCCACAAAATTGGGGTTAACCAAAAAAGAAAATACTTATGAACTAAAAAATCAAAGAAGGAAAGCTCCCTCTAAGAACAATGTCATCCGCATATGAGAGAAGAACTAACATGGCATCAGAGGTGCCATAGATAAACACAAGAGGTATTAGCAAAGGCACAAATGAAACCAGAGATAAAAGAAAAGAGCTTAAGCGATGAAACCACATCCTGCAGAGTGCCTATTTCATATAGTTGGCAAATTCACCCAATAAAGAGAAATAACAACAATTACACAATATTAATAGTAATAGGTTTTTAACATCAGAACTAAAAATTTCATGTTAATACTCCCTGTTGATGAAACCATTGAGCCACAAGTCGCATTTTATACTGTTCAATGTCACGTCAATGATTCAATGTTACACTTAACCCACAAGTATACTTCCATTCTTCTTTATATGATAAATATTTATTTGGTATACAAAACAATTAACATACGTGACATAAATTGTTATTGTATGAAAAATGGTGAAAATGTGAGCTAAAAATATATAATTAAATATGATTTTTCTTATGGGACGAAGGACTGACAAACGATGCATGCTAGCTCATCTACAAATTTTCCAGCATTACAAATTAGATAACCAGCGTAATTGATACTATTATATCAAAGTCATAAATGACCCCTTTGCTTATTGTCACCCCTACCCAGACCTGCTAACAATACCGGGTAGTGATGTAAATCTGGCACTATTTCAACGCCTATCAAATGAAAAAAAACCCATCCTCTCTGTGGGACATCGGTCAACAACGTCAATGGGGTAGGACAAGCGAGAAAGACGTAATTTGCTGAACTCTTAACTTGCTGAAAGCGATTTATAAGTTGTATTAATTAACATAGGCAAATGATTATCAATTATAATCTCAATAAAAGCTACCAATCCTCAAATGGCAATAGTAATACACTAAAAAACCTCTGGCATTACGTATGCTCTATGGACAGAACGGTCTACCTAAGCGAGTCCTGTGGCTTGGGATGGTGAAACGCCTGATTTTGCCCTCTTCTTCTATCAAATACCCCTCGCAAAGAAACGCCTTGGAGAAATTATCTTCCACTGCCCTATCAACATCGTGCACAAAAACATCAGTCTCACCATTTTCCCTGTTTCTCGCAATCAGGCCAGCCGTGTAAATGGCTTTCATCCTCCCCGGCGCCTCGTCGTGCCAGCCGGTCGGTGCGTCCACCATGATCAGATCCCACTCCGTCTCGTAAATCGCCTTGGGCAGATCTTTCATCGTGAGCTGACACTCGGAAAATCTTGGGTCCGTCGCGGCCTTACACGCCTCTTGCTTACCAATCTCCAAGAGCTCATCAGCTTGAGGCAGTTTTGTGTCGTAGGCGACATGGTAAGACTCCAGTGTGGGGAATTTAGCCGTGATTTGCTCAATCCATGCCTGATCTTCTTCCAGAAAAACGGTCCGGCCGCCGTGGTTGAGAGCCGCCCACATGACGCTGTCGTAGCCTAAACCGAACACTAGAAAGTTGCAGGGCGACTTCTTCTCCAGCACCCTCATGGACACTGATACCTCCTTGAGTGTTTGCTGTGGGGTAACATTTGAAGTTGCGTAGTGAACTAATGCTCTTGCTAAAGATGGTGTAATTTTATTGCATGTTGGTGTTAAAGGGGCTTGTGGGCAATCTTTTGACTGCTTTTCTTCTTGAGAATCATCTGGTGAATTCGATGAAACTAATATGGATGAGATAGCTGATGATGTGTTCTGGTGGTGGAATGATGAGAAGCTTGCTCTAAGTACCAACAAGATGAGGAATGGAAGGAAGACGAACATGAAGATGGGCTTGAAATTTACAGGGCATTGAGCTTTGGATCTCATATTAGTTTTTTCTTGGTGATCAAATTCACAAACAAATACTTGCTGCTATATATGGGGAGTTGAAAGCCCTTAGTTGCCGGCTCTCTTTCTGTGTGTTTGTTTATGTGTAATAGTAGTTGAAAAAGGTCTTTGTGTGATAATGGTATATTCCCTATTTATTTGTTTTATTTAGCATGTTCCTTCGCCGGCAGGTGGATTTGGTGTTGTGTTATATAAGTTGAAAAGGGTTTTTGTATGGTATTGGTGTATTAATTTATTATATTAGTATGCTCTTTTATGTGCAAGTGGATTTATTTCTAAACTTTACACGTAAATAATTTTAATGTTTTTTAGATAGAGAACAATGTGTTTCGAATTTAAGAGTGTTTAATTTTTAATCTCTAATATCATATTATGTTATTACTGCATCTAAAAGCTAAGCTTTTAAAAAAAATTATTTGTGTATTTATTTATTGTATTGACATTGTGGGAGCTAGCTAGGAGATGTGTTGCGTGATTGCTCCCAATAGTTGCATTGTTATTTCGACTGGCTCCTTTGCTGAAAAGTTAAGAACAAGCAAATAACACTATAATAGAGCGGGTAGACATGGACAAGATAGCTTGATGGCGATTTTTGCCGAAAGGTGCGAGCCAGAGCATTGTTTGGTGTTCAAGAACGTAAATGTGGGGTAGGGGAATATTTGGGTCATCATCTTTCACCTAAAGTTGGTTATGGAATTGGTGAAAATTGTATTAATTTTTTATGCGGTTAAGTTAATGAATTTTGTACTAGTGTGTCTTAATTTATATATGCATGGATCTTTTTTTCTAGGTAAGGTGACACCATCAATGGGGAACATTTTTCTCTTTTCTCCGCGCGTGCCGTGACTTACTCCGGTCTCACCGGGCGTTGATCTTTTACCAATTAAACGGCGACACCTCCAAGTGTCCCGGCTTGCAGTCCCCTATCTGGGAATTACTCGCAACCGACAGGCTATGTCATTGCATGTGCAGCTCATCTCCATGTGGATTTTTTTTCATAAATGCGCTCCTTTTTTTTTTTTTTTTCATCTCCTTTGAAAATACCATTGTCCTTGAAGTGTTTCTAAAAATAATTTGAACCATTATTCTCGAAGTATTTTCAAATACTCCCTTTTTTGGGATTTGAGAACACGCATTTACTTGATCAAACTCCGTTTCGGTTAATGAATTTCTGGATCTGAGCTTGCTGGAATTTCTTTATCAACCCAAAATTGCTTTATCAGACACTGTTTCAGATAATGAATCTCCAAAAAGAGTATTTTTGAAATAAAAGTATTTCTGAGAGAATTTAGAAAAACAAGAGTAGTTATGAAAAAAATCCTCTCGATGTTTAATTAATTGGTTTTCGATTTGAGCGTTAAGAATTATTGAAATTCTATTATAACAATTAATTCATCAATGTAAAATATCATACCAGATCATATAAAGTGGTTTCAACAAGTTCTGAAAGTTTTTTACGGGTGAAATATATATCTTAACAAGTAATTGCAAATGTGCATGTTGAAAACTTCTCTGAACTGGTCTGATCAGTTCGGAACCATTAAGTCATGAGTTAATGATCAAGTGACAAGAAGTAAAA
This sequence comes from Cordia subcordata, assembly GCA_028554755.1. Taxonomy (NCBI): domain Eukaryota; kingdom Viridiplantae; phylum Streptophyta; class Magnoliopsida; order Boraginales; family Cordiaceae; genus Cordia; species Cordia subcordata. The sequence goes on along the minus strand of JAPTOF010000005.1, from coordinate 12,842,428 downwards.
GGAAGAGAGTAAAATTTCAACAAGAGAGAGGGAGAGAGAAATGAGTAAACAGATAACATATATACGTAAAAGTTTTGACAAATAATGACGTTTTTTGGCTAAATAAGTATATTATTTCATTATTTAGCAAAAAAAGTATATTATTTCATTAGCCTGAAAGGAAAAAGAAACTAGAAGCTTACCTTCGTTTAATGATGGCAATGATATTTCATCACACTCTCTTCCGCAGGAGTACAGAATAGGGGTAAGGTTTTTGACAAAAAAACAAAACCCTTGCTCCAATTTAGGGGCAATGCATGGTAGGATTATAGTTAATTTGGTTTTCTGTTTTGGAGAGCTAAACTAACTTTTAAAATTTAAAAGTCCGTTTAAATAAAACAAGAGTGTTTGGTTTTACATTGTAAAAGTTGGTTTGATTAAAAGTCAATTAAATTTTGAAGCTAAACGGAGAAGTTAAAATTTTGCTTTTTTGTCAATGGTGTTTTAATATATTTTTGACAAAATATCTTCTTTAATTTTTCATTATGCCAATAGCCTCCCCACTTTTTTCTATCCCTATTTTATGCAAAATGTCCTCAATAATTTATGACCGGCATCCTATGGGAGGAATTTTTTTTTCATCCATTAGTGGGAATAGTAGCAAGAAGTTTTCTCCTTTGCCAGGTATAAGGTAGAAATAAAAGCAAGAGTTTTATTGACAAGCAGTGGTGCCTCATGGGTAAAATCAATTAAAGCCCTTGCTTTAGGTCCCTCATACTTTGAGGATCCAAAATTTAATGATATTATGATTATGATTTATATAATTACAAAAACTTAAGCTATCTTATTTTTAATGACGAAAAGTTTGATTTAGTTTCTTTAAAAATATATATATAAACTCACAACAAGTAAAGGCTCTATTGATTAATAGTATAAATCTCATTCATGTTAATTAGTCAGTTATAAATATATCTTTAAATAATAAAATATTTTATTTTATTTTATTTTTTTAAATCTACGATTAAAAAAATTAAATAAGTAGGGTAAGGTTATCAATGTCTTTGTAACTGTAAAATTTAACACCGTTAAGAGAGTTTAGAGGGTAAGTGGTGTTTATAGAACTTTTACTCACCACAGGAGCTTAATATGAGACTTTTGGTACTATAGGGAGGTATTGTGCACTTATGGTAAACCACAAGGGAGTTTGGTATATTTTACTCTATTCTCTTTTACTCTAATTCTCTCCATATAACAATTTGACATTTCTAACTCTAATTTATCAATTAGAACAAGTGTACTAATTGTTATTCTTCAATATCTCTATTTTTTCTCACAAATTTAACTCTATTAAAATCTCTTTCTCCAATACTAATATTCACATTTTTTCTTTCACTAACCTCATACTTACACTCGAAAATTCTAAGAAAGAACATATAGTAATATCTCTTCCTCTAGTTATTAGGAAAAATTACGATTTTAAAGCTTGAACACAGACTAATAAGATATTCATCTAACCTCAAAAAAAAAAAAAAAAAGAAATTCATCTGGGTCAACATTTCAGAAGATTTATTAAAAGGGCTCAGACATTAAAAGAAAGAAAAAAAAGAATGTATTTTAAAGTATTTTTTTCTTAAACCCCTAGTCCTACAAGATTCGGACCCAAGACCTTATTCTTGGAGGAAATAATCTTAACAACTTGAGTTATTTCCTAATTCTAAATGTATTTTAAACTAATTATAATAGTATTAATGTTACATGATTTTTTTTTCTTCCAACTTTTAATGGCATTATTTCAATTTTTTTCAGCTCCAACGCTGTCTTTTTTAAATTCCAAACACCAAAAAAAATAATTTTTTTTAATAAATTTATCAAGCACAAAATAAAATTTATTTATTTCTTGTGACACCCTCACATTTGCATGCCCATGCGCCCCTTTATATCAGGAAATGCATGGTATCCTGTATGCTTTTACGTTGCACTAGCTTTAAGGCTCTGGCTCTTAAAAATGCTCGCAACATGCTCCTAACAAAATTTTCTTTTCAAAAAAAAAAAAAGAAAGGAAAGGAAAGGAAAGGAATCAATTCAAAGGCTATTAATAAAGAGAATAAAGTAGGAGTGAAGCACAAGATGACTGACACCAAAAACGACATGGTAACAACAGAGAGTAGTTGCAATACCTTATCTTTTCAATTTTTACGTTTCAAAAGCTTTTTACGCATTAGGATTCAATACTGACCTGATCTGAGTCATGTCACCATCAATTACCATCGTGACTTGTAGTTTGGCAAAGTGAATATAACCACCAAATAATGAGAGGAAATTTTTTCATTCATCTGGATTAATATTAGTTCATGAAAAAAAAATTATAAGTTTAAAATAAAAATGTATAGGTCTAGAATAAAATTTTGAAATTTTTTTTTAAAAAATTTGTAACATTAATCCACAAAAATTCTTGTACGCCTAAAACAAAAAGTTGTAATATTACAAATTTTTTTAAAAAGTCTTACAAATTTTTATTGTAGTCTTAGACCAACAATTTTTTTTTCCGAACTGACGTCTGATTGGACTGATGAAAAAATTATCCACTAAGGGATAGCATACTTTGACCCAAAAAAGTATGTTAGAATTAAGCCCTTTTAAAGCGAGTATAATTTTTTGGTCTATGTGTACATAATAATGAATTGTTGTTCATGTTAAACCCTTTTCCCCTCTTGAAACAAAATGCTCTACGATCACGTGGCTCAGTTGTTGCAATGTTGTATGATGACCTTTCTTTATCCTCACAACAAAATTAACAGTTGAAAAGAGAAACACTTGAACAAATTAACAACTTGATATCATTACTTAACGTAAGCAAAACATGGTTAGTGTCTCAGAGGTTTCGTTCTTGGCTCAACAAACTTGGACCTTTAATATGGAACCCAAGTTTCTTCTCTAAGGTAAATAATCTTTCATGTTAACAACGTAAATTACAATTCTCTTAACTTTGATTATTTAATTATGACAAACGCTTTCATTGTTCTTTTTTCTTTCTCTTTTGATAGTCTCATTAGAAAAGAAAAAAGCAAAACAATAGAACACATAAGTTCCTGGCGTTGGGCTGGCCCAAAACGATTCTAGGGCGTCACGAGAACTTATACAAATGCCTATGCCGGGACAAGCTCGAGCCCTCAGTTGGGTCTCAAAGACGGGATGAGCAAAAGAGAATGGTTCTGCTAATAATATGATAATATTTCGAACAACATCCAACAATTACGAATTATTAACACAAACATAATTAATTAAATGAAATAAGTGATTAAGAATTATTAAATTCTACACGAATGAATTTATACTCCTCGATATACGTCAAAACATTTGTTGAAAGCTTTCACTAAAAAAGATGTGATATTTATCGTTCCGTCAGTAACAAGCCAAAGTATATGGCGAGAGATATCCCAAAGTAACAAGCTTTCACTAAAAAGATGAGACATGTTAGTCTTGATTGATTTCACCCTACAAGACTAGCATATCAGAAGTTTGGAGTAATATGTCGGGTGCAACTTTTAATCAAGCAACAAAAATGTTTTTTTTGTTGGGGGGGGGGGGGGTGGGAACCCATTAAAGGAAATAAAAATAAATGGAAATGTTGCCATTACACCTCAAAACCAGCAATCTGCATACAGGATGCTAAGGGGACAACATTCAATGCTGATACTTTTTTATCTACAGCGACCACATAGTATACAAGCACAACAACGATACTATAACATGATTCCACCTCAACCATAGCTCGCTATCCAAGAGCAGAAACAGAAAACAAAAAAACGATGCCAAGATGAATGCCTCCATCAATTTGTCTTGCAAATAATCATCATCTAAATTCTATAGCCAGAAGCAGATTGGGGCGGTGCAGGTGGCAATCGATTCGGAGTTCGACGGCTACCAGAGTTTGGGCTTGGCTTGACATCGCCATTTTCGGCCGGGTCACTATTCCGACGACTGTGTCCACTAGAACCATACCGAGATGAGTCCCCAAAAGAATCAGCTCGACCATTGGCAGCAGCATCAAATGCAGATCTCCACTCATCACCTGATGAAGGCCCTGGAGTTCTTGGACTGCTTTCTGCATGAGATGAAAAAATGGAAGGGCTCACTATCATGGCTTTATGGTCTTCTATTACATCGTAAAAGGGTCAAACGTGTCAGCTGTCAATAGAAATCTAGAGATTTTGCAAAACAAAAGACTAGAAAAAAACTTTACGCTACATGGTTCTCTGAGTCCACAAAAAGATTCTTCCATCACAAGACCTGATGTATGCCTGCAGCTATCATCGAGGCCTAATTTCCTACTCTGGTGCAATAGTTCAACCATTCATGATTACCAATTATATACACAACTATATTTTGAGCTCATATAACCTCACGATCACAACAAAAAACTTTGCTCGCTCTCTCTCTCTCTCTCTCTCTCTCTCTCTCTCAACACACACACAAAAGTATGTAGGCAAGAATGCGAATAACATACTGCTCTCTGTACCACAACTCAGATAATGAGGAATTGAAAACAACCTTGTAACATAATCCTATCTTAGCTATTAATCAAGATTGAAACATGCTTTCTCAACCACCAACGCAAGAAGTGGAAGAAATGGTGCTATCCACGAAAAAAGAAAGAAGAATATCTAAACATATATATTTTTGCAAACAATAATCAGAGGGATGAGAAGAGTAATTGAAAGCTAGAAAGTAATGAACAGGAAGTCTGAAGAGAGTGATCACCTGGTCCACCACTATCTGAGTAACTAGCAGCCGCTGCTCGATTATCATGAATACTGAGTTGCCTGGTAAGCTTAGAAAGAAGAGAGGACTGTTTCTGAAAACGTTCCCGCCTTCGCTTCACATTCTGGTCCTCCTGAAGCAGCTCCTCAATCCTTGCTGAACTTTGAGCACTACAAACCAAATGAAAAGAGAGGGGGAAAAAAAATGAAACAGGAAACAAAAATACCAACAGAATCTATTTTGCACATTTTGGAGTGGAGGGGGAAGCCGAGCATAAAAAACTCATTAAAGCTTAAAGTTGACTATTGCTCTGCTGCAAACAAATATAAGACTTGCAAAATTTATGACAAATTAAAATATGCCATGTACAAATCGCTAGTGTATATGCTAAACCACATACTATAAAGGAGGAAATCACAGCCCAAGAAAATTTCAAGCATATTTGAACCAATTGTAAATATAAAAAGCAAACCTGATAGAACTGTATAACTTGGTAAGCATATCTTCTTTCGCTTTCTCTACTTGACAAAGAACAACAGCCTGCCCAACCAGAGTAGACCGCACAAGATTTTTATATCTCTGGATATGCTCTGAAAGAAAATAAAATACAATAGAGAAACTTTATCACAATATGGAAACTGACTTTTGGAACATTAGCACCAAGGCTGTTGAGAACAGCTTCAACATAGCCACGCACTTCCTGAGCCATCCACCGAAGTTCTTCTTCTGGATCAGCCGGTCTTCTAGTCATTGTATCCTACAATAAGTTCCCGAAATTTCTTTGTAAGCAGGGGTTTTAAGCAACATACAATAGTCAGTAACTGCGTAAAGCATAGATCATTGTGACTAGAACCATCAAATTGCATTTGGGAAGACCATTTGGAATAGCATCAGAAAAAGAAGTTCAAAGAAGAGACAGAAAGGACATACAATAAATTACCCCCAAAATGTACTCACTAGCAACCATGGCCAGGGAAAACCAAATAAAATTTGATATGGAATAAATTATAGTTCCATTTTGAGCAACATAATTTAAATATAGCCACTGAGCATTGTATAATACTTACAAGAGAACCATCTGAAAGACTTTGCCGCATAGGAGGACCAGATTCACCAACCTTCACCCGACCTCCTTTGGAACTGATAACATTTCTCAACTTGTTCACCCACTCAGTCTTATCTGCCATACTCTCAGCCTTCAACACCACGGCGCTGTGAGCTGTCTCATTGGAAAATTTGTAAGGTTTCTTTTGCATTTCAACAGGAAAAACCAATAAGGCACTAAAGCAATGCACACTATCATGTACCTTTCAGAACAGTTTTGTACGGAACCCTGCTCATTATCTTGAATACAAGACTGGGTGCTTTTGCTGCTTCAGGCCCATTTGCCTTTTTATCCTTGGAACTCTTTGCTGGAGCTTCTTCTTCATCAGAAACTTCTTCAAGGTTACAATCCTGAGATTACAGTAGAACATTGTATCAGTTTATCTCGATGCTACTGTTTACATTGAACACTTATCCTATTCTATGTAGTTATTTCACCAAAGGCAGAAAACAACTATGTCCTCCCTGCTAATGTCCATAATATGATATCATTCTAGCACTTCGAAGAGAGCATAACCTAAATCACAAACAAAAGCCAAAACCAAATTTGAATATGGTGGTTTGCCATTGTAACTTGCATCAATTGATAGAATTTGTAATGATATGATATATTGTTTTAAAAAGGGTCATCCAAGCAACTATTCACGCCCATAATTGTCTCAGAATTTATATATTTTCATTCTAGCACTTCAGAGCAAGGAGAACCTAAATCACAAACAAAAGCCAAAACAAAATTCAAGATGGTGGTTTCCCATTATAGCTTGCATCAATTGATAGAATTTGTAGTGATACGATCTATGGTCTGAAAATGAGTAATCAAACAATGATTCATGTCCATAATCCTCCCAAAATTGACATTTTAAGACTAGATAGAGGAAAAAAATAGAGATTTCTGTAAATCCAATATTATTAGCCTCTACTCACCTCCAAAGTTATCACACCCCGAAAATGCCGCTCTTCCTGCTTCTTTGTGTACCCAAGCTGCAGAAATACATTTTGATAGTAAATGAAATTGACCACACAAGCAAAGACTATTGTAATAAAAAGACATGTATCATCAATCAACTGCATCCACAGGAGAAAGAAATGACATGTATCATCAATTTATCGCATAAAGTATCCATTTAGTAATTCTAAAATGCAAAGACCACAAATCTGGACTAGAATGTCTAAAAATCATAATAAATATCATCAATATGTGCTAAAACAAACAAGCAGAGTCTGGTGCATGCCCAACAGGGCTCAACCTTGAAATATTAGGAGCCTAAAAACAAAAAAAATTTGTACAGTATCCGACAACAGCACCAGTCAAATGAAAATGGCATTGAGATAGAAGCCTCTATTTCATTTAGATGTAGCTCGACAAATACTGCGACTTACCTTTCCAGTTTTCTCATTCAAGACAAACCATCTCCTACTCCAACCATTAGTTTTGGCACTTCTTTTCAATAAGAACCCTGTAACATTAAGTGGAGAACTTCAGTCAAAACAAATTTCAGAGAGGAACTAAGTTATGAGCCTTTTCCAAAAGTCACTTTTTGAGAAAATCTGATGGAGAGATAATCATTTATCCATTTGATATGACACACAGACCAACAACATGAACAAATAAAGGTTTAACCATAGATTTTCAACTTTGTTAAAATAGTCAAACAAACAAAGATTTATGCCTAGAATATGGTAGTGGTCCACTATGAAAATGAAAAAGCCTATCGTATCTATTAATAATTAACTAGAGAAACGGAAGAATCCTCCTTGATGCAAAGCCAAAAAGATATCAAACATTGAATAATCACGCCGACTGTCATTCTCCATTGTGCAAAGAGAAAACCCTTACTATCTTTAAGCATTACCTAGCCTCTTTCATTAGGTACAGGGGGTCCGTACATATCCTTTCTTGGAGTGAACAAATATGTTACTATTTGTTAGTTCCAACACAGAACTGAATGGCCACGATGACAATTGGTTAAAGCAAACATACAATCAAAATACAACAGAAAGAGTGACACGAAAATTAACCACATATACACTGCATATAATAATAAAGAGAAAAGGAAACCGGGAATTTTCTTCACATAATATGCATGAGTCCCACATAATGCAAAATACCATATAGAAATATAAGTATCAACCTTCAAAACATTTTTGACAACATAAAATTCAAGAATTGTTTGCTAACAAACCTGCTGTTATCTCCCCCCCAGGACCTGCAGTCTTCAAGGCCGATCCTTCTTGAACATCCTTATCTTGTTGACCAGATTTATCCTTCATTGACTTTAAGCTGCCCCCACTTTGTTGGGCGCCAGTTTGAGGACTAGTTGCCTAAGTATAGCATGAAGGTCCTTACATCATCATATGATTGAAATGAAATAGGGTTTGTGAGGTTTTTTTTGTGTGTGTGTGTGTGGTTTTTTGTGGTGTGGGGGGGCGGTGTTGTGTGTGGAGTTGGGGGGAAGAAGAAGATGGGCGCCACCCACACAAAAGCTGAAAAAGATCTAACAAAGAGATTCAAGAATTCCTACACACAAATCACAATATTTTATTACATAATCTCCCAGAATTGGAAGCTGTCATCCAATTAACTAAGCAGAAAGATGAAAATACAAAATGTTTAAAGAAAAGTAAGAGTAAGAATTTTCTAAACACAACAATAGAATACTCTGTTACATAGTCCTCTACCAGAATGGGAACTTGTGATTCAATTAACTAACAAGAAACATGAATATATACAATTTTGAAGACAAGTCAGAGTAAGATAAGGATTTGAGTAATTTACTATATTTCAAACTAGTTAGCCTTTTACCCCACAAAACAAAATTTTGTTGTGCGTTAAGTTGAGGTAATAGACACCCAAGGAAACTAGCTTGTCACACAAAGATGGACGTGCTTTACATAGGATTAAGGGATTGCCAAAGTAGGGTGCAGTTACCCTATTTAATATGGATTGGTCTGCCTCATTTGCCTTCTTAGAAGATCGATTTTTCAGCTCTTCTTCACGTCGCTGCCTATCCATCCTGGAAGAACCAATTGAACACTTAGAAGTCATGAAAAGCTGCCTATCACTGATACAAATAGGAAGACATTATAGCAACAGTTGAACATTTAAGAAGTACTGAATTTTGTGGACTAAAAGGGTCACAGCCAAGCTTAGATCCCTTTGTATGGCTTCAAGAATGGAATACTTCGATGTTCAGCAAGTCAATCATCTTATGGGAATATTATATCCTAAGGCTGTTGTTTTAGGGGTATTTATTATCAGAAATGAGAGGCTTTTCCCTCTCATCATCCACTAGAATTATCATATGGAACTTTCATTATAATACAAAATGATGACTCCAACCTGTAACAGAAATTCTATACTCAATAAACCCTAAATTCCAAACTCAAATCCAAAATCCAATTAGCACACACATCAATTGAATCATACAAATGATATAGTTTCTTTCCTTTGTACCAGCCACTACCACAACATTTCTTTAAAGTTCAGGTGGAAATATTATAGAAGTCTAGAATCAAGAATGCAGAGTATAACAATGACTTGGTCAGGAAATAATATTAATAAACTATAATTAAGAGAAGGATATCAAATGTGCTAGAAATGACTAAAAGTAAAAAGTGATAAAGAAAAAGTAAAAGATAGATTAGTGACATTATGAATAGTAAAAACCGATCTTAACCATTACTTTAAAATTATAAGCAGCTTAAATGAAGGAGGGGAATACTTGAACTAAAGAATTCCAGTTTTAGCTTTCTAGCCCCATAGAGAAGAATGAGAAAGAAAAGTGGAAAAGTTATCAACCGTTTCAACGATAAACATACCGCCTCTGAACTAAGCGGATAAAGTGCTGCGGGGGAACAAATGCCCTCTCCATGTCAACAAGCGCAACCACCATTTTCTTTGCTTCATTCTTAAACCCTTCCAAAGCAGTGGTAGCAATCTCAACAACCTTGATAAATAACAAACAAAATATATTTTGCTTTTTAAAGGCCAAAATATCCAACCAAAACAAAAAGGCCACAAAAACAAGTGGAGTAGCAGACCACGAATTAAATAGCACCGACTAAGATGCTGTAATAAAATGTTATTACCTCTCGCTTGAAAGGAGGATATCTTCCAAGACCTGGTGTAGCATTAGCAGCAGCTGAAACAATATTGACTAGTACACGATGCACCTACCACAAGGTTTCACATGACAAAACTCAGAAAATAAATAAAAAGGCATTAATGAGAAAATGTAACAGGAAATGCCACCATGACTAGAAGGGGGGACAGCTTATGCAATAATATCCAAGGCATATGATTCTGTTATCATGAAATCATGGTGCATCTTTTAGATCACATAGCCTTGTCACTGAATGGCATATCACTGATGGATAAAAAACATAATAAACACTCATTATGAAGTATACACTTCCTGAAGAGTCATCATACGAAATGCAGACTTGAAAGCAAACGGGGAAAACTAAAATATACAGATGGGCAAAAGCAGTAGAAGCAACTGCCAGAGAACGTGAAGTGGTCCCACAAAGCTAACATGACATGTGAAAGTTTACACAATACAAATCAAGAAATAGAAAAACATCCATACAGATCAAAAGTTAAGGGAGGAGGAGACAAAAGCATTGGCAAGTCCAGATGTGTGACGGATATCCTAGACAAGATGCAGAAATAGCCTGATTAAGTATTATGGAGTTGACTTTCAAGTAAATTCATAAAAGGTTCTACTAAAACATAGACTATATTTATTTTGTTTTGAAGGTGATATAACATGTATAAGCAAAGAATAAATAAGACACAAGTTATTTATTCGTTAGTACAAATTATTTTTTCATAAACAGACAGTATGATTAGTTTATCCCATCCCCATACAGCATTTGGCAAATAAGTGAATAGTTATCAAAATTATGAGAAGAGAATGTCATGAAGAACATAAAATAGGATAACATTAGCTTTTGCAAAGCAACACAAGAATGAAACTTATTAATAATTTAAACTCTTACAGACAACTACAAAGAGTTCATCCAAGTACGGTTCAAAAGTCATTTTCTGGTATTTGCAAATTAAATATGGAGTTCAATATGTAAAATTTTGTGCAGAAACCAATACCCATGCAATATAAAGATTGTGCTTTCCCAACATCAAAAGGATTCAATGTTTAATGTGGAATCTCTTACCGGCACCTGTAAAATTTTAACGTGAATTTCACGTGCAGTATTGGTAGAAAAGCACGCACTTTGCTTAGTTAAAATTTGTCACATTAAAAAGCACTCAATGGTCAATGCCTTAATGTCCTTCCCCACAAATACAGTAGTATCTTGTCTACTTTGCATACCTCATCAACACAAAGACGTGAAGGTTCTTTAGCCAGCTCTAACACACCCTTTATCAAAGACCTTAATCCCTTTTCAGGAGAAATAAGGTAAGGTTGATAACCGTCAGCTTCTAGCACAATCTGCCAACAAGTTAAAAGTGGTCATTATAGTAACTAAGAGTAGCTAAAACAAATAAATGGAAGACTAAATTGCCAAAAAAAAGACATACTCTCTTGACATTATTAATATCAAAGTGTCTATCTAAAGGAAGCTGCTTAATCCTGTTCGGGAAATTCCCCTCAAAACTTGCAACGACTTTCCAGCCTTCACCCTAAAGATGCATGTGACATCAAATCAGTACAAACCACATATACTAGAACAATTATTTTATCTAAAAATTCTAATACAAATAGTGTATGATAATTATTTATACATGTAACAAGTCTTCCTGAAAAGATGCAAGATAGCTAAAAGAATGGGCTATACACTATCAACAGTGAACCAAAAAGGAATTTCAAGCAGAAATGGGTAGTGACATCATAACATCAGCCACAATATAGCAAGCGGCAGAAAACTGGTACAATCAGCAACGTAAACAGAAACCTGTAGAAATAACTTCTCATCATCAGGGAAAGAAAGAACAGCTACAGCTTATACATCACACCTTACAATCGGAACATTGTTCAAGGGCCTTTATTCCAGTGTATATCCTCAGAGAACTATAGTTTTTACTTCTTTTCTTCCCCACAGACATGTCATATATATCAAAATAGAAATATCAAATGACTTTAATGCATCCAACAAAAGAAGCAGCACACGCTTCTACTGAAGAGTAAAACTAATCAATCACAGCTCTCCAAAGGAATTGTGTCAAACGAACATGGATGTAATTATAAAGTAATCTAGCTTCAAAGGGTTAAAAGTTTATTAAGGTGAAATCCAGAAATGAAGAATAGAATGTTTTGGAAAGCATTAAGCGGACAATCTTTGGGAAGTGTCACGATCATTCAATTTAGGTTTCTGCTACCTTTTACCGTAATCTAAGCCCATCCTCACCAGGTACAAGTTCAAGCAGGAGATAAAGTGGGAGGATCAACCAACATACAATCATCTACTGGTTGTAAGATTCTTAGTTTGCAAAGGTGCGAGAACCTCTAATAAATGATATATTCATAAATAGGTTTAATGCTGTTTGAATCGCCAAATGTCCATTGCAACAAAACCCTCTCAAACACAAATACATGGCTTCATGCTGTCAAAACAAATGCAAAAAGATGAAGCCAATGAAGCCAAATATTTGAGTTTCAATATCAACTGAAAATTATGAACACGGCTAATTCATGTCGATATGCCTTAAATGATATATTCATAAATAGGTTCAATGTTGTTTGAACTGCCAAATGTCCATTGCAAAAAAACCCTCTTGAACACAATACATTGACTTCATGCGATCAAAACAATTGCAGAAAGCTGAAGCCAAATATTTGAGTTTCAATACCAACTGAAAATTAATGAACAAGGCCAATTCACGACGATATGCTTTAGAAAGAAGCAATACATTGAGTATTTGTCTATGATCACTGAGGCAATATTTGGCATCCTCTGGCTTTACAGAGTGCAGTCAGATTACCTTGCAGTCCTCAAGAAAAAGTCAGAGCACTTCACAAAGGCTTCCTAGAATTTGTAAATGGACCAGGAGCTGACCATGGCAGGGAGAATGTAAAACCCATAATTCGTAACCTAACCATGTCGGAACCGCAAACAATAAGTAGCCCAGATACTTGGCCCATGAAACTTATTACATCAAGCTAGAAACAAGAATATGTTTTTGCCTCCACATAATCTTCCGTTTGAAACTGAACTTCTAACTGTACTTATAATACAGGATGTCACCTCATCTTAAATACCTATGAGCTCACATGAATTAACACCTCATCATAAATGCCTATGAGCTGTCAGGAAGGGATGCAAATAACTAAATCATAATTGGAGGACACACTCATCCTGCAAGCTTGGTTCAACCAAAGTCACACGACTACATTCCAGATACTTAACCAAGCACTAGAATTCAAAGCTATAAGCCTTACTCAGCGTGCTAAAAGAATAGTCTGACATAAGTAAAGTATATGGTACTAACTACACTTTGCCAGAAAAAACAAACAAGCAACAAAAATTGTTCTGAACAACACATCACCATGTCATGGAATAAAAAGAACTTATCTGGCTTCCATTATTGTCTATATTCATCTTCCGAATGTAAGATGACTGGTCTATTCTTTCAAAACACTCACCTCACCAGTCATGATGTGCTGCAGAAACTTGTCCTCGAATTCACGACAAAGCTCAAGAGCTAAGGCTCTTGTACCTTCAGCACTATGAACCATTTGCTCACCAAGTCTTACTAATTCATCTTGTACTATCTGAGACTTCCCCTGGAGCCTGCCAGAATAGTTGAAACAAAACTCAGAACTAAAAGAGATCTGAAAGCTTATGAAGAAAGAGTGGAACAGGAGCAACTAGAAGCAGGCCAATGCGGCAGCATTATTCCACTTTAACTGACTTGAATTTACTCAATGAAAAGACAAAACGATGCAAAAACAAATAAGAAATAAGAACACATTAGAATTAAATTTCATTAATTCAACACGTCAGCAGGGCCATGAGCCAAGACAAATTTTTCCCTACATATCACAGTGTTCTCCAGCACTGAAGAAAGTTGGGAGAAAGATCTAGAAAAGAGAAAAATAATTAATTGAACAAAAGGGCTCCAGGACAGATAAATCAGGAAAGCAAGGTTCCTTATTTAAGCCATAGCACCAAATAGAAGTCTTTATACAACAATTTTTCTCTAAAAACCCAAAAACAAGCATTTGACAAAAATAATGTACCCTGAGAGAAGATTTGGAAGCCTGACTTTCATACGCTTGCGTATTTGATGAGCAAGGGTCTCTACTAAGGACAATCGCCCAAGCTTGCTCTGAGGGGCACCAGTTAATATAGATTTTAGGCTTTCACTCTCCGCATGCCATGCAGTTTCTAAGGAGTTATCAGAGCCAACATTCCCTGACTGGGTTGAGGCAATAGAAACAGATTGACCAATCAAAGCAACCCAAGGAATGTCAGATGTGCTGCGTGGTCCTTGATTTAGCAAAAGAGCCTTTACAGCCGCAAGAGCTTTCGAGTCTGAAGCTGCTTGATCTATCTTACTGATCACACCTACTGTTCTGGTACCTATCATCAACAATTAAATATTAACATCCCTAGAGAACATAAAACAAGAAACATTACACGTTTTTCTTTAGCAGTAACAACAAGATGCAGATTTAAAAGTAACCTACTTTCTCCATCATACTCTTTAGCAATCCTTAAAGCTTTGGATGATGATATTTCTGGTGCCTGGGCAGCAGGTACTACGACCAGCAATATGGCATCACTGCGCTCAGCATATTGACTCTGTCACACAGAAATGCAACACCATATACCATTTGTACGGGGAAATTTAACATGTCAATTTAATTTAAAAAAGCTATTCAAGGAAATTGCAGAATCTGGTAAGAGAAATTATTTATCCAATAAAGCAACTGACCAACGAATCATCAACATTTCCTTTATCAACTCCAGGCAAATCAATCAACTTCAATGGTGGAGCTGCAAAGAGTAAAGAACATAAATTAAGAAAATGATTGCTATTAATATCTTTACGTAAGTCAAGACAATGATTGAAATTAAGATTATGAACAAGGACACATTCAGCACAGCTTTTTATAATCATAAAACAGAGATCTCAAAATCATACACACCTGTACTTGTCCGAAGGTTCAAATATATTTCATCACGACTTTTGCTCGAAATTTTGCTTAGCCTGTCCTGTAAAGAATGTCTAAGAGCACCTATGATGAACCAAAAAGAGAAAACAAATATAGTTGGAGCCAAAAGAAAACAATTTTTCAGAAATTATTTTGCTTTTTCTGCTTTCACTGGAGGCTTTAGTCTATAATGCACAACAAATGTATAATCAATTGTAGAAGAGGCCTCACTTGCAGAAACTTGCTGAGATTTACTGTCAATCTGCAAGACAATTGATTTGCTGCTCAAAGAACTATCCCTTGTTAAATCAACACAAATAGGAGCACGAGTAGCACCACCTTCGCCAGTTGGCTGTCCAAATAAAGGTAAAAAGAGAATAAAATAGTAATTAAGGAGTAGCATCTAAGCAATAAGGGCAACTAACATAAGGCTGATAAATAGAGAACAAAGATTTGAAGCAACTAGAACTTACCAAAGCAGGATGTCCAATGAGACTGTTCAATACAGCTGATTTACCTGCACCCTGAATGAATTGTCCAGAAATAAATAGTACGTTAATCGTTGTTATAAGTTCATAACCAGATTGTAAGAAAGCAGTGCAGTTAGACTTAACATGTCGATCCTTATCTGGACTGCTGAAAATGCACAGAAAAGGTTCTGAATAGTATATACTACATAGCATTCAGTTCCCAACAGAAGGAGAGTATGTTACTGAATCATTATATATTGATCCATCCCACTCCCTTTCTTTTCTTGTAGGCTTACAATAGCCCAAAAGAATTGGATCCATAATTATCAAAATCATATTGCAAACATATTGTGTGAATTGACTTAAGGGCAAAACAATTCAAATAGGTAAAGCGAATTGAAAATGTAAATGAATACATAGAATTGCCATAATTCACAGTAAATAGCAGAGAATTGTAAGATTTAGCCATTGAATACAATTCACCTCTATCTTGCATCAAGTCAACGGGTCACAATGCTAAAATTATTTGGATACACATTTTTTTCATTTTTTATAAATTATTGTTTACACCAGGAAGAAGGAATGGCTACCAGAATTAGAGGTTGTTTGGCTTTGCTTATTTGTTGCTTATAAGCACAAAATAGTAAAAAGTATGTGAGAGGGTGCTTTTTCTAGGTGCTTATAAGCACCAAAATAAACCAATCCAAACACCCTCTTACCCAAGAAAGGGCCAACCATCATACCATTGTCAACCAGAAGCCCAATGAAAACAAAAGCCATTAGCAGAAAGAAGCCAACAACAAAAACCTCTAGCCTTTTGCCTTTGTTGTGGCCAACTAGAAGTATATCCAAATGAAAAAGAGAGCAAACGCCTTCTGCTCCAGCCCATCTATCAACCAGAATGAAAGAGGCAATGGCCCTTCGCATTTCTTCTACCCTTTTATCCTTTCTCAGTCAAAACCCTACACTTCAATGCATTAAAAATATTCTGCATTCTGGATATGTTTTGTGTGTAAATCATGGTTGACACAAACAAAAGGGAAAGAAAGGGAACGACCCTATATGAGACCAATGTTATAGGATTAATGCTCGGTTTAGAAGGCCTTTGAGAAATATTTACCATGGAAAAGAGTTAATTATTGTATTCCAGTCATACCGAAAGCTTAATACTGAATAGTGTTTAACTTTCATAATTCGCTGAGCTATTCTATTAACAGAAATCTTCATTTCTGTAACTGGCTTATCAAAATTGGCTTATCATTCTGAACTTTCATTTTAATATGTGATTTGATCAGGACTTCAGGTTCAAATCATTGGTAAGTACTTTTATCTGCTTCCTACCAACACTTCTTCTGATCCTAATCTCCTAAACCCACATTCCATGAGCTTTTAGTGAAGAATCTATTTAAGTTCATATATGACCCAAACCTTTAAAAGCTATAGTAAATGTTTTGCACTTCAATAATTGACATAGATTGAGATGGATAAAGTTGTATGATATCCTTAAAACACAGTGGTGGTCAACTAATTACTGCTATTCCACCACACAAACTTATTCATTTCCAGTGGCAGACATAACTGAAGTCTCTCACAATTTATATTTAGAAAGCATGAAGTCCACTCAGCATGGGATATTTACATCACAAAGAAACAAGGAGCTCAGGACGACATCACAAATATACTTTTGTCGAGAATTACTTTATATGCTTCAAGAAGACAAAAGCAGCAACATTAAGTCCAAAGCTATAATGTTAAGCATCAGGAGAAGACAAAACAAGACATCAGGAGTTATTTTCTAGAGCCATACCTATATTGCTCTCCACAATTTTTCAAGCTCATCTTATAGAAAATAAATAACACATTCTCATCGCAATCTGCAATTTTTTACTATGCACGGCAGGTTCTAGATTAGTTTAGTACAGCTACAAACAAATTTATTCTATTCGTCTTATTCAATATTACAAGTCTCCTAGTTTGCGAAGTACTTTAATATATTTACTCCATTTATGCAATTAAAGTGGCGTTTAGTATGTCCGAACCAGATGGGAATGGGGTAACATTCCCATGAATGTTGGATTAGCCATTCCTAACTAAACATATGAGTTTAGCCAATTAAATGAACACATTTGTTAAGTGACAAGAATGTCCTTTCAAATATCAAAATGGCCTTTCATAATATCATAACAAATGGACCACCCTGTCATTTTAACAAGTCGTTAGAATCAATATATCTATCTCTATCTTCACTTCAAAAATATACCAAACATGGAATATTATATCTCACGTTCATTCAAATTGTCATTTTATACAAGTCATTAGAATCAATATATCTATCTCTATCTTCATTTCGAAAATATACCAAACATGGAATATTATATCTCACATTCATCACTTTCCCAGTACCATTCCATTCCTTAACTCATTTGACTCCTAGTCAAATTTATTTCAAAATACCAATCACCAGGTAAAGGTTTTAACACATTTCCCCATCTTCCAATGCACTGAAAAATGTGCTGACAAGCTTTTTCACTTAGAAATCTTTTCTTGCATCCTGTTTCCAGAAGTGCATCCTGTTTCCAGAAATGCCTTCCCCACTTTTATTCTATCACTAAAAGTATGGAGTTTACCTATATTTTGTAATTTAGATCTTGATTATATATGTCTACATCTATTATACATCTGTTCATATGCTGAACCACACTTCCACATATACCATAATTAGGAATAAGCAATCTTTACTCCTCATTGGTATTCTCGTTGCCTATAATGACATAACTTTCATATAAACCTATGCACACTTTAGGTAAGCTAAATGAAGCAAAGCTGAAGTCCGCAAACATTCAACTGAAAATACTCGAAGCATTATAGACAACCCATCTTCAACAGGGCAGAGCTCAACTGCTCAAGTACTTGGAGAAAATTAGCAAGCACAGACAGCCGACAGCATGATTATGTTCTATAGACGCCGACATTATAAACTAAAAAAGCGAATTTTAATTTCTAAAACCTCACCCTTCAGTCATGTGCGTGGTACTAGTCATTTAGCACACAGTTTTCTTCCCTTTAATTATATGATGCCAATTAAGGGTAAGAAAGCACAAAAATTCACTTGATCATTAACTCGACAAGTTCGCTACTATTGTCTCTTAATTTGTCTATATTAATTCAAGTCCAATTCAAGCTGAGACTAATTCCCAAGCTATATAATTATAGAAGCTTGAAAAGGCACTCAGGACTTACTCCGCTTAGCAAACAGTTGATCTAGTTAATAGCTATGAGATACTACGCAGATCAAAGCAAGAATAATTCAGATGATCATCACTTCAAATAGCAGCCAAAACAATAACGAAAAAAGAAAAGGTAATTCACGGAGGAATAAAAGGCAACTGGGATCCAGTAAACATCAGACTCGAGATCAAACAAGCAGCAGAACCTAAACCGATGAAAAAATCAACGGAATCAAAACTTACGGTGTTGCCGAGAGCAACAACATTGAGGAAAGTCGAAGACCGCTTCGACGACGGCGAGGTCTCATCTACGTCCTCGTCGGAGAGCAAAGCCGATGCTTGCCGCATCGCATCGGAGAGCTGTGACAGTTCTTCGATGGCATCCATTGCTTCTGCTGCTTCTCTCACAATAATCAACGGCCGAGATTTATCGGCGACGAAGACTAATACAAGTCCACCTGAGCGAACCAACTGAACAGATCAAATATCTGAAATCAATATTATTAGGTAAATAGAGAGAGAAAGAGAAACCCCCCAGATCAAGTGTGTGTGTGTGTTGGTTAGGGTTTTTTCAGGTGAAAAGATTCAAATGTTTGAAATTTCGAAAGAGGAAAAGGTCGCGAGAGAGAGAGGAGAGAGGAAAATATAAGACGCGGTGAAGGAAGGTGAAATATGGTCCCGGTCTCGTCTCTCCTCTCGTCTCAATGGAATTTGGCTCTCTGTGTAATACAAATACGAGAACCGGTATCTTGACCCCAATGTACACGTGAGTCTTGGTGGGCACAAGCAGTTAAGATCCTGCTCGGCTTTCTTGGAGATTATAAATTATAAATAGTAAAAAATTATGGAAGTGGACGTTATTTTTTAAAAATTTATAAATTGCAAAATAAATAGACCCAAGTAGGCTCTTAACTTCTTGTAATTTTTCTTTATCCCATCAAGTTTTGTGACAATTTTTTACTTACCGGTTAGTTTGCAAAGTCGGACCTCGCACATAGTTTAATTAAATCAATTAAACTAATTTAAATTCATCTAAAATTTTGATATTGGTTATGGTAATCTACCAACTGGGCTAATAAGAGAACTCTCTCTTCTTCCTCTTTCTTAAGTTATTCTTCTCTGGAGTCTCTATCTTCTCAACCAAATTTTGTTTTCGTTCTTGCTCTGGTTGTCTTTTTTCACGTTTTTACTGTTCTAATCTTCTTTTTCGTTTGTCCTTTTGTATTATGTTTCTCTCTATGATGTTATAGTGTTAGATTTAGAATAAGGACTTCAAGGTCCCTTGTCTTGAGTGTCTACACACTTTCCAGGTACTGATATGTCTTTTCCGTACTTGGATGCATGCTACTGTCACTACAAATATGGCCGCTCTTCTCGTCTTCTTTGTTTATGTTCACCATGCTTGATGGCCTTGTCCAATGGAGATCAAGCTTGTTGACAACTTTGGGACCTGTTGCCATTGGGTTTATGTCCCAGTTTTGACTATATGGGGGTGAACTCTCATCTCACATGTTGTTTGTGTGGCTTTGGTTTGCCACTCTTGTTGTCCTTTTTTTTTTTGGAGGTATTAGGAAAAGTGTGTGTCATGCTTTGTATTGATGTTTTGTGGGTTTTCTTGTTTGGGTTTAAACTAGAGATGCTTCTCGGTCTTGTTATTATGTTTATTTTTATTGTTGTATCTCTAAATTTGTACCATTTCAATATTGAATGAATGAAGAATGAATGTTGTGTTTTGTCATTAAAAAAAAATCATATCGGTTAGGTTCTTTCTAAGATAAAAAAAGCTTTTTAATATTCTTTTACGTGAATTATAGAAACCAACCCTGACTAACTCAAAATCGGTAGGATTAGTATTGGAGTCAACCTTATATGTGTAGACATATAGCAATTCTCCTTTCATAAAGAACTGTAAAAAACCAATTTTAATGACTCTAAACATAAAGCTTTATTCCTTTTCTCAGGAGTTTCCACCATTTCACCTTCTTCCACCATCATCTAAACACTATTTCAAACACTCTCTTCCCCTTCTTCTTTTAAGCCACGATCATTTATAGTCCAAATACTCTCCATATTCGTCCCTCAGCCCCTCTAATTCTTGCTTTCACGGTGAGAAAAATGAGAATTTCAACTTTATTTAGGCCAAAAGTTAAAGGTGCACTCAATTTGGACGTTGGTACTGGGTTTAATAAGGCCTCATCTCCTTCTCATGTTAAGAGGAATATTTGTGTTGTCCACCTCAAGCCAAGAGTCAAGGGAAGCTTTTTACGTATTTTGTGCCAAAAAATGATTATGGAGGCATAACAAAATCTCCGAATTCTAGCCCTCAATGAAATGCCAAACTTGTTGCCTTGGCTTCTAAAAGTATTTCTCAAGTGAATCTTGTTCATGTTATGACAAAACTGAGTTTAGTAAGCTTGCTAACGCTATTGGTAACGAAGATAAGGTTGACTTTCATCGAGTTAACTTACAATCTGAGACGCATGGCAAAGAAGATGAAAACTGGATAGTAATTGATAGGGAAATACTATCTCGCCTAGTCAGCAAACAGAAATGCTAATAATTACAAAACTAGCATCATGCAGCTATAAAATGGTACTTTATTATCTCGAAACAACATGCGCTTGACAACTCAACATCTCACGTAGATCAATAACCAAGGTAAAGAATTTATTTAGCCTTTAAACTATACCAACTCTAAAACTTTTCCAGATCTGAAAGTGAACTTAGAGCCTGTCGTAGCCTTACCAAATCAATTGCTAGGTCAGCCATTAATATACGTAAAATTGCCAACTCATTGTGGACCGACATGCTCTATCAATCTCGATTCACTCAATCACACAAGATAATAGGCATTATTCCTGAATCCTAATGTGCACCATAGTAGAATCAAAATAGAGGTCACCATAAGTTTTATTTAATTAGAAAAAATGGCCTCCTAAGATTTATCTCAAATACCAATGTTTGAACAAGTAACTAAAAAGAATTTTTTGCTAGCAATATATGCAAATCACTCAAGCTAGAAGTATTTCCATTACAACTTATGGATGGAAAATGAATTGTTGAAGAGCCCTTATACCTTAATATGTATAATAATTCTGAGGAGTATAGGCAAAACTATTGGATTAGCCAATTCTTCGTATAGCTCCTCCTCTCTTTCCTCTCCCCTTTGCATTTTTCTTGATTAAAAACATGATGGAGTATCATTGAAAGAGGTTAGGTGAAGTGGAGATTTTAAATAAAAATATCAAAGTAAAACACAAAATCAAAGCCTAAAACTACTATAAAAATGGCAATATTAACTACTACTCTTGCTCTTTGTATATATCTTACAACCTGCAAGGCAGCAAAATTGACTTTTGAATTAGGAATGATTTGAGTTTCTTCAAGATATATTTGTATTTAAAGTGGAAAAAGTTTCTAACATCCTTTAACATGTTTCTAGAAAATGCTAATCTTTAAAGAACCTAAACAAATTATTGGCATAACTATGAAGCAAGCATTACTTAGAAGATTAATATAACAATCACCTTTAAATAAGTTTGCAATGATCAATCAATTCAAATGAGACAATACTTTTTATAGTTATTTTTGTAATGCCCTATATTTTGGGCCTAAATTAATTTATAATATTTAATATATGGGGTAATACTAAAATATGTTTGGTTACGCCTCGTAATAAATGGTTAAGTCTAGTCTTATAGGTTAATATCTAACCTAAACAAACCTAAACTTTGAACACTCTTTACAAGTCCTGAGTTGTCTCACATGAGTAAGTTTTTTTTCATTTTTGATTCTTTGCACGTTTAAGATTATATAATAAAAAAGTACCGTATATAAATATGCTTCTTTGTGATTGAGACAATGATTTATAGAGATATTTATATTGTTGATATAGTGATTAATTCATGCAAGGGATAAGCAGATTGATGATCACCTTCCAAAATTACCCTGTATTATAAAATACTATGAGTAAGATTATTAAATCACTTGAATATATGATTTTGTCAAGGTAAATGACTATCTTGGCTCCTTATCTTTATCTTTTTGTGACTTTTACATTCTGTATCTTCAAATCAAGGCCAATTAGTCCTTTATCTTTCAATCGTATGACAACATTCATCCTTTGATGATAAAATCGTTAAAAACCAAACAGTAGGAGCACATGTGCGTGACATGACTTTCTTAAGCAAAATTTTTTGAGGGCATAATTTCCACACATCAAAAACCCAACCCTTTTAACTTAGTATACCTAACATTTTGCCCCAAAATTTTCAATTCCAACAGCGTTCTCTTCCCAAATCCCTAACCCATCTCTCTGCACAAATGCCTTTTACCTATAGATCGTAGTTGATTTAGAAAGGGTTTAAAAGCATTTCCTTCTTATATTTGCAACCTACGGTGGAAAATGCCGAATTATCCCCAATTTGAACATTATGGTAAGTGTTCAAATTTTTTAGAACTTTCTTTTTTTTTTTTTGTATTTTCACCATATTGTTCTATTCTATATGTTGACATCATTTTAAATAATTATTATGCAAATGAATTTATGGTAATTTCATACTTCATTTTTTGCGAGTTTTGTTTAGAGAAATGGGTTTATGTCTCGATTATTAACTACATCGAGAATCTATTTTGCTTTTTTCCTTTGTTTTTGCTATACAATGCATGTGGGATTCCAATTTCTTTGGTATATGATATGGCTAAGTTTATTTTTTAAGATTTAATTGATGCATAAGTGACCAATTTAATACTCTAATGTCCTTATATTTGTGGTCAGAATCATTTTCTATGAAGCTGCAATATGGTGGTTAGTTTTTGAATGTTCCAAAGAGAATACATGTTAATGGTAGCATTAAATTTGTAGATAATTTTCATTTTGATAGAATGTCCCTGTGTGAGCTTGGTAAAATTGCGAGCTAGGGTATAATAAATATACAAGCTTTCATTATAGAATGCCTAGGGTGGACTTAGAAAATGAGATAATCTTCTTAAAAAGTGATGTGGGGTTGTAGTGAAGAAGGGTGAAATTATAAATGCTTTTATTGTATGGAACATGAATGAAGTTAACCCACCAAATGGGGATGAGAATGAGAAGTGTTACTTGATTGAATATCAAGGGGCTAAGAATGCAAATGATAGTCAAAATTTAGCTAGAAATCAGGCACCATATCTATCTTATGTCCCATTAAGATGTACTAATAATCCAGCTAAAAAGAAAAGGGTGAAGACTTTTTCTAATAATTGCTCAGCAGTAAAAGAAAAGATGAGAAAGGGAAAAGGAAGGTTGATGATGAAGTGGTAGATAAATGTAATTCTGATAGTAGTGAAGGTTCCAGTTTCAATGATGGTGACTATAGCTTAAGTGAAGAAGCTAAAAAAAAAAAAAAGATGAAGAAGGAATTCAAGATGAATTTGATTATATGTTCAATGAGAAAATGTGGAATGAAAATTTTATTAATGAAGAGTCATCAGACAACTATTCTGAGGAAGAATTAAATAGTGAAAGTAGCTATGATGATAAAAATGAAAAGTCTAACAAGGGGAAGTCAGTAAATTATAGCTAAAACTGATATGAAGACCAAAAGTTCAAGCAAGGTATGATTTTTAATAATGCACGATAGCTCTAAGAAACCATCAGAACATATGCAACCAAGAAGGTCAAAGATGTTAAGATGGGAAAAAATGACGAGACAAGATTGAGAGAAAAATGTCATGGGACTTGTTGTAAATAGTTTATGTTTGAGCACATAACAAAGAGAAAGGTACATCTCAAATCAGAAGATTGTTTGATAAACCCGATTGTAATCAGTCCACAAATCATAAGAACTTAAGCACAAGGCAAATTTGCAAGTTTTGTTTAAATGGCATTAGGTTAAACATGTATGGCAATATTAGTGATTTCCAGACAAGGGTGCACAATGATTTCAATGTCAACATTTCAAGAATGCAAGTATACAAAGTATATAAATTGGCAAGAGATAAGAATGAGGGTCAATATAAAGACTAATAGCAGAAGCTATAAGAATATAGTGAGGAGAAAAAAACCCCTAGTTCTCCATTATGTATGGAAACTATTGAGAATGATGGGACTGATGAACAAAGATTCTTGAGGTTGAACATTTGTCTGGATGCATATAAAAAAGGATTTTTAACAAGATGTATGCCAGTGATTGGTTTAAAGGGGTTCCATTTAATAGGGCCACGTCATGGAATTTTGTTAACTGTTGTTGGCTTAGATGCCAATAATTGCATATTTCCAATAGAGTTGGTTGCTGAATTTGTTAGTACAAGATTTGAGATCCAAGATCATGACAACTAGGTATTCATGACATATAGGCAAAAGTTATACACCTTTATTGTAACCATATGATGTTATTTATTATGATTTATAATATTCCATGTCGCTAGCATTTGATGCTTTTTTTTATTGTAGGGTCTTAACCCAACAATTAGTGAGATTCTTCCAAATATTGAACACAAAATTGTGTTTGACGTCTATATTATAATTTCAAGAAGAAGTATGGTAGGCTAATTATGAAAGACTTGATGTGAAAGGCAGCTAAGGCTACATGTGCATAAGTTCAAAGTGGCCATGAAAAATATAATGACAATTCTGAGTAGCTACAAGCACTTCTCCAAGGCTATACAAGTAATGTCCTCCATAGGCTATATAAGAAATGAGTTCTTTATACTAATACTTTTCTAATCTTCATATAAGACCACATGTCTACTAACACTATTGTCTTATTAAAAATGTTGCAGGTTGAAGGGCTTCTATCTAATCCAAGTTTAGCTAAAAAATCACCTTTCATACTTGCTGCAATTGGTATTAATATAAGGGCTTCATCGTAATCAATATCTGCAGATATGTACAAACCACTAAAAGTTAGTTCTACCACTTTGAAACCAAGTCCCCAAGCATAGAGAGGTCAAAGATGTGTTAGTCTCAATTCGCTTATGGTTGCTGCTAATTCAACAAAAGAGAAAATAAGCTATCAACCATTTTCACTAACAACGCTTCAAGTTCTAAGAAAAAGTCAGTCCAGTTCCAAGAAGTGAGAGGTTACATTAGAAGTTCAAGTTTATGGATTTGAAGCCTTGTTATGACCTATTATGTCATTTCTACATTGTTTTTGACTTTATGTATTTGGTTACGTGTGTTTACAGATCGGTCAAGTTTAATGTTCGTGTTATGAACATTTTTCTTTAGATTGTTATGCCATGTTTAGTGTAGTTTGTGACAAATCCTGGTCAAGTTTGGTGTTTATGTATGACAAATATTGGTCATGTAGGCTGGTGATAACTTATGAAGGCTGTTGTGGATTAATTCATGTGTGTGTTTTAGGTACTTTGTCGATATGCTTATTTCTTTCTACAGTTTGATATTGTATCACCAAAATTGAACACTTTTTTTTTTTAATCTGAATTTGCATGTTTGTACCATAGTCACTTACTATACAATAAAAATGTACCAATGCCATAGTTTTCAACTAGCATCACAATCTTTAATAGCTTTTGAGTTAACAAGAGACATTGTTCTGAAAAATACTAAGCACGATCCAAGAACATTGTAGATGTACAAGCCAATGAGAAAAGAAAGAGAAGGCCATAATACTTCAAAGGTAAATTGAATTAATACAAATTACACTAATCAAACATCCCATTGAGTTAACAATACTTAAATTATCGCATGAAAAGCCTAACTGAACTACTATAGTAGGTTCACACTGTCACATTGTAGTTCAATATATCAACATATCAACATTTCACCTAGGTAGCTGCTTAAATTAACCTAATCAAACACTGCCAATAGGAGACCATTTAACACTACATTACAATTCTTAAAGCTTCATTACTACTTGAAAAGCAAGAACAATATTACAAATTGTTGAATGTGACCCGTATTCTTGGACAACAAGAACAGCAAATTTCCTTGCTAGCATTTACCTTGTTTGCTTCTACCATAACAATACATAATTAATATGTGTTATTTTTCTTGTAGTATACTGTTTCTTTTTCCTTATAGAATACTGATTAGGATACTTGTGTATTATAAATAGGGGCTAGGACATAGTATTATGGGTGTGAGAGAAACCAGAGTAAGCCTTGTAGTATTCGAGATCAATAATAATTTATTCTCTACTGCCCGTGGACGTAGTCTTTAAGGCCGAACCACGTAATTCTCCTGTGTCTGTTTTCTTCTTGTATTCCTCGTGTTTGCATGTTTTTCCCCAACACAAACAAACTTAGAATAATCACTATCGCCTTAATCCTTCACATCTTTTCTTGTTGTTCTTTCAATTCATGCTCCTTCTTCAATTCAAAATCTTTCTTGTTGAAGGACATCAACAAACTTGGGATTACATTCTTGCTACAATCACACATTGGTGGATCAACCCACTCAAAAATAGCCATATTCTCCATTAACCCTATAATTTAAACAGCCCATATATCTTCAATCCGGATTATTGTTGCTCCAAGATGTGTTCAAAAGTATCGGCTTTCCACAATAGCAAACTAAACTCATTTTGAAAAGCTTCAAAATGGTTTTAAAAAAGCACTGTGAGCTGTGGCATGAATGATGTAGGATGCGTGACAGCTCCGTGAAACAATAAGTGATGATCTTATGTGAGTGATGTTGAATATGACACAACTTGAGAGATGAAAGTTGTGAGCACTTGATAGATTCAATGATATGTAAATAGCTTGCAAATGGCGAGAGAGATGGGTTAAGGATTTGGGAAGAGAAGACTATTGGAATCGAGAAATTTGGGGAAAAATGTCGAGTGTACAAAGCTAAAAATGTTGGGTTTTTGCTGTGCTGATGATTATGCCCAAAAAAATTTGCTTAAGAAAGCCATGTGACACGCACGTGCTCCTGCTATTTGGTTTTTAACGATTTTAACATCAAAAGACGTGTGTTGTCATGCGATTAAAACATAAAGGACTAATTGGTCTCGATTTGAAGGTACAAGACGTAAAAGTCACAAAAGGTAAAGATAAGAGGCCAAAATGGTCATTCACCCATTTTGTTTTTCGATTGCTTGGTTTAGGCATGATACATGATATCTTGTTCTAATAAACATTTTGTCCCGCTTTGGAACATCTTAAATTCAAGTTTGGCATATGAGATCTCCGGCCGCTCTTCTCATTGATCAATTTTTTTTTTCAGGATGGAACTTTAGTGATCATAATACGGTATTTGAATCAGGTCTTGACCTAATTTCTTGTGTAGTCCACATGGAGCTCATCTCTCTCTCTCTCACACACACTCTCTCTCTTTCTCTCTCTCTCTCTCTCTCTCTCTTTCTTTTTTTTTTTTCCTTTTCTTGCACTAGTTTGAGCTTTCAGCTATTGATTCTTGGTCTTAGTTCTTGGCTCTTGTTGTGTGTCACACATGAGAGGGTTTTAAAATATACTTTCCTCGCATATCCAAAAATTCTCATTGTGTGTCACACACGTGAGGGTTTTAAAATATACTTCGTCGCATATCAAAAAATTTCAAAACTCAAATTTGCTATATAAGGTTCTTGACCTTCCTTTTATTAATCAATTGATTTTTAAGATAAAATCTCATAATTGTTAACTTGGTAAATTACATGGAAACTTTTAGAACGGTCTAGATGTAATTTTCATGGAGTTTAGATTTTGGCTAAAGAAAAACATTTTTTGCTGTTAGCTAGTGTGAATAGTAACTTCAATTAGTATTCATGATCAACAGCAAGCGTACTGCCCGCCGTGAACAGTAGCTTGAACAGATTTTCGAGAAGTGTATTCTTTTTAGTTAAATTACTCATTGTTTTTGAATTTTTTCTTTCTATTTCTTTTTCCTAATGAAGAAAATGACTTTGAATCTAGTCTTCAATTAATGCTTTCATAGTTTTTGACGCTTCCGAGCAATTTGAAATAAAGAGATGTTCAGAATCTCAAACTTATATTTACGAATTTTTGCATTCGGATACAACCGGTCAAGTCAATTTGAAGTGTATTTAATAACTTTAAATAAGACCTTGAGAATAATTCTTGCATGATGTCAAAGTGCTATATTAAAAAAAAAATCATGCACAAATGAAAAAAACAATCAAGTGGGACACAGGAGATTTTATGTGGTTCATCGCTAAAGACTATGTCCATGAGTGACGAAAATCAATTCACTATATTAATGCAAATACAAATAGACTCTCAACTTTGGCTTGCCTCTCCCGCTCAATTTGATGCGTTACCATATACTTACAATACACAAAACTTCTAAAGTCTATTAGGTTACAAAAACTTGTTCAAGATTAGACTTCTTAAGCCCAAAGAATATGGGCCACAACGTAACATGCTAATATACCATGAAAATTGTTTGCACTTGAATTTATTTTAGTGGATCATATGATCAGGAGACATGTTTAGATTTTTCAAATTTAAACCTTTGAAAGAGATGTGAATTAAGATCTTATTGGAAGGATGGTTTTCTTCTTGACGCGTAATAGTTGAATTCATGAAATTGGTTTAGGATGGATTTTGGAGGTGCGACAAATAATATAATTATCATTTCTAAGAATCATTAATTACAAGTTAATATAAAAATCTAAATATAAAGTGTTTACAGCTGAAGGAGAGATAAATTATACATCCTTTCGCTACGTCCAAGAATATCTCGTCTATATGCTCAAACACGTCTAGTTCCTGCAAGCAACAATCAGATTTTATCACAAGTGCACATGGGATGGAAAGAAACAATAAGGTAAACACAGTGAATTTAACTTGGAAAACAATTAGTTGCTTAAAAATAATAAGTATTATAACTAATTATATATAATGTGATAGCAGACTACTGTTATTCCTCATTTATTTCTTTCGCCATCGTCAAGGGCCGAATAAGAAATTTTTTATTGGGGGCCAAGATTTACTTACATATTTGAATGGTAATCATTTGCTTTTACTTAATTGACAACTACTATCTTGTCAACAAGGGAACTAGTGCGAGTGGTTTAGTGATCATTCAAAACTCCAGTAGATACAGTAGGTTATGGGGAATTTTTCGGTGTGACAAGCACCTGATTCCGAATTTTAGAAGATAGATTTTTTTTTAATCTTGTTTACACGGTTCTTTTAATAAAATTCTAGGCTCACAGCCTTTTAATTAAAGAGAATAATCATTGAGAAAATGTTATGTAAAAAAGTACGTCTTCCTCTCTTTTGACATGAGAGAGAATACATTATATATATAACAATAATCATAAAAAAAAGGTTATATTAGATTTTTAAATATAAGAAAGTGTAAAAAAAAACTATTTAGCAAAATAATATAAAATTATATAAAGAAATGTATTGATTGAGGCGATTAAATTAAGTTCTTCTCTCCTTTATAAATTTATCGAGCCAAAATAAATACATAAATAATATATGAAGAAACTCACTAAATAAGTAAATCTCTATGAAAATACTGTCTAAGATATATGAACTTTCTACGTTTACCTTGTAAAAAAAACTATGAGTACCTAACTAGCAAAATAAATAAATTAAAGATTATTAAAATTTTTTTGCTAAAATTACTTATTTGTTACAAAAATTTAATCATTGAAATATCATCTTTATAGAATAATATATACTGAAAAGATTATTATGGAAGCAACTTCAGACAAAAAGAAAAGACGACAAAAAATTAAAGATAACCATAAGAAGAATTTTGAAAAAAAAAATTATATACACTAATATAATATATATTTACCTGAAAATACTACGTGAACTAAGAGAAGAACTTATAATTTTTGGCGGAGATGATAATGTTGCGAGCTCCACCTATAGGTGCCAAAATTGTTATTAGTATGCCAATGATGGCTGAGACCTGCAAACCAATGAACAAAAATGTTATTAATAAATTTGCCTATACATTCTTCCTTCAAAAATCAATTCTATCTCATATACAAAACGATGATCTTTTTTTTTTCCCCATAGATCTTAATTTCTTATAAAAACTTAAGAAATAAACATGTACAAGAATCAAATTCTCCATTAAGAAACTTAAGGTTCCGTCTACTAATTAATTAGTGTTAAGTGAAATAATTTAAATTAAAATTTCGTTATTGATTTTAAAATTCATTGTTTATTCTTACGGAATAATTAGATCATCTCACTTGTGTGATTAGTTGGTTGCACAACTGCCAACTTGCAGCAGCTGGCAATATTGTATGTTAATGTTAGGTGATGAATGCTTTAGGACATTCAGTATCGACCAATCTGTTTAAAACATGCTTAATCCCGTTCTATTAGATACTTGGAGTGGGAACGAAATGATTTCTAATATCCATTATAGTTTGGGACGGGATTCGGGATCGGATGGTATCTGGATAACAGGTTTGGAATTCCTTCATGAGTAAGATACCCGCCATGTTGTCACCTTCAGGAGGCAATGTTTTACATATTCCAAGCTCTAAATATAATTAAGAATCACTAAATTTTATGGTAAAACCAATTAGTGTATATTAATTAAAAGAAATAACCAGAGATGGGCACATACCCAGGAAGCAAACCAGTGAAAGCTCCACCTCCTAGGTTTATGGATGATCAGCCATATAATGCATGGGAGCTGCCAATTAAAATGCGTATATGTATAAATCAACTAATACATATCATCATAATTTGTACAATGTATAGAAACTTTTGTTATACAAATTAAGAACACTCACGAAGTAGGATGTAGATGAAAATGCCAGCCCTCCAAAGAAGCCTAGTAGCCCTCCAAAGAAAGGAATGCAAATTCCAATAAAAGCCGTCAAAACTGCCAAAGAATTAATATCATTATCATACTATAATTAATTAGCAATTAGCATATATCAATTCCAGCAGAATTAATATCGTTATACAAGGCATCATCAGCATGCTTACCGACATATAAACTTCGGGCAATGAGGCGTAGCGGTCGTCCAGGACTCAAGTGTAGCTGTTTTATCAAGTATGACTCTAACGTGTCGAACACCGCCATTGCAAAAACCTGAACAATTATATTGAGGAGTTATATATCGAAGCCAAGCAGGGATGGCAATGGGACGAGGCTAAACTCTCATTGCCATTTCCACTTCTATTAGATTGAAAAGAAAAAGAAAATCCTCTCCACACCATCTTTGTGAAGTACCAATTAACAAAGTCAATAACTTTAAGATTTTTCTTTTAAAAATAAGTTAACTTTTAGTACTAAACAAAAAGATCTCTAGTGGTATACAATTTATATTATAATATATAAAAATATAAATGAACATATTAAAAATAACAAATACATATAACAGGAGGCGGAGTAGGGTGGTTAAACTTCTACTCGCCCCGCCCATGCACCGGGATAGGAAAAAGAAATCCTGCCAAAATTCCTGTTTGCGGCAGTGGCGAATCTTGAACGATTTTTTTGGGGGGGCAACATTGAAAGTTATAAATTCTTTTTATTGGATAAATATTAGATTAACAAAATAATTTTGGAAAAAAAGAAATATATAGAACTATTAACTAATATTTTATAATTAAACCTATGAGATCTAATATTTTAAACACAATTAAAAATTAACTTCATTGTTAATTTCAAAAGTAACACATCGCATTAAAAATAATTGAGTTTTTTAAAAATTCTTATTTTTTTTAGTTAAGAGGTTCAATTAAAATATCTAAATGGAGAAAACTTGAAAAAGAAAACCTATTTTGTATACTATTTAAAAAAAAAAAAAAGAGGGTCAATTACCTGATAGCTTCCAATGACATGGAGGAAGACCATAAAATTAGCGACAGAAATGAGCCAAGCGGGTTTCTCCAGGGAGATGAGGACATCATCATCGACGGCATTACCAAAAGCCCAAAACCCAGAGATCGCAACAGAAAAATAGCAGAAAGCAACGATTAAATAAGCCAGAGTAACGCCTCGCCACATGGGTTTCTTGGATGGTTTTTCGGGGGTAGAAGGGATGGTGGCCTGAATCTCCAGCACCACGCTGTGCCCCGCAAACGCGAAAGCAACCGTTCCGAGGCTGTTGAACACGTCGAAGATTATGCCTGCCGTGGTGTGGGATCGAACACCGTAGCTCACAGGTTGACGGTGATGGCTTCCCACTTTTACTAGTGATGTAACGCAAGCTATGGTTGAGTAACTGCATGCTTGCGTGCATGCACAATTTATGTTAATTAAGAGAAGAAAAATGTTTTTTTTTGCTAAGGGTTAATATAATTTATTGGGGCGGTTTGAATTGGCTTTTTTTTTTTTTTTTGTAAAGAAATAATTTGTTTCCTAAAAAGGCACATTAATCTTATAGTATTTGGATTACATTTAGGAAAAAAAAATTAAAACTTTAAGAAAAGCTCATCTTTTTTACAATAAGTATTTGAATTAGATTAAAAAAAAATTGAAACTTAAAAAAAAATTCAATTTCAACTTTTTTAGAAATTAGAAGGTTTTCAAAGAAACACTCTTTTCAAAAAAATTTAAAAAAAAAATGCTTTTTGGAAAATCCAAGGGCATGTTTCGATTTTTTTAAAGGAAAAACTAATTTTCTCTTAAAAAAGTACTCCTTTTTTTGAGGAAAAAAAGTACATTTTTTTTACGATATCTATTTGATTTGATTTAAAAAAAAATTCAAATAGAACTTTTTTCATAGGTAAATTTTTAACTTCTAAAAAAAGTATATAAATATATATATAAAGATAAAGCAATCCAAACTAGTCCTATTTGAAGAACAAACGATGTGAGGTTTTCAAGAAGGTGGTTGATTAACTTACCAGACAGACATGACTGCAGCGGTCAAGGAAACCACTTTCAGGGAATTGAAATTGGGGACTTGAGACAGTATCAATTGAATGAAGGCAAAGAAGATGATGAAATAAGTCTGCCTAACCCCACTAGACCAAGGCAGCAAAAGATGGAGGCTCTTTTTCAGCGATTTCCCTCCCGTCACCATATACACTATGTCCGACGCAACTTGTACCATCAGTTGCTGCGGCATAATAATCCAGTAACCAAGCTTCTCCCCGAATGCATGCTGCCCCAACTCTGCGTACCTATCGAATCGCTTTCCTGGCACCACCTCGTGCAGCTCAACCAATTGCCATAACGAGTAAAACGTCACCAACCATGATACTACTATCGCAATACTCCCCGGAACCCTGCACGTCAATTATATTTCAGGGAAAAAGTACTTTTTTTGGCAAGAACTATATTTGAGACTCGTTTGGATTGGTTTTTTTAAAAACGCTTTTTTTAGCAGCTTTAAAAAAAAGGTTTTTTTTAGAAGTTAAAAATTCTACTTTCTGGAAAAAGCTGTAAATGAGTTTTTTTTTTTTCAGAGTTTCACCTTTTTTAAAAACTAAGTTAAATATTTATTCTAAAAAGGATACACTTTTTTTTAGAGTCCTGAAAAAAGCCAATTCAAACAAGTTTTAGGTTTGGCTTTAGAGAAGCCTAAACTCAAAAAAATGCTAAAACACAACTTTTTCTAGGCGCAAAAGTTTTTAGTTTCTCAAAAAACACTTTTTCAAAAAATTTTTTTTGGTTAAACCATACAACTTTTTCTAGGTGCTAAGAGTTTTTAATTTTTCAAAAAAACACTTTCAGATTTTTTTTTTTTTTGGTTAAACCCCCACCCTCGGATTGAACCTACGATCTTATGTCTGAGAGCTAATAGTTTCAACTACTTGAACGTAATTATCCCTTAATCCCGCTTTCCAGAAATTATTAAAAAAAAAAAAGCTAATCCAAGCATTATATTGCTTGCAACTAGCACCACTAACCAGCCGAGTTGTGACATGGCAAAGGGTAATCCTAGCACCCCGGCACCAACCATGGCGGTTACATTGTGAAAAGTTGAGTACCACCATTTCGCCTTCCTGGAAGCCGTTATCGGAAGCCAACTATTCAAGTCCGGCTGAACGTCTTGCCGATTTCTCCCCGGCGGCGAAGTTGATGGCAGTGATTCACCGGAGCAGTTGGTATTGTCACCCTGAGAGAATATGTGATAATTTTGTATGGAAGCATGTTATGAAATCAATCACACTGATGATTCTTACTTAAAAAGTGCTTTTTGGGTGATTATCCCTTTTGAGTAAATCAAGTGTAAGCAAAACATACCATTGATTTCTGATTCCTTTTACAGAAGTAGTGGTAGCAAACTTCTCAAGCCGCAGTTGTCTGATGATGTTCCTGGACAAAGATATAGCAATCTGGATAATGAGAAAAAGTTTTAGATTTACTTACTTTATATATTGAGATCCTTGTTTTTGGGTGTCTTGAAAGAGTCTCGTGTGATTCCGGCCACTAATTACAAGTGACACACGTAACAAAACTCTTGCAAGAAAGTTGGGGAAATTTGGATGAGCTTTTCATAAGCTGCCTAATTTTGCCAGCTCTTTTATGTTTGCATCGATAGAGAGATGTGGGAGAAAAGAAAATAAAAGAATAACTATAATACAAGACCACATAATTTATGTAGTTCTACGAACCTATGCTAATCACTTCTCTCAAGATATGATGCAATAAGATTACAAAATAACAAAGTTACTCTCGATATTACAAAGAAGATTATTTATAGATAGAAACTACACCTATTCATCCTAGGATTAGGATATAAGGTGTGGTTTAATATGATGGAACTACGGCGAAAGCAATGATCATTCTAATTTTTTTTTAATTATTTTTCATTAATTTGGTATAATAAATCAGAATAACGGTAACTTTCTAGAAAATTAAAAAACTCATTTTTTTTAATTCTCAACTCAAGGAATATGTTTTCAAACATGAAGCAGGAACGATAAGAAATAAAGTAGAAACTATAAAAATAACTTATCCCTTATCTTTCTTCTCACAAATTCTCAATAGTTTATTTTAGTTCAAACCCTACTCTGTCTTTCTATCTACCTATCTATGTATCTCTCTCTTTCATAAGAAATAAATAAAAAAAAATTAAAAATTAAAAATTAGAAATGCATGCATTTCTTTTATTTT
Organism: Cordia subcordata; assembly: GCA_028554755.1. Classification (NCBI taxonomy): domain Eukaryota; kingdom Viridiplantae; phylum Streptophyta; class Magnoliopsida; order Boraginales; family Cordiaceae; genus Cordia; species Cordia subcordata. Next base: position 12,806,808 of record JAPTOF010000005.1, on the reverse strand, counting down.
TGACTCTTTTCTAGTTAGAAGACATGTTTTCTTGTTGCCTAGTTAAATTTTTTGTCTTTTAATTAAGTTAAGAAAGTATATAATTCAAATTTTCTTGTTAAAATAAAAAAATACTAAAATAAGTCTTACTCATCAAAAGACTAGGAAGAATGTTTCAGTTTATGTTAATATTGTAAAATTGGCTAACTAAGTTAATTTTGAATATTTAGCTTCTTATCTTTTTGAATTGTTTAACAATATATGTTAATGTTGTTTTAATTACTATATGAGTACCATTTATGTTCTACAATTTTATCAATTTATGATATAATATTATATATAATTTTTAATTCATTAAAAGAAATTTTAATAGTCATTCATAAACTTTATTTTTTGTTAAATCAAAGAATAAGCGTGTGTTGGTCAATAAAATTGATTTTGACCGCTTGTTAAAATAGTTTGTCAAACATATGAAACCAAATAAACATTCCATTCTACCCTCTTCTTTTTTTTAATTATAATAAAAAAAACAAGAAAAAATAACTAAGTATCTATAACTGAAATATCTTTATTCTTAATTCAAGATATGAAAAACAGTACGAGTCACTTTCGGAAACGAAATTGCCAACTATTTGACAACAAAGTATAACAGGAATCAAACAAAACTTTGTCATTCGATGCATGAAAATGGAAATAAATTGTAGTCTTCAAGGTTCTCTCAATATCTTTCCTAGTGGGATCATACATTAAGAAAATAATAGCAACAAACGTAACTTAGCCATAGGCCAATCTTTTGTCACGAAGCGATGCTTACGAATAGTGTCCTTTTAGCACCCGAATTGTACCTTGCGATTAGATCACCATAAATTAATTAAACAAGGGGTAATACAATTTCTTTCTTTTATTCTAAATGTTCATACTTCTTGTTGCACTAAAAATTATGGCCAAAATTACTAAACTAAGAAAGGGACTAAGTTTGTGCAACTTCTCATAGGAATTTGAAACTTAATTAAGGTCTATCATCGGTGGCTCGAGGCCTTCACTAGTAAGGTTAGATTTTAAAATAGGAATCTAACTAAGTTGAGGATGTAAAAAATGTGGTATTTTAAATTTGACATTTAACATGCCTAGCAGAATAAATAATTTCATGATTGATTAATTTTCTCGTAAAATTCCTAACGACGTAATTTTAGGAATACCTCTTGTGGCAAAAATTTTCGTGAAGTGTTAACATAATAAATAAATAAACCAATATATCTTGATTAACATATTTTTAGATAAGGTGGTAACTCAATATAGTATTAAAGTCTAGAAGCCAAACAATACAAGTTCCATCCTTATTACCATCCATTTAGAAATATGAAATTGTTCACGTGCAAACTTTAAACAAATTACGTTACACATGAGAGGGTGTATTAATATAATAAATAAATAAACCAATATTCTCTCTACAAACTTAAGTTTTTAGATGAAGTGGTAACTCAATATGAAGATGGATTCAAAATTCTGATAGCTCACCAAGCGTGAATCCTCCAAAGGTATACACATAGAATTGCAGATTAATTAATAAAATTGTCTAACCGCTAAAAGGACAAATTTTCTAAAGACATAAAACCAAAGTGCTAGATTTTGTGTTTTGTCTTATTCATATAATTCCATAAAGTCTGAATTAGGAAATCCAATTAGACTAGGAATTCATCTTGGAGACTAAATGCATTTGGATTAGCTTTTTGAAAAGCCACTAAAAGTACTTTTGGTTACAAGAATTTTTTTAATTTTTTTATATGTCCGACTTTAAGTAATTACATATTTGAATAATAATTGTAGTTGTTAAAATAAATATTTATATGTTTGGCTAAAGTAAAATGAACAGTACCTTATATTGTTAAAATAACTTTTAAAGACACACAATAAAGTTTAAAATGGTAAGTATAACATAAAAAAGTAAAAATATTTTATTAATAAACATAAAAAAGTAAGGATAAAATAGTGAGTATTTTGGTCTAACTTACTTTTTTTTTAAAGTGTTTAAAACCATAAAAAGCAAAAACTGAGAATGAGGAGCTTTTTATTTTTTACTTAAAACCTTTTGAAAAAATATTTTTTTAATTAAAATAAATATTTCTATTAGCTTAAATTGGGTTTTAAGCAAATTCGGAACCAACCACCCTCCAAGATAGACTAAAAGACCGAAAAGTCCTATTTAATAGTTAATTCGCCATACTTAATTAATTTCAAGATTAAATTCTATAATTCAAAATTACAAAATTTCTCTTTTCTCCTTGTTTATTAATTAATATCACTTTCTATTTGCGTGCAACCTTTCAATTAATTAACTTAATAATTAAAAATAAATTTTAATTTCTACAAGTCGTGAGTGACGTTTAACAACATATCATGATTACCTACTCGACAATGAAGTGAAATCAATATATTTTATTATTTTATATTATATAGATAAAGCTTTTTCATATACATTTTTAAAAAAGTACCTTTCTTGAGATATTTAAAATTTTTTACTTTTAGAAAAAGTCCAATTTAAACTTTTTCTTTTTTTTTTCCCTCTCTTTTATAAGTTTCAACTTTTACTAAAACCTATCCACAAGTCTATTAAATAAAAAAATCTTTTTCCATCTAGTAAAAAAAGCCAATTCGAACTCTTTTTCTTTAGTTTTAATTTTTTCTAAAACCTATCAAAAGATATATTAAATAAAATCTTTTTCATTGAAATTAGAAAAAAGAAAACCAATTCAAACTGATGCGTAGGCCTGTTCATTACAATGGAAGCCAAAGTGGAAACTTTTGACTCTTACCACAAATTTATTCTCCTACTAGTGTGGTTGCTGCCAAGGGCTTTGCAGCAGCCCATATTTCTCTTACAATCTGCCTTATGTATAGAACATATTCTCTTACAATCTTATGGAAGAGGACTCTTGCAAAAAAACCAATTTGTTATCTTAAAATGCTTACCTTAATATATCTATGTTCTTATAAATCAAATATAAATCTAATTCTGTTTTTATTTTTAAATTTATATATGTAAAAATAAATAAAATATATATATAAACCACACGATTTAAATCATTGGTAATAATATTATTTAATCATTACTGTTGTTAACATATTGAACTTTATCATTTGACTCAAAATATTTAACTTCGAAACCGAGTGGTCTTTTTGAGGGCTTTCCATGCTTTTTCACATGTGTGTATTCTGAGATTATATTGTAGCTCTTCTTTCTTCTTCTTGTTTCTCTACTAACAAACACGCCACTAATTTGGACAATTCACTTTTGTGTTAATTTGTTAAGATTGCGTCCCTTGCTAGCGTGAATTGCTGACTTGAACTCTCCTTGTGCATGCATGCCTCTCAAAATGGTTTGGTTTGGTTTGGTTTGGCTTCTTTTTCGACCCGTTTTAACTTAAATTATAAGACATATACTAGAATCACATGAATAGGAATAACATGAGAGATCCTTCCCATCTAAGCGTACGTTGATTTTATGCCAAACCAAATTGATTGCCCTAGTGTGAAGCTCGCTTTCAAAGGGAGTCTAAATCTGCCCTGCTTGCTCCAGTTGCATTGGTTGGGTGTAAAAGGTGGTAACATGTAGTGTGTGTTGTTGGTGTGATATGTGTGAATGTGTATGGTGTGTATGTGTGTGAGAATGGAAAGTCCAATAGGTGTATGTGTGTGTTAGTGTAATGTGAGAGTGGATGTCTGTAGGTGACTGTGATGGAGTGTTGCATAAAATTTCATAATTTATTATGCATCAACAAGAAAAGAAATTAAGATTTTTAACACGTTTTTCAAGTGATTCATTTATAATCTTGATCCATAGGTGTCAGTTAAGGTATCTAATTAGCCATTCTGTCAATATTAAGTATGTCATAATTTCTACATATGAAAAGGAACTTAGATTAGTTATTTACTTAATAAAAAATATTAAAAAGGAAAAAAACACATAAATATATATGACACAAAGTTAAACACTAGTTTCTATTAATCTATATATGATATAAAATACTATTTTTGCTTTTTTAATTTATGTCGCATGTCATCATATCTTACTTTTTTTCCTCTTAAAAGATTCTAATCCATCTTCTTTATTCATACAAAACAAAAAAATCCTAATCAAATTTATTCCATATATTTTTCCTTCCACTTTCATATTATTCCTGTTGGGAGGAAAGCATAATTTACAAACAACAAATGCACAATTGAATAGTCAAACATGCTCCCACTTTTGTTAAACTATGAGGATGCAACAAGTAATTCATCAAAATTATGCACACAATTGAGACATTCAATCAAAATAGAATAATATCAAGATTTTTCATGGGGAAAACCTCCTCTAACATGAAGAGTAAAAAACCACGGGATAATAATCCACCCGAGAAACTTCACTATCAATAAATTGAGGTACAAGAGAGTTTTTCTCTAGATACGACCAGAGCATACAACATCAACTATCAAGTATAACATATCCTTGAACATACCAACAACAAAAAGATGTTAAACAAGAGAGATGAAAATATCACCAAAACAAAGGCTTCCAAAATGTGTAAATCTGACAAAGCTACAAGAATCCAAATGACAATCCAATCGTCCAGATCAAAGAACAGTGAATCTGGAACATGCACGTAAAATTTTAACTCGATCGGGCAATAATCACCATTGTATTATAAGCTTGATCGAAACTGCAGGTATCCTGGTATCAAATTTATTTGCTGATCATCTTTATTTTTCTTTAGCTCTGTTATTTAGCGTGATATAGTGTTCTCTTGGTGGTGCTAAATTCATGATGTTGTAAATTTTATTTTCTCAAGTGGTAAAATACTTAGTAGCCAATTTAGCATATTTTAGCTGAGCAAGAAATTTGGATATCCAAACATTTAAATCCGGAAAAAATCCAATACTCAAAAATTTTATATCTAGTTACTTTTTGATTATCCGATCGGGTACTTTTTTTCTCCCACCCAAAACCTGAAAACTCGAATCCGATTATCCAACGCCCGTTCCGATCTTCACCTTTGGGAGTCCACGAATTGGGCGAGAGTGCTTTATTTTTAAAAATTAAAGGGGTTCAAATACCTATTCTAAAATCACAGGGGTAACCTTACAATTATATCAAATCACAAGGGGTACAATACTATTTACCCTTTGACCTGTTTCATCAATATTTATGTTCGTGCCAGGTATTTATATACTAGGTTGTTCGTTTAGAGTAATAGTCTGATAGATATGATATTGACTTTGTCTTGGCCAAATCGAAGTCTTTTTACTGGCACAAGAATGTCGATTATGGTGGAAAACCAAAAGTATCTAACTTCAATGGCTTCATCCATTCTTTCTTTCTTTGGTTGATGGCTTGATCTAATGTTGGGACTAGATTTCCTATGCATTGACTAGCAATTAGGCATTTGTTGACTCATGAATTAGCATAAAAAATCGAAATTCTATAATTTATTGGACCATTCCAACAGATTTATCCCTCAAGTAAGTATTCCAAAGGGTCCCTGAAAATGTAGCATAAATTTATTTGATCTAAATACCTGGTAAACAGCCAAAGACAATAATAGGTCAAGAGCTCCCATAAGCTGTACCAAAGTTTAAACATTTCTGATAACTACACAGCTGTTTAATTACTTACATGCATAGAGCGCAAGTTCCCAACAGAGATTGACTCTCCATGAACTATACTACCTGTATCCTACTCCAGCATACTTTACAGTTGGCTTCATACAGACTTGCCTCCAGCTACGCTTCATCGAATCATTATTCTTCTATCATTTGGCTTTGGATGTGAACTAAATGTCTTGTTTTGGCTTACGACTCAATTCAGAGTATTGACCACCCATTAGTTGTAAAATCTCCTCCCACAAACCTTCTGATGAAGAATTTTGTGAACCACCAAATATCAGATTTGCACTACATGCAGCAACATACCAATAATCTGATTCAATCTCCTCTCTCAATTGGTCCAGCTGCCACCCTGCATATCCAAAAAAGAATCTGAAATCATGTGGCTTAAGCAACCCTTTCTTTATTAATCCACCAGCTTCATCTAGATTGTTCCGAGAACCAAAGCCCACTCCAGGAATCACCTCTTCAAAGCCAGGAAGATCTGAACGTTCCTCGGCTCTTAACAAGAACATACTAGCCTCAAGGGGGCCACCAAAATGTAAAGAGCAATCAGCAAAGGTGGTTGCAAGATGAACATTACTGGGTTTCATATGTTTGATCTTCTTATGAAGTGGACGATTTATGACAACCCCGAAAGGTCCCTCTTGGGGGTGTCCTGTTCCAGATCTAAGAAGAAGAACTACAGTTCTTTCGAAGGTTCGAACTCCATCCAGCTTTTCTGTGGCAACAAGGACACAGCCATTCTCTGGCGCTGAAATAGGATGAGCCCACTTGAGCGGAAGTGATCTGGATCCAAATGATACCTTTTCTTGCTTGTGCGTCTCAGAGACTGCAAAATCAGCCTAGCAAAAGATTCCACCGTAAAACCTAAGTGGTGAAGAAGAAAGCACCTTTGCATTTTATCATAAGCAACTATTGACACCAAGCACATCATTGAAAGCTCAAACTTAAAGAGGAACTACATGCTAGACGAGTAAACAACAAATAAATGCATGAGCAAATAAGGGCTATCTCAGATACAAAAGAACACACACCAAAATGTCATTTCATGATGCCAGGAAGATGCAGTGTGGCTGTCTTTAGATGTTACAGAAACTCATTTTAAGACTTCTAGGCCCATTCTCGGAAAAGGGCTATCCATGAACCCCAAGAGAAACAGAAGTAATAATACCGGCTCATTAATATAAAGAAGTGCTCTGAATTCCCTCCAGTCCAAAGGTTTAGAGCGGGCATTTTGAGAAGCAGCATCATTTGATTCATTCCTTTCAGAGGAAGGACTTCCTCCTTTAAGGCCATCTCCTTCAGGAATAGACTGATCGCCATTCCCTGAAATTGCAACATCATCCACACAAATTCAACGATAAGCATCAATTTGATAAAAACATGTTGATCCACTCAAACTTCCTAAACCATTCTTTTTTCTGTTGGGAGAGGGTGAAAGTGTGGCTGTGCGTTTATTTGACAGCACAAACACAAATGCGTGTTTTACATTTTTGGGCAGAAGACCCATAAAGGATAATTAACCTAGGATAGAATCCACGTATAAGAGGCACCTTGACCAAAACTTCTAGTTTATGTTCATGTACTGATTTCATTGTCATAGAACCAGCAAAAAGGCACAAGTTAAACTATGCCAGGTAATAAACAATGAACAAACATCTGAAGACAATTTCCTGGAGGTAACACACAAAGTGACACAGAGATCCAATACTTATCAAATAACATCCTTCTCATGTTCAATTTTTGTTTTCCTTCTTAGCCTTTTTGCTTCAAGTTAATGCCTATGTTAATATCATCACCTGGTCCCAGAAATCCTACCCTTATCGAGTGACCAACCTTTTTCATATATCTGCAAGAGTTCATTGCAACCCTAAGTAACATGTCCTGCACAAACGTCAGTACATCACACAGCATTAGACCTGCAAAAATTTCATTCGCTCTAAACTTCAAGACCGAAATTGTCACTTTCACTCCTTTCACCTCCTTTCTCATCCCCCTCCTCTTTCTCCTTTTCTCTCCTTGGCAAAGAGTTTAGCTGACAAACAAGCACAGATGTGATATCCATCTTGCTGACCAATATAAAGGTAAGACACCTTTTCAGTTTGTTTTTTCTCCTTTTTTCTAGTCACCTTCTTATCGCATTTACTCAATAATCGGAAAAATCTTCAAAACTGATTATCTCAGAATCAATTATCTATAGAAAGAGGAGGAAAAATAAACTCACTTCTCAACAGTCACGTTTTTGCACTACATGTCCCGGAATGATGTTGCTGAACTGGCGCTTTCGCTCACTCTCTCTCTCTCTCTTTTTCTTTTAAATGAGTCATGCTATCATGTACCCAACAAAACTACTTACTCTGATTTTATATTTCATAGGGAAAAAATTACAGCAATTCAACGCCGTGTAATTAAAAAAAAGTAAATAAAAGAACATAAATATATGGGAAAAAAAGTAAACTAACATAACTAAGGAGCTGCCTAACAATTGAGAAACCAGAAAAGAATAAGCGGAAGAAAGCTAAAATCTTATAATTTTTTCCAAATAAGGTTGAAAAAGTAGAAATAGGAAATATTCCAATAATGAAAATTCCCAGGAACGAAAAAAAGCAAGAAACAAAAACAAAGGGTACAAAAATTTGATATCTTTTACCTGAAGGAGAGGAAGAGGAAGAGGAATTTGAATTATGGGGGTTCTTTTTGGCCATAGCTTTGACCAAAAATGGTTGTGATGGATTATAATAACTCTTCTTTTTGAAAACCCTGATCTCAAACACTCTCAAATCCTTGATCCCAAGAGACCCAGATGGACATATTACTCTTTTCGTGTCCCAAGAGGAAATTGAATTCCTGGGTCGAAGCAAAGAACTCCTAATGGTGGCGGTGGTGGTGGTGGCGGCGGCGGCGGCAGTGGTGGCAGCGCCGGAAGTGTTCTTCACATGTACGGACCACAGATCCATTACTTCGAGGTTTGAATTGATTATGAGAATTTCAAAAAGGCGATATGGAAATTCTCCCTGCTTTGTTTTATATATTTACAGATTTTTGCGATTTTGATGTGAAGAAGAAAATGAAATAATAATAATAATTGTGTAATAACATGGAGCGGGTTATCTATCGATACTATATTAATAAAACTAGTGTGATACCGTATAATGCACGGGAAATTACATATATATATATTTGAATATATTAAAAATATAGAATTTTTGTATTTTATTAAATAATTATATATTATAAAATTAATAAAATAATAATAATAAATATATAATATAATATTAATTAAATTAAAATATTTAATACAAAAATAAAACTTAATAAATAATAAAAAATAACTTAAGAATGGACATATTTAATTAATAAGTCATTATAAAAATCTTGCCATATATAAAGCACCATCCAATAACACAAAATTATAATTTATTTTATTGCATAATATATAAATTATACTTAAAAAAATATGAGACAGCTGCCACATCATTTCTTTATTATTATTTTGAAACATGACACATATAAAATAATTAATTAAAATATTTAAATCTCGTGCATAGGTTTTCTAGTCTAAACTCTCATCATCATCTAAAACATCTCGAGAAGAGCGATACCGTTAATCTTTGTTAATGATTGCGTTGAATTACTATTTTGAGTTTTTATTTTTTCTTAGCTCTTTTTGAAGCTTTTTTTTAAAATTACTACTTATACCATATTATAAGGACCCAATTCAATACAATACTAATAAGTGTTGTATAAATATAATGACAAGTATTACATAAATATAATCCTCCCTTATATATTCCTATTTTTAAGTCCTAATCCACAGCTATTCAAATATCAAAATCCCAATTACACCTTATCCAACTGTCAAGTTTTATATTTAAATTTGTTCAAAATTGCCATACTTAGTGAGATTTATATTGATTTACTCATTTATTTTAATAGTTACATATTACAACTAAAAATCATGACACGCAATCTAAATTGGCTGTATATATCTATGGTAGCTTACTAGTTTGATTCTTATCAAACCTTGACCTATTTTAATTGTTTCTTCTACTATATTAAAAAAAATTAGTGCTATTTATGGTAAATTGAATTTTGGTTAATATCGACAAACTACCTTTTTTATTCATATGTTTTCTATATTTAAATCCTATATTATATATTGTGCATTTTTTATGTAAAATTTTCACCAATATACGCCATTACATACCGTAGATTTTTCAACCTTTTAATTTTATTTTGTCTCTCTTGGTTAACTGTTTTTTTAAAATCGTATCTATCATTTCTTCCAAAATGATATTTTTGCTGCAAAATTGATAGCTGGTATTCTTTGATTCCTAGATAGCTTTATATCCAGGTATTCATCTCATCTTAATATTTCGTTTATTTTTTATCTTTTATAATTTATTTGTGTTCTTGGTGTTTGTTCTCATCTGTAAAGCTATTAGGTACTTTCATGACCGTATCCCTTTTAATTATTTTTTTGTGTAAAAATACACTTGCTAGATATATGATTGATTTCTGGGTTTGCTTTTAAAAGATATAAAATAAAGATAATAAACTTGATGTAATGATGATAATTATTTATTTAAAATTATTTTAATTTTTTCCTATTCAATTTTTTTATTGAATTTTTCATGTGATTTGTTATTCTTATTACTGTACATATTTCAATTAATTTTTCTTTGTGAAAGTGAGGGTCAATCGCTCTGTCAACTATTGGATTATATCTGCCCCGACCCATATTCACTCATGAACAATTGTATGTTGTTGTTCTAGAGTTACAAGGAAAAAGGGATTAAAAATTTTAATTCATGATGAGAAAGGATTGCCTTCCAACAAAACTGAAAACGTTGTATGCAATAAAATCTTTCAAAATTTATCATAAATAATTATTTTGTTTCATTAATATACTCTCTTTACTTTTGCATTGTATATTTTACTTAATATAATGTGCCATTATTGTAAATATTGATATTCTTAATGTCTTAATTTTTATACGAATCCACATTTATTGAACTCTTAAAATATAATTTGATTGCATTATTTAGTAATATAAAATACTCTGTTTTTAAAAAAATTCATTATATATTTCACAACCCGTGCATGGCGCATGTATTAGACTAGTATCTATATATATATATATATATATATATATATATATATATATATATGTATGTATGTAATAGACTGATACAATATCGCCTTTGAGACTTTGGATCGTTTTGTGTAACCCTTGTTTACAGTTGTTGACTATACAAAAGGCTATATGATATTTATACATCTAAAAGTTTATGTATCATTCTTTTGATTGTTATATTATTTTAGTTCTACTATTTTTGTTTATTTGGATGGTTTTCGTTAAACTTTTGGCCTTTGTACGTGCATTTAAATTACCATAATGGTTTTTCGCTTGGCTTGTGATTCTACAACTGAAAAATTGAATGTGAATTTGTTTTGCTTACCTAGTGGACTTGCATAGAGATGAAAGCATTCAATCTTTGGTTGCTCAAGATTTAGTTAGTTATTTGATACTATCAAGTTAATATTATCAAAGTTTTGATTTGATATGATAAGTTTTAGTTATTTATTTAGAAAGTGCACTTTAGATTAATTTGTGAAATATGGTTAAAATTATGAATGTAATGTTGAATATAATTAAAACATTAATAATTTAATATTTGATTGTATTTTAAATTAATATGTTAAGAAGGTCATATTCACATAATGATAAAAAAATAACATTATATTTTGATCCAAATACAAAATTTGCAAATAATATGTTGCATCTTAATCATTTAATATATATATATATATATATATATATATATATATATATATATAATGAACTTGATCCATGCAGAGCATGGGTTATAAAAACACTATGCCACATATTCTTTTCTCATGCAATTTTTTTCTCCAAAATTTATTTACATTAATCGGACAATATTTTCAAAATCAAGTAATCTATTCTAATTAAAGTTATCCATAAATGATTTTATTTCCTAATCTAAAATGAACATTATCTTTTCAATTATAAATTATTTCTTAATTTAACAATTTGTACGTAATTCAACATTATATTTTTTTCAACTAAATTAGCATAAATATATATATATATATATATTATAAAATAATGTTTTTGATTTTCTTTTACCACGTTATCATCATGTCATACATTTTTTCCTCAAAAAACCTAAATATCTCTATTGATACAAAAAAAGATTACTTCCTAATCACACACACACACACACATATATATATACACATATATATATACATATATATATATATATATCTCAACAAATATAAAATTTAACCATCAATGATACATAAAGACATAAAAAAAAATACTAGGGTAAATTACTCATTTAGTCCCTTGTTTTTCTTTTTTCCTTTTTTTAAAATTAAGTCCTTTATTTTTAAAACGCAACAATATAATCTCTTATCTTTACAATTAATTACGGCATTAGTCCTAAGTTTGGACAACATATAAAGTAACATTTTTTAGTCCTTTATCTCTATAATTTGTGATAATATTTTTTTCTTATCTTTATAATTTGTGATGTTTGTCAGTCCTTTATCTTTGTAAGTTGTGACAACATTAGTTCTAATCTTTTTAATTTCTTGACTTTTTTAAGTTTAGGATTAACAATGTTATAAATTGCAAAAATAAGTGACTGAATTTTCATATTTAAACATAAGAAACTTTATTATCAAAAGGGTTTAAAAATAAGGAACCAAATAAGTAATTTACCCAAAATACTTTTGTTACATATAATATTTCTTTTCCACTTAACTAATAAAGTATATATTAGTGGAATTCTTGAATTTTGTGTGAAATTTTAAAAGATATTTGAACTACAAATAATAAGTTTTTAGATAATTTTTATTTAAACTGTTCTATTACATTTGTTATAAAAAAAAATATGGCCTCTATTTAAAATTAGATATTGATATTTTATTTTCCTTCATGAATAACTAGGTGATAAATTTCATTTCTAATACAATTCTATGTCTAAATCTTGGACGCCAAAAATAAACTTATTTTTAAAAATAGAATATATGACTTTCTATATTTTTTTTATATAACATTTTAAAATATATATTATATTACTTTTAACTATAACCTTTAAAATTAATATATTTAGATTGATCCCATCCCTCTTTTTTGTTTTTATAATCCCTATATATAATCCTTCAATGCATGATTAGTAATAAAAACTAAATATAGTAAAAATCCCCACTTGAATTATGAAAATTTTTCATAAATAATAAATAAATATATTAAGAACATGCATTTGTCGGTCGATTACATGGGGTATACTCTAGTGAAGGAAATATAACTGATAGAAGATGAAGATGCTAAACCAAAAAATAGGGTATACTCGTCAATCTTATCATCTCGAATGCGTTGTCTTGGAAAAGAAGCAACAATATAAAACAATACACGAGTTAAAGAACTAACCATTTGTTCTCTTATCATTCCTAACATAAATTGTGCCAGCGACCAAATTAGATCTTGAACTTTTAGGCGTTAAATTTTTCAAAGCCACAATAAACTAGTGTAAGTGAAGAAGAGGGTATATATTAATTTTCTCCCCAAAGCATCCAAAAATCTTCCCTAACCTGGCTGGAAAAAAAGGGACTAGTTGACCTTTACCGAGTTAAGGGCATTTACTTTTGTTGCTGTCGACGACATCTTCATCGTCTGTAACAAAGAAGGATCGCTGGGCCCAATTGTCATTCCAAGCCGACGTCCGATCAATGAAGCCCCACCAACACCACAAACTGAGCCCGAGGTGGAGAGTTACTAGCTTCGATCTCTGGCTTTGAAGCTTAGGAGCAGACTTTGGAGCGGGCTTGATCTCATATGGCTCTACAAAAAACCAATTGCTCTTTTGGCTTTTGGCGTTGCTGCTGTGCGAGGATGGATACAGGCTGAAAGAGGAGCAGTAGACGGAGTAGTAGATGGACAAGCAGCAACTAATGGAGGTTTTATGGGTAATCTAGAGCAGAGGCCCAAACAATCCTAGGGTTTGTGCAAAAAGACATTTGGATTGGCTTCTGGAGTGTGGAAAGCTGGTATCGACTTTTTATCCTCTTAGTCGGCTTAAATTTGTTGCCACTGGATCATCCTCCTCTGCTGGATCATCCTCCTCTGTGTTACTTTTATTAAAGTTGCTTAGGTATTGGGCTTTTAGTCGTTCAAGCTTTGGGGTTGGTTAAATTTGTTGCGATTTGATTCCTTTCAAAGTAGAGTAGCTTAAATGTAAAAATTTTGAGTACCTATATGCCATGCTACATCTATATACGCGACCTATGAGAACCATTCAATTGTTCAGAATATAGAACAGGATAAGTAGAGGTTGTTGTGTGTGTTAGTGATATGCTTGGCTTTCCCTACCCAAATACGCAAAAAATAATCATTAGCGCACAATCCTATTTTCTTGTGTAGCAGCTGCCGGTCAAAGAAACAAAAATGAAGTAATGACAACTTTAATCACATTGTTGACTTGATTACATCGAGTGCTTACAGGTAAGCAAGTCTGATAAGACTTCACATTTGCAATTAGCTGACATACTTTTTCTCACATGTTGTTAAAATCATTTCAAGCTAAGGAAATAGCAGATTATGTATTAACATCCCATCTTTTATCTTTTGTCTATTTTGTCAATACAATTCTGAGTAGCCACAGGCATACCTGTTTTATTAAAAGCTGAAAATGTACAAAGTAGGGATATAGTTAAGGGAACGATGAAGAAGAGAAAAACATTCAGGCTATATAATTAAACACACCTGACAACTCTGCATTTCCACCATATGCAGCATAGTGAAGTGGTGTGCTTCCAGCACCTGTGAAGCAAAAGACTCATTTTCATCGATAAAGAAACCATCTTAAGTACAGTATAAGAAGATTGATACTCATTTTCACATTTTCTGGGTCATAATCCACAAACTATTGGAAATATATATCAAGTTTGCCAGAATATTTTAGGTTCCTTTCTGTTTCATTTTAGAAATTGAACAAAATAGATTTTCATTTAATAGTTGTTTTATATATGTCTGTGATGACACATAGTCTCAAGCACAGTTTTCCACTTTCCCCAGATCCCCAAGACATGGTAGGAGTATCTTTTTGATCAAAAACCAACTCTCGTCGAAATTGTTCAGGACATAGTAATTCAATAATCAGTCTGTCTAACAAAATATTTATTGTAAATGCCAAGTAATGACCATTGAGACGCGTTCTTACAAGTTATAATGACAATCAGGATAATATGAGTTGATTCTTATAAATTACTGATTAATAGGATTATCATAAAGTTCATAAGATAGCTATTAGATAAGCAGCAACACAGAACTTAGCTGCATACCTTATTCTTTTTCTTTTTCTTTTTGGTGATTTGTTGTGCCTATGATTTTATTTATGTGGGATGTGGCTTTTGTTGCTTAATTAACTCAGTGCTATTGGTTAGGCATCTCCATTGATTCTTAGAGTACGAGTGCTTTAACTTGGTGAATAGGATTGTAAAATCAAAACTGTAAGATAACGTGATTACAGAATGATGAATATTTGAGTTTGCTTTATTGTTGATTTATTGCTTCATAGTTGTGAAAGGTTGGTTAGCTTAGCCATGTTGAAGACTGAGTTGATAGGCAAGATGCTACATGAAGTGTACTCTTTGTGAAACACTCGCATTAGTTCCTGCCAATATCCATGCTGGGAAATTAAGAACATAAACTGCATGTATTCATATAGTTATGGTTCATAATGGGAAGGTTTAGAGTGTTGAAGCCATTTCTCATGGTGATGGGGAAGTAACTTAAGCAAAAGGTGTCACCTTATGTGAGAGATGCTTGAGTGAGGTCAGGTTGGATTAAGTTTGACTGCGAGGAACAAAGTGAGAGACTAACGTAATATGGAGTATCTCGTCTATAGTGTCAGTGATAATAAGGTCTTTTTCTTGAAAGATTGCTAAACCATCATTGCTACTAGATAACAGAAAATTAAACCGAAGAATAGATGAGTAACACAGGAATACCATTTAAATGATACAAGTGAGACTACTGCCATCATTTTAAGAATAACTGTTATTGTTCTTAAATCCATTCGTACAAAATGATTAATCCAAGTTATAACCCATAGAACTCAACTAAAAAGCACGTCCAAATCATCATGCTTCACACCAAATCAGAGAAAGTTCTTTCCTTTATGATTCATTCTGCTAACTTCACTTCTATTCCTTTCCCTTGCGAATCCAAACCTACGCTATGCATGAATTGGATAAAATGGGTGAAGACGGAAGGAAGGCAAGGACACGGGAATCCCTCTCAACTTATAGATCTCTACGTTTAAATGGGTGGGAAGACAAAAGGAGAGGCAGGGATAATTCGATAGAAGACAGAAATCCTTTTATCATGTGAGCAAACACCACTCCTATCTCATTGTTGCTCTCGTATATTCTAATAAGTTTATATCTAAAATTATCCTACCTTTCTTTTCCTTTCCTGGCGGACGCAAATGTACTGACACAAATACATATAAAGTGACTGCGAATTAATTCATCTACACACCAATATACAAACATAAATAGAAGCAAATGCAACGCATAGAACACAAAAATAAATACGAAAAAAATGGAAAAAAAAAGAATGAATACTTTGCGAGGATGAGCGACATAAGAAACAGCCGAAGGTATAATCTAAACAACAACGTGGCCTCCCTCTAACACCACTGCTAGACCCTTACACGGCCTCATAAATCCTTAACACCATTAACAGATTTCACAAATCAATATCAATTAGATTCCCAGATCTATCACACACACATACACACATCTGTTTGTGTGTGCATACACATGTAATACTTACCCCTAAGAGCAATGGAGTGCTCATGGCTGGCCAGATTTATTGGTTACTGTGTGTGAAGATTTGAGAGTGACAAGTGGGTGCAATCTAAAATATAGGCCACATAAAATTCAAACACATAAATACCTAGTTTAGACTAATTCCAGATCATGGAGTAACTTTCAAAGAAATGGCAAAGCATGACTTTTGAAACAAAGGGACAAAAGCACCTGATCTCATCACCTCCAAAATTTACAGTTCTCATAAATATTTGAATAAAGTTTTTCTTCATTCAATCCAGTAAGTAAATTGCATTACTCTATTGTTTTTCATTATCCAATTCTTAGCAACTTCTTGTGACGCCTTCAATTTTGTGCTCCATGTCTTTGAACAAATCAAGAGTAAAGCTATTTCACATTTGATTGAGTCATGAACATTGGCTTTTTCATGACTATAAATAGTCTGCTAGTGGAATTGGTTCCTCACAAGCATTACAGAAAACAAATAAGTATGGCTAAGTCTCAAGTTAGAAACACATCCCTTTATGCTTTGCTCCTACTCTTTCTCATTGTTGCAGCTTCAGGTGAGTGACACATACTGTTGGCTATTTTTCTATCTAGCCTGCAGCTTCAAATTTTACCGAGTTATCTAACGCAAACAACAATGTTTTATGCCCTATTGTTGTTTTTCCTTTATGATGATTTTAATTATTCGTGCGATGCTAACCATTTACATTCTTCTAATTACTGATGATAAAAGTTAGAAAATTTCACCTTTAACAAATTCAATTACAATAAAAATTCAGAGCCAAAGAATTAAAATTACTCGATGTATTGTTGGGAATATATTAATTTTCTCTCACAAGAAGGTAGTGAACAAAATGATGAAAATGCAGTGCATCAAAGGCCAAGCGGTGATACATAAACACAATATTAGCATCAATTCAACCAAACAAATCCACCAAATTTCTCAACTTTTCTCAATACCATTTTCTAGGTTCACAATATTAGCATCAATTCCACCAAATTTCCCAAGTTTTCTATAGTCTCTAAACACCTGATCTTTAGATCCTCAGAAAAGGAAGGACGGATAGACATTCAAGAGAACAGCAAAATGAACCTCAAAATCTTATTGCTTACTTGTCCTAGGTACTGCAATATAGTAATAAAATGCCATGCCTGTGTTACATCCATTTTGCTATGCTCAAGCAGTCAAGTTAATGACAAACTAGACCACACAAGGAACCGAATCTTTCCTTCTGCATCCCAACAGCACGGAATGCAAAAGGCATAATAAGAAAGTCATCAGCCACTCAATCATCAGAGTGATAGGAGGACGAGGAGGAGGAGGGCCGGGGGGGGGGGGGGGGGGAGAGATAGTGAGAGTGACAGAGAGAATGCTTCTCAAGACTCATGTTGCAATCTTGTGGCAGAAAACGTGGGGCTGTGATCTTTATACAAATAGAGGTTAGATACAAAACAACAATGATGCTGACTAGTAAGACTCAACTACAACTACTTATGCTAGATGTTCAACTCAAAGGTATAACCATTATTTTACCAAAATATGTTAGTAATAATAACTTCCCAGAACAATTTTACCAAGGAACTCCCTACATTAACTTAAATCACTTTCTTGGAACAAATTAAAAACCAAATTTCATCTAAAATCTCAATCATAACATCAACATGGACCATCAATCATAAATACCTCTATAATCTGAGATTCTGCCTTGATTTCCACTACATTGGAGAACCTCGTATAAGGAGGAAGAGTGTCGAAGCTGTTAAGACACAGAATTGAGTTTTTGAGGATGGAAGAACTGGACTTTCTAATGAAGTAAAGGCACTGGAGGAAGAGTGGACTGCACACCAGGCAAAAGAGTAATCAGCTAGTGTCAGAATTTGAAGAAAATTAGCTAGAGCCAGAATTTGGAAAAAACTAAAGACGCAAGTAGTGCTGAATCCAATGCCTTTACACCCACCAAAGAAAAGGTAAACGAAAAAGTCACCACCACTGATATGCTTGTTATATCTGAACCTGTTAATATAAAAGAATAGGGGCCAAAAAAAAAACTATAAGCAATTGCAAATGTTTGGGCAAAAATATAGAAAATGCTAGGAATCAAACAACGAAAAACCCTTTATTTAAATCACTATCGGACATAAATCTTTAGTAGTCATAACTTAGCCAAATCTAATTCTCAATCATATTTCATATCACCAATCATAGAATTGCGAACAAACATCATCTGTGAACACCATTAACACTCTAAATCCACAACATAAGATAAAAAAACCTAAGCTATTACAATATTTGGTAAAAAAAGAAAAAAAGTCGACTTAAAGCCAAAAGTGGTTCAGGATCTTCCAAATCTACTTCTTCTTCATCACTTGATAGTCTTTTAGAGTGTATAATTAACAGCCTTCTTGCTTGAGTGGATCATAAGTTCATTCTTCATGTTGCAATTGGAAGTGCCAGGTCCCATTAATCTAGTGAGAGTCAAATACAATGCAATGAGTATCCAAGCAATGCACCAGAACGTCATTTGCCACAGTACCGGAGACCCTTACAGTCCTTTTTGGATCTTTTTGGATTTAGCTTTGTCACCACGAGCTCTGCGAACTGCCGCTTGGATACGTCTTTCATGCTCTTTTAGCATGTCTTCAATGCTTCCCCCTGGAGGCACTAACGGTCCAGAGCAAAGGATCCTGTCTATCTTTGGTACATACACCTGAAAATTACGGGACCAAATCAAACTTGATAAGTATTTGAGAGCTTTGAAACAGAAAATCATGAACAGAAACATATCGGCAGAACATGGTAAACTTGGAATCTCTCTCTTCTGGTGGCATCAGCGTTATTCTTGCTTTTCCAGTTTTCTTATATTATTATTTGTCACGAAAATTTCTGAAATTGATATTTTCAGTTTTCACATAATGCTGGTTCCAGATGTCTATACATGCTTGCATGAACTAGAAGTAAGTTGTATTGAAACTCTACCAAGCAATCCATGAAGTCATTTGTGAGAATTACCATGTTTTCCTGTCTAGATCCGCTCTGGCCACTAATTTGATGGACGCTTGATGAGTAGTGTCCTGTTGCTTGAGGCCTTTGAGAACACTGCTTCATCAACTCTCCATGTCTGGAAGAGCCAAATATCCTCACTGGCACAGTTTGACCTGCTTCTTCTGTTCCTTTCCTAGACCAACGGTACCCTGCTGCATTGGGGTGCATTACTGAATTTGAGTGGGATAATCCGTTCTTCGAATTTAATCTCGAATGTTCAATTGAATAACAAGTTCCACTACCCACTAGCGGGTTGTATTTCACACTGGTTCCCTTACTTAGCTGTCCCTGCAGTATGCATTTTAGTAATGAGAGTGATGATTATTGTCCAGAATGCAGAAGGAAAACAAACCATTTAGAAGAGTAAAAGAATATAGACCTGTCCGTGTTCATCAAATTCTGGAGTCGGAACTCCCTTTGATGTATGAGCAGACTTCATGGATTCCCCTCCACGCCCTTTAGCCTTCTCAGTCTTTCGCCTGATGTCAAGACAGAAAACATACATTTAGTTCTGAGGAAACATGCAATTTTGATAACTGAAAAACCTAAAGCACCTACAAAACAATATTCCTTTGGATCTGAAATGCAAAAACGATGCACATAGCTAACACCAGAGCTACAAAGGGAGTTTGCTAATTTCTGTGTGGAGCTCATCTCATTTCTCACAATTACAGAATAGAGAATCACTTCTAATAAAATATCCAATGATTGATTGCCTTCCATCTCTAGGGACCCAATTTGAATGACTGATTAATCTCTTTTAGGGACAACGAACCTGGATATTTTCTTCTGTATTTGACCAGGTCCCAACAACAATAGAATTGAGTGTTTCTTGATAACTAATAAAATTCTCGCGTTGATATCTGAATGACTACATCAGATTCTTATGAAAAATTATTTCGATGAAATAAGCAGGCAAAGATGCATGCACAACAATAAATGAAGAGGATTTTACTGAAAGATAAGTTGTTAAAAGCTGTTTACATCTAGTCCTCAGCATAAAGAAATGTGCGGATAATTTATACTGATTTGAGGTCATCTAGTCCTCATCATAAAGAAATGTGCGGATAATTTATACTGATTTGAGGTCAGTGTGTTGTTAGCTAGTGAACAATTGATTCACGGAGGCAACCCTAACTATACCTATCCTGAAATATAATGCTGCAAAGGAAATAATGTAGACAATTTGAGAAACCAGTGACTAGTTCAAGTTTCAGCAAACTTTTTGTCTTGGACACAACAAGAAAATATAGACTTTGATCATGACAATTATACTACACATATAAAAGGATTAAGGCCAGAGAACGGACATTACTACCAGAAAATTAATATCTTAAATCGCATCTAAATATGCATCTCGGTTAACATACCTTTTTGCTTCCTCTTCTCTCAATCTGGCATCAAATTCTTTGCTCGGAGGATATTTTGGTAAATTAGATGTATCACAAGGAAGAGGCTTTGTTGTAAAGAACTGAAAGATAAGAAATAGAAGTGAAAGTTAAGGTAACTTATAGGTTGGCGCAGAAAACTTTTGGGAAAAAAAGCCTCACAACACAACAGAAAATATGTATCCGGTATCAGCAAAATAACAAATCTAGATTCAGTGAGGCAGAACGCATGCACAAGGAGAACTAGAAAACAAATCTGATCTTATTCACATGTTTTGGAGTCAATTTATTAGTTCTAGATTTCAAATATTTTGAAGTTGTATTTCTATGAGTGGCTTCAATGTTTGACTAGAATTTCTTATTATTTACGGTCTAAAGTAGATCTGTTATTTTTGGGAAATTTCTTTATTTTGTTCTCCAAGATAAGTTCAGATATCCAGTGCTATTTGAGTCTAGCTAGGTTTCCTAGTTGTCATAGAAGAGGCTAGAGTTAATAAACTCGAGAAAGTACAAGTTACTTAACTCATGTTTCCTAAGGTTGTGTAATCTTTCACTTCAAAGGAACACGCTCAATGATGAGAAATATCAAGTGTGCAATGGTCTATAAGGATTTAAATAGATAACTTGACGAGAAGAGGCGATCTCAAACTTGAAAAAAGCCAGGGAAGAAAATAGTGTCCCAAGGATGAGGATGAAAGGATGCACCTGAGAGAGAAGATAATAAAGTATTTTGTAAGAACTAGAAGAAAATAAAGTATTTTGAAGAGCCATATCTATAAGCTATATAAGAATAATGCTACTAATGGTATAACTTAAGAGTTAGCGGCTCGAAAAGGGACATAAATTATATGTTCTATTAAGGAATATACAAAGAAAAGGTCATGGAGACTCTAAAAAGTTTACTTTTGGGTAGTTTTTGGCCCTAAGTCAGGTTGGAGGTGCATAGATGAGAAGGATATAACTTGGTTGACAGTGTTTAGTGAAATCTTGAGGAGCACGAGTTGCCTTACACTTGGAGAAATGGTACTGTGATACCTTTTAAAAGAATGAAAGAGATATCCATAATTGTGCCAATTTTGACTGGATTAAAGCAATGAGTCATAATATAAAATATGGAAATTGTTACTCAAAGAAAACTGAGAAAGAATACAGAAGGGTAAGAAAATCAGGTTGATTTCTTGCTGAGAAGATCCGCAATGGAATTTATCTTCCCAAGGAAGCTGCCTTCTTATTGAAGAGACTGGCAAAACACTATCAATAGTACCAGATTTTCTCATAGGTTATTGGCTTTTAGCCTTCATTCTAATGAGATCTTATAAAGTGGAACTTGAAACAGAAAGTTAAAGCAGAAATTTTTCCTCTTATTCAGACTCGAAAGCAATAGTTTCCTTTACATTTTGAACTCACTACTATGACTTTGTTCGATTAAGTTCACTATATATTGGCCTGTCTTTTTAGCAGCATCAGTATAAAGTTGAAAAACCCTCAGTGGATTATAGAAGAAAAGCAGATTGTCCAAGGAAAGGAGGGAAAGAGTTAGTATATTTGATGACTTTGCCCAGGGAGCATCCAGCAATTCTAGCACAAATAGAACAGGTATTACCATACCTCACTTTTGAGAGCAGAAGTAGCAGTACCCCGCTCCTCTGGTTCCATTGAGAGGAGGACATTAATGAGAGCCAAAGCTGAAGAAGGGAAGTCCTTGAATGTCCGAAAAACACAGCGCTTGTATGGTTGTTGTGGTTTAAAGCTAGTAGCATGAGGTAGGTTTGATTTTCTCCAGTATTCTTCAGATGGTGAACCACAAAGCTTGAAAATCTTATGCATTTGCTCAACCTGGAGGTTATTGTTTCAAATCAATTGGCCATCAAAATGTCAACAGTATCAGAGGATAGACAAACCTAATCAGTAGAAATTCTCACTCAATCATGTTATATAGTTTCAGTTAACATAGGGTTGGCGAGAAACCCAATGCGGCAGTAAATAAAGTAGCCACATCAACAATATATAAATTTTATCCGCACCACTTTTGACATAAAATATAACCTGACACAACGCATGAAATACTAATGTGACCGAGTTTGGTTAGTGCAAGTTTGAAGAGGCCAAGACTGGATTCTATTCTCTAATCTTGAGAGCCACCTTACAATGTAACAGAAATTCTATCAAAATATCATGATTAAACTTCTTAACATCTCAAAACCATTTAATCTTGTGATGCAATTGCTCACTGCATTAGGCAAATCAATCATAAGAGAAAACCTTAACCAACCACTGTTATATCTTGACCCAAAAGACGAAAGAGAGGGAAACAAAAAACATTGTGATATTGCAAATCACCATTATCAGATAAATAAGGCCATAAAAAGGACGTTACCAGATAGGAAGGTGTTTCAATAATCTGTCTGACAGGTCTGTTTATACGATAGTGTTCAAAATAGCATTTCTTACAGATAATGTTCTGAAAAGTTTTGATTGGTAATTTTTAATATATCATCTAATAAGATACAAAAATCCGATAATAACAAATCAAGACTAATGAGTTATGAAGCATAAGAGCTTGGCAAACTTGTATTGCATTCGTTCTAGCATAATGGAAATACTACAAACTACCTGTAGTGTTTGTTATAGATGAATATAGATGGAAAAGTAAGAATGTCATATACGGAAATAAAAGTGTAAATTTCTAACTCAAGGACTTTACCTCAGTTCTTCCTGGCATGATAGCCTTCCCAGCAAATAATTCTGCAAGAATGCAACCAGCACTCCACATATCAATGGCAACTCCATACTCAGTTGCACCAAGCAATAGCTCAGGAGCCCTATACCAAAGAGTAACAACACGACTAGTCAATGGCTCCTTCTGGTTGGCCTGGAAAAAGTTAGCCAGTCCAAAGTCCCCAATCTTTAGAATTCCATTATTGTCAACTAAAAGATTTGAACCCTTAATGTCCCGATGAAGTACTCCACGACTATGGCAGTGTTCAAGCCCACGAAATAATTGTTGCATGTAACACTTAATCTGCAATAACAGTAGAGAATAGAAATGTAGTCATCACAGGAAATCACTACAATAGGAGCAGGGAAATGTTAATCCCGCCTGTCCCACTGCAGCATAATTTGGTATCAATTCCAACCACCAGAAAAACATTTTAACTATAGTTCTTTGTTCCTCGGCAAACTACATTCCCAATCATGTCAGTTATATCATTTTGCTTTGGTTATCTTTATGAGATAGCTCACACAAAAAGTTATCAGCCACTTCTATTAATACTAAGCAATCAAAGCAGGCTCTACATGGTTCATGGTTGTGGGTTTCTAGTAAATTCTTAGAAACTTTTAAATAGATGAAATTCCTATCAAGTAGGGAGTTTCATCATGTGGGAAGTGGGGCAGAAGGGGGGGGGGGTGTAGTGCATGGAGCATGTCTAATAGATAGACAGAAGAACAATTTACCTGTGGTTCAGTGAACTTGACAACGGGTGATGCTAGTAGTCCAGAAAGATCATGTTCCATGTATTCAAATACAAGACACAAATTCCCTGAAATCTTTGATGTGACCAGAGCCTCAAGTTTCATTATATTTGCGTGGTCTAGCCGACGCAAGATACAAATTTCCCTAGCCATGAAGCGGACACTCTCTGGGTCCATATTCAAAAATCTTACTTTCTTCATTGCAACTATCTTATTATTCGTCAGGTCTCTGGCCCGATAAACACTGCTGTAAGTTCCTTGGCCAATCTGCAAAATAGAATGATACTTAATTATTTATAAATAAGGCACAAATAGTTATCCCGAAAACAAGCATCAGCAAAAAATTTAAAGCAGAATAAAGATTTATTACATTTGCAAGTTCTCAAGTTCTGTATATGCCAAATGGAGGCACTTTGTGCCGAAGTCCTCTAGAATTTTCAAACCTATAACAGATGTAGAGCAGAGCAATACTCTTACAAGTTCTAAACAAACTGATATCCCATGAGTTCCTTTATATGCTATGGGAAAAGATAATCATACCATTAAAACATTGGACAGATATTGAAATAAATGGTAGTCCGGACACAGCTTTACTTCTGTTCCACTTCACAAATGATGATCATTAAATGACGGTTTCGTGAACAAGGTGAATATCAATATGCTATATGATCAAATGATAGGCCAAAAAAGGAATGGAAGCACATCAATGGAAAGTACCATCTATTTCTTTGTTCGAATTATTATGTCTAGCCAATTTGTGTTGCATATTATAAATCAAACATAGGACAACAAATAGCCAAACTCTACTGAACATCACAAAGTCAAGAAATTTAGACTGTAACAACCAATCTAAGGCTGAGTGAGATTGATATAATTCCAAGGATATTTCAGTGAAGGAACGGATTAGGTAAAAATTAGGGGGAGAAAAGTATGGCAAAGACAAGAAACTATAGGACTGACTTTGTTTAGCTTTTCAAATGACTCTGCACTTCGAGGAAGCCAACCTTGGATGGCCTCTCCTGCCACTGAACTTAGCCAGGATGGCCATCCGGCAGCAGCCTGTTCGCCTTTGGCACCACGCGGCATGCTTAAAATTCTGGACATTGTTTGTTGCCCACCAAGGAATCCAGAATCCGAAACTGGCTTCGATTTTGAATGTACAGAGCCATTATTTGCAGGCTGAGCTCCATCTACCTTGATCTTCTGTGTTTGTGGGGGAGCTGTCACCTGCACGGAAGACTTGTCTATGGGTTCATCTTTGTCATTTTCAGCAGCATAATCGTCTGAACTGCTGGATTCTTTTGAACAAAGGCAGCCCATCTTTTTTCAAACTGCATATTCAATTAAAAAAATAATAATTTTGGGCTTCCAATATGTGATTCCCAGATCAAATATTCATGAAACCGTGCCAAAAATAAGCTGAGGATATTAACAGTTCTCATTGCCTGAGGACTTTTGAGTTCATCCAATCAACAATGGTGCCAAACCTTAAAACCCTCTGGAATCTTTCTTAAAATTTCACAGCAATTCCAATTCCTCTCCAATCTCAAACGGAGAGGCTAATCTTCAAAACTATATACAAAGAGAGATAAAACCCAAATGCATAATTTTATGAAAAAACTAAAGTTTGTCATTTTAGAAAAATTGAATCAAATTGATGTATTCCAAACCTCAACGTTTGGAAGAAAACCATCAAAATGCAATGAAAGGGGAGTTAACACGAATTGGTCAAAAACCCAGACCAGAAAACCAGCATTACAGACATACATGCAACTATTATGTATATTTTGCAACAGATACTCAATGCTTTTTTGGGTTCCCCAGAGGAAAAAAAAATATTAAAAAAAAAAGTTTCTTTTGATTGAAAAATTCAGTTTTTGATTATCATGAGAAATTATATTATAAAAAAATAATTTCAAGAACCTTTTTGTTAATGAAAAATAATTGAAATGTGACCTAAAATTACAAGAAGGAAGAGGAAAAAAAGATCATAAGCTAAAAGAATTTGATAATATATGGACTGTTGATCGTTCCATAACAATTCAAGGGGGGAAGAGAGAGAGAAGATCACGGGGCCCTTTGAGACACCTAAAAATGCGAATGGCCATTGAGTTTCTTATGACATGTTGACAGATTGATTTTAAACTTGTGTAGATTGCAACTCGGCATTTAATTTTAGTGTTGTGTAAATTATATACACTAAAACACTAATGTGCCTTAAATTTTGCTTATATTGGCAAATCTTTTTCTTCATAGATATTATTGTACAGAGGCACATGCATACTCACATTTTTGTACAAGTATATCTCCATGCATATACGTATGCATAGTTCACTTTCTGTAAATGCAAGTAACTAAAACACTTTCTGTGAGGTAGTTCTTGAAGTTTGAAGTAAACACAAATTAAAGTCTTCGGCTTGCTGTAAACTCAAGAAGTCGTTGGCTGTTTGCAGACGTGCATTGCAGTAAGAGAGATGGGGGAGACCCTTCAGTTTTCTAGATGCCACGTGGGCGCCATTCCCTCTTGGCGCTCTCACAAACAGAATCTTAAATTCAATGAGAATGAAAATTGATTAAAATCAATAAGAATCCATTTAATATTTTTCACACGTAAAAGCTTGAGGCTCCTCCGTGACTTTGAAAATGAGCAAATTATTCTTTTGTGGTTTGAGAATTAGCTGATTAACCCTTTATTACATAAAAAGTGCACACTTTTAAAAGGACATTTGATTCGTAAAATCATAAAAGATTATCAGAAAAATGAATTCAAGAATATAGCATTACCGCGTTTGGTTCGCGGAATGAATTCAAGAATATAGTATTGCGAATCATAAAGGACTCTTTCATATTGCACCAGTGCTAAAAAAGATTGTACTCTTTCATACCGCGACAACAAACGCTCTTTAATGGTCCTCCTTGAATCAACTAGTGGATCACTGTTTCTTAAGGTTTCATATATTGAAATTAATTAATCGATTATTTTGATTTATATTTGTGAAAGAAAAGAGATACGAAGATAATAAAAAAAAAAGATAGGAGAAAAGATAAGTTTGCTTAAAAAAGATGAAACACTAGAAGTTATTGGGAAACATTAAAAGTTATCTGAAAAAAATACTTGAAATATTATTTTACCAAATAAACATAATTTGAACAAATACTAAAATTTTTGAAAAGTTATTTTTAAGTGTTGCTGAACTAGACTTAGTAGCAATTAGTTTTAGATGGAACCTTAGTCATCTTAATACGAACAATTTGTTGCATCGTTTTAGGTAGAATTCCACCAATAATTTTTATTGTCTACAAAAAGTGTTAGTTTAGTTCCTATTGTCTTAAAAGTGACCCACTTGGTTTTCATATTTTTTTCTTTTATTCCATTGAAATCCTTTTCTCTATTAATTAATTTATTTTGCTGCTCATTTCTCGCTATTTCCTTCTCTACTACAATGCCTATATATATAATTTTTGGCTATTTTCTCTTTATGTATATTAATAAATTAAATATCAGATTTCGTGTTTGTGTTTTTCCTTAACGTCTAATACCAAAACTCATTAGATTATCAGTCAGTAGCCCCCTATAGAAACCAAGCCTTAGACCATCAATTATTTTTCTATCGGTGCCATATCTAAGTTTTGCTAACCACATATAACATAATTCCACACTCTCTTCCTTTTTCCCCTTCAAGATTAAATCACCAAGTTACCCTGATTATATACACTGAGATTCATTTTAGCATAATCTCATGACTTTCTGACATTAAAGAGTCCTCTATTTTTGCTATGTACCGGTGCCAGTTTAATTTGCTGTGAGGGCAGAATTATATATAAAAATAGCTCCATACATCTTCAATACAATGAACTATTCTACTCAATAGAGCTTGAGCAAATATATTTTAGCTTCAATTCTACTAATAAAAATGTTTATAAGTATCTGAAAACGTGTACACAATATATTCATGTACTAATTTGTGACATTCTTTTGATTCTCCCCTTTTGCCATGCACATACAAAATACAGCTACTTCAATAGTCACCAGTCGAAAGCATCAATATAAAATCTTTCGAGATGAAAAATTCCGTCGGGAATTTTCCGTCTCAAATCCATCAGTTTTGGTCTCTGGGCGTCACTTAAAAAAAAAAAAAAAGGATGAAAAACTAACGGATGCTTACTTTATAGTGCTTAGAGGTAGTCATAAATGGAAATGGTTAAGGCTTGGTCTTTAAATTCAAAGCCATCCCATGATAATGTCTGCGTCGATACTGCAGTGGTGGTATCATCATCCATGGGTTGCCAAATCTGGTGGTCCTGTTTGCCACAATCTTCACCATTTTCTTGGTGATGATGATTCATTTGGAGCGTAATATTGTTATGGGGTGTGAGCGTATTGGAAATGAGTTGTGCGTCAATGGCCATGCCAGCATCTGAAGCTGCATTCTGCACTGATGTTGGAGACATGATGCCTTCTCCTCCTCCTCCTCCTCCTCCTCCTCCTCTGCGGACGATGATATTGCTAGCAACAGCTGCTAGAAAATGGGGGAAGTTGAGATTATTGTCTCTTGATGAAGAATTCTCTTTGAGGCAGTAGAAGGCAACATCGCGTGCTACCGCTGCAGCCTCTGGGGTCACATATGACCCTAACCACAGGCGTCGTGCGCTTCCCGGGACTCGAACTTCCGACACCCATTTCCCCCATTTCCGACGTCGAACGCCCTTGTACTTCTTCTGGGCCTTCTGGTTTTTCATTATACCACCTTTATATTTCTCACCCATATTTGAAACAGTAAAGAATGCTTGCAACTCTCTTGTTTTGTTGTACAAATCTGGTTTATTTGTCAAGTACTTCTATATATATATATATATATATATACATACAGAGGTTGAATTTTGAGAAAGTCGTAAGCTTTTTCATTATGTAGGGAATTTTATAAGAGGGAGTCGAGATTTTCAAAGTCAAAAGTATGCACGAGGTTTTATAAAAAAGATCTTACTTTTTTTAAAAAAAAAAAAAAAAATTTGAAAAATAGAGCCATCCACCATGCTTGGACAGGATCTCGTCAACGTGCCAGAGGAAATTAGAAGGTTCGTACAATTTATCATAGAAACTAGAGGCCTGCTCTAAGCACAACATTAATTGGATAGGTAACAGCTAGTGAAGTTTGAAATGCATTAATTAATTGCAAAGAAATTTGCCTGCCTTTGTAAAAACAACGTGTTGGACAATCAGTAATTTGACATGTCGTAGTTTCCATTTTTCCATGTCTGGTTAGATCCATTGTTTCGCTTTTTTTTTAATCTAGAACGAATTACAAATTTACATTAATATCAACATAAGTGCAAATTGATGTTAAAAAAAAATTTATATGCACAAACAAATAGGACAAATAAAGGTTTCCCAACCGAAATCATTTAGTAAAACTTAAAGTTGAAATTAAAATCAGAATTGCATTAATTATTCTTGATAAAAATCAAAATTTAATGGATATTATTGCATGAATTTTTACTATCAATTTTTTATTATCTGTTTATGCTATCTTTTTTTTTAGGCCTTGTGACGAGAGAAAATCCAACTAGTATAGCCCGATTACCAGTACACCCGGCAAAATTAGAAAGTCGTTCCATTCTATTTAGTCTGGAACCTGACCACCAACTGATAAATAAGTGCACAGCACATCTTTTATGTTGGACACTAATTAAGTCGAAAGTACTTAACTCAATACAGAAAATTAAATGTGAACTTGAACTATAAATCGTATTTGTTTCTAATTCTTATTATTAAAGTATTATGGGAAACTAATTATGCAAACTTTACATATCACCCGGCCCTTACAAACTATCGTCATGTTGAGGTAGAGGGGGTCAATGCTATTGCTACCCGGGGAAAACGTCAGGATTAAAATTTCACCACTGATTTCGTCAAACAGTATGGTCGTAAAAAAAAATACGAGGCCAGAAATTAAAGTGTTTTAAAGCTTCAAAGGTCATGCACATGTGCTCCAAAACGAAACGTCATCTGCCCCCAAGTTTGACTCCTTGTAATAGTATATATGCATATACATATAAATATACATACATATATATATATATATATATTTTTTTTTTTTCCTGTTATAGACCAATTTTACCGCCTCAAATTCTTTACGATGGGCGCTATAATCTTCAACTACGTTCGTCAGAG
Source organism: Cordia subcordata (assembly GCA_028554755.1). NCBI lineage: Eukaryota > Viridiplantae > Streptophyta > Magnoliopsida > Boraginales > Cordiaceae > Cordia > Cordia subcordata. The sequence continues at coordinate 12,776,231 of JAPTOF010000005.1, read as the reverse complement.
CTCGCATGTTCCCATGAGTGGGCGCCCTTTACAAGGTGGCAAAATGCACTGCTTTGAATTCTGTGGCGCATGCTACAGTATACTTTTGATAATGTCAAAATTATCTGTCAACAAATTTTAAGTTAAATGAAATTACTTGAAACATTAGTGTGGTGTTAACAAAAAAAGCTTTCTAAGCTCAAATCAGTTAAAAGGAAAGAGACCAAGCTATCAAACTTGGACAGCAAGAACTCTGTTTCCACCTGAAAGCTTAGACCTTTGCTGTTTATATAGACATTGAGCATGGTGTAATTAGAATAGGAATTTATAATAGAGCTATAATACGAGTCTTCCTATTGGTTGACTAAGGCTAAATCTTGTAAGCCTCGAATCTGAGCTGGGTTCAAGCTCGTTCTTGAAAGGTCAAACTGATTAAGGTTCAGGGACTTGATTTGGTCAGTGATTTTTTCATGATAGTGGCTCAAAATTTTAAATGTCAAGTCAAATGTACTTATATCTCCCTTGTTTTTGTGATTAAATATTACTTTCTTCAATTTATCATATATCTTAACTAAAAACTATAACGACTACTTTTTGTAATGATTTGTTATCGTAATAATTTTTTATCAAGTAACAGAGAAGATGATTCTATCGAAGAGTTAGAAGAAAAAGCTGATTTATGGTCTCGTAGGAATTGCGTTAGAGACAAGAAAATTACATAAACTTAACTGACCTTCTCACTTTGCCTATTTGCATTTTGGAGATTACAATTTAGTCTACCCTGGATGTATTAGCCTATGTGGCCTCTTTAAAGAGTTCTAAGACTTGGTTGAAGTATACATATATAGACACACAATTCGTTGAGCAAAGAAGAGAAAATACTCAGATAAAAAGGAAAGATCTAGGGAAAAAAAATACGGAACTAATCAAGATTGATGTAGATAAAGGGTAAAGGAATTTAAAAGGGTTAAAAGAGATTAATTGTTATATGCCTACGATGTCATATATATATGTGTGTGTATCTATATATACAGAACACATGTCTACTTTGCATAGATCAACTATGTAAGATGTACACAACATGGTGAAGCACCAGTCTAATAGTTTAATCTCACCCCAAAAAGTTTTGCATCAAATAGGTGGTCATTAGATTATTGTAGCCTAATGTAGAGTGTATGACCTAACTAATGACCGTATGTAAGTGGTTTATCACGAACTCCACAAACCAACCTCTTAGGAACTTTAAGGTATTAGAACCAAAAAAAAAAAAACTCCCAAAAAAGTAAAACATAGACACAAGATTTTTCGTGATTTACAATAAGCCCAAGATTTTTTGTGATTTACCATAAGCCTTTGTCCACGACACTAGGAAATAATTCGCTATGTTGAACATGAATAAATAGGATAGGACTCAAGCTAGAGAGCCTCACCTCTATCTATGCCTTCCCCACCTCACTATATCACACCTAGTTCATCAACAACCTAGAACCCCGTTAAGGCTTACTGCTCCACACTCATATATCCGCAGTTTAAGCCATACTTAATTTGTGATACATGGAGACTTATTTTTTTGTAACCACAACAAACCTTTTCCTCTATTTTCACAACCTAGGAATATGATCATAATCTTGCTTTTGACTCTAGCTTGTCATCCTTCAAGCAAGCAAATAGAGCAATCAAAATAGCAGGACCACTAGATCATATCGAGAAGCATTCTCTAATAGCTATGATGGAGATTGAATCGCGTAATGGCACCCCATCTAAGTACTTGAATCTAAGCATTTCTTGACTCAAGCAACATTAGCAAGTGCATAAAGAACTCTGTCCAGTTGTGTTCCATTCAAACTCTTTGCAACAATCTTCCAGCCATGTCTGCTTTAACATGCCAACTAGTATATTTCAACCAACATCTTCCATTTGACAACGTGTTCGAAAAACCTTCAACTTCCTTGATGTACGTGAATTGCGTTTGGTTAGTTAAGTGCTTTTGGACCAGTTTGAATTAGTTTTTTTTTAAAAAAAAAAATACTTTTCTTTAATAACTTTTGAAAAATAACTTTTTTTTTAAAAGTTAGAAGTTCTGACTTCTAAAGAATATTGTATTTGAACTTTTTCATAGTTTTAACTTTTTTTTTAAAATAAATCAAGTAGTTATTGCAATAGTAATGTAATTTTTTGGAGAAAAAAATACTTTTCTAAAAAAAAAAATAAAGCAAGATAGGCCTTTTGTGTTTAAGTGCTTTTGTGTGTAAATATGGCATCCCTATGAGTTTCACTTTAAATTCCATAGTCCTTCATAAGCTTTTAATCTTACCTATATTTTCCAATTAGTTCAAACTTTACCAAACAAACTTTAAAATCCCAAAAAACCTTAAAATCATTTTCAATTTTTTCTTTTTTAAAACAAAAGATAATAGTAAAGGAAAAAAACTATTAAAATCAGTCAATAAATGAGTCTACTATCAAGTAAAAACAAAAAATTCAGTTTCATAATATGAAGAAAAAAGATTTAAAAAATAACTTATTATAAAACATTCGTCAAAATATTAAATTAAAATTAGATTCACTTTAAAATATCTTTCTCCTAATATATATTTCAAATTGAATCAAAATTAATTTCTAACTTACTACATAATAGTTTTCCACTTAGCTAACTTTCAAACATGCTAAAAAAAAGAGTAATAATTGTACAAAATTCATGCTATGCACAAAATTATGGAGATAATTTCAATTCTATCTTCTTATATACATATCAAATTGAATCTAACTTTTTTTCCTAGCTCAATGTATAACTCTTTCACAATGAGTTAATATTTTCAAAATATAAAATAAAAATAAAATAAATAAAAAATAATAAATGAAAATTAAATAGCTCAAAAATAAAAACCACAAAATGACCCTTCAACATAAGGCATTATTTGATAAATTTTATATTATAGGAGGAAATGGATAAAACTAAAAGCCCATGAAGGAGTTTGGATTTTAGAGTAAAACTCATGGAGAGAAAATGACATTTACTCTTTATTAGGTGTTGTCACGGCTCAAGGCCTTTATCTTACAATTACGTTCAGTTTCCTTCTTGTTGACTACTACTAATTTAGAGTTTATATGCTTTTAGCCATTTTTGCATTTCGAGTTCGAGGCTTTGCATATTTGTTTTAGTGGTTCTATTTTATTTAATTTTGTCTTAAAAATTTTATTTTATTTTGTTGTTTCAATGGTTTTAATTATTTTTTTCTTTTGTTTTGATATAGAATTATTATATTTCTTTTTAGTATGAAAGCTTTAATGATTTTAATATTTTATTTTATCTAATTTGTACTAATATTTTTGTTATAATAATAATAATTATTATTATTATTATTATTTAACATTTTAAATTTATTAGATTCGATGTAAGTCTCTACATCCAATAACAAATAAGAAAATAATTCATCTATTATATATACAATAATAATAATAATAATAATAATAATAATAATAATAATAATAATAGAATAAAGTGGCACCTCATCTTTGAGGTTGTCTTAGGAGATGCCACATGTCATGATTTATTGTATTTTAATACACCTTCTAATTTTTGTGGGTTTTATTTTGATTAAATATTTTATAAAATAATCATTATTTAATACTAACAAATTACAAAATTCTATCATAAGTCTCCACTCTTTTTCTTCTTTGTCGCTCCTTTTTTTTTCAAGTTAGTCATGTAGTTTCAAAAGATTAAACTCAATTTTTATATTTTTGAAAAGCCATCAATTTAATCTCCATTATTAAATATTTATTCATAACTAAATAAAAATATAATTTGATTATCCTCTATAATTTCAAACATTTATTAAATAAAAAATAGAAGGATTTTCAAGTTATCATGAGTGTATGAATGCGAGAACATCACATATATAGAATGTTTAGTCAAAATAAAAAATACATAAAAGGTACATTTCTAGAATTTTTAAATAAAAATATACAAAATCTATATATTATATGTAATAGTAATAAATTATGCTACGTTATCAAATTTTAATTTTTGTGGACTTTTTAACTAATTATGCTTCTATATTAACAAATGAGAAATTATCCTACAAGTCCCCATTGTCTCTTTTTTTTTCTTTTTTAAGTTAGTCCTAAATATTAATAAAGATCCAAATCAGTTTCTAATATTTTCAAAAAACAATCAATTTAGTTTGTATCAAGAATATTTAATAAAAGAATCCGCATTATATCTATAGTATTATATAAAATTAAAATTAAGTGAATTTGGAATTTTCTAAATGACACGTAAGCTAGGTAAGAGAGGGTAAGTCAAAATTTTACAAAGTAATTTGAATTTTATTATTTTGATTTATTTTATTTTACAATTTTATAACATGATATATTTATTTTAAATTTAGATCTATATCTATATAATTTATCTATCTATTGTTAAAAAATTATGAAGCGAATGACAAATTATTTCTAGAGATCTTTTTATTGCTTTGAACGTGACTATTTATGTGAACTAGGTAGACAATTCTTACATAGGCCAGAACTAAGATACCAGGGCCATTGACTACATGCCCCAATCCTGAAACAAGAGAAAAAGGAGAACACTTCAATAACGTGTAAAGATTCATATACACATTTGCTCATATTTTCAAAAGGCCAAGACAAAGAAACTAAAAGAATCCAGAAGTGGCATGAAAGTTCAAAAGCTACAATGCAAGTTGATGATGGTTGGATGCACCAATTATTATTATTATTATTTTTAATAATCTAATATCTACAATTATAATGATAAAGACAAAGTATACCAAGCTCAAATCATGAAGTAGCTAGGGTTGCAATTTACAAAATTAAGAAATGGAGACGGAGAGTTCATTTCATGAGAAAGATCTTTCTAAGATAAAATTGGAAAAAATATTCCTTATTTAAACATAAGGATTGAGCTTTCTAGTATGAAAGGAAAACACAACAAATAATTAATTCCCCATCTACTTTCTCACAAGTTCTCAATCAATTACTTTAGAAGGAGAAGGAAAATGTACGAACAAGTTTATGCAAGTGATACATTTTGCATTAATGATTTAAGAATGAATCGACAATCATTTGTTAGATTATGTTTGACTAAAAGAAAGGATGACAGTTATTCGCTTATTCATTAATTCAGAAGTCATTCCTTAATGTTTGGATTATTAGCAATATGTAAATTTTTACTTGACAAGACAATGAAGTTTTCTGTAAATTATAATATGGTATGGAATATACTTCAATTTTATTAAAGGGAAAAGGGTAATTTTAAGTTTTAAACTTTTCAAAATAACTTTAATATGGGCTTGAACTTATGAGAAATGTGATTTTATACACTGTTAAGTAAAGTTATTAATTCTTTGCTTGTGTGGCATCCTTCTTTCAAATGTTAGGTAACATTTTACTTCATTTTATTTTACTTTATTTTGGAAAAATAATAATTTTAGAGCTTCAACTTTGCCAAATATGAAAATGTTGGGTGGACTTTCTTACATAGTATTCTAAATTTATGTGACATATACGCATAAACTCATAAATTATAATCTATGATATATATGTGCTCATATTTAAATTTCTTTTAATTCTTTTGGTGTTATTGTGATGCAATTAAATTTCTTATCTTTTAATACTTAAGCTACACATGTAATTTATATTTTTTAAATTTTAAACATTTATGATTTTTTTACTAATAACACAAAAAAAAATGTAGATTATTTTACATTCTCATGGCCTACAAAAAATTAAAGGTCCAAAGTTTGTATATGTGTGCAAATATGACATAGCATATATTTTATAACCTTGTGTGTGAATATGCTAGTAGATTTAGAATGCTATATAGGATACACATCTAAACTATATATGAAAGAAAAATAGAATGCCATAAGATTTGACAAGGAAAAATGTCAAGTAAGCAAAGAATTAACACCGTTATTTAATAATATGAGAAATATCACCTTTTTACAAGTTCAAATCCTTTTAAAGGTTTTGAGGTTTAGGCCCCTAATTACATATTCCGCAAAAAATCAAGCCAAAAACTAACATTTTTTCTTTTTTAAATAACTTAGGCAGATTTTTCAACATGACATTCCAAACCCATATGGTACATGCCAAAACCAAAAATAAGACAAAAAAAAAAGGACGCAGGAAAAAAGAAAAAAAAAATGCTAGCATGCTCTCTATGGTGCCTAAAATTAAAAAGCCCTTCTCTTGATTTTCGGAACAAAAACTACTTAGCAAACTATTCTCAAATTGACATCACCTCGCTTCTCCTTTTTCAAGGTAAGACCATCAAAACTCTCCTATCAAATTGCACACTAAAAAAAACTTGGAAGCTTTGTTTGCAGATCAGTGATTGCCAGTTGAAAAATTCTCAAAAGTTTCATTTATTTTAAAAAAAATTTAAATATACTATAAATATGTTATAAATTCTTCTAAATACAGTATAAATTTTTTAAAGTAATGTTAGTTTATGTAATAATCATATTACTATTTCTAGTTCCTAAAATGAGCATATACTTATGAATTTTTATAGTTTATCATATTTTATTTAATTTTTTACTTTTAAATATTTAAATTTCAAATATATATAATTTTTTTATTAAGCAAAAGAAAAAAATTAGATTAATTTATATTTCCATAGCTAACAGAAAGATTTTCAAAGTTTATATATATGCACATGTATACGTGGTAGCTTAGAATTTATAAAATTTGTGTGTATGTATAACGTGTAAAACTTGAATTACCATATAGGAAAATCCATCTAAACTATAAAAGAAAAATAAATGCCAACTAAGATTGAAAAGAAAAAGGAAATTGTCACATAAGCAAAGAATTAACATCATTACTTGATGGTATATAAAACTTCTCTTTTATAAGTTCAAGCTCTTTTATTAAAGGTTTTAAAATTCGGGCACCTTAATTCTTCATTTTATAAAGTTCAAACTCTAAAATTATTCTTTTTCTGTGATTAAATTGCATATAAGGTTTGAGCCACAAGATTTTTCTACCGAAGCTTTTGAAACTTAATATACTTAATTTTGCTTTTCTAAGCTAGAAAAAAATAATAAAAATGGAGTACTAATTTTAACTTCACACATTGAATGCATACGTTGCTTGCTATTTATTGGTTGCAGTTGGAACCTCTGATATTTTATAGTAAGTGGCTGCCGTTGCTTGGTGCCTGCGCAATTATCCAATTGGCCTTAATTTTGTTGATTTTCGACAAGGACACAATATGAAAAATGGTCCATGTATGTATATATATATATATATATATATATATATATATATATATATTTCTAACATCATCATCTTGTTCACAACATACATTGAATACATATTTGTTAGATATTAATTTAGTTTTCTGGCTTCATGTCAGCCATGTATACAAACTTAATTAGCACGTGATAGATATGATCTTCTCGATATTCATATATATATATATATATATATATATATATATATATATATTTTAACAGGAACAAGCACTGTATATTGAAACGGATACGAGCTAGCTAAATGTACATGAAGAATTAAACTATTAAACATGATCTTTTCATAAATCGTTCAAGGAATACGTACAAACCTTTAAGAATTGAGATAATTAATAGGTTCAGAAATATTCCAAGTTTGTTCTGTTATTGTTGGATGCAGTGTAATACTAGATTATTGACTCTAAATTCACAGCCTAAATGCTCTTGTTGGAATGGTCTAGAAATATTTACAAGGAGATGGATCTATTGATCATGTTATTATTAGTATATCTAATCGTCTAGAAGGAAGGGAGTCGATCGATAATTTGATCTTGAGATATAGTCATATGATCGTAAATAATGAGATTTCGCTATCGTCACCAATAGTTGATAACCAAGATAGATAAAAAGTACAAAATATTGCACTTGAAAATTACACAGAATCTAATACTTTTTACCCATTTAAATTTAACATGCTCATGCATGGATCCTTATAGATACCTTAGTCAACTGTGTGGACTGGATTTATTTGAATTTAATTTGTCCTTAAATTTAGCACAGCCCTGAACATAAATATCTCGTTACATATCCTTTTTGTCTGGATGAAGCTTGAAATTGCCCTTAAATTCAACATGCTCTCGATAAGTTCGCCATTACTTTCCAAAAAAGGGTACATCTCTCGAGCTCATGACGTGGCAGAGATGATATATACATACATATCTGTATGTATATATGTATGTATATACACGTATATACGTGTTTATGTATGTGCTGCCATGAAAATCAGTTTGATTGAATAACCTCACCAATTCTTCTCCTAACATATTCATTATATCTCTCTTTTCTCTTAGTATACATACATGCATAAACCCCTCCACGCATTGGCGTAAAGAAAACAAGAATCATCGAATCAAAATGGATGGTGAAAAATTCATTGGCAGCTGCTATTATGGCAATAATAATAATCTTAAGCTTTTCAATGGAGATCATCAAGGCCGACAACATAGTAGCATTGTTTGTGATCAATTATATGATCATTTTAATTCTTATAATTCATATCGTGCATTAATATTGGATGGTGATGATCATGAATTAGCACAACAAGATATCTGCAACGAGGAGCACACCATGTTTTGGAAATCTCAACAAGCCTTGCTTGAGGTATTTATATACATATTATGTATGTCCACATGATATTTCATATATCATTTGATGCGTATGATTTCATCTTTATAGATTTTCCTTTAATTTTCTTTTTTTGTTGTTTGTGTTTATGCTCCATGTGCTCCCCCCCCCCCCCCCAAAAAAAAGGGTTTATTTTTTCAATTCAATTGACTATAATTAATTACTATTTTTTGAGTTTTCTAGAAGTTCAATTTGTTCGTTAATCAAGTTTCTTCTCGTCATTTTTCAACTTCCATTTCTAGTCATATATATATATATATATGATCTTCCCAGTTGTTCATACTTCGGTTTAACTATAACAAACATATTTTTTATCAACTTATTCTCCATCTAATCCTTTTCCTTTTTTTTTTTTTGGGCAAACTCATGGAAAAATGGTTCTCCAAATATTGGCAATGACTTATAAAAGATTATGAGTTTCAATACGAATATAAATATTTTTCCTTATAAACCCTAAAATTTCCCCTTCTTTGCATATGTAAGTACGCATTAATGACGTTGGGTGAAGATGGTTGTAGTAAGCTAATTTATTTCTATTTTCCTGAGGAAAGATCATGTGATAGAAAAAAAAATAAGGAGATGAAAATGTTAGAAAGGAAAATACCACGCAAAAAAGCCAAGTTTGTTGAGTGGTTTAATCTTATGTAAGAGTCTTTCTCAAATTTGACCAAATTGGCTTTATGGCTTGCATATTAGCACATGTCTCGTGTAAATTTAGTTCATTGGTGACCAGAGCTGAGTGCTTGATATTTTTATAAAATTACTTATGAATAATGTTAGATGTCATTTTATTTTTATTATTAAAATATCACCTTTTATAAATATATATATATATATATATATAGTTGGCATAATAAAAGAAGAGAAAAAAAATTAAAAAGTTTCTAAGTACTTATCATGTCAACTAGATATATATACAGGTTATATTTAAGGATAAAAATAGGGTGTTTAGGATTATACTCATCACTTATAATGTGGTAGCCTGATACACTAAATAAGTAACTTACAAACGATCAGTAACAGTAACACAAGTCACTATTATTAGTAATGTTAATTTAACTTATAAAAAGAAAAGAAATGGAAAAAAGACCTAGATCCTCTTAGTACTGTTTGTTCATTGCATACATATCTTCCATTAAAAACACAAAAAAGAGGGGGAAAAAATGGAATCTTGTATTCTAACCTAAGAAGGTTGAAATAATGGCAGGAGATCCTAGCTCTTTACCACTCAAATGCCTCCAGGTCGCGAGAAGTGATCACTAAACACATATACTTGGCTCGTGAGACACATTCTTGTGAGTGCCTGGAGCCAAAGTTAGACTATTGTGTGAAATGCTCGAGGCAAAGAGTTGTGAATCTGCTATGCAAAGCAAATATTAAGGCAACCCTTTGCACATCCATGTGGAAGAAGACTCACAAGATACCAGGAGGTAACATCTATCATCATCCACAATATGATCACTTATTAGCTAAAATTAAAGGGGTTGGATTTTATAAGAGTCATACCCTCTCGACGAGAGAGAGATGTATGTTATGTTTTAAAAATTAGAGGAAGATTAAGAGGGGGTGTTGATAAATAAGGGGGTCCAGTCGAGCACTTTATGTAAGTAAACCACAACACGAAACATTCTTGACATGACTTTTTATTTTGCATGCACGCAGGCAAACACGAATATATAGAAGTGACGTTGAGCACAAAAGGGAGGATGAAGCAAGTTTGCTTGTTGATAGAAATAGAGTTCAGAGATCAATTCAAAATGGCAAAATCATGCGAAGAGTATCGTAAGTTGATCGATCGACTGCCGGAAGTCTATATCGGGAAGCCTGAACACTTGAACGCCATGATCGGCGTGGTGTGTGATGCAGCCAAGAGGTCAACCTCAGAGAAGAGAATGCATTTGGGCCCTTGGCGTAAACGAAGCTTCATGCAGCAAAAATGGTCATCTGCTAATTCTCATCATCATCACCATCATGATGAAAGATCTCTGATGAATAATCAGCCGCAATCTTCTACTACTACTCATCAACTTGGTTTACTTCCACCGGAAGAAGATCAACTGGAAACTGTCAGAAAAGATCTGCAATTTTCCAAGAGTACTGCAACTGCTATGATCAGAGTTGCCTAACTACTTTCATAAATTTCCACCATTTTGGAGAAATTAAAGCGCTATATATATATATATATAACAGTTCTGCAAGCGGAGGGATGTTTTTTCTTCGTCTTTCTTTTGGTTTTATTCGGGATATTGTCAAGAGTGATCAATTGATGGAGCTGTAGAGGTTTATAAGAAATTATTTTTGTATGAGAGTGTTTACTAATAAGAGCTCTTCTTGGCTATTAGGCTTTTGCAAGTCAAGACAGAATAGATTTGAATTCACATTCTTTTTTCCATTTAATATTTTTTGTTGATAGCTAGGAAGAACTTGTATTTGTTGTTACCGGTGTAACACACACGAACTCCAATGCTCAAGTCAATGATGGGGATAACAGTAATAGCAACACGGACGTTAGGTAACGGTTGTTCTTCACTAGACGATGTTCCTCTCCTTCCGCGGATGATATATAGAAGAATGAATGAAAAACTTGTTCACCATTACTGAGAAAATCATAAATACAAGAAAAATGACGTTGAACCAAAATAGTATGCACTTAGGTCAATGAATATCAATCATACTTGGAATAAGAGCTGAATTTGGATGAATTAGAATTAAGAGGGTGTTTGGCTTTGCTTATTTGGTGCTTATAAGCGCCCAAATAGTACAAAACTTGTGAGAGGGTGCTTTTCTTTTAAGTGTTTGAGCACCTAAAAAAAACAAAGCCAAACATCGTCTTAGACCAAGAGTTGAATTTGAAAGAAATTTGTAAATGTACAAAATTTGTAATTAGAGAAAAATAAATTTGACTTGAAATAGCACATATATAATTATTATTGTATTTTGAAGGAGAATCTGAAAAGAATGTGTGCAGATGTTGAGCTACGTTAGGAAAGGTGGTTGTTACATGAATGACTAAGCTGTACTCGTATATACAGTGTATATAGCAATTACTACAACACGACTTCTGGTAACATCCTTCGAAACCAAAATATCTATACCATAGAAATGTAAAATTATTTTGTCTGAATCAATCATTTTTCATCATAACCAGTCTGCCAACTGCGGAAACTGTTGCAGCAGCCAAGTGACACCTCTGATTGCGACCTATACATTGAAGTTATATAGATCTAAATGAGAAAAAAGAGAGAAGAAAGGATTGTAAGGTTCCCACAAAAATATATATTCCCAAACTGCTAACTCGGACTATTTGTTTAGGAGTTGCCTGTTTTCATTTCTTCTCAAGAACCATTTCATGTTTTCTCTGTATTATGAATAAAATGATTCATTCATCATTTTATCAGTTTAAATTTGATCAGAAGGACTATTTTATACTGTCCTGGTCAGGGTCTGCCCACGGTTTATATGCTCAACAAGCAAGATGTTCTCAGCTGAGAGAGAACAACCACTTTCTTGCATGTGATTGCACAGCTCAGTATCTGACCTTGTCCGGTGTGTAAATCAACCTAGTTTTCATATGCTACCAACTATAACTCAGAAAAGGAAATAAAAAGATGTGCAAGTCTGGTTGATATAATGCACTTATATTAAGATGCAAGAAATGTCTCCTTGATGTTGTCTTGCTTAACAGATTTTAGATTGGAGTCCTAGGCATTTTAAAGACTAAAGGAATAGTCCAACATATTCTCAACAGCACGTAGTACTGATTACGAGATGGCATGCTTCAACCACTTGCTGAAGAGCATGCACGGCTAACCCGTAAAATAAACTATTGAGAGTATTAGCTCATTTTGTGCACCAAGGTTTGTAATGCATCACATGGTAATTTCATTAAAGTATTAAGAAATAACAATATGAAAAGCACACATCCTAAGATGTTTCATTTGTCAATTCTGATAAGTTGAACCTTAAGAGGAATTTGTTGTTGTTTACAATTAATTATATGGAAACTCATCCAAATATGTTTCATTTGTCAATTTGGTTACAGTGGTGAACATCAATTTGCTTATATAACCATTTTAATATAAAAATTTTACCATTCTTTTACTGTACCTAGTTAATAGTCTACTTAGGTGAAACAGATGATAGTTTGTTGAACTTCTAACTGCCTATCCCAAAAAGCAATTGGTTCCCCCATGTCCCCCCACGCCCACAGCTCCATTAGGTGCACATATCATCCTTTCAGGGCTTTGATTGTCCAGTCAAATGAATGTAAGCATATACTACTAATGTTGTTATTGAATTCACGTTATGCTAAGCTAGAATCTCAATGTTTAAAACATAAGCACAATTAGCACATACCAAAGCTGTCTCTCCAGGCTTGATTGCAGGTTCCACACTGTCTCTTCCATAACTGCAGATAAAAGATTTAGATGACTTCAGCAAGAACCGACTAATACACTTGAAACATATTTTCATTTGTTACTTATACAAAAGTAATGCTTTAACTTACAAACCAATCTGATATCAGAAAATTTGATTAAAAGTTTAGGTTTTTAACAACAAACATTAGACAGAGAAACTTCTTTTTAGGGAAATGGCATCACTAGACAAGAGGAATAGTCGTATAGAATAGGACTTTGGTTCTATATGTGAAATGCTTCTTTCTTTCATTTCCTTTTTCTTTTGGGGAGTAGAGGGAAGGGAAGGAAAAGAAGCCTCAATTCATTGACGAATGTTAGAAAATCACAAGCTTCTCTGAGGCATAGGCATGCTGCCGGAGAATATTTGTTTGTATAAGCCATCTTTGCATTGTAAGCACCAAATCTTCTAGTAGACAGCGTAATGGCAAGATGAAAATCTAATAGCTTGCTTGAATGGAAGCCAGCATCCAAATACAACAAAGCAAGTATATATTGCAATAGGTCATCATTCAAAAAGACAGGTGTCTTAGGAGCTCTTTGATTTTCCGTGTGCAAGTGCAAAATGTTCTGGTGGATAGTGCAGTACGTCATAATTTATAAAAATACAGGTGTCCTGGGACCTCTGTGTGTTTCTATGTGGAACTGCAAATTGTGAAAACATTTTAACCAATAACTAATGTGCATTGAACTACCACTGAAAAGCATTGAACTTTGACTTCAGAAAGATGCAAACATCTTAATATTTTATTGCTATCACTCAAAATTCTGAATGTAAAGATCACAAATTCTATACTCATACTCAATTGAAAGTGAATTAGGCAAAGGCGATCCACATGTAAAAATAAATAGTTCAGATATAAGAACAGAAGTATAAGATTATCAACTTGTAGCTCAATATAAGAGGGCCTATGAGCCAAATAACTGAAAAGAATTTTAGCTATAAGAAATGAATTGCAAGCAACTGCTATCTCATCCCCCGCAAAGTCAGCCAAGCACAAGATAGCATATTTCATTACTGCTGATGGCATTTTGGCTTGAGCATTATCAATGACCAGTATCATATAGGTTATTGAAATCATACTTACAATATAACCTACAGATGTATAAGGTTATTGGAGAATATTTTTATTAGCAGATTGGATGAGAACAAAAATACGTAATTGTGTTGATGACTTGAGTTCTCTCCTTGTTCTCCAGTCAATTTCCATTCTTCATCAGATTTTTCCCTTTTTTTGGGATTTACATTCTTCTTTTTGGTGTATATATCAGGTACACAACATTAATGCCCAGGTGCAATTTCAACTTATCCAGTTCACATTCACAGAAAACGCACATGCATATGGACAGAAGATGCTCGTGAGTTGATAAACCAGCAACCTCTATTAGGTAAAAAATCTATATACAGCACAATGTATGAAAAGAGACAGCAAGACAATTTAATTATTGAACTGCCAAGATTTCACAAGTTGACTTTTAGAAACTAGCAGTTTCGTCCACTGGATCTTTTTCTGATTCTTAAATTGAAGAAGTGAAACCTGTCACTTTACTTTTCTCAAGAAACTAGTATCTCTTATCTTTTGAATTTTGATTATCATCTGTCGCAAAGTTATTGCTCAGAATAGGACAAGAACCAAAAGGAATATACCAATTATTGAAAATCAAACATCCATAGATATTTACTTCAAGAGTCACCAATACTTCCAGTTTTTCACCATTTTGGCAAATATAGACTTTGATATGAACACAACAAGAGGAGTCGAAGAAACTAAATGAATAAATATAGATAGATGCATGAACTAAGCAGCATAAACTTGAAGGAGGTGATGGGCTCACATTATTTGTCTCTGGCCATTGACTACTTCCAAGCGATAAAAGCTGCATCCTCTGCTCAAAGGAAATGGCTTCCCCTTCCATTCTGCCATGGTCAAAAAATCTGATAATATACAGAAGAAAACAAATTCGACTGACACAAACAAAATACAATTTCTGCGCATACCCAAGTGCCACGTAACCCCAACAGCTGTTGGATCCTCCTCGGATAGATCATCAATGGCAAATTGCAAATCAGTGCTTATAGAATCAATGAACTTCTTAAAAAACTCTAAGATTGCCTGAAACGCGAAAAAGAGGAAAAGCTAAGCTCATATGAGAAACCATTGGAAAGTTTTCAACTTAAGCATCAAGAAAGGACAGCATAATCCATACCAAATACTCTCTACGTATTTCAATTTTGGCATTATTTTAGCTGCCTTGGGATGCATAGCATTAGGAGTTCGGGCCATCAATGCTAATTTTTTAATACAACTTGATATTCAACAACTTTTGCATAATCTTTTAGCTTGTATTTTGAAAAAGGACAGCAGTTGCCTCAACATGCTTCGTAGCATTCTCATTTTCCTAACAAATCCTCATCACAGTTCATAATACAAATATAATAATTGCACAGAAGTCCTAAATATTTGTCAAACCTCTTCAAATTAGTCATTCTAAAAACATGTCAATTTAGTCCATTGTTTCACTAACTTACTTTCGTATTAATACTCAATGTTTCGCAAACTTACTAAAATTAGTCCTTTTTCTATTAAAAATAAGGGACTAATTTAAATAAGCTTTTCAAGCATTAATTTAAATAAGCTTTTCAAGCATTACTAATTAATACGAATTTGTTAAAGAAATTAATTCGATGTCGCATGGCATAATTAATACGCATTGCAAAGTCTCAAATACTAACAAATGAAATTCTAAAATAACCTTCTGAGTAATCCTTGAAGCACGAAAAACTAAAAACATGTTTGGATTAGCTCTTTTCTCAAGAAAAAATACGTTTTTTTGAAAAAATAAATTTTTTAGTAATTATTTCATTTAGCATTAAAAAAAACTAAAACTCTAAAAAAATTTCAAATACAACAACTTATTTTAGAAAACAGAATTTTTAACTTCTGAAAGTACTTTTTCAGAAACCATTAAAAAAATATTTTTTAAAAAATCAATTGAAACAGGTCCAAAAAATTAATCTCAGACAAAATACAACATAATTTCTTCTTTTCTTAATAATAACAATAACAATAAAGAAAACGAAGAAGAAGATGAAGAAATGGTGAGGTGGTAGACCCAAAGAGTACCTTGCGGCCAACAAAGGGTTGAGGGAAGACGAGGTCCTCGTAGACGCAATTCTCAGCAATGAGTGGCTCCACTGAGGCCAAATCGTGGCCGTTGATTCCTTGGTAAAACTTGCGAACAACAGCAGCAGCAGAATCAGAAGAATCGGATTCTTCAGAATGTATAGAAGAATCCGATGGAGAAGTGAGTGGCAGCGTGGTGGGGTTGCTGTCACGTGGGACCCACTTGTTAATAGTATGCTTCTTCCGGATGGTGTTGGTTGTTGTTGTTGCTGCATGGTAATTACTAGTAGGACGAGCATCAGAGGCCAAGAAGAGGAAGGGAGCAACAGAACTTCTTGTTGTTGTTGTTGCAGATGAATGGGTTTTGAAAAGGGACATTAATGGTGATGAGGAGCAAGACTTCATACTCACCACCATCATTTTTTTTTTTTGTTATTATGAGGATTTTTTTTTTTTTCAAGAAATGGCACAATTTTGTGTGTTCCTTTTGAAAATAGCCTGGTTTTCGTTCGAAAATCAGGCTATGTTGTATCGAATACCTCAAAACGGGACACCCAAAACCGAAAATGGGTTGTAGTCCAACGTAGCGAGCGGCAGTTGGATGACGTCAGCAGCATTTATTCAATCGGGTTCCAAAACCCAAAATGATTTTATGCCTCCCGAAAATTGTCTGTGTCCTTTCATAGGGAGTTGTGTTTAGAGTTGGCAGAGGAATATCCGTGAGTTAACTCGGCCCGTTAATGACTTGTTGGTATGTAAGGTCAGGTCAGCACGTTTATTCAACAGGTCAGAGAGATCTTGGTGAGTTAGACTGGTTAAACGGGTCACTTTGGTGGTTTTGTAGGTTGTATTTTGCGGGTTAGACTTTTGACTGGTTAAGCGAGTTTGCGGATCATTTTAGTGAGTTGGGTGAATTCACGGGTCGTTTTGATAGGTTCGTGGACCGCATGTGGGTTGATCCAACCCAACCAGTCTATTTGACGGGTTGAGTCGGGTTGGCTCGTTTATCGGGCGAGTCATTGAACCCTTAACACTAACCTTTTCTTGGGCGAGTTAGAGGGCTGACTTGCGAATCTCAACCCGCTTTGTTACCTCTAATTGTAAGAACCCGAAATAGGTTCCTTTTTCCTGAAATGGTGCGTCGTTTGAAATTTGAAAGACGTTGTGTTTCCTTGGAACTCATGATCGGGTTCTTAAAACCCGAAACAGGTAGTTACAACCCAACTTCGAGTTATAAACCAACGAATCACTCCCTTTCGCTCCCCACGACCTCTTCTTCTTCCCCAACCCACCTATCTTGAAAATCAACAAAAACTCTCCAAAGTATTACCTTTTAAGTGTATGAAATTATCTTTACATGTAAGTATTTAAGTTTTCTATGTTGATTTATATATGCTTTATTATAATTTTTGTTATAAATTATATTTTCCTCCCAAAAATTGTTTCCATCTTGCATGCTTGTATTGATCTTAGTGTTTGTGATTCTTTTTAGTTTTGTTATTGCTATTTCTTTTTCTTTGAGAAAATTTTTATAGTATTTGTGATATATATGATTTATGCTTTATAGAAATTTTTAAAAACTTAAGAATTTTTAAAAATTTAGGAATTTAAGAAAATGAAAGTAAGAGCAAGTATAGTTTATAGCCACAAACTAGTGTAAAGAATCCAAAATAATTTTATTTCAAGAAAATGTGTGTTCAGCAAGTTTTGAAATATTATCTCTCAAGACTTATTTTGATTGAATCAATATACACCATGCCAAACTTATTTCGGAAGATTGATTGCCTTCCCTCCTTTCAACTCAACTCGGGACTTTGAAAGAAAAATAATATACATGATTTACTTTTTCATGTTTTTCTATTTAAGTTTATCTTTTTTAAGCGAAATATTTAAGTTGTAGTAAAAATATTTTTTTAAATTAAATATTAAATATGTGATCAAACAAAAAGAAAATTAAAAAATTAACAATTCATGCATTTTTTTTATAATAATAGCTTATTTATGATTACTGTTTTTTTATTCAGATGTCAATCATTGAAAGTGCTTCTGCATCTCTTTTTTGGTAATTTGTCAAAATAATATTTTTACAATTTTCTATATAAATACCTATTATAATTTAAAAAATGTTTCTTACTAGATGAATCTAAACACAAAATAGCTTTTGTTACTGCTAGAAGCACTGCAAAAAAATAATTTTAAAAAAAAAGTCAATCCAAACAAGCCCAAAGTTAGTAATTTTCTTAAAAGTAATCTTATATTATTTTAACAAATAAGGCCCTTTTGGGATTACGGAATAACCAGTGGTTGAAACTATCTCCCCTGAGAATTTGGGTTCAAATCCTACGGGGTACAAAGGGCTGGGTCAGAGGAAGAGGGAAAGGTAAAATGGAAAAAAATGCTCTTTTTAATAGTGATGGGAACTTTGTATTTGTTTAGATCTAAAATGTTTAATGTCCTTAATGTTTTAATTAAATTTAGCTGCCCTTGCAATAAAATCCTTAGTTGATTCGACAACTATCGTAGATGCATTCACATTATTTTTTTATTTTTTATTTTGTTTTGTCTTGCTATCTTGTACAACTACAGGGAAAGAGTGAGAGAGATGGAGACCACTCTTCAAGGACAAGATTAGATTCCCTCTAACACTTTTGCGGTTTTGATTCGTTAACATGTGGAAGTTAAGGAGACTCTCAATCATTTGGTATGTTTTCAATTTCCCAATAACTTGGACAAGATATTCTTTACTTGGACAGAAGATGTAGCAAGCTTAGTATGGCTCTATATGAGTGTGATATAAAACTAGGAGAAAAAACATAACTGAACAGATCAATTTCTTTGGCCGGTCATTTTGCACTTCCAGTTCATCTGGATTACTGACGTGGTTCGAATGACACTGATGAGAGGAACCAGCACTAGAAATTCATCCAACTTTGATCCCCTAGAGGTAAGTGCGTAGACTATAAAGAATTCCAAAAAGAGATAATTTGACTCTAAACAGCTTTGAAATACAGCTTCCATTCCTCCTGATCTAGAAGTGATTTTACTGTACAAATTTTTCTATATAATATCTTCGTGGGAAAATAATCTCTTGAAAGTCAACCCTAGCCTACTGTGAATAGCCTTTGGCTACCAGCATTGCTTTATATTTTTTAATTTGTCCACCTAAGTTCAACTTCACCTTGTACACCCATTTGACACCAATAACCTTTTTGGCAAGAGGTCTTTCAACCAATTCCTATGTGTTATTTTGCCTGATGACATCTATTATTCTTGAATTATGTATCTCCAAACATCTTCATTGTATGCTTCTTCAAAAAATTTTGGTTTCATAAGAATAAACCACATCATTTATAATTATCACTCAAACTCTTCATTGTCACTAAAGTGAAGCTCGGCAATGATGGTGACAAGTCTAGAGACGGCAATGAAATGGATGTTGAATTTGGAGAAGTTACTTCATCATCCTTCTCAATGCTCATTGTTTCTTCATTATTAAAATCAAGAATATTTTTCTCGACTTGTCTTCTTTCCAATCTTAAGTTGCACTTTCATCAAATATTACATCTCAATTAGTGATCACCTCATTTTCTTCAAGATATATAGTTTGTTAGCATATATTTGACATGGTATCAAAGCTACCATCTTGGTAGTCTACGCCACTATTATCACTTTTTTTTTTTTTAGGGGCTTTGGTTATAATGGAAGTTACTCAACCTATTTCGATTATTTTGGATGGCACAAATTATGTGCCATGGTCTCAATCAATCGTAAGCTTTTTAAAATGGCAAAAATTATGGAGAATTGTGAGTTAGGATATTTGAGAACCAAAGAAAGCTACAAGGGAAACGGAGGATAAGTTTCCTGATAGACTAGAAGATTAGGATAGTAAGAACCATCAAATCATTACATGGTTTTGGAACATATCAGTTACTTGTATTTACCTTCAGTTTGGCAGCTTTAAAATTGCAAAAGCAGTTTGGGATTTTCTTGCAAAGAGATACACTCCTATGAATGGGGCTAATCAATATCAACTTGCCATTACTTTGCACTCTATGAGACAAGAATCAGGCGTTTCACAACTAGGACTACGATAGAGATGCCAAAAAATTTGCTACCTAGAGAGATCATGGATGTCTTGTCCAATTTCTCATGGTGCTTCATGATGACTTTGACTGGTTTATGCATCTTTACTTCATCGTAATGCATTTCCCGCACTTGAACAGACTGTTCAAAAGTGTATCTCAAAGGAAACACGTCTCAAGTCCAAGGAAAACAGAGCCTCAGAATTTCAAGTGGATATAAAAAATGTCTTTCTCAATGGCGATCTTACCAAGGAAGCATTTATGAAGCCTTCATCTCATCAGCCACATCCTTCAAATAAATTGTATAAGCTTCAGCATGCTCTATATGGTCTGAAACAGGCACCTCATGCTTGGTTTTTCTGAATTTGGTTATCTTTAATTTTGGCTTCACTTCTAGCAAGAATGACTCAGTTTTTTTTATTCGTCATTCCTCCTCTAAAGTCATTTTGTTATTGTTATATGTGAATCATATGATCATTATTGGTGATGATTTAGCTGGTATTTTAAAGCTTAAGCTATTTCTCAGTTAGCATTTTGAGATGAAAGATTTGGGTAATCTCAGCTACTTTCTTGGTCTTGAGGTATCTTTTAACTCCGCAGGGTAATATTTTACACAGGTGAATACTCGTCTGATAGTATTGCCCTTGCCGGTCTCGCTGACAGTAAAACTACTTTTATTCCTCTTAACCATTCTTTTCCCTTAACTAGGGATGAGAAAAAATCGAAAATTGAACCGAACTAAATTGAGTTTGCTCTATTCGGTTCAATTATTTGGTCTATTGGATTCGGTTCAGTTAGTAAGAAAACAAACCGAATAGACCGAATTAATCAAATTGTATCTTCTATATTAAAAATATTTAATATTTTTTACCTATACTATATATCATTCATATTATAAAATATTTAACTTAAGAACAAAATGCTCCTTTTCCTAATATATATTTGGAACTTCTAAGTTAGATTTATTTTCATATAGATTAATTTGAGCTTTTAAATTTTTGACAAACTTAATAAGGACTTATATATTTAATAATATATTGTTTATGATATATTTTAATGAATAAAAGTGATTGGTTTATGCGTTACTGTATTTTAGTCCAACAATTTATCTATTTTCTTTTTTCAATAAAATTTTTGTTGTTCAATTTCAGTTTTACCCTCACCGAACTGAATAGATCGAAGTATATTTCGATTTTGGTCTATTTGGTTTTTATATACTTCAGTTCGATTTTCAAAATTAAAAAAATTTCAGTTCAGCTCAGTTTGGTTATTAATCGAATGCTCGCCCCTACTCTTAACTCCTATGGAAAGCACAACTCTTCCAAATGCTACCTTATATCATCAGTTGGTGGGCATCATTTCTATCTCACAGTTACTTAGCCTCATATTGCTTATGACATACATCTGGTTAGTCAGTTCATGGCAGCTCCTTGCTCCACACACTATGCTGTTGTTATTCGCATCTCTTGGTATGTTAAAGGAATCTTATTCCACGGTTTGTTCTTATCTGCCAACTTGTCATTAGTCTTTCAAGACTATTCTGATCTAGACTGGGTAAGTGACCTCACAAATCACCGTTCGCCAATAGGATATTGTTTCGTTTTGGGTGACTCTCTTTTGTCTTAGTGCAGGCAAAAGCAGATTGTTATTATTTGTTCTAGTACTGAAGCTAAGTATTATGTTCTTACTAAGGCCAATTAGGAAGTCAATGTGACTCTAAAAAATTCATATGTGTTGTGTAAGTTTTGTTAATATCTTTAATTTAATCTCATAATACTTATTTAAATAATATTAAATTATACGATTACTTAATTTAGTAACTTACTTTCTTATTTTAATCACAAAATTCCTTGTCATATCCTAATGATGGTAATATTAAACATTTTATTCTACTTAGCGAAAAACCTTTGTTCTTATAAAAATAACATCAATAATTATAAACCTTATGTGGATTAAATATGATTAATAATTTTTAATCATTTGCAAAATTATTATAAGTGAACTATAATTAGTAAAACTTGTGAAGTTAAAAGTATAACAAAAACTCTTAATTATATACATATACTTGTGTGTGTATATATATATAAGGTGTTTGGCTAAGCTTATAAGTGGATCAAACTTGCTTATAAGTAAAAAATAATTGACATGTTTGGCTAAGTGACTTATAAACACTTTTTATCAGCTTATAAGTTGGGATAAAAAGCTAGAGATAGTAGCTTATTTTTTAATAGCTTATGAGCACTTTTGGTCAAACTTATAAAAAGACAATGTTACCCTTAAAATTTAAAATAATTTTACCATATAACATGTCCTTTTTAGCTATTTTAACTACTATTGCTATTTATATTCACCAAACATATCAATAGCTTGCAAGCAAATATTATTTGAACAGATTTTTACTTATTTATTACTTATCTATAAGCAGCTATTGTTTATGAGCACTTAAAAATAAGCTTAGCCAAATAGACTCATAGTAATAATATCTATATAGAGTAAATTACATATTACCCCCCGTATTCTAACCTATATGCATCATACCCCTTATAATATTAAAACTAGTTAATTACCCCTATGCTCTGACCTATGTGCACCATATCTCTTGTAGTATCAAAACTAGCTAGTTACCCCTTGAATTTCTTAAAAGTGTGCAAAATACTCCCTGGCGTTTCTAAGCGTGCAAAATACTCCCTAAAATATATCAGGGAATATTAGCTAGTTTTGATACTACAAGGGGTATGGTGTACATAAATTAGAGTATAGGGGGTGATTAGCTAGTTTTAATATTTCAGGAGGTGTAATATAAATAGATAAGAGTACAAAGAGATAACATGCAATTTACTCTATATATATATACACACACACTAGTTTAACACCTATGCACGGGTTGTGAAATATATGATTATTTTTTCTAAAAATAGTTTTTTTTATATTAATATAAACATTGCTATCAAATTATATTTTAAGAATTAAATAAACATGGATTCGTATAGAAAATAGAATTTATTTTTCTTTTTTAATACTAACTGTCATAATTCAATAATAGTTTTACCTCTACAAATGAGTTAAACTTAAATAAATGTTGATCGTCTTTTCTTTTTCCAAATGGAAACCTTCGTTTTCCATTTTTTACTTTCTGAATTTAAGTATTCTATTTAATTATTGTAGATATTTTATAAGAAAAATTATTGTTATTAATGGATAAGATACTAATAGTTTTATAGATAAGAACAGTAATAAAAAATACAAATAAATTCTGAAAGATAAAAAGTAAACAAAATATTAAGATGAGATGAGTACCTGGATTTCAAAGCTATCTAGGAATCAATAAATTCCTGCTACCAATTTTGCAATAAAAAGATCGTTTTAGAAGAAAGGATAAATATGATACTGAAGTTTAAAAAGAAGACAGTTAATCGAAGGAACAAAATAAAATTAAAAAGTTGAAAGATTTACCGTGTGTAATGGCGTATGTGGGTAAAAATTTCATTAAAAAAAATATAATATAACATATAGGATCTGAATATAAAAAACATATGAATAAAAAGACAATTTGTCGATATTAACTAAAACTCAAATTACCATAAATAACATTATACAATAATGATACATTAAGTAAATTGCAATAATTTTCGATTAGAAAACAATTAAAATAGGTAACAATTTGATAGAAACTAAATTGAAGAGTTACCATAAATATTTGTAATCAATCTAGATTGCATGTCATAATTTTCAGATGTAATATGTAAATATTAAAATAAATTAGTAAATCAGTGTAAATCTCATTAAAATAAAATAAAATAATTTACTTACCAAATATAACAGTTGATATCACTGTAATATAAGAGAGTCACGTGATAAAAGAATTTTGAGAATGTTATTTGTGCGACACATACTATTATTATATTATAAATATTCTTTTATATAATATAATATAGATATACATATGAACAAGTATATAAGATTAAAAGATAACTTAAGTGGCATCGTGTAATGGTTTTAACCCAAAAATTGAAAATAAAAAAAGAAAAAAAATGAAGAAAAACAAAACCAAAAGAGAACTCTCATCAGATATTCATCCTCCTTCCCCGTTTTCAGTCCCCTCAGACAACAGCGCCCCCCCCCCCCGGCGGCGCACAACCACACACACACACACACCAAAAACACCACCCAACAACCCCCACCCCCCGTACCTTGTTGGGACGGGTTGCCATCCCTAAATTTTGAACCTAGCACCTGCAATCAGCAAACTGGCCTAAACACACACACATGTTATCCAATTTTTGAGTAGGATTTAGCATGGGAGGAAGAAGATGAAGCTTAGCTTCAAAAGCTTGGCCTTCTTCTCATTCTTCTTTCACCAATTCTATTGATGGCCTCTTCCACTTCTCAATCTTCCCACCACCAGCAGCAACAGCATCGTTGCGTCTTCGGTCAGCTCTCTTTCTCTCTCCCTCTCTCTCTCTCTCTATATATATGTGTGTGTTGTCCGTGGCTCTGTACACCTAGGTGAAGTTTGAATTATATCGAGATTTGGGAATTTTAATAATTATGAAAGTGTTGTATGCATTAGAAAAAAAGATATGGAAAATTCGTATTTGTTTGTCCCCTTCAAAAGTAATGAAAGTAATGATATGGAGAGCTGAATCTAATGGATCATAACAGTTGGGAATATACCGTATGATGCTACTGAAGAGCAGCTTATACAAATCTGCGAGGAGGTTGGCCCTGTTGTCTCCTTCAGGTCAGTTTTTTTTCTTTTTCCCCTCTAATATATTTTTATTTCTTTGTTCATTGTTCAAGTTTGATATTTGAATGACCAATGACGATAAAAAAAAGATTTTTTCTTTGATAAATGAATTTGCTTTCTGATTAGATCAATTGATTTAAGTATGTTGAAAGGGGTTAGGATGGTGAGTTACAAGAAAAAGAATACACACAGCACGTAAACTGATCATGAAGTGTCATGAGAATTGAGTCAACGGGACTTTATATATGGAAAATTTAGATTTTGAATTATCATCTGAATAATATGATGATTAGGGGCCTTTTCAATCTTGTGTGAGAAGTAGATAGCACTGTACTGTCCCACATTAATCTTGGGTGGATATTGAACAGTTGGGCTCCATCCTGCTGTCATTGTAGGTATAAGCGTTTTGGGACCACTGGTTTGTGCGAATTATGTTGGTTTGCTAGTAGGTGAATCCTTGTCATTCCGGATGCTATCTGTTGACGAGAAACTTGTGAGTTGATGGAAGAAAAGGTGTACTGGGTGCTAGAAAAATTAGTATGTATATCTTTTCTAGATGGAATTTAACTACTGAATACTTCCTTATAAGAAAAATAGAATCAGTCGAGATAACAAAGAAATACAGCCTTCTGTCATTAACATCTATGATAAACCAGTGGTGAGGTTTCTGGTGTAGAAGAAATAAACTAAAAGATACGAAAAAGAGATTATAGTTGGTCTGTGATGTTGGTGTATCATTATGTTGAGCTATACACAACATTCAAAAGTAGGCTTGAGCAAAATAAAAGGATAGTTTCTTTTTTGAGGTTGACTAAGGTTTATTAAACATGTTCTTGTCTTCCTATACTTAACGTTTTTTAACTTAATTAGCTGGCCTACACTTCGGCTACTAATAAGGGGATAAGACCTTACAGTTAGATTGGATATGACTCCTTTTCTGCAGTGCGTGCAGTGAAGGACTCTCACCTCACCCGCTAACAAAAGGAGTTTCTCTTATAGTTCAAAATTTGCTGAAAGACGTGTGGGCAAGGGAGTTGCGTTTGTTGACCTTTCTATTTATCTTTGAGGACTGATGCAAACACTTGGCACTCAAACAAGGATATTGGCTCCATGTCCAGCATCAAACGGAAGGGTTGGACACTTATGTCTTGTTAAGTGAAAGTAATAGCAGCACTTGCAGAAGATGAGGACTTCATCATCTTAATTTACCTTAGAAGAAGCTTACCTCTTTCTCTAGTTTAGTCACAACCTAATGTCAGTATAAGACTAAATCAGTCCAATGTACATTACTTAATAGAAATATTATGAAAGACTGGCTCCTTGCCGATGTTGCAATGTTCTTGGATACTTTGTAGCCAAGTCCTTGAGTCTTCTAGCTATGAGTTTGGGATAATTTCACTATCTAGCCACGCACATACAAAACATGTGCACTTGTCAAAGGAAAATGAGAGTTGACTGAATGACTAGAGGGAGAAAAGGAGGGAGTAACCATTACATTTAAGGAGCAGACTTGCTACTTGAAACAGGAAGGGCTAAATGTGATGAACGGGTTTGATAAAACTGGATACACCTTGTCTTAGTGATTCAGTCTCCAGTTTAAGAAAGTGGCCTGGACAGAAGTTTCCTTGTTATTTGCCTCAAGAAAGAGATCATGGAATTCTCACCATGTTCGATATCACTTTTTGGATGTTGATTCAGCCAAACTCGCATTGTATATGTATACTATTTTTCAGTTAATCCCCTCTCTCTGCATCTTTCTGTGTAGCAGTATATCTGTCTATCTATTTCCCTTGCAATAAATGCTTCCTGTTTCATTTACTTAGATGTAACTGTTTCAATCGAATTGGAGTTGTTTTAAAGATGATTTCCTTGCTTTATTCTCTGACTTCCACTCTAGAGGTGAGTTTGTCAATGAGCTCAATAACACCTTCATTCGCTTGTGGCTTAAAGGGAGGGGATACTAATATCAGCGATTTTAGACCTATTAGCCTTGTGGGAAGTGTTTATAAAATCGTATCGAAAGTCTTGGCTGGTAGGTTGAAACATGTGATTGGCAAAGTCATTGGACAATTCCAAAATGCTTTTGTGGAGGGAAGACAAATTCTTGATGCGGCCCTTATTGCAAATGAAGTCGTGGACTCTAGGTTAAAGAGTGGTAAGAAAGGGCTCATTTTTAAATTGGACATAGAGAAGGCATACAACCATGTGTCATGGGACTTTCTTATTTACATCTTGAAAAGGATGGGATTCGGGGAGAAATGGTGCAAATGGATTTCTAAATGCATTTCCTCTACTTCTTTTTCAATTATCACTAATGGTGGGCCTTTTGGATTCTTTCGTGCCACTAGAGTTTTACATCAAGGGGATCCTCTTTCCCCTCTCCTTTTATTTTTGGTGATGGAGGCTTTGAGTAGAATGATTTTGAATCTTGTCTAGAATAATTTGCTTGTTGGGTTTTCTATTGGCTCTCATGGCGGGACAATTGTTATTTCTCACATACTTTCTACGGATGGTACTATTTGTTTTGTGAGGTGGACATTGAGCAATTGTTAAATTTGAGGTGTTTGCTTCTTTTATTTGAGGCAGTGTTGGGGTTGGAAATAAATCTTTGCAAAAGCGAATTGATCCCAATTGGTAATATGGAAAATATTAATGATCTCGCCTCTATGCTTGGATGTGAAGTGGGCTCCTTTCCATTAACTTATCTTGGCCTCCCCCTTGGAGCCAAACATAAAGATGTTAGATCTTGGGATCCTATTATTTTGAAATATGAGAAAAGATTGGGGATGGAAGAGTAAACTATTATCCAAAGGTGGTAGACTTACTCTCATCAAGAGTATTTTGTCTAACCTTCCGGTCTACTTTATGTCTTTATTTTCCATTCCTAGTTCTATTGCTAAGAAATTGGAGAATATTCAAAAAAGATTTTTGTGGGAAAGATTCGATAGTGAGTTTAGATACCATCTTGTTAAGTGGAATGTGGTTAAACTTTCTATTGCTATGGGAGGGCTTGGCATTAACTCTCTTCTTATCTTTAATGAAGCTCTTGTTGGCAAATGGTTGTGGCGTTTTATGTTGGAAAAGGAAAGTTCATGGAGAAAGGTAATTGTTGCAAAGTTTGGAGGAAAACATAACGGGTGGTTGTCGAATGATGAGAGTTTTTCTCATGGAGTGGGACTTTGGAAAAACATGCTAAAGGCTGAGATCCTTTTCTCAAGCATATTTCTTTTGAGGCTGGAAATGGAGATAGGATCTTTTTATGGCTTGATAAATGGTACGTCCCTACCTTAACTCTTAGGGTTTTTTTTCCCAACATCTTCTCTTTGGCGAGAGCTAAACATGCCACTATTGATTTGAGCGGGCAGTGGGCAGAGAGGGACTTTGGATGAGATGCGACTTTACTAGGGATGCAAATGATTGGGAAGTGGAGGAGTTTACAAATTTCTTTGCGTGTCTTGCTAGTTGTAGCCTTGAACATGGAAAAGAAGATAAGGTTGTTTGGAATTTGGAGAAAAAAGGCATCTTCACTGTGAAATTTTACTATACTGCTATTGTTCAAGAATTTGAGTCTTTTAATTGGAATGATTTTCCATGGAAAGAGGTTTGGAAGTTATGTGCCCCTAGTAGAGTTCCATTTTTTGCTTGGAAAGCGGCTTGGGGGAGAATTTTAACATTGGATAATTTGCAAAAAAGAGGACATGTTGTTGTAAATAGATGTTTTCTTTGTAAAGATCAATTGGAAACGGTGGAACACCTTTTGATTGGATGTAAGTGGGCAAGAAGACTTTGGGAATTGGCATATAATATCTTGGGGTTCCGATGGGTTGCATTGAAGTCATTTTGTGAGGAGATCAAAGCGTGGAATGGAATCATGACCTCGAAATATAACAAGAAAATTGTTTGGACTATTCCTATTGCGATCAGTTGGAGCCTTTGGGGAGAAAGAAATCATAGAGCTTTTGAAGGAAAAGAGTGTTCCATTCTCTTTTTGAAAAATCAATTGTTCTATAATATAGGTTTTTGCACTACTGGTCATTGTATAGCTGATATAGATAATATACATGAATGTATAGATAACCTTAGCTACTTATGTACTTGGTCTGTGGGTTGCTCCTTGCACCCCTCTTTTGTCTTTTAATAAATTTTCTTTACTTAAAAAAAAAAAAAAAACCTGTTTCAATAACTTGCAAATTATTCACTTCAGTAACTTGAAGTTTTAAAATTTGTTGCTTGATAAACAGGCAAGGGATAAGTTGTTAACAAAATATTTTTATCTTTAGCTATGATGCCCTTACATGGCCTTCTTTTCCTATATATGATTTTTAGAATTTTTGCCTAATTAGTTGTGAGTTACATGAGCAATTGGTTGACACTTCCTCATTCTTTACTTAGACTAGTAATTGATAGGGAAACTGGGAAGCCTAAAGGTTATGGATTCTGTGAGTATAAGGATGAGGAGACAGCTTTAAGTGCTCGTCGTAACCTTCAGGGATATGAGATAAATGGTCGGCAGCTTCGAGTAGATTTTGCTGAGAATGACAAAAATGCAGACAGGAACAGGGATCAGGTGAACATTCTTATATCTTAAATTTTTACATTGCTCAATTAAGTTTCATAACATTTTTTGTGCATTAGTCTGTCTGTTACTACCTTTCACAGATTTTCAGTGTGCTAAATTCAATAAAGTGCATCTATTATTGGTTCCATCAATCACTTGACAGCTAGTTGCTCTAATATAATTGAGTGTAAGAATATTCTCTTTCTGATTAGCAAAATGGAAACAATGGGCAGGACATTGTCAATGCAACCTGATAACCTGCACTTAGGGCTCGTGTTAATTGGCTTTTTTTAACAACTTTTAAAAAAGTGCTTTTTTGAAAAGCTAAAAATTTTGACTTCTTCAAAAAGCTGTAGTTGAGTTTTTTTAAGAGTTTCAGCTTTTTTGGAAGCCAAACCAAATAGTTTTGCAAATCCAAACAGGCCCATTACCAAAAAAGTGCTTTTTCCTTAAAAAAAGCCAATCTAAACAGGCCCTTGCTAGTTAATCCTCTGAAGTAGAATAACTGAAATGATCACTGAGACGAGTCTGTTAGCTAGGGGTGCAGACTTCTTGAGTACATCAATGTGACGTGAGTAGACCAGAGCAGCTAGAATATCAAAGTGAGGTCTACTATTTCGGCAATGTGTGGTGTCTTATGGAATCAACCACGCAAAGCACTTCTGACTAAGAGCAGCCTGTACACCGGCAATTTTATTAATGGTTCTCCAAGACAGAAAAAACAGTGTGTATTTTGTGTGTCTGCATTTTGATGAACTTCATTTTATCATATGGATTTGGCTGCTTTTTAGGAAGTATAGAAAGCCATTTGATTTGTTAATTCCGTTATTATTTGCTGTGCTGTAAATGTGCTTGTTTGCTGAAATCTAGGATATAGGCTCCTACGCATGTCTTCTATGAAGTTTCTAGTCACTTGCATTGTAAAAGATACACATGGAGCAAAAATCATGCTTCATTACTCTGGATTTGTCTCTTCTATATCTTAATTGTTTATTTGTATATTATGCCATTCTTTTCAAATGGAGGTTTAGTTTTCTCTTTCTGGATAAAGTAAACTTCCTAATTTTTCTATGAAGTCTAAATGATGTTAAGATCCCTGATGTAGAATGATTAGGACCCTGTTTTCTAAATGTGATCCTTGTTGATTGCCTCTTTATCTTGAATTCCTGATTACTGCTCTTTCAGTTAAAGCTGTTAACAAACATCTTCTTTTCCAGAAATTTTTTTATTATCTGAAGTGAGCTTTCTGAGTGCTGACTCACCTTCATTATTGGTATTTTGGAGAATGCCTGTTTTGATTATAAAACTTATTCTGACTCCTTTCTCTTGCAGGGTCGTGGTGGACCAGGGATGGTGACGAATGCTGGTAACTTTCATCTTCATCTTTGGAGCATGATTTACTTATTTTAATTATATCTGAGAAGGTTCAGGGGCCATAAAGTTCTTACTCTTTTTCACTTTTCAAGTTCTTGACATACGATTGTTTTAACACTCGTGCAATACAGATCCTCAGAGACAATTTGGGGGACCAGCAGTCCTTGGAGACTCTAACCTTCACCAGCCAATGGGTGTTTCGGTAGCTATAGCTGCCGCCACTGCCATGTCAAGGGCTCTTGGTGCTGCTCAGACAGGCAGTTTACCAAGTCAGATTGGTCTGCAAGGTTATCAGGCACTGGGCAGTGATCCACTAACTCTCCATCTGGCAAAAATGTCAAGGATACAACTTAATGAGATCATGTCAGAGTTGAAGGTTTGCATTTTAGATAAAGTACTACTACAAGCTCATGCAGTCATCTATTCACTCCTTTAACTTGTTAATAGTATTTTCCTGCTGAAAGGAAATGATTTACTTGAAGGCTGGAAACTAATGTAGAAATTGAATAAAAGGACAACTAGTCCCTTATTATACTTGGAAAAATGTCTAATTAAATGAGCAGTTTGCATACTTCTATTTTATGATAATCTGCATGTTATTGTGTCTAGATTTAGAAAAGAATAATTTTGCTATTAATTTGAAAAATACCTAATGAGATCAATCATTTGTATACTTCTATGCTATGATGACCTGCATGTTATTGTGTGTTGATCTGGTGTAGAATAATTTTACAATTACTTTGATGACAGGGAATAGCTACAGAGAACAAGGAACAAGCTCGCCAACTTTTACTTGCATTCCCAAACTTGACTAAAGCTATTTTCCAGGTTATACTTGACCTCTGATGCTTCTTTAAATTTTATGATTCTTTTAGTAGAATCCTTTAATAAGCTCTTGCTAAGCTCACTGACATCATATCCAAAGTCTGCCTTTGATATCTTGCTTCTCTTACACTTGCTTATTGTGGCTCTGAGAAATTTAATGTTTAAAAGTTCATGATTTAATTTTGTCGCAGGGACAATTTATGTTAGGAATGATAACACAACAAATGGTTAGTTCTTTAACTCGTGTATTGTTTTATGTTGCTGTTTCTTTTCCAAGAGGACACATCCCAGACAATAGGATTGACAATGTTGGAATTCTGCAGCTACAGATGCCAAATATTCGGCAGGCGGGTGCCCCAACACTTCAACCTCTTCTGGCAGATGTTCAACAAGGTCTACTGCAAGTAACTCGAACTGTTCCTGGATTACCCCCTCTTCCACCAAACATGCAATTTAATTTTCCGTCTCAGGCACAAGAAACTCAATTCACAGGTCATCCAAGTTCTTCTGTACAGAGTCAGCATGCTGCACCCTCACAGTTTCCTGCTCATAATCAACTTCAACTTCCACAACTAGCTCAAAACCAAGGTTTGCAACATGACCAATTACCTATGCAGTCTGGAATATCAACTTTTCCATCTATACCCCCGCAGCCTCTGGGTAATTTGTCCATTAGACCACATATTCAGGTGGGGCCTTCCAGTTCCTTGAAGCAGCCAACGCAAGTTTCTTTGCCACAACAACAGGGGCAAGTCACTACTTCAGGGTATAACCCTCAATTGCCTGCAGCACTGCCACGTTCATCACTACCAGATCAAGTCTTACAGGTGCAAAGCTTCATTGAATTTTTCTTTAATCATTGAATCAGATAATATTGGTAGAATCAATTATTGAAACTGCTGCATGCCAATGTTGAATCTGCCCAAAATACTTGACTCCTTGGGCTTATTGAAGCACTGGAAAGCAACTTCGACAATGTTGGTTTATATTATGAATAGTCAAGAAATAATAATTATGAATTAATTCAGTGGTTTATTGGTCCCATGTATATTTAACTTCTTATGTCCCAGGAAAGCAGTTGATAGAATCCTCCCTGTCAGTTATTGCCAAATATTTCCCAACTAAAATTCATCAGATGCATTTAAAGAGTTTTGGAACTTATTCTCCAAACCTCAGATGATACTGATTGGTCAATCTTGGATTTAGATCCGAAGAATTGGTACCTAAAGTCTCGAAGTATACGTAGAAATAGAGAATGAACTTTTGATTTCTAAAATCGGAAATCTAGTTCTTGTTGTAATGTGTGATTGACTTCTGTAAAAGTTAAAATGGAGAGAAGTCTATATTGGCATAAATGGAAGTTCATGGATGCCTATTGCACATGCTGTTTGCATCTCAAGCTTGATGTATCAAATCAAGTCTTGATTAAGTTGTGCATTTATCTCAGGACCATTTTGAATAAATTAAAGCTTCCGACTCCTAGATGCTGATTGAAGGGTCTGCCATCGGTGGACTATCAGTCAACAAAGTGTGTTCAGTGGTTGTAACCTAATTAGTTAGTGGGGAAAGTTGCTATTACAACATTTAAGCTAGTTATTTTGAAAATGTAGTGACTGCACATTTTCTATATATCTGTCTCCGTCCAATCAAAGACGTTCATACCATAGAGAATCAGGCTCGGCGAAAACGAGACTAGGGACCATGTTTCCCGCATTCAATCCTTAGGGGGAGATCGCTATGCTTCCGGCTGCGGTGTGTCGGACACACCTCTGGGGCCCTCGGCATAATGGCACGCACCAAGCCTCAGCTGTGCAATGCCAGCGCTGCTTGTCCCAATAGGATGGACTGTCTTATCACCCTTGTCACTTTCATTATAATTATTGAAGTAGTTTAATTTTGACCTGGAACCCAAACTTCGTGTTGGCATGTCATATTCACCGTCTGAACCAGCTTGAATAACTCTTTTTCTTGTAAGGCCGTTGGAACTTGGAAACAATGTGCATCTACCTGAAATGGAAGATGTGTACCTCCAAGTTACAACTATAATGTATTATCGCACCCTCTCCGAATATACTTGTATTTAACTATTGATAAAAGATAAAGTGATTGAACTTCTAGATTGTGGGTAGAGAGGCCGGTCATCTAGCTAATGAAGTCAATTCCGTTATACCTTTATAAGTAGTTTGTTGTGATCCCAGCATCTGTACACACACGAGTTACTTCTCTGATTTCTAATTGAAAGATAGATTTTGCTTTCCACACTGTCCAAACATCTACTTCCCCCTGAAATGGAAAGTTCTACTTTTGATCCAAAACTGCATTTACAGTGATATGTTCTTTGAATCCACTGATATCCCTTTTGTCGTCTTTTAAATAGTTTCAGATAAAATGAAGTATGTTATGTGCTTATTCAGAACTTCATGCATCTCAAATTCATAATATACCCTTGACTTTCTTGTGAAGTGCATGCTTATTCAATGGTGAATTTCAGTATATGCACCTCCTTAAACTTTGATATCATATTACTTTTGATATTGTCCAATTAATTTCACCGTAGACTTATTTATGTTTTCAGTTCTTGTTGATTTCATATTACTTTTGATATTGTCCAATTAATTTCACCATAGACTTATTTATGTTCTCAGTTCTTGTTGATATAACATGAAAATGATACTAATACCCATTTCCTTTTCCGAGTGACAGCCTTCCTTGTCTTCATCATCTGGTATGCTGGACAACCTAAATAGGGCTACAGGTGATTCTGCCAGAATAACCTTGCCTTCTGGTTTATCGGAGCAAGGAAAAATGGTTAATAATAGTTCTGATCCAACAATCCGCCCTTCGAAGCTGATGAGACTGGATGATGGAAGGGGTATTACTTCTTCCATGGATATAAATATGGCTTCTTCTGTATCAGGACCCCGTTCAAGTAAAAGCTTCCCTGAAGATCAGGCACCCATAGCAGGAGCAGCTTTGAACTCTGAAAAACAAGGAACTCCGGTAATGTGCTTTGCTGCTAACATTACCTAGCACCCCCTTTGGGTTCATAGCGTGTTAATATCATGTATTTTTCTGGTTTTTGAAATTGAAACAGTATCCCTAGTTTATATGGTAGTTATGGAGGATCTCAACTGTTTAAAAGGTGATACACATCTCTGTAAGCTTTTGATAAAGCTAAAAGGACTGAAGCCCTCCAACAAAAAGGGATGCATCTTCCCTTTCTCCCTACCATGGCAGCTATGCCGACTCTGCTCTACCTGCAGTGGACTATTCTGCTTTGTCGAGACTCGGGAGATTCTCAGACAAAAAGCAACTGAGGTTAAATTGGAAACTGTATAGACAACATAAGATGTTTACCCTGTCTTGGATTACTAACGAGGAACAGTAAGGTGTCATTGCAAGCCCGACTTGTGATGTTTAGCTGAACAAGAATGAGTTGTTAATAGCCGTCATCCTAGAGTTTAATTTATAAGCTTACACGAAGTTCTGAAGAAAATGTGGATCTGATAATGTTGCATCCTTAATCTTGATATATTAAGCTTTCCATATTATGGATGCTCTGTTCTTTATATACTTTATTGCTAGTGGTATTAAACATTTTTGCTTGCAGTTGCTATTGAATGAAGTATATAATTTAAATGTTATGGGGTTTAATCTGTTCATATCTGATTTAATTGTGGAGGTGGAAGATTATAATGTGTGACTTTGGTTAGTGTAGATTTGTCATTTTTTTAATCATTAGCTTGAAGTCGGGATAAGTTGTGGATTCAGTTTTTCATGAAGAAAGACAAAACAGTGAAACTGATAAATATGCTTACTGTTTCTTTTCTTGCAGATGCAGCTTACTCCAGAGGTGGAGTCTGCCTTACTGCAGCAAGTACTGAATCTAACTCCAGAGCAGTTAAGTTCACTACCCCTGGATCAGCGACAACAGGTCGTTCAACTGCAGCAGCTCCTTCGCCAGTCAAGATAGTTGGCAGTGGACATAAAACCCATTGGTTGTCTTTTCCCTCTTCGGGTAGTATTTTGGAAAAAGCAAGATATTTCCTCGAGTCACAAATTACGTTGTAAAGTGATTGTTTACGAGAAGGAATAGGTAGGAACCAAAATGTAGGGCAGTGAATTCGTTCATGTATTTGCAATGGCTTCTGTTATCAATATGAAATGACATGAGAGAAAAATTTTGTTTTTGGTCTTCTATATGTTTCTATTCCTATTTTACAAGATTTAATGCCTTGCACAGTACTGGTACCATTTCTGTATTGTGATTTTCTGTATTTTGTGCTATTTCTCTATGACTTTTTTAGTTGTGCCCCAAGTTTGTTGAAGATTGTGTTTTTTCCCTTCATGCCTTAGAAAAGGTTAGTGAAGATCGTAATTTTGTTGAAAATCGTAGAATGCAGGAAGCCTTGTGGAAGCTAGAATTGGGCTGAATGATTTTGATTAAAATATGATCTCCTTGCTAATAGTTGTTCTAATAATCATTTTGTTTTTAAATTTCAAATCGTAAGAGGGAAATTAAATTGATCGGATAAATGATTGAGATGTAATGTTAGCGATAATGTTAGAATAAAATCTTAATTGGGGGAGGAATGTTTTTTAGTGTCTTAGGATTCCCTGGTTGGTAATTCTGAGTTTTTTGAATATATTTTCTCAAATTACTAGTATAGCCTGATCGGTTGTTTTTCACTACTTTCAGGGAATGAAGCACTCGAAATTGGAACTATTTATTTATATCATAACCTAAAATCAAAATTGAAACAAGAAATCAACAAATTTGAAAATCGATCACCAAAATAGGAACCCATCATTCTGGAAATAATGTTGGCAATTGAACTTTAAACCAATTCTTAAAGAACGGTTAATTTAAATATCTAACTAAAGAAACGTAGTAAAAATTCAAAATACTAAATTTGAAAGGAAAAATAGGTGAAATAAAGCTCCTAATTATATAAGATGATAAATTTCAGACAAAACACATATTTATGGTAAATATTTGTTCACATCTTTTTTTCTTTTTGGATTGGAGTCTGTAAGTCAATTGCAACTAGTAAGAATTAACATTAGGACCTCTGATATCGAGTGTGTGTTCAGCAACAGCTTTTTAAGTAGCGTTTTGACTGGTCAAAGCATTATTTTACTAAATTATTACGGTTCACTAAACTAGTGTTTTAAGTAACTTTTTTAGGTAGCTTTTAGCGCTTCTCAAAAGCTAAAAATTTTAGCGTTTCAGGTAACTTTTAGCTTTTCATGTTTTTTTGGGAATTCTACCCTTTTTGCATTTTTTTATTTTTCTATTCTTTTTCCAATCTCTCTCTATATTTTTACTTTTTCTTTCACAAATATAAATAAGAAATAATATAAAAATAAATTTCAATTTCTATATAATCAACATCACTAAAAGCATAAGTTTTATTAGTACATTTTTTTAACAAAATAATTTTGAATCTATTAAAATTAATTTATGTAATATTGATATAAATATTTTATCAAAAAATTAGTTATACTTTAATATTACAATATAATTATAAAAATAAATATCTAATTATGAAATATATTATCTTATTCCTATAATTGTAATAGTAATTACAATTATCATAATAACAATAATAATAACATGATATCAATATCCTTTTACGTCATTTAACATTCATCAGTTACTCTAACAGCTAATTTTACCCAACACATTTTGTTCAATCAGCTAGTTAAACAGCTATCTGCTAATAGCTAAAATACAACAGATATCAGCTATCCAAACAGCTATCAGCTACTCAAACAATTATTAGCTACTCTAACAGTTAAATTTGTCGAACAGACCCCGAAAGTGAGAAACATATCACTACTACTAACCATTTGCTATATATAAAAACTGAAAAAAACAAAATATTTATCCATTTACTATAATAAATTAAACCAAACAAACGAACTTTTATCTTATTAAGTAGGTTGTACAATATAGACCTAACATGCCTCATTCCTATTTAAAACCTTTTCTCCTTTAACTCAATATATATTGTAGAGATTGAATCCCCTCTTATTCTTTATTCTCTCCTATATAAGAGAGATAATCTCAACCATCCACGCACCACTAAACTCATTTAGACCCTTTATTTCAATCTCATATATGCGTACCTTTACCTAAGTGCCTCTTCCAACTCATCTTAGATTTAGATTTGTCCGTCTTCCTTTTAACTCCTTCAAATAAGTGCTTCCTACTCCATATCATATATTTTAACTCCTTTGAATAAGTGCTTCCTACTCCATGTCATATTTAAAAATGCCACTTGTCCTCTTCTTATGCATTTTTTTCTTTCAAAATTTATTTTCACTAATTTATTCGTATCTTAATTGAGCAATATTTTTAAATTCAAGAAATTTATACTAATTAGAGTCCTATTCGTGCAATGATTTTATTTCCTTACTTAAAATGATCATTACCTTTTTAATTACAGATTATTTCATGATTTAGCTTTTTGTACATAATTCAACATTTTATTTTTAATCAACCAAATTAATACACACACACACATATACACATTATAAAATAATATTTTTATCTTTTTGGACTATTTCACATGTCATCATGTCATACATTTTTCTCCTTCAAAAAAAAAAATCTATATCCTTCTATTCATGCAAAAAAAACTACTTAATCAAATTTATTCTATATATATTTCCTTTCCCTCCCATATTCTTCGATCTATTTTATTTTAATTTTTTTCAAAATTATTTGATTATACAAGAAATATAAAAAGTTGACTATTGTTTATAGGAAAAGGCGTAAAAATACTCATCTGTTCCTAGTATCTCACAAGTGTAAGACAACATACTTTTTGTTATGTATTATATCTTATTTTTCACTTAGCTAATAAAATGGATGTTATAGGAATTTTTAAAATTTATCTAATATTTGATTGAATATTTGAAATACAAATAATTTATCAATTATTAGATAATTTTTATCAATCTCTTCTATTTATTTTTGTTCTTGAGAACATATGGGCTTTATTCAAAATTAAATATTTATATATTAATTTTTGTTCATGAATAATTAAATTTTCATTTTTAATACATTGTATATGTTACACTCCCAAATTCTACCACCTGAATTCGGGGTCGTAATCGCCATGAGCCTAAGAAGACTTCTCTTTTTAAGCCCGCAAGGCTCAAAACACACTTCAACAGAAACTAAACTCACGAGAAGAATTTCCATCATAGCTATCTAAGCCACCAAAACCAATTAATTACAAGGTTCAAATTATACAAATACATAATACTAAAATTCAAAGTTGAAAGAATACATTTAACAAGTGTGAGGGCTCTCTCTCCCGGATTCCTTGGCCACCCCTACAAAGTAGATAAAAGCATAAACTACAAAAGCTCAGCAAGCTGGATATCGAGAGTTGGGGTCAGGGTAGTCCCAGTAAAGAGAACTACAGGACTAACCATAAAACATAAACAAAATATAAAGTGAAGCACAATGCAAAGAGGAGGTATCTTGCACAATATGTTCAAGCCCAAGGCACATCACACTACATGGCAAATCCCATAGCTCATACCAATAATCACACGTATATACAAATCACATATAAAACCATAACCATCAACACATGTCACACTAGGCCGAGCATCCTTAAGGCCTTTTCCAACAGATATCACGCCAGGCTGAGTATCCTCAAGGCTTTTTCTCAATATATTACATTATATTTACTCTAGCAAAGCCATAATATAATTTTATATAAGTCCATACCACACGTATAACACATCATATATAAATTCCACATCACTACAACTTGGATAAAAATGGATTCACATTGCACATAATGCATTACATAATATATCACATAATTGTCCACTGGAGCCGCGATAAATAAAGTACTTCCACATCACACATAACACACTAACACACCCACACGTGGTAAACATGCAAGGTAGTAATTTGTTTAAGTTTTCTTTTTCTTCTTCTTTTTGCTAGAATTTTCTTTTATTATTTTTATTTACGTTTATTTACATTTACAATAAAGCCTAAAGGAGCAAAAACATTATATTAAAACCCGCAATTATTTATCTTTGTGGCAGCATGCTACAAACAAATGGAGAACTCATAAAGACAAATGGAAGAATAATACCTGAGCTTCACTTGACCGATTATTATTACTATTATTATTATTGTTGTTGTTGTTGTTGATATTGTTATTCTTATTATTGTTATTGTTATTGTTATTATTATTGTTATTGTTGTTGTTGTTGTTGTTTTTTAATTTTTATTTTTTTAATCCACGTCCTTGCACTTTGTCAGAATAAAGACGTCTACATCCAATTTCCAACCTTTGCAGACACAACATTGACAGTCAGCATGCGCTTGTCTTGCACTAGCATCTTGCTCTTCAATCTTAGGGAGGAGGTTTGCGAACACAATGTCGCCGATAGAATTATTAGTAGTGAATGCAACACCAGCATCTTGCTCTTCAATCTTAGGGAGGAGGTTTGCGAACACAGCACTTCCAGTAGAATTATCAGCCGTGAATATAGCACTAGTATCTTGCTCTTTAATCTTAGGGAAGAGGTTTGTGAACACAGCATCATCGGTAGAATTATCAGCTGTGAATGCACCGCCAGTATCTTTCTCTTCACTCTTTGGACGAATTAATATACCTACAACTTTTTCTTTATCACATTATAGGTATAACTCATATTCCGTTAGTGAAATCATCTTCTTGAATTCGGCCAAGCTCAAATAAGAGCTGGAGTTGCTGCCGTGGAAGATAATATCCACGGATGCAAATATACCAATGAAACGTTTATCGGAACTCCAGATTGGTTTGAACATCAGTTTGCCGAATGATATCAGCGTCAGCATGATATCCGCCATTGCAGAGGTGAGATAAGAATGTGAGAAGAT
The DNA here is from genome assembly GCA_028554755.1 of Cordia subcordata. NCBI lineage: Eukaryota > Viridiplantae > Streptophyta > Magnoliopsida > Boraginales > Cordiaceae > Cordia > Cordia subcordata. The sequence goes on along the minus strand of JAPTOF010000005.1, from coordinate 12,735,558 downwards.
TTAATCGAAGATTAATGGAGAATGATAAGAGGGAGAAATTGGAAGATTAATGGAAGATTTTGAAAAAGTGAAAAAGATGATAGAGAAATTTGTTATTTATTGAATGAGTGAATTTTGGATGAGTGCTATTTATAGAATGAGTGTTATTATTTTATTTTATTATTTATTATTTTATTATTACTGTTACTATACGTACTAATTGCCAAAACAGCTTGGTCTTCGTAGTTCAAAAACGACGTGGTTTTGCATTGAAACGATGTCAAGTCTTCGTCGTACTCCTCCGTTGCAAAACGATGCTGTTTTGCCCTGCTCCCACTTTTTTGTCCTTTTTTCCTATGGTTCAGGTTTTCTGCCATCTTCTGCTTCGGCATTTCCACCGCGCTTGCCACCTCTTGCTTTGACAAATGCTCTTTGCCACCATAACCCAACTTCTCTCTTTTTCATCAATTGATCAAGTAACAACATATGCCCTGACAGTAGATTTTTGCTATTTTTTTATTGCCTTTGTAAATTAGTGTAGATGTGTGTGTTTGTGTGTGACCTGGTTCTCTGTTGCGCTCCTCTCTGTAAAGAGCATCCCACAAGACCCTTCTTTTTCTTCACTCAATTGACCTCAAAAAGACCAATTTTTTCCTTTGATTCTTGACACCTTTTTGAGCTTTGAAGCTTTTGATATAAAGAGAATCCAGAGAAAAGTGAGGGGGAGTAAAGAAGAAGGACACGCAATGAGTGTGTAACTAGAATTTGTGGTGCTTTTTTGTTCTTTTGGTCCATGTAAAGCATTTAGAAATGGGCTGTTTTTTGTCCAAAATTGCCGGTGCTCCATCCCCTGATCAATAACCTATTGAGCCTGACTCACTCTAAACCAGATCTTGGTATATGTCATTTAGCCCCATTTTTATGTGATGCAAAAATATGAATGTACATGCTTCTTGATGTGGGTGTTGCTTTATTGTCCATTTTCACTTCACTTTGTGCATGTATAGATTTTCTGTTACTTATGGAATGTTGCTTTATATATCTTTTCTTGCTAATGTACTTTGCAAAGTGCAAGATGGTAGCCTAACTCTGGTCCTTTTTCGAACCCAAAGCATAATGGAAGAGACTTGTGTAGTGGTGTTTTATGCTCTTTCTCAGTTAATTGTATGTGAAAATATTGAATTTTGATCTGATCACTATTGTAGAATTTTAATGTGTGGAGAGTAATCATTTTTCAATTTTGATTCTAGGCAAGAGATAATTTTGCTTTTTAGACTCAGCATTATTAGAGGAGGTGTTAATATATCAATTTTTTTAATTATTTTGCAGCACTTTTTTGCTTTCTTCCATATGCTTTAGACGTGTATATTGATGTATTTGCTATGAATTGATGTAATATGGGTAAAAATTAAATCTTTTAAAGGTGGTATTATATATATATTTTTTTGCAGAGGTCTCAATATATCATTTATTTTAATTTTCTTGCTATCTTCATGCTCTTTTTTTATGTATGTGAGATGTAGTATTCCATGAAGTGTTGGTACTTTGTTACTAAAGCCTCGATCTTTTGTATGCAAACTGTGTTTTTGAGATTATCAAGGCTAGAAGAGTACTATTTTTGTCATTTTTATTTATTTGTAACAATTCTTGCTGTTTTGATGCTCTCTGTTTCATATTTTTGGATGTGGTATGCTATGGTTTGAGAGTAATATGGGTAAAAGTTGAATCTTTTGTTAACTCATCCTCAACATTTTGTATTCAACTTTGGCATAGCATACTTAGAGAAGGTGTAATAATTGGAAGTAGCAGAGCAAGTCCTTCATGAAGGCCTTGCAGGTTCTTTCCTTTTCCTAAACAATTTTCTCTTTAGATCTACCATACACGCATATTTATATATTACGCATGTGATCATGTGTATTCTAAGTTGATAAATGGATCCAGAAACGTGTATCTGTGATATTTACATGTGTATGTATGTGTGAATTCATTTATAACTACTTTTTTTTTTTTTTTGGTTAACCAGTTTGTCATATTTTGTAGTAAAAGGAAATGAATTGCACTTGATAATTTTTCTACTTTTAATTTTTTAATTTTTTGTTTTGCTTATTATTTTGCTTTGATATTATCAATATTTTTATCTTGGACCAAGTTTATTATGGTGGATCAATTTATTAATTTGTTTGAAGGTTGTCACTGAAATTGGTTTTGTAACTTTGTATATGAATGCCTGAACAAGCACTGTGTATAGATTTTTCCTAAGTAATCCATTCTCAGTCTTTGACCGTACTCACACTGAGGCATGGCAACTGTAATTTGTAATTGCATTCCCACGTAAATGAAATTGTCTGTAGTTTAGTTCTTCATCAATTGCCCTGCTAACAAGTTCACTTTATCTTACTAAATACTACGATGACATTGCTTAATCAATTTGACTACAAGTTCCCATAAATAATTTGTCGGAAACCTTTCCTTTTCCTTACTATTTTTCTAATTGTGTTTCATGTATTTCTAATACATGCTTTCAAATTCTGTATCAAAACCTTTATGTCCTCTTTGCATTTTCCTTTTTTATTTCTCCTGTCTTGTTTAAGGATGTCCAAGTTCGTGCTCTAGCTTGATTATTATATTTTGCCTATTTCAGGGACTCAAAAACTTAAGGCCTTAACTCTATTCTGTAGCAGAACACTGTGAGAAAAAAAAAAAAAAAAACCCTTCATAGTGAGCAGAAGCAAATGTGAGACTGCTTTAAAATTGTCAAATATCTCAAGGCATTGCTTTTTCGCATAGTTAGTTCACGAGAAGGAGACTTTGATGTCACACTGTAGGACTAGCTAAGCATCTATGTATTCTCACTGGAAAAAAGAAATTAAAATTAGAAGCATAAAATTGTCAATAATTAAAGAAATATTTGAGGAAAAGAACCAGAAAACAGTTGCATCTCGAAACTTTATCTATACAAGTTCTGAATGAAAAGAAGTCAAGGTGTTCCAAATCTTCTGCAAGCTGACATACTTGTCTTATGGCCCACAGTGTACAGTGTGCTTCTATGTTTTATGTAATATGGCAGCTTAACTTATAAGTGTTATTTATGTAGTGTTGCCAAGAAAGTGCTTTTGCGTTAAGCGGTGGTTAAAACTAATATTTTGATGGAAGCATGCTTTTTATGCTCTCAATCTTTTGAAAATTCTATTTGCACCCAATCCCACGAAACTTCAATTTGTGAAGTTTATATGCTTGGTTTTAATTCTCTGCAACTTTGTTTTAGTTTTTGGATGGAATTGTACCCAATCTCATTTTTGGAGTTGTGGTCTCGACAATTTCACCTTCTTATCTTATTGTTTTGCACAATTTCACACAGTGTATGTGGAAGTTCTCTCCTATAGAACTAAAACATGCAATGACTATTAATAATTTTCAAATACTTTCTCTTTTTAAATAATAGAAAATTCATTGAAAAAATTACAATCATTTTTCAAGTTTACAATGGTGAGTATATGTTTCTTTATATATTCCCACATTATGTGTTTTTATTATTAAGTTTATTATCATTTTTTTTTCTCATTATGTGTTTAGATGAATTCTTTCTTTTCTCAGTTTCCACTGAGCAGAGATTGTTCCCTCTGTTCCTGAAGGGGAAAAGAAAATAGTATTAGTTAAAGCTCATTAGCTACACTGGCACAGGAAAATAGCAGGGTCACTACTCAATGTGATTAAAGTGTTACCACTTATCAGGATGTTAACTTTCAAAAACCATAGGCCAAAATCTTTGCGTCGAGGTATTACTCTTAAATTGTGCTATCCCTTTTTTTTGTTGGTTTGGGGGGAAAGGGGAGAATGTATTGTGTGTTAGTGAGAGGGTGGGGGCAGCAAAATAAGGAGGAAAAAGATGGAGAATTACCACAAAGCTTAATTGCTAATTCACACACGGGAAGCACTTTCTGATTTTGATACTGGCTCTGGCATCATGTGTGACATTTGGTCAGGGAAGTATCAGTCTGCCATCTTTCTTTCTTTGTGTTTCTCTGTATTATTGTTTGCAACTGTAACCCCCAAAATAAGAAAAATATGACATAATGGATGATAGTCTTAACCACATAAGCTATCCCTAATTTTGTCAAACTCAAGTGTATGATGAAAGAAGATTAATTATCACAGTGATGCAGGTAATTAGGTAAAAAAGATCATTGGAATTGATTCATCATTGTATTGAATATCTGTCAAAGAGAGGAGAAACGTTGATACCAATCTAGATCATACGCTGCCATTTAGAATTTCTCTACTAGAAGAGCACAGGCCTTGGTATCAAGATCAGCTATATATATATGTGTGTGTGTATATATATATATATCACTTTAATTATGAAATTCTTTTGGCTGCATTGCAAAATTGTGCAATATAAATATACCAGACAAGGGGCTAAGAGGTCTTATCAAACTAGTAATATAAAAGAGTCTTGCAAGCAGGTCATCGACATGCTTGAGTCCAAGTTCCAGAAACGACGTCGTTCGCGACGGCATTTTTGGTGCCGCAGCCACATAGATCTTTCCACCCTCTATGCTCGACATCTCCTGCTAAGTTCTCTTACCTTCTCATGCTTCTAAATCTGTTAAGTTGTAATTTGTTGTGTTTTACTTTCTTTGATCTGTTCTTGATTTATTTTTTTATTTATTTATGTTGATGACTATAATTGTTACTTTAAGTTGATGTTTAATTATGCGTTTGAATTGAGCTTAGGTGAATTAAGTAATTATATGAGTTAATTTGTCAGGTAACTTAAATTAGGCTGAGATCTAGGTTGATTTTGCTATTTAAGAGGTGATCTAGTTCTTTTTTACTTTTTTTTTTTTTTTGAGAATCTGAACTGGATATTTAAGCCGATTTTGATATAAGGAAAGAAAGGATTTGTTTAGCTACTTGGTTTAAGCTAGATGTGGAGTTTTGGATCATGATTAGTTTGAATGGAAGCATTATCGAGTAAATCAATAATTATCAGTTGGGATGAATGATTAGGTGCTATGCTTAATATGAATAGGATCTCTTATCTGACAGAAGTTATCTTTTTTCCTTTTTGTCAACTATTGGTCATTATTGATTAATTGATACTTGTGGTTCGTATATTGTGTTTCACATGTTCCGTGTTATTTACCTTCATGCTCACCATTAATTCAGTTGTATGAGTTCAAACTTAGACCATCCCTTTCTCATACCAAGTTAAATTATGGTTGATGCTAAAGATATTCGACCCCTTGTTTGTGATAATGGAACTGGAATGGTCAAGGTAAGGAACCAGATTATGCTTATTGTGCCAGATCGATTATAGTTTTCTCCAAAATTATTAGTTGGGATGAATGATTAGGTGCTATGCTCAATATGAATAGGATCTTTTTTCTGACGGAAGTTATCTTTTTTCCTTTTTGTCAACCATTGCTCGTTATGATTAATTGATACTTTTGGTTCGTATATTGTGTTTCACATGTTCCGTGTTATTTACCTTCATGCTCACCATTTATTCAGTTGTATAAGTTCAAACTTAGATCGTCCCTTTCTCATACCAGGTTAAATTATGGTTAATGCTTAAGATATTCGACCCCTTGTATGTGATAATGGAACTGGAATGGTCAAGGTAAGGAACCAGATTATGCTTATTATGCCAGATCGATTATAGTTTTCTCTGAAGTTATTCTAATTTCCTTCTCATTATCCTGATTCCTCCTTCGCATATGCAGGCTGGATTTGCTAGCGATGATGCTCCCAGGGCCGTACTAAAATTATAACATCATAAGCAGGTACCTTCCCTTGCCCTTATAGTGTAAAAAACAATGTTTTGATGCCTTGAACCTGTGAAAATGATAATTTTGTTTTGTTGGGATGTTATAGATTGCGGCACATTTTACGGTAGAGTGGTGTATGCCATCAGTGGCAATTAATGGAAGAGTTGGCTTGAACTTACCAAAATGTGATATTTCTCTCTATTGATGTGGATGATGTTTAGGTAAGCAAACTCCCACTTCTTGCTAACTATCACATGTGATATTTGCTCTACAATTTGATATGTGTGCTTCACGAGGAGAGTTTTTTTTTTTTTTTTATTTAGTAGTGAGCTGCTACTTGGATATGTTTATATGGGTTATTTGTGGGATTTGAAATTCTAAATCTTCTAAATTGCTAAGACATAATTATATTACTAAGAGTAAAGATCATTCTCTTTGAATGCTTTTGGATGGAAGAACAGCAATAGTAGCATAATTGTTTGAATAAGATGCAGTTTTACGTTGGTCTGTTACCTAAACTGTATGTGCTTAAGTTTCAATTTTGCTTTGTCTTACCACATGCCTCTTATCTCTGGTCATTGTTGGATTGAAATTATAAAGGGCATATCGATGCTCACTAGTAGGTGTTGTAGAAACTGGGGAAGAAGTTCCCCAAGTATTGGTCATCATACCATAACTCTGGCTTGTGAAATCTGAAGGATAAATTAATCTCGTTATGACTTAACTACGTAAATATCTGTTTGAAATCACTTTCTGCAGCATGTGCCGCTATCTCCCCTATTTATCAGCTTGCTGGGAAAATTTCCATTGAAGAACGGAAAATTTCTTAAACCACATTGCTTTACAGACTGTATGTCTCAAACTGTCCGAAAATTTAGGTGGCTCTATATGCTCAACTTGCTTCGTTGGTATATTGGTTATCCATAAGCGCCTGTCTTTGGAAACTATGTTTTTATTGTCAGTGTCTTTCTTACTTATATTGATACGGCTTATAAAGATTAATCTTAATGAATGAGTCTGTCATCAGAAAGGCTTAATTTCAATCCTCTTAAACTATAATGGCCACCACCTTCTTCAATGGCAAGCTACAAGGAATTATCTTTTGCTTCTCTAATAAAGCAGTATGAACTAATAACTCGTGTTATAATGCCACACTTCAATGTAATTTTGTAGGCCTGCTTCTTTAAATGCCATGACTATGCTACTAAGTTGGCATCAATTTGTGTGTTCTCAAAAAGTTTGGTTGTCTTCAATGACAAGCTCAAAATGATTCTATGGTCCTGGAGAATATATGTCTATAGCAAATGATTGCTGAATTTTTTGTAGTAAATTTCAGCTACAACTTCCATATATTTTGTCTCATTTGATTACAGTTGTTGGATGAAGACAAGTTACATGTTAATAAATAACATGAGATATTTTGATACCAACTGAAGCCCAGTCAAAGAGAGGTATTCTGACCTTGAAATACCCAATTGAACATGGAATTGTGAGCAATTAGGATGACATGAAAAAGATTTGGCATTATACATTCTACAATGAGCTCTGTGTTGCTCCTGAAAAACACCTTGTTCTACTTACTGAAGCACCATTGAACCCCAAGGCTAACAGGGAAAAGATCACACGGATCATGTTTGGAACATTTAATGTTTCTGCCATGTATGTCGCTATTCAGGCTGTCGTGTTTCTTCGATCATGTTTGTTGCGGATTATTGTTGCTTTTTTAATTAATTTTTTTGGTCAATATCTATTAGAAATTGGATGAAAATGTCACTTGATTAGCATGCTAATTGAACAAAAATGTTAGCAACTAATTGACAACTTGATATTTTAGTCTAATTTTTAACGTATACTAATTGAAGGACTAGCAGTAATACAAAATGTAATCGTAGAAGGTTAAAGGTTATTACTATCATGTTGCATTTTGTTCTTTGAACATTGCTCTTGCGGTGTCTTATGAAAATACTGTGCAAGATATTAGTTCAAGCAACAATGAGAGGGGAGGAAATTCATAGGCAAATCTTTTTTAGAATAATTTGATTATGAAATTATTGATTGGTAATATTATTTCAATATTGTTGAAAAATAGTGAAAAATATTATTTGACATGATTTAAAACAATATTCTTATATTTCGACAGGATTCATAATTGAGGGTGATTTTTATGTGATTTTGTTGAAGGTCTATTCGTTGTTATTAGAAAAGAAAGTTTATATATTATTGTGTGCCAACCGAGCATATTTAGAGAAAATATTTGAAACTCTACAAACATTTCAAAAAATATATTCAATTCTTCCCCCTATAAATTCTAAAATAAAAATATTTCCTCCCAAAAAATATTTATTTTATCTTAATCATGCTAGCTTGCATTCAGACAACGCAAGTGAACTCCAAGTGATCTATGAAGAAATCAACCTTATGCAATGATGGATTGATGGGACCGCACCCTTGTGCGGTTCACCAACTAGTTTCTATATATACTAATTGTCAAAGCATCCTACTCTTCGTTGTTCTAAAACAACATCGTTTTGGACCCCTAAAATGACGTCGTTTTGCAGGCTTTTTTTTAAGAACTTCTGCTTGCTTCAAAGCGACATCATTTTGGGCCCTTTTTTTCCTTCGCTTCAGATCGAGAATGACGCTTTCTTTTCTTTTTTTTTTTTTTGTCTCTGCTAGCTTCTCTCCATGGCTGCCACCTCCTGCTGTCACCTTCCTCCTGCCAATGCCACGTCCTGCTGTTCGAAGAGCAATATTGTGACTCAGCTTGTGTCTTTCAAAACTTGCCAGATGTGGTTTTCATTATATATATATGTGTTGTGCATCGATTTTTACTCAGAAGAAGAGGGAGTAAAGAGGGAAAGCGCAGGCGTATGATTAGGTATGCTATTATTAAGATGCAAATTTATCTGGGTTTGGTGTGAAATTTGATATTTTTATGGTTAATGTAAATTTATCTGGCTGGTTAATTGTTTGATCAAATGCTTGTGAGTTAATAGTTTAGAAATCTTTGTGTTTATGTAATGTATCGAAGTCATCTAAGGCTATTTTGCTATGTTCTTCGATACATGTTTAGAATTTGCTTTTTCTATCGGTCTAGTTGTATTAATCTGCAAAAATTGTTAATCGAGTAGAGTTGGGGATTTGGGAGTCTAGGATTATAAGAGCAAGTTAATTAGCTTGATCCTGGCTACACGACGTGTACATTTATTTGATGGTCAGGTAAGTTTGATCCTTGAAAATTGTTTCCTTTTATGATGTATATAAATTGCTCTGTTTAAGTGGGTTAAAGTCAAGGTAGGAATCTTGGCAAATAGCTTAAAGGTATGATGTAATCTTGACGAGTCGTTCTATTCACATTGAAGTGAGTTTCTAGCTTATTGCGGTTAGGTAGTAATATTTTTCGAATGCATTATGAAACATTCGTGGGTGATTCTACTTCATGTTTTCATGTATCTTCTCATCAAATTATTTGCTAATTCAGATTGTGAGATACATGTTATGAAGTTTGTATCATGTTATCCTTGTGATATATTTCATATTCTTGATTTCTCTTTCTCTTGACATGATTCTATACAATCAGCAAAGCTTCAGTTGCCTCAGCTTTCTCAATAAATATTCTTTTTATGGAAGTTGTATCCGATTAATCATTTTTCTACTTTTGTAGCATGGAAATAGTGTAGGACAGAATTATTAATTTTGACATTGGCCCTAGAATGGATGGGAGTGATGCAAACTCAATAGTGAAGTGGTATAATAGTCTTATTTTCCCTCCCTCTTTTGGTCTTAATTTTCCTTGTCTGCTTGGTCGTGAAAACGATGTCGTTGGTACAAATTCTTTTTGTCCTGCTGTTCCATAAAACGATGACGTTTTGCATTTGTTTCCTTTAGGATATCAGCGCTGCTTTATCTTGTTTTGCCATAACTGCTCTTGCTTCACGATGTATACCAGCTCTTATCTTTGCCCTCTATTGTCTCAACTTGTATATTACTACTTTGTACTGAGAACGGTAAGCAGAAAGAAAGGAATCCAGGAAAAGATAAACGATCTATTTTCGATGGTTGTGGTTTCCAATGCTGAAGTATGTAACTTTTGTCCACCTTCATACCTCATCATAGAAAAGTTCTAGATTGAGAGTTTAGCATTATTCTTCCGCTTGTGAAGGTGACTTAGAAATTAGATATTAGCCTTAATTTGTTGAGAAGATGAAATATTCACAGAACAAACATATATGGTATCTTCTGTCGTGCCCTGAGAATTTCTTTTTTAAAATGGAACAATGTATTGGATATTTTGGGTGCAGTCTATCACAAATAGTAAAAGCTGGCTTATCCTTCATATGTTTATCCTGTATCCTCCATTCTTTAGAGTACTTAGGTTTGCCCTTGCAGGTTTTTGTTCTCGCAGATGACATTCTGAAGAATGTAGAATATTCTTTGAGGATTGTTTTCAACAAGTTCCAATCAGTTGTCTCATTTGCCCCCAACAACTGCTACTGTGCTGTCCCCTGAGGTAACTAAATTCAAAGCCGTTTGCTCAATCTCAGAAACAAACTATTATTGGAAAAGTAGGTGAGGCTAGAATCTCATCCTTCTTTAAAAAACAGTAGACTGCTCCTGCCTCATAAGGATTATTTCTCTCTACTTAGACCATTAATGATGCACTTTAGTAGTTTTTTTTTTTAATTATTTTAACTCTTCTACTTTTTTGTTTCTTTTATCCAGATGGACAAGTTCGAGTGCTAATATTTTGTGAGTCCCGTGGTAGCTTTTGTACTGATTGATGATTTCTTAAGTTGTGGCCAAGTAGTTGTAGGTGCAGTAAAAATTTTCTCGTCTCATCTCAAGCGATCATGTATATTTATAATTATTTTTTGTTAGATAAATGTACCTTGCTAATCCTTATAAATGTTGCAAAATTCTGTAAGATATTGTACAGGAGATCGCACCTTGTGCGGCCCTCTCACACTAGTATTTTATATATATACTAATTGTCAAAGCAGGCTGTATTTTGTCGTTCCAAAATGATGTCGTTCTGGACCCCTAAAACGGCATCATTTTGCGCGCTTTTTTTTTTTTTTTTTAAGTTTTGTTTGCTTCAAAACGACGTTGTTTTCGAAACCCAAAACTGACGTAGTTTTGGGAGCCTTTTTCTCCTTGGATAATGAAGCGTACCTCTTGCAAACACTTTGCGATACCATCTCCACCTTCGTATCTCTTCCTGTGCCAGCTCTTGCTTGACACCTTTGCTCACGTGGCAAACGAGGGACGCGTCTAGCAAAACGTTGCCCATCTCGTTCGCTGCCATGTTGATCGTTCTCTATTTCTCCGATCGCCAGGTCGTCTCATATATGTGTGTTAGATCGATTGTTACTTAGAAGACGATGAAGTCGAGAAATATTTTGAAAGTTGAAGCATCGTATGTTACATCTGCTTGATTATAACTTTTCTTAATTTACATATAATCTTTTAAGTTTTTCAAGAGAGATCATTCGCAGACACACACAAAATCCTTTCAAGAAAGTGTATTTACGTATTCCATGTCATAAAGTTGTAATCTTTTTTAGAATTTTCTTCATTACCAAATGTTTAATAATTGGGTCTGTTAGGAGATTAGCACGCGTAACACACACTCACGCAGTGGAATTAAAGCACAAATAACAAAAAAAGAATACGTACAATTAAACGTGGTTCGACCCTCTGCTTACGTCCACGAAAACCTCCATTAGATAGAAAAGAGTATAAACTCAATAAGACTTTTTGCATAGATAAAAAAATCTAAACCCTCTCTTACGACGCTCTTACTATGGCTCTCTTTTTACCTAGATCTATTGTAAGACACACACTTTACAACTAATGCAAGAGTCCTATTCATAGAGGAGACTTCCTTGTTCTCCAAGACAAGGGTTTTCTATTCTATCAATCTTCTCATAATTAAAGACTCTTATCATAATTGAGATTTTGACTCTCTTTATAACTTTTTGCTAATTTTAATATGGGCTTGGGTTTAGCACTTGAGCCACAATCCAACAGGGTCATTGTTATATTCATTAATTGCTAAAATACGTTGATAATTAGCACTCCTTTTAGTTGTTGAGCTGAATCTTGGTAATTGTTTGATGTATTTGGCTGTGTTTATATGATCTTCGATATACAAAATTCAAATTGCATAAATGTTGAATTCTGGATGGACCCTCAATTTTCAATTAAAATTAGGGCTTGAATTTTGATTGCTATTAGGGCATCTTTTGTGGCTTATGATCATAAGATTTGTGTCGGTTGATGAGAATTAGTGGCATTAACATTTTGATAATTTTAATTTTCTGTTGTTCTTGTAAGTCTTTTGTGGTTTTTCTTTAACTCGGATATAATGTTTACCCACTATTTTTTAATTTTGCTTTCTGGTAGTTCTTCAGGCCAAGCATATCAGAACTTGCTGAGTTTGCCTCCTCGATCTGTAAGTTTTTTTCTCACCATAGTTGACTTAATTTGTGCTTTCTCTTATGAATTGGTTGTATAAGGCATCCGATATTCATATTGCCAATAATAAATATGTAGTTACGTAGTAAAGCAATATTGTTTCATTGTAAAAAGATTATTTAGAAATTGAATAATCCAATATGTATTGATAACAATAACCTGGTACACTCATATTGGGGTTGTTCTTTGATGGTTATTTGAAGGCCAATTTTTGATTGACAGGTTCAAGCTTTTTATGTTCGTTTGTAATGTTTTAAGCAATGTTGGTCTCAGATATTGGTTCTGTATTAGGTTATTTTTCTTAATGCAAAAGGCAAGCAATCAGAAAACTTTGTAGTATGGTGTTCCTGTCTAGCTTGTTTTTCAATACTCGATTTCATGCTTTTGATTTGGTGCCATTTTACCACTACAATTTCTATTGAGATAAGCTGTTGATATAGAGGAATATGTGAGAAATATGCATAAAATTTGGGAATCTAGCATGAATAGGTTCAGGAATGTGAGTAATAAAAGATCCACGCCTCCGTTGTTACATTCCAGCAAGAATTCTTATCCACTGTTGGATTTGTCGGTCCCAGTTTGTGCCTTTCACTATTGTTGTTCTGAGTTATTAGAACATATATGGGAACTTATATTTAGGTTGAGAAACAAAGACCCCATTTATTCCTTATAAGAGTTAAAGAGTTTTACCCCCTCTTCAAATGTATTGACAAAAAAATTTTGTGTCTTCGAGTTTTTTTTTTTTTTTTTTCAAATAGTATTTAGATTAGATTTTAAAAAAAGTTGAAACTTTGAAAAAAAAAGCTCAATTTAGTTTTTTTCCGCAAGCTCGAACTTTTAGCTTCTTAAAAAGCACTTTCTTCGAAAGTTATAGAAAAAAACGTTTTTTAAAAAAAAAAGTTAATCCAAATTATTTAGCTGTGGAGAAAGTAATTAATTTTCAGACATGATCACATGCAGGATTGAACAGTTGAGTGAATGGGCAATGAGATAAGACATCTGGAGTTAGTTTCTAAGTATGTGCCCTCAGACAGCAGTGAGATATTTGACATCATGGATCTACTTGAGGATAGACTTCAACATGCAAATGGTGATGTTGTCTTGGCAACAATTAAGGTGTTTCTACAATTGACATTGTCCATGACTGATGTCCATCAGGAGGTGCATAAGAAGGTAGGAATACACCTACTGCATTTAAAAGGTCTCATGAAAAAGCTTTTGAGGAGAAGTTCACCTGTACCAAATCCTCTGAGAAAGCCAGAGGTGAGGTTTAATTCTTCTCTTATTGATGTCATTTGATATTATGCCAGAATAGAGAAAAAGTAACTAGAAATTTACCGATTTGGCAGGAAAAAAAAAAAATGCTTTGGATGTGTTCTGCGTGGATCTTACTGCCTGTGCTCAAGAATTATTCAAATTCTATGCAGGAGCACTAAGAATAATCCAATTCTTCTTCATGCACAGAGAAAGTGCATATTGTCCTTACATATCAGCCTATTAATTTCAGGATCTAAGGAGAGGCGTGAGTGAGAAGGACGCATTACTACATTAATCAAGGAGTCAGGTAAATTCAATTTTTAACTTTGTGTTCTGCTAGATCATATGTTGAAGATTTTGTCTCATCTTGACGTGACAGCATTGCAGGTAATATCATTCTTTTCATCGATCATATGTCTTTTTTTGGGTTTCCTAATCGTTATTTAATTTTAGACCAGAATATGCTACATTGCAGTATTTAACAATATTATAATAATTACCTTTATTCCTTATCAAGAGAATCATGAACCACATATACGTAGTTGAGTAGTGATTATGAAGAGAAATATTTGTAAGAACTTTTGAAAGTTTCATGCTCCGTGAATTTTTCTTGAATTGAAAATTGTGCTTTTTGATTAATATTATAAAATTGTAACAAATATTCGATATATGGAGGCGATAGTATGAAACATTGTACACAAATAATTTTTTTTGTTTTTGGTTGATTGGTTCAGAAATAACTTTGTGGTTGCAAATTCTGGGTATAGTTCAACTTACAGGAACACCCTTATTAGCATTGTGTAAAAAGTCCTTTTGCACTCGAAATAAGAAAGGAGGAAGTGGAGCGGGATCCTTACTACTATTAGCTTTGTTGATAATGATATTGGCCTGATTATTATGTGCACAGGATGATATTTGGACCTGCTTGGGAACTCGTCTATTGTCTTACTTCACCGTAAAAAAAAAAAAAAGACACTAGGAAATTTCAAAGTGAATATAGATAACAAACTTGATTCACAAGTGGATCTAAAAACCAAAATATTGTAGTTTTATTCTTAAAGTGGATTTGACTTTTTCATGTATCAAGCTTTTAAACTTTTTGCATTATATATGATACGCATTACAATTTCCATGAGTTACACGGATGTATTTGTTAAGTGGTTATCTATTGAAATAGAAATATCAAACATCAGCGATCTATCAAAATACAAATAACGTATATTATCAAACATTGGCGAAGGCAAGTATGAATGACATGGTGCACAGGTACCCCTGATTCGTTGGGGAAAAAGATTAATGACTTTATGTCAGTTTTTTAGTAACTAAAGACTAATTCATATAAAACACATATTTATCGTATATGAATTATTATATATCTTTACTAATTATTTTCTATGTCACATAAAAATTTATGCATAAGCATATTTGCCAAATATTTAATTATCGCATATATATTTAATTATTTTTTGTTTTACATAAAAAAATTACATATAAATGTACCTTGTGAATCCTTATAAGTAGTGCAAAATTGTAAAAAGTATGATACACTGGGCACGAAGGGAAAAACATATCTAAAGTCACTTACTAGTGTTAAAGACCTTTACACACATAATACAAAGGGAATGTAAACATGCTTATGAATAAACTGGCCATAACATAAATAACCTTCATATACATACATACATATATATATATATATATATATATATATCCATTACATCCAAAGTCATGATGATTTACGGAAACATGCAAATCCCAACAAGTTCTATATGATGGCTTTTAATAGGCAAGGTAAATAACCTGATAATAGACTATTGTATCTTGACAGAAGAAAGGAGTCTAATGCTAGTCTAGCAGGAATGATCACTATCAAATTATATAGTGCATTTTACTGATCAACCTTATTCATTTTTTGAAATAACAAAGAAACTCGTTTACTTCTACTTAATAATTTTTAAAAAAATGGGATATATGTACTTTGTACCCAAACAAAAAGAGAGAGAGAGAGAAGAAAACAATGAGGAGTAAGCTAAATGGTTTGGTGTGACAAGTTGATATAGTTTTTACTGTGAGTTAGACAATTGATGGTTATAAAAGTAATTAATGACTTAAAACAAGCGTCATCAATAATATCACGACCACAATAATATAGACTCTCGATCTAGTTTGTTAGAATTTCTAGAAGGGTTAGTATCGAAAATGTCTCCAAAGTTGTCACTAAGTTTCAAATAAGTTCTCCTTATTTAGAAAAACTTAAATTAATCGTCAATGTTTCAAAATATAATTAAATTAGTCATTACTGTTTTAAAAAATTTATATTAGTCTTCAATATTTCATAAACTTATTCAAATTAGTCCCCATTATTTTATCTCATTTTAGGGCCTCATTTAAATGACTTTGTAAAATATTGAAAACTAATTTGAACCGTTTCAAAAATCAGTGACTAATTTGACATATTTGTAAAATATTAATAACTAATTTAATTTAAACTTTTTTAAACAATGGAGAATAATTTGAAAAAAATATGAAAACATTAGGGGCTTCCTTGCAAAATTTTCCTTTTCAAGAAGTTATATAGCTGAACCCCTTTCTTTTCTTTTTCTTTTCTTTTCTTTTTTTTTTTTTGTTTTCGTTTTATTACCAGCAGAAATACATAAATCAACAAAGAAAAGCACCAAAGTGCCGATTGACAGAAAACACTACCCGAAAGAAACACGAGAGTTGCTGAGGACATCAACATCTGGAATTAGCTAATAAAGTATAGGCTTAGTCCGATTTGGACTTCCGCAAAAGTTTTTCTCATAAGGTTTATATATATATATAAAATCAAACATCTTTAAACAGTTTTAACTTTTTTTAAAAAGTCAATTTAAGTATCTATTAAAAATTACTTTTTTCCACGAACTTGCCATGATTGGTTGATGCCAGGCCCCCCTTTATCATGAACTTGTCAACATTTGGAATTAGATAATGAAGTGTTGGCTCCTTCATATAATATCTATTAAGAAAATATTTAAAAATCAATTTCTTTTTTTTTTTTTGGTTGGGAAAAATCAATTTAACTATACATAATACATGTTTTTATCCAAAGTATACTTATTCTGCATGCGTATGATCAACTTATCATGATTGGTTGATGCCAGCCGCCCTTTTTGGTCACAACCAACCAGCCACTCTTTCAACCGCCCCCCCTTTTTTGCCAAAAAAAAAAAAAAGCCCCCCTTTTTTATTTTTTTGAAACTTTTCTTTTTAAAAAGGCATTCTTTTATTAAATTGTTTCATTAGAAAATCGAGATCCACTCGTATTAATTAACTCTCGTAATAATTTGAGATAAATCTTAATCATATATATGTATAATATCATTTTCCTATTCTGTTAGAGAATTGGGATCTACTCATATTGATTGATCTTTTATAATATAAAAAATTTTTAAATAATTTACATGCATATCACATCATATTTTAAGTACATGAAATTAAAATTAAAATCCCAAAGAGTATCAAAATTAGACTCTACCAAACTTTGGAAATTGGAAGGCGCATGTGGAAAGAAAGACGTTTCCACCTTGTCCATCCAATGATCCAATTCTTTCAAGTGTAGCATGGAAGAAATTTAATAATTTATATGCATATAATATCATATTCTAAGTACATAGATTTAATATCAAAATCCCAAAAAACTATAAAATTTAGATCTATCAAGTTTTCAAAATTGGGAGGCGCGCCTGGAATAGAATAAAGATTCCACCTTGTCCATTTCAATCCTTTTTAAATATAATATAGCATTCATCTCTTTGCATGATAAACGATTATTCAACTACTTAAGGAAAATTATCTTTACCAATCTATTGCTTCAAAAACAAATAACTTTTTATAGAACTTTTGATCAAGTCTTACCATTCAATGCCTGTTTCTTTAACTATCTTGTAATTAATCACATTACAAATATCTTAGGTGTAAACTACAAATAGATTCTTTAAAAATTTTTTATTTTACCCAACATTAGTCTTTATATAGAACAAATGCTTTTCGAGTAAAAAAAATTATATTTTAATAAATTATAAAAGTTATTATCTCTGTCTCTCATAAAGATGAATTCACTTTCTTTTTGCTTGTCTCAAATTATAATCTTATTTTCTACAAAGAGAGTTAACTTAGTGTTTTCCTTGAGTGTTTCTGTACTAGTTTGTATCTTTATCTTTGTTAATAAATAGATGATATATTAAATAATCACGATTGGGGTTAATTGAAAATTTAAAAGCAAACAGGTGGCGTACAAGTGACAAAAGTTCAGACCTTTTTGATGGTTTGACAATTTCTTTATTGTTGTCAACCTCAACCAACTTTGCAAGTTTGACTGTTAAATTCGAGCGTTCGACTATTAAACCAAAGATGCCAAAATAATTCTAGCATTAAAAGTTTAGTATAAAAAGACGTGAGTTATTTTATATTAATCGAGAGGTATATCAAGAAAATGTTAAATAAAAAGTTACTGTTCTAGTAATCATATATTTTCTTTAAAATTATATGAAAGTATTAAATAAATTTATCTTTGTAGGAAGGATCAGAGTATTAAGGCATCGTTTGAACTGTTTTTCAGAAAAGAGCTTTTTACATAACTTTTTCAAAAACTGTTCCTCTAGAAACTCAAATTCCTAGCTTTTGAATAATTTTCTTTGAAAGGTCAATTTCAAATATTTATGTAAAACTAAAATGTAATTTTTCACCAAAAAGGAAAAAAAAAAAAAAAGAATGTAAACCAAAGGGCCCAAAGTTAAACTTGGGAATCTTTTTGTCAATTCCCCAGAATTTAACTATAAAAACGAACCTTCAACGTTAAAAGCTTGTCTAGTCTTTACAAAAAAAAAAAAGCACTTTCTCTTTTGCACACTGCAGACTCGCTTGCTTCTTGTTAATTAAGGTAAAACACAAACAAACTTGATTGATCTAAGATTCATGTTCTTTTGTTTCCCGTTTAATGCTCGTATCATATCGTATTGTATTGTATTGTATGTTTACTATTTGCTTATTTTTTAAGCCAGAGTGTTTACAACTCAGATGATAAAGTTTTTGATTGCATGAATATGATCACAGCGGCTTAACTGCCTTATCGATGAATCCTCAGTAGTTTAAGCTTAATTGTAATATGAGTAGCTTGTTATTTAATCCATGCATACTGAGCCATTGAAGATTTGCAGTAGATGATGTCATACATGGAGACTGCCTCTTTAACAAAGAATTTTAACTTCACAGATATAGTTGGAGAAGATCTTGAGTTTAAAATGAGCATTTCTTTATACACGTATTCACCCCTTCGCCCTTCCTTGGATACGAGAGATTTGACATTCAACACTCGGATTCCTACCGTATGAAGGAGGGGTGAATGATAAGGGGGTGCTTTAAAACATTGTACGTTTCTATTATATTTATATATATATATATATATATATATATATATATGTATATGTATATATTAAATTCTATCTTTTTTTGGAATTTTGCAGGTCTGTGAAGTTATCTTAATCTAATATGTTGTGTGATCCTTTCTTCCTTCTTGGAAGTGCTTGTCCCCCCCACCAACCCCTAGTCAAGAATATATTCTTTCCCTACTATTTCATAGAGATAATCGGTAAAGGGTATGGATTAGATCTAATGGGGAATAGGGGATGTAATAGATAGTGATTTATGCTCTTAGCAGTTAATTTTTTTTAGACAGTTAAAGAACATCAATTCCTCCCTCCTCCCCTGGCCCACAAAAATGAAAAGGAGAGTAAAAGGATTTTATTGTTGGCTGATTGCAGATTCATTCTTCCACCTGCTCAGGCAATATGCTGGATAACAATGTCATGGGAGGAGAATCTGACCTGTCTGATTCATCTTCTCACAAGGTATAATATCTTGTCTCGATTTTACAATGTGACATTGTGTTGACTTCTTGACCATTGGATATGATTGTTGCTGTTATTTGTTAAAGACTGTGTTGGAGGTTGCATCTCTCTGGTGCTTCTGTTTGCTGATTCCTATATCGTGATATGGATAATTAGCATTACTTTTTGATATTCATACATAATGAGCTGGATCTTCCAGTGAGCTTACTCGCATGTGTACTGAATTTGCATCCACTCACACCATGATAAGTGGGCTCATTGCTTATGGCATCAAGTTGTCTCATGTCAATAATTTGAAATGAACATTGTAATTACTGCAAATGTAATGACACGTTTTGCCTGGAAATGTCCTGAATAGAGCTTCAATGCAAGATGTATGGGGTTGCCACAAAGGTAGGGATAACTTTGTGGTCATGTAAATAGGTAGTTATTTTTGTGAGCAATGGTATTAATAAATAACTAGGAAAAAAAATCTAAGATATACAGAATCACAGATGCTCACCTAAAACAAATCATACTGACTACGTAACTATAATGTTCTTCCACTTAGTGGAGAATCAAGTTTTTCAGCAAAAGTGTAGGAGAACTTGGCAATACGCAAATAAAAATTAAGTTGCTGATCCTTTTTCTCCCATTCCCTCCTCAATCCCCTCTTTATTACATGGAAGAGGGGCTACAATAATGATTGCCATAATGTGCCTCTGCTCATATGTACATAGACGGCCATATATTTGCTTGCATATGCTTTTTTAGTCTCTTCCATTAATTCTGCTTCAACAACCTCAGGTATCAATTGTAATTCCCATTCTTTCTTCTGTGTACAGGTTGATCTTGGAAAACCTCCTTCACTGACTTGGCAGCAGAAATTAGATTGCACCATAAATGTCCCTTCACAGTTTACAATTCGACTACGAGAAATTTTGCAGTTGGTATGTTTTCATCCATAGATAGTGCTAAGACTTTTTCATGCACAGGGTACTTCCCCACAACTACTTTGAGGAGTTGAGACTAGTATATGATGCTTTAACTTAGAAGTTCACGGTATTACATGTGTTATACGAGGGTTGAAAATATGCACCCAAAGGTTAATCAGATGGGAAGTCATTCAATGATAGAAAATGGAAGCTGAGTGAGAGTAATCATGTCTTCTATTGCATAGTCAAAAAGCTACAATAATGTAAATGAATTCAGACACCAGTGCAAATTTTCTACTGGTAAAGACTGCAACAGTGTAGAATTAGTGGTGGTTGGAGAATGATGCTTAGTAATATTTCAATCTGGAATTGAATGCAGTTAGTAAGTAGTCTTACTTTTCCTAATATTTTCACCATTTGCCAATACTTGCATTCTTCTGCAACCGGAGTCGTATGTTGGAGGAAGATGAGGTGTAGATTTTGTAGTCAAGTCACGATACACGTTAGGTATCACAGCCTCACAAAACTAAGGAGAAGTTCCAGTTTCCTGAGACACAAGTAAACATGCAGCCTTTTTTTTTTCTTTTTCGTTACAGAAAGTTAGCCTCCAATGGAAGAGATCTCTCTAATCATAAGATGAAAATTTTGTAGAAAAGGTCAAAACTTAAGTATTCACAAAGTTAAGGCTAAAAACGTTCAAAAAAGCTTAGAAAATCTGTAAATATGACGGTAATGAAGAAAATAGAGATAATATAGCTAGGAGGTAAGATACAAATAAACAAGGGGCTATTTTCATAAGGGAAAGTTAGCCTATAGAAGAGATCTCTACAACCACAGTGATAAAATGCTATTGTAGAAAAGATCAACGCTTTTTTGCTAATTAAGATCAAAATTAATATTTCGCTAGATAAAATAATGAAAGAAAATTCTAGAAGCCTCAAATTTTGTGATCTTTTGGCTAATTTACACAATCCATTAAAGTTTTGTTCCATATATCAATATAAAGATTCACCTAACGAGTGAAGCTTCTTAGTCATGACAATTAAGAAGATTGGATCCTAGGCACTCCACTTTATGTTTCCAGGCAATGGCTATTGAATACAAGGGCAATGAAGTAAACAGAGTTAATGTGGTAAGGAGGTGAGACATGTGTAAATAAACGACCATTTTAGTAATGGAAAGTCATACTATAATGGAAGAGGTCCCTACAATCACAAGATGATAAAGAGTCTATTTGCAGAAATGGTCAATGTAAAGAATTCTCAAGGTAAAGAGCAGAAATTTGACAAAGCTCAAAAATTCCATAAATTGAGGGTAATCAAGAAAACAATGTAATAGGGTAAGGAAGTTGCACATGTGATGAACAATTTCAAGGAAGAGATTGATTCTAGGCATGCCACTAAGAAAGAAAAGTATATCCAATTTCACTTCGGGAACACACTAAACGTTGTTTATTTATAATAGAAGGTTAGTTTGTATCCGCTTTTATGTTTCATGAATCAAGAGACTGTCTAGCTATAAGAAATCTCTACACTTGGCTATAGCCAAAAAAGAAAATATAAATTCCCAGGTCCGTCTTTTAATTTACTTTTCTTTTCCTTTTCAAAGTCTAGAAAAAATTGAATAGACCATTGATCCAGTGAATACTAATATGGTTTCATCATGTCAATAGAGAAGGGATTCTCACAGAGTTGAATAGACTCAGACCATACTGTACTTGGTCTCATTGTTGACTGTTGAGTTTCTTTCACTTTCTTCTGATATGTTTGTTTTTTCTGTTGGCTTTCAAGAAGTTAGTGAAATTATTGTACTTCTTGTTGATTAAATTCATTTCCTTTCTAGAAGATGACTAATATATCCATCCTTTGCTTAGAGTAGTTGTTTTCAAGAATGATTTTACTTCTTAAGTCACTAGTTATACTGATTTTTTTGTCTCCAACTCTCATTGTCACATCTTACTAGTCATTTACTAATTTTCGCTCTTCCATATCTTACTTTATTGTTGTAAAGCTCCCATTAGGTTTGAGATTGTTGCCGCATGTGTATGTAGAAGCTGCAAAAGGAACGGTATTTTCCTTTTCCTATATGATTCTTTCATGCTAATTCAACAAGATACTCACTTAGTCAAGTTTTTTGAAACTGTAACTATTTGACTCTCTTTTTTGGCCAGCCATCAATAATGGATCCCTTTCATAAGCGCCTCATGACTTGCTACCATGGTGTTCCTTTAGGTGGTATTGGGTGTGTGCTCTTTCTTTGCCTATTAAACTGGAACATGTTGCAATGCTATCATATTCTCATTATTGGATTTTTTTGAACACTGGAAACTACTTCCAGAAATTAGTGGGAGGTCTTTAAAAGAAGGGATTAAATTAAAAAAGAAAAGTTGCTTAAGTAGCAGAAAAGAGCATACATTGTTTGGATTCCCGACCTCATTGTGAGCAGAGTTACAGCCTATACAACCTACATTTCCAGCTTAATGAAATTTGCACACCTAGGGAACCTGGATTTAGTATTTCATTTGCAGAAAAGAAGGAGAAAAGATTAAAAATATAGCAAGTCTGGTTCTAATTGACGTTTCCTGGCATTACAATTACTACACTAACAGGCCAAGCACCATTTTAAAAAATCTGTGCTCATAAGATTCTCAATGTCAACTACCAGGGCAGGAAGCATTGGAAGAAGTATTAAGGGCGAGTTTCAACGCTTTCAATTATTCCCCAGGATATGTGAGGACGCTCCAGTACTAGCAAATCAGTTTTCAGTGAGTATTCTTTTGGTGATACAGTACATGTGCTATTTGTAGTTGATATTTACTTGATATACATTGATATTTACTTGAGTTACAAGTATAAGATTCCAAAATCTTCTTTCTGTTATGACAGTTAATTTGCAATAATTTATGTGACAGCTACCCACTTTTAACTGCAACTTATCTAACGGGCTAACCGAATAAAACTAGCTATCTATCTCTGAAGTCTATTCCTTAACAATCCCCAACAAGTTGAGCTTGGTGAAGGCCAGGGCCGCTTGTCTTTGAGGAAGTATAATCAAGCTGTAAGTAGGACTTAGCGAAGACTGAAGAGGTCTGGCACTTGTTCAGTAGAAGGGATTTAGGAGATTTGCAGTGTCTGGGATAGGACCTGCTCCTTGATGAAATGATAGTGAGCCCTATATTTGGTTTAAGTAGATGATTTAGCAACAGCCTGCTGATTCTTGGAATACCAAAAATTAGGTTAGAAGCAAAGTAGATGCAAGATCCTATTTTAGACTTTCTGTTCAGGGTATCACTGCACAGTCACTGTTAGAAAATGCTTGTAGCTGAAATGGTAATTGTAAAGGAAATCCCATGGGTTAAGTTGCCTTTTATCATTTCTAAGGATCCCTCTTGAGAGCAGTAAAATCTCTACTTGGCAGGGAATACATGTGCTGATATATACTATTGACAACAAACTCCAAATCGAGTCAATATTGAAATCCACCCACTAGGCTCCTCAAATGAGTTGGATTCGGGCAGGAACTAGTAGCATTTTGGTCAGAAGTGGTGTACTTGCAGGGTGTAGGGGTTGAGATAGGCTTACAGTCATCTTTACCAGCTCTGTGAAACAAATCCTTTGCATGGTGAGATTGGTGGAGCAGTTTGGGAATGAACAGAGCTCTATGCCCAGGAAGAAAGATAACTGTACCAAATCTTTCGTGGCAAAAGTAGAGTGCATAGCAACAATAAGGATACAGCAGTAAGGGAGCCGTCTGCAATAATTGTATCATCCACATAGACTAGAAGGATTAGTAAGTGATAAGCAGTTTTAAGTGATAAGCAGTTTTCTGAACAAATTGGAAGGAATCAACGAAGCTAGTATGAAACCCTTGAGTGGTGAGGAAAGAAATTAGTTTGTGGCACTAGACTTTTGAGGCACTTTTGAGAGCATAAAGTTATTTTTTGAGTTTGTTCACATTAGAGGGGTTTGAAAAGTCAACAAACCCTTAGGGTTGGACCGTGTAGACATCTTCATCTAGGTTACCACGAAGAAATGCATTTGACACATCCAACTAATGCAAAAAGCACTGCTAATGAAGGATTAAAGTTGGGACAAATCTTACACCTTGTGCTTTGACCATAGGACTGAAAGTGATAAGATACACAATCTGAAGTTAGTTATAACTGTAAATGAGCTATAAATGACAGCTATAGTTGTTGACAGCTGTAGTAAGTAGTGGTAGTTGTCTATTATGTAAGGCAGTTATGATTAGGTGGCATATGCTACACTTCTATAAATAGACACAATATGTAATCATTTGCTAGTAATGAGAATTATGATCTTCAAGATATTTTCTCTCTTTCTCTATATTTCTTCAGAAAGTCTATGTAATCAAGGCCATCTTCTTAATCATCTCCTTTGGCTACTAGCCTGACTTCGTACCTAGCAATGGTACCATCAGCATATCTTTTGATTTTGTACACCAACTTATAGCCTGTGTCTATGGCCGATGTGTCATAGGGAAGAGGGACTAAAGTGCAAGTTGGTTGCTGGACAAAAGCATGTATTCTTCCTGCATGGCTTGTTGCCAATACAAGGATGAAGAAGCTTTCTTACAAGTGAGTTCTGTTTATGGAGTATGGACTCAATGAGAAGAAATGTTGTTAGGACATGTAAACTGTACAAGGAAGAAGGAAGAGAGCCAGTTTTGGACCTAGTGAGCATGGGTGGAGAGGGTGCTGGGAATATCCCCTACGACACGAGGGTCAGGAGGGGGAGAGATTTGTTGAGATGGATGGTGGCAGAGAATGGGTGTGAATAGCGGAGGCAGGCAAAAAGGCTGAGGGCATTGTGGTTATGAGGCTTAAGGATATGCTGTATAGGACCTTGGTGTGTAACCTCCTCTGAATTGACTTCCTTTCTGATCTCTAGGTGAAATTTGCTTGGTGTATGGGGCCTTGTGTACATTGGGAGTAATAGAGGAGTTCAAAATTGTGAGAGTCCTGGAAAGATTGAGATGCAATTCTTCTGAACTAAAAAGCTGCTAAGACCTTGAACAGAAATTTGTTCAGACCTGGCCCTAATGCTCCTGTGAAGAATCATATGCAGCAGGCAGCCCTTTGAGAATGTAAAGGATGAGATGGTCTTTAATTGGTTCAGTAGCGGAGGCAAAATTATCACTGATAGTTTTAACCTTTCCCAGTTAAATTTGTATGAATTTAGAACCCTTCGTAGTGGTACACAGTCTCATATTGAGCTGGTGAATGCAAGACCTGCTCTCTGAATTAAACCTTGGTGCTAAAGCAGCCCAAACAGTAGGGTGGAAGAGAAATGGACTAAAGGGAGGACTGAATGGGTTACAGATGTAAATGTTGATCAATAGTGATCCAAGTAGACTAAGCTGGATTTGGAGATGTGGTACCATCATCATTAGTAATGGGCTTGGTAGGGCGCAAGGATCTACACCATTTACATGATCAAAGAGACCATTCGCTAGAAGAATATGTTGAAGTTGTGCTTTCTAGACGATGTAGTTGTCAAACTTAATCTGAACTAGAGAAGTGAGGTTCTGCAGAAGCAGCTTCAGACCAAAGGGAAGAGCAAGGTCTAAAGGGAAAGCCATGAAAGAACAAGCTTCAAGAGGGTAAATTGATGAGAAACACTATCAGATTTGGGACAGAGTTGAAGAATTGTGATTGTAATACTAGAAATGTAATGAGCTGATGATTCTGGCAGAGGAAACTGCTGCAGTGGTGAAGACAAAGGTTTGAATACCCTAGAAAGTGGATTGGAAGCTCAAGGCTGTTGTGTAGAGAAACTTCGACATTCTGGAGTGAGGATTATGGGCCATGCAGGTCTGCAATGATGGCGATTGTTCTCCAGAAGTCGACAACAGCTTACCATGAGCTGTTTTCAGAAGGACTTGGTTTTGGAGATGGATCAACCTGCTCTGATCACCATAAGATGCTTTGAAGCTTTAGAGAGAAAATTTTCTAAAATGAAAATTTATTAATCTGACTGTTATGTTTGATTAGTGGATGTGCTATTTATAGTTGCAGATTTACTTGAGTTACAAGTGTAAGATACGAGACTCTTCTTTCTGTTATGACAATTAGTTAACAGCACTTTATTTGACAGCTCCCCAAAACTGCAACTGATATAACTACTGAAATAAACCTAACTATCTGTGAGTCCGTTCCTTGACAATACAATCTCTTATCCTTGTATCTTGTAATTGTAAAATTCTTTGTTAAGTATATATTAAGCACAATAAATTAGATACAAGAAATCCCTCAGCTTGAGCTTTTAGATTAGGTGGTAACTCAATATGGTATTAGAGTGCAGGTCATGAGTTCAAGTCTCACTCTGACCATTTAAAAACATCATTACTGAACATGTATAAGGATCAAGACAAATCACCCCTACACCCCTTTATACAAGCTTAAATTGAAAACTAGTCACCCTCACACATGAGGGATACATTGTAGACTGCCTTTGATGTAATTATTAGTCTGTTAAAGTAGTTAGGCCAGCTATTGCTGAGCAGGCAGATTTAGTTGGGATACCTAACTAACTGATACGTAAAAATGTCTGAGATGTATTCATTCAGACTATATATATTGCTACCAGCTGTAATCATTTGATAATAATAAAATACATCACTTTTCTCTCAAATTCTATTTTCTCTCTTTTCCTTTCAGTTAAGCACAATAAACAAGTACAATAAACCCTCTTCTACAAGTTTAAACTTTTAGATGAGGTGATAAATCAATAGTAAATGCACAATTATCAAGCTTAGACCCTGATTTGGAAATAAAAAAGAAATTAGGCCTATTGAAGAAACAACAAAGAGTAAAGTAGGAAAACAGGAAAAAGAGAGAATGAAAGAAAGAGGAGAATTTAGTTGCTGTGTTTGGTACAGTCACAATTATGGACACAGGTCATTGAGTAAGTGCAATGGATTAAGATACCACTTGAGAAATGCTTACCTGGCCATAAAGCATATTCATTTTAGTTAGCAATACAAATTGAAACATGAGAGAAATTTTGGCAGTGAGAAATCAGGTGGGATTTGGATTTCCTTTCTCCTTTGGTCCTTTCTTCTTCTATATATCAGAAGTGTTCCATTAGACCTGCTTAGTCATAAACCACTGAAATAAAGTCCATCATCAAAAAGTTACAATCATAAGGGAAATAGTTGAATTTCTTCAATATTCTTCAATGAGCTGCATTCTTTCCTCCCATCATTTGAGGGAAGAGTGATAGCCAGGATAAGTTCAAACAAATTAATCAACTACATATCCTCTTGGCTCTTCAAATTCATATCATCTCTTTTTCTCTTTTAGCATTTTCTTTCTATTACAAGTGATTTTGGAGGGATGTGCATTTTGTCATTCATAATAACATGTTACGGTGCTTTCACATGGGGAGTTTATGCATGGCTAATGTTCTCTTTTAGAATTCATTAATGGCCCAGTATTTCATATAGATGTTCTTCAACTAAAGAAAGGAGTAAACATGTAGAAATATATTCATTCCATTATGTCCTGAAAATGTGCTAAGGATGTCTTGTTAACTTCTTTTGTGCTTTAGGTTTTCACTTCACACCCAAATGGAGACAAATTTTCAACAGTCTTATGCTCCACTAGCCCAGAAGTCCCCAAGTAAGTCACTAGTTCTATTGTTATATTTGATGACTTAATCTTTGTCCTTATCCTGCTGTAGAAACTCCTGTTTGAGTCTTGATACCATGTTGATCATAACTTGATATACAGAACAAACTCAGGATCGGGGATCGAGTCTTGGGACTGGAAACTTGATGGAGGGAGATGCACATATCATGCATTGTACCCAAGAGCTTGGACAGTATATGACGGTACTATTACGTGACAAGCAAACAAACTAGATAAGAAAGTGATGTTTTCTTCTCATACATTATTTGTCCTTACTTGCATTTTCTTGTACTCAGCTGTTCCTGACCCTGACCTCAGCATTGTTTGCCGTCAGTTGTCACCATTTATTCCGCATAACTATAAGGAAAGCAGCTTCCCGGTGGCAGTATTTACATTCACGGTATAAAGAAGCAAGTCAACAGTAATAATTTACTAGAAAATTTCTCCGTGGCCTAACCCGTCACTTCAATTTTTGCAGCTCACAAACTCGGGAAATACAGATATAGATACCACATTGCTTTTCACATGGGCTGTATGTTAGGTTTTTCTTTGCTATTCATACTTTATGTGTTATTGGTCATTAATGCTTATGCATAAATAATCATATATTTTCTTTCATTTTCTTTTTCTTGGAAGAGGGGGCACTTATGATAATTTGAATAACTTGTATCAGATAAAGCAGTATTCAAGTGAGAGAAGTAGGAAAGTACAAAACAAAATAGACTGGATGTTAAAGTTATGACATTGCAAGAATCTTCTTATGTTTGAATTTCAATGCCAAGTTCAACTTACTAGATTCTTTCTATCTTGCATCCAGAATTCTGTTGGTGGAGACTCGGGATTTTCTGGTCACCATCTCAACAGTAGCATTAGGTAAGAATGTATCCATTTTCCTCGTCTATCTCATACTCCAATAATGTTCATCAATATATATAATTGTGCTAGAGGCAAAAAAACCTCTAGTGTATGTAAATCAATTAATAATGCTAAAAATACTATCTCGTGATGCACTTAGTGATGTATCATCATTTCTCTTGCATGATTTCTTTAGAATGGAAGATGGTGTCCGGGGTGTCCTTCTGCATCACGAGTACGTAATGTGGCCCTTATGAACAGAACTTTCCTTTCTCATCATTCTGAAAGTTAGATGCCAGATCTCTCGCTTATAACTCTTGATCTGCTCTAAGATGCATTTATGTTCATTCAGTACATCAAATGGACACCCTCCAGTGACCTTCGCTATTGCTGCTAAAGAAACAGATGAAGTCCATATATCTGAGTGTCCTTGCTTTTTAATATCTGGAAAGTCCCAGCTTATGACGGCAAAGGAAATGTGGAAAGAACTTACTGAGGTTAGTTGGTCTGCTATTTATGTTCATTTTTCGAATAGTTTTCTTGGTTTACCAGAAACTATGACAAGACAAAAGAGTGCAGGTATATAGAATTTTGCATTGTTGAGTTTCTGTTAGGATTTTTAACATTAATCTTACCTTCATGGAAAGGCTTCCTAAAAGACATACATCTTCATCTTCATGTCTACTTGCCTCGTTATAATGCATAATACTCGGTCAAATGTTCTACCTTATGATGTTATGATGCATCCTATCTAAAGGGGATTTCTTTCCTTTGCCTTTCAGTATGAGTTGCTTATGTCAGTGTTTAGCCGTTTACCTTATTGGCTTCCATATTTTCCAGTTAGTAGCTTGTGGCTGTATGTATGGTTTATGTAGTCAAGATGAGCAAAAGAAAAGCCTGAAACAGTGCTTTCAATCATTAGTTTAGCAGTGCTCTGCACGGAACTTGATCTCTGATCAAAATGAAAACTAAGTATGAGTATCTTTATGTTAAAGCTATGGGTGTTATTTTTACTCTTCCATTAACTAGATGGTGATCATTAGATTAAAGCCTCTGCAATGTAGGAGAAAATGATGATTCAAGTAAAGCTACGCCAATCTGTGTCTCCAGAAAGACATTATTGAACTCGTTTTTTATTTTTTTATTTTTTAACCCCCCACCCCAAATTCAACCCCCATCCCCATGGGATTTGAACCTAGGACCACACTTCTGAGGAAGATATTTTCAACCACTTAAGCTATCCTCTAATCCCACATTATCGAACTTGTTGAGCAAAGTATTCACCTTAAGTTGGAGCTTAATTGTTCAACTGAATATGCACTGAAGTTGTTATCTATCTCTTTGATTGTGAATTCTGCTTCTTGGGTTTTTCTTTGGCCCGACAAGAAAGAGAATCTTGTCTTGTGGGGGTGTTGCAGCTTGGAATCTTAGTTTCTTCTGACATCAAGCATCTGCAAGCTGTTGGAGCACAATATTTTGATGTTAGATTAGATAGTCAGTGGCACTAGTGCATTGTACAAAAATTGTTACAAAAGAAAGAAAGAAAAAAAAAAAAAGGAACTCAGAATAACAACATTGAAAGCCAGGTAATATGTCCTATATAAGTCAGATGGATGGAGCTGTTACCTCATACCTCTTACTTCACCTCTTACTTCCTATCCTCTATGACAATTTACTGCAGTTTTTTCAATTGCTGGTAAAGTCTTGTTCTTTCATTTCACACAGGATTCTCCTGGTAATGATGTTTGAGGTAAATAGCACAGTTCTGAGAAAATTCATAGGGAACTTATATATTTTCCTGGTCAGATCCTATCCAGAGTCAATCCTCACACACACACATATACATATATCTGGTTAAACCCCCCATCCCATGGAATTGAACCCAGGACCTCACGCCTAGGGAGATAGTCTCAACCACTTGAGCTATCCCCCGAGTCGATCCTCACACATTTATTTTTCAGTAACTTCCTGTTGTTGCTTCATCAATGACTCTTTCCGCCAACTGCTTATTGTGGTTAGACAGTATGAGCACATGAACAGTGTTAAAATAAAGAATCGGCCACAGTATGGATCCTGGAGTTGGCTTCTTGGAAAAGAGATATGATGACAACAACAATACACTGGCCTACCATGTGGTTGAAGGTGTTAAAAGTTTTTGTTTTCCTTTATTTGAATTCTTAGTCGGTAATCCCTTTCACCTAGATTAAGTGCCTTAACTTTTTTCAGTATATATTTTTATAATGACATTCATACTCACGTAAACCCCACTCATTTTAAGATACATAACTTTTTCTCTTGTCTGTAACTTTGTTTGAGGAAGTATACATGGACTCAAATGGCAACACTGTGGAGAAACGTTTAACTTATAACTTATAAGAGGGAAATCAATAAGCTCCACTTGTTTTCTGCTGCTTCAAACTTCTGATCCTAGGATGTGAGATGTCAAATGTTTCATGTACATTTGAGGTGTAAACAAGAGAAAAAGGCAAACAATTTGTGATGTGCTACCCTTGTATCTCTTAGCTACATATACATGAAGAGTGATAGTGCACGTAGTTTGGTGGCAGAGGTAAGTCTGGTCTTCTTGAGGTCAAAGGTTAGTTGGCTTGCCTAAAGCTCTTTCAAATTACGGTGTCTTTAATTGTTAAGGATACAACTTGATAGGGTTAGTAATGTGTTTATCTGGTCATAGAGTTTGTTATATTTGTGTTATGATTAGATTTAGTTGATACCAATCTGACGTTGAATAGTAATAGGAAGGAAAGGAGGAGAAGTGTTAGGGCTAGAGCTTGGGGTCTAAGGTCTGGGAAAAGAGTATGATTGACCATAGCCACCTCTGCTCCTGTTGTTGCCCCTGAATTACCACCTCTGTTGGAATTATAGCCAGAGGAAGAATTAGGTCAAGTCAGTTAGTAGTGCACTGACTCTTAAATGCAACTAACTCTTGTAACTACCCGTACTACCTACATAAGTATCCTAAGAAAGTATAATCATATGTTCAATCATTTCAGTTGAAACAAAAAATCACTTGCTCAATAAAATCATTTCATTTCTTGCTAAACATCAACTACTTAAAAACTATAGCTGAAGGTCACTATTCTATATCTACAGAAAAGAGAAAATAAAAGAATAATAGTTCATGGTGGAAGATCTAAAAATTTCTCTCTGAATATTCTCAATTAACGGGGAGTTAAAAATGATACAGAACTTGGTGCTTGATCCTAAAACTTAATTTGCAAAAGAAGTAGCACAGAATCACTATATGAAATTATTGAATCTCTTAATTCATTCATCTCTGATACTTCATACCCTTTAAGTAATTGTAATGATCCTCATTATCAATGATCATCTTTATCAAACTTCTTGTTGGGTAAGGAACAATTTGAGCCACTTTTTAGAAAGCAAATTTGGCTTGGATTTGAAAGGTCTTAAATTGAAAAGACTGTGATTAAATTTGGTCCTATTTCCCAATATATCGTCTTTAACTTTCCATGTTCACTTTCCTGTCTCATTTGAAATTCTTGCTTTTTGACATCTTTGTGAACTGGATTGTATGCTCAGGAATCAGTTGAGTCTTCTCTTGATTGTTATTTTCCAGTCATGAAACATGGGTACAGGTCTCTGGCAGAATTATCAAAAAAAGTGCTTCCATTATGCCTTTGCTTGCAAAGCAATATAAACAATCGTTTTTTAACACATTTCTCTATTCTCTTCATTTTTCCATTAATTAATGTAAACACAGTGCACAGGGGGTTAGTCAAGTTAAAATATACAAATAACTTAAAATTGACCATTCTGTAAAAGAGAGGCAAAGAAAGACAAAATAAGAGCTGTGGAGTTGCTGCTGTGTTTCTAACTTGACAAATCCACTGTAGTTTTGAAAGAGAACACCTGAAACTTGCTTTTGCCTCCAGAGGTTAGCAAAATGAATAACCTTCTTTGGTAATTTCTTTCTTCTTCTTTTCCATGTAGCATGGTTCGTTTGATCACCTTGAATGTGATGAAACTTCTAGACCTTCAGAGCCAGGGTCATCTATAGGAGCTGCCTTAGCTGCTTCTCTTACTATTCCTTCAGGCTCAGTTCGTACAGTCACATTTTCACTGGCTTGGGACTGCCCTGAAGTAAGATTTCCCAGTAAGAAGACTTACCACAGGTTCGTTAAGCTTGCCACAATCTGCAACCATTACTGTCATGATTTCATCAACTCTCTTCTTACTCTGAAATTTGGCAGGCGATATACGAGATTTTATGGTATTCATGGGCATGCTGCTGCAAGAATTGCACATGATGCTATTCTTGGTAATGTTCCTTAGAGACATAGTTGAGACACACTACAAGTCATTCTCTTCACTAGATTTTGACAAAGATCATCATCTTTTAACTAAAGATTTCTTGGAACTTTTAATTTTATGTCACATTGTATACCCTGAATGCTCCCATGAGATTCTTCCATAGGACCTGGATCATTCAATTTTGGAAAAAATGACAAACTAATCACTTTGAAAGTGTCAAAAGTTTAAAATTAACAGAGTTTTAAATTGTTCTATGTAGATGGACCATCATCAAGGGTTTAAAATAATAAGAAAGGAAAACGGCATCACTTTGAAATGTTTCGTGCATATAATAATCTCGATTTTATTTCTTCTGTCACTGTTTTTGATCTAGATCATGTGCATTGGGAGCATCAGATTGAAGCATGGCAGAGAGATATACTTGAAGATAAAAGGCTTCCAGAATGGTGGAATGAGAAAACTTTGGTATTCAGTTCGTTATGGATTTTTATAACTTCTGGATGATATTTTAAAAGCCCCTTTTTTCTTCTCAGGTATACCATAACCCTTTTCAATGAGCTTTATTATCTCAATGCTGGAAGTACTATATGGACAGGTATGTACAGAAATCAATATCTGTTGGCATGTCCTGAATTCCACTCTGATTTAAGTACCTATTTATAACCTATAGATGGATCTCCACCACTGGAAAGTGTCACAACTATTGGAGAAAGAAACTTTTCTCTCCATGAGCATAAAGCAGAATCTGGTAAAGCATTGAAGTCTGCTCGTCAAAATGATACTTCTACTAAGATACTTCAAAGGATGACATCTGTCTTTGAACAATTGCGTGATCCCATTGCAGCACATTCAGCTTTTGGGTCTTGTTTGCTTGAAGATGGAGAAGACAACATTGGTCAGTTCCTGTATCTTGAAGGGATTGAATATCACATGTGGAATACTTATGATGTCCATTTTTATTCATCATTTGCGCTACTAATGCTATTCCCGAAACTTGAGCTTAGCATCCAAAGAGACTTCGCAATGGCAGTACTGATGCATGATCCACGTAAAATGAAAGTTATGAGTAATGGAACCTGGGTCCCAAGAAAGGTTCTTGGTGCTGTTCCTCATGATATTGGTCTAAATGATCCATGGTTTGAAGTTAATTCATACAATTTTTATGATACGGACAGATGGAAGGATTTGAATTCC
This sequence comes from Cordia subcordata, assembly GCA_028554755.1. NCBI lineage: Eukaryota > Viridiplantae > Streptophyta > Magnoliopsida > Boraginales > Cordiaceae > Cordia > Cordia subcordata. Next base: position 12,701,279 of record JAPTOF010000005.1, on the reverse strand, counting down.
AAGTTCATTCTGCAAGTGTACAGGGATATGGTGGCCACAGGGGACAAAAATTTTGCACGTATGGTATGGCCAGCAGTCTATATTGCAGTAGCTTATTTTGATCAGTTTGATAAGGACAGAGATGGAATGATTGAGAATGAAGGGTTCCCTGATCAGACATATGATGCATGGACAGTCAATGGTGTGAGCACATATTGCGGAGGGCTCTGGGTGGCAGCCCTTCAAGCAGCCTCAGCAATGGCACATGAAGTTGGTGATATCCCAGCTGCTAATTTTTTTTGGGCCAAGTTTCAGAAGGCAAAGGCAGTATATGACAAATTATGGAATGGTTCTTACTTCAATTATGACAATAGCAATAGGAGTTCTAGTTCTTCAATTCAGGCTGATCAGCTGGCTGGTCACTGGTAAGTCAGATCATGAATTCAACTGATTTATTTCATTTCATCTCACACATTTTCCTGGTTAAGAAGTCAACATCATTATGTTGAGAGCAGTTTTCTGTACTTCTCAATCCAAAAGGCTTTCCCCATTCTATGATATTTCTCCTCTAGGATCGCAAGAACTTAGTTTCTCTGAATGAATCAATGATGACATCTTTTTAGTTAATTATGGGATGATGTTAGTGCTCAAAAGTGAGAATACAGAACTTGAACAGCCACGAGGACCTTAAACTTTTGGCACAGGATTTAAATCCCCATTTTAGATCATCTCTAAGTTGCCTTAGTTACCAATTCATCCTTTTTGTTCTTTCTGTGGTAAAAATACCTTCTCCTTTTGTTGACGGATCCCCTTTATTCACTACCAATTGAATTTTTCCGCTTCAATATACCATTATACTCTATCATGACTATACTTATCAGTAGTTCCACTGCTACTCATTAGCAGTATATTATGACTGTCTATTCCAGATTTCTGTGCCTTCAAATATCTCAAACTTATACTCTTATCTTTTATTCTCCAAATAGGAGTGATGCTAGGATTGGAATGTTTGGCTGAGCTCTGATTGGCGATAATGGTGATTAAAAATAGACCTCTTACATTTAGTGGTCTTTCAAAGGAGTGAAAAATGCACTACATCTTTGCTTTCTTCCTTCTTGTCTTCTAGAATTATCTTGTGGAGCAGCCAGAGCAATATTCTTGAGATCCTTCATTGTTCACTTTGTTTCAAAGTTGTGTTACTCCATTTGTTTGACTGATTTATTTTCACAGATTGGAGTGAGATTGTACAAGGCATCTCAAGTTGCATGTTATTACTGTTCTATCAAAGTTCTAGATCTACTTGTTTAGGAGTCTTAATGTATATCATACAAAATGTTTATAGGAATCAGACCAAGGGGAAAATGCATAGAAAAACGCAATTCACTAGGATCAGTCAAATATTTTGTTATACAGCATCCAAACTGATAAGAATAAGATTGTGATCTAATCTATGTATGTAGGATTTACTTAATTCTTACTTGCGTCTCCTTTTTGATGGCTTAATTGGTGCCTACTTCATAGGTATGCCAGAGCAAGTGGTCTTTCACCTATTGCTGATGAAGACAAGGTAAGAAGTACACTTGAGAAGATTTATAATTTCAATGTACTAAAAGTTAAGGGAGGAACCCGAGGAGCTGTTAACGGGATGAAACCAAATGGAGAAGTTGATACGACAACTCTACAGTCCAGAGAAATCTGGACAGGGGTCACTTACTCTGTTGCAGCTGCTATGATACATGAAGGCATGGATGACATGGCATTTCAGACGGCAGCAGGCATTCACGAAACATCCTGGTCTGCAAAAGGTCTTGGGTAAGTTCGGTTTTCCTTTTTATATTTTCCGAATATTATTATGCAGTAGGAGACTCCACTGGGATCATTCGAAGCTGATGGCAGACAGGTTGTTTTAACTTAAGACCTCAATTCTTTAAAGTTAATACATATATTTCTCTAGTCTATGGCATCTAACTCCCTTGAAAGCTGCATCATGGTGGAATTGAAGTCATACTATTTCTCTGAATTAAAGAATAGAAAACAAAACAAGGAAAAGAAGTAATGCCTTCCTAGCGTGGATCTTATAACGTGATCCAATGATTTTGTAACTCGAACCATCTATAATCCTGCAAAGGAAATAGTCGTGCACATTTTCAGTTAAACTAGCTGCGTTTGATGTTTTTTCTTCTCCATATGAACCTTAGAGTTCAATTGTAAAGCTAACAAGTTCTCTTCTTTTGTGTTCAATGGTTTGTTTTAAGAAGTCATGAAAGAAATACGAATTTAAATAGTTGTGAATTGCTTTACTACTGACTTGAGTTTTGGATTCGCTACAGACTTGCTTTCCAAACTCCAGAGGCCTGGAATACTGATGATGAGTACAGGTCTCTGACTTACATGCGGCCGTTGTCCATTTGGGCCATGCAGTGGGCCTTATCGAAGCCGAAACTCTCAAACCCGGACATCAAGCATGAAACCAGTGACATCTCTTCTTCCTACTTCGAGCAACACGTTGGGTTCGAAAAAGTTGCAAACCTTCTCAGATTGCCAAAAGAGCAGCCTCCCAAAAGTTATCTGCAGTCATTGCATGAATTTCTTTGTAGGAGATTGCCAATATAACCTGCATTCTCTCTTAACGCCAACAGACAGTATCTGCTCTGGTAGGGTAGCTCTAGAGAGAAAATATGGCAGCTAAAACTGAAAGAAAATGAACTACTGTGGTACTCATTCCATATTTTTCTTGTCCTTGGCAGCATGGCCTTGGTGCCCTTTTTGTACTACTATTATTTCTTCTAGATCTTTGCCCTTAGATGTTGTATCATACCCGCCCCAGAACTGTGCAACTTCTTGTGCTTATTTGCGTGCTGTCTCAATAAAATTTCATTAAATCTGCAAAATAAATAAATTACTGTGAAATACTTTTACCACCGAAAGAGTTTTTAACGGGGTGTTTAATTGTTTTCGATGTGTTTTGTGTGTGTGTTTCCAAAGGACCTTTCATGAAAACTAATGCAAATGTTTGGGTTTAATTGACCCTGAGCCTCAAGATGGCTTTTATTACAAAAAGAAAGAAGTGAAAACCATTAAACAATTACCGAAATAATACTTTCTTTTCAGAATCACAAAGTAAAGTAGCGAACACTTGCTAAATTAACAATTTAAGTATTTAACGATTATGAATTAGTGATATATTTATCACCCAAATTAGTTTCCTTACTTCCAGCAACGTAAAGAGACACGAGGAAAGTAGCATATTAATGGTAGATGGCTCAAATTGACTGAAGCACAATATATTATTATCATTCATACATTGTTGCGCAAACTAGCTATTTCACCTAAAACATCAAACTGCTGAGCTTTTTTTTTTACCCTTTCCTCCACCTTCAACCCAATCTCCCGTCTCCTTTGAACCTAGGACCTCTATCTTAGAAGAGATGGTCTCAACCCATCTCAACCCAGGACATCAAACTGCTGAATTTTTTTACCGCACTGTATCACTTACAATTACACATTTCTCCATCAGTATCACCATCAGCATGTTGAGAATATCTTTCCTCGTCTTCACCACAGGTTTGGAGAACGGGTTCATCGTCTCTTTTGCCAAAGTTACGCTGTTCTTGGCTACTTTGGCCGTCTTCACAAGATTGAGAACCAATTTGAAGAGACGTTTCATTTTCATTCTGATCACTAGAAGATCTGATATTGGTGTCTGTCTGGACACCGACAGTTTGAGTTGAAGCCTTAGCCGAAGCAAGAAGGCATTGACGGCAGAGTGGACAGGTAGTATGTGCAGCCAGCCAGTGGTCAATGCAGTCCATGTGAAACACATGGCCACAAGCAGGTATTTGTTGGAGCCTGTCGTCTGCTTGGTAATCCACAAGACAAACAGAACATCTGCAAAAATTTAGAAGAGAAAGTATTACTCGTGGAGTTTGAACTTAAAGCTCAACATCTTGAAAGCAATTCAGCAAGTCCAATTGATTGTTTTGGTGCTAACTGCCCGTGAAAATTAGTAAGCCCTTTGCGGTTAACGGCTTCCTTTACAAGTTATAATGCAAGTAGATGCTTAGAAAAATTGAGGAGTGCCCTGGTCATCTAACTTGGAAGCTGTTGGCTGCCCAATGAGGTATAATAGTTTCCACTGCGTCCAATGGCCTTCATGACCACATCACATGCAATTGAAGTGATGCTGATTCAATTACCAAGCCATTAATTAATCCTGCGGCCTCATATATTATTACATATTGGATTCCTAAGAGGATGATTCTAATATGACAAGATTGCCATGTTGCCAAAAGTCGTGTTCTATAAATGGATGTTATTCCCATCTGGATTAAGAGATAATCAACTAAATAAAGGAGTAGAAAAACAAAAGTAAATCAACTAATCTGGACTAAAAGAAATATATAATGACACAGGTAAAATTACCAAATACAGCTGATCTCCGCAGCCAAGACACCATCTAATTACCAACTTCGGTTTGCAAATTATCAAGTGTACTGGCTGCTCCAGGGTTGATCACCATGCAAAAGAGCAAAGAAATTAGACCATGTTATAAATTGAATCTAAAGCAAACTCTCCTGAGCTTCATGTCCACATTGACTAATGAGCTTTATTTTTCCTTCCCCTTTGTAGATTTTGATCATAAAGCTGAATGCCTCAATGCAACCAGTAAAGTTTTCTTTCTAATTTTCTTCTTCCCCATAGGAGAATTTAGCTCAAACATTTTCCAGAAGTTTCAAGTATGTAATGGGGTGTGATTAACAAATTCTTTTAGATGCCTCTCTGCAGTGAAATAGACAGACAACTTACCTCAATGTGTCACTAAAATTCTGCTACCTTAAACTAACAAAAGAAAAATTGGAAATAATTTTTACCTAACAAGGGTAGAGTGACTGAGCGTCAGACCAGCTCCTCTCGATTATTACTCTGTCTCCTTCAATAGCCTTCATGGCAGTGATAAAAGGAAACTTCAAGGAAATAGCCAAGATTTACAGCCATCGTTACAGTAGATGGTCAAATAACTACTCTCAGCCATCATATATCTTGCCATTCATCTTATTCAAGAACAAGAATACACTGGAATGACTATTTGGGTCTCAAATAGGTATAGAAAGATAAGCACCGTAGATATCCTAAGAGAAAATAAAGCCAAATCCTTTTCTCAAAATACAAATTGTAGATTTCTGAAACTAACTTCTGGATAACTCATTTCAGAAAAAATTTGGGATGCTTAAAGCATGATTCTTTTAGGGGATATGTTTCTTCTTTAGATTTGGCCTGATTGCAGTTTTCCATTTGAAGGCATTCAAGTTATGATAGATAACAAAATGCTCTATAGAAGACCAGACTGTGCTCCAGTAGTCATGGAGTATTTCTACCAGAGTTCCTTCTCAAAGGATCTATAACAGTAAAAAAGGGTGGAGATGTGTGATTATAACTCTCAAGTCCAACAAAAAGCAGAAGCAGAAGCAATAAGGAATTACAATGAATTTCAGCAAGAAAAGGTTGTATTTCTTCTCCCTCTTGACCAAGAATTTGAGAGACTTTCAGTAGATCATAACATATTGTAATTACTGATTTCATTATAATGTCTGGGGAAAAACACGCTTACTTATGCTCCTTCCTTTTGAACCCCAGCTGGTGGGAGTTGCACATAGACACACAGACAGAGACACACAAAATCACATGCAGATTCATACACAAAACATATATATATAAGCCAAGACTACAGAAATGCAGAAAATGTCTTTGACTATTCCAAACAGAACTTAATTGAATAAACTTCATTCTCAAAATGCATAAATGAGTTCTCTGCTTCATTCCCATTATTATGCTACCTATTTGCACTATAATTTCTGGCCACTATATAACACTAAGAGACAAGGAAAAGAAGGCAAAATGAACTTATTTATTCAAGATGCTGGATAGTACTATATCATGCTTCTATCGAATAGAGTTCAAATTTGTTTGTACTAACCACGAGATCTGATCCTAACTAATGGAGGGAATAAATTTTGATGAGTCGAAATAGAAGATACTCTTCTGCTATAAGAGAAATTACTTGTTTTCACATGTTTCAAAGGACCAAAAAGTCCAAGACACTATCAGCTAATTCTCAATTTATCATCCTCACTATACAACTCAAGAGACATACTTCAGATCTTCAGTAGATTTTACTCCCAAAACCACAAAGACAGTAAACCTTAGTTTGAGGCTAAAAGAGAGAAACAAGACAGAAGGAAAAGAAGAACAGAAACAGAAAACAAAGACAAGGAAGAATACAAAACTTTAGTGCGTTGTCCAAGTATACGGATAACTGTTGGAGCTGCTTTGGAAATGTTCCGATGTGACTAGTAGAGTTACCATTAAACTGTGAATCCATGGGGTAGTACATTGTAAGAAGGGTGGTTGAGCCAAAAAGAGTTGGATGGAGCTCAGACAATCTCACATGCATAGAGCATAAGAAGATGCTATGGACAGGAACCGCAGCTTATAAATGACATGCTGCCCATGCCAAACCAAACCCAAACCTTTATCCGACTAGCGGGGCGCTTTAAGGAGAAGTTAAACGGCAGGCTGTTCTTTTAATGGATGAAGATCTATTTATTTGCATAAATTTGTAACAATTACCAACAAATCCAAACAATTAAATCAGCTTTCATAACATAAATTAAATATGAACACACAATAATAAAGACTAATCAATAGCAGCACACAGCAATCAAGATTTAATTATCAGAGAAAAGCACACTCACTGTGTGTCTTTGACTGAGAAGCTGGCTTTATATACAATAATTGGCAACATCTCTCTCAGCTCCTTTTTCAAGCCTAGTTCACACTGCCATAACAACAAATCCAACCAATCAAATAACAATAAATATATGCAAAAATAAAAATAAATGATTAAGCAAATCATAAAAACTAATTATTATACCCTTGAGAGATCATCTTGAGCTTGAGGAATGCTTTGCAAAGAAGAACTTCTCATCCTGAGAGAGGACCAGTCAACTCGTCTACGGCGAAGATAGAACAAGTAGAACAACAAGAGGAGGACAAAAGTGAATAAGATGGGCACTGAAAAAATGAAAGCTTGGTAAAGTTTCAGCTCTGAAGGAGCACTTGAAGTTATTTCTTGCTCTGGGTAGCTTCTATTACCACTACTATAAGACATCACAACTTTTTTAACAAGAAAATCCCATTCAAATCTTGATGGGTTCAGAAAACACCCATTTCAGAAAACAACACCAAAATGGTACGCGTATATACAGATTCAGAGAATACCCATTTGAGAAAACAACACCAAAATTGTGTGTGTGTATATAGATTCAGAGAAAATACCCAAGTGCTATCTTTATATACTGTAGTGAAATAGCTCTTCTACACATGCAAAAGAAAGCAAAAATTCAGAATGCAGATAGGCGAGGTAGGTGAAGACAAAGATATCAACTTCACCAGAAAATGAGGGAAAGGTTTTGATTAGTACAAAAAATTATAAAATATCTTTTGTACAAAAATAAACAAGGAATTGAGTGAAAAGGTCTAAGATCTGAAGGTAGTGCTCAAGTGGTAAGTCATATCAATGGAGGAATGCGGAGGATTGGGGAAGTTAAACACACACACACTCACACATACGCACACGCAGTCATGGGATGTCTTTTTTTATTCAGCTATTATTGATTTGTTATTGGTTGAGGTGTCACCGTTGCCAGTTGTTTTAGACATTCTAAGAAATGTTATCAGAAATTATCGATTTTTGAGTTTTGTCGAAAAATTTATATATGAATGTACAGTATTCAGTAGGTGTTTCGCTTGACTAATTACGTGATTATAAGAACATTAATTAATATAAATAGACATTAATTAATAAAAAATAGATAAGAGGTGTGATATTTGCAGCTAATCATTGTTTATACAGTAATATATAACGTATAAGAACAGTAACAAGTTTGGAACCTTACATGATTATAAGAACATTAATTAATGGAACACTAACATTCATGGGATCGTGTTTCTTATTTCTCCAAAATCCGTTCTCCAATTTCCATCTTCCTTTTGAAGACGAGTAAGGGACTATTTGGATTATTTTTTTTTTAAATATTTTTTTTTGAAAAAGTTATATTAAATTTATTATAACTTTTTTATTTGGCTTCTAAAAAATTTAAAACTCTGAAAAAAAAATTTTAAATACAGCTTTTTTATAAATCAGAATTTTCAACTTCTAAAAAAAATTGATTTTCAAAAGTCGTTAAAAAAATCGTTTTGGAAAAAGCCAATCCAAACGGGCCCTAATTCTATTTCTGTTCCGCATTTGAATGGTATTAGCAGGATTTTTTTTTACCAAATGCAAAACTAACCCAATTCGTATTGTGTTTTCAAAAATAACCCAAATTGGTTCTGAAAACGCACTTCACACCATCCCAGAACACGAAACGCAGTCTCAGAAGGCGGAACGTGCTCCTGAAGTGCTCCCGCACTCCCGGAGTGTGTTCCGCACTTCTGGAACTCGTTTTCTAAGTTTTCCTTGCAACCTTAACAGATTTGATTCCAGATTTGATTTGACTGTGGGGAAGAGAATTTATTCTTAGCAGCACATTCTGGGAGTGTGTTTATAGTAACCGGAATATATTCCCTGCCATTAATCATGCTCTAGTCGCTTCATGTCACGGGAAATTTCAGAAATTGCACTCCCAGAATGCATTTTTTTGCCTATATAAACCGCAACCCCTTCCTCCACCAGTTCATTCAGTCCATTATCCATCATTCCACTTTTTACCAAATAAACTTTTTACCAAATTCATTCCATTTGTCAGTATAAGTTTCTACCAAAGCACCTAAAAGAATGAATTCAACCGAGGTTACTGTTCTTTTATACTATGGCGGTCACGCAATAATGACTGATTACAGTCTTGATTATAGAAGTCCAAATATGCCATGCAAAATCAAAATTCATCCTAATACAACTTACAATCGATTTGTTTCTCCTGTAATTAGAAAATTAGGGTTGGATCCGACCATTGATAGGGTTAACTTATGCTATCGTGACCCTATGTGAGATGCTACATTGCAGTAGATTTATTATTATCCAAGTGCAATAGTTGATGATGAAGATATGCGGGAGATGTATAGCATAGCTTGATTGGAACCATTGTGTCGCGCACGTAATAGTGGATGTTCAGTCTGACGACGTGTATGTAGCGCAACAAATGCCCGATGTCCTGTACCAGTCCAACATGCCGGACCTAAATGTAGCACCATCGTATGAAGAAGATGAACATATCAATATTGCCACAACAACAGCAAAGTTTGCCACTTTTTCCCTTTCCCCGCAACCACAATCCACTTTTGAAGTCGGAGGACCCTCTCATCGTGGCAGTGGCAAGGAGAAGACACGTGACGGCACAACAGATACTATTTTGTCATTGGCAAATAAAGAAAACGAGGACGGTGAATTGAACAATCAAGAAAATGTAGTCTCAGAAGCAAGTTTGAACTACCAAATTGAGAATGAGGTAGAGGAACCGGATGTCGATGCAGAGCCGGAGGTAGATGAGGAGGAAGCAGTGGAGTTCCATACTGCTAGGATTGAATTCTAAACGACAAGCAGGTGCGAGGTCACCAAACGTCCAATATGGGATCCTGACATAATGGAATTGGGCAAACGAATGGTGTTCCTATCCAAAGTGGAAGCGATAAGGGGTGTTCAATAGAACGCGATAAAAATACAAAAAGAATATAAGGTCGTCAAGTCGAGTAAGACCCTGTGGAAGGTATGATGTAGGGAAACACATAGTGGAAGTGTAGCATGCCCATAGTCTGTATGTGTCATAAAGAAAGCAACGCACAAGCAGTGAGAAATCACGCAGTATGATGCCATACATGTATTTATGGCGCAAATAACTGTGTCAGGGCACAGAAATTTGACTTCGGGTTTGGTTGGATATTTAGTGAGGCATTTCATAGCTAAGAAGGCTGATTACGAGGTTAGCTTAATCAATCCGCTGTTAAGCTGACAGTGACAGGATTTATAATACCCATAGAATCCTGTCTCCACCAACTGCTCCTGTAGCAATGGGTGTTCTGGATCATTAAACAAAGGCCGATCTGACCTATAGCACCTAAAAGTACCCAAATGGTGTGGATCCTGCAAATATTGCATCCACAGTAACATGGTGTCTACTAGTGTAGGTCGAGTATCCATAACGAGTCTTAAAATAAAAAATAATAATAACGATTAACTAGTATACTTTATTCTAAACATTAAATCTCTAATTTATCAAATAATAATAATGATAACACTAATCTTAATAATAATAATAATATCAATAATAGTATTAATAATAATAATAATAACTAAAAGATAACATTAATCATCCATCATCATCATCATCATCATCATAATAATAATAATAACTAATGATAATAATAGTAATAAAAATAATAATAATAATAATAACAATAATAATGATACAACTAATAATAATAATAATAATAATAATAATAATAATAATAATAATAATAATAATAACAATAAGAATGAGAATAAGAATAAAAAACTAATAATAAAACTAATAATAAAGCTAATACCAATAATAAAAATAATAATACTAAAACTAAAAATAATAATAACAATAATAGGAAGAAAACAACTACTAAGACTACTACTACTACTACTACTACTACTATTACTACTACTAAAAATAATAATAAAACAAATAATACAAATGACAACAAAAATAATAATAATAATACCAATAATAATAACAAATAATAATAATAATCATCATCATCATAATAATAATAATAATAACTAATGATAATAATATCAATAATAGTAATAATAAAATTAATAATAACATTTAAAAGATAACATTATCATAATAATAATAATAGTGTTAATAATAATAATAATGATAAAATTTAATATTAATAATATTAAAATAGTAATGATAAGATTAATAATAATAATAATAATAATAATAATAATAATAATAATAATTCCAAAACCGTTCCAAGATCTTTATAAAAGATGGAAGGAAGTTTCACCAAAGATGCAGAATTTTAATCAACAATCAGTTGAAGGTACTGCAACAATGTATTTCTTTCTGGAGTTTTTAATTCCTTGGATTGTCAGATGAATTCCAGAAGTTAGTCATGCAGATAAGCATGTTCCATGTTTGAAGAGAATATTCTTCACAAAATTCTGGCAAAAAATGATACAGAAAAATCCAAAGACGAATCAATTATATTCCCAGGATCTTATCAAGGAGATTGAAGAAAAGCTTCAACAATACAAGAAGGAAACTAAGGAAAAGCAGAAAGCAACAATTCAACCAAAATCATGGTTTGAACAATTCGTGAATAAGTTGCAGAAGGAAAATCCATCCATATCTTTGCAAGATATAATGTTGCAATATATGGATAATGTCAAAGAGGAGATGATACAATTCACTCAACAAAGTGATACATCTTCAGAAAAGTCCGAGAAGTCAATGGAGATTTCGCCCCAAGGCAGCAGATATTTCTGTCTTGCAGGACAATCACAAGATCCAGAGGAAGAAGAAAACTATTCCTTGGATGAAGTATTCGAATCAATGAAGGATGTGTTAAAAGGTCCGCTTCAAATAAAGAAGAAGGGAGAATCGTCCCAAAGTGATTCTAAACAGGATAAAGTTTAGAAGAAAAGGAAAAAGAATAGTGGTTATCATGATGTCAGTGGAGAAAGCGGTCGTGATAATTGCTTCAAGACAAAAGGAATTTGATGACTAGATAATAAGTCAAAAAGATTTCACAAAAGTTTCTGTCGTATATGGACAGGTGTTCACTATTCATAAATTAGTGGCGATACTGTAGATAAACAGTAATTTACTTTTTACTGTTTGTAATTATCATGTTTCCCGGATCTCAAATCTGTGAAGTCCGAGGAAAATTGTTTTGAATTTGTGTTTCAAATCCGAGGCTTCAATTGTCTATAAAAGCCACAACTCGGAAGAGAAACATAAAGGAGAGGATAAGAAAGAGAAAATAGAAAGTAGTTTACATTTTTGTAAATTTGATAAAGAAATAAGAGTTCAGAGTTTTTTTTTTTTCTAGGTACTCTCTTATTTTATTTTCTGTCATTTTATTTTATTTGTTTGAATTCTTGGCCTAATGACAGGCTGAGTTGCTGATGAATTGATATAATGCTGATATAACATAAAAGTCGTTTTAAGCCATTTATAGATGCAGTTGATAACCCTCAAATATTTCCGCTGATATGTTTTAAACTTAAGGGTTATGATATATCTTTGATATTGCCTGGAGTTCTGGTTCAAAGTATATGATTGAATCCTAGGAGTGTCCTAGGTCAGTTTTGCCATTGCCATGGGAAGGCGTAGGCAGTTGTTTGACCTTCTTCTCTGTTCACTCCATGATTAGGATTTGATGATATATTAGGTAATGTACCAGGGATCCATTCTTTTGTTGCATATCTCAGATATAGCTTAAAACTTAAGGACTTAATCATGTCCACGGACTACTATTTGTGTGGTCTTTTTATCACCTGGGCCTATGTTTGGTATCAGAGCCATTGTAGTCAATACTCTTTGGTAATGAGTATTAACTCAAGTTTTATGTTGATCAGTATTATCTCAATTCATCATTTGATTGCTCAAATAATCTGAGTATGTCTTCAATTTTGTCAATATTTGCAAAAAATCAGAATACTGTGAAAAGCAGTAAGAAGGAAGAATATGATATTCCTAAGAATTTAGAATTGTTAAATAAATGGACAATCCCTAAGATAGAACCTAGGATGATATATTCCTTTGGTACTTTTGATAAATTAAGTTTTAAGCAAATTGTTAAAACTTGTGAAGAATCTGTTCCTATACATAATGAGGAATTAACTATCAAATTGCTTAGTCAAGATGATATTGATGCATACACATCAGAGTATAAGTTCTTGCATATTGGACTTGTTCAGGTAGCTTTTAAACCTCTTACTTTATCTGGTTTACCTGAATCATTTTTAACTGTATTACGTGATGCTCGTAATATGAACTGGCGTCAATCTATCATGGGTATAATGGAATCTAGTTTAGCTCATGGTCCTATATATTTTAATGCTTATCCGAATTTACAATTATCTTTATCGGATATTAATATTCTTGATGCGTTAATTTTATATGTGAAGACGCATGGTTATAATTATTTGCCAGGTACAGAAGTTATTTGTATCTGTTATAGGGTGTATTTTAAGCCTTTATATACTTTGAATCCAAAGTGTAAGTTGATGAATACAAATCAACAAGAAACTATAATATTTGAAACCAATTTTAATAGATATAAAATAACAACTCGTAGATCTATAAGATGGGATGAAATAAACTTTCCAGAAACGTGGTTAGCTGAAAAGATAATGCCAGCAACACCATTAATAAATGAAGATTTGGTGGATGCAATCCAAACATCTACTGGTGATATTCAAATACAATTTAATAGGAAAAGTACATCTGAAATAGGTGGAAGTTCAGGACTAGGAAAGTCTAGATATTCTAGAACTAGTTCAATACATTCTTATATTTCTCCTATAGATTATAGAGTTGAGTTACCCAATACTGTAGGGAGTTCATCTTCTAAATCAGACCAAAGCCTGCAACATAAAGTTCAGGAAATTAAAATCAATGAAGATAATATTGCTCAGGGTGTATATAATAATCCTGAAGAAATTTTTAGACCAGAAATAACTGAGTCAGAATTAAACTTTCCAGTTTAATCATGAATCAAAATAAGATTGATTTCAGTCCAGGTAGTTCAGCTAGGAAACAAATACAAGCTGAATTTCAAAAACCTATATATCAACCTTTCAGAGATTGGTTTGCTAAAAATATTAATTTAGCATAAAGGAAAAGACTTCAAGATGAATTCTATAACCATTTGGAAAATATAAATGAAATAAAAGATTTTATTCCATGGTTTTTAGAAACTTATCTAGGTAATCATATAAATGCCATAGAGAAATATGGGAAATTGAAAAATGGAGAACAAGTAGAATCAATCTATCCTCCAACACATCAACCAATAATAATGGATAAAGAAAGAATGAAGTTATACGCTAACGCTTTCTTTAATCTACAAGAGAATGAAACTCTTCCAACCACGACAAAAAATATAAATGATGTGGTGAAACAAAATAATTTTACTAATCTTTATTTAGTAGCCTTAGGAGAACAAATATTATTTCTCAATAATAGGTTATTAAAAAATTATGAACTCATAATAGACTTAAAAAATTCTCTGGAAAAATTACAAAAAAGTAATAATAAGGAGACTAATATTGGAGAAACTTCAAGATTTAAAAGTCATCCAATTCAACCTCCTCCAGAAATAAAAAATTTTAAATTAAGTCAAGTATCAGAATTTGAGAAACTTCTTGATAATAAGTTTAAAACATTTAAATTAAATGTTATAACTAAAGAAGAAGTTCCAGATTTAGTTGATAATATACATTAGCAAGAAATTGTTAATGAAACTCTTAATAGAATAAAGAGTAATAATAAATTTGCTGATAAACCGGTCCAAAAAAATATTATTATCCAAGACCGACACCTCAAGATGTTTTATTTGAGGAATTACCAAATGAACAAACTTACTATAATGGTAAGACAATATATGAGTGGAATATAGATGGTCACTCAGATCAACAAATTTATAATACCATCCATAGAATGATGATGTATGCTACAATATGTAGACAACACAATAATACAGATAAAAGTATTGCTTTGATGATAATAGCAGGGTTCACAGGCCAGCTTAAAGGTTGGTGGGAAAATTATCTCAATGAAACCCAACGACAAACTGTCTTGAATACTACAAGAACAGAAAATAATATAATTAAACAGGAAGCTGTTTATACCTTAACAATAAATATTTGTGAACATTTTACAGGTAGATTCACAACAAATACAGAGAATATAAGATCTCTAATCTTGAATCTCAAGTGTCCTACTCTTACCTCATTTAGGTGGTATAAGGATGTATTCCTTAGTAGAGTAATGGAATTACCTGATGCTAATCAAGCACATTGGAAGTCTAAATTTATAGATGGTCTTCCACATTTATTTGCTGAAAGAGTAAAGAAGACTCTTAGAATAGGTATTTCACCTATTGATTATGATAGTTTAACATATGGCATGATAATAGGAAAATGCATGCAAGAAGGTTTAGCTTTATGCAATGAAATTAAGTTAAATCAACAAATTAAAAAACAAAAATTAACAGAGAAGTCTCAATTAGGACAATTGTGTGAACAATTTGGAATTGAAGTAGGTCAATCTAGTAAACCTAAGAAATATACTAGGTTTTCTAATATTCAGAAATACAATTCTCTAGTCTATCAGAAAAAAATAGCTGCTAGAACAGAGAGAAAGAAAATAAGAAAAAATATAAAAAAACAACAGGGATATAAAAGAATTAGATCAAAATTTAAACCTCCTATTTGTTATAAATGCGGCAGAATAGGTCATATTGCTACTGACTGCAAAATAAAAAAGAAAATAAAAGCATTAAAAATAGATGAAGATTTAAAAGAAAATCTTATGAATATAATGCTTAATTCTGAATCTGAACAAGAAGATCAAAAAGATCTTAATTACTCAGAGGAATCTAGCTCTGAGGATAATTTGAAATATTTATCAGAAGAATCTGATACAGATAATTCAGAAGAGGAATATAAACCTTGTCATAATTGTATGAATAGCATACAAAAAGAAGAAAAAGATGATTTTTATCAATTATTATCACAATTCAAAAATATGGAGTTGAATGTTTTAACTAGTGATAATATAATTGAATTACTCATAACAATAAAAGATTCTGAAATACATAATAAAATCTTGGAATCTTTAGGGAAATTACAGGAACCTGAAGAATTAATAGTCCAAGAAGAAGAAAAATTCATTCCTTATACTTTATCAGAAGTAAGAAAAAGGATTGAGGAAAAACAAAATATAAAATCCTCTATAACCTCTGTAACTACAATACAGGATTTAAAAGAGGAAGTTAATAATTTGAAAACTGAAGTTAAAAGATTAACTCAGGATAATATTGATATAAATAAAAGATTAGATAAAATGGATAAGGGAAAACATAAAATTGAAGAAATTCCTGAATCCAGTAATCAAGAATTAGAACCATTTTTAGGAAAGATGGAATATATAACATCTCAAAAATGGTTAGTTAAAATTGATCTCTTAATACAAGGAGAGTATAAAAAAGAATTAATTGCGTTAATAGATAGTGGCGCAGATTTAAATTGTATCCAGGAAGGATTGATTCCTACAAAATATTTTGAAAAAACCACACATACATTATCAAGTGCTAGTGGTAATAAAATGGATATTTTATATAAGTTATCTAAAGCTTATATTTGTGTTAATAAACAATGTATTCCTAATAGTTTTGTCTTGGTTAGGAATATGACAAATCAAGTTATATTAGGAACACCATTCCTTAATAAAATATTTCCAATAAAAAAAATTACTATTAATGGAATAATAGGTAATTTTGAAGGAAATATAATTCAATTTGAATTCATAAAAGACCCCATAACTAGGGTACTTAATGAAATGGTTGAGTTAATAAAAGCTAAAAACAACCAGTTGAATTTTCTTAATCAAGAAATTAACTCATTAACAATAAATGAGAAATTACAAAATCCTCAACTTCAACAACGTATAAAGTTGTTAATAAATCAATTTTCAGCAGAATTTGTGCTGATCATCCTAATGCATTTTGGGATAGGAAAAAACATATTGTTAGTCTACCATATGTAGATGATTTTGATGAAAGAATGATAACAACAAAATCAAGACCTGCTCAAATGAATGAACAAGAACAGGTTAGATGTAGAGAAGAAATAAATATGTTTCTACAAAAAGGATTAATCAGAGAATCCAAATCAGCTTGGAGTTGTACTGGTTTTTATATGAATAAGAAATCAGAAATAGAAAGAGGAGCTCCAAGATTGGTAGTTAATTATAAACCTCTTAATAAAGTTTTGAAATGGATAAGATACCCACTTCCTAATAAAAGGGATTTGATTAATAGAATACATGATGCATGTGTATTTTCGAAATTTGATATGAAATCTGGCTATTACCAAATACAGGTAGT
The DNA here is from genome assembly GCA_028554755.1 of Cordia subcordata. Taxonomy (NCBI): domain Eukaryota; kingdom Viridiplantae; phylum Streptophyta; class Magnoliopsida; order Boraginales; family Cordiaceae; genus Cordia; species Cordia subcordata. The sequence goes on along the minus strand of JAPTOF010000005.1, from coordinate 12,684,149 downwards.
AGAAGAAAATAGATATAAAACTACTTTTGTGGTACCATTTGGTCATTATGAATGGAATGTAATGCCTTTTGGTTTGAAAAATACTCATTCTGAATTTCAGAAGATAATAAATGATATATTCATACCATATAATGATTTTATGGTTGTATATATTGATGATGTCTTAGTATTTTCAAAAGACATTAATACTCATTTTAAGCATCTTGAAATATTCAAGAATCTTGTTATTAAAAATGGGTTAGTTGTATCAAGACCAAAAATGGTGATTTTTCAATCTAAAATCAGATTTTTGGGATATAATATTGAAGAGGGGAAAATAATTCCTATTGATAGGAGTATTGAATTTGCTTCTAAATTTCCAGATGAAATTTTGGATAAAACTCAATTGCAAAGATTTTTAGGCAGTCTTAATTACATTCAGCCGTATTATAAAAATTTGGCTAATGATACTACTATATTATATGAGAGACTGAGGAAATCCCCTTCCCCTTGGTCACAAAGTCATACTGAGGCAGTGAGAGTGATTAAATCAAAAGTTAAACATTTGCCTTGTCTTATGCTTGCAAATCCACAATGGGATAAGATTGTGGAGACAGATGCTTCAGATATAGGTTATGGTGAAATACTCAAACAAGTTCAACCATCAACAAAACAAGAATATCTGGTTCGCTTCACATCAGGGAAATGGAGTGAAAGTCAAAAAAATTATGCACCTGTTGCAAAAAAAATTTTAGCTATTGTCAACAGTGTTTTGAAATTCCAAGATGATCTTTTGAATAAAAAGTTTTTAATCAAAACTGATTGCAAATCTGCAAAATTCATGTTCAATAAAGATTTTAAACATGATGTTTCGAAATATATGTTCGCAAGATGGCAAACATATTTAGCCCCTTTTGAATTTGAAATCAAACATATTCAGGGAAAGCATAATACTTTGCCTGATTTTTTATCTCGTGAATATATTCAGGGGGATGCAACCTCCTGATGGGGGTTTTCAAGGCCGTGAGAAATATGCCCATGGTGGTGGATCATCACGAGGCCGTGGCAAATATGGTCATGGTAGAGGTAAAGGGAGAAATAATGCTCCTGATTATTTCTATGCAAATAAAGCAGTAGAAATTGCTTCTGAAGAAGCTGAAGTACGTAAAAATACATTGCGTGCTCAGAAGTTTGATATTAAACTTCCCCATTCCAGTTCACCAATATATTCAGAAACAATAAAGTTTCTTGAAGAACTGGAGAAAAAAGTAGAAGAAAGAAATATAAGTTCTTTCGCATCAGCTCTAAATACTATGGAGCAAGATGAATCTGTGCAATATACACAGAATGCAGGACAGGAAATAATCCTCTATTTATCACAGAAGGATCTCATAGATCAACAAGATCCATGGTTGCTGATGTCCAAATATCTGGATGATTTCTCATTTCCAGCACAGTCTTACAAGACAAGACACCACTATGAGAAAATTCTCATGGAGACACAATCTGCAGATTTTGAACACTTCAAAAAGAGTGGAAAGGCAGATATGATGTCAAAAGATATTGCTTATAGCAAGATCTATGTAAAGACTCTTATCAATGCAGAGCAGTGGGGACTTTCAACACATAAACTGAAGTCCTAATAATAATAATAATAATAATAATAATAATAATAATAATAATAATAATAATAATAATAATAATAATAATAACTCTAATAATAATGCTGAAATTATCTTAAAAAACCTAATCTATAATTCTAACAACAATTATTCATTCCCTAAACTAACAACAATTAAAATAAAAATTAACACAAACTAAAATTAACTATCAAAACAAAAATTAGACAAACTAAAAACAAATTATATAACTTAAAACGTTAAATATAATTGCAAAAAATAACATAAAATAAATAACTTACAAGATCAAGGCTATATCCTTTGCAATGAGGTTGAAAAACTAAAAGATTTCGTCTGGGAGTTGGGGAATTTTTTTGAATTGCAAATGGTGGAATGAGAAAAAATGGGCGCCTGGAACGCGGCTGGTACAAACAATGATTCGCGTTATGGGAATGCGTGGAACGCGTTTTGTGAATCAGTTTGGTTTATTTTTGAAAACGTTATACGAATTGGGTTAGTTTTGCATGGTATTTTAAAAATTGGGTAAAAAAAAAATCTGTATTGGCATGGAAGAAGGCTGAAATTTTGTCCTCATATTTGAGCCATTTAACTCCTAATTTTGCCCCCTCAGTATTTTTCTTCTTATGACCAGAGTTGATCCAATGTATCTGTAGTCTCATCATTAGTTGAAATTTCTCCTTTTTTCTTGAGCCAAAAAAAAAAAAAAAACACTTTTTTTTGAAAAAAATACATTTTTTTAGAATAAGTATTTGTGTTAGATTTCAAAACGAAAAACTAAAACTCTAAAAGAAACACAATTTCAGCTTTTTTAAAAAATTAAAAATTTTAACTTCTCAACAAAATATATTTTAAAAAATTTAAAAAATATATTAAAAAAAAAAGCTAATTTGAGCTTTCCAAATGCTCTATACTTGAAAGAGGAGAAGAAAAGAAAGAAAGGAAAAAAAAGAAAAAAAAAAAAACTGAACTAACTCCACTTTCCCTCCAATCCTCCAAACATAAAACCGTCTCTACACACGCAGTCTCATTCTCACTGACAAAAACAGACACACACACAGAGACAACTCTTCTCTTTCCTTTTTCTACGAGTAAGTTGCGACCTCGTGAAACTCTTACTAGTTTCTTCACCAAACTTTCAACATTTACTTAATTCTTCAATTCTTACTAAGATGTTCTTCAAATACAAATTCTTATGTATATAGTACGCAAATATATGTTTATGTATGCATTTTGATCAGGTATCGGAAAAGGCGCTAGACTAGAAAGCGAATAATGGAGGAGTATCTGCAGTACATGAAGACTCTTCGCTTTCAAATGAACGGTTCTCTTCTCTCTCGATTGTTTTCCTATTGTAAATTGCTCAAAATTTTCATTGTATATGTATATATACGTGTTTGTGTGTTTGTGAGTGTGTATTTATATATGTGTGTATGTGTGTGCTTGATTGTTAGGTTGATGATAAAATGTTTCGTTGATATGTCTCTGTTTGTGTGCAATTCCAGATGTGGAAGAGCAAGTGGCGAAGATATCTTTTGAAGAGCAGATGTATATCACCACTATTCAAACTCTTGAGAAAGACCTCGATTTAGGTTTCTTCTTAATCTCCGCTTAATTTCACAAATGCACATACTCGTGTTGTGTATGTATATATAAAATCTACTAATGTATTTTCAGTGCATCAAGCAAGAAGGTACACATGCATATAATCTAATTTGTGATTATGCATATAAGAATTTGATTTTAAGTGGTTTTGTATGCAATTACATGAGATAATTGCCGGTGGCAACTAGTAATTTCTCATAAGGAACTATCTCTAGTGTTGTTGATTCTGGGGCCTCCATAATGTCCTTATCATTGAAGAATATTGTTGAAAGTTTAAAAGTTAAGTCTTCAGGTCGTGAATGTATTTTGTGTTGCTTAAGTCAACTTCATTTCTAAAAAATTGCTTGAGTTATTTATTGATTTGCTTACATTAAGCTTGTGCGTACTTGACTTGCTGCTAAGCCAATCTCATCTTTCACTACTCCAACAAATAATTGAGCCTTGATAAATTGTTCCAGTGGTTTTAGATCTCCTTTGCTAGGGATATTACTTATATAGTTAGTATCATTTGCCTATTGTGTGACATGGGAGAATCAGTTAAAAGAAATTTCTTCCTCGCTTGGAACCTATATTTGAAAATGAATATATTTGCTAAAGTTGTTTGTCAGATGAAGCTGACACCTGAAAGATGTCTATCAAATAGTGAGAGGGACTGAGTAGACAGTCATCAACCAGCTCTGATGGCATTTTCTTTCTTAAGTATGTAACTCTTAGATTAATGTGCATAATAATAATAATTATTTACCCATAGTTGTCACCAATGGCTTCAATATGGAGTAAGAACCAGATTCATGGTTTACATTTTGTTTCACAAAAAATAAGTTGGTCATGGCAGAGTAACTACCAGACATGGTAAATTTGTGATGGAGCAATGGGGCAATATTTTGGGTGTATCATAAGAGTAATGGTTTTAATTTTAAGATGGGACCAAAAATGCTTCATGCCACTTCTGGCATCCCATTTGGTTGATAAACAATCAGCACTGGGAATATATAGAATAGCTACATATTTGGAAAAATTTCATAATAGTATTTGAAGAGTTTTCTCTGTGGAAGTCAATCAATGACGGTCTAGATGATTTCAATTGCACAATGTATCAAAAATTGTACAACAGTGCTAGCAGAAGCCTAAGAAGTGAGACTAAGCAGATGGACGTCCTGGTTTCTCCAGGGTTTCCAAAGCATTGACTGATGGGAATAGGAGCAGAATGGGAATTTTTTGAACTTCTTGGCACTCAAACCATTTTGATGTTTGAATGGACTGACTAAACCCATATGGGCATATCTTTGTTGTCCAGGACTACAAAGATACAAAGACTGAGTATCTGTTTCATATATTGATAACTTTCAAAACACAAATCAGCACAATGATCCATTCCCTGCTTTCTTTCAGTTGTAGATTCTCTTTCCTAAATGCTTCTGACAATAACATCTTTTTCCTTCATTCTGGTTTCTGAAAGAGTGAAACTTTGACAGTTAATTCGCTCTCTTTATGAAGATGAATTATCTGCACAAGGCATGAGATGGTAGCATTGGGACTTACTATGAAATTTCTCTAGAAGAAGTTAGCAATTGCCATAAAAGACCGACTTCAGTTTCTTTTTAATTAATTTGGTTGTCAAATGACAAACTCAAAAGATTTTGTAGGACAAGTAGGTGCGGAAAGGCTAAGTTTAAGAAATTGCTAGGAAGGTGGTCATGTAATACCGAATTGCTGCAACTTTCTTCACACTCAAAATTTTCTTTCTTATGTGGTGGAATAGATTTGTATGTGTGTATATTTGAAAAGTTTATCTTCTGTTAGAGGCCTGGTTACTCCATTAGGTGGCCACTTACCCTTTAAATCAACCCTGCTTGAATTAATTGACTTTTTTCCTTGTTACATTCTTCTATTGTGTTTAATTATTGATATGTCAGGACTTTTGCTCCCCAACTTTGATTTAGAGAATAAAACTGAACTTTTAATTTTTGGATTTGTGTATTGACCATAACTACAGGAGTGTGTTCTCCTTTTGTTTCTGAATCCTTAGTTCCTTACAAGGCTCTTGAATTGAATTATTATGAAGAAACTACTGATTTTCATATTTAAATTTGGTTTCTTTTGTTACATAATTTTTTAATTTATTATTTTTTTGAGTATTGGAATTGATCTGCAAGATTTCCCAACAAAATTTCTTTTTGAGTTATACAGTAAAAGTTGAAATAAAGCGACTTCAAGAAGAAGCTGAGAACATGATAAAGTCAAAGGGACAGATCTGCTCTCAGATTTTGGAAAAGCAGAGAAAAATTGTTTCTTTGGAATCTGATTCATCAACCCTCATCCAGGTAGCCTCGAGGGAGAGAGAATTCATTTGAGTGCATCATCTAAAGCTAGATTATTCCTTTAGAGTTATAGTTCCAAACTAAATTACCATTCCAAAAATTATATTATTTCACTTCAAGTACATTTGTCTGTTGTGCTCTGTCCAGATACATGATCTTCATGACAGATGTCTCTATATCTAGAAGAATAAAAGATGTACTGCCTGTAGACGTTTGTGTGCTGCTTATTGTCTAACTTCATGTTGTCATTTCAGCTATTTGTAGTTTCCAAGTACTGATAGAAATCTCCACTAGTCTTGTCACGGTGACTTGCCTGTAGGTGTATCATGACGTTCAAATACCATGTTCTTGATGCAATAATCTAGGCTTAGCTATTTTATCTTCCTTGGACAGATGTGTCTTCTAGGGAGGTGGGCAGTGGGTGGTAGAACACAGGGTGAGACTAGGGTAAGGTTGAGGTGCTTGCTTACTTGGAAAAATGATATGTGACATAGATGGAGGACTGTCAACAGATGTACACCTTTCTTGTAATTTTCCTTGATTACAGAAGCATGGTCACCCCTTGATGAGTTGTACTTCTACTTTCTCATTATCCCAATCATCTTAAATGAAAAATGAAGTGATTTGGATTATGAATATACTAGTACTAGGGCAAGGCAAATCCCAACCTCTTCTATTTTGCTTTTACTTCACTAATGAACACATTCAGATGAAGAAACATAGAAATTTTATATGTTGCTGGCTATTGAGAGTAGCTCTTGTTCCAACCAGGTAAAGAAACATGAGAGTTTCAAATTGTTCTGCAGATACCTTTTACTTGGCTTTCAGTATATTGGTGCCAAAGATTTTTGTTCTTCTTGATATTTCCTAAGGTTTCTTCTTCTTTTTTTGCTCAATACTGTTGGTGCAATGCTCATACTAACTTCAATTTGTGGAAGCCCGACTTGTTATTGCTTGGACTTTTGGATTACTCATATCCTAATCAATATAGTTAAGCGACATTCCTTTGATAAGAAGAACATGACTTAGAAAATGATAACAATGGACCTTTCTTTGGATTGCAATGACGCCAACTCAATGGAAATAATCAATCTTGTATTAGATTCTTCTTGAGTGCTGCTCTGTGGCTTACAAGCAGAGATAGAGATTTTCATTTTAACATAGTGCATTGCTGGCCAACTTTATTAGCAGTGGGGAGCCAAATGATGTTAATATTAGCAACAAGTTTTAGATGTTAGAGAACCCAACCAGAACAGAGGAAAATTATTTTTCTTTTCTGTCTTCTGCTTTTTAAATAATTTTGGTTAGCTGATCTTACCTAGCAGGAAAAGGTTTATTTTGGTTTCTTATTTTTGGCTGTTGTCAAAAGAAGCAGTGCATTTTCTTATCTTGTTTTTGCCTGTTATGTAGTCATTGGAACTTATTCAACAAGAAAGAGAAAGCCTGTCAGCAAAATTAGTAGAGAAAAGGTAATCTGGAAAGCTACGCCAATATGTCCGCTAGTTATAATGATTCTGAACTTGTTTCCTTATCATACCAGCACGTATTACACCAAGGTTGCTGAGGATATTACAGCCCAACTGAAAGAACATCAGGTTTGCTACCGTACTTGCCCCTTTGATATGGGCAAATCTGCAATGGGATTTAAGGTGACCATAAACGCCACTGATCCCACAAGGACATTCATATGCCCTACTAATGCACCATAAATTTAAGCACTAAAAGCTAATTTACCCCCATCGCCTGTGCAGCTACTCAAGGAAACTACTATCTTTTTTCTATGGTACAGGAATTGGGTACTAGTGTTAGAGGGTGTTTGGCTTTGCTTATTTTAGGTGCTTATAAGCACCTAGAAAAAATCACCCCGACACATGCTTTTACCTGTTTGGGTGCTTATAAGCACCAAATAAACAAAGCCAAACACCCTCTTAGTTACTGCACTGTAGAAATAGGCAAGAAAACGGTTCACCAGTCTTGTGTTCGCCCAGTCTTACCTTTCAAATATAGTTCTAATATCTTCCCTCTTAATTTATCTCTTTGTCACACATAAATGATGGCCTTGTGTTGGTATCAGTTTTCCAGCGTAACTCGTAGAATCTCTTAGCTTTTATAACCAACAATCATGCTATAATAGTTTGACATATTCTGACTTCAAAAGGAAAACACACATACCCAAGAACCTTAGATACATTATTATCTAATCAATTTAAGCCAAGAATTACCTAATTGGTCAATGTAATTATAGTAGGTAGAGTTGCCGTATCTCTTTATCAGAAAGAAGCTTAAAATTTTCTATTCTACTCTTACAACGTTGTAACATAATTAAAATGGCTGGTGATAGTTCATGTTAATAATTGCAAATAGAAGTAGAATTGTATATACCTATCATGTAACTATTCAAATTCACATATTTACAACCAAAAGAAGAGAACTGACAATAGCAGTGTCATGACGTGAACTTCATGCTGTTGCAGGGCAAAACCACTGAAATTGGTTTTGCTAAATTCAGCCCCATTGACATGAATTTGGGATCAGCCCTCGCCCTTTGATCACATTGTTCCTAATAGTCTAGTTTCAGGTAGAGTTTTTGCTGTGCAGGATTGGGTTGATACTCACCAACATGGTTTACTGAACGGCAAGCATGGCCTGGTAATTTTATTTGATATGATGTTGCCATTTTGTTGCCAAACAAATTTCTCCAAAAGTTCTGATTTTGATGTATAAAGAGCAAAGAAGAATGCATATACTATCTTGTATCTTCTGATTGGTGGGAGGCGCCCAAATACTTTTAGTTCTTTATGCTTATCAAACTGGTAGCTGAATAATATCTTTGCATTTTCTAGGATGAAACCTGTAAGTTTATTGCGAGAAGTTGTTGATAAGTGTTGGTATACATTGCATGTGGCCCTCCCCTTTTATTTGAAATGAAATAAACTGTTGTAATGCATAGTCAAAGCTAAGATTTAGAGATAGCTATCTAAATATGGTAAACTCCTGTAATTATGGATCTTAATTCCTAGCATTATGAATCTAGATTTATAAAACCATAAATTAGGGATTCAACCTTATTTGAATTCCTTAAATTGTGCTATTTGAGTTGTAAATAAAGATGTAAAGACACTAGCAGTAAATCAATGAGAAGTATTTTCATTACTTTTCAACTTGGTATCAAGCCAGCAACTTTCCCCGCCTACCCGCCACGTTAAACTTTCAAAGCTCTCTCTACAGACTGTTTTTTCCACAAATAAACCCTAAAGCCTTACTTCCGCCCATATGGAAGGAGATAGCAAAGTGTCTTCTATCACTCACATACATTCTGATGGTGCTGATAATTTCTCCATGAGTATTGAGAGATTGAACTCCCATAACTATATTAAATGGACTCAATCTGTCAAGCTATTCACGAGGGAGACAGGGAAAATTGGTTATCTTGATTAGTGCTATGCAGCCAGGCATAGGTGACATTTACCTATTTCTAAAGAATGCAAAGACATATGGGATGCAGTGAATCAGACAAATTCAAAGGGAGAAAATAACGAATTGATGTTTGAACTGGAAAACCGAATTAGAGATGCAAGACAAGGGGATTCAGATGTAACCGAATACTTCAACAAATTAAAGAAACTTTGGCTAGAACTTGACTATTACCAAAGTCTGGAACTAGACTCTATTGAATTATCTACCAAGTTTACTCGGCTCTTAGAGAAGGGAAGGACTTACAAATTTTTTGCAGGATTGCGATCAAAATATGATGCTATTTGTTGACTGATCATTGGTAAGAGTCCATTCCTATCCCTAGATAAAGCATTTTCATTGGTTAAGAATGAAGAGATTAGGAAGTAGGTAATAGTGAAGGAGACATCTCAAGATTCAACAATACTGGTCAAACAAAACTAGAAGGTTGGGGATGAAAAGAAGAGAGGGAAAGATTCAAGGGATGAACTATGGTGTGATTTTTGCAAGAAACCATGACACATAGTTGCCACATTCTGGGAACTCCATGGCAAACCAAAGAGGAAAGGAGGAAAGGAGGAAAGAGGAGAAGAAAGGCCAATACGACTGAAGTTTGTGAAGAAACAGAAAGGCCAAGCACAAGTATCACCCCAAAAATAATAGCTAAGCTAAAACGACTTTTACCGGCTGAATCTTCTGTTGCATCTAGTAATTATGTTGCTGCACTTAATTCTTTTTTAAAAGATAACCAACTATCTTGGGTTGTGGATTTAGAAGCATCAGAGCACATGACTGGAAACTCAAAGCTATTTTTCACATACTCACCATGTTTAGGGAAGAAAAAAGTTGAAGTAGCAAATGGCACTGTCTCTTCTATGGCTGGGAAAGGAACCATTATTGTTTCTCCGCGTATTACATTATTTAATGTCTTGCATGGTCCTAAATTAATAGTTAATTTGATTTCAGTAAATAAGTTGTCTCGAGATCTAGGCTGTCATGTTAACTTTTTTGCTTCTGAGCATTGTCTATAGGATCAAATCTCCTGGTGGAAGATTGGGCTAGCTAAGGAAAGAGATGGGTTGTATTATCTCAAACAAGGAGCAGCACTTGCTACGAGAAGTATTACAAGTAGTAGCAGTAAAGAAGTTCCCCATGAGGTTTGGTTGTGGCATCAAAGATTAGGCCATCCATCATTTAGTATTCTCAAAAAAATGTTTCCTTCTATGCTTCGTAATCATGATGTCTTTGGCCTAAAACGTGATGCATGTGAGATGGCTAAGAGCCATCGTGTCCCTTATCCAATTATATCAATAAAACATCTATTCCTTTTTCTATTATCTATTCCGATGTGTGGGGTCCTGCTTAAGTTATTACCTTATCTGGTTATTGATGGTTTCTTACTTTCATTGATGAAGCCACTAGACTAACTTGGGTATATCTTATGAAACATAAATCTGAAGTAGGTCAACTATTTGTTAGATTCTACTCTATGATTACCACACAATTTAATCTTCAAATAAAGAGGCTACATAGTGATCATGGCAGAGAATATATCAATGGTTACCTATAACAGTTTCTTGTTGATAATGGCATTACTCACACTATGTCATGTGTTAGAACCCCTGCTCAAAATGGCCTAGCCAAAAGAAAGAATCTTCACCTCCTAAAAGTCACAAGGAGTCTTATGTTTAATCATCAAGTGCCAAAAAGCTTTTGGAGATATGTGATTCTCATAGCCACCTATCTCATAAACTACACCCAATCTAGAGTTTTAGGTTTCAAAACTCCTCTTCAATCTCTCCTTGATATAACTCCTCATTATGAGGCTCTAAACCTTTGGCTGTGTTGCTTATGTTTATAACAAAGGGAACAACAAATTAGATCCTTGAGCCATTAAGTGTATCTTCCTTGGTTATTGTAATAATCAACCAGGATATAAATGTTACTGCCCTTACACCAGAAAACTCTATGTGAGTAAGGATGGCTCATTTCATTAAGACATTTCTTATTTTGCCAATTCAGATCTTTAGCGAGAGTAATGTGAAGCATCAAATCTAAATTGGATGATTGTTCCTATGCATGATTTGGCTTCTAACTCTCAAACTTCATCTCACCTGCATGATTTGACTCCTAAGCCACAAATTTCACCTCATCCATATTTACTAGTGTTGACTGATTTGATTGATGCTGAAATCTCACTTAATGGGGAACAAGAGGCCAGATTACCACCTGAAACTCTAAACTGCAACAAAGATGCTCCTAATGGTAGCAAATATGTGCAACCTATGAAGGTGTATAAAAGAATAAAAAAGATCCAGAGTGATAAACAACCCATCTTTGACCAGCAGCAGACTCAATCTCAAACTCTTGAGATAAGACCACCTGTAGACTCTCATTTTGAGGTAGAAGTAGTTGATAAGGATGATAACTTGCTAATTGCTTTGAGAAAAGGGGTTAGAACCTGTACTAGGCACTTAATCTCCAATTTTATGTCATGTCACAGGTTAAATGGTGCATTTAAGGTATTTACTGCACAATTGTCGCAAACAGATGTACCAAGAGATATTTATGAAGCAATAAATAATGAGAATTGGAGAAAGGCTGTCATTGATGAGTTGCAAGCCCTGAAATCAAACCAAACATGGGAATTGACTGAACTACCCAATGGGAAAGAGACTGTGGGCTGCTGTTAGGTATTTACTGTAAAATACAAATTTGATGGAACCATAGATAGGTATAAAGCTAGATTGGTGGCTAAAGGGTACACGCAAGGCTATGGGATTGACTACACAAAAACTTTTGCATCAGTGGCAAAGATGAATACTGTGAGAACATTGTTATCTTTAGCTAGAAATCGTGATTGGAAATTTCTGCAGTATGATGTGAAAAATGCGTTCCTAAATGGAGATCTTCAAGAAGAGGTGTACATGGATATTCCACAAGGTTTAAATAAAGGTAACAACAGCAAGATGTGTGTAGATTAAAAAAGGCATTTTATGGCCTAAAACAATCTCCTAGAGCTTGGTTTGGAAGATTTACCAGCTTCATGGTAAAGAATGGGTATAAACAAAGTTGCGGAGATCACACATTGTTCATTAGACGCTCACCGACTGGCAAATCTCTATACTATTTGTTTACGTTGGCGATATCATTATGACAGTTGATGACATGTAGAGATGGAGTGGCTAAAACATAAAATGGCTCAAGAATTGAAATAAAAGACCTAGGAAATCTCAAATATTTCTCGGGCATTGAAGTGGCGAGATCAAAAGATGGAAACTTTTTATCTGAAAGAAAATGTGTGCTTGATTTGCTAAAAGAGACTGGGATGCTAGGCAGCCAACCTGCGGCAACACCAATTGACTCAAAAACCAAACTCATGTCAAGTAATGCAGCTGATCATGAGTTCAAAGAGTGATATCAACGGTTAGTAGGAAAGTTAATCTACTTGTCATTAACCAGACTTGATATTGCTTTCATAGTAGGTCTTGTGAGTCAATTTATACATGCTCTAGGAAAAGAGTACATGGAAACAGTTTATGGGATATTGAGATATTTGAAGTTAAGTCCTGGAAAGGAAACACTCTAAACAAAAAATGAAAGGATGCAAATAGAGGTTTACACCGATGCAGATTGGGTAGGTTCATTGGAAGATAGATGTTCCATTACAGGATATTGCACCTTTATTGAAGGCAACTTGATTACTTGGAGAAACAAGAAACAAAAGGTGGTTGCTTGATCTAGTGCTGTGGTAGAATTTCGAGCTATGGCACAAGGTGTGTGTGAGCTAATTTGATTGAGAACTATCCTGACAGATTTAAAAATTAGAGTGGATAAACCAATGAAGTTGTACTGTAACAATAAAGCAGCATTGGCAATAGCTAGAGATCCAGTTCAATATGATCGCACCAAGCACATAGAATTAGATCGACATTTCACTAAAGAAAGATTGGACTCAAAAAGAAGTTTGTACACCATATATGCATACAAAGAGCAGCTTGCAGGTGTTCTTACTAAAGGGTTAGACTCTAAAACCTTTGACATTCTCATTACCAAGTTGGGAATGATAAATATCTACTCCCTAACTTGAGTGGGAGTGTTGTAATGTATAGTCAAAGCTAAGATTTAGAGATAGCTATCTGAATATGGTAAACTCCTGTAATTGTGGATCTTAATTCTTAGCATTATGGATCTAGATTAATAGAGCTGTAAATTAGGGATTCAACCTATTTGAATTCCTTAAATTGTGTTACATAAGTTGTATATAAAGATGTACAGACAGTAGCAGTAAATCAATGAGAAGTATTTTCAAAACTTTTCAACTTAAACAATACAAAGAGGGGCATATGAGCCCTTACGTCCAAAAATCACATAAGTGCTTTATATGAAAACAACAAGCTAATCACGTGAACTCAAAGGAGTGGTCTAAGAAAATCATGAAATAGCAAGATGAGAGTTGCCTGTGGAATTGGTTAATGTGTCTTGCATATTCCATCACTTCGTTTTTCCTTTCTGTTAGGTAGGGACAAATTCTTATGTATGTAGGATGCTCAGCCTAAATCCTACAAAGTTATAAATCCTAGGGCATTGACTTTGGACTACTATTATATTTTCCATAATAAACTCTAAATCTTGATGCAAATGTTTTTCAGTTTATTATGTTGGCAACCTTATCATTTTTTTCATTAGTGATATGGGTGATTGTATTTCTAGTTGTATCTTCTCGAACAGTTATATATATATATCCTTTTTTTTTCTTTGAAGGGAAAAAAAGGGATAGGCTAGGGAAGGTTGGTTTTAATTTTTGTCTGCCTCTGATACCATGTCAGAATTATGAAATAGAATGAAGGCTTTCGTACTCTTCGTAGTACTAGCCTGCTCTGTTTATAGTATTATGAAAGAACAAAGATATTACGTCTGTGGGAGAAAGACTTGTTACAATAATAGCATGATACTCTAACAAGTTATTTATATTCTCTCTTTAGTTTGGTAGATCCAATTCCTGAAAAGTATGTTTCTTCTATGGCTAAGCTTCCATTGCTATTACCTCTATGCAGGGGGAGAATAAGGTTGATGAGAAACCTTGTAAAAATAAAGGTATGACCTAGGAATTCTTAGTTTGCAGATGCATAATCAATGTCAAACACATTAATATCTTTGCCACATAATGTTATAGTGATGCCTGTCTAGTCTAAACACCACCATTGAGTAACTCAATTTAAGGACTGAAATTTTAGTTCATGTCCAATCATTATATCAGATCCTTATAGATGGGATAGGAAGAAAAGTGGATATCTGTTCCAAAGCACATTGCAGATCTCAATTTGACCTGAACTGGGTTTCGGGCAAGGTTTGAAAATTTAATTTATCATAATGGAAATGGAGTTAAAAGGTGCAGTGAATTGTGAATTTTTAAATGTTTATATGGTGGTAAGTGGAATAAGTTTGTCCCCTAGAAAGGGAGTTTGATACACATTTTTTTTGAATAATAGAACTTTCTCTTAAGGAAGTGCATACTATTCTAGAAAGGCTGTCAAGGAAAACATGATATTCAATTTGGGACAAATGGAGTACTTATATTTGGTTATAGATATAGTCCCCTACTACATCAGGAGGAAACATTTTATAGCTGTTGGTTCAGTACTTGCACATATAAGCAGAATAATATTCCAAAGCATGAATTATTTGAATGAGATGCCTGCCTTAGACTACAAGTTTCCATTTTACGACATCAATTCTTGAAATCTGCCTATCATTTACAGTATTCTGGAACAATATTTCTTTTGGCATTTGAATAAATGAACAGATATGTTTTGCTAAATTCTCTTCCTGGAGAGAGAATTTATTCAAACACTTCCATTGCATTTGTATTCGATAAGTGGGTTGCAGATGGAATATAGTTTTTACATTTTTGAACTTCAGATGCTGACATGTGTTTCACTCGATTCACTCCTGTATGCACATTTATGCATAACACCCATTGTTTTATTCTTGTTTCCTTTACTCATGTGTCATTGTGGTCTGTGGCTTTTCAGATTCTCATGATGATACAGTGAAACACCTAATGGAAAATTTGGGTGCTGCTCAAGTTAAGTTTAACCAGCTGACAGAGCAAAAGTCCAGACTTGTTGCTGAGTATAGCAAGGTTTGGGGGACATGATTTGATGGTTTTCTATGTCATTCATTGATTCGATGGTTGGCACTTCTTCATGGCATCTTTTCAGGACATTGTTATGTATGTATTCTATATGCATGTTATATCTTCAAGTCTCTCTGTGTATGAGCCGGTAGAAAAATCTTCCCCCTTTCTTTTACCTCCATTTCACTTTGAAGTTTTCATCCTAACCATTTGCAGTAAAGTAAGAAAAAGTATTGATTGTTGTTTCTCAATGGTGATTTTATAGAAAAATTTTGTGAATATTTTCTTTCTCATTCTGGCCA
Source organism: Cordia subcordata (assembly GCA_028554755.1). Taxonomy (NCBI): domain Eukaryota; kingdom Viridiplantae; phylum Streptophyta; class Magnoliopsida; order Boraginales; family Cordiaceae; genus Cordia; species Cordia subcordata. The sequence continues at coordinate 12,668,713 of JAPTOF010000005.1, read as the reverse complement.
ACTGATTGTTTCTTGGATACTTGATTTATTGGGCACCCTGTTTTGCTTCTTCGGCTGAATGAATTTGGTGCATTTAAGCAGACGGTCAACTAATTTTTTCATGACTACTTGATTTATTAGGGCTTCTCTTTTGGTCATTATTTACTAGGGTTCACTTTCTGAAATGAGTGTAGATGTTTGTTATTTGCCAACTGAAAATGTCTTTGCTTTTCCAGAACAATATATCTCAAATTTTTTCCACCATTCTGTGATGTTTGTGAGGTTAAGTAAAGGCTCCTTTAGCCACTACTCTTTGTGCCCCAAGAAATTAAACGGAGTGAAGTATGGGAAGTGAAGGGTGAAAAACTTTTGACATTCTCATAACTACAATTTTGTCTTAGTCTGTAGCATGCTATATGTAACCCAACTGCAATATTTATAAGTTATTTATTTTGCTGTGTTTCTATTGTGAATATTCCCATCTTACAGGTGAAGGTATCTGCCAACACTGTAAACTGCAAGATAAATGAATTCAAGGTTAGCCAATAGTTGTATCTTAAAGTCAAAATTCTTTCTTCCTATTTCTTCATTTTCATTTAAGGAACTTTCTTGGTCAATAAGTTTTCTGGAAGTTTTGTCAAAATCAATGAATGACTAGCAAGTTGTTTGCCATCTGTAAGATGATTACCTCCACCTCAGTATTTAATGTCTTTTTACTATGAAAATGCCTGAGCTGAACTGAAAAGTTCTCAAAACACGACATTTCAGTTGAAATGTCGGAAGAGGATAATGTAATTTACTGAAAATATCATCTCCGCTATGATATGATCAATTTGTGATTGCAGCAGGAGCTCAGGGAAATGGATGAAAAAAGCCTGGAAGAGGAGCTTCAAGCACTTTTCTCTGACAAAGTTGGAGTGACCGAGTATATGCAGTCCCTGCAACTCCAGATTTTAAAAATGAAGGTGATTATTTACTTACTTTGATATAATGATTTCATGTGAAGGTAAAATAGGCTGAAACTCCACCACTTATTAGTTTTGTTTTATGAACATATCTTTGTATGTAGATATTGTGAGCCCTCTTAAAGGAAATTCTTTTTAGTAGATGTAAGTGAACCTCCTGTTTCTTATGGTGCTCTGCATTCAGGCACACAAATTGTGGTTGCATAGGGTGAAATTACTTGAATAAGCTATTGCTGTTTCCTCGTTCAACACTTTCTGCAACTTTACTTTCACAACGTGAGCTCCAAAAATGATATCTAGCTTGATGTGTTTTCTCAGGAAATCTCAAACTTAGTTAAATGTTCTTGTGGAGAGGAATTCAAGGTAGAGCTTGGCACGCGCATGAGTAATGAAGAGGCCAAGGAGAAACTCAATTAGACTCATCAGCTGAAAATGTTAGTTCAATGATTGCTCACACTAGGTAATGTGAAAGAACTTTGCAATCTTGTCATCCAATGGGGAAAAATTATTCCGGTGAAAGGGTTATACTCATGAGCTCATGTTAATAAGTGAAGTCTCCTTATATACCCACTGTTTTTTGATGTATGAACCGAGAAAATTTGGTCAATCTTGTGCAACATATGAGTAGCCTATGTGGTAAAAATATCAACTTCTGTGTCGCAGAAAAATACTTTACTGACTTGTCTATGCTGAATCGCTAACGACATACTCATGCAATCATGTCACGCTGTTTCCACATGTATTTGCATGTGTCTCGAGTGTTCACTAAAAGCAGATTTAGGTGTCCTTTTGATGCCAATTATTGCAAAAGTAATTGTTAATCATATAGAATATGAGATTTGGGTAACTTGGAGGAATATGTATTTGTGTATAAAGAGGCTACATAAACATTATTCTTTTAGGATTTATGTCTCTTGTTCTTTTAACCAGCTATCAGGCTATGTTGGCAAAATATACTTCTTTTGAGTTATCTTGGTCTTCCTCTTGGAGCTAAACACAAAAAGATCTGTGTTTGGGTTTGGGAGCCCATTTTGTCCAGATTTGAGAAGAAGCTGGCAGGATAGAAAAGAGGGCTCCTCTCTAAAGGAGGTAGACTTGCTCTCATTAAGAGTACATTCTCTAATCTCCCGGTGTACTTCACGTCCTTATTTCCTACCCCAAGTTCAATTGCAAAGAAACTTGAGAGCACTCAAAAACGTTTCTTTTATGGGGAAGAATGGAAGATGAGTTTAAATATCATCTCGTTAGATGGGGTGTGATGAAACAACTGATCACTAGGGGAGGTTTTGGGTATCAAGTTGCTTCCTACATTTAATAAGGCGCTTCTCGGCAAATGGTTGTGGAGGTTTTTGACGGAAAAGGATAGTCTCTGGAGGTTGTGGCGGAATTTGGTGAGTCACATAATAGGTGTTTACCAGAAAATAGGAGATCAATGCATGGGGATGGGTCTCTGGAAGAACATAGCCAAAGGCTGGAGCTCTTTGTGGGAGCATATTACTTTTGACGTGGGTAATGGTGAGAGGGTGTTTTTATGACTTGATAGATGGAATGTTTTTTTTTCTACCCTTTTGAAGATCTCTTTGATATATATTTTTGGGTTGCACCTTCTTGGTGCATTTTGGTAAAATTCTTTACTTTTCACAAGTAAAGAAAAAGAATATGAGATTTCTCAAGGAAACTAACAGTTTCAGCAATCCTGTGCCAGTAGGAATGTCAAAGTATTAATTATGCTATGTCAATTATTTTGCTACATTTACCATATTGACTTTTACTACACAAATTCTGTTAGTTGTGGACCTGAAGTTACAATTTTTACTTTATTATGGAATATTGGATTGAAAGCCATCCGAACTTCATATCCATTCCCTACGGACCACCACACATTGTCCCCCTGAAGCAGGCTGTGCCAACATACCATGACCATGGGATAAAGGAAAGGAGTTATGAGAAGTCAATTGGTATCAAAATTTTCTAAGGCTTTGGTAATATCAGAGGCTTCAAACCCCTTTGCCATGGTTATGTTTGTGCTATCTTGGGGAATTAGGTCTTCCCTAGTATAACCATTTTCTGAGTGAAGCATCATCTCACTGCCGTGTTCCACTGAACCTTTTAGAATAATAGTCTTGTGAAGACCCACCAGTAAGTCGTCATAGTCTGTGTCCCCCTTTTCTCCAACAAAAATAATCACATTTGGAAGATTGATACCCCACCTAACTGATAGATACCTGCAAATCACCCAGAGATAATGCATAGAATGTTGTTAGTATTATCGTTCAGTGTCTTGGTTTCTTGGCAATGAGGAAGATAGATATAGAAAGTCAGACAGAGACAATTGCAAGTATTAGAATTAATAACAAGTTGACCTTAAGGCTTGGGCTCGTGACGCAAATAAAGGTATGACATTCAGCCTTGATCGTGCATGTGTATAGACAAGGTTGCACCGAAAGCCTCTCATGCGGAGCCTTTGCCGTAAGTGATCAATCTTCCGAGTCTGCCATACATATATTGGTCATTCATTCATGAGAATTCATTGTTCATAAATTCTAGTTCATGAGGGACTATTTCTTGTATCTTAATTATTTGGTGAATATCATATGGCTAGCATAGAGATGTTACCTCGCTTCCTGGTTTGATACTATATGAGTAGCAGTGAGAGGTAGAAATATTCATACAGTGCACGATGTCAGTCTTGTCCCCATCTTCTAGCTTGGCAAGCCTTGTCACGGTAGATTTCACATTCTCACCAGGCCATCGGTATTCAATGTGGTGTTCGTAGTCTTCGTCTGCAAACAAATCCCCCCAAGGGTAGCACAATTCGCCTCCACTACTACAGACCAGTGCATCAAACTCTTCCAAATTTACTTTGAAACTTCTCAAAGCTTCCTTTGTCTCTAGTAGGCTTAAACCTGTAAGTAGGACTAAGCCTATCTTGCTGGACCTTGAGCCTACAACTTGCATCGCGTTCTTGATAACTGAAGGGAAGGTCTCATTAGGAGTTCCATCATGGTTGTAGCAGTCAGTGGCTACTACATAGAGCCCCTGTCTTCTTCCTGGACAGTAGCTGATGGTGGGTTTTCCATTAGGAGTGGCCTTTTGTGTTAGGATCTCAATTAATTGAAGCTGTCTAGTCACTGAATCAAGGTTTTTATTGGCCTTGAGCTCTCCATCAATGGAGAATTTCAGAGAAAGGTCTTCAACATCTCGTAGAGATTCACTCATGGGTTCTTCTGGAATTGGTATAGCATCAAAATGATTTGTAGGATGGTGATTCCTGCAATGCTCAACATGGGAGAGGTAAGTAGAGCAATGTTCTGGCCATGAGAAATGGTGGATATTCTTTAAACCGTTTTTTCGACACTCAAGCCAGAGGTTCTTGTCAGCAACAAGCTTCAGAAGAGCATCTGCAACAGCTTTCTGGTCATGTGGGTCGATAAGTAAACCGTTGTTAAGTGCCTGCTTCAACACAAGTTCCAGTTAGGATAATATAATGAACCAGTGGGAGAGACATATGGGAACTGTTTAGCTTGGTATTGTTTATTTGATTATGACCTCTGATTTCAACATGGGAAGATGTCTACTGGGGACCTCAAATTTTGCTCCCTGAAGACTTCATTCCTAACTCGTGTTTCTCATTTTCAAACACATTGTTTCTATTGGGGCTCAATGCAATTCGAATCAGATACTGCATGAATATCAGCTGCCTCGTGCTTACCTTAAGTATATCTACAGGCCCACCATTTCTTGTAGCTACTACTGGTAAACCATAAGCAGCTGCCTGCAAAAGGAATACTATAAGCGATGAAGTTTATATACTTAAAAACTCCTGAAAGAGTCCATCGGTTCTAACTTAGGTGATTAGGGGGTTGTTCAAGTGGTTGAGACTATGTCCCCAAGAATGTGGTCCTGGGTTCAAATCCCATGGAGATGGAGAGTTTAAAAATAAAAAAAAAATAAAAAAAAACCTTAGCAATCTTGAATCATGTAGTTAAAACTGACCTCGATAAGAGTAAGACCAAATGGTTCGATGAGAGCTGGATTTATGAAAACTCCCTGCAAGATATGGTGGAAAAAATTATGAAGGAATCCAGATCTCAAGGGTACGTGGTGATCATGCATATAAGGCAGATTTATGAGGGCTATCCGCAGCATGAGTCTAAATAATTGTCCTTCAACTATCACAAAGCAGATAATGGAATGGTCGGTAAAAAACCATAGGGGATTTTTTATCGTTCAATTAACTGATGCATATGCAGGTGATTTACTTTAGTTTTTGCAGCCAGACGATATATCTCGGGAACTTCATTTTGCTTATGATGCTTTGGATATGCCACCTGGCCATACAGATCATACTTGTCAATGAGCTTAAGGACTGTTGTTAGAACCACCGAGCTGCTGTTGGACAGTTCTTCAATGTTGTCTCTGTTCCCCAGTATGAGTGCCTGCATAGCAACTTAGAGTCAAAACTAGCGTATGACACGGCAGAATGGTCAGTGCACTGCATCTGCTAGAGTTTTTCACTTCAATATAGCATTACCAAATTGGCTAGTTCTCGAAGGGGTTGGCATTCTCCAAATGCCTTGAGTAAAACAGTGACATTTTTCTTAGGATCTGGACGGGACAATGCAAGTATCATAGGTTTGTGTCGATTTGAGAAAAACCTCATAATCTGCAATGAATAAAATGGAGAGGATATTAGTTTAATAGCTCGAAAGATGCCACTCAAAGCATTTCAACCAAGCCTGATCTTGAGTCCTCATTTAGAAAGCTGAATATGAAATGAATGAATGTTTGTCTAACCTCAGACCATATTTGAGGTATAGGTCTTTTCCGAGTCTTGTCAGTTCCAATCAATGATTTGAGATCTCCTTCGTCCTCTAAAAGCTCTTGAGCTTTAACGTTGCTAAAGTCCATGCCTGGTGGTATAACCTAGTTAAACATAATGATAAGAGAATCAATCTAGTTGTAACTAAAGGAGTTAAAATTGACAGAAGAATGTTCAATATGGATGACACTGTTGATGTATATTTGAATGCATCTTTTGCTCTTATTTTCTTTTGGGGATTGTTGAAGAAAAGCAGTTTCGTGGTAACAATAGAGTTCTCTTTTTGCAAAGCTGCAGGGCAAAACTTCTTTGAGAATCACTAGCCAATTTGCGAGAAGAACTTAATTGCTGATATTATGTTTATTTGCTCAGAGATTTATAAAACTGCACTCAATGGACAAGGGCACAAGTTCAGCTTGGGTATAGAAGATAAAGATAGTGAAGTTTTTGTGCATACCACCATCCTCGGCATGTATCTTCCAAGACAGCTCACTCCTCTATGCCTTCTAATTCTGAGCTTCCTCTCCAACTGGATGTCAAAGCCATCATAAAAACCCCACTGCTCCTCAATCTCTTGTTTTGTGCTGGTCACCACCATTCCAGCAGTATCCAACCCTAACTCTTCGGCTTCAATTCTCCTAATTATTTTATAGGTTGTATTAATGTCCTCCTTAGACAGTCTGCCTTGTTTGAGTAGCTGATCTAATTTGTTCCTACCCAGTGAATGACCTGTTAGCACCATTGGTACGTTTAGAATGCCTGACAAACGTGCTGCTACGACTCCTGCATCAGCATAGTGGCCATGAATCACATAAGGCCATGTTGGTTTCCCAGCATTTACTTGTTCCCCAAAAGCTCTTGCCATGTTGACAATATGGTTTAGTGCCCCGTCGACGAACTCAGGGATACAAGGCCACATTGACTCTTTTGCTATGTACCTTTCAGTGACAAAAATCATTCTCTTCATTAGTGCCATCCTTCAAATCAAATGAATTTCTGCTGGTAAACTACTCTTTTCTTGTAAACTCGTGAGCTAGATATTGGAAGTATATGATATGATGATGTATTTTACTTGTGAGTAGGTCCACATGGGATTCGAATAATGTATGCACCACAGCTGCCGGAAGCATCAGGTGGACATGACAGCATCTCAATTGGCTCACTGTAGCTGGTATCCACCTCTGGTGATGTAATTTGTCGAGTCAGGAGGTCTACTCTATGCACTCCTCTCATATTTGCAAGTGCTTTGGCGAGTTCAACAACATATTTCACCTTTTGTTTTTTTTTTTTTTCAGACACAATCAGTAACATGCAAAATAATTACACATGTAGAGTACCTAATGCATATGCATACATATACGTATATACATATATATTATATACATAGGTACTGTATTCATCTTAAGGCCTATGAACAAGTTATTAGCGTTTATTTATTATTGTAGTATTACTACATACCTGGCCACCAGTGTCTGAGTCACGTCCGAGTTCCATGTTTTCTCCACGCACCAACCCATGTATACTACAATAATATATATAACCTAACAGTGAACTCTTAATTGCATGAAATTGTGTGCATGAGTTCACATATCAATACCACATACTACGGGTTTGTTTGGATTTTTTTTTTTTTGAAAAAACCTTTTCTACCGAAAATAAGTATTTTTTATTAAAAGAAAAAAGAGGGTTAATTCAAACCAGTTGTACATCGTTTATATTAATTACAGGAAGTTACCTGATCAAGACAAGATAAAGCTGTCTTGGGTTTTTATCATCATCCTCTGATGACCATAATTGTGCATCAGAATGAATTCTTGGAATGATGGTGTGGTTGAGAGAGTCGTGTTGGGTGGCATCGCCATTGTCCTTCTCGCCCTCAGAGAGTTCGGACAAGTCTTGAGCAGCATCACTTCGACCTTTCTCATGCTCAATATGCCGTTTCACTAGTTTCTGTGCATCTTCCCAAGCTATCTGCAATTTTTACATTTCTTTTCCTTTCAGTCACTATAATTCAATTGAAAAGTTCCCATAAATTCCTATATATATCGTTTTCAGAAGTGACATTTAAGTGGTAGTATTCTATGATATACCTCATGGCATATGCGCATTTAGACATGCATGGTCACATTTATGTATATGCATGACATTATGAAGCTTATAACGTTTTTCTTTTCTTCTTTTTTCCTTTTTCTGTTCTTGTTTTTGAGAATCTATAGCGAAATAATACTTATGCAGCATATTCATATATTAAGAGTAGTGGAGAGCTAGAGACCTGCTTCTTTTTGCGAGCAAGATGCCAAATGCGCCAGCACATATTCTCGAGCCTGTTATTGCGCTCGCGCTCGTGGGAGTTCCTTGTTGCTACTACCTGGGAAACAAAAAAAAAAGTCAATTCAAATGAGCACTTTATCGTTGTCTTGCGCACTCTTCATAAAGTTGAGATTTTCTTTTCTAATATATAGTAACAAGAAAGAGGGATAGAAGCAAATAGACCTTTATCCATGTCCTATGTAGCTCAAACTCATCAAAGCTATTAACAACTTCTCCAATAAAGTATCTGGTGGGACTAAACAGCTTCTCGTCATCCTTTATGTTTCCAAGTTCAAACCTCAAGTACTTATCGTGGAAACTTTTCCTTGTACTTACACGACCTTTGTTGATGATACTCTTGTCCTGTGCAATTCCCAAGTCCAATATTGCCTCTAAGTACCCATTCAGCCATTCGCGCCCCGCCATCTCTTTCACCTCTCTCACTCTTTTTGTTCTTGATGATGAGAGAAACTCAACTAGGGGAGTTCCACCACCGTTTACTAGCAAAACCCACCCACTAATTAGTAAAACTCTGAGTGCAATGACCTCTTTCAATTGCTTACGAGCAACACTACATAAAAAAGGTAAGGACAAGGGTTGAGAGGCCTATAGTGAGTAGAGATCAGAAGCTGGGTGCCTTTTAAAGGCCTCAGAGAGAACTTCTCTTTCCAACTACGTTTGAATTCTATAGCACTACACACTATCATTTATATATAAGAAAACTAAAATTATTGACGTTTGGATTCGATGGCATTGCTTCTCTATTCTTTTTATTTATCTGGGTTTTCAACTATATATGCGTATATTATGCAAAATATCCACACACACACTCAGACAATTATTCCATTCCCAAAGTACCAACAGTGAAATTCCTTTTTGGCTTTCTGTGAGATACTTTATTCCTTGGTTACCTTGTGAGATGAATAATATCTTTCTTCTTTCTTTTTAAGGTGGCGAAATTGAAATTGAGATGAGACTAATTTAGGAAACATCACTCTTATCAAAACACTTTTGAATATATATCTTTCTTAGAGGGTTTGGGGCACATCCACTGGATGACTTCCCATAGAAATGAAGAGACCATAATTTGCTAGTTAATTAGTACATTTGTTTGTTTCTAAACAAATGCGCTTTAAAGTGAATTTCTATTGGTTCGTGAAATTTTTTTTTTTTTTGATCGTCATAAATTCTATGCCTGCCCAAGTTAGCAAATCCTAAATCTCGATCTAGTTTTCAGCTGTCTGCTTGCAGATGGACGTAATTTCGAGAAAGGCATTTTCAACCGACCATTATTTTTTTATATACAGTACTCAATACGTGCGAAGAAAAGTTCGAGGAGTTTAGTAGCTGAATAATGTAGAATATGTGCTTCATATGTATATAGTTGGTAAGAATAAAGGTACACTATCTTGATTTTTCTAGAAATATGGCTTAGGCCACAAATTTTGTTTTTCAAATTTGGAACTTACCATACACAATTTTGCTTGTATAGTTAAAAGGAAAAAAAAAAAAAAAAAAAAGAACATGTGCTTCATGGCACAATTAGAAAACGTGTATAGTCATTCTATGACCATCTTTGACAAATAAAATTAAAAAATTTTCTGGCATCAGATTCCTATATATAGGACAGTGTCTCAAAAGAACTCAAGCTGACTAGGTTCTCTGACCCTTATTTTTCCATTTTGACAAAATATTTCCGTGGGAATCGAATAAAGAAAAGAATATGAGAGGAATAGGGAAAAAAGCAAAAGGAAAAGGTAAGGGGAGAGAACGAGCGAGCGAGAAATCAAAGAATTAGAATCCTCACTTAGATTATACCTTGTTTTAATATTCTAATATTGTATCTCAAGTAATTATCTTATTTTTAATTTCAAAACATAAAAAAGAAAATAAAATGTAAATATTTTAGGTGAAATAAATAGTTATAATGTAGTGTAAAAATTTTAAGACAAAATATTTGTTGAGAAAAAAATCCTAATCCGAAAGCCCTAATCCAATGGCAGAGTCACGATTTTGACATAGTAGGGCGAAGTATTAATTTTTTTACTCAAAAAAATCAAAGAAAAAATTGTAATAAATTATCGTAAGTACATATAAAGTATAATATTACTATTGAGAATCATAAAAAATGAATAAAATAATTGTCAATATTTGAAATTTTAGATTGCTAATCAGTGTTAATAATTTTTTAAATAAAAGAGACAAATAATATAGATACAAACTTATTATTATTATTATTATTATTATTATTATTATTATTATTATTATTATTATTATTATTATTATTATTATTTTGAGTTGGGGGAGGTGGGTGGGAGGGGGGCGCAGCTGCCCCTACTTGCCCCCTAACTCCGCCACTGGTTACATAAGGAACAAAAGGATCAAGTGGGCATATAATTAGAATATATATATAGAGAGAGAGAGAGAGAGAAAGAGAGAGGCTGCTGATGAAGAAAACCCCATGGATATTTCACGGAATATCCAATTCTCTAATCACATTACCGGCTGTTCAATATTATGATCAGTGTGTTCTTGCTTTCCATGCACGGATATGCTTGCATGTGGATGTGGTATATAATATCTTTATAGACCCCAACACACATAGATTATACATACATGCACACACTAAAGAGGAACCTCTTTTGTATGGAAAAGGCATTTTAGGCAATACTATAGAGAAAGAGTTCTCACAGGAGAACAGTTGCGTAATATTATTAATTCTCAGTAGTATAAATACACTTTACAAATGTGTAACAAGGAATTTAAGGCATATACAACAAAAATTATATTATCTATCATATGTGCCTAACAAAGTGGAAGTTCAGGGCTATATGTTTCATACGAGAATAAAAGACAAGATCGGCATGTAACCACGTTGTGCCTACGTTATCATAAAACATGCATGGTAGGTGCTGTAGGAATATGCACATGTAATTCCTTTAACAAGTTTTTGTGTCCAATTAACTTCACACTTGATCTTGCCACAATCCCGTGCTCATAATTAAGATTATGGTTGGGATTAAGGAGTAGTGATTGAGATTACTTTTTCTCAAGAGTGAGATCTTAGATTTAAATCCCATAAAAAAAGGGAGGTTGGCTTGAGGATGAGGGGTTTGCAAAAAAAAAAAAAAAAATGAATAATAAGATTATGGTTAACTTTCGGCAATTGAAAAACAAGCAATCATTAAATAATCTAATAGACAATTTCACAAACATCTTGAAAGCATCCACACGCAAAATTTGGAGAGTAGGTAGAAGGAGAAAAGAATACAAGATTTTTAGGTGATTCGCCAAATCTACGTACATCCACCACTTAATGATATTCCCTTAGGACTTCCAGCCATTTCCATGGGATGAAAACATGCTTTTTTAGTGAAACACAAACTAACTTTCAGCCTTTTGAAACAACCCACGTGTCTTATCACACCAAGATACCCACCTGCACTGTGAGTCCATAAATACAAGAACTGATGTATAAAGAATAGCTTCAAAAGTGTTACAACTGTTCAAGAGTAGATGATACAATGATGGCTCTTAATTACTTAAAGATTTTTGAAAGTTATAGCTCAAGTAATGGTGAAATTATTCAGGCTTAAGAGTGAATCAAAGTGTAACAGAAAGCTTGGTTGAGCAAAAAAATTAGTCTTAAGGCTTTGTTAGGGTGAAAGAAGTTAAATAAACAAGATTTAACAGCCATAAAACGTTTAACTTTTTTCAAAACCTCGGGTCTATCAGTCGATCATGTTGGCTAACTAATAGTGTGACAGGCACCAAAATGACAACACTAGAACTACGGCCGGTCGACCAGTACCTCTAGTGATCAATCTGCACATAGGCCATAGCCATTAGATTAGGTCCAACCTAGAAGATCTTTCCTATGCTATGAAGGTGGGAATGATTAGTCCAGATCCTCCTACTTTTTGGAAGTAAAAAAGAGGAGTTGATATTGGCATATTTTGCAGTGCAAAAAAATTATCTTGAGGGTTTGTTAGAGTGAAAGAAGTTAAATAAGCAAGATTTAATGGCCACAAAACGTTACATTTTTCCAAAACCTAGGGTTTTTGTCACGGACTTAAAAGATGCCCATATTCTAGAAGCACCTAATGAGCTGGACACTCAAGGGTATCATCTGCATGAGCTTAATGAAGAGCACGTGAAACCAACAAAATCATTTAAGAAGGACCAAAGCATCACAACCCTCACTATTTTCATGAGTACATACTTATTGAGCAAGAAAACAAGTTATAAATAGAGAGCCTTAGAGTGTAATAGACATCAGAAAATTGTTGCTTGAGAATACTCCGTTTCTTCTTCTCTTTTCTTTGGAGTTCCCTATTACTCGAAAATAGGGTCTGTAATTCCTCTCTTAATCAAAATATCAAACATCTTGTTTGCTTAATTTCTGCTCTACATTACAGTTTTTTAGTATGCATGTTCCCTTCAAGGGAAAGATATAGGAAAGTTCCAATAACTTGGCAATCTGTATCCATATATAGTTTAAATCTATACGGAATAGAGCTAAAAGAGGCATGCTGTATCAGTTTCTATTAGTTTGCCAACTCAGCTAAAAATAATTTATTATTATTAGAGATAAATTTATGTTTTTTTTCCCTCTAATATTAATATTAGTAATAAAGTTGTATTACCTTTCTCTTCATTACACACACATTAAAGACGAAATAAAATTGTGCATCTATTATGGATATATCGTTAAACTTAAGCTTGAATTTGAAACGCTCGGCTGGCTTTGCATATGCGTGCATAAGTCGCTACAAATGCATGAAAGCTAATGTGAGGCCTTGCAAGCTGAGAAAATGTGCATGAACGCTTATAATGATGCATATGCATAAGTCGCTACAAATGCATGAAAGCAAATGTGAGGCGTTACAAGCTAAGAAAATGTGCATGAAGGCTTATAATGATTTGCAATGATGATTATACTCATTACTGCAATGATAAGCTTGATTTACAGAATTGTTTTATGGCAATTGAACTGCAGAGATATTATGGAGACTAAATTGTGAACGTTTCATCCCATTCATTGCTCCTTAGGTGTGATGGAATTAATTTTTGTCATATTTGGTTTTTCTATAAATAGTGGTACTTTTGCATTGAAAATAAAAACACCATTTTCTTTGAGCATTTTTTCATAGAGGAGCTCCAAAACCAGAGATATTCATGGCCAAGCGGTGAAACATGAGTCCGTTTCAACTCGATTAATAAGGTTGAAGGTATTGAAAATATAAGGGAAGTTTGGAGAATGTTATTATACGAAGAGGGTGTTTGGTGAAATTTCGGATGCGGAGATGTTTCAAAGAATGAACAAAAAAGGATATAGACCAAATAATGTTACTTCTGTTGGTGTTATGAAATGAGAAAATACTCGAGTCCACGGTGAGAGCAAAGTTGAGGAACCAGGCTGCAGTTTAATTGAAGTAAACAATGAGACTAAGTTCCTTTTAGGAGATATTAGGCACCTTGAAAGGGAAGCAATATATAGAAAACAGAAAGAGATTAAACAAAGACAAAAAATTATAGAAAACAAGTACACCAACATCAAATGAACTATTAAGAAAGCCAAAAAATAAAAATTTATATTATATTTTACTACACGAAGGGTAGGAGAAAAAATTATAAAAAAAAATAACTACAAATTTTAAATAAAATTGTTAAGAAAAAGGCATTTTTGGAAATTTCATATTTTTTACGAAATAAACTCAAAAATTTTTATTTTTAGATTCTAATTCTAATGCAAAATTAAAAATAACATAATTTTTTCATTTAATTAAAAAAATATTCAACCCGGGCAACGCAACGCTCAGGTACAGAGAGTACTAGTACTAAATTAAATCTATATGCAGTGCACAATCAGCAAGCTTGAGAGTAACAGATATCGGAAGTGAGTAGTTCCACCTTTAGCTTCTGTCATGTTAGTCTTGGTAAGAAGAGCACATATATACTACTTATAAGATAAGAAAAGATCATGAGATGTTCTAGCCACTTCAACTCTAAGGGAAAAATTAAATAAACCAGAATCCTTTAGAGAGAAACTTCTGCCCAAAACTTTATTAGTCTTGAACCGTCGTGTTATCACTTCCTGCTATCAAAATATCATTTACATCGAGATTAGGAGATAGTTCAAGTGTTGAGTTTATCTCTCCTAGGTGTGAGGCCTTAAGTCCAATCCCATAAAGATGGAGGTTTAATAAAAAAGAAATATCATCTACATAGACAAGTAGATTTACCATAAAATTTGCACGACATAAAACAAACAAGTAAGGATCACTTTCAAATTCACAAACCCAATTAAAAGAAGAAAATCTTTTAGTTTAGTGTACCATGTCCTTGAAGCATGTTTGAGATCATAAGGAGCTTTCTTGAGGCAACGGACATGGTCAGGAACTTGCTTGTCCACAAACCCTAGCGATTGAACCATGTAGGCATTCTCTCACAATATGCCTTGTAAAGAAGGCGTTACGCACATCAAGCCTGTTGATGGGCCATCCAAATTTCATTGCTAGATTAATGACTAGACGAATTATGGTAGTTTCGACAATGAGACTAAATGTGGCATCATCCACACTCAGCCGTTGATGAAAACATTTGGCCACAAATTTTCGCTTTGCACCTTGAAATAGACCCATCGAGCTTTCATTTGGTTCGAAAAACCCACTTGTACCAAACCGAAATTTGATTGATATTAGGAGGAAATAACTCTTAAGTTCCACTAGGAACCAGGGCATCAAATTCCTCAGATATTGCAGTTTTCCAATAAGATGATTGCTGTGCTTGTTTAGAAGTTACTAGTCCCTGAAGCTCAAAATTATCAGTAGAAACATGAAGAGAAATTTTATGAAGCCATGAAATATTATTCTTGGTCCGAGCTACCATTTAGTGAGCACTGGAGCTTGAGGAGATAGCCGACACAATATCATTTGATTGTAAAAAGGAAGCACTAATTGGTTCAACATCTAACACTGAAATGGGCAGCTTGGTCGTAGATTCCAAGTGAGGTGCATTTTGACGTCAAAATTAGAAGGTGCAGCACCTGTACCATGTGAACCAGAATGCAATTACGCTGCTCCTAGATTAGATTGGGCCATGGGTAGATATAAATCGGTATTGCATTCATTTGATGACTTCACAGGTTTAAATATTACAAGTGGTGCAGTATGAGCAGATGTCTTGGTTGAGACATGTTGAGAAGATGACACGTGATGGTAAACTTGCAATTGAGTGCACGTCAACGAGTTTGGTTAGAGAATTAAGCCAATTATACACTAGGCTATTGTATAGGACAAGAGTTCTCGCAGGAGTACACCTGCATAAAATTATTGATTTTCAATAGTATAAGGGTCTATTTGGATTGATTTTTTTTTCAGGTTCTCGCAGGAGTACACCTACATAAAATTATTGATTTTCAATAGTATAAGGGCCTATTTAGATTGATTTTTTTTTTTCAAGAAAAAAATACTTTTTTTTGAAAAAGTTAAATTAAATTTACAATAACTATTTAATTTAACTTCTAAAAAAGTTAAAACTCTGAAAAAAGCTCAAATACAATTTTTTTTAGAAACCAAAATTTTCAACTTATAATAAAAGCTATTTTTCAAAAGATGTTAAAAAAAGCACTTTTTTTTTTTAAAAAAAAAAGCAATCCAAATGAGCCTTAAATACATTTTACAAAAGTATAAAAAGGAACTTAAAATATCTTATGTACAACATATACATCAGAGGATATATTATCTATCATATGTTCCCAAGAACTATGATTATCTAGTCAGTTAGGCTAACTCCAATAAATTTTCTATTTTTTTTTTATATATATAGCAAGTTAAATTTATCCTTTTTGTATTTTGGAGCTCCTTATATAAGTTTTCCTCTAATAGTCTCCCTATTTTTCTTTTTTTAGGAACTTCCTATCTCAGTTTACTCCAACAGTCTCGTTACTTTTTCACTCCCTATCTAATATCACTTTTAACTTTTTATTTATTTATTATTTATTGTTGTAAGGTTTGACCCGTTTTTTGAGTACACAATTTAGGAATATGGACTTAAGGTTTGAGACCTGCTTTATTTGTTGACATGTCTTATCTCTAATCTTATCATATCTTAGAGTACTGTCATATTCGTACTGATTCCATATTTGTTGTTTCTTATACTCTATACATAGAGGCTTTGCCTATTGTATTAGAGTTAGACATAAAGACAGAGAGGTGAGATAGAGAGCGAAAGACCTTGAGATAAGGAGACCGTGGGGGCCCGAGCCCTCTTCTTGTGTTGTATTTGTTCTTACAGTGAAATTCTCTTGTCTGTTCGTAGACGTGAGCGGAAGGCCAAACCACATTAAAATTATTATGACCATGGTGCTTACATCCTTCTTTATCTCGACAATGAGACTAAATGTGGCATCATCCACACTTAGCTGTTGATGAAAACCTTTGGCCACAAATTTTCGCTTTGCACCTTGAAATAGACCCATCGAGCTTTCATTTGATTCGAAAAACCCACTTATACCAAACTAAAATTTGATTGATATAAGGAGGAAATAACTCTTAAGTTCCACTAGGAACCAGGGCATCAAATTCCTCAGACATTGCAGTTTTCCAATACGATGATTGCTGTGCTTGTTTAGAAGTTACTAGATCCTGAAGCTCAAAATTATCAGTAGAAACATGAAGAGAAATTTTATGAAGCCATGTAATATTATTCTTGGTCCGAGTTACCATTTAATGAGTACTGGAGTTTGAGGAGATAGCTGACACAATATCATTTGATTGTAAAAAGGAAGCACATGGTTCAACATCTAACACGGAAATGGGTAGCTTGGTCACAGATTCCAAGTGAGGTGTATTTTGAGGTCAAAATTAGAAGGTACAGCACTTGTACCTTGTGAACCAGAATGCAATTACGGGGTTATTTTTATTTTTAACCTTATTTTTTAATTTGCTTCCAAAAATAACCCATTTTTGATGGGGGTAGCAAAAGTAGACCTTTCGAACTTATGAAGTTCGGAAACGAAATTACAAAGTTCGACTATGTCAACTAAAAAAAAACGAAATTATAATATGAGATACCGAACTTCTGAAGTTCAACTAAGAATTCGAAATTGAGAAGCTTGGACTCGAACTTCTGAAGTTCGACTGCGTGGATCTCGGATAAGCAAGCTGGCCGTTTTCAAAGTTTGAAAGGTCGAATGTGCGCGTCTCGGAGTATCGCTGCACGTAACAGACAGGGCATTAAAGCAGAATCTCAAAACTCGATGTCGAAATTTCGAAATTCGAAATACATAAAATCGAACTTCAGAAGTTCGGATACATATATACTCGAACTTGAGAAGTTTGAGAACTAGCTTTTGTTCCTTAATGTCGAGCTTCTGAAGTTCGACTCCTCGAACCCAGCTGGCCGTTTCCGAAATTTGAAAGTTCAAATGCGCGCGTCTCGGAGTAACTATCGCTTCACATAACAGACAGGGCATTAAAGCAGAATCTCGAAACTCGATGTCGAATTTCTGAAATTTGAAATACATAAAATCGAACTTCAGAAGTTCGATATCCCTGTATAATCAAAATTCGGAAGTTCGAAGTCTTGCTTTTGTTCCTCGTTGTCGAACTTCTGAAGTTCGACTCATCTAGTATTTAAACCCCCTGGCCCAAACACTCCTCTTCCATCCGAAATCTCACTCTCTCCATTGCTCTCTGATCCTTCTCTCATTTTCCTCCCATCCAACTCGAAAAGTTAGTACAAATTTTCTACATCCTAGGATTTTGCCTAAATCTTGTAAGTTTTCTCTTTTTTTTTTTGGTACAGAATTTATATGTTTTAATGTATTTGTTTGTTTAATTTATATGATGTTAAATTTCGAAATTATATGTTAATTACATGTTGCCTACGTTTAATTTGAAAATTAGATTATTGTTTAGTTTAGTGGAATATTAATCATATTGGTTTATTTTATATGTTAATTATATGTTGCTTAATACGTTAAATTTTAAAATTAGACTATTGTTTAGTTTAGTGGAATATTAATTTTGTTGGTTTAATTTATATGTTAATTATATGTTGATTTATTTTTGGAATATTAATCATTTTATGATGATGGGATGTATTAATCATTGTGTATATAATTTGTGTGCAAATAAACAGTATGCATATAATTAGTGTGAATTTATAATTATTCAATTAATCATATGGAGTTTTAGGATTTTAGTGGCGTTTAAGGGTTTTAGTGGACTTTTAGGATTAATTATGTTAATTATTAGTCAATTTAAGATGACGCTATGTATTAAATAAGTATTAAAGTTATAGTTCTAAAGTATTTAATATGAATTTTTATAAATTTTAAATAATATAAAATTTATGAAATGAGAAAATTAAAGCTATAGGGCATATAGTAAGTAACTGAAGTTAGGGTTTTAGTGGAGTTTTAGGATTAATTATGTTCATATTAGTAATTTTAAGATGAAGTGATATATTTGTTCAATATTAAAGTTGTAGTTCTAAAGTAATTAGTAATAAATTTTTTGACGTTTAGATAATGTTAAGCAGTATTAATTTTATTTGTTGTGCAACTTTAATTTGAAAATTAGATTATTGTTTATTTTAGTGGAATATTAATCTTGTTGGTTTATTTTATATGTTAATTGTATGTTGCTTAATACATTAAATTTCAAAATTAGACTATTGTTTATTTTAGTGAAATATTAATCATATTGGTTTATTTTATATGTTAATAATATGTTGATTTATTATTTGGAATATTAATATTTTTATGATGATGGGATGTATTAATCACTGTAATTTTAATTAGTATGAATGTAGAAAAATTAAAATATTATGAATTTTACAAAGTTAGCAAAATTAGTTAAATATTAAAGTTGCAGTTATAAACCAATTAGTAATAATTAGTACTTTTACATTTTTTTAATTTACTTAATGGTCGTAGGATCTATGGCTCATAGACCAGCTCCTAGCGATAGTTCAGTGTTATGCTATTACTATGACTACCGGGTGAATTATTTGTCGTCACCCCATCAGTTAGAAGAACACAAGATTTATAGGAGTGATAGAGAGTTATTTCTATGGACGGAGCATCCCGCTGTGCAGACGGCTTTATTGAGAGCCCAATTTTTTTGATGTTATGCGGCGCACTTCCATCAGATTGACAATCCTCTTATTACTGTCTTGATTGAGAGGTGGCGACCAGAGACGCATACATTTCATTTGCCTGTAGGTGAGGCCACGATCACACTCCAGGATGTCGCTGTATATTAGGGATTATCCATTGTTGGTCAGGTTGTCCCGGTGCTCGACGATACTAGTCGAACTCTGAAAGAGTGGCGGACACGTATTCATCAGTATATGGGGGTATATGTATCTTTGGACAAAATTAGTGGAAGTTCGATTAACATACCCTATCTGAGGGAATTGTACGTAGCCTAAGGCACTCTGGAGAATCCTGAGGTGGAGGAAGCGGAACGGCGGACCCGTTTGTGGATTTTTTTGTTATTTGGCACCCATATGTTCACTGATACGACAGAAAATAAATTATCGTTACATTGGTTGGACTTTTTGATTGACTTTGATCATATCAGTGAATATAATTGGAGGGCAGCATGCCTAGCGCATCTGTATAGATGGCTTTGTAAGGCTTGTTGCCGTGATTGTAGAGGCATGTACGGGGCCGTCATGCTCATTCAGGTAGCACAGCTAATCATCTCATTGTTGTTAATGATATTTGAAGTCGTATTATTGCTTATAATATAATTATCTTGTACAATGCAGTTTTTTGCTTGGGACAGACTCACGGCTTTTAGGCCAACACTGTGTGAGTAGACGGATAGGCACCATCAGAGGGATGGGCACGCTGTTCACCCTGATTTCCCGTTGCCAGGCCCACCACGCGGCTACATGTTCTTTGGGAGGAAGGATCTGAAGTGGGTTGCGGGCCGGGTTGGTTTGAACGAGGCGCAGGACATGATTAACCGTTTGCAGCCCGGCGAGGTTTGAAAAAATTTACATCTCATATTTATTTCTCTCTCTTGTTAATTTATGTTGTATGTTTTATAAATTAATCTGCCATTATTGTTGTGTTCCCAGTTTATTTGGCAGCCATTTGAGCATGCAATGGGTGGTTTGCCACAGTGTTGTTTGCAAAATGCGGAAGCGTGGCGAGCATGTGTACCCCTCATCGTTGGTAGGTGGGTTGAGTGGCACCCGTCCTGATCGGGTACTTTGGCAGTTCGGTATGCGGCAGACGATCCCCGGTAATCCACTAGCGTGGCAGAAACACCAGGACGGGAAAGAGAATATTACAGCCGAACAATATAATTTGGCAGTCGACATGTGGGTCAATTGGGAAAACACTATTGTGGCGACGGAGTTAGAGGACTTTCCCGATCCTGGGGCTTTGAGGGCGTATATGAGATGATACCGAGGGATAACCATACTATATGCTGGACACCCTCGGACTAGTCATACAGACGACGGCTACGTTGCATCGGCCCACGATGAGAACAGTCTGGTTAGTGCAATATGAATGTTTTCCCATAAATTCGAATTTAGTATGCATTGATGCAATACCTATTGACAGTGCCGTAAATTTTTCTTTAGGCGGTATACGCTCAGCATGTGGTTAACCACAGTGGGAGTATTATACGGCTGTACGAGGTAGGAGACTTACGAGTAGATACGGCTACTCTTGATTTTATGGTGAGTCATCTGTAGGTCCTGCACATCAGAGGCCAGGCCGTACTTCAGCAGACCCAGCATGAGCACCTGTTGGACGACACGACAGCCATGTATGACGTCCAACGTCCACAACCGCCTCCACAAATGTTACATCAGTCAGGACAGCGGGGCCGTTATCATCATACCACTCAGGAGCCCAGCACTTCGTACACACCGCCGCAGCCTGGTAGGTTTAGCCATGTTGAGTACAGCGGTCCGTGGGTCGATCCCAGCACTTCATACATGCCGCCACACCATGGCAGGTTTAGCCAGTTTGAGTATGGCGGTCTGTCACACTAGGAGCCCAGCACCTCGAACACGCCACCGTAGGGGCCGTTATCTACCAGTGATTATCTGATAGATGATCAGACTGCTGAGCTGGTAATTGAGGAGGACCATCTACTGCGTCGTACTCGTAGACGCACACAGTCACAGCATCCACCGCCACTCGTTTTACCTGACCGGACCAGCAGGGGTCGGAGGCCCAATTATTACGCGTCTTCTCAGTATTGATGTAGTTGAATAAACATTTTATATTTCAAACTTATTTTAGTAATTCTATGTAATTGAACTTTCATTTTTCATTGTTTTTTTATACTTAGTATCATGTCTCGATATAAATTGTGCTGATGTTGACAATATTTTGAGATGGAAAGATTTGACAGTATCTTTTATTGAAAACATTACACACCATAGTGAAAAAGACCAATTAGCTTCACATGCTATAACTTCATGATAACCATTCTTAGGGGGCAATTTGGTGCAATATGCCTAGGGTTACGGCAATAACCACACTTTCTTCTGCCTACTTGGTCGGAATTGTCCATCTCGTTTGGTATACACCGAGCTCTTTCCCGCCCACGTCTTCTATCGCACACTCGTAAAGCATTTGGGAGTAATGTCCAACTGGGTCCTGGAGGCCAGTAAAATTCATGTCCAAGGGGTTGAAATGTCATATTATATGTTGTCTCGAATGACTCTACCGTATAATGAAGATCAACCATGGTTGAAGGGTTTCCACCCCTATAACGGGCAACATATTGGGCATGAGAGCATGGCATATGATAGGCTATCCACCTGCCACATGTACATGTTCGTCCCACCCAATCTACCTCTTGTTCGTTGGGAACACCGTTCCATCGTTCTGGCATTCGACTGACCTGGTACCACTCATCTAGTATGAATGCATGCAATTGCATCCGGTGTGAAGACGCCTCCCACTTTTCATATTTTTCTCTCGCTCGATCCATCAGAATACGATCATCTCTATGCATGTGCATCGCGTTTGCCAACCTATCGTGAAAATATCCCTTTAGCTTTAAAAAAGTGTTATTTACTAGTGCTGTAATGAGCAATCCCCTGGCTCCGACAATCACACCATTGAAGCATTCAACATTATTTGTTGTCGCGACTTCATCTATAACCCCCATCGTGGCTCAATGTCCATGAATCTGGACCAAGGTCGGCTAACATCGGTGCACCCGTGTACCAACGCCAGTGGGTCGTGGGTTGATATTACGAATAATGTCCATGGCGGCGATGTGCTTCCGTTTCTGGCTTTCTTTTCCAGCTATCCAACACATGTCTTTTGCGAATTGGTTGTGTCATCTTTTCATCACATTGCTTTTTAGATGTCTCAAGCAAATGCGATGCTTCACTTGAAGTCGGCCGTCGGATGTTATTGTATTGATGGCTGCCGCGATTCCTGCGTGCCGATCAAACAGAATGCAAACTGTTGACATGTCGTTTAAAAAACACTGACTTACTTTCTCCAGGAACCACCTCCAACTATTTGTACTTTCGCCATCGACAACGGCAAATGCCAACGGTAATATATGGTCGTTGGCATCTGTCGCTAAGGCGACGAGCAGGCGGCCCTTGTGCTTTCCATGCAGATGTGTTCCGTCCAACAAGAGTATAGGTCGACAGTGCCTCCATGCCATGATGCACGGACCAAAAGCCCAAAATACATAATGAAAATTTTTTTCTGTTTTAGTTAAACCCTGGGCGAACCTGCAGTGGACAACGGTTCCCGGATTCTTTGCAATTACGGCGGCAAAAAAGCACGGCAGCATCTTGTATGACATGTCCCAGTCTCCAAAAACTAGTTGGATTGCCTTATTCCTACCACGCCAAGCTTTCCCGTATGTTATATCAACATTTAAAGTCTTCTTTACGTGGGCTTGGACAAGACGTACTCAAATCAGCTTCTACAACAAAATGCCTAACCATGTAGCTGACCAGACCAAATGTTAGATTTCTATGGTTTGGCCCGCATTTATCTCCCATGCAAATATGCATGCTTTGGTACCTCGTAATCTCGAACATCTTGTGTGTGCATTTTTTTACTGCATGAACCTTCCACTTGCATGGTGTCCTAAGATTGCTTGATTCGTAGCAACGTATATCCCACAAGGACTTATTCGACTTCACCACCCTGTATTCTCGTTTATGTTTGATCACATTTTGTTGAACAGCCCGTATAAGATCAACCTTTTTCGGGAACACCATACGTTTGGCCAACTCCATCCGTCTTTCGTCCCATATTGGTCTCTCCATTAGATGCTCATTTGAAGTGATGTAATACTCTGTCCTAGCTGTGTGGAAAGCTACTGGTTCTTCCTCCTCTAAATCCAGCTCCAGCTCTTTGCCATTGCCTGGCCCCACATCAACCTCATCGTTTTCGTAGATTAAACTTTCTACTGACACAACATCTTCCTCCTCGTTTAACTGAACGTCCTCATCTACTTCTTCCGGTTAAGATAAAATAGAATCTAATCCCACCTCGAACATCTCTCGAATGTCACTAGCTTGAGAGGGTCCTCCAGCTTCAAATGTGGGGCATGGCGGTGGAGAAAGGGAAAATATGGCAAACCCTGCCGTTGTGGTTGGAATGTTTACTTCCGCATTGACATAATAAGGCGGTTCCACATTCAAATTTGGCAAATCACCAACAACTTCTTATAGTGTTGTTTCTTCATTTGAAGGCTGTGGATTGTACACAACATCACTTTGCACGTCTACGACAACGTGCGCACATCTCTTATTCATATCCATGCAAGCTGTTTCATACATGTCCTGTACATCTTCGTCATCCTTAATGCCACTGGGGTAATAATATATTTGTTGTAGGTTTGTGTCCCATTTGAGATCACGATAACACAACTCAACTCTATCGATAGTTGGCCGCAATTGGAGCTTCGTGAATATACGAGATACAAACTGATAGTATGTTATTCCGGGAAAAATTTTTATTTTACGTGGTAAGTTTGGACCTACATAGTCGAGCCCATGATCTGTTTCAATTTTGTTGCCACCGTAATATAAATATACGTTAACTGCATCAACATTTGCATTCATCTTTTTGGGTGAAAAAAATGTATAACGTGACTTAGATGTGAATGAGTTGCAGAAGGGAGGGAAGTGGAGTGGTTAGTGGTATAGCAACAAATCCAAATTTTGAAAATGCTACATAATGTGACTTATTGTGTGAACGTTTGTAGGGTTAGTGATTTTGGAACGAGATGATGAAGGGAGAAGTGGGGTGTGCATTATATAGTAACAAATTCGAACTTAGAAATTTGGATTTTAAACTTCTGAGTTTCTACTTATAACCTAACTCGAATTTTAAAAACTCAAAACAACAAAATCGTACATCAGAAGTTCGAAAGTGCGAAAAATTCGAACTTCGAAAGTGCGAAAAATTCGAACTTCAAAAGTTCGAAAAAGGACATCTCTGACAAAAATTATTCTCTACTCTGCTCTGCCCTCGATTACGTCGGAATGTTGTAAACTCGAACTTCTAAAGTTCGAAACACGATATTATTGTCTGCCTTCTGATATTATTCTCTGCCCTCCGTCACATCGTGGCAACATCGTCACAGAAGGAATCCTGCAAACCCTAGCACCCTATTTTCGAACTTCATAAGTTCGAAGTTGTTACTATTGATAACTTCGAACTTTTGAAGTTCGATATTGAAGTTCGAAAATTCAAAAATATTTTCGAACTTTCGAAGTCCGATATCGAGTTTTCGTCATTCGTGATTGGGCTTCTGAATTTTGAAAAGTCTACTTTTGCAACTCCTCTTAAAACTGGACTATTTTTGGAAATAAATTAAAAAATAAGGTTCTACTTTTGTAACTCTTCTTAAAACTGGACTATTTTTAGAAATAAATTAAAAAATAAGGTTAAAAATAAAAATAACCCTGCAATTACGTTGCTGCTAGATTAGATTGGTTCATGGGTAGATATAAATTGGTACGGCATTCATTTGATGACTTCACAGGTTTAAATATAACAAGTGGTGAAGTACGAGCAGATGTCTTGGTTTAGAGATGTTGAGAAGATGACACATGTGATGGTAAACTTGCAATTGAGTGCATGTCAACAGGTATCGTTAGAGAATTAAGCCAATTATTAGTCTAGGACTCTAGGCTATCATATTGGACAACAGTTCTCACAGGAGGACACCTGCATAAAATTGTTGATTCTCAATAGTATAAATAAGCATAAAAAGGAACTTAAAATATCTTACCTACAACATATACAACAGAGGATATATTATCTATCATGTGTTCCCAAGATCTATGGTTATCTTGTCAGTTAGGTTAACTCCAATAAACTTTCTATTTATTTATATATATAGCAAGTTAAATTTATTCTTTTTGTATTTTGGAGCTCCTTATATCAGTTTTCCTCTAATAGTCTCCTTATTTTTCTTTTTTTACGAATTTCTTATCTCAGTTTGCTCCAACAGTCTTTTTACTTTTCACTCCCTATCTAATATCACTTTTAACTTTTTTTATTTATTATTTATCGTTGTAAGGTTTGGCCCATTTTCTAAGCGCACACTTTAGGAATATGGACTTAGGGTTTGAGACTTGCTTTATTTGTTGACTTGTCTTATCTCTAATCTTATCATATCTTAGAGTACTGTCATATTCGTATTGATTCCATATTTGTTATTTCTTGTACTTTATAAATAAGAGTTTTGCCTATTGTATTAAAGTTAGACATAAAGATAGAGATGTGAGATAGAGAGTGAAAGACCTTGAGATGAGGAGAGCGTAGGGGCCCGAGCCCTCTCTTTTTGTGTTGTATTTGTTCTTATTATATTGGAATTCTCTTGTCTGTTCGTAGACGTGAGCGAAATGTCAAACTACATTAAAATTATATGTCTATCGTGTTTGCATCTTTCTTTATCTCGTTTGTCATTGTTCCGAGCACCCCGAATTTCCCAAAAATCATTAATATGTATCATCCAATTATAATATTTAACAAAAAATCTTGACAATAATATTAAAAAATAACTAATAATATTAATATTTAATTTTAAGATAAATTTTAATTTATTTTCTTCCCATCAATCTTTTTTGGGTCAAACCAGTTGGTTTCTTTCTTTATGTTTAATCACTGTTCAAATTAAGTACATTAGTCGGGCACTTTCTTTGTGTGTAATTGCCATTTACTTTATGTCAATCAATTGGCGTTCACTCTATGTTCATCAATTGACTGCTTTCTTTATGTATCATCACCGTTTACTTTAGGTCCATCAATCAGCCGCTTTCTTCATGTTCCATCGTCATTTACTCTATGTCCATCAATTAGTCGCTTTCTTTATGTTTATGTTTCATCAATAGTCATGCTTAGTGACATTTCAAGTTTATAAATAGTCATACTCCAAGTTCGAATGTAAACATGACTCCTGCAAACACATAAACCTTTGAAACTATTTCCATCATTATTCTACTCTTTTATATATAGCTTCAAATTATCGATGATTGCAAATTCTTGATAATTCTGACTCAGGTGAAGAGTTAGGAATCATCAAACTACTGGTTGATAAAGATAAACATGCTAAGAGTTATCAAAACGTACATATGGATTAGAAAGAAATAAATTTATGAAAGTGCCTAACTCTTGACATCAAATGAAGTAAATGAGGGGAAAGTCAATGGAGGGACTGAAAAATTCCCCTATAACTACTAGTAGTGATATTTAGAATTCCTCAAACTTGAGATTTTATGAAAGGTTGATAGTGAAAATTTAAAATTATCACGATTATTTTTTACAAAATTCAAAAGTTATACATAATTCAAGTGTTATGCTTAACATAACAATGAATATAAAAGGATACTTAAACTATCCTTTCTATCACTAGTCCAATTAAGAAATTATGACATCCTCTAATTCCTTTTCCTTCTTTTCTTTTACAGTCCAAATGGGGGAATTCGTAAAATTCCTTTCCTTAATCATCTTTTTGTTTTTCGTCTTACTTTCCTTTTCTTTGTCTCACATATCCAAAACATCTAGTGTTAGAAAAAATGATCCAATTAGGGCACCTTTTACTCTAGAAAATTGGAGAAAATGAGTTACAACTCATAACTTAAAATTTTAAATTATTGACACAAAGATGTACTCCGGGAAGTAATGAAGGACCTAAACTAATTTTGAATTTGCATCTTAAAAATATATATTTGAATTGCTACCACATCAACTTTTTATTGGAAAAATGAAAATTAATGTGGCAAGCAAGACTTCGAGCCTGTTTGGCCCAACTTTTGGAGACTCAAAGGTGTTTTTCTGTTAGTTTAAAAGTTAAAATTGACCTGTTTGGCCCATTTTTAAAAGAGCTTCTAAATAAAAGCTAAAGCTGAAAACAGCTGAAAAACCAAAAGTTCCAAATTGAAGCTTTTCAAAAAAGGCTTTTGAAAATCTATTTTTTTGTCATGTAAAAAATTATTTTTCTTCATTTTTTCTCAAAAATACTATTTTATATTTTTTAAAATTCAATATTACCCTCAAAACAACTGAAAACTTAGGGTGCGTTTGGTTTGCCTGTTTTCTGTTTTCATTTTCATGGAAAATGAAAATTAGGATAGAAAATTCATTTGGTTAACCATTTTTGTTTCCATTTTCAAAAAATAGAAAACAGTTTTCTAGAAAAATAGAAAACATCAAAAAAGTGTTTTATCTAAAAACAAGGCGGCAATTTTGTAAATAACTCTAAATGATTTAGAAATCAAGGTGGAAGTTTTGTAAATAATTCTAAAAATTTAGAAAATAAGGTAGCAATTTTGTAAATAACTCTAAAAGATTTGAAAATAAAGTGGCAGTTTTGTAAATATCTCTAAAAAATTTAGAAAACAAGGTGGCAATTTTGCAAATATATCCAAAAAATTTAGAAAATAATGTGGCAATTTTATAAATATTTTCAAAAAATTTAGAAAACAAGGTGACAATTTTGTAAATAAACATCAAAAGACAAAACACTTTTAGTAACCAAACACATTGTCTATATTTTAGAAAATAGAAAATGAAAATTATTTTTAGAAAATAAAAATAAAAAATGAAAACTAGAAAATGAAAACAGAAAATAAGCAAACCAAACGCAACCTTAATTTCTAAAATATCAGGCCAAACAATCAGCTGCTTTTATTCAACAACACTTCTACCCAAAGCTTTACTGTTAAAAGTTATACAGCTCAACAGCTGAAATCACACAACTAGCCTTCGTATGTTTAAGATAGAAGTCATGAGAATAAAGATAGATTTCATATTTGGAGGAAACAAGATAGATTTCTTGCTTGCAAAACATAAAGCATAGACATTTCTACATGTAGCATTTGCGAATTCGTGTTATTAGATAACAAGGTAGATTAAATTCATATTTTTAACTCACAAATTTGAAAAATTCGGCTAGTTAATTGGTTTATTTCTAAATCGTATTGATTTGATCTTAACTCTATAAAAGGCCTTATTATGGTCAAAATCTCAAAAGAAATTGCTCAACAAATGTAGAGATCAATCCAAGTTCAAATCAATAGCTCTTACTACAATTATGCCAAACCTAATGGGAGCTCCGCATAATTATCTAAAAATAAAAAATAAAAAAAAACACTAATCAACAAAAATTCAGTTTCCATGATCTTGTCGTTAACTTCATCTCGTGCACCACGTGGACGCCATCTCCACCACTTGATGTAATATCCCAACCTACAATCAGTTTTTCATAATATAATCTTTGCGGCTTACATATAAAATTTTTATTGCCATAAAAATTATAACGCTTATATACATATATATATGTATGTATGTATAGGCACGTGAAGCGGTGAGGCATTGGAATTTGGAAAGAAGCAGAGAGAGAATGGCTTGCAGCTGCTCAGTGAACTCCATGGCTGCTGCAGCCGCTGCATCTTACTATTCGGTGAAGCCAAACAAGGCCTTAGCTTCTTCTTCTTCTTCGAATCCAAACAAGCTCATTTTCACTTCGCAATCATCGTCTCCCTCTAAACTCTCCGCTCTTCGATATGACCAATCCCAGTATCTCCTACCTCGTTTTGCCGTGCCCCCATCGCCAAACGCTTCAAATTTTCTTGTAAGTAATTTTTTCCCCCTTCTTTTCAAGTTATTTATTCGTGGGTTTAAGTGATTACTTGGGTATCATCAGTCTCGCTCGTGGGCCTGAGACTCGGGTTTTGGGCCCGTGGAGCTTGACAAAATTCAGTGGTTTTTTCTTTTTTCTTTAATGGGTTTTTGTATATTTGTTTTTTTATGTTTGAGGTTGTGGCGTCGGTGAAGAAAGCGGAGCCATTGAAGATAATGATATCGGGTGCACCTGCTTCTGGTAAAGGAACACAATGTGAGCTCATCACTAAGAAGGTAAATCTTTCTATCCTTCTTTTTGGTTTATTTTTTTGGGCCCCAAATTTTAAAATTTTTGATTGTTGGATAATTTAATTGTTGTTGTTTTAAAGGATAGATTTGGTTGGGTTTTGATTGGACTTAATTTTATATGCAAATTTAGATGTTATGTTGAGAAATTAATTATGTTGTTTGCATTGATAGGAAAGTAGGGAAAAATGTAAAATGGAAGTTAAATTCTTGATAAATGATATCACCATATCGTTGTCTATAATTCGGGACATAAACACTTCTAGTTATTACCCATTTTGATTCAAAATTTTAGATATAGGCACAACTAGGAAGCAAATGAACAGAAGCATGGTATAGAATTAGTAAGGACTTAAATTGAATTAAATTTGTAATGACTAATGTATTTGGAAGCAAAATTCCCCTTCATTTTGGGATCTGAAGCCAAGGTACCAAGAGTCGGTGTGTCAATTTGGCAGAATCCCAGAGCTTATTCGGCAGTCTCCATGTGTGTCACTCCACAAATTTGAATTTACATATACTGCACTATATTTAGGTGAAAGAGATTTGTACACATAAAATAAGCATGAAATTTGTGATCGGAGCATCAAGTCAGCATTTGACTTTCACTTTGGTTTCATCTTTTTGTGCTTTTACCAAACAAAACACTCACCCCACAACAAAGAAAAGAAGAAAAGATGAATTTGTTTATCACTGTTGCATCCACTGGTTTTGTTTTCAAGGTTGCCAATACAGATGTGATGTGCATTAACTAGCTTATGACGTCCATTTCGTCATACATGATCACTGTAATGGCATTCAAATTTCATAGATGCTTTTTTTTTTCCTAAAATGTTTTTGCTAAACATATTGTTGTGTCGGATGTTTCTAAGCTCTGCAGTCTTATTCAAACTTCACAGATGCATTTGTTCGTGAATACTCTGTTGTTTTGGTGAAGCATACTCAGTTAGTATTTGCATATTTATTAGACGATGTCAAATGACAAGGGAGAAGAAGACCAGTTAAAATGTAAAGGCATTCCGCCAGTCATTAAGCTTGTTTTAGATACTAGAAAGAAGGGCCTCACATGGTTACTGTTTCATAACTAACTTATGCAGAAGGGCCTTTAATGGTTCATAACTTATGCAGATCCTCACATTTTTACTGATTCATGAGTCATATGCACATGCATATATTAAAGCCAGTCTTGGCACGAAAAATAATTAATACACGAGTAATCAGAGGGAAATTCTAGTCGTTCCAAGGTTGTAAAACTGGGTGGACTACCTGAACTATAAACCTGAAGTGCTAATTGCACCACGTTGTGGATGTTGTTTAATTTGATATACTGCGTGATTGATACAGATAAGACTACCTCTGTTTGGTATATGAGAGACCCTAGCTGTCTGCATTTTTTTTCCATGTAGGTGGCAATGGTTGCCACCAATTTGCTGATATATGATAATCTAAATGCATTGTGTCTTCCAGAAGTCCTAACTATTTTGCATTATAATATGAAGTTTCTGGAATCTAAATCAGTATAGCCAACCTGGAAAATTGTTGGCAACTTCAGACCCTGCCTCCCTCTTCCCTCTCTTTTTCTCTTGGATTTGTTATCATAGTTTTACAACACCATTGCCATGCAAGTTACTGAAGTGCTGCATAAATTCCTTATTATGGATTATTTGGTCAGAAAAAGAAAAACAGACTGAGGAAAATCAATCTTATATTTACAGTATGATTTGGTACACATTGCTGCTGGAGATCTATTAAGGGCTGAAATTGCAGCTGGCACTGAAAATGGAAAGCGAGCAAAGGAATACATGGAGAAAGGGCAGTTGGTCCCTGATGAAATAGTCGTCATGGTAAATTTAGTTTATTTGTTTCTCTTTCCTATATTATGCCTTCTTACTTCAAAAAGAAATGAATACTGCATTTCATTTAATTCTGTGTTGACGACACATTGACTTTCTTTGACTATAGATGGTCAAGGAGCGCTTATCACTATCTGATGCCCAAGAAAAGGGTTGGCTTTTAGATGGATACCCTAGGAGCTCATCACAAGCAGTTGCTCTTAGAGACTTTGGTTTCCACCCTGATCTTTTCATTCTTCTCGAAGTGAGGATTTGCTGTTGCTATCGGTACTTCAAATTTATTTCATTTATGTATATTAAATGTAGAAGGTTAGACATGCACAAAGAACTTGGCATGTCTTAGTATAAAGCTAATTATTTTGTTAATCATCTCTTTCATAAATTTGATCATAAAACAATAAAATAATGTAATATCCTTAATTAACTATTTTATGTTATCCACAAGACCTTAATTTGATTATGCTTTCTCTTATTTAGGTAGATATGACAAGATGTGTCTCTGTATCCACAGGTCCCTGAAGAAAGTCTTGTTGAAAGAGTAGTTGGTCGTAGGCTAGATCCTGTCACTGGGAAAATATATCATTTGAAGTATTCTCCCCCTGAGACTGAAGAAATTGCTGCACGGCTTACTCAACGCTTTGATGACACAGAAGAAAAGGCACTGTCCATTTACTGTCTGCCAATTAATATGTTCAAGTTTATTGTTTCTCTAGTTAATCATATCTGCTTGTACGTTATCTTCAGTGTATCTGTTTTGGTTTATCTTTATGCATAGCAATCTAACCTTGAGTCCTTCTTACTTTACAGGTAAAGCTGAGATTGCGCACCCATAACCAAAATGTTGAATCAGTACTCTCGATGTTTGAAGATATTATGGTGAAGGTGCATGATTCAGTCCTTGTTCTACGCATTTTTACATGTGATGAGAAAAGCCATTGCCAATGAACTTGGAGTGAATGTATGATTAAAACCCAACCCGAAAGTTAGAGAAACAATATTTAAACCGAACAAATGGAACATCATGAAGGGTTCATTCAGATGGCTTGTGTGCAAGGGTGATGGGGGAGATCAGTATAAGTAAAAGCTGATTATTCCGGTGATTATAATTATTATTAGTGCTTGAAGAAATATGAAATCAAAGGCTTCTGAGTATAAAATTGAATAGAGTGAAACCGATCAAAGTTACAATGGGGTTGTTTATTGTCATTTGACTGAAACATGCACATTACAGATGATACTTGGGTAGTTGGGTTAGTCTTAACTTGCTGTTCTGGTGTCATATAATGGAAATTTTGCTTTTCCAATTTTAGTTTAGTGCAGTTGGTCAGCAGTTACATCTCTTTACTTATCTTGCTGACATTGGACATTAACTTCATTCTTTAGTTCCATTTTATTTCACAATTTTTTTTAAATTAAAAAAAAAAAAAGGAAGAAAAGCATTGTCAAGTATAATTGGCTACTTATACAAATCTTTTTTTTTTTCAAACTTTTTCTGTATAAGGTTAGCAAATATGATTTCCTGGTAAGTCTCCAGGTGTGGCTGATAGTGATAAAAACAATGTTGAGAATTAATTTTTCACAGCAATTATCAGGTTTTGGACTGCTAGGACTGAAGTTTGTAGAAGACAAACTACATGTGTTTGATTTAAATCTTTTAATGTGTCTGTTGAACTGGATTTTGCTCCAGAACTTTGCATTATAAGGACTAATAAGAAGCATTGCTAGAGACTCGTCACTTGATGCTTAAAACCGTGCAACCGAAAATGAGATTTCCTCGATCTTCAGTGATTCCTTTTTCTTTTGGTTGTAGATCGATGGAAGTCTGTTCAAGCAGGAGGTTTTTGCTCAGATTGACAGTGCAGTGTCGGAACTTCTTGAGCAAAGGCAGGCTACATTGGGATCTGTGGCAGCATAGGTAAAGAAATCTGAAATATTGCAGGAGTATAGCAAGTGAAGATTATTAAAGCTTGAAAATATTTTCTCGTCATTTCCCCCTTTAAATCTTAGGATGAGATCTCTTTGATTCTATTTGATGAAATTCTTTTAGATGTCCAATGGGGAAATGCCTTCTTTTATTTCATTAGGGGAAACGCAAGCACATAGTATGCCGAAAGATGAGGGAAATCCCCAGAAATTGTACGTCAGAAAAGGTAACAAGAAAATTTATCACCTATATAAAGGAAGATAGAGCAGTTATCATGCGAAATATTTCTGATGTCCTTTATATTATGAGAGTGATAGTTATCGGATGTATGTAGTTTTTGTTGGGGAGCACATCAAAGATGACTCTGGTTAGTTCTTTCCATCTGCTTTCTGCAAATATAAATATTTTCTCATTTGAACAGTGTTCAATGTCAATGTTACTTGTGGAAAGTGTTGAATTTTTAAGGTCAAGTTAATCATAGCATGAAAGTTCAAGAAGTTTGTTGAAACCTCATTTTCATTCTTACGCAGTGAAAGCATAAAAACTGTGGCTAGCGTGATGTACATGGTAGACTTGGTAATCAATGTTTTGAGTAATTTTGTCATTTTAATCTGACTTTTTCTTCTCGTCTACGATGCAAATCATGCCAAATTCATTGACCGTCTTTTCTAGAAATTGTTTTTTTTTCTTCGGAATATTTGGTCAAGTTGACTTATAATCTTGATGAAAGTTTGGCACGTTGATGTGGTCTACAAATATTAATTAATTAATAGGCCCCTTGTTGAAGTGAGCCACCCCAAATCCTCGATGGCCATGCAAATAATTTATTCAAAATTTTCATTTTCTAACGGATTAATGAGCTTATTTTAGAAAAAAAAATGCCCGGATTTACGAATATACTATTGACATCTGAAGAGAGCATCATGCTCTTAAGAGGGTGTTTGATTTTGTTTATATGGAGAAAAAGAATTAATTACATGGTAAAATTTACTTACTAGTCACTTTTTTCACGTATAAAAAAGGTTAAAAAAAAAAAAATCAGTACTCCTCTACTACTTTTCTTATTTATTTATGGGTAAGTAAAGGAAAGTAACACTTTTTTTTTTACTTAAAAAAAATCTTTTTAATTATTTAAATAAATACTATTACTTATAAGTACATATTTACTATATATGTCCAAAGTTTCTAAGCGCATTTTATCTAAAACTTCTTTGTTTATTTGCCATTTGTTTATAAGTACTACAACATGTTTATAAGCATGCTTATTGCCCGTAAGCAACTCAAAAGAAGCAAAGCCAAACACCTTCTAAGGGCTTTTTTGGATTGGCCGTTTCTCCCAAAAAAGAGTATTTTTTTCCTTTTTGCAAAAAATATTTAGTTTGACTTTTTTTAAAAAATATGTATATTTTTAAAAGTTGTTAAAAAATGCTGAAACCAATTCAAACAAGTCCCAAAACTAATCACAAAGAGGTCGTATGATTCACGTAATATGAGACTTTTCTTCACGCAATAAGGACAAATAGCAACCGATGAGCTGCACAATTCGATTAAGGGTGTTTACTCGTAGGAGGAAAATTCGTTACAGTTTCCAAGTCACCAAAAAATAAATCCCCAGAAGAAAAAGAATGATGGGGGGGGGGGGGGGGGGAGGAAAAAAAAAAGAAAAAAAAGTTGTATGAAAAAGAATACGATTTTTGTGTTGACATGTATCAAATTCACTATAAACACGTGTGACGCGTCAATATGACAACGCCGACGAAATCAATCTATGCGGAAGAGCCAGTGGTGGACCGGGACAATATTGGGGGAGCCAAGCACGCGGACAAGGCTCTTTCCAGGCTATTCACAATTTCACTCATCGCCGGCCTATTTCGACCCTCTAACGTCACGCAATCGGCAGCCAAATACCCCACGTACGCCACTGCCTCGATCTCGAATGGCGTCGGGGGCGGCACTCTCCGATCAAGTACCCTGTGAATTTCATCATTTACTATGTATGGGACAACGTAGTCTACCACATTTCGTGGTTCTCCGCCTTCTCTTTTGTGTATCGCCTTGTACCCCGACAAGAGTTCGAGCAACATAACTCCGAAGCTGTAGACGTCACTTTTGGTGGTCAGTTGTTGTAGCCTGTAGTACTCGGGGTCCATGTACCCGACAGTGCCTGCCGCGCGTAGCGACAGGTGGGATATGTCGTCCTGTGGGCCCATCAGGGATAGTCCGAAGTCGGACACCTTGGCGGTCCACGAGACGTCGAGTAATATGTTGGATGACTTGATGTCGCGGTGGATGACCGGTGGGACCGCGTATTCGTGGAGGTACTCGATCCCTCTGGCCGCGTCTAGTGCTACCTTGATTCTAGCGGACCATGACATTAGAGGGGAGCTTTCGAGCTTGTGGAGATGATCATGGAGGGTGCCATTGTTCATGTACTCGTAGACTAGCACACGCTCATTGCTTTCCTCGCAGTACCCCACTAGTCTAACGAGGTTCCTGTGGTTGAGGCGCGACAGAAATTCTAGCTCGGCCAAGAACGCGTCGTCCTTGTCCTCGTGGCCGCGTTTTGTGCCGCCAGCGTACGATGAAGAAGCCGAAGCTTCTGCTCGTTTGATGGCCACTTCACGCCCGTCGGGTTCTAGTCTACCGTGGTAGACTGAGCCGAAGCTTCCGGTGCCAATCTTGTTCTCCTCTGAGAAATTGTCCGTGGCCTTCAGTAGAGATTCTAAAGAAAATTCTTCCAGTTGCCCTCCATTGCCAATGCTGATCAAGTGGCTAAGTCGCTTTTCCAGGGGGGGCGGAGCCTGATGTGAGTGAGATGTTCCGGCGCCTTGTGGCTGCGTTCCAAGGTCATCCATGGGCCCGGAATCATGTATTCGGGATCCTCCGACCTTGCAGTACCGAAAGAAGAAGAAGCAACAAACGATTACCAATGATAAGCACCCAACGCAACCTACCACCAGAAAGGCCACATTTTTCCCATTCCAGTTACTACTAGTCTTGGTTGGTGGTGAATTTGGAGTTGGTGGTAGCGATAATGGAGGTTGTGATTGTACGACTGGAAGTGGACAAGGATTGCAGACCTCTCGTCCTTGACCACAGAAGCCATCTGAATTAGGTAAAGGGCCACAAGGACACTCGCTTCTACATGTACCAGGAAGCACATCGTTGAAAACTGCTGGATTTGCATCAAAAATCGCATTTCCCCAACAATACAGGGAGAGGTTAGCAGTCGTAACGCCGCAAAAAACGTCGCGTT
Organism: Cordia subcordata; assembly: GCA_028554755.1. Classification (NCBI taxonomy): domain Eukaryota; kingdom Viridiplantae; phylum Streptophyta; class Magnoliopsida; order Boraginales; family Cordiaceae; genus Cordia; species Cordia subcordata. Next base: position 12,632,198 of record JAPTOF010000005.1, on the reverse strand, counting down.
TCGCTTCCAAGCTCAAAAAATTCGTCTCTTGCAAGGCTGCTGGTAGCCTGAAATCACCTTCTCCCCAGCAGAACACTGTTCCATTACGCCTACTCAACGCGCAGCTCCGCCTCTCTCCCAGAGCAAGCGATTCGAACTCGCCACGAGGCCATTCGCCTGCCAAGTCTCCCCAGCATTCCAAACTACCATTTAAAGAAGAAATGGCACACGCGTGCCGGAAACCAGCGGCAACTACACTGTAGTTCCCTGGGGGCACACGACGAGTGACATTCTCATAACTTCCTAGACATTGGATTTCGCCAGATGCTTTCAGGCCACACACAAAATCTTCTCCTACAGCTACACTGGAACTAATCGAACTGTTGCTTCCGGGATTAAATCTCCACCATTGCCAGCACAAGAGGTTGTTATTTCTGCTGGAAAGACCGCAAATATGGGTATTCCCAGAATTAAGTTCGTTAAGAACTGGGCCAGTATAGATTCTCTTAGCCGTCATGTTGGTACCGTTGGTGGTGGAGAATCTCCAGCATACCATAGTGGAGATAGATGAAGAGGCAGATGAGCTTAGCCCACAAAAGAAATCATTCCCACCAACAATTCCGGACGCGGATGACGCAACGGAAGAGTTTACTGGAATTTGCAGCCCCTGGGGAAAACTTGTGCAGTTAAGGCGAGGTTGCTGGTTGGAAGAGTGTGTGAGTGCACATACTAAGGTCTGGTTATTAACTTGAGATATTGATATGGTGGAGAGTGAAGAAATGGATGGAAAAGATGCAAGAAAGTGAAGAAGAGCTATAGAGAAGAAGCAGAAGGTTTTGATACCCATAGAAATAGAATTGATGATGTGAGAGAAGATGCGTTCATGGTTTGATCAGAGAGAGGAAATGGAAAAAGCTTTGGGGATGGGGGATTTGTTTTTCTGAGTTGAGTATGTTTTTGTAATGGTGAGAGAGGGCTTGGTTTTAAGGGGGTTCGATGTTTGAGAAGAATCAAAGAGAAGATTGTGAAACGCGGCTTGGGAGATGAGAGTGTGAGGACCATAGACCAAGTCCATCGGAAAAAAACAGAACTTAGGAAGATTTTTTTTTTTGGGGGGGGGGGGGGGTGTGAGGGGTGGGGTTTGTTTTGAACAAAGATGGGTTCTGTTCAAAGAGTAGGAAAGCACCTCAATTATGTGAAGGAGAGTGTCTTGCTGAGATCATATTTCCACTCACTCGTTTATAAACCAAAAAAGAAAAGAAAAAAAAAATAACATTGTCAGAGGAAGAAAAAGATTTCAAAAAGTAAATTATTTTGTTAAAGGGGCAAATAAGTATGCAAAATTATTTTGCAAATTATAGTTTACGCCTAAGCACTCGTTGCTTGTATACAATTGAGGATATTTCACACCAACGGTTTATTTTATTTGGAAAAGGGAGAAAAAGGTGAAAAATCATTCATCGAACACCAGATGAATTTAATTTCGTGACGTTTGTTTCCCATGAAAGAGGGGAAAAAGAAAAAAAGAATGGAGAGATTTCAACAATTAGGAATTTTTTAGCTGACCTGGTGAAGCACTGTGAGCAACTTCTTGGTATATCATTTTCAAACAGGTTTTTTGAATAATTCAGCCTTGGGTTTTGAGGGTCCATAGACCTGGTTTTTTTGTTTTAAATGAATGAATCCTGTGAAGTGGAAGGGTGTGTTTCAAAGGTTGAGATAACTTAGAAGCATGTGTTTCAAAGGCTGAGATAACTTAGAAGCGTGTATTTCAAAGACCGAGACCTCTCTAATTTAGCCACCACACTATTCCCTTCTCTTTTTTTTTGGGTTTTGTTTCGTTGTTGTTAATTAAGACCAATCATATAGTTTTGTGGGGTAACATTAAATTAATCAAGACCCTTTATTTCATGTGTAAGTGTTAATGGCAGTAAAGTTCTTCAAAGGCTGAGATAATTCGAAGGGTCTGTTTTTGAAGACTGCGACTACTCTAGTTTAGCCACCATACTATTCCGGACATCCAGTATCGTTACTATATTGTAACGCAGAGTAATATATCACAAATTAATCAGGATTTTTCCACTTAACCCCTTTGATGTATGGGGTTAGTGACAATTTGTCTCTTGATGTGTATTAATAGCCATTTAACTTCGTTGACTAATAGCCAAACCTTTTAAAATTAATATTGTTACTTATATTCCAAATTTGTCCTTAAATTTCTTTTTCAATTTCTCTTCTGCAACATGACATCTGTGTATCGACATACCCAAAAACTAAAAAAATCTGAATATCAAATTTGGATCACATATGTTTAGTTAAAGTAATTTTTTTCCTGACAGATAGACATTCTTTAATTAATTTAACCTTGAAAGGTGAACATACTTTTGTATACACAAACATTGTACTTCAAAACTACACACTTAAGGGATAAAGCAAGAACTACGTAATAATTATTGACGTTGCAAGTGATTGTACACAACAATTTACTACAAAACTACACTCTTCGGGAATAAAGCAAGAACTAAGTCAAGAAAAGGGTTGAATTTATTAATCCATTTGAATTTACTTTATTGCAAAATTATATTAAAGAAAAGGGTTGCTGCCACTTTGAACATTATGGAGAACTTGTTGAGGATCTCGATAGGGTTGCGGCAAATTAAAATTTTGTTAATCTTTTTTTAAGTTTGAAAAATAATATAATATATTAAAATTTATTTTAAGAAGAAAATATTAAGGATAAGTAACGGTGTTAACTTTAACGGGTTTGATTGTTAATCAATGGGGTTAAGTGACTTCTAATATACATTAAGAAATAAATTGTCACTGACCAAATATATTAAGAGAGTTAAATGAAAAAATCCCAATTGATTAGACACGTTCCTGTTCTAGAAGGCTTTACGTCAATCACTTAGAAGTCAATGTTTGTACACCATAGTTGTAATGCTAAGTAGATAGATGTGTATTAGTAGACTATTAGGCTTTAGTATTTACGAAATTTGTTTAAATTGGTTCCTCTTAATAAAATCCGAGTAAATTAGTATGAACTAATTTAAATAAATTTGTGAAATATTAAGAATTAATATAAATATTTTTAACCTATAGAGACTAATTTAATTATAATTGAAAATATTAAAGGATTAGTTTGAATATTTTCGAACAACGAAGGCCAATTTTTTTTAAAAAAAATGATAATATCAAGGATCTTTATGTAATTAATCCTGTCATTTTTATGCTCATAATTTTCATCCTTTTATAGACACTACACTGAAGGCAGGTTCTAAGAATTTTTTCGTGGATTATAACAAATAATTACCCAATGCAATTTTTATTAAGTAGGATCTAATTAATTTTCCCAACTAAAAATACACTGATTTTTTATGTTTTTTTAAATGTTTTTAATGCTAATTTTTTGAAAGGGTAAATTTCACAATAAGTCCCTATTGTTTATCTATTTTTTCAAAGTGGTCCCTATTGTTTTAAAATGTTCAAATTAGTCCTTATTATTTAAAAAAAATTATATTATTCCCAATATTTTACAAAATTAGTCAAACTAGTCCCCATTATTTGAAAAGAATTCATACTAGTCCTCAATATTTTACAAACTTATTTAAGTTAGTCCCTATTTTAAGAAAAAATGAATAAAAAAGATTGGAACTAATTTTATTTTATTTTTTTATTCTTAATTGATTATAATACCTTGAACTTTTGTATTGTGAATTTCATTATGGAATAATTTTTAGACAATAAAAGTTCCTAATTTTCATTAAAAAATTTCAATCAGATGTCTAATGTGTCTTATAAAAGTTCACAATAAATCCAAATATGCAAAGAATGCAATAATTATCATCCAAAATGTTGAATTCCTACTGCTTTTTTTTCTTTTGGCTAGGAATTCTTGCTTAAAAAAATAGATAATCGGATTTCGTTTTATAGGGCAAAGGGTAAGATTGTCAATTACTTTTATGTTTAAGGTCATTTGGGACATTTTCGTCAAAACTAACGTCCATTCTAATTGTAGGGACTAATCTGACCATAATAATTAAACATTGGGGACTTGTATGAATTATTTGAAATAATAGGGATTAAAATTAAAAAATATGTAAGCATTAAGGATTTATTTGAATTTAACTCTAATTGCAAGGACTAATTTGACTATAATAAGTAAATATTAAGGACTTGTATGAATTATTTGTAATAATAAGGACTAAAATAAAAAAATATATTAATAATAGGGACTTATTTGAATTTAACTCTTTTGAAAACATCTCCACGATAGACATCCTTTAAAGAAGAACTAAGTATTGTGTTTGATTATTGACCCACACGCCTCGATCAACTCCACTAAAAACTTACTTAATACTACTTGTGAATCAAAACTCCGAAAGTACACATGGGTGCCTCAACACGTGGGCCAAATCAATCAAATCAAATGTTAACCGAGTGGAATCAGTCTTACTACATTGCATGAGCCTATCCACCCACTTACCCAATCAAGCCACCCGTTGGGGCCAATGCGCCCTTTTATGATTTTTTTTTCTTTTAATTTTTTATGTTAATGTTAGGAAACATCCCCATAATAGCAGTCCTATAAAGGAGAGCTAAGTACCATACTTGATTATTGATCCCATCATCCTTCAACTCCACCAAAAAAATTATTCAATATTACGTATGAACCAAAACCCTAAAAGTTTAACTGTGCACCTTAACATATGTACCAAATCAGGACTCAATCTAACAGCACCCGAGTGAAATTGAACTCACTACGTTGCATGGGCTATCCAGTACTCATTTATGTTCAGGGCACCCTTTGGGAGAAAATACACTGCTGTTTTAGTTTTTAAAGAAGACTAGATATTTATTTATTTATTTTAGGAACCAGTAGGAGTTACAGTGCATCTGTCCTACTTTCACCCACAAACTATTTGAACAATTGTATGTATCTTTTAGAAATTAAGCTTTACCTCTATTATATAATTTTCTGAAATCATTTGAAATATGATGAACCAATAACCTTAGTATTATTACTTGAGCAGGACAGGCAAACACTTGCTTTTGAGAAACGCAATCATAATTAGTCAATAGAAATCGTTCAAAAAATAAAGAAACAAAAGAATAGTCAACAGAAACAGTGACTCCTCTAACCAACGTGTAAATTAAATATCGCAAGGTTCTACTAGTCAAAATGAAGGTAACTCATTTCTAGCGCATTGCAATTCTCAAGAATGAATTTACCCATAAAATTTTCATATGATGATAAACATTCAATGGTTATAAAGTAATAACACATCTATAATATAAGGCTACAACAATATAATTATAAATGGGGTTTAATAATTGTGAACTAATAATATAATTATGATAAAAGAATTTTAATAATTTGTAAATTTTGAACTTAACTTATGACATAATAATATCATGAAAAGATCCTTACTTGCATTTATATGCAATTCCTTGATAATGAGTTATTTTGTTGGTTCAATCAAACAAACAAGAACTAGTTTTGTAATTAAATTAGATAAATTGACAACTCATAACAACTTATAACTAATATTAGTATACTTTTCAAAATCAGACATTAAAGAATGCAATGCTTTCCGAAATTCTAATTGTTAGGTATCTCCAACTACTTTAGACAAGTCTCTGAATTCATGAAAAATTCAAACAACTCCTTTGCTTTCAAGAGTGATGGAAATTATACTAAATGGTAAAACTACTCCGCGATGAGCATTGTTGGATTGCTTGAGAGCTTGTTTGGTTCTGTTTATTTTGCAACTTATAAACTATTAGAAGAAAGTGTCCCCTCACATGTTTTTTACTATTTAACTGTGGCAAAGTAGACAGCAACTCAAAATGTCATTTGGGTACCAAATGCCGCCATGAGACAACTGTGAAAAATATATATAACATAAATATATATATATATATATATATATATATAGAAAACAAAAGGAGTCATTATCAATGATAGCTCTAAAAAAGATAAAGACTTACAAAGGTTATATATTGTAAATTTTTGATATATTATAAATACAATAGAAGAATCTATTTCAACAGAAATATTGTCACTATGACCCAATACGAAACACAGATATAACATTAACACCTCTCACTAAACTACAAAGGCGACAAGCAATGAAACTTCGGAAAAGTGCAAAAGCGAGGGCACAAGGATTCCAAAGACATTCCACCACAACCAGGTGATGAACTTCCCCAGATTCATGGAGGTCACACGGCAATCGAAGTCTGTCTTGGTTTTTTCGTAAGCAGCACGTCAGGCCATGAACCCCAGCTCTAGCACCAGCCCAAACTGTTGTTCCGCCTGCGCCAGCATTATTTGTCTTGATCATTAGCTTTTTCATTTTTCTTTAATTGTTATTTTGTTATTTTCTTTTTTTACTTAACTAGAGCAAGCCTTGTGTAATACATGGGCTAATGCACATTCTTAATGTATTTATTTATTTTTATGACAAAATTTTTGTATAAGTAAGGAAGAAATACAAATGTATATTTTAAAAATTTTATTGTTTGTTAGTTTTTATTATTGATCATGTACTGAAGGATATAATAAATTTTATATAAGGATTACAAAACAAAAAAGGAGAATAAAATGAATTTAAATGTATTACTTTTAAATATTATAATTAAAAACAATATAATATATATTTTGAAATGTTTTATAAAAATATATATATAGAAAGTCATGTATTCTATTTCTAGAAATAAGTTTATTTTTAACCTCCAAAGTTTAGACACACAATTGTATTAGAAATGCAAAATTTATCACTCGAGTTATTCATGACGAAGAATTGAAATATCAATATCTAATTTCGAACAGAGGCCATATTTCTTTGATAACAAAAATAAATAGAAAAGTTTGATAAAAAATTATCTAATAGTTGATAAATTATTTACAATCCAAATATCCATTAAAATGTCACATAAAATTAAAAAAATTCAAGTACTATATACTTTATTAGCTAAATGGAAAAGAATACGATATGTTAGAAAAGTAAAATATATTACACTAGTGCCATATACGGGAAAAATTAGTATTTTTTATGTCTTTATTTATTATTGATAGTTAATTTTTATAAATTTTATAAAATCAAATAATCTTGTAAAAATTAATGAAAGCATATGAAAGGGGAATATATATAAATTTGATTAGGAATTTTTTTTTCTTTTTACGAATAGGAGATAGATTAATTTTTTAGAGAAACACTATATGACATGATGACGTGCCATAATATGGGGAAAAAAATTATTTCATAATATATATCTATATCTATATCTATATTATAGTATAAAGTAGAATCAGATGCACAAGATTGATTCCTGCTTATACTGTTGGCCTTTATTTGTTCGTTACGTGGCGAATCCCATTCAGCTACTAAAAATTTATAAAAGACAATATTGCCCATTTATTCTTCATTCACACCGATTACACATTTGATATATGAGATATTTCATAAGTTAATAGAAGGCAAGTACTATTTTAGCTCTACACATAGCTTACCATTTATAATGAGATAATTTATTACTTGCCTTTTAAAACAATCTAATTTTTTTGCTTGCCATTTATTCCACATTGTATAAATGAGTTACCATTTAAGTAATAATTACAAAATCAGCTTTTAAAATCCGAAAAAGTAAATAAATAAAGTAAAATGAATGGCAAAATTATTTCTCTATGCTACATCATCATATTCTTTTTCTAAAATCATTAAATTTTGCAAAAATTTAAAATTTGTAACTAATGCCAGAATTTAATATGAAAAAATGTATTTATATTTTATCCCTCACATTAATTGTCAAATTTGACCATTAAGAATAATAAAAACATAAAAATACTCATTTCTTCTATATATCATACATGCACTATTATATCATATAAATATTGAAATAATTGTCAAAAATACCTTTTTGTTTTGAAATCATTCTATAATTTTTAATATTATATCACATTATATAAATATCAAAATTCATGCGATATACAAGAAGACACTCTAGAATATGTGTATGTGTGTGTGTATACATAATATCAAAACTCATGCAATATACGAGAAGACACTCTAGTATATGTGTATTGTGTGTGTGTACATATATATATATATATATATATATATATGTATGTATGTATAGTGAAGTAGCATAGGAAATATGAAAAAATGAATGTTTCATAGTAATTTGCATTCCGAGGCCATTTTTTGGCATATAAGCAACAACACGAAAGCCCATTGAAGTTAAATTGCCATGAGAAAAATGGAGTTTGATAGATTTCAACAGAAGACGTGGGACAAGTGGATGTTTGGCCAATAGCTGGATCAAGGTAAGTTGGACATTCTTTCTAAACCACTTTCCCAAAAGTTATCTAAATGCTATGATCAATCCCTATATACAGTTGGTTTCATTCCGATACTGTTGGTTTCATTCCTCTCTTTGTAAGTTATGTTCATTTTCAGTGATGGAAATTATATGAGATTTAGTGGAGCACTTGGGCTTTGAAACTCTATGTGATAGGTGATGTGTGAAACTTGTGAACATGATGAGTTATGTGTATTGTGTGCAAACCGTTAGGCTTATGACACTCATCTAACGAGTGAAATTGTTTGGTATCTTAATATAAAATGTGATTCCTGTTCCTGTAGGTGGGATATGATTCATCTTACGGAGGTGTAGGGCCGCATATGGCAATCCTGTGCCTGGGTTGGTGGGAGATGGTACACCAGACCGAAAGAGGCCTAGCAGAAAGGTCTAGGCCTAGTGTGTTTGTAAATAGTGTAAAAGTATATTATATATTGTGGCTTTAGGAGGTATTATGTGGAATAATATGTAATGTGCTTGTGTGAAAGTTATATGAGTGTTCCAGTTGGTTGAGAAGTTGAGAGGTGCCTGGTATGAGAGGGATGAGCTTGAGTTGTAAGTTATATATATTCTATTTCTATTTTATTTGCCTTAGTGTTATGGATGATGCATGTGGTGGTTAACCTTGCTTTCTCATCTGGAATTACCCTGAGCGTAACTCTAGGTGTCTAGCTTATTGAGCTTTCTTGCTCATGCTTTTATCCGCCTTGCACGGGGTGATGGTAGGGGAATTGAAGAGAGGACCTTTTAGGCGTTGTTAATGTAATTTAATTAGTCTTAATTTTTTTTACAGCCTGGATTATATGTAATTAATTCGAACTTGTAAAATGATTAGTTTTGATGCCGTTAGTGCTCTGATGGAAAGATTTGTGAATTTTAGTTTTTTGTTCTATGTTTTAAGAGTCATGCAGGCTTAGGATGAGTGATCTTCTTAGGCACGTGGCGATTATAGCCCCGAGTTCAAGTGAGTAATTTGGGGGCGTAGCAAGACATTTCATTAATGGCATCTGAAGCTAAATCTAATCAAAGGATTTGTCATATTTTTAAAGGATCTACGAAGCTAGTTGCACATGTTTTCCTGATAGAACTACCATTCCATAACAAAACCAGGATTCAGGCAGATGCTTTGAAACTACAGAAATGCAACAATCTTATTCCCCCCTACGCCCCGCAAAGGCTCATCCATCTGTACCGCGGAATTTCGAATTGCTAGAGAGATCAAAAAAAAATTTGAGATGCAGAATCTCAAAATTAAAGGAACTAAACAATCTTATATGTGGATGGTACGTGAAATATTATAAACAACTGCAGAGCTTGATAATCAATCTTTTTTTTTTTTTTTTCCCAGAAAAGAGATAAGTCATTCGATAATTTTCAAAACTTCCAGTCCAGGCCAAACAATGGAACATACTGAAGTTAATAAACCAAATTTGTTCCAAAAGCCTCCTTCAAAATTGTGAACTAAAGTTTTCCTCTATGTAGTTTTCAACTCTACAGATGGACAAAGAGGCCCTCTGGTGGCTCTATGCACAACTATTTCTGCTTATTGAATATCTATTACTGGAAACTTCTTCTTCTAAAGCCTCTAAGAACAAGGGCTAGTACCATGGATTTACTCTATATTCACAACACAACTCCATGAAGGGGCAAAACTTTTCTTCAACTACTTCGAGTTTAAGCGGGTGGATATTTTGAGCAACTACAGTCCCAAACTAAAAGCAGAGCACAATTTAGTTATAATTTATGTATAACAAGACTTGTTGAGTTGTCCGAGATTTTCACCGGAAAAAAGCATTTTATCAAAAAAGAGAAGAGATTACAAGTAAACCTTTCCATTTGTCTGGTTTGGAGGCTTATAAGTACAAGGTTCAGCATCAATTAGCATCTTAACTACCTCTTTCATAGTAGGCCTCAGATTCGGGAGCTTAGTAGTGCAAAGGGTAGCGATTTTCAAGACCTTTATCATGTCATCCTTAACAACATCAGAAACCACCTTCTGATCAAGACCATTAAGAATATCCTCCTTGTTATTGAGATGAGTTGAAACCCAGTACACTATATCCTTTCCTTCTCCATAAGCATCCTCGATTGGACTTCTACCAGTTACCAATTCCAAGAGCACAACACCAAAACTGTATACATCACTCTTTTCAGTGATTCTGAGAGTATATGCCATCTCTGTGTCATATATTAGCACAAAATGAACAATATATCAGCACAACTGAAGTGTTTGCAGGACTATGTATCAGATATTAGCACAAAATGAACAATATATCAGAATAACTAAAATGTTTTGCTTAACTGCAGTGCCATAAGAGATCACAGACTGCATAAACTGTAAGCATGCTTTGATTACTATAAACATTCAGTTCACCGTAGCATTCTTTTAAAGGAATTAAATTTACAGACAGGATAGATTGAGGTGAGTTGGACCATCTTTCATGATGGATGACATTAGGTTACCACTTAAATAGTGCAATCATCCTGCCTTTCAAATGCAAAAATGCATATCTAACACTTGGTACAAATTCGGGGCAATCATAGTGACTATGACAACATGCTGCAGAAAAGGAAAAAATGATTATTTATATTGCAGAGCTATTTTCCTTCTTTGATTTCCAAGTTTCATGAAATTATGCAAGCACTTTTTAATGCAAATTAAAGAATCAGACGTTTCAGATTATTGTAGTGACAAAACTTATCCTGGGATCAGAAGGGATGATATTTAATGACATATTAACGAAGCTCCTGTTAGAATCTTCTCAGAATTAGATTTTATGAAACTCACCAGGAGCAATGTAACCATGAGTGCCTGCAAAAGAGCTGAGTTCAGATTCCCTATGTGGCACTTCTGCAATTTTTGCAACCCCAAAATCAGCAAGTTTGGCTTCATAATCCTCGTTGAGTAAAATGTTGGTTGATTTAATATCTCTATGGATAATAGGGGGAGAACAATCATGGTGTAAATATGATATTCCTTTTGCTGCTCCAAGTGCTATTTTGTAACGCTGACACCAATCTAATTCTGACTTCCCACCCTTGATTTGCGTGTGGAGTGCCTGAAAAAGATTACCGTTTTCCATGTACTCAAACACCAAGAAATTGGAACCTCCTTTCATCAGACAGGCATACAGCTTCAATATGTTTCTGTGCCTGATTGTTCCCAGGATTTCCATCTCTGCTGCCAACAGTTTTACTCTATTTCCCTTCCATAGTTGCTTGACAGCAACTGTGCCACGCCCTTTCTTCAGATCCAGACGGTAAACTTTTCCTGTACTTCCACTTCCAACCAAGTTGTCTTCATCCAAATTGCATATCTCATCTGCATCAAACTCCATGTTGTGGAAACTCTCAAGCTTCCACTTAGGATCTTTTTCCTTTCCTTTCTTCTGATGCTTTTCTATATCTGCCGCATTGTGCTTGAAATTCCAATAACTCACTAGTATTAAACCACCCATGACAATAATCAAAGCAAACAATATGAGACACAACACTAATGCTCTCTTTTTCATGAATTTTGACTTGTCAGTCTTCTTATTGCAAACACCCAAATCTGATGTCATCCAGCTCCTAGTACTTTCATCAATGCATAGCTGTTTGTTCCCAATGAATGCCTTATCTCCTCCCATTATCCAAAGATCGGATGGAACTTTTCCTGACAGCTGGTTGTTGGATAAATCCAGCGAAGACAGCTTCAGCTTTTGTATATTTGATGGAATTGATCCAGTTAGTTGATTTCCTGACAGATTTAGAGAGTTCAACGAGGTCATCGTCGAGAAAGTAGATGGAATGCTACCACTCAGCAAATTGGAGGCAAGATCTAAGTCCACCAGCCTGGAACATTGGGCCAATTCTGATGGTATTGATCCTGTAAATGAGTTTTCTTCCAGATGTAAAGATGATATCTGCTTTAAAGCACCAAGCTCGGCTGGTATTCCCCCGGTAAACTCGTTATTATCCAAATAAAGCCTTTCAAGGCCTGTGAGTTCTCCAAGTTCTTTTGGTATCTCACCTGAAAATCTGTTGTTAGACAGGACTAACTGACTCAAGCTGCTGGCAGACTTGATGACTTTTGATATACCTCCACTAAAATCATTATCACTCAAATCCATCATATTTAGATTAGGAAGGGCCCATAAGCCATCTGGAACTTTTCCAGAAAGATTATTCTCACTGATTCTTAGCCTCTCTAAAGACGTACAGTCGGCATAAGAACCAGGTAACTCCCCTGAAAAATTGTTTCCTAATGCAAGCAAATACTGCAAGTTCTTATTTTCACACAAGCATTTTGGGAATCTACCTGAGAATGTATTCTCAGATATATCTACGCTATTCAGTGGTGAAAAACGGCCAAGATTTTCTGGAAATAAACCAGAAAAACTATTACGATAGACAGAAAATGCAACAAGATGATGCATATTCCCGAAGCCTGCAGGGATTTCTCCAGAGAAGTTGTTTTTAAATACATGGAAGACTGTTAAGCTCTTCAAGTTGCCTATTTCTGGAGGCAGCGTACCATACATTTGGTTTGTGGAGATATCAAATTCCTGCAAGAGGGTGAGTTGTGCAATTTCAGGGGGGAGTTCACCAGTTAGATTGTTCTGGAAGAGCTCAATTTTGTTGAGATTACTCAACTTTCTTATTGACTTTGGGAAGTTCCCAGAAATCTTGTTTCTGGATATATCCAATGTTTCCAATGCCTTCAGCCCAAAAATAGATTCTGGGATTTCTCCCTTCAGATGTGAGCCAGCAAGATAAAGCCAGGTTAAGCTTCTTAGATTTCCAAGGCCATCCGGTATTTCACCCTCATCAAATTCATTATCACCAAGGCCTAATGAAACCAGATGAGTCAAATTTCCAACCCATGCTGGGAATTCTCCAGAAAAGTAGTTTATAGACAAATCCAAAACCTCCAAACTCCTCAAATTGGACAAATCAGGAAGACTGCCATTCATATTGTTGCCGGTAACATTCAGAACTTTGAGATTGATGCATTTAGCGAGTTCACGTGGAAGGGCTCCAGATAACATATTTGACGGTACCACTAATGAAGTGAGGTTTTGAAGCAGAGAAATCGAGGGTGATATCTCCCCAGACAGAGACATGTTGTCCAGTGAAATTTCAACAACCAAACCAGTGTTTGGATCACATGAAACTCCATAAAATCGACAAGGAGACTCCAATTCATTCCAGGAGGCCAAGTAATTTGAGGGATCACTGAGCTTCTCCTTGAATTCAAGAAGGGCCTGCGTCTCCAAATTTAGGGACATGGATGGCAGGAAAAAGAAAAATAAAGACAAGGAAATAGCTAACATTTGGAGGGAACGATATCTTGGACTTCTGGCCATTGCAAGAACTAGGAAGGGTTCAATAGTCATTTGGTAAGGGGAGAGACATCTTCAGACAGAATCTTAATCATTGACATGGGCATCCATCCTTGGCCAAGCTGACGAAAACAATGATAATCATACATACTACAAACCAACAAAAGGATGTGTATAAAATTTTATGTTTACATATATTACCTTCAAACATAAATATACATATAGGCATACATAAACAGATATAAATAACAATCCTACTGCAAAACTAAATCTACTTGCAATAATAGAAATAGTGAATCATTAGAGCTAAACTCACAGTAGTATTTTATAAACAGATTTCTAAGTGGACTTAAAAGTAAATTGGAATTGCTGTACCTTTAATTCCTAGAATGTTAACTTTACCCCCCCTTTTGAGATAACGAATGAGATCTGCTGCAGATGCTTTTGGGATGAGTAAAAATCCATATCCAAAATCAGCCATAAAGAGGTAGATGAACTGTTTAAGCTGAGGTTACGAGGTCAATTTGATTTGACTTGTGAATTACATTACCAAAGAGGCATGCATCTCTCTTTAAAGTAAAGTAATAAGCTTGGATTTATTTAAAGAGACTTAATTGTCTTGCTTCTTCCAATGGAGAAAAAGTGAAAGGCACCCCTTTAAAACCAACCAGCTGAGAGAGGGAAAGGTGGAGGGAACTAATAAAACAGACTAAACTTTCCATTAAATGTCTCTTCAATTAGTTGAGCAAGAATGAACACATAAAAGTATGTTACAGTAGAATCTATATACATCCTACACAAAATAAGGCAAAAGATTTATCAGGCACAAATAAAAACAAATGAACAGCAGAAACTTATGAATATTAAATCCATCACAGAGATAAGCATCAAGATATTCATCTAATGGTTAGTTATACACAGAGTGGATAGCAATATGATCAAGCAAGAAAGAGTACTAGTTCCAGGAAAGATTTGCAATGTACTTTTGTTGTACCTGAGCAGAGTTTAATTAGTTCTCATTGTTTCATATTGCATGCAGCGTCCAGTGTTTCTGATACACTTTTGTCCTTCTCTGGACTAATAGACTTCCAAGTATTAGAAAGGGCAGAAAGAGTAGAAATTCCGGAAAAGAATCTTTCCAGGGCCCTGGAAATCTTGACATAGATTTTCTCAAGAAAGAAAAGGTTATGCAGTTTAATATATATATATATATATATATATATATATATATATATATATTGTAAATATTAAGAGTGCTTTTTGAAGAAGAATTAATAAAGTGATCAAAAAGAAGACAAGAAAGGCAGCAGAGAGAGAGAGAGAGAGAGATGGGATAAAGAGGCTGTAAGTGTTCACTGAATAATAACAACAAAAGTTTTCAGGAAAGTGAGATCATACAGTGTTTTATGTGGATGAGAAGGTGACAAAAAAAAACAAAAAAGCATGGCTAAAGAAGCTTTTTCATAAGAGTGCTGAGACGAACCTCCTAAGCGGCCAAATTAAAAAGTTATACCACATGATTGACAACTTTGTATGATTATGGGGTCATTACTGAGAGCATGGCAGTGAGAGACACTGGGCATAAGAAATAGTTGGCAATAATTTCAACTCAATTAATGCTGGATAGAGGCTTAGAACACAGGAACTTTGACATTAATACGTAAATTATCATCATGCAAAATAAGGAGAGATATAGTCCAGGTGTCAAGCATTAATATCCGTGCTTACTATAGACATAAGCTTTTAATTTTTATTGGTTTTGATCTGTTTGAATTATTTTTTCTTGTAGGAAAAAAATATTTTCTTTTGAAAACGTTGTCGATATCGAAAATAATAACTAATATGACATGACATATAAGCAAGAAAGTTTGACACATGTCAAGAATAAATGCTGACTTGGCATTATACTAGGAGAGGCAAGAGGGTGAAGTGACACTTTTGGTGAAACGGAGTCTAGGCTGCTGATCGAAGGCTCAAAGACCTGACAGAGGCTGAGGGTTGCGTTCTAAGGTGCCTGAAGGGGTTCAGTAAGCTCGACAACATGGAGTATAAAGCGTGGAAATCATACAGGTGGTTACTTCCGATTTTTTCGCATTAATAGCTGTAAAAGAGATTAGAGAGGCAAAATTCAGGACTTCACACCCAAACTATTAAAATTAAGGATGAAAGGTTTCAAGCCAATTCGACCTATTATAGGGACTTGAGACTAAGGGACACTGTTGTTACAACTTGCACTCTTCGTTACTAAAGAACTTTTCTAGAAGCAAGAAATCTTAACTTTCAAAAATGCACTCCTTTCAAAACGTATGAAAAACACTTTTAGAAAAATTCAATGAAAATGAACTCTTACTAGTACAAGGAAACACAAAAGGACAACGAAAGGCACACTTTAGCAGATATTTATCTAATCCGTACAAATTATACGATTATGAGAATTTTAATTATTGATACTTTAATACTTAGAATATGAGTAAAACATATATTATCCCATTATAGTTGGTCTAATTAAGTGATTACGTTCCCCTCTTCCTATATTTTAAAATTTACCACATTAACCCTCTATGTTTCTCAAGAGATAGCCAGTTACCCCTTTATTGTTTGTCTCATAAGTTGATTACTTCTTATGGTTTATCTAATTACCTAATTAACCCTTTTCAATTTTAAAACTTACCACATTATCCTGTAAACTTTTCAAAACATGACACAATTGCGACCTCTTTTTATTATTATCAGAAAACCATTAGCTTAAAATAAGGACATTTTTGTGAAAAATATAGCATACTACAAGTTTTAACGCTCAAAAAAAAATTATATATATATATATATATATATAATGCTCAATAAGTTAATTTGGATAGAAAAAATAAAAGTAGGATATTACATTACGTGCTATCTTTTCAAAAGCACAAAAGATAATGTGGCACGTTTTAGGCACAAAATTAATTAAAAAATTAGACAAGTCATATAAAAATAATGTACATTCCCTTAAGATATTTCTTACAAGTTAGTGTCTATCTCATAATAATTGCCTCTACATTCAAGTACCACTAATTGTAAACCCGTTGCATAAAGTTAAGAGTCACAGATGGTCCAATAATTAATATGCTGGTTTTGATATTGAGACTGCTATTATTAACCAAGCATTCAATAATTCAGTTGTCACTTTATATAGATTCTCTTGGGCATACTATTTATTTTTCCTATCGTTGAAGCAACTATGATGATTAGTTGTTAGATTGTACTAGGAAATGGTTAACATATCATATCAAAGCCCTCTCGTAGAAAAGGTAATGAGTTCTAGTGCTCTTTCCATAATTAATTAGTATCAATGACGTATAATTTTCGGTACCATTATAATTTTATTTACGAAGAATATTTTACAGGTGAAAGAGCGTGTTGAAAACGTAAAACTAATTAAATATATGCTCCTCATGAAATAGCTTATAATACGTTGATGTCGTCAACATTAAAGAGTATCGTAATATCAAATAATATTTCCTATCCTACTCCAATTAATAAATAAACAAATATAAAGAGAGAAACTGAAATTTGTGTTTCAGATGCCGAAGGGCATCACTATCACAGCTCCTGACTTCATTTAGAAAGTGAGAAGAAAGAGGAAAAGGATGTATGAAGGGCAAAACGATAATCACAACAAGTTAAGGGCTTGTTTGGTATCACATAAATTAGAAACATGAACAAAAAATTGAAAACGGTAACTAAAGACAAAGTATCGTTTTAGTTGACTGGTTAAATTCTTCTTAATTTATGTTCTTGTGGAGGCTAGCGAGTCCGAGCTGAGAGTGAAATTTAAATTTTTGGTGGGGGGATTTGAATTTTTATACAAATTCTAAAGTCAAAATTAAAGGATTTTAATTTTTAATTCAGCAGTAGACTAATAATAAAGTCACTTGTGATAAGATTTGCTGTTACACTGTTTGGATAGGCAAGGAAAAGGAAATGAAAGTGAGAGGAAAAATCCAAAGGAAAGGAAAGAAAAGGAAAGTTGGTCTCACTTTTTTTTTTCCTTTCCTTATTCTTAATTTAACTCTCGTCCCTTAAGGATTCGAATTCAGGTTAGTATTATTAGAAAAATTAGTTTTAACTACTTAAATTACTCTATAAACCCTAAAATTGTTCTCATATTTGATTGTCAAGAAAAAAAAGAAAAAAAAATAAAAGAGTGTTATGAAATTTCATTTGATTCGCCATGGATCTGAAAAGAATGTAAAATTTTAAACATACAGTTATTTAAATATCTACTATATTCATTGTTACATTAAGAATATGATTGGAATTATGTAAAAGTACTGAAACTATTTAAAGCCCTTCGCCATTTTAACATTTTATTTCCCTTCATCAAACCCCGAAACTAGAAGATGGCAAAATCCTACATCAAAGAATTCTTTGATTCCACCATATGCCTACTCTCTCGTTTGAAAGTGAAACCAAATTAAAAAACAAAAAAAACAAAAAGAAAAACGAATTAAAAGAGTTTTACAAGTCTTTGTTTGATCGGCAAATTAAAAGAAAGGGGAAAAAAAGAATAATTGAAATTCAGAGTCACTTGATGCCCTTTTCACTTAAAAGTATGTTTTGAATAATGTAAAAAGAAAACACTTGGAGGATTTCAAAATCCTATTACGAAAATATATATGTTTTGATCGTGGCATTATATTTACATTTCTCTCATTCAAAAGTAAATTTGAAAAAGAAAAAGGATAATCTAGAATTATAAGACTATAAAAGAAACTTTTCTTATTTTCTTAATTGGCTTTTTAAATTAATTATTTTAAATAAAGGAGATGGGGTTTGGTGGAGCAGTAAAGTGTATTGGCATATAATTTTGCACAGGCTGCTACCTTGTTCAATTAAGATTGGCCCCCCAGTAGCAGTTGTGCCTGGAGATAGTGCTGCTGACTGAAGGCAACCCAATCATTGGACAATCTACTTCTGTTCTTTAACCCCAACCATTTCCCCCTTCTTCTTCTTCTTCTTCTTCTTTTTTCCCTTTCTTTTTTTTTTGGCTAGGCAAGCAACCGCGATGCATACATATTGAAAATTTATAAGAGGCTGCAAGCGTACTTGTTTGTTTTACAATAAGCACACTTGAGACCAGTTAATCTAGTCAGGGGCATAATCTATACTATAATATAAAACAGATCCCGTTGAATGTTATATTGTCACGTGTTGCTACTACTTTGTTGCCATGTATTTACTGCTTAATAATGTTAAAAAAAATGCATAGTTGTCCTTTTTTTTTTTTGAAATTTTTCATAGATGATCTTCCTTTTCTAGAATATTCCTTTTTTATTGTATTTGATTTTTTGATTTAATTCCTCCATAATTGCAAAATCTTAACTCTTTTTTATTTTCAAAATCGTAATTATATATGGGCATCACAGGTCTGTTGTCTACAACTAAATCATTTAGTTGTTGTTCAATTCAATTTCTTCCCTTTTCGTGCATTCAAAAATATTTTCTTTTTCTTCTCCATATATTATTTCCACTCAATCATTAGCCTAAAATCATGGTTAAATCATTATTTTAGTGTCATATTTCAGCTCATACGTTCTAATCTCACGCATGGTAGTGCAGATTTGCTTCTCTTTTGTTTTAAATACTCGCAATTCAATTGATTCCTTTTTTATTACCACAATTTCTCCGTAATTCCAAATTGTGATATCTCACAAATTTCAAAATTGTGCATATACAAAATAATCACATGTATATTGTCAATTTTTGTCGGATCTTTTTCGATTTACACACTAATTGCTACCGGAATCATTAATGATTGGTGGTTTCCCTTATATTAAACCCTTTTGTATATATGTGTCCGTATTGTTATGCCGTTGTATTTCACTAACCTTTTATTATCTCTATTATTTTTGCCTCAGTATATAGCTTTTCGGGAGGAAAAGTTACGAAAATAATTTATTTATTATTCTACTATCTTACACGTCGTTTTAAATATTAGTTCATTATCTATGGTTTGGGTTGTATTTATTTGTCTCTATTATGATATCTTTATCTCGATTTTTATTTTTTATTCATGTTTTTATTATTCATTTAAACTTCTCCTCTAAAAATACATTTTTTAATAATGTTATCTTAGTCACTGTTAGCATTTTATTCTTTTACTTTCTCTTAACATATTGCTTCTTTTTTTACTAAACTGGTGTGGAGCTTATGATGATTTATTATATTTAAATATTAAGTATATTTTTAGAAAATGGTGGCAAGTCTTCCTTCCGTTTTAAGAAGAATATGTAAAAATGAAAGATTTTTCAAAATTCTTTTCTAGTCTATAATTTAATTTAGACCCTAATCATAATTCTACCAATTGACAAATATATATGAATTTGACTACTTAAAATGTTATCATCTATATTGGAATCTATTCATTATATGGTATTTAAAGCATAGTAATGTCATTAATTTCTATTTACTTTGGTAAAATATAACAAGTTATATTGTAGATCATATGGAAAAGTTGGTTTTAATACTGTTAAGCTATTTGTAGCAATAGGCTTTTTCCACTATATGATTGTAAATCTCTTTATTAGGTAGGTCTAATTTTTTTCCTAGTACAATGTTACATTATTAAATGTATGTGTATTATTATTTAATCTACTAAAATTAGTTTATATAATTTGTTTGAAACATTTAGGTGGATAAAAAACTAAATCTTTTTACCTATATATGGCACATCCTGTGCAATCACATAAGTGACATACTAGTTTGGAATATATAACTGGGGTTTTGAGATTTATTTCCATATTTGAATGGGAACCACATTCTAGATAGCGTTATTAAAATAATAAGTCTTCCTCTATTGTAATGTAAGAGGGAAAATGACACATATACGTCACTAATCATAACTAAAGTTGGTCATGTTAGATACTTTAAATAAAAACAAGTGCAAAATAATACTATTTAACAAAATAATATGAGATTATGAAAAGAAAAGTTTACTGATTCAATTCATGAGATTAAGTTCTTCTCTAAGAAATTATCTAGCCAAAATAAGTAAATTATATATAAAGAAACTCTCTAAACAAATTTTATATGAAAATGCTCTCCAAATTTATGCATTTTTTAAATTCATCTTTCAAAAAGAAAAGTTCTAAACACCTAACCAGCAAAACAAAAAAGTAGCCGTTACTAAAATTTGTTCGATTCATCTTTCAAAAAAAAAAAAAGTTCTAAACACCTAACCAGCAAAACAAAAAAGTAGCCGTTACTAAAATTTGTTTGCTAAAAAATCACTATTTATTATCAAAATTTGATCACTAAAATGTCATCTACATAAGAAAAGAATATATACTAAAAAAGTTACTATGAAAAGAACTTCAAACAAGAGAGAGAGAGAGAGAGAGAGAGAATTTAAAAAATAAAATAAAATAAGAGAGCAAGAGAGAGAGAGGCAGAAATTTAAGGGGAAGTCATGAAAAAAAAATTAAAAATTTACATAGATTAATATGCATTTTCTTTTTGAATCTTAGGAGGGTCAGGGCCCATGTACCCCCTTTAATTCTGTGCTCGAATCTAGTTATTCAAGAAAGACAAGTATGGTGTTATGTCCCCTAAGCCACTTATTAAATTTGATTACTAAAATGTCATTTACATAAAAAAAGAATATATACTAAAAAAGTTACTTTGAAAAGAACTTCAAACAAGAGAGAGGGGGAGAGAATTCAAAAAATAGAATAAAATAAGAAAGCAAGAGAGAGAAAAAAAAATTTTAAGGGGAAGTCATGAAAATAAAAATAAAAATTTACATAGACTAATATGCATTTTCTTTTGGAATCTTAGAAGGGTCGGTGCCCCCGTCTACCCCCCTTTAATTCTATGCTCGAATCTAGTTATTCGAGAAAGACAAATATGGTGTTATGTCCCCTAAGCCACTTATTACACAATCGTCTTAGCCTATACATACACACACGTATATATATATATATATATATATATATATAAACTCTGCATGTACATCAATTTGGATCCCATGACATTTTTTTAATTTTTCTTAGTAAAATTTCTTTCGCAAGAAAAATAAAATAAAATTCAAGAAGCTTTTCATACCCAAGGTGCACATAGATATTTATTCAATGCATAGATGTACTTTGAGAAGACTACAGAAAGGTCCAATACATTTTTAAAGACCACTAGGGCATGTTCTCATTTTCTAACTATCACTTAAAAATGATAATCTTTTTTAGATGGACGTGATATATATTTATTTTTAGTGACCACAACAAAATTACGAAAAAAATTTTGTACTAGATAAAAGTTCAATACATTTTTAAAGAATTGTGGGGGGTCCCGGGGTGTGTAGCAATTTATCCTACCAAACTGCTAGAAATCATTTTTATGCTGGTCGCATAAGTAAAAAGAGTCAAAATATTTTTTATTTGTTATTTTTTATATTTTGTAACACTAAAAAATTAATTAATCAAAAAGTATTTTAAGGCCAACAAAAAATTTTAGTTAAAAATAGAGAAAAAATATTTTTAATTGACTAAAGACATAAAAATATTTTTGGCACAATAACTCAGGGATGGTCCAATAATTAAATGTACTGGTTTTTATTGATATTATTATTATTTACAATTCAATAATTCAGGTCTCACTTTATACAGATTTTCTGGGGCATGTCATTGATTTTTTCCTATCGTTGAAGCAACTATGATGATTATTTGTGTAATATCCAACATCACATCAAAACCCGCTCATCCAAAAAAAAAAAGTTGTGAGCTTTATTCTCTCCGCTATTGATGTTTGAGAGAGAATTCTTGTTTTTATAATTTCATTTACCACGCAAATTTATATACGATTTAATAAAATTATACATTATAAGAATTTAAGAGATTGAGAAATGACGCATGATAAGTTTTAAATTTGTGGCCTTTGTTTTTATTTATTATTATTTAAGACTAACAAAATGAGAAAATTATCTTAATAAGTCGTCATAAATCTTTTTTAAGTTAATTTTTATTATTTCGAAATATGCAAATCAATTCCGGTTATTTTCAAAAAGTGGTCAAGTTATAGTAATAGAAAATACTAAAACAATTAGTTACCCCAACAAACACTTTAAGCTAACATAAGAGGGAGTATTATAAAGTAAATTATGGACTCTCGTAAATAGTTATGTCCAAATTGATTTTTCAAGCATAAGAAAAAGAAAGATTACAAAATCAACACAACCATAAAGTAAACTTGATAAAATATTTTAAATTTATATATTTTATTTTTATTAATTACTCTTCAACACTAATAATTAAAAAACTTGCTTACACGTAAAAAACACACTGAAAATATAAAACCACAGGACTATCTATACCCGATGCGGAAGGTCCAATTAGTAAACAATATAATTCAGTTTTCACTTTAATTTATATAGATTTGCTTGACATGTTTTCACTTTTCCTATTGTTGAATCACATTTGATTTCTTGAAATGAATAGAAGAGAAGACAAAAGTACAAAATTGAAAGAACTATGCTTGATTGTTATGAATTGTGTTAAATTATAAGCTGCAATATGACTTATATATGAGCTTGTATGGACTGGGCCCTCAATTATAATTAATGCTGATTGATACTAATTGATCCTATAACTAAAAAGAGATTCTTCAATTGATATCGAATCAAATCAATGTGCAATCAAGGAAAACTACTTATGAAGAAGAAAAGTGAATATTTCAGCTTTATTTACTCATAGAAAATAATTTTTTATTTTTAATTCTATTTTTTTAATAACATTGAAGTTCTTATTCTCAGTAGAAAGCTCAAAAATCGTTGTATATTTACCAATTGGAAATGAAAAACAAGTTTCTATATTATAAAACTAAAAAATGCATTTAATCGTTAATAAGTTCAAATATCTTTTTTATAAAAGTAGAAACTGCGTTAAAAGTTTAGAATCATTTTCCACGTTTAAAAGAGTGTGTGTGTGAGAGAGAGAGAGAGAGAGTGTGTGTGTGTGTGTGTGTCGTGTCTATACCCGTATTATTTGTTGCCATTAATAATTTATCGTTACTTTTTCTTCATTATTATTAACTATCATGCTAAATTTTATTAAACACATAATTATACGTTGAGATAGGTGAGGGCTGAAATTAAGCATTAGATGAAGTCAAAAGGGGAAAAAAATCAGTAAAGGGTAAAAAAAAATAATAAGAAGAATATAACCAAGGATCTACTTCAAGTTATGGACTTTTAAGCATATTTCTAAATGGAGGATTGTTAGAAAATTCTTTGAATTTATTAAATAAAATTTTGAAAATAACCTAGAGTTATTTTTCACTACCCTTTTAAATTTGAAAAATTTTTCAAAAATAATTCTGTCTTCAATTTTTTTTTAAAAAAAAATCTTCATAAATATGATATTTTATTTTATTTTTTTACATAAAATTTTTTTAGAAGACAAAAAAGGCCTTCGTTTCTTTTGTTTTTCAAGGATCTAGGTGGGAATATTTAAAGATGCTTCCTCATCAATGTATGGCATTTGAAGCATTTAGTAATTGTTCACACTATATATGGTCCTCACATATTGAATGGAGTGTGGGATTTATGGACATGATAATTCACTTAATAATAATATTAGAGATGCTTCTTATCCATTTACACCCACCATGCCTCTTTGACCTAATTTCATGTTTCTTTACTACAACTTCGTCCTCTTTATGGTTTGGCTAACTCGTTGAATATATTGTCTATGTCAAATAATTTGAATTTATGTACATGGCAGCTATTAGCATTTTGACACTACTTTGACAAATATTGTAAATATTGACCAAAAAATTTATAACCAAAGTTTGAGATACAGGAATTTTGGGTCCAAATTGGATGGTCAATAGTAGTTTAGACAATCGGATGGTAGAGAGTTTGAAGTGAATTTTAGAATGACTCGAGACATTCTGATATTTATATTAAGACTCCGTTTGTTTTGTAGAAAATGTTTTCAGTATTTTTGGATATTTGGTTGTTAAAAATGAAAAAATCAACAAAAAAAATTTCTTGGTCAATGAAAAATAAGGTGTTTTTCCTAAAAAAATATTTTCCTTTCTTCAAAATGAGAAAACATTTTCTATACACTTATCGGATTCTCCCCCGGCATCCCCCACCAACACACTTACATACATTTTTTGGTGTTATTATAACATGTTTTTCAAATTAATTTTTATTGCGATAACCAAATAAGCAAAAAAATATTTTCTTAGGAAAACACTTCTAGAAAAACATTTTTCATAGAAAATATTTTTCAAAAAAAGTTATTTCTCACAAAACAAACAGAGCCTAATTATCGAAGAAAGTAGGTAAGCGTATAAGATACATATCTCGTCGAGTGCAGTCAAAGCCAAGATGAAATGGGCACCATTCTGACTCTCAAAATCAATTATCAAAATGGGTAGACACGAATATGAGACAAGGCAAGGTACATAAAAAGAATGTTAGAACTATGACTAGTCGAAATATTGATAGGAATGATTAGAGAGGATTGAACAGATAGTTTGTTTGAGATTTGATACTTCAAGTGTTGAATGGGCTTTAATAAGACTTTGGAGGGAGGCTTTTCATAAAAAGCTAGTAATAATGTAAAACTACACTAAAATTTCCCTATAGTTTTCTTGAAAATATATTTCAATTTATGGTCAAATTAAGAGGGTATTTGGCTTTGCTTATAAGCGAGTCAAAAAAGAAAATTTAAGTATTTGGAAAAAAATTACTTATAAGCAAGTTTTATCTGAGTAACAATGTAACACCGTCTCCCACAACTTTCTTTTTTACTTACATATAAGTATGGTGGTTTGACCAATAAAAGGACTACTCTACCCTTTAAAAGTGAAAAAAAAAAAGCAACACTCTTCTACTTTAATAGGTCCTTTTTAGTTATTTTAACAAATAATACTACTTATAAGTACATATTTACCAAACATGTCAACAACTTATAAGCACCTTTTATCCAAATTTTTTTTATTTATTTATCATTAATTGCTTATAAGCAACTTAAGAAAGTAAAGCCAAATACCCTCTAAAAGGGAATATTGTCTTTCACAAATTTGGATATGAGATCAATGAAATAATATTCTCAACATTAGGGAGAAAAAATAAAAGGTGAAAAAACTAAACTTTTTATAGACTGCATTTGATTCTCACATAAATCGATAAAAATTGAAAGTTTAAAAAACTATTTATCTGCATGAAATTACAAAGATGCATTTGTTAATACGGGGAAGGTGGTCCAGTCACATCTCTAGCTTTAAATGCTCCTATTTGAGTTGATATCTCAATAGACAAATACATTATAAAAGATGTTTACTACATGCTGAAAGTGCAGTAAACTCATCGACTTCAATAATAAAGGAGCAAAATAAGCAAGTTGGTATTTTAAAATATTTATAACTAAGAAAAATCTTACTATCAGTGAGTATCAAGTACCTAAATACGAAATTATTAAAATTATTGAGAATAAGAGTTATGACTTAGTTATATTACCACTAAAAAGGGTGGAACCGAAAAGAAAAAATGAACATGATCAAATATTTGCATATCCAATAGTTACTATATAATAAAAATACAAGGATCTCAAAGTGAAATTGTTTAAAAATGTCAACACAAATATATCTGGCCAAAAATAAAAAGATGCAATCTAGGCATATCTAAGTTTCTTTAACCCTTATTGGTCAATACATATTGGAATGAAAAAGAATATTCTAGAAATCAGTCCCATATTTGTTTGAAAACTTCAAAGGAATGTGCCATATAGTTGTCTAAACCTTAGACCGCTAAATATTGTCAGAAAATATGTTTGGTGGTTATACTTTGATTTATCTTACTCTTTTCTTATTTAATTCAACCATTAAAGACTTGGAATTAATTATGAAATATAATTTCATATGATGGATGCAATTATATTTAATTAACCTAACAATTTTTAGAGTATTTCATATGCATCTTATTAATATGGCAACAACTTATATGTATTTACTTCATAATTGTTATTTTCATATATATGTCTCTAAAGGATTAAACATGGTTGAACCATAAAATCTCATAGGAAACATATTCCAATGAATTATATAGATCTCTGTGTGATTTAAAGAATTTAGAAAATTAAAAACATATTTCATAGTGCAAATTTTCCAAAAGAAAGTGCATAATAACTCGTGTGTGTATATAAAGAAACATATATCAGAAGAATTCATGCTAAGCTCTCAGCCATGTATTTATATGAAATTTTGAGATAATATTTTGACCTGACATGAAGTTCGAGTATTATTCAGATGTAATATTACTCATCTAACAATTTAAAGGCTAAAATACTCATATTTTGAGTGTCTCAATAGTTTGATATAGATGAACCATTTTGATCCTTTAAAGATAATAAAAAAAACTATTGGTCCTAAAGTGTTATACCACAATGTATGTCATTTATTTATTAATATGTCATGCTATATTATGTCTGTCAACACCATTATTTCTTATTTTATTTTCAAGACATTGTTTCATATTAATAGAAAGACATTGGAGGTGTTATACATAAATTTCATTATAATTATGAATGATTGATATGACATCTATGAGGACACTCATAACCAAAGTTGATTGAGCATGATAATTGTTAAGTATTACTTTGACTCATAATGAGTAACATAGTTTTTTATATATCCTAGAATTATTACATATAAATGCTTGTGAATGCTAATTATTACTGTTACTTCATCAAAGCATGTGAATGTATTACTTAACAAGTGAATGCTATTATATATATTATTTGAGTAAGGGAGGATTGGACTTAACATATCATATTAAAATTCTTTTTATACATGAACTCCTGAAGGAAGGTAAAATATAAGTTCATCAAGTTTTCTTTCAAATGAAAACTTAGCAAGTTGATTTAAAGTGGTATCACCTAAAATAGTATTTGGGAAACTACAATGTTAATATATATTCTAAGAGATTTCTTGATATACCGATATGAGGGGAAAATGAATAAGCACTATACTATTTTTTCCAAAGTTTGGTTTTGTCTCATCGAGTTTTCTTACCAACGTTTTTAATGAGATTGTTTGAAGAGTATAATAAGAATATTATACATTTTTCTTTCACTAGTTTTAATTTTGTTCCCAATGGGTTTTTTTCTTAGGTTTTTGACATATTCTTATGAAATGAATATACAAAGGAGCATTATGTGAAATTATTATATTATGAATATTCACTTTGGGGCTGGTTTATTATTATCCAAACATTAAATATAACTTATGATCATTTGGACTCTCATATGATGAAGTCGAATAGTTATGTGTTCTAAGCCCGAAACAATTTCTATCTCTATATAGTTACTCTTATATTGTTCCTATAAATAGAGCTCTCTGCAATGTAAAAATTGTATTAATTATAAGAAGCAATAAAATACTCTTTTTTCCCTCATATTGTTTGTGTTTATTTCTATTGTTTTTATATCTTTTTTATTTTATAATTATTTTCATAACACCTTGAACAAGGTCTAAGAAGTATTTCAAGCAGTTGAGACTTCACTCAACAGTGATGACCTAGTTTGAATTGCATAAAAGACAAAGTTGAGTTGGAGGTGAGGGTGAAGGGAAAAAAAAAATGAGCCCCACTTAATTATGAAATATCATATTATATATATATAACTCTCCCCTATCATTCAGCCAAACCCTCCGGGGAGCAAAAATAAATATAAATTTATAAGCTACTACTAAGATAAGGTGGCTTAAGTCTCTGCCTGCAATTATAGCCCCACCAAATTAGAAAAGAAATCGTAATCGTTCAACAACTAATAATAATAAAGAGCAGTGGGTAAAAGATGAGCAACAGACAAGAGCTGCATGGCCTATTGGCCGTTTCTTATAAAATGCGTCCGAAGGGGGACACGAAACGTGCTGCACCCCATCTCGCTTTTCATCTGTTGGATTTAGGGATGGATATCCATTCTTTGCATTTATTATTATAATAGTCAATCATGATTTCCAACCACCAGTGTTTCATATCCACTTCAATATAATAAAATAATATCACAACTAGTTAGCAAATCTTGCAAAATGTATAGCTTGTATATATATTTTTAATTGGGTAGTAATCAATCTATCTTTGTGATGGTGATTTTGTGATCTCATTCTACTTTTGTCATTATCCAAGTTGAGAATTTTAGATTATTTCTATAAAAGAGATTAATAGAGGGTAAAATGCACCAAACTCTCGTGTAGTCTATCATAAGTACACAAAATCTTTCTGTAATGCCAAAGGTCCTATAATAAGTCTCTGTAATGAGTACAAGTTTCATATGCACTCCCTATAGTCTATACTCTCCTAACGGTATTAAAAATTTATAATAAAAAGACATTAATAGCTTTAGCTCTTCATTCAATTTTCTTAGTCCTACTTCTCTTGGTACTATTAGCAAATTTTTATCAGCAAAATCCACTTGAGAAATTAACTTTTCTCAACTTAAGCCTAATTGATTTCATATCTTATGCGTCACTAAAATTAAAACCCTTTATTCTTTGTATATAATCAAATCGCGCATTTGCAACTACACCCATCATCTCAATTTACAAATTAAAATGGATAGCTTTTCTGAAGAATAAAACTTATAGGCTAAAATTCGCAAAATCGTACTGTTATGTGCGAAAATATTTTGAAATTGTGCCATAACAATTCCAAAAAATCCATCCATTTACTTGGAGCTAACAGTATTAATTACATATTTGATGACAAGTTCAAGCATGTTTTAAAGAATTCCATAATAACACCGAGATGCAACTGTGATGCGCGAAAATATTACATTACATAATGCCATAAAAACTCCAAAAAATCATTGTGTTGTTTCAAAAAATTTGCTAATAGGACCAAAGAAATAAGACTAAGAAAATTGAATGAGTATGTACGACTATTAATGTCTTTTTACAGTAAATTTTTAATACCATTAGGAAAATGTAAATGGTAGGGGTACGCTTGAAACTTTTATTCACCGAAGAGGTTTGTTATGGGACTTCTGGCAACACAAGGAATTTTGTACACTTATGATAGACTATAAGGGGGTCTAATACATTTTAGCCATTAATATATTGTTTGAATAGTTAAAAGTAAATATTTTTATGATTGACCTAAATTATTTCTTAATCGCATAATATTTAGGTTTGTTCGGCAACACCAAAAAGTAGTTCAGGGCCAGTTTGGATTTGCCTTCTTTTCATGAAAAAATGCACACTTTTCCTAGAAAAACATATCTTTTTATAATGAGTATTTAAATTAAATTTTAAAAATTTTATAACTCTGAAAAAAATTAATTTCAATTTTTCTTCAAAAATTATAAATTTTAATTTCTCAAAATAATACTACGCTAAAACATTTTAGAATAAAGATACTTTTGAAAAAAGTCAATCTAAACAAGTCATTAATACTATTGTAGGGGCTTATATGCACACTCAAAAACAACTAGGCAATATGTAATTTTAGAGATAAGTCCTACGCTTCCCACTTCCTTTTCAATTTAGCATTCTATCTCTCACGACGTTCAACTGCACATCTGATTAGTAATTGACTCTAAATATAATCTTGTCATTCTCCAAACCCCTACCCAGACACCCAAAGTGAATTATTAACTAACATGGTAGGTTTGAAAAATAATTGTTTAGGCTTTAAAATTACTAGTCTAAAATGATGAACTCGAATTATTAGTTGAAGCCACAATACAAACTTATAAATAATTTTACTTATCATTATTTTCTACTAAATAAGGACTTACAGATTTTTATTAATTATATTTTTGAGGAAGCTGCCTTCCCGAAATTGGCTTCAACCAACTAATAATTTCGCGTTCATGATGACTACCAAAATGAAACTGGGGTTGTTGATTTTACTATTATATATATTCATTAAAGTAAATCATTATATTCTCTTTCCTTTTTACTTTTTTCCTTTACATGAATGATGAATCAGTCATGATGTTCAAGTCTACTATCATTAGATTTTAGTTGAAGTAGCAAGACGCATCATGCAGCAAACTGCAAAAAGAAGTTGACAAGCAGTTACGGCTCTATTTGTTTCTCAGAAAACGTTCTGCATTTTTTTTGTGTTTGGCCATTAAAAATAGAAAAGTCAAAAGATAATATTTTTCTGGT
Source organism: Cordia subcordata (assembly GCA_028554755.1). NCBI lineage: Eukaryota > Viridiplantae > Streptophyta > Magnoliopsida > Boraginales > Cordiaceae > Cordia > Cordia subcordata. The sequence continues at coordinate 12,601,380 of JAPTOF010000005.1, read as the reverse complement.
AAAAAAAAAAAACATATTGATTTGCCTAAAGAATGTTTTCCTTTTCTTAGGTGCTATTGTTTAAGAAAACATTTTCTGAGAAAAAGTTTTCCGTGAAAAATATTTTTCAAAACAAGTTATTTTCCACAAAACAAATAGAGTTTAAAAAAGAAATAAAATTAACAAGTAATGTTTTATGTCATCCTTTCATCACTTTATATTTCACTCTTGTTCTCACGGCAGAAGCTTTATTAAACAAGAAAGGATCATAAAAGACTAAACGAGTTATATATAATAATACTCTTAATACGTTGAAAACAAAAAGAATGAAAGAGAGAGAGAATAGATGAGGCTAGCAGAAGATTCATGTGACTATGTATAACTTTTGTGCAAGGCAAACGTGTATGCAAGCGATGCTTTTACAACTCAATCAAAATCAGCCAATTCACAAGGGAAACAGGGCACCATAACGCATTCACGGGCGTCTTTTCTTAATGTTCAATGAATCGTCGACACACCGCGCCATTCCCAATAAAAAGTTCTGTTTGCATGAGTGTAATCTATACAGCTTGGCTTGTTTAGTTGTTTACGTGTGGTGTAGCTATGCGGTTGAGCCTATTCTGGCAATCTTTTCCCCAAAGATACTCCTGATCTGCAACATTCTGGCCCCACTACATATGAACTCAAGATTGTTCATTTTGTTTGCTTTCTCTAGCCAGTTATAGAGGTCCAAATCCGCAATCAATAACTTTTGAAAATCATAATGCAAAATGAGCTAGCTCATGAGGTAGTAACTTGTTTCTTAGTCTTAGAAAGTATTTAGTTTGTTTAATTGGAAAAAAAAAAAAAAAAACACACACACACACACACTAAAACTTTGAAAAAATATAAATTCAGCTTTTTTTAAAAGTCAAAAATTTTAACTTCTCAAAAAAAAACACTTTTTCTGAAAAAATTTTTAAAAAAAAAAGTCAATCCAAACAAGCTCAAGTCAAGTGGAACAGGCTTAGACTGTCTAGTCTGGTGTAGGGACATGTTGTGTGGATTGCTATAGGTTTGACCAACTCAGAATCATGGAAATTGGTCGAGCCAACATTGAGTTGATAGCATAAGAAAAAAATATTCCGCATGTCACGATTAGGTATTGCAAGGCACCAACCAACAGTTTCAACTCCATAGAATCACAGAGTTAAGTCACCATCTCTAAAAGTTATTGTTGAGCCAAAATCAGGTGTACTAATAGGCTTTGCATCATCCATGTCAAACTTGTTCAAGAATGAATTCTATCACTTGGTTTTTGTGACATAGATGTGGTTGGAACAATAGTAAATCTTCGTTCGAAGAAAATAATTTGACCTACCAAAATCTTTTATGACAAATGTCGAAGATAATAGAAAAAGACAAGGAACCATAGGTATCATTAGCAATTAATTGATATTGTTGTTTATTAGTTGGACACTTAATTAAACCCCAATGGCAAGAGAGATGGATAGGGATGAAGTTGTTGTGCCTAATTAGTTGCAAGAACAAGACAATAACTACTGAGAAAGATGACTTTGTTTCATTTGTTGTTGTTGGGGTTATAGGTTGACTTACATGTCTTGCAGGTATCGATATAGGATTTGATTCGACCAAATATATATATAGGATTTGATAATTTTTACTATTTGACATTCTACATATGTTGTGATTAAGCGAAAACGGTCATCAAAGAATTTAAACTCGACCAAACACAAGCTTCTCATAGAATTATAAAAACACTTTTTTTGAAAAAAAAAAATCATGTCTTAAAAAAAAAAAAAAAGAGAGAGAAAGAGAGAGAGAAAGAATCATATCTATCAGCAACAACAGACTCTAAGGCTCATTTGGCCTAATTATGAGATTTTAATTGTTGAGCTATAGAATTTTTAGCAGTAGAGTTTAGTTAAAAGTGCTATTGAATAAAAACAATTCATTGTTTGACCTAATATTTTAGGAGTTGAATTTTTAGTTATTTTGAGAGTAATATTGAAATTTTAAAATTATGAATATAGTGACAAAAAATAATTGCTGGCAATAATTGACTTTAAAAAAAAGCTGAAACTTTAAAAAGATGAACTCAAGTTTCAGTTTTTTTTTAAGAATCAAATTTTTTAATTTCTCAAAAAGAACTTTTTCAAGAGCTTTAAAAAATATATTTTTAAAAAAATCGATCAAAACGAACCTTAAATCTCTATTTTTCTCAACATTTCATTGCAGAAATGGGCGACAAACTAAAACCATTAACTAGATTCACACTTGTAATGACGACCTACTTCAATATCATAGGTTTCCTCCTCCAAAATCCACGTGTGAATCCTTCTATTTTGAACAATTTAAAATTGTAGCATAGCCACAAGGTCCACAGTCACACACATTTAACGAGTTGCAATTAGAGTTACAAATGAGGTATTTCTCCTAAAAATTCAACTACAAATGGAGAAAAAAAAAAAAAAAGCACAAATGGAGGGAAAAAAGGACCACATCTTTTAGTGCACATCAATTGCATAATGTCATTATCATCAATTCAGGACTTTTTTGTTGCATATTCACTGCTACTGATGATGCTTTTTTGGTTTTCCACCAGACATGGTGGGTTTGGAAGTTACTTTTGCTTTTACGCAACTTAAATGTAGTGTTATTTGCTTTTTGAATTATCACCTAGTAATGATTCATTAGTGTAGCTGCGATAATGATGTTAATCCGTATAAGAATAAATAAGCCGTAATTAATAGTCATCTTTTGAAAGATTCAGATTCTCTCATTATGTACGTTATATTACGAGAATAATTCGATGACGATAAAAGTGCTTAAATCATTTCATGATTACCATATGATCAATTCATCAGTATTCAATTTTTATTTTTATATCATAACAATACAATAAGGAGGGTTGCTTTTTATAGAATAATTCGGTATATTTCTGCAATTGAGAATGTTGGAATATATGTCTTGTGTGGATAGCCTTTTATTTTTTGGCCCATGAAAATTATTTATATTAAACTAACACGATCTGTGAAAAATAGGCCCAATAAAATCAGTTGGGCCCAAAAAGAAGAAACAATTTTCTGGTCATGTACAATGAAGAACTAAAAACAAAATAAAACACACCAATCGCATGAGCCCAACCAGGCAGCTCTAAAGCACGACAAATGTAGAGACTCATGAGCGAGACTTAAAGAGTGCTAAACCTCCAACAACCGGCATTGCTTCCATAACACATTGTCCGGCATTTCATACTTTTAGACGAAAATTCCACAAATAATGCCTTTTATTTATAAAAAGTGTCATTTTACTCATTATTATTTTAAAAATAACCCACTTAGTACTTAATATTTGTACAGAATATCAATTTAGTCCCTAATGTTTCAAAACTAACCGTATTTGATCCTCCATGTTCATAAAAAGTATCAATTCCATCCTCATTAATTGTCCCCTTTTGGCCACATTACCACTTTTGAAGGCCAAAATAGAGACGAATTTGACACTTTTTATAAATATTAAGAATCAAATAAATCACTTTTAAAATAATAAGGATCAAATCGACATACTTCAAAAACTACCAGGACCAAGTGAATCACTTGTAACACAATAAGGACTTAAATAACACTTTTTGTCACAAAAAGGACCAATCATAAAATTTGCCCTACTTGTGGAAGTTGAAGTGAAAACAACATTTTGCTATTATTTTAGTTGGACGACCCTATATGACGAGAGAAAATAAAGTGACATGCGTGGATATATTGAAAGCAAGCTCACATTTTTTTAGAGTCAACATATTAAAAAAATCAACAATAGTTTCCATTAACCCCAACAAGAGTTAAGAGATCAGAGAGTTACAAACTACTTAAAGTCAACCCATACGATAAAAACTCGAGAATATTCTACAAACTTCAGTTGAAGTCAAAGATGATTGTTCTCATGACGTGCCACAGCTTGCACCCATCCCGCTTAAACCAAATTCAAAACATTCGTCTCAAGGACAGATCTAAAATATTTTATCATCGAGGGTTAAGTAATTCCAAAGATCAAAACTAGTAGGTTACAAGAGTTAATTAGTTTAAACCGTATCAAAATTTTGACAAAATCTTTGGGCATTAAATGGGATCATAGAAGCTAAAAGGACGACTCTACCCATACCACAAAGAAGTGGCATCCAGGTTGAAGGTCAAGCAAACCACCAAGTCATGGAAGTTCGTATATCCCATTCATTTGACTACAGAAATCACTAATAAATTTCGCAGTTGTAAAGAAGCATCATATTATTTGTACATGTTTAGAAATCAGAAACTAAAGATCAAAAAGACAAAAGAAGAAATGATTCAAAGAATATATGGCTGCAGACATCATAACTAACCAAATTTACACCAGACAACAGATTGCACGGACCATCTCCGGAAGTTAGACCGTAAGGACTAAGGCTGATGCTGACGAGTTATTTTTTCCATTACTTTTTCGAAACAAAGCAGGAGTTTCACTCAGGACGCTGCTTCATTTAGCATGATACGACACTAAAAAATCATCTTACCAAGATATGGCAACGGAGAGGGCGAGAAATACATTGGACTAATCTGTTTGGAGAAAAGAGCATGCAGACCTCTTCAAATGTAGCTAGTTATCAAGAACCAGTTACCCCAGGAAAGAGTTCTGATATTTTGTTGAAAACATCCATGACCTGAGACCAAAGAAAAAAGTAGAAAAAGTATTAGTGTTTGAATTCGAACATTTGAACCCAGCATTAGAGCAGCAACTAAACCGTTTGGTTATCATATTCAAGAAGAATACTTTCCCTAGAAGAGCAGAAGTCACCAGCGTTAAAAGAGTACAGAGAGCTCAGGAGGAAGTCCAAGAAAATATTAATTGAAAAAATAATTTCTTTCGGCAAATCTTTAGTAACCCATACTTTGTGTCCCTCTTACATCCCCCACTATTTTGGTTCTCTTGATATGCATCATGAAATTATTAAGCATAACTGAGATATCAAAATGCCAAAAAATGATTTTCCAGATAATTTTCATCTTACCTCCTTGTCATTTTGATATTTGGCAATGCTCAGAGGATTCTGGGAGCACTGCAAAGATGACAAATTGACAGACAGTTCATAAAAGCTGTGCACATATATCAATTATGAGAGAGAGAGAGAGAGAGAGAGAAATGGAAAGAAATTTAGTGGTCAAAAAAATAAAGAGGGAAAAATTCATCAGCACGTACATCCATTATGGCTGCTTGAACTCTGGGATTTTGAAATGCCATGGCAACATCGGGATTGGCCATAATTTTAGATATGACTTCCTCCGGACTAAGCCCTATCTGATCTGCAATGCATAAGAGGAAAGTACAACATTAAAACCTAATCTGTCGATGACATATCCATACAGATGAGTTAGAAAATGTGGACATGCCAAGTGGAAAATTATTTTCATCTGTGCCAAATCAAATGGCTACTTTTGCAAGATGTAACCTTGTGAAATTCTGCATACCATGCTCACATGCACTCCACCAATCACTCAGAAATTCAGAATAAAAAATGTCTCGTAGAAATTAGCTTTTCGTTGATTTATATTTATGTTAATTATTCATTCACATATTAACATCAGAACAGAAATTTTTCATTAGAAACACAACAGAAAGGGCAGAGAAGGAACAATTGACACTGTTGTGAATTTACAACTGTGAAAGGCTTCACAAAGGAAGATGCAGTTATTGTATCAGCAAACAATGAGTAGAAGTCCATCTAACATTGGTTAAATTATAGTATTCATCAAAAGAAGTACCATTGACCGTTAGATTCAAAAGATTACTGGATTGTGGAAAGGATGGTTTTATATGAAAAGGAAATTCAACTTTCCAGTTCTTCATTATTATGGACCCCATCATGCATTCAACTTCAACAGGAAACAAGCACGTAAAATAATCAGCTTCATGAGTAAAGCCGTGGGGAAAGGCCAATTCCTTTATCTTTTGCTCTTCCAGTTTGAACAATGAACACATAGGATCTTCTTCATACACGTGCTGGCCTTTCCTCCAATGCAAGCAGTTTTGGTCAGAAATTATATTCAAACTTCGAGGGTATAACAGGAGTATATTGTTTTGGCATGACGAATATCTGAAATTTCTTGGTGCCAGAGCAAGGTTTCCTCAGTTTCTGATTGCTTCAAGCAATGGAGCTCCTTTGTATCTTTTGTGGACTTCTAGAGACTGGTAGTCTACTGATGGAGATTTTGATGATTAGCTGCCTTTATCATACTGACAGTGGTAATCTTATCTGTTGAGACTCATGGTACCTCACTCAACCATACATCAAGTGGTCTTTCTCATATATTTTTAATATCCTCGGCAGAGAATATAGCCAAATCACAAAATAATTCATAAAATTTATCAGTTCTGAAAGCACCCATTTAACCAGCAAAAACAGTAGAGAATCAAGAGTTGTATAAATTACCAAACTGCTGCTTAACTTCAGGACTGTTCAGGTCAAAATTTTTCAAGGTATCCATCATCCGGTTGTCCCATTCAGGGCTCCCTCCCATGTTATTTCTGAAAAAGTAACAAAGAAGATCAGCAAATTCGCAGGTTGATTCACTCATAGCTTTTGCTACTTTTCTAATTAAATGAACAAGCAATAAGAAAAAGGGCAATGCTCCAGAAGATGCATCATACAATTAGATACTGTTCACATTGAAGTCTCAAACTCTCAGTCATACAATTGATAACAGGAACATGCTATATGCAACAGCAGGATGAAAAATCACCAAAGATGTTTCTGAAAGCATCAATTGCATGAGAGAACACTGAAGGATGTCAATGAAACTTTACAGTCACAAACACTAGAGAAATAGTCTGCAAGTTGTGTATAAACACAGTAAATAGCAAATTATGCAACAGGAAGCCTAGATACCATAGCAAATTAGAAAACTCAGCACATGAGATCAAAAGCAAAAATTAGTCTAGCACGTCTATACATATTTCTGCAGTGATGTAGCAATTGCAGAAACAGGAAAGGCATAAACACATCATTGTGACGAAGTAAGCAGTGGAATTTATGCAATACACCTTTTCCAACCCAAATTATTGAAAGATTAAAATTTGTCCAACCATACAAGCACAAAGACAGAGAGAGCCTACACATAAAGACTAAGTTGTAGGGTCACTTACAGCATATCTTGCAATTGTTGGCGGTACTGCGGATTTTGTAGCATCCCTGTTATAAAATATTGAACACCAGTTCAGCACTACAGATATTTATGACTTCATGTAGATCAAGATTAGGTGATATGAGGCAAAAGAGTAGAGAGAGAAGGAAACTACTGAAGCAGGAATCTTTTCATATGCGAAAGACTCTGGTTTTACAACATAGGAAACTTACTAAAGCATGTACATGAGTCTGATGTTACAACACAGGAAGTTATTAAAGCAAATACATGAATACTCAAACATACTGGCAAAATTAATCGACATTAACTGCATGATGCAAACACCAAGAAATACCTTCATCTTGGATCAACTTTAACCATTTCTCTTGATTTTTCTTAATTGACAAAGAAGAAATTTATTGATAGAGAAGAGAAGATACAAAGAAAGGACGAGTGGATCTCTAGTACAAAATCTCAAACTCACTTGAAGTAACAGCTACAACATACATGCTTTAACAGAGAGGAGGAAAAGAGAGCATTTTAACAGAGTTTTAGTAGCTCTGTGAGGGTTGTTCCTCTAAATCAGAAGAAATCTAGTAAGGAGTCCAAATGCCCAAAGCATTTGATTGCCAGATGGTTTTGAATACATATAACCAGGTTTAGTGAACAAGATGTTTTATGTTAGGTTTACATTATTATATATTCCTGAATAATAAAAACAGATTTAGCTTTTCCAAGTAGAAGGTGAATTCGAGTCAGAGAACACGTGCTAGGAAAGGTGGAATAGAATGAGAACTCACACTTAAAAGTTGTAGGATTCCTCATCTCTTCTGGTAGATAGCTGCAAAGACATGACACATCATGGAGTTCTTACTGACAAAAGCATGAACAGTAGTGCGCAAGCAGTGAAAATATACTATAGTTACAGTAAGTTGAGACAAAAACAGCATAGATCTCACTAAAAGTAATCATGACAGAGCACAGGTCAATGCATCTATAAAAGAGTTGGTCAAACATTAAGTTCTAAAGGAATGAAAGATCCAAAACTTATGCAGATTTTGCAGTGTTACAAAATTTTTTTAGTGCATAATTATTTTGCCTCTTTCCATTATCTCAGACAAAATATCCTAGCTGAGCATAAAGGAAAAGAAAATGAGTACATCTGAGAAATACTGAAAAGAAGAGATTTGTCCTTGTTGATTCCCAGACACATTTGCAATTGTCAGACGCAAGTTTAGATATTTATTTACTGTTCAAGTACAAGACCATCAAAAGGCCATTTTAGTTCACAAATTTACAGAACTAAAAGTAAGGATGGTCACATGATCACAGGGATTTCCATGCCCTTACGCAAGACTAAACAATAAAAGCTTGATAGATTAGGTTATAAAAGTTCACAGTTAAGTGCACTTCTGCAACCGTATGGGCATTCCAAGATGATGGATTGCATCCACTTCCAAATCTGCCAAATATGCTATGGCGCATGCAAATGGATTGAAAGATGACACTGAAAAGTAATTGATATATAACTATAATTCAATCACAAAGAAGGGTCATCTCATATTGGACTCATTCTGGCGGTACCCTTTCGCTATCTAGCCCCATATTTTACTCCACACAGCTCATTTAACATTCTTTCACATATATATACTATATACCAAATGACCAACCTATTTAAAATGAACAGTCCATACTGACAAAAGGTATTGCTTTTCTCTCTCATTACCTGGGGTTCTCTGATAAGTGACAGAGGAATTACATATAAGGGATGTCAAGAGTTTCGTATTCAAACTTTAGCTGCTCATGGCTCAACATATATTACAGCCTTATTCTTCTCCATTTGCTTCAGCTATTAAACCTGATGAGATGGTTGCAGTTTTACTCTTAACACACAATCATTTTCAAACATCAGCCTAAAATTGACCGGCATGTACTCTTGGATTTATAATTTTCTGTATGGAAGGCTCTACATGGGTACCAAATCCATAAGTTTTTTTACTTCAAAGAAAAACAGGAAAAGAAAGTCAAGTGTTTTCCTGTGTGCAGTATACCATCCCCAAAATTAATCAAATATACTAAGGCCTAGAATCTGGGACAGTTTTAATTCCACTTTAATGGAAGTACGCATTTTAATCGTCTTTCTCATCAAGACTTTCCAAAAGTCACCTCAACATATGGCTGCAATAGCCACTCCCACTGTCAAAACTCCCACGAGACGTCCCAGATTTTTTAATCACTTTAAAGAATGTTCAGCTGTTAAAACTTTTTTTCTCATAAAATTTTAGAAGCAAATAAGTATAAAAGAAATAATTAAGTAACCACTGCTCATAATCTCTGATTGAACAATGAGGTGTCACAGAGCTTTATAATCTTTTCTGAATGAACAATATGCGTCACTCCCCTCAGCAGGTATTGGAAGACTTATTGCCCTTGACATTAACAAAGACACCAAACCACCAGAAGAATTGATACATGAGAAAATGTGGACATAAGCATATTCCACTAAAATTTTGGGAATGAAGATATAGAATTCTGAATACTCCCTTAAACTGAGTCCACAGGTACACAGTTCCAGTGCAAAGACAATAAAACATCTGATCAAACATAAATTTCACTCATAGATGACTATCCCTTTTGTCTTATGACCCTTTTGAGTACAATAATCCAACCACAAAGGAAGTCCAGGATTTTAAATTTAAGATCATTCAGAATATAGTGATCAAGTTTGATGGATCTAACTACAACATTTATAATACGTCATATTGAGGAGAAACTAACCTAGCTTTTGGTGAAACTACACAAAATCAAGAGTGTACACTAATTTGGACTCTAAAGGCGACAGCAATGCATTTGCAAATATAAATAATTTAAGTTGGCTCTCTGAGTCATGTCCTGAACCAAAACCGATTCTATATTCATTTTCTTGTTAATCACAATAAAGGGGGACTAGAAGTCCCTGACACAAAGAATATTTACAGATGGAAGGATTCTAACAACAAATGAAGACAAAAGATAGCTTGAAAGCTGAAAATGAAGGCAAACTTACGGGAAAACCATTTTTTGCACAGTTGGGTCTTCCATCATTTTCTCTAAAGCTTCCACCGTCAATATAGGGTTTGAATTTGCTGTCCGTTAAAAACATCAAAACTTTATATAAGGATCTGGAATGGAAATTCATATTGTTAAATATATTTAGATTGGCAGGGACATAGAGGAACATTTGTTTTTAAGAGAGTTGCAGGGAAGATTTGAAACCAAACCAAGTGATACTATATACAGATTAGCCATCAAGCAACTAAAAGGCTCGCCTCAGGGGCAAGAGTAGTATAAAATGTTCTTTGAGTAAGCACTGCTAGCAAGAGGAAAATATAAAACTGGATCTGTGGTCTGGGTTAATAGTAACAATTGGAGTTCCTTTCTTCTTCGGAAATGAGCAAAACTACATGAGCAGTAACAGTAGAATAGACCACAAGGAGCACAATTATATCACCTAGACAGGAGGGATGCCAAGTATAGGAAAGTGCATTTGAACACCCTTACCACAAACCAGGACGAAAATAATACACATATGATATAAGCTCAAGAGTGGATAAGACTCAAAGACACTAACCCTAGCAGGTTATGACACATCTATTGCAGATATATAAGTATTTAATGTTTAAGCAGCTCGATTTTGGCAAACAAGAGTTAACACCACAGCCTTATCCTGGGTTCCAGCAAGTTTGTTTTGTCAGTTATTGCAATCCATCAGCAGGAAGTTCATGTACATTTAACAACAGGAAACACCAGAATATTGAGCACAAACTATAGCATAAATCTGTCATGCTTAATCCATCATCTATTTACTTTTTAGGTCCCTGTAAACAATAACTTCCAGTTAACAGTTCAATCCACCAGTCTTTCTAATATTATAACAGTTATACAAAAGGGACATTGCTGACCACACATTTGAACAGGCCAAATGATGGCACTGACAGTTTACATATGGGACTATTTGCTTTAATTGAACCACATCCACCAGAGTCAATCTCTCAATCAGTTCAATGCTAATATGAAGGGATTTGTTTATTATATGCTTTAAAATAAGTGCAAGATCTACTAGAACTAGTTAAAATAAACAAGATGATTGTGTAATTCCCCACGTGAAAGTTCAAGTTGATGGTTACTTCCAACAGGGTCTACAAACAAGGAGGTTATGTAATTTTCCCTGTGAAAGGTTCAAATATATTACCATCTTCTTTTTGGGGGAAAAAATAAATAAAATAAAAATAAAGAAATAAATAATGCGACAGGTCAGACTTATAATTGAAGTATTTATGTGCTGATATCTCAGATAATCAACATTTAAATAAAAAGACTTATTTAAAAATGATTGCTATACGACAAAAGTTTGGAGACAGACAATAAAGGCAATTGCTCAGCTTACCAGTAGAGGAGGAAGCTTTGGAAGCACCAGTGCCACTCACTGAGGCAGCTCCATTTTTGGAAACCTTCAAAATGTTGAAGAAATTGAAGATCATATATTATATTCTTTCCTAGAACATGATGATCATACCACCATGGAACACAATATCTGAATACTCACATCCTCAGAAGACTGAGAATCCTTTGAGGAACTGGTCTCAACTGATTCTTTATAACTCTCGAAAGCACTTTTTTGGAATGTTTCTTCTGGGGAAACATCTACAAAAGCTGGAAATGAAGTTTGGTTCAAATAGTTGGCAAAATCGAAATCAAACAGAAGCAAGATGAAAGAACATCAAACAACTAATGCACAGAGGTAACAAAGTCCACGAGGTAAGAATAAAATTACAAAGAGAGTTTCTCTTTCATGAATACTCTTCTAGGGGAACAACAATGGGAGGGAAGCATCCAAATCATAATCACTTTTGCTGATATCAGCCTTGTAAAGGACATCTGACAACATCTGGGAGCAGAACAGATCAAGGTCATCTGCATTTGAGGCATGTCTAACAAAAGTAGTGGTCTCCTCTACCCTTCAGTAAAAAAGTATAACAGATTGCATCATTGCAAGATAAACATATTATACCTTCTCAAGCCACAAAACATGCTACATCATGCATGTCCAGCAATAGCACACACCAGTACATGCTAGAAATATATCATGACAAGAGAATGAGAATAAAGAGTTACTGGAACAAATTCATAGTGGCACCAAAATCTAGCTATCCAAACAAGAAATTTGTTGAATTCCATATGCTATATACAATTTTGCCAAATAATAAAATTAGAACGATAATACCACCCCTGGTTCCCTAATAACAAGTGTAATTCTGCAAACACCATTTCCAATTCAATTCCATTTGCATCACCCAAACACACGCTTGGAAGTCTGACAGCCCATAAATTGCTTTAGAATTCATAATATTTCATGTTACAAACAAGTGAAGTACAATCATGGAAAGGCGAAGTGGATAATAAGTAGTATTGGAAGTATTACTACTAGACACGGTTGATGTCCATATAAAGTTCAGTTCAGCATAAAAGCATATCGTGTACAAGTGATACGCAAAGAGGCAACTCTTTATACATCAGTACATATATATGTTGTAAGTTATATACGTGATAGATAAAGCACAATATGTCACTATTTAGAACCAAGAATTATGTAATTGTATATGTAACAGGATTATACTGTAAATGTCTGTTTCTGCCGTAAAATGCAAAATTCCCATTAGAGAGAGTGCTAGTAGAAATGCCACTCTAGCACCTTCTTGAGGACGCTCGATAGCCTCAAGACATTCAAGCAAGGAGAATACTAGTTACCATATTTCTTTGACCCCTTCTCTGATTCTTTGTCATCATTGACATCTGTGGCTGGAGGTTCCTCCACTTTGGTTGCAGGTACGTCAACAGTCACAGACTGAGGGGCAACTGGAGGTGGTGGACTAGTTGGACCAGATACAGGGGGTGGTGGGAAAGGGAATGGTGCTCCTTGCGGAAAGGCAGTGCTGCTGAATTGATTATTTTGTGTATTCATCTGTCCCATCATTGTCTTGAAAGCTTGCTGCATTGCATATTTCTGCAATAATGACGTAAAAAATAGCAGGGCTATTCAAATTTTTGTGAAGAAACGAGGTTAATCAGTAATAACAAGATGAATAAATTATGTATCCTTGTTTGTCTCTTTCAATTTTTCATTCTGCTTCTCTTTCATCTTTTTTCCTTTTGGGTGGGTGTGGTGGCACAGTTTATAGATGATGCATACAAATGCCAATTTTTTATTCTGATCATAAGAAATTCACTATTTTTACCATCATTCAAAGGAGAAACAGAAGAAAAAGAGCTACCCAGATGGTCAAGATTGACAGGTTGATCTAAAGTTCGAAGGAGCACAAACCTCCATCGTTTCCATCTTTATATGTTTTTGGATTGGAAATGGTTCGCTTTACAAAATAGGAAGTATGCCTTCTTGAGACAAAGGAGGATAACAAAAACAAAGAATGAAAGAGATTCTTACAAAGACAAGTAACCACGAAAAAAAAAGCAACAACAGCAGTTTTCATTACCATGATTCTATCAGCATCTATTACTAATGAAGGAAAAAGAGAGAGAGAATATAGTGAGATCTCTGCAAATGATTGAGTTCTATTACTCAATTACTAGAGATACAATTATAGGTACTTATAGTTGCATATATAAGCTTCTAGAAGCAATTGTACAACTCAGCTCCAGCTGGCATAACTAACTCAAAGAGTATCTCCTAACGAACTAATAACAGAAACATGCTAACTTGACCTAGCTGTGAGATATGACTCCGCAGTAACAACAACTATCTAGCTATAGCTTATCAACTATAACGTATACAAGTTGAAGTTAGGAGCTGAACTAGTGGCAACAAATAACAGATCGGCTTAATGTTAATTTACGTTTTGGAAGCTCAAAATGGGAGGCAAAATGTCCTGCAGCAAGCCAAAAACATGCTTGCTCTAAAAAGTTCCAGTGTTAATAATATGCATAACTGTTAACATTGTTTTCTCTCATTGCAAGGGTGCTTAACTCTCTCCTCCCTTGTGTTTTTTTTCCACTTCTTATTCTGCCCATCTAATTGGCTCACTTGAAACTCTAAAACTTTTTCTTCATTTCTCAAAGTCCAAATTTCATACTTCAACCAAATTTCTTCAAGCCCATTACCTTAACACAATCCAAAAAAAAAAAGTAAATATTAAGCTCTAAACAAATTACGCTGCACGTGAGGGGGCGTGTTAATACAACAAATAAATAAACCAATATCCTCTCTACAAGCTTTAGCTTTTAGATGAGGTGGTAACTCCAACATGGTATCAGAGCTTGGAAGCCAAACAGCATAGGTTCGATCCTTAGCGCCACCCATTTAATTAAATTGTCCACATGCAAGCTCTAAACAAATTACACTGCACGTGAGAGGGCGTGTTAACACAATAAATTAATAAACCAATATCCTCCCTACAAGCTTAAGCTTTTAGATGGGGTGGTAACTCTAACATGGTATCAGAGCCTAGAAGTCAAAAGGCATAGGTTCAAAACTCACCGCCACCCATTTAAAAAATATTAAAAATTGTCCACGTCCAAGCTCTAAACAAATTACGCTGCACGTGAGGGGCGTGTTAACACAATAAATAAATAAACCAATATCCTTTCTACAAGCTTAAGCTTTTAGGTGAGATGGTAACTCAAGAGTCAAACCAGATGCATGGTTCCAAGAATTACTACAAACTCTCTCTAATGATCATTGAAACCTCTTCTGTAGAAATGAACAAATGAAAAGATAAGTAAAGCAAGCAAGCCTTCAGCAATATCTCCCTTCAAAAAATGCAAATTTAAGCATTATCCTAAGAAAAGGATCCTGGCAGGTCAATTTCTACTGTCAAATTGGCTCCACTTCCTTGGAAGCTTTTCACCTCTTAGTATAAATAATCCAGCCACCATCCACAAAAACAATCCAAATAAATCTCATTAATATGCTGCAGGTGATGAGTGCCTAATCACTATTTACCCATGATACATGTCACATACCAACTTATGATACTGACCTAATAAAGTTTCTAATTTCCTGATCCTAGTTGCTTAAACATATGACATAATTCTTCTGTAAGAGATCAGGTGATTTGGAGCTTCACACAGAATTTAAAAAACAGCTCTTGATTACAATGGTACTTAAATCAATATTACAATGGCTGCACGTGTCTTAAGGGGAAATGTCAGAATAATAGAACATTGCAACCAGTGAAGATGTAACAAAGGACGCAAGGTGACAGAATTTCATGGACTTGAATTTTCCTGATAAGCAAAAGTGCATGTCAACTTCAATTGTGCACTTGTTTGACTTTTAGTTCGGGAAGTTATTGGATTACTTCCATCATTTCACAACGGTTCTTTCTAATGGAGATAAAAGCATGAAGTATGAGAATATCATAGAGATTTTCTCTTGAATTTTGTTACTTATCAAAAGAAAAAAGGTCAGAATTCAGCAGTTAGATTTGAAAAAATTTGCAAATACAAAAGATCAGTAGATTTTTCAAGTAACCAGTTTTTTCGGGGAGGATAAGAGTTATTGATAATAACACAAGGTTCCAGTCTTTGGTCAAGAAATAATCATTCATCATTTTAAAAAAGTATCAATATATATGCGTGTGTGTGTGTGTGTGTTGCATAAACTCATATTGAATGAATTGTATCCCATGGAAGCTGGAAACTAGGGGAACTGGGCATTGACCTTCCAGACAGAAATCTCATCTTAGTTATCCATACTTAATCTCTTGGCTTTAGTACAGCAGCAGTGTACAAATCAACTTCATTGTTCAGATAGAAGCATGAAATCTTCGAAAATGACAGACCCCACAGAAGCAAGGCTTGGCCAGCTTAGTGAATGTGTTACTAGAAGCTTATGCAATCAAAGAAAGAAATACATCCACTGATTCTACATTTAATAAGAAAATACAGATAACTTTACTAACCAGATGTCATAGAGACACCTTATTAAATTTAATATGATAGGATCGTTATATTAAATAAAGAAATAATTCACTGATTCCTTATTTAAAATAAGAACATAGAGGGTGCTTGGTTCATGGAATCTTATAGAAGTCCTGGAAATGCAAGGTCAGAAATGTTAGATTCCCATGTTTGGTTCACAAAATAGAAAAACATTCACAAGAATATCACATTCCCATGAATTCTCCAATTTTCACTCCCATGTGAGGGGTGGGAATCATGCATTCCCGAGTTCTGAGAATGTTTTTGGCGCACTGAAAAGACAAAAATACCCATATTAACAAGAACAAATTTATGTTTTCTATTATTTTCTTCCTTTTAACACACACATTTGGTCGGCACCCACATGGTCAAACTCACACTATGCACACATATTACACACTACTTACACATAATATACACATTATGCACACACCACACACACATTAGACAAACATTACACATTCTTCATGCATATTACACATATTAAACTTACATAAATTGCACATACAACACACATTATCCAGTACGCAGATACGACACACAATATACAATATAGACACTACACACGTACACTAACATAATGCACATAATTTATACACACATTATACATATTGCATACACACATTACACACTTGAGACATACACATTAGACATACATCACACATATACACATATTACACATATTATACACACTAAACACATTGCACATATTACACACACTACACAAGCAAATTTGATATATTTATCTTTTCAAAATTAGGACATTTTTGGAAAATGGTTCAAGATTCCTAGAAATATTGAGATTAAACCAAATACAACCAAAAAAAAAAATCTGGAAATTATTCTTAATTTTCCAGAAACTATTTTTAGCCTACCTAACAGTTTTAATAACATTTCCAGAATTCCATTCCTACGAATTACATTCCCAAGAAATGAAAAATTATTCCATGCACCAAACGCATTGATTTAGATAACTTGACTAAACAGAGTGTAATAAAGACATCTTGTGATACTAAAAGTCTGCATCTGATTGTGCTATAAATATAACCAATACATAAAAGTTTATTGGTACTGACATTCGTCAAGTGGCCAAATCCAACTATTAAGGCACTTTCTGTATACTCATACATACTCCACAAGTACGATCATGGAGAGATGTATAGAACAAAACAAATTAAGACGTGGCAACTTTGGCTTCGGTTTTTAGAAATTCTACAGCCATTTAACAATTAGGGTCACTCCCTCTCGTACACGCACATAGTTATCAAATTGGTGCACCTCCCGAGTTGTGGTACATTCGGGTATGGGGTGTAGCACTTAAAGAGTTTATGGGATTTGAAGGATGTAGACTACTTCACTATGCTACTTAGATTCAGATTACACTGTATATAATTCATTTACCAAATATTGTGTAGAGCAATTATATTTTCTGCTTATTAGCTGCACAATTAGTTTGCTGATAAAAGCTTAGTCGAATGTCCAAAGTCCAAATTCAACAGCCAGGATATTTTTCTGACATGGTACATCAGGCACAAGACACAACAGCAAACCGAACTAGATCCTTCATTCATCTTCCATATGCCAAATCTCTCTGCACATGTCAACTTTACACCATGTTCTACTTCTCGCATCCGAATCTAGTAAAAATTTGGTTCCCTGTCCTCTTCCAATATTTTCCTAGTAAAATTTTACATACTTTTTGAGTCATCAACTATAGCTAACTGGAACATGAATCATAACTAATTGTAGTAGTACCCTGGTAATATATATTTGTGATATTTCCCACATTGGAACATAGAGAAGTTTTGTACTATCCTTGGTAATATAAATATATGGCAAGTGCTACGTATTAGGTACCAAGCCATTACTCTCAATCTTAATGTCTATACTTTCTCCAATTAACAATAACATTTAGGTATGTAAATGTAATGTTAGTTGGGATGTACAATGCAATACATGGTGTAAAAGAGGTAGGTTAACTCCAGTAATATGACATATACAAGTTTCACCACAGTAGGAATGTAACAAATAAAATAGGAAAAAATTGAAAGCACTCAGACTTGCAAAGAAATTGTTTTGAACATTATGACTTAGAAAGAAAATTACCTTAAGGTTTGCAGCCACCTGTCATATACATCACAAAAAGAAGTTAGAAAGGCCACAGTGTTTCTTGGAAGAAAATCTAAGTAAAAGATCAGAAGAAGCACTACTAGTTGAGGTAGAAAATATCATCCTCATACTCACCCAGGAGAAAAGGGCCGAGAATCCAACACCAACTCCAATCCAGAAGAGAGGAGAGCCCCTGTTTGAGAGAGATGGAGAGAGAAGAATAAAGAATAATAAGATGCAGACATAATGAAGCACATCAACTACTATATGACACTGTATAAAGGCTGAACAAACAACAATAAGGCCAATAAAGTAAATAACTGCATATGTAAAATGAATAATTGCAGCAAAAAACAAGAAGAATTGGGAAATTTTTATTACACATTGGAAGCAGGTGCTGGCACAGAAAGCTGTGGATTTACACCAACTGAAGATGTTTCCTGGCTACCTGAAGAAGAAACACTTGCAAAACAGTCACTTCGTACCTTCTCAAGCACTGCACAGGCAACAAACAGAATGGATAAGTAGCAGGAGAACGAAAATAAAGTAGAAAAACAATAAAGAAGATATAACGTGAATACATAATCAAAAAGAATTCCACATGACAGGAAACAAGAAAAAAATTCCACATGACAGGAAACAAGAAAAAGTTATTTCTATTTTTATGACCACTGTTTCTACTAGCACTTGCAAGGTGATTCTCAAATATCAAAAATGAGCAGGAAACTTATCAGAGTATAAGGATTCATGCCTGTTCATTGACACTCTTAAGTATCTTGTTCTGACTAGCATTGCTCAGCTGATCCATTATATTACTGAAGAATCATTACAAAGATCCTATGGAGCAACACTGTAGAAGGTAAGTGGCCCTTTATATCCTGACTACAAGTCTCTGATACAGCCAGCCAACTATAAGTTTTAGAGGTTGCTTTTAATGTATCAGTAACTGAATTCATCAACATTCATACTAATGGCCCATGAACCAGCTAGCTCCACACAACACCTAACCAGGATTCTCATTAAGCACAAAGCCAAGTGGGAGGCTGCCTTCAGGCAAAAGCATATCAAGTACCCCACATGTTAGTTTACAAGTACATGCAGAAAAATAATATAGTATTTTATTAAATAAACTCGCTAAATAGGTCACTTACTTCCGTGTCGGATGTTATTCTACATAGCACCAGTCAGCTTTCAATTTGGTGGGTCACAATTCACTAGTTAGCTTTATCTTTACTAACTTTTCCAAATTTTCTGTAAGTGACTCTACTCTCACAAGCACCAATAAGAATTTTGCATTTAGTAGAACTTATTCTTCTCTGAATAAGAAAAACTGTCAAACAAAATCCTGGTTTTTCTCTGTCCCTCTGGATCATCAAATTGCACTGCTTGCTAATAAGCGTGCTGCAATCAAGAACTTTCTCTACAACCATTGTTTCTGTCACAAATGCAACTTGCATTAACACTGCAGTTCATTCCAGCCAAATATTAAACTGAGTGAAACTCCTAAGACCCTCGACAACTTCAAGAGCATTAAATCCTACTTCTTTCAGCAGGATAACGTAGCCACCACATTACTGACCATTAATTCTAGCCTGTCTCGGAGCTCAAATACATAAAATGCTAAAACACCAAGAAGATGCCCTTTATACCCATAATTGCACAATTCTAAATGCACACAGTATAAGAAATCCATCTAAAACAGCATCATATGATTGAAAAAAGCAACAAATTAGCATTCCTCTCTAACAAAACAAACAAAGACCACTTTTTTATTAATTATACACAACCATATATAAAGCATAATACTCAATTAAGCAATATGACACACAAAAGTGTGTGTTTGTGAGTCTGAAAACAAAGAAAAAAACAAATAAAGAGAAAGTACTGCAATATTTACCGATCTTTTTGGTGGTTTTGGGGCCCTGAAGATGAGAGAAAACTAAACAGGGAGAAAAGGTTCTGGTGGGTCTGCAAATTTTGGTGTTTTTTTGGGGCAAACCAAACAAGGGTTTGTTGTTAAAGATTGAATTTTTGGGGTTTGGTGATACACCCAGTAGTATTTTTGGTGAAGAAACTAAGCCCAAATTTTCCATTTTTGTTATTATTTTCTACAAAAAGGAAATAGATAAAACCCACAAATCTACACTGCTATCACAGCTGAAAATAAACAATTACAAAAGGGCCACTGCGCTACTAGTAGAAGAACAGAAAGAGTGGAGTGTTTACTGATGATATTAGGAGTGATATATCGGTATCTTGAAACGAGCCGGAGGTTATAATGAAGATGGTCCGGGTCGGTTCGTATTCGGGTTGTTTGCCCCACCCGGTTACCATGGGGCATGCATGGGCAGTTTGGTACGACACCTTATTTACCTTTTTTGATGGAATCGTTTTGAGAGTATTTAATTTTTCAAAAATAAATTGGCTCAAAATAATGAAAATGACAGTTTCGGTTAATTTGACTTTTGGGCAAGTGTGGACAGTTTTGAATGGTTTTAAAACGATAATTATACAACTCCTTGCACACAAGAATACAAGTGTAACTATTAAGAAATGATTGGAAATTACGAGTAACTCAAGTGATTTATGCTACTTTGCTTAAAAGAAAAGTTATGAGTTCAAATCCTCTAAGGGAGGAGAGATAAAGATGGGGTGAAAGATTTGTAAATTAATAAATAAATAAAAGTGTGGATTATGATAAAGAAGACCTCCAAAACATGGGACTACTTTAATGTTGTATCAAATTAGTAGCAAATAGTTATAATGGCTTTTCAATTTCACTCTAAATCAAGTTTGCAACAGAAAAAACCTGAGAAATTATGGCCAGTTAAACAAAGATCACTAATGCTTGATATGAAACCACAAACAAACCTCGTTCACATGGAAGAATCAAGACTCAAATCCATTTGGACATGCTAAAAATGAAAATAAAAAATATCTTATTCTAAAAAATAAATAAAAAGACAAAAAGAAGAAACTATAAACGAAAATCTTCAATCCAAATATTAAGTATATATATTTTCGATATATTTATTAACATAATATGCATATATAATATATAACTAGCGGTTTGGTTTGAACTATAATTTTGACTTCGCAAAATCGAAAAGCCAATTGAACCACGTTAAAAAACTATTAGTTTACTGTCGATTATATTCTGCCTAAACAAATTTTCTGGTTTTTATGGTTTATGTAACCCTACTGATGCGTGATTCAAATGCTTAAGGTTTAGAGGGTGTGTTGGTCTAGCTTTTTTTTTGGTCAAATATGCTTAAAACCTAATTTAAGCTAATGAAAATATTTGTTTTAATTAAAAATATATTTTTTAAGTAGCTTTAAGTAAAAAAAAAACTCTCCAAACCCAGCTTTTATTTTTTATGGCTTTAAGCACTTTGAAAAAAAAAATAAATTTGACCAAATCATTTACTATCTTATCCTTACCTTTTTATTTTTATTACTAAAATATCTTTACTTTTTTATCTTACACTTATATTTTTAAATTATATTTAATGTCCTTAATAGTTATTTTAACTATATAACTTACATTTCAACCCACTTTTAATCAACCATGTAAATATTTATTTTTATAACTACAACTTTTAAAGGCTTAAGATATAATTTTTTTAAGGCTTTTCGAATATTGATTTTTGTTAAATGTACTTTTTCGAATAAATAGAAATATATTTTTAGTTATTAAATATATTTATTCTTTTATTTTATTTTAACCATACTTCAACTTGTTTGAAAGTATTTTAAAAGGTATTGTAATTAAAAGTTTTCATTTATTATAACAAACCAAAAGTAATTTATTATTATCAATTATTAATTGTTTAAATTATTACTAAAATTATTTGTTTTTAATGAATCTATTGTTTTAAAACATCTTACTTCTTTATTCATTTCTCAATTCATGAAATTAGATTTTTAGTAATTAAAATTTTTATTTGTTATTAAAAATAAATTAATCATTCATTCATTCATTCATTCAATTTTATTGTTGTTGTTGCTGCCGTCGTTGTCGTTGTCTCTAAGTTTTATTACTTTTATTATTTTGAATTTTTCACGAAGTTTAAAATTGCCTGGAGAAGGGAATAAGGGGTAGGGATTGGACATCATTATTTTTGTCAAAAAAAATTAACTGATATTTTATTTTTATGCTTTGATAGTCATTTTAGTAATATAAATTACTTTTAAATATACTTTAACATGATATATAAATACTTAATTTATAATACAACTTCTATTCAAAGAGATAACTACACAAAGTAAAAAATTTTAAAAATTCATTTAAAGGCAAAAGCATTTAAAGTAATTTTACGATAAGCCCATCCAAATGCCCCCTAAGGGTTGGTCAAATATGCTTATAAAAAGAAAAATGAAATTTACATGTTTGACAAATTGTATTTGTAAGCAACCAAAAAAAGCACCACCTTTTAATTTTTTTGAATTGTTTATAAGCAATGGGTATTGACCAAATAAGGGTAAATTTTACAATAAGTCCCTATTGTTTCTCTATTTCTTCAAAGTGGTCCCTATTGTTTTAAAATATTCAAATTAGTTCTTACTGTTTCACAAATGTAGTCAGGTTAGTCTTTATTATTTAAAAAAATTTATATTATTCCCAATGTTTCACAAAATTAGTCAAACTAGTCCCCGTTATTTGAAAAGAATTCATATTAGTCCTCAATGTTTTACAAACTTATTTAAGTTAGTCCCTGTTTTAAGAAAAAATAAATAAAAAAGATTGGAAGTAATTTTATTTTCTTTTTTTTTATTATTAGTTGATTATAATACCTTGAACTTTTGTACTGTGAATTTCATTATGGAATAATTTTTAAACAATAAAAGTTCCTAATTTTCATTAAAAAATTTCAATCAGATATCTAATGTGTCTTATAAAAGTTCACAATAAATCTAAATATGCAAAGAATGTAATAACTATCATGCAAAATGTTAAATTCCTACTGCTTTTTTTCTTTTTGGCTAGGAATTCTTGCTTAAAAAAATAAATAATTAGATTTCATTTTATAACGCAAAGGGTAAGATTGTCAATTGCTTTTATGTTTGAGGTCATTTGGGACATTTTCGTCAAAACTAACATCCATTCTAATTGTAGGGACTAATCTGACCATAATAATTAAACATTAGGGACTTCTATGAATTATTTAAAACAATAGGGATTAAAATTAAAAAATATGTAAACATTAGGGATTTATTTGAATTTAACTCTAACTGCAGGGACTAATTTGACTATAATAAGTAAACATCGAGGACTTATATGAATTTTTTGCAACAATAGGGACTAAAATAAAAAAAAAAGTGTTAACAGTATGGACTTATTTGAATTTAAATCACCAAATAAAACAATATTTGTGCTATTTAAAAACTAGTTATGTTTGTTAGTGAAAGTTCATTTTTAATCATTTTAACAAACACTACTTTTTATAAGCACATATTCATCACACATGAACAACTTATAAACATATTTTATTCAAACACTTATCTACTTATTCATCATTTATTTATAAGCATCAAAAGATATATGTAAATGTCAATTACTTATAAGCAACTTCTAGAAAAATAAAGCCAAATGGTCTCTACGATAGATAGCTTATTTTGACTAAGCTTATAAAGCCAAGAGGGTGTCTGGCTTTGCTTATAAGTTGGTCAAACCAGCTTATAAGCCAAAAATAAAAAGTTACATGTTTGGCAAACTTGCTTATAAGTCATTTAAGGTTGCTTATAAGCAGGGGAAAAAAAGTAACTTGGGGCTACTTATTTTTTCGTGCCCTTACATTTGAGAAGCATTTATTTACCAAATTAATTACATGTCCTTTATAGTTATTTTAACTACTATTGCTACTTATAAGCACTTATTTATCAAATATATTAACAACTTATAAACACATATTATCCAAACACATCTCTACTTATTTATCATTAACTTTAAAATAACATTTTGCTTATAAGCGCTTAAAAATAAGCAAAGCCAAATGGACTCTTAACTTATAAGTGGCAAAAAGTAACTTATGAACTAGTGAAGGAAACATATCATTTTTTTTAAAAGCTTAACAAAGCCCAAACTGAACATATACCTTTGCCTTGCCCATCGAAAGGAAAAGCCTTCTTCCCTTTCTGCTCTCACATTTCTCTGTTTTTCCGTCCATACTCACCCCACCCCCCCTCTCTCTCTCTCGCACCTCTCGACAAATACATACATACATATATACATGCGTATATATAAAGACACACATATAAATCTATCTTCTTGTTGAGCCGAAATTGTAAGCATTTTTGCTTACAGATCTCACGTACTACTGCACAATCGAAACTTCCGGTTGCGTTTAAGGTACCCCTCTCTCACACGCACACACACAGATACACGCATTAGCTTCGACTTATTTTTTAAAGTGAATTTTACTTTCTGAGCTGTATTTTATTGAAATTTATTATGATTCTGCCGAAATGTGTTCATTTTTTTTTATTTAAGAGACTAATGGGTTTAATGAGGATATAATTTTTTTTTTTTTGGTTTTGTAAATTTAATTTGTATTCGTTTCTTTTGCAATTTGTAGATACCCTTGCCGGTAATTGTTTGGCAATCTGAGAATAGCCATCTCGGAATAATTGGAAAAATTTTGGTATTTTTTGTGGAATTTGGTTGGGAAAATTCGAGGACTTTGAGGATTACCATTTGGAGAGTGTTCTATTGGGATAATTTAGCAGTTTGTTAACGAATAGGAGAGGAAATTTTGTTGATTTAAAAGGCCAGAGGGGTTTGGATGAGGGTGTACATGTGGTTTAAGAGTATATGGCTGATCAGGAATTAACAACAACCACCGTGCCAAATCCCAGTCGTCTTTTGAGTGATTATACGTTATCAATCGGGCAAGAATTTCCAGATGTTGATTCGTGTAGAAGGACTCTAAAGGATATAGCTATAGCTTTGCATTTCGAAATTCGGATTGTGAAATCCGATAGGAGTAGGTTCATAGCTAAGTGCTCAAAGGAGGGGTGTCCGTGGCGTGTTCATGTGGCAAAATGTCCCGGAGTTCCCACATTTACAATAAGGACACTTCATGGTGAGCATACCTGTGAAGGGGTTCAAAATCTCCACCATCAGCAAGCGTCAGTAGGTTGGGTTGCAAGGTCAGTTGAAGCACAAATCAGATCTAACCCGCAGTATAAGCCGAAGGAGATTTTGCAAGATATTCGGGATCAGCATGGTGTTGCTGTGTCTTATATGCAGGCATGGCGTGGTAAAGAGCGCAGCATGGCTGCATTGCACGGGACTTTTGAAGAAGGCTACAAGCTTCTCCCAGCATATTGTGAACAGATAAGAAAAACTAATCCTGGCAGCATTGCTTCGGTTGTGGCAACTGGACAAGATAATTGTTTCCAACGGCTCTTTTTTTCTTATCGTGCGGCAATTTATGGATTTATACATGCTTGTAGACCACTTTTGGAATTTGACAGAGCTCATCTCAAAGGAAAATACTTAGGAACGCTGCTGTGTGCGGCTGCTGTTGATGCAGATGATGCATTGTTTCCATTGGCAATTGCTGTTGTAGATGTTGAGAGTGATGAGAATTGGATGTGGTTCATGTCTGAACTGCGAAAGCTTCTTGGAGTGAACACTGATACTATGCCTAGACTGACTATACTATCTGAAAGAACGATGGGTATGGTAGAGGCAGTTGAGACACACTTCCCAAATGCATTTCATGGGTTTTGCCTGCGGTTTATCAGTGAGAATTTTCGTGATACATTTAAGAACTCAAAGTTGGTAAACATCTTCTGGAATGCTGTTTATGCCCTTACAGCTGCTGAGTTTGAGAGCAAGATAGCTGAGATGGTGGAGATTTCGCAAGAAGTCCTACCCTGGTTTCACCATTTCAATCCTCAACTGTGGGCTGTGGCATACTTTGAGGGTGTAAGGTATGGCCATTTCACATTGGGGGTAACAGAATTGTTATATAACTGGGCACTGGAATGTCACGAACTTCCAATTGTACAAATGATGGAGCACATTCGGCACCAGATGACATCCTGGTTCAATGATCGTCGTAATATGGGCATGAGGTTGACCTCAATTCTTGTACCATCTGCTGAGAAGAGGATATCTGAAGCTATTGCTGATGCTAGATGCTACAAAGTGCTGCGTGCAAATGAAGTTGAATTTGAAATCGTGTCAACTGAGCGGACAAATATTGTGGACATACGCAGCCGAGTATGTTCTTGTCGCCGTTGGCAACTTTATGGTCTGCCTTGTGCACATGCTGCTGCAGCATTGATCTCATGTGGGCAAAATGTCCATTTGTTCTCTGAACATTGTTTTACAGTTCATAACTATCGTGAGACCTACTCGCAGATGATATACCCAATCCCTGATAGAAGCCTATGGAAGGAGTCTAGTGAAGGAGCAGAGGGCGGAGGCGCCAAAGTAGATATTGTCATACGCCCACCGAAGACTCGTCGACCTCCGGGAAGGCCTAAAAAGAAGGTTCTTCGCATAGAGAGTTTAAAACGTCCAAAGAGAGTTGTTCAATGTGGTCGCTGTCATATGCTAGGCCATTCTCAAAAGAAATGCTCAATGCCAGTTTGATCTTTGATTGGCCTTTGTGTTTTAAGCCATTGTTAGAACTCCATAAAATTGTGTCTGTAAGGCCTATGTATTTTCTTGAAATTTAGTAAGACAATAGGTACTTGGCCCTCTGTGGCATACTTTAATCTTTCCTTTTTGCATATATGGTAGTAGCATGTTATGTCCAGTGTAACTGTACAACTAATTGCTTTCTTTTCCTAAATAATACTTGACAAAGTGCCGTCCATAGTCTTGTTTTACTATCTTTTTTTATGATTCTTGATATCTTTTTTAGCTCTGTGAAAATTTTAGTGTTGCGATTGTGGAAATTCTAGTTAGAAGTCTATCACTTTAATTTGTCTTTTTCTGTGACATAGTCACATCTTTTGTTTGTCCTTTTCTTTTACTTGGTTCATGTGCATAGTTAAAAATTTAAAACAAGGACAACTTATGCAATTGATTACATATCAATTTACTGGGAAATCATTTTTAAATTGATTCTTGTTATACAATATCAGAATCATCTGCAACAGGCAGTATCTTCTAAAGGAGGCAACTGAATTTTTTTATTTTCTACACCTCTTAAGGTATTAGATAGAACTCATTTGTCATGATGAGAATGTTTGAACAAGGCTGGTTTTCAGGTGTCTGTGGACCCTGGTGGACATTGTTACAGAAAGGAATCCTGTTGAGTGGTTACAAACTTTTGGATGTTGTATAAACAAAATTTGTTAGTTTTGCTTCTTTTGATGTGTAACATATCCTAATTGACTTTATGGATTTCTCTGATGGTGACAGATCAATGGGCTTATGTTTCCAATGTAATAGTGTTGGTTGGATACTGTGGAAGAGTGCTCAGTAATGTGTAGATCAACTCATTAAGTTGAGCGTAAGTTACCCTTCACTTGCCTTATATAACTCTAATCATCATCATATCTTTTTCCACGTTTGTTAAGCGCAGTTGAGTTGGTAAAATGCACAGCATGTAAAGTCAAAATTTCCGTCAATGATTTAATGACAGATATGCTCTGATCAATTGGGTGTTAAATATTTTTCAGGAAATATTTTCAGTTTTCAAAAACTCTTTCGTAGAATGCTGGCTTTGGTTAAAATTGACTTGCACTTTACAAGGGTCTGAATCATTTTCCTAGTAGGTGAGTACATGTATTCACAATTTCACATACATAACAACTACGATCACATTCAATACGTGCTCAAACCACGATTCCGTTTAGAGATTGGCTGGTTTTACATTGAGGTACGTGAATGAAGCTAGAAACAGTGAACGCAAAGAAGAAAGTTGGACATACATTTGCTCTCTAGTCAAGAGAAAGATGTGTGAGGCAGAATATACAACAGATTGAACAGTTAAACGCTCTGAATTGTAAAGTTCCTTTTATACTTTCGGTTTATTAGGAAAATGATCTAATCTCACCTCTCTTCTCCACTTAACTATTTTCGACTGCCAAAATTTGATCCTGCCAAGTTCAATTTATATTGAAATATCTTTTCCATTCTTATGCATGACATGCTACTTTCATCTGTTTCCTTTCCCAGAGTAACAGGTATTTATGTTAAGTTGTCATATATCTTTCATATATGCTACAATGAACACAATTCATCCGAAAACAACATTTGTCGTTCGTTTCTT
Organism: Cordia subcordata; assembly: GCA_028554755.1. NCBI lineage: Eukaryota > Viridiplantae > Streptophyta > Magnoliopsida > Boraginales > Cordiaceae > Cordia > Cordia subcordata. Next base: position 12,572,930 of record JAPTOF010000005.1, on the reverse strand, counting down.
GCATGATATGCTTGTACATTTTGTTACAATGTTGTGTCTTTTTCTTCAAATCTGTATATCCCCTTTCTGTAAAGCACTGGCAAGCTTTAAATACTACCTTGCTAAATTACTTTTTGAACCCTACATTTGAATGTTTTAACTTCAAACAATGAGGCTTAATTAGTCTTTATGCTAAAAATGTAACTCTACATGTCACATCTCTGTCCCACTTTTGCAACTCTCACTCACTATCATCTCTTCCGCAGTGCATCCCACCACTTGAACAATTTATGCAGATTTTTACTAAAGAAGAAATAGCCATTAACCCTAAATCCAAAAACCAACCATAACCTCTCCTCCATTTCCATACAACTTCACTACTGCTAAGCCAGACCTAGAAAATATATAACGAAGAAGCCAAAAGGAAAGGAAGAAAAGTTGCAGCAATATATGGAGATTTCAGTCTCTCTGCAGCTTGCCTCTTGGTCCTCATTGAACACCACAACGTCGAACCTCATTTCCCCTTCTAAGGTTGGTTCACTTTTAAGCTCTTTGTGTTTGTATTTGTGTCTATGTTTTTATTTTAGTTTTTTAAATTTTTAAAGAATTTCGAGTGACAAGATTTGTTTATCAGGTTTCTTTCACATTTTTCCCTATTTTGTTGTAATATAATTGTTGGGTATTTTTATGTTTTACAAGATTTTGGCTAGGGTGGTTCTGTTTTTTTCTGGGGAGAGAAGAAGGGGGGGGGGGCGTAGAGTAGAACTTAAATGTTCTGATGCTCCTAAGGACTCATGGAAGTTTCATGCATTACACTTTCATTTATATTTTTGGATATTTATAGGATCTGATTTTGCTGAAGTGCTTATGCTAATTAAGTACTTTTTCCTGTATAATATCATGCAGAATTATTGTATGCTCTGCTAATCAAAATTATGAATTAAGATATTATGGAAAGAGAAGCAAAGAGAAAAAGATGAGCTTTTGTTGACTGTGCTATTTTTGAGGGTTTCTTTCCTGGGGTTATTGCTTCAAATATGCAGGGAATTTATATATCTATTGTGGTTTTTTTTTTTTCTTTTTCTTTTTCTAAAAATAAATAAGGAATTATATTAGCATGCATCAAGGGGTGCAAGGAGCGGCCCTAAAAGTATTTATGTCAACTATTTAAACTACCTTGTTGAGGTAGTTGTTTTAATAGTTAACTCATGTATATTTCCCGGGTTTTTGGCTTTAGCATTGAGACCTTTAAAATTTGTGGCATTTTACCAAACTCTCTCTCTCTCTACATATATATATATATATATATATATATATATATATATATATATATATATATATATATATATATATATATATATATATATATATGAGGACGAGAAGTTTTTATGAAGATAGCATGGTAGCTAGATGGAATGCTAATATCCAAACTGATATCAGTGCTTCAACCATGTCTGTTGAGACTGTCGAGAGGCAGTTTCAACAAGCACCATTAATCTATTTTGTCGGAATCAGCCCTGAAATTTGAAGCCTAAATGATTCCATTTCACACTATCATCCTGCAATAATTGGTCTTTCAGATACCAAAATGAATAAAAATAAGGTGGAGAGGCTGTGCAACAGACTGACTTATGGAACCAATTTCATGGTTTTGGCCGTTGGGAGATTGGGTGGACTCGTTCTTGCTCGGAATCATCAAGTCAGAGTTGATGTCATTTGTTCCCACAGGCTATTAATCCATGGAGAGATCAGCCCACGCACAAAAATCAATTGGAGAGTTCACCCTAATGTACATCCATCCTGATGAAGCTCACAAAAGGAGTACATGGATCAAATATCCAAATTGGAAAGTAATCAACAGAACCCTTGGTTGATGTCAGGTGAATAATGACATACTTTACCAATGTGGAGAAAACTGGTAGATATCAAAAGGTGAATAGGAGAATTCTCAACTTTCATGGGTTCCTTCGTGATAATCAACTTATTGACCTTGAAGCAAAAGGATGTAAGTTTACTTGGTTGATTGGTTGCCGCGGAAATTACAATGTCAAGCAACACCTCGATCATATGTTGTGTAATACCCAATGGAGAATGGCTTTCAAAAATGCTTGTGTTGAGGACCTTCCTGCAGTCAGCTGAGATCTCTCGCACAGTTACTGAAATCGGAACCAACTTGATTGCTAGGGACCAAAAGATTTTTGTTCCAGTCCTACTGGAGTGATAACTAAAAGTGTGGAGAGGAGGTCTGTGAGGGGTGGAATATACAGGTTGAAAGGAATGGTCTGAAGGCAGTTCATGGGAAAGGGGTAGAATGCAGCATGCATCTTTTGAAAGCAAATTGAGTACTGAAAGAAGAGACTCATCACTCTTCAAAGCCAACCGTGGAGCATACAACAATTTCATTGTGATGATTGTGGAATTTGCAGGTTAGTAAGCAATGTACTTATTACAATCTTTTTTAAACATATAAACTTCATATCATTCTGCTAGATGATATTTCCTTGGTTCACTGACAAATTAAACGTTGATATGCTTTTTACTGACATGGAGTTTCTATGAAATATAGGTACTTCTATCCCATCTGCTCCAAGTCGATTTTTGACATGTCCAAAATTTGGATGGTTGAGTTCTGTTCTCTACTGGTTCTCGGTTGCTGGAAGATGATCGTGCTCTTTTTTTTTTTTTTTTTTTTCCCTGGTTACTAAATGGTTATATATTTTTGAAGTGATAGCTTACCTTCTAAGCATTCTCAAAATATATATTAATTGTTGCAGTTCACAAGGGATCCAAGTCCTTTTATTGCTTAACAATTACCATATTCATGTAAAGCTTACGTCTAGATAGTAGAGGTTTTCGATGCTGGATCACTTGATAAAATGTGGCAATTGAAAGAGGACTGGACTGGTTTCTGCGGGGGGTCAAAGCTGCTGGCCTTTACTTTGTCAACTCATGATTAGAAGCATCTTTTAGCACATGTTCCTGTTATTAGGCAGATAAACCCCTTGAAACTTTTCGTGCAAATCAATGTCATAGTCATTTGTTTGTGTTTTTTGCTTGATCTTTTTTCATCAATGCTATTCATGGCACCACTTGAGTAGTTTCTTGCATTGAGAAACTTATTTGATTCTTCCAATAAACATTAACAGAACAATCTCATAATACTAATTTTTGCATGATGTATCAATGAAGAGTGTTTTTTCAACTTATTGATTGATAGGCAGTATTTGGTTGGATATATGAATATTTGTTGCGATCTTGTGTATTTATGCATCTATCTTTGGCTGTTCACTATAAGTATTGATGTTTTTAATGATAAGATTTTGATCTTTTCAACTATTTGATCAGCTAGAGGATTTGGCTTCATGATTCTCATAATTGTATCCTTCTTGTATCTTTGGCTAATATCTTCATGATTACTTATGGTCTGAGTTAGATGCTTATTTTGTTTATGGGTAATGTTTATAATTTAGATTTTTGCAACTATTTAGTTGGTGGGTAAGATTTTGATTTCAAGAGCGGCATGACCAGTGGTGATGTTCTGATGTACTATGTATATTGTTCATAACTTCTTTGTTCTTCTATCAAGTTGATTGGCGTTTATCTTGATAGCTTTACTCATGACACTCAAAATATATGGCATCTTGGGAAAAGATTTTGGGAAATTATCCTGCAGGTAGCCGTATTATTTGTCCAGAGTCATGATCTTTTCCCATCATGTTGTGTTTGAAAATATTGAGATTAAGCAAAGCAGAGGACAAAACTAAGGCCAGCTTTTGGCAGGTGAAAGGAGGAGTCAGGGAATCTGTCGCCAATCCGAGCAAATTGGCAGGTCTGCTTTAATTCTCAGCACATCTTTCAAGAAATAACCTTTTCTTGAAAAACTTATTTCCTAATGATATAGCTTTGAAAAGGTTATGTCCTACCTTGTGTCCCCTATGTGATTCTTGCAGTCACCTTTCTAAACCTCTTTTATGGCTACTCGTACTGGAATATAACCCACATTATGTCTTTGCTGAGGTAAAGAAGACAATTTATACATGATATATTGGGTGTTTTTTCTTCTTTTTTGGTTTAAAGCCACCCACCCCAACCCTAACTCACACCCCTTACAGGATTCGGACCCAAGTCATCATTTTTGGGGAAGTAGTCGCAACCACTTGAACTACTCCTTGAATCCCACATGATATATTGGGGTTCCTAGAGAGAAAAGAAGAATATAAAGTAGCATCTAGGACTAGAGGACCAACCCTTCTGATGGTTATCTGCTTCCTAGAATTTTCCTTATACTTCCTGAATGAGCAGTGGACAACTAGATGCCATATAATACCTACCATAAATTCAAACTTCTTATTCCAATCTCCGTGTGTGTGTGTCTCAGTGCACACACACCAAACTATGTATTCCCATGAGATTATTAATTAGGGGTGTTCTTCCCATTCTGTTGGGCAATTTTGAGATGTGTTTTTCCCACTCTGTTAAGCAAATATACAAGGCCTCTGTTCAAAGGACCAACCCCCATCGTGTGACGAAATTAATTTTGCTACTGGGTTGTGCGACTTTTCTTACTCTCTCATCTGTTAGTGGACAAGAGTTCTTTTCCATTCTCTTTAGAAGCTTTTGACCCGTTCAGTTTTCTTTACCTGGGTTACACAGTGATGATTTATATGCAAAGCGCAAAACGAACAATATCTTGAGGTCCTCTCTTTCTTTCTCTTGAGCTGGTGATTCTTGTGCTTTGTACACGAGGTTCTAGTAGATATAATGTACACGTAGATACAAACATACACACGTACATATCTGGTTAGGTATTTGATTGTACTTTAGTATTTGCATGCAGTTCTGGACAGATATCATCACAGATTTATACCGTTCACTAATTTAATCACATTTATATTAAGATAGAGGAACCTTTTCTTGACATCTCAATTTATTTGTGCAGTTTGCGACACAGAAGAGCCAGTATTTCTCACATTGAAATATACATTTTTTCTGTTTGATTTTTGATTAATTCTAGTTCCATGTATATCTATCTGTCATCTAGGTTTCTCGTACTTGTACAACGTAACTGCTGTCTGAACATGTGAAGATATTTCTGTGACATCTATAAATTCTTTGATAATGATGTAATAAGTTATACTTCTACTGAAGTAAAAGAGAAATATATAAAAGGATTAGAAGTTTTACGAATATCTGGCCTTTTTTTCTTGTTCTTCTATTTTCAACATTTGCACGCAAGTGTAATTAAGGGTGTGTTGATCTTGGCCTTAATCGTATCCTTTGATGTCTCTCATGATGGATGATAATGTTAACTCATTGCAGATTGGCAAAGGACACTTCATTTTGATGATTTTGGAATTTGCAGGTTGGCGCAGATACAGCTGCAAGACCTATAAATGTGAGCGCTACAATCTTACTAAATTACGCTTGTGCCTGAATTGGTCTAGAAAAGTTTAATAAAGTTTTCCAGTTGTATCATATCGATTGATACACTTCTTCTTGTGGCAAATGGATTAGTTATTCCTGTCTATTTCTACTAGCCTTTATCTTGGATAAGTTAGCTATCTGATGTTAAATTTTAGGCAAAGATCATGACTTCAATCTCTTAGTTCTTCCTATCATGGTTCTTGCTTGGGATAATTGTAAAAGAAAAAAAATAGTCCATAATGTACGGTTTGAAGATACTAAAATATGACAATGACACTCTTTTGCTATATAGCTTAAGTGTAATTAAGATTGAGTGGATTTCTATAAGGAGCACGTAGTGATCTCCTCTGATTTAGACCAGTTGCATTTTGCTTTATATTCAATCTTGCCTTGTACTATGTTAATCATTTCATAACCTCTTGGCTAATCAGTATGTGGAAGTTGAATAGATCATTTCCTACCTTCTTATTGCTTATCGAGCTTTACCACAACCAGAGACCAAATTTTATTTCACTTAGAAAGAACAATCAAAAATAAAACTTAAGTTTTAAGTTTAGCCATTTATAAGCAACATCGACGGCAGATTGTTGAATTATAGTGGTTCTGCATTAGGTGTGGTTGGAGTTTTGAAGGCTGAAGATGTACTACTGAGGTGAAGGTTGTTGGTCTAGTTGGAACAGGAGTTCTTTCAAGTCTGCAAAGTTTATAAATCATAACTCCTACTTGTGGAAACACACTTTTTACAATCTATCAACCAAGGACAACTTTCCCTTATAGCTTGTTTTTTGTGGCATAAGTATGTAACCCGAGGTTGACGTTATTTCCTTGTAGCCTGTCTACTAGTTGTGGGTGCTTCACCTCATCATTGTTTCTGATAACAATACTTTCTGGTCTTCTGCAATGTCTACTTACCTAGTTTCTTACGCAAGTAATGGGACACCATTTTTCTGAAAATTCTTGAAAAATCACTTCTGAAATGAAAATTGTATGTAAAAAATGAGAGATAAGATGGATCATGAGATTTCAGCTGCTAATGGTGAGCCTTGCGAAGGCCTTTGGGCTTTGATCTTCCAATTTTTTGCTTGCGCCTTGGTATTGTGATGTCTTTAATTCATGAAAAAAACCCTAAGAATTCATCCACACACTTATCAAGACTTGTTGGAACCCTGAACCAGCATTCTTCAGACTCTTTGTTGACCAATGGTAGAAACATCCACCAATACTTGTATCATCCTGCAAGTCTCCTTTTTCTAGGCAATTCTTCTTCTTCTTTTTTTTTCCCTGACTTGTCTGTTTTAACTATGATTTGTTGCTAATTAATTCTAACCATAGAATTTACAAGACAAAATTTGATGGGCAATGGACCGTCAAAACAATCGTTTAATAGAATAACCTCACAAAGATTAGATGGATCTAAATCTATTTGTATATTGCTTCATGGTTCGAGCGAGTGAGTGCTATTTTGTTGAAAGAATTCATTTCTTATCATAGTCTCTCTTAATCTAATCAAAAGCTTCATCACTATTCTAGCATTTGCCTAATTCATTTCTTATCATAGTCTCTCTTGATCTAATCAAAAGCTTCATCACTATTCTTGCATTTGCCTTCTATTTGATCAGGTACTTGGTGCAAAGAATCCCATGGCAAAGATTAGTGTCATCACCACCACCACGAAGATAGAATCACACTTGCAAGAGCTAGTAGAATTAGTGCCCTCCAATCCCTCAGATGATCTTGATGCTGAATTCAAACAGAGATTTCTAATAGTTGCAAAAAATTTTATTAATTATACTACTTATTGTAATTCATGAACTATCAATTTCCACTTCAATACGGTACTCTTTGATAAAGCTTTATTAATTATATTACTTTTTGTAATCTAGGAACTATCAATTTCCCAAAATGTCTAAAAAGATTTGTCCATTAATTTATGAGTTGGCTGGCCCTTTTCACAAAATTTCCTTTTTTTTTTTTCTTTTTCTTTATTGTTCGTTCTTATTGCAAGTGATTAATAAAGTTATACTAGAATATTATGGTTAAACAAAACTACTAGACTACACAAAAGTTGCAAGCATTCTAACACAAACATCGAGAGACCAATTTGATAAGCCTTTCGATACCAAATTGCATTCCTCACTTATAAATTTGTATGTTTAACTTTTTATGGTACGTTTTTGTTTAAGATAAATATAATCTGACTGCGTTCTTATTTAGGATGAATATAATTTTACATGTTTTTTAATTTTGTGTTTATGATAAAATTAGAATTACTGCGTTAAAATTGTAACTTGGAATTACAACGTGGATCTTCTTGGGTTGAACCTAAGAGTTCCTTCAACCAAACATTCTGTACTTGGTTGTTGCAACTCTGTTTGGAAGGCAACAATTTTCCTTTGAAGAAGAGCTCATTAGCACTTCATTGTCATGGAGAAATAATTTGACACAAGAAATTCATAGTTTGAAGACAATGATATAAAAACTAAATCTTGGCCTAAGCTCTCTTCACTTATGGTAACAACAAATAAAAATAAATCTCCTTCCTATCACTCATACATGCTCACCCCAAAAAAAAAAAAAAAATTAAGCAAAAAGATACGATTTTAAAATAGGTATCTCCAAAACACAATTCTACCTAACATGGAGAAATCACGTCAACTAATGTCACATAAATATAACCTTGAAATGTTAGTTATTTTTTTTTTCTTTCAAAAATCTATAATTTTGATATAAAATTTGTAAAAGATAACTACTTTGGTCAATAGTTCCTAAGGTTGCCTTCTGTAAACTCCGACCAAAGAGAGGCGTAGGGGAAGGGACAAAAAGAAAAAAGAAAAACTTGCCTGGAAAAAGGAAAAAAGAAAAAAGAAAAAAGAAAAGAAGAACACTTAAAATTGATCTATCAAAATCCAGAGGTAACGTCTTTTTCCGACAACATAACCACAAAAATCCATGCTCGACACCAATTAGTTTCTCTTTTTCTCTCTACCCCATTGAACAAGAGAGAGAGAGAGTAAACAAATTTTTCTTTTTTTTTTTTCCATAAATTTCGCCTCAAATTTACCATGCTATTGAAATCTATCAACAATTTCACTGTTGCAATCATGTTAGCCTTTGCTGTGCTTGCACTCTTCTTCTTCACCGGCTTTCTTGAATTCCCACCTGCCTCTCCTTCAATCCCATCCTCAGTTGATTCCACAGTCTTGACCACCACCACCGCCACCGCCGCCGCCGCCGCCACAAAATCTACGCCGGACCCTTTTCAAGACTTGTTTACGGCATTCAGAAAGTGGGATGCTCAAGTGGGTTGTGCTCAATTCAGAGAGAAACATAAAGGGTTGTCTAAAAATGGCTCCTTTTTATCATCATCTTCATTGCAAGATGTTGATGGTGAATTCAGATGCAGTGAGCTGAAAATGAGTCATGTGAGCGTTTTGGTTAAAGGGTGGACTTGGATTCCTGATAACTTGGATAATTTGTATCATTGTCGATGTGGGATGAGCTGTTTGTGGACTAAGTCTTCGGTTCTTGCTGATAAACCAGATGCTTTGTTGTTTGAGACCTCAACACCACCTTTTCAGGTACAATTTTTGTTTATTGAACCAATTTTAGCTCATTCTCTTTCATATAGATTGCGAAAGTTATTTGATTTATTGGTCTTGTGTTTGCAATTTTTTCTTTTTCGTATTTGATTTTATGTGTTGATCTAGGATGAATTTGTATGCATAGAGATACAACTTATATAAAAGGGCTTTCCATTGCATGAAAACTATTGCGATCTGCAGGTTTAGGATGGGTCTGCCCTGCTTTGGATCTCTCATATGCAGTCTTATCTTTCATGACTTGAAACTATGACATATATGAGGAAATATTGCAGATATGCTTCTTTTGGAACAAAATGTTTAATGATCTCTATGTACAGTTTGCTTTTCATAGTTGAATCTAATTGTGGATACCTAAATTAAGAGTTCTTTTATCAGTTATCTGAAGTTTCTACCGGTAATTATCTTTTTCTTTGACTATTGTTGAAACAACTGTATATTTACTTGATTTGATAGGTATGTAGTAGATTACTATACCTGGATGAGGAGACTTTCTAATTGATTACTTAGTTAATTAGATGCAGTGGGAAATGAGAACATGGTGGTTAAGTTAGAGCACCAATGTTTAGATGATAAAAATTATCAAAAAGTTATAAATGAACCCTTCCCACCCCCCCCCCCCCCCCCAAAGTAAAGAATTTTATTAATATGTCAAAAAGGGAGGAGATGATTCTGTCCCTTCAAAAGCTCTTACAGAAAATTTGGCAAATATGTAGCAGAGGTTGAAGCTAATATCAATCTTGTTTCTAAAGTAGGTGCCATATCAACTTTTTCATCTTTCATTCCTCATCTAGTAAGTGCTAGCTACCAAGAAAAGTTCATCTTTCTGGTATTTGTGGCTAACCAGTAGTTTAGTGTGAGCTCCCAAGAAACATTTAAAGAAGATTAAAATATTTAGAGTTTCCCCAATCATATCAATAGGACTACCATGAAATTGGAAGCGGAGTATGCAATTGTTGGAATCTCATAAGTGTTTCGGCAGCATTTGTTGACTGGGATGACTGTTGTCTAGTTTGAGAAGTACAAACTGCCAGTTCAAAAATGTTTTTGTTCCTTGTCTTATTATTTTTAGCATCTTATAGAAGTACTTCTAGACTTTATAATCTAATCAGAAGAATTAAGAGAATAATGTAGAAAAATCTCTATGCGGGAAAATCAAATTTTTACATGACAAAAGAGTTCTTAATTTCCTTAAATATTGGGGAATACTAAGGACTATCTTGCTATTTACAAAAATTTCTCATGCAACGAAAGGCTGATCATTTAAATTTTGAAGCCAATATGTTCTTCATTAAAATTTAGCACAAGTAGAAAAGAAGATTCACCTTCTTTACATCTATTTTGGCCCATCAGGTTTGATAGGAGGAATTTTGTCTTAACATCCGTCATTATACCCTAAGAGCAATATTAACATCCTTGAACACCAACTAAACCACTGCTCTATGCTGAGAGTAAAATTTGTTTCGGTTCACACTTGTATCCATTCCCACTCTCTAGTAGCAACTTCTAAGCTTGCAACAATTAGCACTGATGATCTAGATCAGGATCCATATGTACATCTTGTTATAATTTATCTGACTAGTTACTCTGCCCAGAACTGCCTGGAAAAAGGGAACATTGGAGAAAGTAGGAAACAGTAAATATAAACACCTGTAGCATGAAAGTTGTCTTTTCAAATTTTGTTGAATTGAAAAAGAAAAATTTTTAGCTCCTTGGGCAACCGTGGTTTTTATGAACTGCGCTGTGATAATTGAACTTTGTTCCATCTTATATCCTCCTCTTCTTGTTGCATGTCTTATGGTGTTGTTGGCACTATTCAACGCATCTTTGGAGTACTACATGTCTGCTAATGTTTAACATAAATTGGGTTCTTATTGAAGCTTCGTGAACACACATCACATTCCATACAATATCCTTTTGTTCATCCTGAAACCAATCCTTTACCTGAATGTGTAAACTTTTGGAAAATGAATATATTTTAAATTTACATCCTGGTGAAAATAACGATGGGCATGTACCATTCAGCCTATGTCACAGTTGCACATGAAAATGTTGCTGGATCCTTGCTTTCACATTATTGGTTTGTAAAGTGAAGGAATTTACTAATAATAGAGGAAACACAAATAGAAAGACAAAGGAGTCATCAAATCTATAACTGGGAAAAAATGTAGACTAAGCCACAAGACAGAAGTTGTTCTCTCTCCCTAAGCATAAATAGACACACTTTCACTAAAAGAACCTTTAGCCTTAGGTTATAGTTGCCATGTAATAGTAATACTACTTATTGCATGATTCACACAACCCTGCAGTCATCATAGCTTACAAATGTTGACCTTCTTGGAAACTACTGAACAGCTGGAACCTTTCACTTGTAGAGATCTTTGGATTTCCAAATCAAAGAAGCCTAATGTAGAGAAGAAAAGCTTTTTCACTTCTTCTTCTTCTTCTTCTTCTTCGTGAAAGGTTTGCCGTTCTTTGTTTAGTACCAGTCATGGAAGACGCATTTTCAAACAAATTGCCATGACTTAATGTGGAGCCCTGAAATTGTCCCCAGGGAAACAGCTTGGTGGCAAAAGCCACTTTCACAACCTTTTCCCAAGGGGACAGCTTGGTGGCTTCTTTTTATAGTTACATGACTTGAATGCCTTATTATTGAAAGGCATGTATTACCAAGCTCCTTTGAGCTTGATGGTTGAAAACTTGTTATAAGTTTATTGAACCTCAATATCAAGGTTTGAGACTTCGTACCTGGAGAAGAAAGAAAGGCATGTATTGTGATGGTCCTACATTGTATCCCTGTTGAATGTAGTCCCTAGAAAACAATCTAGAGTGCATGACTTATTATAGTACCTTATTATAATACCAGTTGCATTTCTTCAAATATGATTTCTCTTTGCAGTTTAAGTATTATTTCTGGATATATTTTTGTTAATGAGGTTTACCATATTAACTTTTGAAATTTTGGTTATCTTCCGGATTATTTAGCTGATGAAGAACAAAATTATGATATTGTGGTTGTCTTCTGAATTGAAAAGGGAGTAAAAAGTCTAGTAATAGGATCATTCCAGATTTCCATGGGACAACGTTGTAATAATGAGCTAACAAGCGCCTTGATGCATCACAAATAATAGTCCCCTCCTCATGGAAGATTATTAACCAAAAAACAAGCTACTTGGTATTGCATAGGAGGAAACAGTTTTTATACCATGACATAAGTGGTAAAGGTGAATTAAGAGGCAGGGTCCATAGCAAGGTAGCCAATATGGTGAAACTAGTGTCTTCATGTACCTCCTCTCTCTCTCCTCCCTCCATATGTAGGTGAAGTAACTCTTAGTCTTGACTTGAAAGAGTTCAGTGATGCATGTTAGAGCTGCTACAGGAGCCTGCTCAGTTATTAACGTGAAACTTGTTGGTCAGGAAAGCCTTCGTTGTGTACAATATCCACTGAGCAACTCAGTTTCATACTGCAGAATAATTGACACTGTGCATGACGCTGGGAGTTAGAATGCAAAATTACTTTTATCATACTTGTTATAGAAGTGGCAAAAGGATGTTCTTTGCTCCCAAAAAATTGACTAAGGTTGTGTCATTACCCACATGAGAAAATTTATTTATATGTATATGGATTTTCTACTCTGGGCTATATTTTGTATGTTAAATAGTCTGAAGACAGTAAGGATGTATAGAGAAGCTGAGACAAGTCATTTTCAATTTTTCCCCCTCTGAAATGCAATGATTGGCTTTTAGAGCAAGTTATGGGACTTGCTGTAAGAACATCCAGTATCTGAATTTCTTGCTTGTATGTTGTTTAATCCTCTTACCTGAGCTTTTTATATGTCTCCCTTCCTTCATGCTTTGGAGAAACTTTCATGTATAACTGTGCCCTTTTTGTTCAATATTGTTCTGTTGGGGACTTTGAGGGGTAAAT